>JAPVLO010000019.1:18472500-19756792 GCA_027257055.1 Cephalopachus bancanus
ACTTCAAAGCTAGTCAAACCATCTCACAGTAAAGACACAGAAACAGAGGTCTAAGAAGGTCAAGTGATTGACCCAAGGCCACTTAGCAAGTTAGTGGTGGAGCTGAGGCTCAAAACTGTGTATACTGACATACAGTCCAGAGTTCATTTTGTGACCCTGTATTGATGCTAATAAACCAGAGAGTCAGACCGGCCTCAAACCTCCAAGAAGCCTTTCCATGAGGACTGATGGTATCATACTATTTCCTCCATCCTCTAGGCTTCCCTTATGAAGCCTCTATTCTACACTGGACAGGGTCATCTTTGTGTTGATAATCATCTGGCTTTCCCAACTGAGTCATGTTCCTATAGTATTTGAATGAGTGATGGACTCAAGACACAAATATTTCAATAGGTAATTGATTGATTGACCAGTGAATAGTAGTAGGGAGGGAGAAGGGCGTGGAGGATCTGTCTTCTCTCACAAAAACTTTGAAAAGGAGCATGAAAACAGCTGATTCACTTACATGTGGTCTGACCCAGTATTCACTATAGAATTGAGTCTAGGCAATCAAAAGGGCTACTTTCCATATCCATCCTTTGAAAAGGTATTTCTCCAATCAGAGGACACAGTCCCAATTCTGTCACTAATTTTCTCAGTGATCTTGAGCCCATCACTGAGATTATTCAGACACTCATTTCCTCATATGTAGAATGGGAGAAAAATAAACGCTTGCCTTACCTATTTCATAGACATACAGTGAATATCAAATAAGATAATGTACAAGAAAGCACTTGGAAAAGTATAAAAATGTTATTGAAATATGAAATGTGACAAATCCTTCATCCTCAAAAAATATATGTGGATCAAAATGAATGTCTGGAGGAGGCTGCAGCAATCATAATAGAAACGTGAGGTCTGATTGATAGGCAGCCTACATGAGTGGCTTTCAAATTTGGGGAGGGAATTTTGGTGCATGATGAAAAAAACATAAGACAAGAAATCTGAGGGTGAGGTTCCAGATCCAGCCCCATCAGTACAAACTGTGTGATCTTAGGCAAAGCTCTAATTTCTCTCAGGCTGTGCCTCCTTGTGCCAAAGATGAGTATGATAAAGCCCTCTTCATCTTCCAAAAGTTATTATAAAGATCCAGTGAGATTATATAGCAACAGAAAGCAAACTGCTATGCAAATAGAAAATATGTCTTAATTTTAAAATATGAATATAAACTGAGGGGGTCAGGACATAAATATTGGGAAGAAGTGGAAGGTAAGAAAGATTCTAGCTGGAGAAGCTGAAAGTTTAGCCAAGGGACATCGTGCTTAGAAAGTCAGTTAGAGAGTGTCAGAAAGGGCCTGAAAGTAGAGAATTACTCAAGTAAGCAGAGGTAGACCAACCAAGAGAGAAAAATGTGAATTCAGAGAAGAGTCTGGAAGTAAAGATTGTGTGACTTTAAGAATTACATTATCAGGAGGTTGAGTGGAGCAAAGCTAAGCCTTTGTACAGGTGCAATACCTGAAGAAAACATGCAGGAAGGCCAACATTTCCCTTAGTAAACAGGGCAACTGTGAAAAACAGCTCAGACTTACACTATGGATAGATGCTAAAAACCTTGGAGTGAGGCAGAAGCTAAAATTCTGATCAGTTCTTTCACCTGCATCAAACTCAACTGAACAACGACACTCTGTATTTGTAATTATAATTTGACCACCTATCTATCTTGTTCACCTCTTGATTGCTCCAAACGTTCTTGTTATATGGCTTTTATAACCAGATATTTGAACATGTAGCACCCTGAAAATATTAAGGAGCAGAAAGTAGCGTTAACAAAGCTATGCTTTGTATCTATCCATTTAATAAATGATCAATTATCATAACAACTCAGAACATTTTAAAAGTAGAAGCCCATAAGTTTAATAAGAAAATTTAACCTAATAAAACAATAGCTGAGCCCAGGATCAGACTCAGCTTAGATAAACAAAGTCAAGAAACATTCACCAAACCTAATTGACAAAACCCTGAAAGACAAAGTTTTCATGATAGAGTTTTATTTCTCTCCTAAGAAATACAGAAGTAGCAGAAGTGGGGTCCATGGCAGATCTACAATCATGAGAGACTGAGTTCCTTCTACCTTTCTTTCTGCTTTCTCCTCATCTTCATGGTTCTTAAAAATTGCTAGAGCTCCAATCACCAACTTTATGATCCAAAGAGCCCAATGGAAAGGGGAAGAAGAGAGCCACTGCTCCCTCCTTTTCAAAAGACTTCTTGAAAGTCCCATTTTTTTTTTTGAGTTGTAGTCTCACTCAGGCATCACCCAGGCTGGAGTGCAATGGCATGCTCACAGTCACTGCAGCCTTGACCTGCTGGGCTCAGGTGACCCTTCCACTTCATTCTTCTAAGTAGCTGGAACTACAGGCATGAGCCACCACACCTGGCTGAAAGTCCTATTCTACCTTTCCCTTTATAGCTCATTGGCTAGAATTTAGCCACATGACCTTACTTAATCACAAGGGATCCTGGGAAATTGCTTTTATCTGGGAAACTATGTGTCCCATTAAAATGGGGCTCTGTTACTATACCAAGGAAGGTATGACTGTTAAGAAGCAAAGAAGAGTCTCTGTCATACTACAGTTTACTAATTCCCAAGTCTATGTTTTTTGTCAGTAGCAGAAAATCCCTAAAAATCATCTGTTTGAGGATTCCCCATCGCATTTGGACACATATGGTGTCAGCTCAATCTAGTCCTGCTGCTAAATGGGGAAATAAAAGCAACATATTTTGATCGCTGCACTATTGCTATTATTCAGGGGACAATTGGGCTCGAAGGAACATAGAAGAGAAACCCAGGAAGTTTTCCTGTCTGCTCAACCAAGAGATGATTCTTATATATTGTCATGAAAATTATGGACAGAAATGTTTTTGATATAAATGTAATTTGGTGGAGAATACAAAGACTGAAAACAGAATGGCTGAAATCTGAGTTAAATTTTGTTCTCTCCACTGGCCTTTGATCTTGCTGAATTGAACATTTCAAAAATGATACAGAGCAGAGACAAATTTTACAGCTTAGAAAAACAGCTCAAGATGTATTTTGCAATTATAAATGATCACGAAGAAATACCACAATTGCAACAGAACACCTTACAATTGCCTATAGAGCTGGCATTCTGAAAATCAGGATGAGCAAACCAAATGCCCGTTGTGTTCACTCACAGCATCGTTTACAAAGCTGTAGCCTCCAGTCAGGTCTGGGCCAGCTGTGTCATTCACCAGCTCAGAGCCTACCGCATCCCTCAGCCTGGCTCCAGAAGCTTGTCTTGGCCCAGTTCTACACCGTTTGAACCAGACTGGGTGAACTTTTCTGGACCATAGATAGGGAGCCAGAAAACCAGGAAGCGTTCCAATCCTAGCTCTGTCCCAAACTGAATCATCCTGTGCATGTCACTTCCCTTGCCCAGGCCTCAGTGTTCTCATGTATAAAATGAGCGTGCGGACCAGTTAATCAGAGATCCTTTCAACTCCAAATGTCATGAACACTGAATAGAGCAGTGTAAATTTGGGTGAACAAAGGTAGAGGAGTGGGAGAAACAGGAAGTGACTAAGCCATTCTAGTGTTATTGCCTTTTTAAAAAATTCTCACGCTAGGAAGATGAATTTGTTTGCAACACCTCCTCTACTCTCCCATTCAATCCCACAAGAATAGCCAGGCATCAACTATTGTTTAGAGCCCTGAGTGAGAAGTCTACAGCCCTCAGGGATGCAAAAGTATCAAAACACTGCACAGTATTCTGAGCCTGTTAAAAGCCTAGACTCTTGACTCATACAGACCTGAGTTCAAGTCCCAAATCAGCATCTTCCTGTCTGTGGTTGCTGGACAAGTTCCCTGAGTTTTCTAACTCTTCATTTCCTGATCTCTAAAGAGGAAATAATAATAGTACCTATACAGGATTGTTGTTGCATTAAACAACATAATACCATTAAAGCTCCTAGCATAACGTCTGACACATACCAGGCTATTCAAGAAATATTAACTATTAGTAGAAACCTTATTTATTATACATGGAGACAGAACAAATCTTGTTCTCTGGGAGTAGGAAGTTTGTAAGCCTTTTTTGAGCCTTCTGTGCCTCAAACTTCAGGATGATTCAAATGCATTAAAATGTTTTGTCCCAAATCTGGCAGGAGGTTGTCCACTATTCTGCCAAATAATTCAAAACCCCGAACAGAAACTGCCCATGTGTGTATGCATATGTGTAATTCAATGAAAGATGTGAAGGAGGGGAATCTTGTTCTCTAAAAATAAGGAAGAGAGGGCAGCATTACAACCACTATGTGACTCTGCCCCATAATTTTCTGGAATTTTCTGTTTTCCTGCATGACATCTACTTCCAGGAAAAACCAGCTACCTACAGACATTACCTGGACATGTAACATAAAGCTCATCTTAATCAACGGAGGCGACACTGCTGAAAATCTGGTGATTTTCATCTGGAGCTGACAACATGGTAATTTATATTCTGCACAGCGTAACCAAAGAGCTTGTTATGCAAACACAGGCCACTGATTTGACAAATCTCCTGGAAACAGAATTAATGTCTGTATTCTGTGCAAAGATGTAATTTATTTTAATATTTTAAAGAGATAATATATATCTATCTATCTCCATATATTCAGAGAGGGAGATATATACACACAGAGAGATATGTATATTTAAATAGAGCCGAGCTAGGGGGCTGGGATTGGCGTGTTGCTGCATTAAGAGGTTCAAGGACTACAATAGAAATGGCATTCCTGATTACTCCCAGCATCTTCCATTTGGTGTGTTTCTTTTTCTATTCCTGGTGATCATATAAATATTATTCTTTTGTGAAAATGCTTTATTTATGATGCTGGAGCAAGGAACACATTTCATGGTAATTCGGGGGGGGTTTGATGGAGAGCAAGTTGAGTTCTACTTAACTACAAGAAAAATTTTAATTGGGTGAAAGTTTCCAGTGGGTATTTTTGAACCATCATATTTTCTTTTCTTAAAGGGAAAGGTGTTTTTTGTTTGTTTGTTCGTTTTTACAAGGAAGATCTATGCTGGCTGATTATAAAGATTAGAGTCTGAAGGTTGGGAGATCAGTACCAACCCGATGCCTATGCCAAGGCATGAAATCAACAGAGTTTGGGGATCAGTTCCAGAGGGAAGCATTACGGTTTCCCTTGGCTTAGTATGGTGGTTCACGCCTATAATCTTTTCACTTTGGGAGGCCAAGGTGGGGAGATTGCTTGAGGCCCAGAGTTTGAGACCAGTTTGGACAACATAGCAAGACCCCATCTCTACATAATTCTCCTAATAAATAAAAAACTAATAATAATAATGGTTTCCCTTGAAAAAGGTTATAACCCTTCTTTTGGGAACAGGATCCTGGTGTCCTCAGTTTTAGCAGGTATCTGGCTTTGGAAGGAGGCCTTAATACATCTTTTCGAATGGGTAAAAGAGTAAAGAAGTACCTCCTCACCCAATCCTTTCATTCCTCTGCCCCCCTTTTATATTCACCTCCCACTTCCATTTCAAACCATGAGTTGAGGAATCAAGACCATTCTACTCCAGCTCCCCACCCCCACCCCACCCCCGTTCCCTTGAGTCTGATTGCTCCCTCCTCTCTAGCCTGAAGTCCCTTCTGGAGAAACCTAATCAAACCTGCCACATCTGTTGTTGATGCTTAGCTAAGGGGCCTAAACAAGAAATCAATGTTTCCCAACCCAGGGGATGCATTTTGCTGTTTTCCCCTTTAATGTCATGTCAGGAATGTCACTGGGAAGCCAGGCTGCTTAAAGGAGTGTCAGCTCACATTTGGAGAGGCCCCTGACAACACTGAGGCAGGTGAAGTCAGAGGACAGTCCCAAAGTGAGGGATTGCTGGGAGTGAGCATTGGGGTTCCTGAGTTCTGCCATGTTCTGCTGACAGAAGAAGCCAAAATCAGGCCCAAAGGACTGAACCTCCCCCCTGTTGTAGGACTAGGCAGTGGAGTTCCCTAACAAAGACCCCATCTGTATCAGGGGCTAGCTGGCATGACATGTCATGTCCATTTCCATCCTGGTTGCACCCAATTCCATCCCTAGTCTGTCCAGGTATGATCTGGGAAACAGGTAAATCCCTGGAAGAGAAAATAGGCTTTTTCTGACCATGAGGTTCCCTGTGGTGACCAAACATCAGAAAGCAACCTTCAAACCAAACACCTCTGTAGGCTGACCCCAGATCTCTGTATACCCCCTGACTTCCCAGTCTCCAAGTGCTGTGCTCTGAGTATCTCTTCTCCCCACTCCCAGGCCTTCATCCTCCTGCTGCCAACTGGCTTCCAGCCCCCCGTGGAGCTCCGGACCCATGCTAGTCCCACAACATCATGACACAGAACTCAGACTCGGATTTAACTGACAGTTCTGCAGCAGCTGCTGATGTTCGACAGTGTACCACATACCCCATGCCCTAACCAAGGAATCAGAAGACCCAGGTATCAGGCCTGGTTCTGCTGGCTGTTGTGACCTTCAGCAGGCCAGTTATTAGCTCGGGGTACATATCATGGCCTCATTTACACATTTCTAGACAAGGCGCTCTTAGGTGTTCTCTGCTCTCTAACACTCATGACATCCACACACAAGCAATGCCTCCTACCATTCTGTCTGGTAACTGCCACTATGCCCATCTCTCCATCCTGGTTATAAACTGCTTGAGAACAGTGGTGGGTCCATTAGAGTTGACTACCCAACACCTAGCTCAGCACTTGGCTATAGGTGATACTCAGCAAGTAGGGGTTGAATACATGAATGAATTCAAGGAAGAAAGGAGACAGAGACACTCACCTAGATTTTCACTGGATTTTTTTTTATTTCCCTAGACATGCTAGGGTGGAGAGGGAGGTAAAGATGCAGAAATGGCTAGGCTTATCTCTGTAATCCAAGCACTTCAAGAGGCCGAGGCGGGAGGATTCCTTGAGCCCAGGAGTTGGAGACCAACTTGGGCAACGTAGCAAGACCTTGTCTCTACAAAAAATTAGCAAGTCATGGTGGCTCATGCCTGTAGTCCTAGCTACTAGGGAGGCTGAGGTGGAGGAATCACCTGAGCCCAGAAATTTGAGGGTCCAGTGAGCGGTGATTGTGCCATTGCACTCCAGCCTGGGTGACAATGTGAAGCTCTCGCTAGAGAGAGAGAGAGATTCAGAAATGGCTGAATTTGGCTTTTGTGCTAAGTGACTGTTCATGTTTCCAATTCACGGCTTGTGGAGAAGACTTGAGAGCTTAGCAGAACTTACTAAATATCCCTTATGCTATAACAAACCAGGAATGAATGGTATTTTAGGCAAAGTATACACCCTGATTCTAAAACAACTCAAACCAAATCACTTTAAACTACACAAAAATTTTCACTCCCTGAAGCATTCTCCTGCTAAGAAATACCTGTGACAACAGCAGCCTACAGCATCCTCTGAGGTAGAAGTCATTACACATCACTGAGAATAAGCTTAATTTACATGGTTGTGATTGTTCAAATGCCCAGTCAGGATTGATGGGGGCTATGATAGGAGGGCGGAGCCACATCTGTGGGTGTTATTCATGCCTCTTTCCCTGTGAGGCTAGTGTCTCAGGTCTAGTGGCTGGAAGGTAGCTCACCCCTCAGAAAGAAAGAAAGAAAAAGCCTGCAGACACCAACTCAGTACTGCCTTGAGGGGTAGGATTAATGACTAATTGGGTCTCTGTTCCCTGAGGGATCAGTCTAGTTCAGAAGCATTCACACTGTCCATTAGAACAACCTGGAAGGCTCCTCCATTTTAACACAGCCATGCCACAGCAGAAGTGGACTTTTTGCTCAAATTGGTCATCTCCTTTCCTGTCCCCTTACCCTCCACCTCACCCAGTCCCAGAGAAATGAGAATTTCTCCCAAACCTTTCTGGACCACACTAGAGATGCACACCTCACACGCAAGGGTTTTGACGCTAGAGATATTTACTCAGAATAGAAGCAGAGCTCCAAATTCAACCAGCGAAGTGCATCGCTGAGGAGGAGGCAAAGGAGGTGAGTAAGAACCAGAACTAAATACAACTTAGCTAGGGGGAAGAGCAGGGGAGATTTTTCCTCAAAGCAACAACGAAAAAAGTCCCTTCAGGTTGAAAAGATGAAGGTAGAATTTGCCATGCAAGAGGGCTTTCTAATAGACAGTTTTTATCTTGACAGTGGTGTCCTCTTAACATATATTTACTTTCTAATTACCCAGAACTGTGTAATTAACCTGTCACTAGACAGAGCTTGCCACGCTAATGAATGGATAAGAATTCTGAGTATTAATAACCAGCTCTGTGGAAGTAAGGTGATCCTTGCTCTTATGACTCAGTTGACATGGTTTTTTTTCTTGACTAACTTTTTATTTCCCTCACCCTTTTATTGCTGTATTGAGGTGTCAGCCCCCAGAGGAAATTCCTTTTCAATATGAAGGCATCCCAGGATCTGAGTTCACACTGGAGAGAGTCAAGTACCTTGAGAGGGACTGGCCTCAAGATGAGAGGGGTGATGGACTCATCATTCTAGATGCACAAGGTTTTTAACCCTGGCCTCTGACCTCTGACAGAATAACCAAGAGAAGGATGCGTTTGGTACAGGAGAGGATGGTGGGAGCTAGAACTCGGGTGTAATCGTTCTAGGGGTACAGGTATGCTGAGCAAAGAAACCAGCCCAGTCAGACACTGTAGCCATGTATCAGGTATATATTAACCACATCTTTTGTTTTCTGTATTCTGAGGCTTGACATCTAGGATTTTGTTGACTCTGGAGGGACTGCCGCTGCAGGGTTAGTCAATTCCTGGAGATAATAAATCAGGTACCCAGGAGCATACCTTTCAAGTGCAAACCAAACAATCCAGAGCCCATAGTACTTACCTCCTTTATAGGACTTCTGGGCCACTGTCTCCCCAGGGCCAAGTACCAGACAACCAGACACAACCCCTTCTGAAACTATTCAGACCCACCAATTCTAAGCCTGTTCACCCTTCCTTGTTCATTTTATCCTTTGGAACCCAAAAAGGTTCTGATCCACAATTTCTCCCCTTCCTCTAACCTCCTAATAACCAATCCCAGTGCTTCCTTGTGTGGTCTGCCATGGCATGCTTTGATTCCTTCTCTTGGGATCTAGAAAGATAACAAACCATCTTTTCAATGGCAGTCATCTGTTCATCTGTTGGCCTCATCATACCTGAATGATTATAAAAATTATTTTAAAACAAGATGTCAGGGAAAGCTGTGACATGGTGGCCCTGGGGGTATCCTGGGCATTCACCAGTCACTGCTTATGCCAGCAAGACCCGTCTTCCGTCAGACTGATATGTAAGGTATGCAGACATGCTTCCTTTCTGATCTAGAGTGGCTCATATTCTAAGTGGGACTGAGTCTAGAAATAGGAAGATTTAGCAGCCAACATTGGGAGCAGCTGGGCTGGAGAGGGGATAAGACAGGCCTGAGGTGGTCGAGATAAGCAGAACTCTTTGAGTTGTCACAGTTCCGGATAACATGACAATTCATGTACTGGGCTGCTCATTTCATGTACTGGGCTCCAATTCATGTACTAGCTGCTCAATTTGGGGTCAGGTGATTTAACTCCACTGAACATCAGTTTTCTCATCTGTCAAGTGGGGAAAGTCATGCCGATTGTGCACAGCTCCTTATGAGAATGGAATTAGATAAAATATGGGCAGATGTATTTTATACCATAAAGCACTATGATTGTAAAGAAAAGTACTGTCATCATACTCAACATTGCCATAACGTTGTTTTGTTACTGTTATTTCTGCCTGTTTTTGCTTTCTCAACATATCTACTATGGAAGGAACAAGTTGTATTTATTTGCAAGTTACTCAGTACCTCAAACTGTGTTAAGTGCTCAATAGATTCAGTTGACTTCAGTGAGTAATTACTAATTTTAACCTATCAGGTTGTTTTTGTTTATTTTTTTTTAACTTTCTAGAAATAAAGAGAGAAAAGAGAAGGGCATGTGGAGAACTCCAATATCAGAAGTAGGTAATATTTAGAAATAGTATGTTAAATCTCTGCCTCAAGACACTGGTATGTCCACTCTGTAGGACTATGACAGAGTGGCCAGTGAAAGGAGGCTTCTCTTTCTTTACCCAATTAGTGAGAAAGATCTCTCCAGGCAAAACCTCTTGGCAAGGACTTCACCTTCTCTTTCAAGGGGAAGTTTGGTCAGAGCTGGAAGAAGAAAGAAGGTGCCCTAGTCATCTAATCAGCTAATCCAGACCACATTCGGAACCTCTCCCAGGGACTCTGGGCCCCATTATTCCTCCAGCTTCCCCTTTCAACACCCAGGTAGCCTTTCCCACTTTCTACATGAGGACAAAGTCCAGTTCATATTATTTTGTTTCTAGTTAATATCAGTATAGAGCCCCCGAGGCCCCACCAAAAGCCCAGATTCATGATTGCAAGCTGCCTGCACCTACTCCTGACCTGGAGTAATCGTTCCCCTGGAAGGCATCCTATAATCTGCACCCCACTCCATCTGCATTGTCTTATGAACATGAACCAGAGCGTGACAGAGGGACTCAGCTCGGCAAGAAGAAGCCTTTTCTCCTCTTTCTCCTTCCTTTTCCCTCTGTAGGCAGACCGCCCTAAGGTGGAAACTAGAGCCAACCATCTACCAGCTGGGTCAGTCACTAAACCTCTCTGAACATCTCTGTAGGACTGAGTGATCACACACCCATAGAGAACCAGATGTTTGTGAAAGATCTGCTACAATCTTGGCCCACAGCAGGTAGTAAATAATCACCACTTTCCTTCTTTCTGGACCTTTTCCTCAATCTCATTCTCTAGCCTTCTCTTCCTACTTTTTTTTTAAAACAGGGCTCTTGTTTAAACAAGAGACCTGAAAATTTCCAGTCCCTCAGATGATCTCTGTGTAATACACGAAGGCCATTGCCTCAGATTTGTGTCGCCAATGCCCCGGAGGAGGGGCCAAGGCTAAAGACAGCTCAGGCTCTAGCCTCTTTGTTTCCGTTTTGAAAAATCTCTCGCCCTGAGGGAACAGCCAGGGGATTGGGGGATGCATTAAGGTGAGAGAGAAGACTTGCTAAAGTCCCTGCGGAGATCAGCCTGTAAAAATAAGGGTGCACAAAGCATTTCACAGATCAGAGGAAAAACCCTGAACAAAGGATTGAGGGAAGGGTTGGTTGCTGCCTCTGGGGACTCGCTGCCTGCAGTCAACTGCTGCTTCTACGATTTCTGAGGCTCCTGAAGCTGCCCTGACTCCTGGGTCCCAAGACACAAGGAAGGAGCTGTCCATAGCAGCCTAGCAGGAGGCCTGCCCTCACACACAGCTGTGAGCCAGGCCCACCTCTGCAGCTTTCTCCACCCTCTGTCCTCACCAGATGTGCACTTCCCTCACTGTCCCTCCTAGCTGGTCAAACCCAGCATCACCATCACCCAGCCATCAGCACCAAATCACCCCCACACAGGCCAACTTCCCCCAGATCCAGCTTCCTCCCCACCCCCCACCCAGAGCTCCTACTGTCTGTCTCTCCCTCTGTTCCCTACCACCAGACTCCTCTCCTAAATCCAAATCCCTCTCAACTAGGTGTAACATCTGAAAGAGGCCTGATAAATTAATCCCCACCAAAATGTCCTGGCTAAACTGACAGCAGCTTAATGTGCTTTTCGCTTAATGCAGTTTAGACCCTCCCCAGGGTGCTTGCATTTTATCAGGGGATTCCTTAAACCACAGTGGAAGGATCCTCAAATAAGGGCAGGATGCAGCCTCACTGGCAATAAGGTAGGACTGGAGGAAAGCTTGTGAGATTGGAGGGGCTCTGTACATCATTCCACCCAGAGGGCGACCCATTTCTTAGTACTCTGGGCATGCTCAGACATGTAGTGAAGTATCAGGAGTTTGGGGAATGAAAGGAACCTGGAAAGCCTTAGTGGTGTTTTATTTACTATTCAATACTTGTTCAGGTTTACATGGCATACTGGGGATTGACACAAGATAGACTTCACACATTTCAGGTGGAAATCTCCATGACCCTCCCCTTACTAATTGCAGGACACACACCCTTACTCCAGAACAGAAAATCACATGATCAATGCCTCCCCTATGAGAGAGGTGCAGGTCATTCCCATCACTGCTATGTCCCTACCCAAGCCCAGCTGCCATGGTGGAGAAGACGCAGCTCCCGAGGTCATGGTTAGAGTGTGAAGGGGAGTGACAGGAGCTAAAGAGCCCAGACTCCAGGAGGAATGGAGAAACTAATGAGCAGCTTAGAGTCGGCAGGGCTGACAGGAGGGCATGTGTTCCCCACCGCACGTGTCATCAGAGAGCTCTCTCAACCCACGATCAATGGCCCTTCTGGCTTCCATCAGCACCGTTGTCTCCTCTCACTGAGAGTAGCAGTGCTCCATTCCCAGTCACCTGTTTACATGGGTTCCAAATGTCTCCTATTTTCTAAGGCAGGCTTGATATCCACTAACTCTCAGTTACAGGATGGAACATCGGCTGGTCAGGTTTGATGATCGCATGCCCTAATTATTAGTTTAGAAAATATGCTCAATGAACCTCTCGAGCCATATGGTGGACTTGGCAAGATACAGGATTTCTAAGGAAGGACCCAGAAGACCTTTCTTAATTTTCCTTCAACCTTTTCCCCTCCAACTGTACTTCCTACAGGACAAAAATCCCAGTATCCAAATATGCCCACACTAGGAGCCATGAGGTGCACTTGCTCAAGAACCCCATTCTTTTCAGATCTAAACAGATCTACCTACTCTTCCTGGGCACCGCTCCCCTGTTGAGTTTCTCCCACGCCTCGTGCTAAGGAAAGTCCTTCCCATTGCACTGTCTCTGTTGCAGCCTCCTAGCTTCTTACCCAAGCTCATTAGATTCATCCCAAGTCCACATTCTCTGCTGCACCTTCCCTCCCTGTTTCCCCAGCAGGAGGATCAGAGGTGACCTTTAAATGTCGCTTGCAAATGCCAGCTGATGCTAACTGGCTCCAAACCGCTGCACAGGCGCGGTGTTCCCGAAAGTCAGTCAGATGGCAGAACTCAGACACAAGAGTGGGGAGGCTGGCTTCTAGGACAGGTCTGTGCCTGAAGCAGGGACATGGCACCAGACTCAGCCAGAAAACATAGCTTTCTCAGCCAGACTCTGATTGCGCCAGGAGGGTGATGTCTGCATTATTAAATGTTGGAGTCGAAAAGTCCTTTGAGACCATCACCCTGCAGGGTTCCTGGGAGGAAACTGAGGTCTCAAGCAAAGAGGAAAATATATCATTTTGAGAACCTGTTGTCTGCCAGGAAGTCAGATAGGCACTGTCTTAACCCTGATATATGTTTTCTTTCAATGAATGGTTAACTTGGGTAATTACCACAACAGCCCTGTAAAGTAGGCACCATTCCTATATTAAAGCTAAAGAAACACATGTTCAGTGAAATCCATTGAGTTGTCTAAAGTCTACTGCTAACAAGATGTGAAGCCAGAATTCAAATCTAGGACTATGGGACTTCAGAACAGTTTCCAGGGGTTCATCCTGCATCCTACTTCCCCTTCCCCATCATCTGAGTTAGGCCTGAGGTTTTCCTTTGTCCCATACCTCCCCATGGTATTCCTGAGTCTCTGGTTTAATTCAGCAATTATTTATTTATCAATTAGCACCCTCCTGTTCTACTGCCTGAGGGTTTCAGTTCCCATTAGCCAGTTTCTATGTGTTGTCAGAACAAATTGCCTGCAGGGAGAGGAGGAGAGAAGAGTAAGAGCAAGAGACATCCCATTACTAAGCTAGGATGGCCAAGGGCCATGGGGGATGTTGAATTTGTCCCTTGCTTTTAGAAAGGGAAAGCCCAGGGTAGCCCCTTCAGGTCCCATCCCACTGTGGGAGCTTTTCTGTCCTCTCCTTTCTAAAAAAATCCTCCTTTCATTAAAAAAAAGGAAAGAAAAGAAAGGGGAGGTCCAAGACTCAACACAGGGCCCTCAAAAAGGCTCTGCAAGAGTTGTCAAGGTGAAAACAGCTCTGGGCCTGAGAACGGAGATTCCTGGGCCAGATTCAGTTGTTAGATTCCAGCTGAACACAACTCAGTGTCCATTCCTAAGTTTCTTATTAACTCGGTGTGGAGCACACTGGGCTCCTGAGTATAACACTATGGTGGGCCAGGCAGAACCACACCCTCCGTCTCCCCCAGGCATCTCATAAATAGGCAGGAGAGAATTCCTGACCAGCAGAAGCAGTACATGGCTGATGACACGGCCATGCCATTCTCACCTCTGAGTCAGAGAAGAGTCACTATACAGAGTTCCAGGACGTGGTCCTACTTTCCTGCCCTCTTGGATGACTGGAAGAGTCACATAAAAAAAATCCCTAAGAGAAAGGAATAACTTCAAAGGAAAATAATTTGTTGTTTAAAGTATATTTTACGATATAAGAAAGGAATTGGAAGAAGTGAGAAACTGTCAGGGGAGGGGGGTGGGATTGGCAGTTGAGGGAAACTACCAGGGGAGGGAGGGGCACACCTCATCAACAAGGGTACCTGCATAATGAGTATTTGTATACCTAACTCTGAGTTGTACCCCACATCTTTAAAAAATAAAATAAAAATAAATGAAATAAAAAATAAATAAAGCATAGCTTACTTCAGCAATAGTTGTCACATCTGACTAATTTTAGATTCCGAATTTCCCTCGCTTATCAATAAGTCAGAAGTCAAACTGAACTCAGTGATGTATCACACTGACCAGGATTTTACAAGTGGCTCTCTTCACGTTCATTCATTTGTTTATTTGTTCTTTCATGTATTTAGTAAGTTATTCACTCATTAATTAATACCTACTGAACTGTATGCGGTCCTTTGGGAGAATGAGAAGATGATGAAGATGCTGTGTCCACCAGTTTAAGACTGTAAGTCCAAGAAAAACACAGAATGTCACCCTTTGAAACAATATGAAGAATTGTATATGCAATTGCAGCCCAGTCAATCTGCATTTAGGGAGCCTCAGAGGTTCCTGGACTTTGCTGAAAGACCTGTTTTAATCTCATCCATGGGTCCACCACTGTCTTCACTCTTGGTCTCTGCTTTTGACTTTCATTCAATAATATCAATATTCTTTATTTTTAAAAATGTTTTCCAAACCCATATGTACCCATATCCTCACTACTACCAGAAGATCTCTTGAATTAGAGAAAAAAATAATCAAAATAATGAGAAAAAAAATATTTTTGGTGAATAAATATTTGAGGTTTGAATTGTGCATTTGAGTTAATAGCTGAGAGTACCCTTATCTCCTGCTTATTAAGAACCTGCATAGATGGGCTTTTAGAAGACTGCCCTCTTTAGAGTATGTCTGTTAGGATGCCAGGGCCCCTATAATCCATCCACTGGCTAAACAAACAATTAAATGGATAGGCAAGGAAAGTAGCATCATTTCCCAGGTCTTAAACATGCTTATGATTGTCTGATTCTATAAATTGTGATGAGAAGACTGAGACTCATACTTATTTTATTTGAATTAGTTGACACAGCCCCAATAATAATAATTGCATATACAGCTCTTCATACTGGTTCACTAGGTGACATTCTGTGTTTATTTTTCATTTCCTTATAGTGTGGTACGTAGATAAGCTGAAAAGGATCTATTCTAATTTCCCCAGGATGTGTATAGTTCCAAGAAAGCATACATGGCTGGGGCATGGGCAGAGAGAAAGGAAAAATGAACTCTGGGGAAAAAAAGGAAGCCCGAAAGACGTTCACTTGATAAAGGAGCCTTCCTAAAAAAGTAGATACAAGTTAAGACAGGATGGAAGGGACAAAGTTACAGCTAGTGACACTTGAAATACAGCAAGTAGTGAGACTTGAGAGTCTAAATTGTAAATAAACAAAGTTTTTAGAGAACCTTGGGTTCAAATGAAGTGAGAGAGGTATTATTTTAAGAATTTAGAATTCCTAATCCCAGAAGTGTGGAAAGTGGAAGTTTAGTTTAAGACAATTCTGTGGAAAGAATCCAAGAAGGACATTAACATCAGGTATCTAAAACCCAGCTGTGGGCTGGGAACTAAATCAGGAAAGATTTTTGCTTCCTTGGTTATTAAGGGAAATAGATGTAATCATTCTAGTCACTCTAGCTTAAAAGTAAAACAGAAAGGAAGCAATACATACTTTTCTTTGGGGACAGTAAGTTCTCTACCCAGCATCTATTCCTCCTCTGTTGATAATTTTATACTGATTTTTCCTGGTAGACCCTCTCTCCATTCTTACACTGCTAGCTCTTGGATGGGGTTGACTCCATCGCCAGTGCAAGATGTGAAGCACACGACCTTGGCCCAACCAATCAGCTCACTGTAGGCTGGTGAAACCATGACTTCACCAAGCCAATCAGAGTGATCCCCAGAGCTTACGCAGAGTCCCCAGGAGCAGCTTTCCTCTTTCTGAAAAGTTTGAAATTGAAAGGACATAAGGCCTAGAGTCACTGCAGTCATCTTTCAACCACAAGAAGAGAGCTTGCCTGAGAATGGAGACAGTATGAAAGAGAGTCAGGAGATGAAGGAAGCTTGAATTATGGTGGCATTGTGCTCTTACATCAAGCCACATCTGATATTAGACTTAGAACTTGACTTTTTAGTTACAGTGTAGCCAGTTGGGGTTGGATTTTGCACTGCTTGAAGCCAAATGAGATTTAATTCATGCAAAAAACCGAATACAACTATCGTAGAAGGTAGCTCAAGTTGGGACCCTTGTCAAGGGTATAGAGCTATTTACCTGTGACTTACCTACTGGTGCTGCTTGCACATCAAGAATCAGTTGCATGTTAACTAAACGGCATGTGTCCTCTTGTTATGCAATGAAGCTGACTGAACTGGAGAATATCAGGTAATATCATAGAGAATTATGACAAGGTTCTCATGCCTCATCACCTTGAACCTCAAACACTCAGCACGGCAGCAGAGAATAATTCCCAAATAGCAAAAGACCCCTCAGCTTGAAGGTGATCATACCTTCAAGCCACCTTTCCAAGTGGCATTCCTGACAATAGTTTACACAGCATCTCACTGAAATTCTCACAGGAAGAAAAATGAGTTGATGTGTAAAGAATCCTGATCCACAAAGTAGCCAGCTTTGATGTGCATCTCACTTTCCCTAAACAAGCAAGTGTGCACAAATCACCAAACTACTCTGGATCTCAGTTTCTTCTTCACTACATGGGGGACAGCAACTTTCCTCCCGGCCTCACAGGGTCATCACAAAGATGCTACAGTGAGAGCACCATAGAAGGCCTACAGCGCTATTAAACTGGGACACATTATTAGAAAAGCTAGCAATCCCTTCCTGAGGACACACACATCAGCATTAGCTCCTCTTTTAGGTAATAAACAAACAAACAAACAAACGAGTTGGTGGCATAATCACAGCTAAATTGGAAACGCTAGCATTATCCAGAACAAGCTATCTATCCAGAGAAGCTGAGAGGCCTCGGATGCACAAAATCATATTTCCCCAGGCATAGGATTAATTAAAACTATCAAGTGTTCCCAGCTTTTTGAAATTAACTTTGAAAGTGTTTGGTGTGAAGGGATAAAGAGAGGCTATGTGGAGGGGGGAGCGCAGGGGCGGGGTTGCTGGAGGGAGACACATGCCAGAGCTGTGTGTTGATATCATTCTCCTTAGTAGAAAAGGAGGAACAAAATTAAATGTTAAAGTTTCTTCAAGAAGGGACAGAAAAATGGAAACATGTTGGCATTTGTCCCCTATCCCTTGGATACATCTCTGTCTCCTTCTTTTCCAATGGACATGGGTTCCAGACTCACAACACCAGGGACAAGGCCATATGGTGCAGAGGTAAGTCAGGGACAAAGAGTTCTTAAAGGAGAGATGGATCATCTACCCTTTCTCTTTTCATTCCTGGGCTTTATTCTCACTTCGTTTCTTCTCTTTTTCTCCTTTTTGAATAAACCCACTTCTGGCACTTTCCCAAGCTATTGGACAATGGTTGTATTGTGAGCAGAAGCAATAGAGAGTGCACCAGGAGTCCAGAGTCTGGTTCTTGCTCTGGTATTTATTAGCTGTGTGACCTCAGCAAAGTCACCCACTCTTTCCTAAGACTCGATGTCCTTACCTGTAAATGGAGAAAGAAAGGCAAAGAATTTCTTTCTCAAGATTCATAAGTGAGACACTGGAAGTGAATCACATAACACACAAAGGATTGCTATCCAACACAATAAATCCTTCCACATTTCACATTTGCTCAAACCACCTTAAGCCAGGGAAGAGGGCATCAGCAAGCCCAGTAGTGATGGAACAAATGACATCCTTCCTGATGGGATTCTGTTTACATGGACAGGGAAAGGCATTTTCCTTGCTTTCTGTTGTTACTGCGATACAAAGCCTAAAATGTATATCCAGTTTCCTGTGATACTCTCGCTTTGGCAAGCTTGAGGGCTCCTCTCAAGCCCCACTCACCAGATGCTTGTCCCTCAATTCTAGAAGATCTCAGAAGGAAGTGAGATGGGTCCTCAGAGCTACATCTGTCACCATCTCCTGTTTTCTCCCTCTGGGTCTGTACCTCCAAGCCTCAGAGGTTAGGGGGTTTGTGAACTCTGCTTCTGGAGTGGAGGAATCTGCTTCTTCAGTGTGTACTAAACTCCTACCTACCTTTTCAACCATATTAGATGTCTCTTCCTCTCCTTCCTGTTGGACATCAGATTGTGGTCAGGTTTCCTACTCCTTCATTGAGTCATACCCTTTGAGAGAGAACAGCTCTGTCACCTTCCCTGGTGCCAGGAATTTGTCTTGATTCATCTAAGTCAATCATGGTGGTCCTATCCCCTTTGCCAGTGGTTGAGAAATGGACATATCAATTCTGACCAAAAAGAGATAAAAGGATGTTTGCTGAGGGTTTGGAGGAAAAGTTTCCTCCTTTTGAAAAAGAAACATCAGGAAATAAACCATTGTTTGTTTGGGGGCATTTTCAGGTATGAATATAGCACCCAACCATGAGGGCAGCTAGATAAGAGCAAGCACTCATGCAGAAGACAGAAGACCACAATGGAGAAGAAACTCTGAGCTCCTGGCACAACTGAGCTGCTGATTAGCCAACCTGTGAGTCAGCCAACTTCAGGCCTGCACGTCACATGAGCTACTTTTATTATTAAGTCCATTTGAGTTGTGAAACTTTTTTTACTTGCAGCCTAATGCACTCAGCAGATCCACCAAATCTCATTTTTCACAGTGAGTTTCCCCAGTACCTGGTTGTCATTTCATCATTCTGGGAGTGTAGCTTGCTGGGCCCGTGTCAGGCAAGTTGCCACAAAATGTGCCCATGCTGCTGGTTGAGAGGACACCATCAAGTTCTAGCACTCAACAACAGCCCACAGATTGGCACAGATCTCTTAAATGATTTTAAATCTCTTCCCTTCCTTGTTAAGCTGCATCATTTCTTGCTTAAACTATCACAAGTACATTTATAAATAATTATTTTCCTACCAACCTTTCCCTAACTCATCTTTGTTGTTTGTATGGCCATGTAATGTGAAATAAATTTTAAAAATCATAACGTTCTACTCTCCATTCAGTCACCTCTAATCCCCCAAAATGTATGGGGGTTTATCCCCACCAGCAGCCAATCTATTCTGCAGCAAACAGAAACTGGATGTCCTATCATTCAATTCTGATGCTGTCTACCCAGAGATAGTGTTAGATCCCAAAGTTGAGGACTCAGTTCCACAAAATTATAGCCTACTTCAGATGCAACGGCACACCTTAAGTTGTATCCTGTATTTTTTTTCTTTTTTTCTTTTTTTAAAGATGTAGGGTATAATTCAGGATTAGGTACACAAGTGGTCATAATACAGGTCTCCCTTTGGTCCCAACTTTGACTGGTTTGAGAACAGGTATTTTATTGATGTTATGTGCCTCCCTCCCCTGGAAGTGTCCCACTACTGTCAATCCATGTCTTATAGTATTATTATAAACGTTCAGGGTCTGCTTCTGAGTAAGAACATGTGGTACTCAGTTCTTGGTTTCTGTGATAGATCACTGAGTACTGTAGACTCTAAGTCCATCCAAGTTGTTGCAAAGTCCATAATTTTGTCCTTCTTTATGGTTGCATAATATTCCATCACGTATACGTACCACATTTTTTTTTATCCAGTCCACTTTCGATGGACAACATGATTGGTTCCATGTTTTTGCTATTGTGAAAAATGCTGCAATAAACATGTGTGTGCAGGTATCTTTTTTGTAGAATGATTTGAATTCCTCCAGGTATATTCCCAAAAGGGAGCTTTCTGGGTCATATGGAAGGTTGATTTTTAGATCTTTTAGGAATCGTCACACTGTTTTCCACAGAGGTTGTACTCGTGTACACTCCCACCAACAGTGTAGAAGAGTTCCTTTTCCCCCGTATCCTCTTCAGCCTCTGTTGTTTTTTGAGTTATTGATTATGGTCATCCTGACTGGAGTTAGGTGGTATCTCAGTGTGGTTTTAATTTGCATTTCTTTGATGATTAAGGGAGGTGTCCTGTGTTTCTGACCAAATAGCTATAATTTGGAGGTTCCCACAATTTAATCAATCCTCAGCTTGATTAAATTATCAGAGTGGCTCTCAGAACTCAGGGAGATGCTTTACTTACATGTACTGGCCTATGATAAAGGATAAACAGCCATAGGGAAGTGATGCATAAGATGAAGTATGGGGAGAGGGGCATGAAGCATCCATGCTCCTCCTGGACATGCCACTCTCCAGAAATCTCCATGTGTTCCACTATCAGAGGTTCTCCGAATCCAGGCCTTTCAGATTTTTATGGAAACTTCATCACATAGGCATGATTAGTCATGTTCATTAGTGATTGACTATTAATCAACTCCACCTTCAGCCCCTCCCCTCCTCAGGAGGTTGAGGTGTGTTTCTGAAAGTCTTACCACACGGTTTGAAAGTCTAATCACATGGTTGGTTTCCTAGGCAACCAGACCCACCAAAAGTCACTATACTAGAACAAAAGATTATCCTATCTGGAAATTACAAAGATCTTAGGAAGCCCTGTGTCAGGAATTAGGCAACACAGAAAATGGAGCAAAATGTTCTCCTAGTACCTCTATCTACAAAGGTTTTGAGGAGACATATGTCAGGAGACGGAAACAAAAAACATATATATATTTCACAATAATGCACCATGAGGGTGCATAAAGGTCTGTGATTCACCATGGTCTGTCTCCTACCTAATAGTCACCACTGTATACAGGATAAAGTCCAAGATTCTTTGCATGATAAAGAGGACTGTCATTATTGGTTCCAGGCTTCATCTCCCGCAAGACTATGCTTTGTCCTTTATTATCTAATATAGACAGACTTGACTCTGCAGATTCTTTGCTTTCCTGTCTCTACACTCTCTCCCATACAACTTCCTATGCCTACAATGCTATTTCTTCCTTCCACACTTGGCTAATCCTAATGACCCTTCAGGATTCAGTTTGGTCTCTGTTTTCTTTTAGAAGATGTCCTCACACCTCCTGGATATCCTATACCCCATGTCTTCCAAAGCACTCTGTGTATACCTAGACCTTCACATTTACCACATTACAGTAAACATTTCTGCTGAATCAGTCTTCCCCACCAGACTCCAAGCTTCTCAAACAGGGAAGGGACCATTACTTATTCATTTCTGCATATCTAGAACTTAACATAATATCTGGGCCATACTAGCTCCTCAGTAAACATTACTGAACTGAAATTTTGAATTTCTCATTTGCCAAGCACACACAAATATTTAGCATGAAGAAACAAAACAAAGCAGAACAAAATATACCCCCTGGGGAATATTCAGGTAGAAAAGAACTACATAATTCACTGTCTTCATTTATGCTAAAGGAGATTATTGGTTGGAAAGGGAGCCTTGTCTAACAATTTAATATAGGACAAGTTGAAGAAACATATTATTCCAAGGTTTATTTCTAAATTCATTCTTTGAATTACTAAAATTGAAAATGAGGTAGATAGCTCTATTGTTTAAAAAAATCATCATGGGTTTGTTAGAAACAGATAAAACAAACTTGTTCTCCTTAATAATTTGGAATAAGAGTATGTCTGGGCTGACAACTTAGCCAGGAATGTACACACCCTGAGAAAGAGGGAGGGTAGATCTTTAAGAAGTAGCAGTAGATTATGGGAAAAGTAGCAGAAATGACCTAATAATTTTTGGAAGGAAGTGCAATTCTGCCCTCATGAGTGAAATTAGTGCCCTTATAAAAGAGGCACGAGGGAGGCTGCTTGTACCTTACGCAATGTGGGACACATAGTAAGTGTTGTCTTGAGATGAGCCCTCACCAGACACTGATACTGCAGATACCTAGATCCTGAGCTTCCCAGTCTTTAGAACTGTGAGCTGTAATTGTCTATTATGTATAAATTACACAATTTAATGTTTGGGAATAGCAACCCAAACTGACCAAGATAGAAATTGCTACCAGAAAGTGGAAATCCCACTGTAACCAAATGCCTAAAAATGTGGAAGCAACTTTGGAACTGGATGATGGAGAAAACCTAGAAGAATTGGGAGGTGCATGCTAGAAAGAGCCTACATTGCCTTGAATGGAACTTTAAGGGTGAGTCTAGTGGGGGCTCAGAGGAGAGAAAAGCTATAGAGAAGGCCTCAGTCTTCTTAGAGATTACCTAAAAGGTCATGAACAGAAGGTAGAAATATGGATGGTAAAAGCCATTCTGATGAGGTCTCAGATAGAAATGAGAACCATGTTATTGGAAACTGGAAGAAAGGTTATCCTTATTATGAGTGGCAAAGAATTTGCTGAATTGTATTCATATCCTAGTGTTCTGTGGCAGGAAAAAAAAGCTTATGAGAGATGAAATAGGATATTTGGTAGAAGAAATATCCAAGCTTAGTGTTGAGGGTGTGGTATGGCTTCTCTTGACTGCCTATAGTAAAATGCAAGCCAAGAGAAATAAATTAGAGACAGAATTTATAATCAAAAGGGAAGCAGAACTTTAAAGATTTGGAAACTTCTCAACCTGTGAAAAATGAGAAAATGTGTTCAGGAGAGAACAAGGCTGTGGTGGGGTGAATGTTTCATAAGGAAATTAGTAAAAATAGAAAGAAGCTAAATGCTTTCCATCAAGACAATGGAAGAGTGACCTTGAAGGCACTTTGGAGATCTTAGGAGCCACCATACCAGTCACAGACCCAGAATGCCAGGACCTTGGAGTACAATTATCTCAATCTCCATTCCCCACATTCTCATGCAGAGCTTCTTGGCAATCCCAGTTGTGGCTCAAGATGGCCCAAACATGGTGTGGGCTACCCCTCTGGAAGACACAGGTGATAAATCTTAGTATATTGTGTCATTGCAGCCTGAATGGACCAAGACAGGGTTCTTCTCTATTTGAGGCTGGTCTGCAGTTAGTAGCTGCCAATTTAAAGTCTTTAGTAAAGCCTCACCTAAAACTGTTCATCTCAGTGCTGCTCCCTGAGGCCATATAGGAAGGAGGGTGGCACCCACCTACTGGGTGAATTAAAGAGTGAACAGCCACATGGGTTGCGACCCAAGTAAGAATGAGACTGTAGCAGAAAGTTGACCAGAGAAACTTAATCTTCATCTCCCTAACACATGTACTCACCCCAATCTGAAATGCTGGGTTTGATCCAAAAAATTGGACAGTACAAAGGACAAGCACCTCACATCAGTGGATTTACATCATAAAGGAAAGAATGACCCAAGACTAGAGCATCAGAAATACGTGGGTTGTATATTTAAATATACAAATGATCTACGCATACAATATCTATCTATGTGTATGTGTATTTATTTATATGTACATAGGTGTCTAGATTACTTTTTAATTTTAAAACAATCTGCAGTTAATTTGTTAAGTACTAATTAAGTCTACTAAGTTTTTTAAAAGTGGTAAGTATACTTTTTTAAACCATAAGTGAAATGCTAAATCTTCAGCAAAGGAAAGATAATTAAGTAAAAACACAAAAGTGCTGTTTTCTTTCCTGACTTGTAAATACTGAACTTAAATCCTCACTTAGCATCCTTTTTTCCTACTGTCAGCTTTTTTAAGCCGTTAAATTCTGAGTGAGAATTCCTGCCAGTGCTGTCTGCATTTCACTCTGGCAGAGTCAAAAGTATGTTCCCTTACTGGGTGTCTTCCTTGGCCTTGGAGTGAGTTTTTGTTTTTGCTTTTTTCCTGGAAAACCTTTAAGAAATATGCTGATCCGACATAGCTCTGTCTCCTTGCTTCTACCTGTTTCAGCTCCCCACAGCCTAGCAGGACCAGCAGATGCCGTCTACCTGCAGCCTTCACCCAGTCCTGCCAAGGACAGGAAGCTCTTGTAATTCAAGTCCACAGACCCTTACTGAACACAGACTGGACACCCAGGTTCTCAGCCCTGTCCTGAGCCCTGGAATCTGTCTTATTACCTATAAGCCCATGTGTTGAATGTCAGGGGAGAGCACTTGGATCCTCAAACCCATAGAATACACAATGTATATCATTCCTCACTCTTCCACTGTATATGGATGGATTTCTTCCTCTTTCTCTAGTTAGCATTTTATTTTCCACTACAACATAGATGCCCAGCTTGCTTGCTTCACCTTGGTGGCCTCATTCCTATGAGTCTTTGCACTAGTTTGTTGCTTCCTACATTCTGTGCCAACGACTTGGAATTATGCTACCAGCAAACATCCAATATATTTGATGAGCTGGACTCTCCTCTTTGCCCACTCAATACACAGATCCCAAAGGGCGGGGTGAGAGCTTGGCAAGCTGGTGACAGCAGCCACTGGGCCTCTCCTGCCCAGCCACCCTCTGTGGCTCCAGGATCCACAGCCAACTCATCTCTCCCCAGCCGACTCTGCCCTGTATGGATGAGCTCTTCCTAACTTTCCCTGTGGGGTTCACAGTCCTCCTCTTCTGCAGTTTCCACCGACACCCTGAGACTGATGCTGGGGAGATCATTTAGCAGACAGTTTACCAACTTTGCATTTTTCTGACCTGACTTTCTTTTACACCCAGTCTGTTATTCAGAAGCAAAGTTTAGCCCATATGCATACCATACATGGGTAGATGTGTGTTGAATACATGTCTTCTCCACCCATTTTTTTGTTGCTTCATTTATTCAAATATCATTCAGACTTTGAAGCTCAAATCATGAGTTGCCTCCCTTCTAAAGAACTTCTTCACCATTTTCAACTCCATTGACCTCTTCACCTCTTGGGACCACTGCTAGTAACATAATTTAAATCTTGATTTTTGTCATAAGCCCTCCATCATTTTCCTCAGATTTTTCATATAGGGATGTGTGTGTGTGTGTGTGTGTGTGTGTGTGTGTGTGTGTGTGTGTGGCGTGTGTGTGTGTGTGTGTGCACGTGCGCGCACACGCTTTTGTGTGTGTGTTTGTGTAAAAGATCTCAGAATGTAGGGGTTGTGCCTTACTTGCTTTTTTTCCCCTCCCAGTATAATGCTCTTTATACAATTATACAAAGAAGGAAGGGCTTTGCCTCAAAAGAATTAGATGTAAGGCTGGCATGGTAAGTTATGCCTATAATTCTAGCAATCTAGAATGCTGAAGTGGAAGAATTGCTTGAGGCCAAGAGTTTGAGACCAGCCTGGACAACATATTCAGACTCTCATCTCTATAATTTTTTTAATTAGCTGAGCATGGTGGTGTATACCTGTAATCCTAACCACTCGGGTGGCTGAGGCTGGAGGAATTCTTGAGCCCAGGAATTCAAGGTTGCAGTGAGCTATGAACACGCTACTGTACTCCAGTCTGGGTAGCAGACCAAGATCCTGTTTCTAAATAAATAAAATTAGATGTGAGCTTTTCCCAGTGGGCAGATGCTAAAACATCCTGGAAAATGAGTATGGAGTGCAAAGAGCCAATGAACGAACCTAGAGAAGGCAATTGAGTTTCTTGACAGAAGGTCAAGGAACATCATCAGAGGTTCCAGATTACCCTCTGCTAACTCATGCTCTGAGTCTCACACAATATAAAACCTAAAGACCTAGAAGACTTTCCAGCCCAAGATGGCTGCCGTCTCTCAGGGATGATTCTATGCCAAAAGCAAATTGCTGCCAAGCCCCTAGTTTAAGCCCCCAGCCCACCATTATGTCATCTCTGCTGCAAATCAAGCAAGGATCTGAGCCAACGTGCTTCTTGTTGGGTAGAAAACAGATGGCTGGACCCGAGAAAGCTGACGGAAGGAATCGCAAAACAAGTATCAATCAACCCAGGCAACTCGGCATTAGCAAACAGGCAGCTTCACAGCTCTGGGCAGGGCTCTCTGGTGGCGTTTTTAGCGGCTTTCCTAATTAAGGATGAGCTGTGGAACTCATCAGCCACCCTACGTCCCTGTTAAATGTGGCAGGTGGCATCTGAGAGCCCCTCCTACCACGACTTCCCAGTTGTGCTCAAGAGGGGCATATCAGTGCCAGCCAAGGAACTGTGAGCAGAAACAGAATAGAGGAGGAATTTAAAGGAACATCATCCTCTAGAACAATGCCCCGTTGGTCTTATAGGCTGTGTCTCTCAGCCCAGCACTTCCTCTGGGGGTTCAAGGTGCTTTCTGTGTCTGACTAGATGCAGTTCTTTTAGGAGAGCGGCCTCCTGCTACAGCTTTGGTGATTCCCACAGCACTTACCATAGTGCTAGAAACATTGACAAATGTTTTATTGAAATGTGGCCAGCTTGAGCCATTGAGTTTTATTTAGATTCCTAAATGTTCCATGTTCTAGCTCATTTTGTCCATCCTGCTTATCCGAGTCTTTATACTCTGTCCTCTGTCTATACTATATGTTTCTATTTCTATTGTCTCAACTACGTCTATAAAGTCCTTATGGAAGACAACCAGGACTTACGTTTTCCTCTGGATTCTTCTCTCCATCTCTGTGACAGCAGAGATTCTATCTCTGAATCAGGAATGAGCAAATTGTGGGCTCTTCATTCATGCTTCTGACCTCAGTTGATGTTCAGGGTTGAATGTGAGTGTGGGTTACATACACGATTCTCTGAGGCCTTGAACCCTCTCTGGCCACTTACTCTATTGTTGATCTGTACCAGGAAACATGTGAGGAATGCCACCACCTGACTGACTCTATCACCATGTCAGCAGGGTGGCAAGTATTTGTGTCTCCCATTTTGTGAAAAGGAGTCAATGGCCCTACATCAAACTGAGAATAGTCACTTTACACAGAGTACTGACTTCTGACTCTTAAGTTTTTCATTTGGGTGATCCTTACATGTTGATCAATTTTTCATTACTGAACTGTATGAGATCTATAACATTTTTGGCATAGTGTCTGGCACATGGAAGATGCTCAATTTGTGGCTGCTAATTTATTATAAGGTTTTTTATTATAAAAATTAAAAGACACTACTTATTTTATTATATGAATTGTATTTCCTTGAGGCCCTTAGCTTAGTGTCCCAGGAGTGAAAAAGAAAAGAATAGAAAATAAAGATGCTTTTTAAAAATAGATTAAACATGGCTGTGACCTCACAGACTTCCTTCTAAATATTTGGATTTTAGCCCTCAAGAGTGATGAGAGTGATCTTTGATCACAGGTTAAGCCAATTTTATTGTTTTTAAGGTCACTCTGGTTTATTCATGCTCTGTTGTTGTCATCTCTTACAAACCATAATGATACCAATTTGTGAACAGCAAGAAAAGACTGGAGAAGGAGGTATGATAAATCCCAGAAGGCAGGTGGGGTGAGATCCCTGAACAGCAACTTAGGCTATAACTTCATGGATGGCCCTGGGAAGTGAAGCAGACAAGGGTGTAGAAATCCCAAACTCAGTGAGAACCGATCAGGCCTAAGTCCATGGAAACTCAGAGGTCAAGAAAAGCCAAGCTTCAATTCTTCCAACCAAGTCCCCCGCCCAAATGTGGTTCTTGAAAGAATTATGTGTCCTGATGCTTCACCTTTCTAACTGGAAGCAGAACCTCAAGTGTACTCAGAAAAATTCCAGGACTGTTGAGAAAGTTGGAAGACCAACTCTAGATGTGTGCTGACTTCATCTGAGTCAAAAGGAAGGAATCTGGTGGGGCAGAGTGCAAGTGGAGGGAGGTCCCCATTGTTCTGGGTATTCAGATATGCATTCCAATGGAGATGCTTGGAGAAGGATCTGGAGATCTGTACAGCCTGATTTCTAAGGTCCTTCTCTCTGTTTCTCACCCACACTACACTCCTGCCCACCTGCTTTGAATCCAGAGTTCCATGTTGATTCTCCCTGAAAATCTGTGAGTAGGCAAGCTTTATTAGAAGGGGATGATAGATGATATATAAATACTACACATAAAATAGATTTTCCAAAGGTCTGGAAAATGCCATGAATGACAGATTCATTGGAAGTTACTAAAGAAAATCTAGAAAAGATCTAGTTCAGATATCTACCAGGCTGAGTGGGATAATCATCTCAAAATCTGCTCCACTCTGTGATTCTGTGAGGCTATCTCACTGTCTAACCAAGGAATATTCATCTGGTTGAAATTCTCAATAGACCAGGGCTCTGGAATTTAGTGAGAGAGAAAACCAAAAGCCATCTGAAAGCATCAAGAAAGACAGATATGTTCTTAAAGTCTGATTGAGTCTGTGTACCCTACCTCCACTTGACAAGCTTCCCTTCGAATTAATTAAAAAGTCAAATTTTACTGTCATCTCAGTACCTGGCAAAGGAGCAAACCTGTCTATAAATCACCTTGTGTTTGCATAATAATTTTATGCTTTTCCAAGTGCTTTATCATCCATTGACTCATTTGAACTTTATGACAACTCTGCAAAGGAGGCAGGGCAAAAATTGCTGGAACAGCCATAGAAAGTGTTGGAGCCAGATTGCCTGAATTCAAACTCCAGCCCTGCCTCTTCCCAGCTCATTACCTTGGGCAAGTGGCTAACTTCTCAGTGCCTCTACCTTCTCCTCTATAAATTGGACACAAAAATAGTATTTGTGTCACTGTTTTGTTGTGAGAAGTAAGTGGGTTGATATGTGTGAAGCAGTTATGATAACATCTGCGGATACTTTAAAATCTGGAAGAAATATTGTTCCTCAATATTATTGGTCCTACTTTATAGCTGTATCCTGGGCTTTAGACCCAGAATTATCACTAGCTTGGAATTCACTTAAACTTTACCTCAATTTACTCATCTGCCAACCATCCCTACCTCTCTGAGAACCCTTCTAAGAAAAGCAGAGAACAATGCACCAGGAAAAGCTTTGCAAGCTGCAACAGGCTATGGACTACAAAGAATTGTACTTCTTGGATGCCTTCGCAGGAAGGATAGATCTGATGTCACCTTCCTGGCCAGATTCTACTCTCAGACATTTCCAGGGGCAAACATATACTGAGCAACATCAGAAAGGGAGCTGTTACCCATGCTTTACTCACAAACCTTTGTATCCTCTACCAGAACCAGCCCAGTGGAGGAGAGAGGAGCAGAGGCTCACAGACAACCCCTACTGGAGGGAATGGTGTGTATTCATAGCCCCCAGACAGGTGTGCCGTGAAAGCTCAATAAATGTTCTGAAAGGAAGGCTCATTAGGCCGTCCTCCCTGATGGGTAAAATATTTCTCCAACCCTGAGGGTGTCACAATCTGTCAAAGATCCGTTTGATGTTTACAGTCCAGGATGAGGAACAGGACTGATGCAAAGCAAGGCAGTTGCAGTGATGTCTGAAACTTTCTGCCAAGGTAGAAGTCGGGGCTCCAAGAGAGTGAGAGAGGGCAGGGCAGCGGATACTGGACCCTCTGTGTTTGTCTTAAGTCCCCACCATAAGATTTTGGGGGAAAATTCATTAAAAGGGAAACACAGCACAAATTGACAACGTCTAGTTTTAACCGAACCATCAAGCAAGCACTGAGAGAACATTCCAGGAGGTCAAAGAATTGATTCCCCAAACATGACAAGATAGATGGGCATGTGGCATCTCATGAGATAGCTTTAAGTCTCTTTTGCAGGACCTTCTTCGGGACAAGGGACAAAGTAGACAGGTTCTGATACCCCCTCGCTCTTTACCCTAGCAGTTGAGCTGGTATCTATTCAGTACACCGAAGCTCTACAGGATATTTTACTTGAAAAATGCGTTTCTTCAGCTACAAGCATATACATCAATAAGTAAAATTCTTCATACAATCCGGAGTGGTCATGTTCTGCCCAAGATGGCCCAGTTCAAAGGGACACGTCATCCCCCGACACTAGAAGGATGCTTTCTATGGGACCGCCTGTCTATTTTATTATTCCCCACCAAATATTTGTACAGCAAGCACACTGAACAGTTACCAGAAATTCTAAAGGTTGGAGCCAGTCCCTTTCCTTAAGAGGTTCATGAGGTGACCGAGAAGATATTCTCAGCAGGAGGACACACTGAGGAAGTTGGCCAGACTCTGTGTGGCTGGCACAGGTTTCCTAGGAATGGAAGGGCATGAGCAGAGCCAGAAAGACAGGAAGCAGAAACTAGAGAAGGAAATGTGTCTGCAGAGGCAAGAAAGGATGGTGTTTATGAAAAAACATAGGCATAGATGGATGTCAAATGATTGGAAGCAATGAGTAGATTAATTGGAAACAGATGATTCCTAAAAGGGAGTATGGGGACAATGGAAGGAGATGGAAAGAGTCATTTTCAAAGCCTATTCAAAAACTCATGAGGTCAAAAGAATTCAAAAGCAGGACTTGTATGAACTGCATGACTAATAGAGTCGGGATGTATTGTCCCAGCCTCCTCACCAACTTCTACCTGGGGTGGAGAAATGAGAAGAGGTCTGGGGAAGGGGAGAGGAAAATAACTAGGAGAGAGAGTGAGAACTGCATCAAGAGGTTCACTGATAGGACCTTCCCCAGCCTCCACTCTGTATACTCAGGGTACATAGCCCGAGGTTGGATCCCACAGTGAAACAGAAGATGGAACTGGAGACCAAAGTGAAACAGATGGGGGCACAGGCTGGGGACCCACTTGGAGTACCCTCTAAAGAACTCGGATGGAATGGGAGAAGGAGCAGGATCTCATGGTGTTCCTGAGCCAGGAGCCCCTCCCCACACTCTGGCATACGGACCCGAAGTTGAGATCTTGTGCATCGGGGCCACTCATGGGAAAAAAAATCCAGTCAAACCATCAGTCAACTGACAAAATCAAGAAGGAAATTTCCTCTGTTCCCTCGTGGGACATCAAGATGATGAGCTAGTGACACAAAGACACAGGTTCACTGGCAGGAACACAGAAAGAAACCCACAAAAACGACATCGCTGTCCTGTCCTGACTCAGATTCAGAATCATTCAGGTCTGTGGAATGGTTTCCCTCTTCTCACCTCCTACCCCAAGTCGCACGAACAGATACAGAGCACAACACACACAAATGTGAAAGGATGCCCAACTCCTATTTCCCAGGCCTTGAACACACATCCTCTGGTCTCGTACCTGATATTGAGGCCTAACAATGGTAAATGATGAGGGTAGGGCCTCAGATTAAATACAGGACACACAGTTAAATTAGATAAGCAGCAAATAACTTTTTAGTATAAGCAGGTCCCAAATATTTCATGGGATATACTTACACTAAAAAAAAGGATTTTTTTGTGTATCTGAAACGTGGGTTTAACTTGGGTCCTGTATTTTTATTGGCAACCCTAGAAGGATGACAGGTACAGATGAGGGAGATGGGAATAGGAAGGGGAGGGGCGAGAAGAGGAGGGAAAAACAGGAAGTCAATAGCTCCCCTTGTAGAAGAAAGAGAAGGAGACAGAGAAAGGGAGGAAGGGGAGGAAGAAAAACGTAGTCAAACACTTTAGTTAGTTACTAAAATGTCAAGGCAGAAGAGCCATGTCAAGGTTTAGAGAAGTCATCTCCACGAACACTTCTCAAGATGACCCAGCAGGACACTTTTCTGGGGCAGAAACTGCCAAAACGATGATAATGCATTGGTCCCACTGACCTCTCTTTTACATATTTGCTTTATTTTAATATTCTACATAATGATGCTCAAAATAATTTAATACTAAAAATGCTCCACAAAACGGTATTATAATTTCCATTGCACAGAGGTTCGGAAAGGTTAAATGATTTGCCCAAAGTCACATGAGTTTAAATGACAGATCCAAGATCACAAGCCAGGCCTACATAGACCCCAAACCTCCCTTCTCTCTCCCACCCTCTGCCCAGGCACGCATGACTGGTCATCCTCAGTGCCATCCAGTGGAACTTTCTGCAATCATGGAAACACTCTGAATCGGCTCTCTCCAACATGGTAGCCACAAGCCCATACAAGCACTGGGCGCTGGAAGTGTGTGTAACTAGTGCGATGAGGGGACTGAAATATTCATTTAATTTTCATTTCCTTTCGTTTTAAATAATTAAAACTTTTTAAAGCCACGTGCAGCTCCTCCCTGGCCAGGGAGCCTGAGCCTACCGACCATCACTTTGCTTGTCATCAAGGCCTAGATCTGGCATTTCTTATATGGGGCAAGAATCCTGAGACATAAAATACACTCAGAGATAGAGTGTCCTTGGAAGTCAGCTTTCCCCACCTTCTCAATTTCAAGATGGCAATCTGAGGTCCAGAGAGTGCAAAAAAGTCACAGGGCCCCGGAATTGTTTCAGAGACACAGCTACAACCGGAGAAAGGTATCTTCATTCCCATCCTCCTGCTCTGAGATCAGAAAAGGCAAAACTCAGTGGTCCCAGTATAGACTGGGCAGTTCTAGAGGTCCCCTCTGGGTCCCTGAGCCCCACTGTTGTCAGAAGGGATGTGGGAGGAGCTTCATCCCAGAGACCAGCAGAGATTAGTCTAACTGATTACTGCAGAAAATTTGAGAGACGAAGGAAAAAAAAAGACATTAGCACAAAACCTTGCTGAGTGTGTTCCCTCCCCCTTACCTCAGAATAATAATTGCATCAGCCCCTAATATCTACACACCCTAGTAATTACAGTTGGCTAGCGGCTTCCCACAGCAATCGAATATTAACTTTTCATCATACCCTCTGAGAGCAGGGTGGAGACAGTCACAGCATCAGGGAAACCTGGGGTGGTCCCCAAAAGGTCAGCATCCTTTAGTGGCAACCCAACCCAGTCGACACCCCCCCACCACCCACCTAGTACCACCACATGCTCTTGCTATGCTTGTATTCTACTTAAGAGCATCCAGTTAGGACAGAGGGGGGTCTGAGATCCAGCCCTAACTCACTTGCCCTAAGCCCTAAGCTCTGAGCCATGGAATAGGTCTTTCCCTAATTTGCTCACGGGGTCCCTCACCCCCACTGCACACACTCCCAGAAGTCTGTGTGTAGCCAGGTCCTCAGATCCTCAGTTTGCTGGGGAAAGACTTGTTCTCTTAAGAGCAACTGTGCTATAAAGAGAAGAGCTGTGTGCTGGTCCTGGTTTTGACAACTGTGCGTAGAGTGACCTTGGGTCAGTCATTTCTCCTCTTAGAGACTCATTTTCTTTTCTCTTGTAATGGAAAAGAGGATGCCTGCACTATCATTCGCATAGGGCTGCTATAAACGTCAAATGAGGTCATGGCTTTGAAAGTATTTTCTATTCTCTACATCCAGCAAGAACATCAGACTTTATTAATTATTTGGCTGACTCTCACCCCCAAGGGTCTTTCGGAAAGTTGAACTTTCCATTCCCCTGGCCCACCATGCTTGCCCGGCATTCACAGGTTGTCATGCTCAGGTCCTCAGCGCTCTGCAGATCTGCAAATCCAGTGTGGAACTCTCGGGAACTACCACTATTGAGGAAAATATACATTTATATGTTAATTCTTTACACTTTTGAAAGCATTTGCGCACATATTGTCTCATTTGAACTTCACAACCATTCAGTGATTTGCAGGGAAGGCACTATCCCCACTTTGCAGAAAAGGAAACAAACTCAGAGGAGTGAAATGACTCCTTGAATTGCATAAATTCAAATTTATACATCCGCAAGACACACAGCTGGGAGTGAGACACTGTCTCCCAAATCATAGTGTTCATGAGGCTTGGGTACAGTAGACACTTGGGGATTAATACTTGAGGAATAATGAGAAAATGAAAGTGTGAGTAAATAAGCAAACACCTCAAAACCATCTCTAAACAGCACCAAATCTGGGCTCACACAGCAGGAGAAACAGGCACAAGAGACGTTAAGTTTAGCCTGAGCTTTCCAGTCCCGTGCAGACTCTTTTCTGACCTGTCAGTCAAAGACCTTAGACATTATACTTGTTTCACAGATTGGGAAAACTCAAGCTCAGGCAAAGCGAAAGGCCCAGATTGAACCTCGAGTTATTGGCAAACTACGGTGCAACCACCACCTCTTAGTGGCCACAGCAGGGCTTGGGGTACAAACCTGTGCAACCTTACCTTGGAGCCTCTCCGAAAATTTCTCAACTCTGGGTAAATAAGTGGAGTTTCCATATCCTTGGGCAAGATGAAAATTGCCCAGCAAAAATGTCTGCAGACCGCCAAACAGACCATGTGAAGATCTACCAACAGGGGCTGGGTTGAGAAGTGAAGGTGGAAAAAAAATCCCAAGTCAGAGTGTGTGTAAAAGATTTTCCCTAGAGGACTTGGTGCAGAGATAGCTTTAATTAACTGTGCATTTCATTGAAGCTCAGCAGGCGAGTTATTGTACATTAAATAAATACCAGCTGGTTATTAAGAACATATTTACTTCTGACTTAACAACTACAACAGGTTATAGATACAGATTTTCGTTAAACCACAGTCTGCTATGTTTGTTTGGAATAATCAATTGTTCTTTACTCAAGATATAATAGTCTCCTTATTGAATCTGGAGAGGTTCTTCTCTTGGTAATTTATGGCAAACAAATTTCCTCATTTAGTCATTCTGTCATTTTCTCCCAAAGAAGAAGAAAGAGCGGGGAAGATAGAGATTCTAGGACTCAGGTCTTTGAATAAAGGAGAAAACTACGTCTGTTGTAGATTGACCTCAGTCTTCCCACTGGGAGAGCTGGACATTGGCAGGAAAGCCCAGGGAACTTGTCGCTTTCAATAACGACTCTCACACGATTCTTCTGCAAGCTGCTTTAATCCCAGGTTACTACATCGTTCTTCCTCAGCTTCAGCTGTTTGTTTCTCTTTCCCGTGACCTTAAATCTAGTATCTCTGCCAATCAATTAAGGTAACGCGGCACACACCGATAGGCCTGCGAGAGAGGAATGTATGCTAACATCCTCCAGCTGCCTAATTAGGGCTTGTTTTGTCTTGAGGTCTGGCCGCTTCGGGCGCCATGTTAGGGTGGAGGCGCTCCACAGGAACTAAGATTAAATAATAAAGAATTGCTGAGTATAAGTACATCCGAGACAGTATTTGGGATGCACTTACACTAAATGGTTATTCATGGTTTATATGAAATTCAACTTCAACCGGGCATCCTGGGTTTTTTTGTCTATTTGTTTGCTCAGTCCATCAATCCTATTCCTGATGGGCCTGCAGGTATTGAGTGACATGGAAAAAAGTCACTATGGACACCATCCTCACCCTCCTCTCAGGTTCTCTATCGCCAAGACATTTGGGGATAGAGCCAGACCAACAGCTACCCTTATGCCCACGAGCAGGAAGAGTCCTTCAACTCCCCTAAATAGGTGCCCCACTTAGCCGAGACCATGTCCTTTGTGTTCTCTCTCTCTCTCCTGCTCAGTCTCCACTGAGGGCCACAGATCACATGGTCACAGAGCCATGAGGCTCTCCTCCATCAAACTGAGGTTCAGGAAGCAAAGTGACTTGAACAAGATCACAGAGCCAGTTGTCATCAGAAGCTTGGTTTTATGGTCATTATCTAACATAATTTATTATAATTAACTATTAATAGTACCCATGGAGTGTTAATTATGTGTTAAACCTTTTGCTCAGAAAATCCTCACAATAAAAACGAGGCCTGCTGGGTGCAGTGGCTCACGCCTATAATTCCAGCACTTTGGGAGGCCGAGGTGAGAGGATTGCCTGAGCCCATGGGCTAGAGACCAGCCTGGTCAACCTGGTGAAACCTCATCTCTACAATAATAATTTTTAAAAAACATAGCTGAGAGTGGTAGCGTGCCTGTAGTTCCAGTAACTTGGAAGGCTGAGGCGGAAGAATCGCCTGAGCCCAGCAGATCAAGGCTACGGTGGCGGTGAGAGTGCTACTACTGCACTCTAGCCTGGGTGACAGAGCTACTGCACTCTAGCCTGGGTGACAGAGTGAGTCTCCAACTCAAAAAAAAAAAAGAGAGAGAAGAATATTTTATTATTTATATATTTTTAGATGGCTGTGATTTCAGTCTCAACTCAGAATTTACCAGTTGTCCCCAAGAGACCATGTTACTCTTTCCTCTTTAACTTGTTTTCTGTCTTTTTTCACTTCTTCTGTTCTCATCTATCAGTGAATCTACAGTAGCCAATACTTATTAAAAGTACAACACCGTTCTGGTGAACAGATAAAAAATAAGACGAAATGAGAAAGACTGAGAAGTGAAACTGTAGAGTGACTAACTGCACAGACCATGGAGTCCAAATGCCTGAATTTGAATCTTCACATAGCCATTCACAAGCAGGAGAGCATAGACAGATTATGTAACCTTCCAGTGCTTTCCTTTCCTAATCAGTAAAATGGATATGACAATAGTGTTAGAGTAATGCCTGGCACATAGTAGCACCATATACATATTTACTATGGCTGTTAGTAAAACAAGGTGTCTGAAATCTGAGGACTGAACAATTAGCAGAGCTCAGCAGAGCCTGCAGGGCATAGAGCTAGATCCTGCTTTGTGTATAATAAGCGTCTCGCCTTTCTCTGTTATTTTGAAGCCATTGGGGAAATAGGTCAGCAACAGATGCTCTCACACACTGTCTATCAAACCTCAGTTCCTGTGTTAACCATAACTTAGGCCAATAAACATGACAATCTGGTTCTAGGATTTTTAGAACAGTTGCTTTTGAGTATTCTCTTACATCATGGTCAGAATCATGTAAAAGTATTCCAAATTCCAACATGTATGAATCCACATTATTTCTATCAGCCTGTCTTCTCCAACTATAAAAAGTATATCAAACTGCTGTCAGATAGTGTTCTCGCCACTCACCTACCAAAAAGTTAGAAACGTGATTACCACAAGGGCAACCATATTGTTATATACAGAAATATGAGGTCACATCAAGATGTAAACTCGTATTAGGTCTGACATTAAGTTGTAGTTATAGAAATAAATGGCTGGTTTTTATTTGTTATATCAGATTTTGTTCCAAAATGATTAAAAGGGAACTTTCAAAAAGACATAAAATGCAAGATATATATTATTCGCCATCACAAAAGTAATTTGAATTTCTAAACAATTAATTAAAAATAAGTAGAAAACTTTGAGGCTAATAATCAGAGGTAAAATTAAAAAGAAAATAAAACTATTAAATAAGTAACAAATTATAAAAAGTTTCCATAACCAGATAGTTTTATCAAGTAACTCTATTAGTCTTTTAAGGATTAGATAATTTCCATGTTATAAAAAGTGATCCAGAGTTTAGGGAAAGATAAAAAGCTAGCTGGGTTATTTTATAAAGTTGACATATGCCTTATACCAAAAATAGAAATGATCAACCACATTAGGAATCCATACACTAATTTTACTTATTAATATAGATGCAGTCTCTAAGGAAAATAATAGCACATGGAATTTAATAGTACATTAAAAGCATGATCAACTGTTACCAAGAACGATTCATCTTAAAAAGGCCAAGACAGGTTATTGTCAGGAATTTTTTTTTTTTTTTTGAGTTGGAGTCTCACTCTGTCGCCCAGACTGGAGTGCAATGGCCGCTCCCGGCCACCGCAGCCTCGACCTGCTGGCCTCGGGCGATCATTCCGCCTCAGCCTTCCGAGTAGCCAGAATTACAGGCATGCGCTACCATGCCTGGCTGATTTTTTGATTTATTGTAGAGATGAGGTCTCGCCAAGTTGTATTAATATAAAATACCACATCAATTAGAAAGCTTATAATAATCTCAGTGGCCACCCCCAAAGTTATATTCAATAATATTTTTGGTTAAAAACCATTTAGAAAAATAATAATGAAAGAGAATTTGCTTAATATACTTAAGACTGTCAAGCTTAAACCAACTGTCCACATCATACCTGCTCAGAGTGAATATATCGGCTATCTATTGTCACAATAATATTGGCTGTGTAATAAGCCACATCCAAACTCTGTGGCTTAAAACAGCTATCATTTGTTTAGCTTATGAGTTTGAAGGCCACCTAAGTGGTTCTTCTGGTCTTGATTGAGCTTGCTTTCTTGAAGAAGGTTGGTTGGTTGTTGGATGATCTAGTTAGGACTAGCACAACTCAGCTTTGCTCCACGTGTCTTATCCTCCCTCAGGCTGCCACAGGCATATCTTCCTCATGCACATAGAAGTCTGCAATAGCATGCAAGCCCACTTGTAAATCTTCTATGTACTTTATGTTTGCTGCCATCCCAATGGCCAAGTCGCATGGTCAAGCTCAGAGGAAAAGCAGAAGAGCACTCCAGAGTTACACAGTAAAGAGTGTAGTTACAACCCTAGACTACTCGGCTCAATGAAATCAGCTCAAAATGAGAACAGATTCTACATTAAAATTTTATTTTTTATATAAAAAGTAAACTTTCCATGATCAAATAAGTCTGGTATGTGCTGGATGCAGTAATAAATAATGTTAAACAGGTTCCTTTATAATAATAGGACTTCTCAAGATTTTATGAATGTGTCATGAAAATTTCTAATTGAAGGTCATAGGCCTTTCCCAAACCAGTTTGAACATAGAGCTCCTTTGTTTTTTTGCAGAGTATCTGGAGGGTCAAACGCTTATAAGACACACTTTGTGATAAGTAGAAGATATAAAGTATTTAAATGGCATTCACAATAACCAAAAAAAGGGGTGGGAAAACTACCATAATAAACCCAGAAGTAATCCTGGGAATAAATGAGCAGGATTTATATAAAGAAAACAAAAAAACTTCACGGAGAGGTATAAAGCAAAGATTTAATTAAATAGAGACACACCATCTTCCTGAAAGAAAAGAATCAATATTGTAAAGAAGGCAATTCTTTCTAAATTGATTTATAGATTTAACATAACCCCAATGAAAATCTCAATGAAGTAATAATACCCAAGTTTTGTCAAGAATACAGTGGAAACTGACATCTTCAGACTCTGCTGGCGAGAGTTTAAATTGGTGCAATCTTTTTAAAAAGCAATTTAGAGGCTTAAAATTGTTCATACCTGTTGACCCAGATTTAGAAATATACCCTAAGGAAAGGATCAAATGTGAACAAAAATCTATTTACACAGATTTTCATTACAACACTGTTTAAAGGGAGAAAAATTGGTAATAACCTAAACATCTACCAGTAATGGAATCATTAAATAGTTTTTCAGACTTTTATATTAGTGAATATCATGCAAAAGATTAAAATTCATGATTTAAAAATGTAATCAGATATGAAAATACTTACAAGGTACTTTTGGGGAGTGGAGGTGGAAGCAAGATACTAAGGTGTGTTGCAAAATTATCTCAACCCTGTTACTTGTATTTCCCGAGAGTGAAACCATGAAGAAACAAAAAAAAGTTAATATTTCTAGATTTTATTTATTTCAATTTTCTACATTTCCTAAGTTTGTATAATAAACATGTAGTATATTTATTTTTAAAGAATTATCCCAGCAAATGTTTCAAGGATGAAAAAATTTCAAATAATCTTAAAAAAAAACCGTAACTGAGATCAACCAAGATAATGTTGAAAAGAAAAATTGTCGGGGGAAATAGGTTACACCAGAAGCAGGTCTTACACTACCAAATAAAAAATAAATTTTAAAACACCATGGTAATCGTTCAAGAGTTGACATATCAAGGAGCAAAAGCCCCCAAACAGGCTATAAGTATAAAAGAATGTTATAAATAATAAATAATAAGTATCATAACCTACCAGGAAGCTCTGGGTTTTCCAATAAATGGTTTTAGGAAAGTTTGCCATTTGGGAGAGAAAATAGTCCCTCATCACATACTCTATCCAGACAAACTAAGTTCTAAAGGGTTTAAAGAGTTTAATTTAAAGCAGTAAAACTATCAACAATAGAATAACAATATAGGTGACCAATTGAACTTAAAAATGTAAAATTTTTAAAGCATAATTCGTGGAAAAAACCGTGATAGGGCCATGATTTTACTATTTAATAATTAAAAGATTCTAGTCTTCAAGATAAACAAATCATCCACAAAATTAGAAGACGTCAAAACCTGGCGAAAATATTTACAACAAATAGAATAATAAAGGTGTAATGACCTTTACATTTGAAGGACCTGTCAAACTGAGCTTAACCACCCAAGGGAGTCATTGTGAGAATTAAATGCGATAAAGGGTGCAAACCACTTTAGCACATATCTGGCATTTAGTGAGGATTCAATAAATGTTGACTGGAAGCACTTGTTATTATTTGGCCAATGTCTTTCTGGTATCTACTATTTGAAGGATACTGTGGTAGGCACCAGGTATAAAACGGTGCACAAGACAAAGGAATTTGCACACGTAGACATATAAATGGGCAAAGATCATAAAATGTGATATGTTACAAGGGGGTGGGCACAGGGTGACATGGGGCAAGGAAATCCATTCATCTTTGTAGAAGGGTCCTAGGGGTGGTGGCTTTAAGTGGAGTCTAAAGGATGAAATGTCAGCTAGGCAAGGGGACAGAAGGGCAACTGAGGAAAAGGTGGCAGCCTATGCAAATGCTGAGAGATGAAACCGTACAGAAGTGAGTTTTATATCACGCAAGTGGTCACTATCGCGGTAGAGAAAGCATAAGAAAAAGAATGGAGAAAGAGGAAGCTAGCAAGAGTCAGCAGAGGCTTCAGGTGCTGTGTTAGGTGACTTAGTCCTTTACTTTGTGGTTGATAAGAAGCCCTGAAAGGGTTTTAAGTAGGGATGTAACATGTACTCTAAGATGATCACTCCAGTTGCCATGTGGAGAAGGATGGAAAGAACCAAGATTAGAGGCAGAAAGAACAGTTGGGAGCTGATGCCTTGCCAGGAAGGGGCGATACGGGGTGAGCCAAGACAGGACCATGAAGATGAAGCAATAGAAACAGATTTGAGGGATATTTAGGAAACAGAATGAACATACCTAGTGATTTATTGAATGTAGGAACCAAGTGGCAGGGATTAGTTAAGGAAGACAGTTAGAAATCTGAAAGCTTTCAGAGCACAAGTATGACAACAAAGAAAAATGGCAAAGGTCAGAAAGAGATAATTCTGAGAAAAATACAAAAGGAACAATGAAAATAGACATGAGAAATATTTGATATTAGTTGTAATTAAAGTTATATAAATTTTAAAGGAATGTAATTTATCGTCTATCAAATTGTATGCAATAAACATATTCAGAAATAGATAAATTATTTTTAGACTCAGTTTTAAGAGTGTATGCTATCTGGTCATACCAGTAAATGAGTGGTCATTTATAATTCTATGTTTATTCTACTTGATGAATTCAGCTAATAAGATTTTTCTTTTAGCTTTTTTACTGATACAAAATTGTACATATTTATAGGGTACATGTGATATATTTGATATATGCATATGATGTGTAATGATAAAATCTGGATAATTAGACTATGTATCACCTCAAATATTTATCATTTATTTGTACTGGTAACACTCCAAACCTTCTCTTCCATCTTTGAAATATACAATAAATTACTGTTAACTATTATCACCCTACTCTACTATCAAATACTGGGATGTATTCCTTCTGTCTTACCATATTTTTGTACTCATTAACCAACCTCTCTTTATTTCCTCCTCCCCACTGCCGTTCCCAGACTATCATTCTACTTTCTACCTTTGTGAAATCAACATTTATAGCTCACACTTATGAATGAGATATTTGTCTTTCTGTGCCTGGTTTATTTCACTTATCATAATGTCCTCCAGTTCCATCCATGTTGCTGCAAATGACAGAATTTTATTCTTTCTATGGCCAAATAATATTTCATTGTGTATATATACCGCATTCTCTTTATCCATTCATCTATTAGTGAACACCTAGCACGATTTTATATCTCATCTATTGTGAATAATGCTGCAGTAAGCATGACAGTGCAGATATCTCTTTGATATATTAATTTGCTTTCTTTGGGATACAAGCTCAGTGGAATTGCTGGGTCATATGGTAGATATATTTTTACCTTTTTGAGGAAACTTCATACTGTTTCCCATAGTGGCTATACTAATTTACAATCCCAGCAACTGTGTATTAGTGTTTCCCTTTCTCCACTTCCTCACCAGCATTTGTTATTTTTTTGCCTTTTTTGATAATAGACATTTTAACTAGGGTAAGACATCTCATTTTACTTTGATTTGCATTTCCCTGATGATTACTAATATTGAACTTTTTTCTCATATCTGGTGGTCATTTGTATGTCTTCTTGTGTGAAATGTCTATTCAGATAATTTGCCCATTTTAAAACTAAATTATCTGAGTTTTTAGTATTTAGTTGTTTGAATTCCTGATATATTCTGGTTATTAAACCCTTCTAAGATGGATGGTTTGCAGATAATTTCTCCTATTCTTCAGATTGTTTCTGTCTATTGGTTGTTTTCATTGCTGTGTAGAAGCTTTGGGGTTTAAAATAATCTTATTTATTTTTATTTTTATTGCCCGTGTTTTTGAGATCTTACCCAAAAAATGTGAGATCTTGCCCAGATCAATGTGATGAAGCATTTCCCCAGTGTTTTCTTCTAGTAGTGTCATAACTTCCATTTTCATTTTATTTTTAAATATGGAGAGAGAGGTCTAGTTTCATTTTCTGCACATAGATACCCAGTTTTCCAAACACCATTTATTGAAGAGATTGTCCTTTCCTCCTCCAGTGTATGCTTTTGGCACCTTTCTCAAACTGTAGATGTGTGGATTTATTTCTGGGTTATCTATTCTGTTCCATTAACCCATGTGTCTGTTTTCATTCCAGCACCATGCTGTTTTGCTTACCATACCTTTGTAGTTAGCATATTTTGAAGTCTAGTAGTGGGATGCCTCTAGCTTTGTTCTTTTTGCTAAGGATTGTTTTAACTATTCACAGTCTTTTGTGAGTCCATATAAATTTTAAGATTGTTGTTTCTATTTCTATGAAGAATGTCCTTGGTATTTTGATATGGATTGCATTGAATCTGTAGATTGCTTTGGGTAGTATGGAATTTTTTTATATTATTTATTTTATTTTTTATTTTGGGGTTGGAGTCTCACTCTGTTGCCCAAGCTGGAGTGCAGTGGCATGCTCACTGCCACCTGCTAGGCTTTGGCGATTCTTCTGCCTCAGCCTTCTAAGTAGCTGGAACTATAAACACACACCACCACGCCCAGCTAGTTTTTGTGGTTATTGTAGAAACAAGGTCTCACCAAGTTGCCCAAGTTGGTCTTGACCCCTGGGTTCAGGCAATCCTCTTGTCTTGGCCTCCCAAAGTGCCAGAATTACAGGCTGATCCACCTCACCAGGCCAGAAATTTTAACAATATTAATTATTCAATCAGTGAACATCAAGCATATTTATTTTTTGTATCCACCTCGATTTTTTTCACTAGTGTTTTATAATTTTTATTGTAAAGGTTTTTTTCACTTTACTTACAATTTTTCCTGCTTTCTTGATTTTCTTTTTCAGATTGCTAGCTACTGGCATGTATGAATGCTACTGATTTTTGTATGTTGATTTTGTATTCTGCAAATTTACTGAATTCATTTATCAGTTTTAATAATTTTTTGGTGAAGTTTTTAGGTTTTTTTAAATATAAGATCACATCGTCTGTGAATAAGGATAAATTGAATTCTTCCTTGTCAGTTTAGATGCCCTTTATTGCTTTCTCTGGCTTAATTGCTCTGGCTAGAACTTCCAGTACTGTATTTAATAAAAGTGGTGAAAATAGGTATCCTTGTTTTGTTTCAGGTCTTAGAGGAAAGGCTTTCAATTTTCCCTGTTCAGTGTAATTTTAACTGTGAGTTTATCATATATAGCCTTTATTGTTTTGAGGTATATTTGTTCTATACCCATTTTGTTGAGAGCTTTTATCATTAAAAAATGTTTAATTTCAACAAATAATAGATGCTTTCCTGGCATCTATTGAAATGATTGTGTGGTTTTTGTTCTTAATTCTGTTAATGTGATCTACCACATTTATTGACTTGCATATCTTGAACCATCCTTGCATCTCTGGGGTGAATTCCATTTGACCACAATGAATTATCTTTTTAATGTGTTGTTGAATTTGGCTTGCTAGTATTTTGTTGAAGATTTTTGCAAATGTGTTTATCAAGGATATTGTCATATAGTTTTCTTATTTTGCTGTGTCCTAGTCTGGTTTTAGTATCAAGATAATGATGACCCCATAGACTGAGTTTATTTCGGGGGAACAGTTTAAAGAGAATAATCATTAAAACTTCTTTAAATGTTTGGTAGCATTCTGCAGCAGTGAATCTAGCATCTAGGTCCTGGCCTTTTTTTATATAGGAGATTTTTATTATTGCTTTGATCTCAATACTCATTAATGGTCTCTTCAGGTTTTTTTTATTTCTTCATGGCTCAGTCTTAATAGGTTATATGAGATCTGACAACTTCACGAACTTGCCACCATGTGCTTACATTGGCAGCACTGTACAAACAACTTGGTAAGGTTTCATAACCTGGGTATATCAGTGTCTCATAGTTGTGTTTATGTCAACATGTGGCGGTATTTTGCTGAGTGGCATTCATTATTCTTGTTGCATGTTTTGGTGTGCATTCACAAGAATGTCAGAGCTCAAATTAGAGCAATGAAAAGACGGTAAATTTCTTGTTAAACTTAGCAAGAGTAGAAGTGAAATCAGGAACATGTTAGTCCAAGTTTATGGGGATAATGCCATGAAATCAGGAACATATTAGTTCAGCTTTATGAGTATAATGCCATGAAGCACAAATGGGTTAAATGTTTTTTTTTCTGAAAGGAGAGAAGGCATCACTGATGAAAAGAGGTCAGGACTGCCAGTAATGAGCAGAAATAATTAAAACATTCCAAAAACTTGTCAAATTGTGTGTCAAAATTATCAGCTGACTATGAGAAGCATAGCAGACCAGATAAACACCAATAGAAAAACATTTACAAAAGTCTTAACTGAAAATCTTGGCATGAGAAAGGTGTGTGCAAAAATGGTCCCAGAGAAGCTCTTGCATCCATCATGCAAGCACCAGCTCACACATCATTGTTTGTGAGAGAGTTTTTAGCCAGTAAACAAATAACTGTATTGGAACACCCTCCCTACTCACCTGATCTTTCCCCCAGTGACTTTTTTCTCTACCTAAAGATAAAGGAAATATTGAAAGGAAGATATTTTGATGACATTCAGGACATCAAGGGTCATATAACGGCAGCTCTAATAGTCACTCCAGACAAAAACTTCTAAAATTACATTGAATGGTGGACTAGGCACTGGTGTCTGTGCATACCTTCTCTAAGAGAGTACCTCCAAGGTGGCTATAGTGATATTCTGCAATCAGGTATGCAGCGCTTTTTCTAGAATGAGTTCATAAACTTAATTATCAAACCTTGTGTATGGTCCAGAAATTGTCTGTTTCATCCAGTTTTTCCAATTAGTTAGCATGTAGTTGTCAATAACAGTCTCTAATAATCCTTTGTATTTCTTTGGTATCAATTATAATGTCTTCTTTTTCTTCTCTGATTTTAATTATTTGAGGTTTATCTCTTTTTTCTAGCTTAGCTAAAGGTTTGTCATTTTGTTTATGTTTTTGTCTTATTAATCTTTTGAGGTTTTTTACCTCAGTTTCTTTAATTTCTGTTCTGATTTTTATTGTTTTCTTCTGCTATTTTTGTGTTTGACTTATTCTTGCTGTTCTAGTTTTGAGGCACATTATTAGGTTTTCCTGGAAGTCTTATTATCATTACTCTTAAATTGTTTTTATGTAGGCATTTATTGCTACAAACTTCTCTCTTAGGATGGTTTTTGCTGTATCCCATAGATTTTGGTATATTGTGTTTTCATTTTCGTCTGTCGCAAATAATTTTTATAATTTATTTATAATTTCTTCATTGGCCCACTTGTTGTTCAGGAGCATGTCTACTAATTTACATGAATTTGTACAGTTTCCAAAATTTATTCTGTTATTAATTTTTAGTTTCATTCCACTGTGATTAGAAAAGATACTTGATATGATTCTGATTTATTTTGTTAAGACCTGCTATGTGACCTAATATACGGTCGATTCTGGATAATGGTTCATGTACTACTGAGGAAAAAAATATATTTTGTGACTGTTGGATAGAATTTCTGTAAATATCTGTTTGGTCCATTTTGTCTAGAGTACAGTTTAACTCTAATGTTTCTTTGTTAATTTTCTATTTGGATAATCTGTTCATTGCTGAGAGTGTGATGGTGAAGTCCCCTACTATTATTGTATTCTCTACCTTTCAGTCTACTAATATTTGTTTTATATATTTGGATACTCTGGTGTTGGGTACATATATATTTAAAATTGTTACTCCTTCTTTCTGTATTGGACCATTTATCATAATATAGTGACTTGATTTGTCTTTTGCTGCCATTCTTGACTTAAAGTCTATTCTATCTTATACAAGTACAGCTACATCAGCTCTCAGTATCTATTTGCATGGAATATTTTTTCCATCCCTTCACTTTCTATCTGTGTGTCTTTATAGGTGAAGTGCATTTTTTTGTAGATAGCATATGGCTGGGTTGTATTTTTTTAATCTATCCAACAGCTCTATACCTTTTAATTGAATAATTTAATACATTTTCCCTCAAGGTCCTTATTGATAGGTAAGGGTTTACTCCTGCTGCTTTTATTTCTTGTTTTCTAGTTTTCTTGTAGGTCATTTCTTCCTTTCTTTCTCTCTTGCTGACTTCCTCTGTGGTTATTTTCTTGATTCTATGATATTTATTTTTAGAAGATCTACTATAGCTTTTTCTTTGTAGTTACCATCAGTTTACATAAAACATCTCGGCATTATAACAGATTACTTTAAACTGACAATGGCTTAACTTTGATCTCAAAAATGTAACAAAACAAACTGTATGATTTAATAACCCTTTCAGATATTTTGAATTATTCATGTTTCAAATTACATATTTTATAATACCTATTGCTTAACCAATTTTTCAGTTATTTTTTATTTTAGTAGTTTTGTATTTTAGCCTTCCTTACAAAGATATAAATAGCTTACTTACCCCAATATGACAGCATGACAACATTCTGAATTTGTCTTTTTTCTTTCCTTTACCAGTAATTTTAATACCTTCAGATATTTTCTTGATAAATGTTAGTGTCCATTTCTTCAGATTGGAAAAAAAAATTCTTTTAGCATTTCTTTTAAGACAGGTCTTGTGTTGAAAAATTCCCTCAGCTTTCATTTGTCTGGGATAATCTTTATCTCTCCTTCATGTTTAAAGTATAGCTTTACTGGATACAATATTCTTAGTTGGCAGGGGTTTTTTTTCTTCCTTCGGCACTCTGAATATAGCATCCCACTCTCTCCAACCCAGAATTTCTGCTGAAAAATTCATTGAAAGCCATACTGGCTCTCCATTGAATGTGATATGTTTCTTTTATCTATTTCTTTGAGTATTCTTTCTTTGTCTCATCTTTGCTAATTTTTTTATGATGTGCTTTGAGGATTTCCTCTTTGGGTTAAATTTTATTGGTGAACTCTGAGATTCTCATACCTGAATGGTGTAATCTTTCTCCAGATTTGGACATTTTCTAGCTATTATTTTCTTAAATATGCTTTCTAGGCCTTTTTCTCTCTTGTCATCTTTGGGGATTCCTTTTATGTAGAGGTTACTTTGTTTAATGGTGTCCCATAATTCTCACAGGCCTTCTTCATTCTCTTTTTAAAAATCATTTTCTATGTTTACTTCTCTGAGTAATTTTATGAGTTCTGTCTTCAAGTTTGGTAATTCTTTCCTCTGTATTTTAGTCCAGTTATTATATTCCATGTTTCCATAATTTCCTTTTTTTTCCAATTTTTTTCTATTTATTTGTCAAATTTCTAATTTTGTTCCTGGATTATTTTCCAGATTTCATTTAGTTTTCTAAAGATATATTTTTGTGAGTCCCTGACCTTCTTTAAAGGGATTAGTCTTTATTTTCATAAAACCTCAATACTTCTAGGTCCATTGTTAAAGCTTTGTTGATTTATTTTGGTGTTGTCATATTTCCCCTGAGTTTGATGCCTGTGCATTTAAGGAGACAGTCACCTCCTCCAATTTTTGTAAGTGTTCTTTAGTAGTGTTATTCCTATACTACTTAATACCGTAGGTTAAACAGTGGCTTGCTGTTTCTTCCTGGGGAAGAACTAGGAATAAAACACATCTACCTGCTCACAGTAAGAACTAGGAATAAAACACATCTACCTTCTGAACCTATGAATATTAAAATACCCATTGTCTTATAACTCATTGCCAAGCTGTTGTTCACTGATCTTAGTAAGACTTATAGTGAGCACCTAAAGCTAAACATTGCCCTGGAACTATACTGCTGCCCCGCTGTTGCTCCGTAGTCTGGGGAAGACTTAAACAGGCACTGGATCTTAATCCTGACCTTTTAATTGTTTCCAGGCTAGTGGAACTCTCCACATGAGCACCTAGGGTTTTACGGAAAATTTGATTGTGAGCAGGGGGGAACACCTCATCAGCAAGGGTACCTGCATAATGAACATTTGTATATTTAACGCTGAATTGCATCCCACATCTTTAAAATAAAAAAATTTGGCAGGGATTTGAGTCTTCCTATAGATTGTGTCTCCTGCAGCACTATGATCCTGGGCAGTCTCTTCCACATGATATCCCTGTTAATCTGAGCACAGAGTAGACACCCAGATTTGTGCACCAGTTTCTGTCACCTACATCTTGTCTTTTGTCCCTAATTCACCCCAGGAACTCCTAATAGTTCACATGGGGCAGGACTGGAGTGGGCTTCTTGCAAAGGTTCCTAGATCAGTGGGGAGATTGTACATCCACTTCTGATTCCTCCCTCTAACCTCAGAAATCAAGGTCTCAGGAAATTCTATGTGAATAGTGTTATGCTGGCTTGGGAAAGGGAGCAGTGCAGTCTGAAATGACTGTTTCTCTTATCAGTTGTAGCCTCCCTTGATTCTGTGGGCCCAAATTATTTCTCCACTTCTCTCACCCCTAAATTTTGGTGACTTCAGGCTGATATTTTTGTCTCTGAATAATGTCTAGTTGTATTTTTGTGAGGCAAGTGATGCGGGGGATCTTCTATTCTGCCAAATTGGTAACCTCACTCCTCCAGAATCTCTCAACTTAACAAGACTTGATTGACCACCTACTATGAACAAGGACCGTATGGTAAGTGCCAGGGATCAAAATCAAATGAGAACTTCTCCTTCCCCTCAGTACAATCAAACACATGTAATTTTTTTTATAGTAGTTGTTATTCTACCTTCTGAACCCATGAATATTAAAATACTCATTCTCTTCTTATAACTCAGCAATAAACAACCCAATTAAAAGTGAGCTAAGGACTTGAAACTGACATTTCTCCAAAAAAGATATACAAACCCACATGTCACTGGTTACAGGGAAGTATTATTAACCAGTTATTAGCACAAGTTCTATACAAGAACAAAGGAGGGACAGATAAATCAGAGTTGGAGGAAAGGAAGAAGTATCAGAAGAGATGACAAAGCCAAGGTTCTTCTGGGTTATGGGGTAAACATGAAGAAAAAGGATGTTACCCAGTCAATAGAAACTCAGGAAGAGATACAAAAAACAAGTGTGTCTGCTAAAAGCTCTAGTCTACAAACTTCTGCCATTGGGCACTTCAAGATTCTGCTGACAGAAAGGTTTAGCCTTGAGGGCATGAAGGGGTGTAGGTGTACTGCCATCCAGTGGCAAGATGGGAGGTGCAGACCAATTGCTTTTCATCTCCTCCTCCTAAGCCACTACTGAAAAGATATGAGCGTTTTTCAGGGAAAGGAAATGACCCAAAGTAAATCAATGATGGTGATCAGGAAAAATGGAAGAAGCTTTGTGGTTTAAACAAATCCTTAAGGAGAGATTCTGCCCTTATTACATATGTATTTTTCTAAGAGGCACTAATATTTATAACTAAATGTCTCTCTCCTTTCTTTCCTTTCCCATTGCCATGACCGATGGATACAAGGTTTAACTTAGACACTAGAAGAAGCCAAATCGACTGAATTGGTCCATGGGACATTGATTCAACTAAGTTATGGAGTCCAAAATTGCCTTATTGTCTTTTAAACAGTCTCTCCCCCCCCCCCGCAATCTCTCTAAGAGTTGTTGGGTGCTAATGAAGATTTACCACATAAGAAAGTTCCATGCAGGTGAAGTTTAGGCCTCTACCTAGCCCTCTTTCCCCCTGATCGTGGACCAGGCATCCAGTGTGTTATGTGCCCTCCTCCCGCCTTCTTTCCTCCCTCTCCTAGCAGAGTCCAACATCTGCCAATCCCACCTTTGTGCTTGTGTAGCCAGTGATCAGGGCCAATTAATGAGTGAGAAAACGCGATTTTCAATTCTTCGTTTCTGTGATAGTTCACTTAGTATGATGGTCTTCAGCTGCATCCATGTTGCTATGAAGGCCATGATTTTGCTCTTCTTTATGACTATATAATATTCCATTGTGTAGATGCACCATGTCTTCTTTATCTACTTCACTTTCAATGGGCATCTGAGTTGGTTCCATAAACAGTCTCATTTTATCCATCATTATGAATTTCCAACTCTAGTCATTGATGATTACTTGTATCAAATCCTAGAGTAAGATCATTGGATTAGAAAGAACTAGGGCATATTTATTAAACAATTATTTTTTTTCATGGCTGTTGTTGTTCTAAGTTCTGAAGATATAAGCATGAAAAGACCTGTTCTTACTATAACTCAACAACAAATAAGCCAATTTAAAAATGAGAAAAGGATTTGAAACAGGCATTTTTTCAAAAGAAGATATATAAATGACCAACAAACACATATAAAGATGCTTAACATCATTACTCATTAGGAAAATGTAAATCAAGCACACAATAAGACACAATCTCATGCCCAATAGAACGGCTAGTTTCAAAAAAAAAGAAAAGAAAATAATAAGTGTAGGCAAAGATGTGAAGAAAATGGAACTCTTGTACACTGTCAGTGGAAATGTAAAATGATGCAGCCAGTATGGAAAAGCATAGTGAATTCCCAAAAAATTAAGAATAGAATTTTCATATGATACAGGAATTCCACTTCTGGGTACAAATCTAAAATAATTTAGCACAGGTCTTAAAGAGATATTTGCACATCAATGTGCACTATTCACAAAAATCAAAGGTGGAGGCAGCTCAAACGTCCATCAGCAAATGAGCAGACAAAATGTGGTGTGTGTGTGTGTGTGTGTGTGTGTGTGTGTGTGTGTGTGTATGTGTACACACAATGGATTATCCAGCCTTAAAAAGAAAGGAAATTCTGGCATGTGCTACAACATAAAAGAACCTTGAGAACATTATGCTAAGTGAAATGACCAGTCACAAAAAGACAAACACTGTATGACTCCACTTAAATGAAGTATCTGAAGGACTAAATTCATAGAGACAGAAAGCTCAATGTGTAAAGATGATAAAATGTGTGTTCTCTGAATTTTACCACAAGAGAAAGACCTACTCTCTGTCTTACATTTTGTACTAGTGAGGCGACTTATCACTCCTCAGTTTTAAGACCTTCGATTGCTGTTCTGTTTAGGTACTTCATGGGTGGCATGTGGATGCAATTTTTCTACTTTTTTCTATCAATGTGTAAGTCTGAATCTTCTTTAATTTGCAGGCTGAAACCAGAGGCTTAATGAAGGAGACTTTTCAGTGTCAGAAAACTACCGCAGAGCCCAGGAAGGCCCTGATGCATCCAGCCGACTCACTTGAAGGCACTGTTCTTTTTCATCCGGGAGAAACCTTTGATTACACTGTCCCCAGCGCTCGCACAAGGTCATCAGTTCAGACAAACACACTAGCAGCCAGTGCTGAGAAAAATGAGATGCTCTTACTCCAGGTTCAAGCTCATCAGGATCTTCCCTTCCAGCTCTTAAGTTCAAACAAAGCAGAAAGTCTCTAGAAGGAATGTCTCATTACCCAGTTCCTCTGAACTCTCCTTTCAAATGGTGCTAGAGAGTTCTCTTGCTTGTGAGCTCCTGCCCCGGCCTTTACATCAAGGGGGCAGCAGGTACAGAAGAGAGTAGCCTTCTTTCCATGAGTCTTCATGTCTACCTTGAGCAAGTCACTCAGAAAGACCCAGAGCAGCTGAAGCTCAGAGTTAGAGACAGAGACAGATCTTCTTCCTACTTTGAATAGACAACCAGAAGTGGACCACCCATAAAGAGCTTGAGCACCATGATGAAATAGGTAGGAAGGGGGAAAGAGAAGAGAGGAGAAAGAAGAGAGGAAAGAGAAGAGGGGGAGAGGGGAGAGGGAGGAGGACAAGGAGAAAGAGAAAGAGAGAGAGAGAATGAATGAATGAATGAATGAGCTTAGAAATGAACTGGTAATTTAAAAGTCTGCATTATCTCCATCAGCCTCTCTCTGGGAGTTTCCTAAATTGCTATAACAATAAGAAGGTGGAAAGCAGTTGGGCTGTTCGGTCCACAACCTCTCTGGCCAGGCTAACTCTCACTGCCTGTTGTCATGTACCCTGATGTTTGGAATGCAGCCAGAGTCAGGCTTACTGGTACTTTGTAGGTCACTTAGAGTCTGGTATTTTTAGACTCAATAACAGAAATAGCTCATACGAGCTTCTCACATTGTTATCCCTGCACTCTTTGTGGGTGGCACCACAGTGTAGTATGGAAGAAAGAGAAAATAATCGCGGATCAGGTCCATGTCCTGGGTCTGTAATAGGATGTGTTGGCCCTAAGACCCTATGCAAGTGATTCCGCCACTTGATGACATGTTGCAAAATGGTATATTGGTAGTATCTGCCTCAAAGCATTGTTGTAGGAATCAAATGCAACAATCTATAAATAAACTACACATTGCTGCACATCTGCTATACAGGACGCACATGAAAACGTGTGGTCTCCATGCCAAATCCAGTCCTCTCTGTACTTTGTTTAGTCTGTACACTTTAAACCATCCAAATGCCTTTGAATGAGCTTATACTCTTTAGATGCCACAGTCCTCACTTCTCCATATTGCCTCACCTCCTGCCTACTTTTTACTAATAACTTTCGTCTGAAAAGTTTGAATCTCTGACATGGCACTTTAAAGATAAGTAGCATTCAGTAATGTAGAAGCAGGTTCTGAAGGCTGGTAGGCCTAGAAATGTGACTTTGCAAGTGCATCAAGGTTGATAACAGTGATGTTGAAAGTCCGAGTGGCCAGTCATGAGTTTGCAGTGATAAAAAAAATGGTCCTGAAGATTGGAATCTCTTGTCACTCTCTTTATAAGGACAATATGCTACATGTGAAGCATCTCTACAATTAGAAGACTCCATGGTCTATATAGTACTAGCAATAAAATAAATAAACCAATAAAGCAGTGTACATGATAGAAAGCCCAGAAATAGAATTTAGCAAACATAGGAATTTAGTATCCAATAAAGGTGACATTTCCAACCAGTAGGGAGATGATGGATTTATTTCATAAATGAAATTAAGGTAATTTGTGAACTGTTTGTGAAAATACAGTTGCTTTATATTGCACTTTTCACACTGTAAACCAATATAAATTCCAAATGGATAAAAGCACTAAAAATTTTTATTAAAAAAACATAAAAGACCTAGAAGAAAATATAAGTGGATATTTGTCTGCTCTCATGTAAAAGAGGAACTTCTAAGCATAAAAGTAAAGGAAAAAACTGTAAAAGAAAAAATATATAAGCTTGACTGAATAAACATTTAAATATTTCAAAGATCTAAAGATATTACAAATAAAAGGTGAAACAACAAGTTAAAAAGAAAAGAAAGAAAGCAACCCAGGCCAGGTGTACAGTGAGGAACACATGGGATCTCTACCTTCATGGAGTTTTCAACCCCATGCGGAAGACAAACATTAACACTGAATAAGTCATTATAAATAACAAAGTCCCTCTGAAGCCAGGGAATTCAATGTCATACTGGGGAATTCTCCGGTTAGATGGAACAGTCAAAGCAAGTCCGTCTGGAAGTGTTTTTGTTCTGGGGGCTTCAAAGATGAGTGGGAATGAGAGGAACGGTGGCAAGTAGGATCCAGGCCAAAGGAAGACCACTGCAGCTTGTTTCTGAAGCAGCAAGAAGGACAATGTGTCTGGAGCACCCAGCTGAGGTGGGAAAATTACAAGATATGTAACAGGACAGGTAAGCAGGGAGATGTAAGTAGATCGACTATTCCAATAGGCAAGAGAGCAATGTGGGCAATTCACAAAAAAGGAAATATCACTGAATTTACAAGGGACAAAAGGTAGTGACGGTGGAAGTTTGCCTAGGCTGAAAGAACAGAAAAAAACTGCAGATGGACACAAGGAACATTTTTGGGATGAAGGAAATATCCTAAAATTGGATGTCTGTGATGGTTGCACAGCTCTGTGAATTTAGTACAAAATCATTGAACAGTACATTTAAAATGTATACATTTTGTGGCATGTAAGTTATAACCCCATAAAACTATTTCAAAAAATTGACCAGACATGTTGGCTCAGCTGGTAATCCCAGCACTTTGGGAGGCCGAGGCTAGAGGATTGTCTGAGCCCAGGGGTTCAAGACCAGCCTGGGTGATTTGGCAAGACCTCATCTCTACAATAAATCAAAAAATTAGCCAGGTGCGGTGGCACGCGCCTGTAGTTCCAGCTACTTGGAAGGATTAGGTGGAAGGATCACCTAAGCCCAGTAGCCTGTGGTAGCCATGAGTGTGCCACTGCACTCAGTCTGAGTAACAGATCCCAACTCAAAAAAATTGTTCAACCTCTCTAGTAATCAAATAAGTGCAAATTAAAACACAATGTCATTTTTTACCTTTTTTTTCTTTTAAAGTTGTGGGGTACAATTCAGGGTTAGGTATACACATGTTCATTATGCAGGTACCCTTGTTGATGAGGTAGGCCCCTCCCTCCCCTGGCAGTTTCTCTCAACTGCCAATCCTACTCCCCACTTCCCTGGCAATTTCCCACTACTGCCAATCCCTTTCTTGTAGTATTATGATAATTGTTCAAGGTCCACTTGTGAGTGAGAACATATGATACTCTGTTTTTGTTTCTGTGATAGATCACTGAATATGATAGACTCTAAATCCATCCAAGTAACTGCAAAGTCCATATGTTTGTTCTTCTTTATGACTGCATAATATTCCACTGTATATATGTACCACATTTTTTTAATCCAGTCCAGCTTCAATGGGCAGCATGGTTGGTTCCATGTTTTTGCTCTTGTGAATATAACAATTTAAGAAATAACAATGATCAATGTTGGTGAAATATTGGAAATAGTCATTTGTGTAGATAGATTTGATAAGAACTATTAAAACCAAGTTACTTCATCACATTCTTCATAATTTAATATAAGGAAACAATTAGAAGTGTGTAAAAAATTTATGTATGGGAATGTTTATTATGTAAATATTTGTGAAAATGAAAAAAATAGAAAAAGTTAAACGTTGAGCATTAGACAACTGTTTAAACATGTAATGGTACAATTCTATTTAAGATCGTGCCATAAAGGTGTGGGGATGAACTAAGCAAAAATAAATTTATAAAACAGCACTGTATGATCCCAGTTAGGGGAAATCATCCATGCTTCTACTGAATAACATAAAGGACACACATCTATATTAGTCAACCATTACTATGAAATGCTGTTAAACTACCCCCAGAACACATGAGAAGAAGTGCTTGTGTTTTGTGTGTTGCCAGGATGTCTCTCCCATAGGAAGGGAGGCAGTGCAACTGCAAAGGAGACCCTGGTCCACAGGACTCTTGGGCGCCTGTGCAATCCCAGCATCTTTACTCATGGCAGAAGCACAGGAGGGCAAGTTCAACTGCACAAGTACGTCTCCAGCCTCTGCTTGCATCACCTCTGCCCACATTTCATTTGCCAAAGCTAGTTACTGAGCCAGAACCCACGTCAAAGGGCAGGGCGGTGCACCGTGTCTGTAGGGGGAAATACCCACAGGTCATGGGGCTAAGGGGGCAAGGACTGGGAACAACAATGAAATCTACAAAATACCAAAAATTTAAATGTGATTATCTCAGGGTGGTGGGAAGGGAATATATTGTTTTCTTTTCTTTACTTACTTGTATTGCATTACCAGATCTTTTCTAGGTCGATTTCCTGCTTGTGTTACATGTGTCTGCAGGTCAACAGCAGCTGTGCCTCACATGTCAATAAAGAAAACGCTCCCTTCTGAGACAGGCTGCTTTGATACAGGCATTGGAAAAAGGACAATGACAAATTAGAAGGGTTCTTAAAGCATCTACTGGAAAGTTGCATGTCACTTCCAGTCACATTTCATTGGCTACAAAGCTCACATAACCAAGCCTAGCATCATCAGTCCAGGAGAAGATCATATGCCTCCCACAGGGAGGGGACTGCAATTTACATAGCAGCAAATGGGGCTGAAAAGGCTGTAAATAGTGAAAACAGTGGTGTGATCTACCAACTTTTTAGCATTTCCAACTTCTATAATGGTCATATAATGGCTTTATTTTTATATTTTTAATCATCAATTTATCTATTTTTTCTTGAAGTTAGATATGAATGGAAATTTTACTTTCCCTTTACTTTCCTACGTTTTTAAAAAACACAGTTTATTTATTTATTTATTTACTTCTCTACCTTTTCTAAGTTCTTTTTTTTTTAATCAGACATGTTTTTGCTCATTATTTTATATATGCCTTAGAAGGCAAACATCAGCCCCGACCCCTCCTCTCCATTTCCTCCATTACTCGATCACCAGAACCAAACACTTTCAATATTTACAGCAGATTCCTTCAGTATTTGGCTTCATTACTCTAAATTACATCCATCTTTAACTACTTCTTGAGTTTTACCAATTCTAGGCTTTCTCTTGACTTGCAATATGAAAGGTGAGGTGCGAACTTGCTCTCATCCCCGCAGGCCCACCACATACACATGTTCCCAGCCAGTCCCCATATGCTCCCAAAGGAAATATTTTGTGATTTTGATTGATATATTCACTTAGTGTACATTATTATGATCACTGTGTAGGCACTATGCATGGCTAACACTTACACTGTGATTACTTTTCCTTCTCAGCACAATATTATTTTACCTTGATTTTTGTTTTTGTTTTGCTTTACTTTTTCATTCATTTATTTTTGTGTTTATCACATTTCAACACCAAACTCTCTGCCCATTGTCTAAATCCTCTCTCCTTGTATTTGGATCCATGAAGTATCCCATCAGTTTTATTTTCTTAAAGATCTCTCTCTCAGCCCTGTGAGCAACTTCAGTCTGGGTTACCTGTCCTCACTATATCTTGGGATCTCACTTTACCACCATTCCAGGATTTTCTTTGCCCACCTCCTCTGTAGGACCTCCTGTTTCCCGTAAGTTTTGTCTTCCTCTCTCTCTGTTTACTATCCCAATTTGGTGGAAAATACCCTTCAATAGCTTCCCAAGAAAGAATGCTTTAGAGAAATATCTGGATGCATTTTATGTCTAAAAATGTCTTTATTCTACCCATACACATAATGATTATTTGACTAGATATAGCGTTCCAAGTTACAAATCATTTTCCATCAGATTTGAGTAGTCCTAATTTCTGGTGCTGCTGCTGAGAAGTCAAAAGTCATTCTAACTATTTATTCTGTATATGCAATCTACCTTTTTTCTTCCCTAGAAACGTGTAGGATCTTCTTTTAATCCCAGTGCTCGCTCCAAAATTTGTCAAAGATGTGCCATTGTGGGTCTGTTATCCTTCATTGTTGAGCTCATTGGCTCTTTTCATCTGGAAATTCATATCTTTAAAATACAAAAAGTTTTCTTAAATTATTTCTTTAATGATTCTGTTCTTTCTCTTTTCTTTCTTCACTCATTCTGGAATTACTGTCTGTCTTGCGATACAAATCCTCTAATTTTCTGATTTTTGCACTCCTGCTCTCCCTTCTCTTCACCTTCTCTTCTAACTTCTCTGAGAATTTCTTAACTTTCTCTCTCAACCCTTCTATTAAGTTTCTGTTTTCTACCATCATAGTTATAATTTCTAAGAAATCTCATTCTCTGAATGTTTGTTTTTAAGATTTCATGTTATTGTTTCAGAATTGCAATATATTCTTTTATTTATTTAAATATATTCATGATGGTTTTATTTTTTTGTGTTCTCTGTGTAGTTTCCATTCCATCAAGTTGCCTTTCTCTGTTTCTTTATTCTGGTATTTGTTTTTTCTGATGGAGACTTTCCTCAAATCTCTGATTCTCCTTGTCATCTCCTCATCTTTAAGGCTGGATGTCCAAAAGCACTGAGTCCATTGATGGGCTTGGTAGGCTGGCTTTATCACACTAGAATAATCCAGTTGGCTTGTTTCATTGGGAAATCCTCAATTTAGTAACTTTCTATCATTCTTCTCAAGCAGATTAGATCTCTAGAGCAGCCTTATTGCCTTATATGAAAGGTTAAAAAATACAACTACCAGGATACTGGAAGTCAAGTAGAAAATCAGGCTCAGGGTGCAAAGTCTCAGTTGATCCCTTTGCTTTTCGGTGGTACCCATACCATCAGCTGTGTTTGATATTTCCAAACATCATGATCTTCTCCTGTTTTACTCTTTTAGGAGTAAAAGCGTCTTCAGCAAGAGTAAGAGATTCACCTAGCTAGACAGAGTAGGAAAGCAGATTTAGGATCTAAATACAGACTTTAAACCAATCCTCCTAATACGCTTTCTCCTTACCTCTTGTTCTATTAGACCTGCCTGCTGCAGTCATTTCTCAAACCACCTGAAGACTTAAAAACATCAATTTGGTTGTTTCTCCAGGTTCTTACTGTCTCTGTAGTATTCTGTTTCCTTGGACCTGCTAATATACTATTCATCTGTATACTTTTTGCCATCATTGTTTCATTACTGTCATCTCCTCATCCCGTTTTGTTCTCCTTTATGACTTTTTGAAAAATCCCTTTGCTGTTAATTCAGTAGAGCTTCAGAAGGAAGCAAAAGTAGATGCATGTTTTTAATTTTCTATTGTTACTCACTGGTTCTTGTTTTAATAATTAAAAGAAAATTGCTTATAAGGAAGTCTGCTTGGTAATTATAAAACTAGAACAAAGAGAGGTGATATAATTGAATACTTAGTGAAATCAGGTTAAGATAGCCTCATGTATCTATCTGCTACCTGGAGATAGGTGGTCTAGCCAATGGGATGCTAAGATTCAAAGTCCATGTCTCTCCTGGACAGTACTCAGATGGGTCTATTTTCCTCTGTTTCCATTTTCCAACAGCCCTTTTTGATTCTTTGGGTTATTTGAATCTAATTCAAATAACCAACCTTCCTTTCAACATGCTAACATTTTCAGTCAAGTTATAGCCAAGTCTGACTGGCCTGGGAGGCTTTTTGCATGTCTTTACTAAAATATTTCATAAGTTGATACTGCCTTTAGCATGCAGATGGAAAGTTAATTTCAAAGGTTTTCATGAAGATACTTTATTTTAGGGCTAACTGAAACACCATCTTCTCCTTGTCTATATATCCACAGACAAGGGTAAATATAAGTCCAAAATTTCAATCTAGAAGATTTTGAAGCTGAATCATATACCTGATGGGAAAGAAAATTATTCCAACCCCTCTAGAAAAGGAAAGAACTTCCCGAGCATGAAATATCACAAACATCAAACATAAATTCAAATCACTCGATGTTCATTGACTCATATAATGAAAAGCTACTGCACAGCCACTGCATGAAAAGTACTGTCTTAGCCCCACAATGACAGAGGATAAAGAACAAGCACGAAGAAGAGTACGATATCATCTCTGACCTCAAGGACATTACAATAAAGAAATTTAAATAAAAGAAAGTGCTGAAATATTTTAAAAGTAAGTGTGACACGATGTGAATAAACCTAGTTAAAATAATCCAAAAGAAGCCAAGAGCCAGGCTCGGTGGTTCAGCCTGTAATCCCAGTGCTTTGGGAGGCTGAGGTGAGTGGATTGCTGGAGCCCACAGCTTCAAGACCCGTCCAAGCAACTTGGCGTGACCTCATCTCTACAATAAATCAAAAAATTAGCCGGGCGTGGTAGTGCGCTCCTGTAGTTCCAGCTACTTGGAAGGCTGAGGCTGAAGGATCGCCTGAGCCCAGCAGGTTGAGGCTGCGGTGGCCAGGAGCATACCACTGCACTCCAGCCTGGGCAATGGAGTGAGACTTCAACTCAAAAAAAAAAAAAAAAAAAACTAAGCCAAGAAAAGAGAAACAGGAAGAAAACAGAGGAAAAAAAAAGAAAATCATAATGAAATGGTAGCTTTTAATCTAAATAAACCAATGATTATATGAGGTGTAACTGCTCCAAACCCATAAATTAGCAGACAAAAAACTATCAGAAGGAATCTCAACTAGGTGCTGTCTACAAGAAACTCATTTCAAATATAATTATATAGAAAAAAACAAAGAAAAACAATGGAAAAGGATACTCTAAGAAAACACTAATCAAAAGGAAGCTTGAGTGGCTATTTTAACATCAAAGTAGACCTCAAAGCAAAGAAAATTATAAGAACTAAAGAAAGACATTACATAATGATAAAAGTATCAATTCACCAAGAAGACATAATAATCCTAAATGTGCATACACTTAACAACAGAGCTTCACAATGCATAAAGCAAAAACTGACAGAACTAAAAGGAAAAAAGAAACAAATTCACAATTATAGAAGACGTTAACACTCCTCTCTCAGTAATAAATAGAACAAATAGACAGAAAATCAGCAAAGATATAGAAGAACTGAACAGACCACCAACCAATTGAATCTAATTGACATTCACAGAACATTCAACCCAACAGCGGAAAATACATTCTTTTCAAGTATGCATGGAAAATTCAAGACAGATCATATCCTGTATCATAAAACAAGCCTTAACAAATTAAAAAAATTGAAATCATACAAAGTTAATTCTTCAAGTATAATTAAATTAAACTAAAAATAAATAACAGAATGATTATAAGAAAATTGTCAGTTACTTGAAAATTTAACAATACTCTCTTAAATAATCCATGGGTCAAAGAAGGCTCAAAAGACATTAAAGTAGTTTGAATTGAACTGAAATATATAAAAAAATAACCTATCAAAGTGTGTGGGATGTATCTAACGCGATGCTTTAAGAGAAAATTGCAGCATTAAATATTCTATCAGAAAAGAAGAGAGGTTTCAAATCAATAATCTAAGCTTCTACTTTAAGAAAAGAAAAGCAAAATACTCCAAAAGCATGCAGGAAGAAAGACGTAGTGAAGATAAGATTGCAAATCAATGAAACTGAAAACAAAGTAACAAAGAAAAATCAATGAATCCAAAAAATTTCATGATAAACCTCTAGCAAGACTGAAAAAAAAGTCATATATTGCTAACATTAGAAATGAAAAAGAGAATATCACTACAGATTCCACAGGAAAAAAAAATTAAAAGGATAGTAAATAAATTTTATGCACAATTCTATTCACATCCATTTGACAACTTGAATGCAATGGACTAATTCTCAAAAACTTCTATCTGCCAAAGTTCAGCAAAAATAAGGAAAATAATCTGCTAATCCTATAACTGTTAAAGAGATTAAATTCATAATTTAAAACTCTTCTGAAATAGAAAACCCCAAGCCTCGATGATTTCACAGGTAAATTCTACCAAACTTTTTTTTTTTGAGTCGGAGTCTCACTCTGTCACCCAGACTGGAGTGCAGTGGCCGCTCCCGGTCACCGCAGTCTCGACCCGCTGGGCTCCAGCGATACTTCCACCTCAGCTTTCCAAGTAGCTGGAACTACAGGCCTGCGCTACCACACCCGGCTAATTTTTTGATTTATTGTCGAGATGAGGTCTCGCCAAGTTGCCCAGGCAGGTCTCGAACCCGCGGGTTCAGGCAGTCCACTCACCTCAGCCTCCCAAAGGATTCTACCAAACTTTTAAGAAATCTACCTAACAAAAGGGAGGGAACATTTCTCAGCTTATTTTTATAAAGTCATAATTATCCTGATACCAATATTAGATAAAATACCAAAAAAAAAAAATTGCAGATCAGTATCCTTTAAGAACAATGAGACACAAAAATCATCAACAAAATATTAGTAAATCAAATCCATTGTATAGAAAGAAATGTATTATTCTATAACCAAGTGGGTTCTATTTCAGGAATGCAAGGCTAGATTACCATTTGAAAATCAAATAAACAAATTCACCATATGAACTATCTAAAGAAGGAACACCTCATGATCATATTAATTGATGTAAAAAAACATTTGAAAAAGTGAACATCCACTCATGATAAAAACTCTCAAAGACCTAGGAATAGAAAGCAAATTCCTCAGCCTGATAAAGGGTATCTATAAAAATCCCTACAGCTAATATAATGTTTGATATAAAATAAATAAGCAAATAAATGCTATTCCTAAGATCAGGAGCAAGGCAATGATGATCAGTCTCACACCTCCCATTTTAAACTGTCTTACTAACAAGTGTAATAAGGTAAGAAAAATAAATTGAAGACAAGAATTAGAAAAGAAGAGGCAAAAATGTTCCTATTTGCAGACAACATGATTGTCAATGTACAAAATCCCAAGTAATCTGCAACATAAATGTATTATATATAAACATATGCATAATACATGCAATATAATATATAATATTAATAACTCTCCTAGAAATAATAATAATAATAACAATAGCCTATTGGATCTAATGGTAGAGTTTAACAAGGTTATAGGATACAAAGTCAACACAAAAAAATCCATTGTATTTCTATATGTCAGCAGTATATAATTTGAAATCAAAGCACTATCATTTAGAGTAGTTCTAAAATGAACTACATTAGTATAAATCTAACATAAAATATACAAAATCTATATGCTAGTAAAAGAAATCAAAGAAGACCTAAATAAATGGATGAGCATACTCTGTTCGTGGTTTGGAAGACTCAGCATGGTAAAAATGCTGATTCTCCCCAAATTGATCTATAGGTTTAACACAATTCTATTAAAATATCGAGAAGATTTTTTTTGTATATATTTTACAGAATAAGCAAGCCTATTCTAAAATTTATATGAAAAAATTAAAGGAACTAAAATAGCTAAAACAGTTTTGAAAGAGAAAAATAAAGTTAGAGGAATCAAGCTATACAATTTGATTAGTTACTCAAATTATAGCCTCAGTGATAAAGACAAACTGCTATTTGTAAAGGGATATATATAAATCAATGGAAAAGAACAGAAAATCCAGAAATAGACCCACACAAACATGGAAAATTGATTTCCTAAATAAAAGTGCAAAAGCTATTCAAGAGAGAAAGCATAGCCTTTTCAAGAAATGTTGTTGAAATAACTGGATATCATTCTTAAAAAATAAATAATAATAAATCTTAACCTAAACATCATACCATATTAAAGTATTCACTTAAAATAGATCATAAATTTGAATGCAAAGATAAAATTATAATGCTTTTAGAAGAAAACACAGGAGAAAATCTTTTTGTATTCTGGGAATTGTTAAAGCGCTATTACACGTGACACCAAGCAGCATGATCTATATAAGAAAATGTGTAAACTGCACCACATTAAAATTAAAGTTCAAAGACACTGCTGAAAGAATGAAAAAACAAGTTGCAACCTAGAAGAAAGTACTTGCAACTCATATATCCAGCAAAACACTTGACCCAAAATATATAAAGAACTCTCAAAACAAGAGTAAAAAGACAAAAACCCTAATTTAAAAATGCACAAAAGACTTACCTCATATTTTACCAATCAGACAGCAAAAAATAACACATGAAAAATTGTTCAACACCATTAGCCATGAGGGAAATACAAATTAAGGCACAATGAGCTACCACTCCATATTTGCGAGAATGTTTGAAATAAAAAATTTGGATAATGCCAAATGCTAGTGAAAAGCCAAAGCAACTTCATCCATTGACTGCAAAGGAGCAAAGCCTCTTTAGACTGCAGTTTGGCAGCTTCTAATAAAGTTAAGCATATACCCCTGTATGGCAAAGCACTCCCAGTCCTGGGGATTTACCCTGGAGGATTGAAAACGAAGGTTCATACGCAAATCTATATATGAATGTTTATAGAAGCTCTCTTCATAATCATCAAAAACTGGAACCAACCCAAATAACCATCAGTGGACAAATGAATAAACAAACGGTGGTGCATCTACAAGATGGAGTAGCACTCAACAATGAAAAAGAACAAACTATGGGTTGATACATGGAAGGCCCAGGATGACTCTCAATGGCATTTTGCCGACGGGGAGAAACTAGTCTCAAATGGTTGCCAACTGTGTACTTCCATTCACATGATGTTATCGAAAAAACAAAAGAATAGGAGTGGAGGACAAATCAGGGATGGTGGACAAATCAGGGATGGAGGAGAGTGTGGCTGTTCAAGGATACCCAAGAACCATATGGAGGTGATGACAGTGCTGTGTATCCTGATTGTGGCGATGACTACACACACATATCCACGTGTGCTAAAATTCACTGAGCCTTACACTTTTCAACACTTAACACTTTTTACTATACAATACTTTTTTCAAATAAAATTCAAACTGAAACCAAACAACAAGTCAACAGTGAATGGGGAGAAGAACGTTGCTCAACTCTCCTAGCCTGTCAGGGAAGTGGCCAGGACCAGCTCCTCAGTCTCTGAGTCCAAGTACGATGTATAATCCTACCGTCTGAATAATCTTGACTCTCTGTCTACCTTGCAAATATGTCTAGTTTGCACTCACTCATCAAGGAAATCCGGCCTCCTTTCTCCAAACACAACTCAAGAAAAGTCCTATTCCTGCTCCCTCTCCTGTCTGCCCGAAGGTTCCAGCAAGCCAGCATTCTAGAAAAAGGCCGGGGAAGAAGGAAGCAAGAACCCACTCACACATTCTCCCACCCCCACGCAGGCCCTCAGCAGGACCTTCTAAGGAAACAGGGAGAAGCGTGGGTGGCTTTCAAGGCTGTCATCAGAGGACGAAAGCAGCCACGGTCCAATCAGACTCATCCATGAGCGTGTCTGTGGCTATTTTTGCCTTGTGAATAGAGCCCAGCCGGGAGTGGGCCACGCTGGGCCCGTGGCCATGTGTATTTGTGTTTGTACGAACATGTGCGTATGGGAGAGGACAGTGAGAGCCTTTCCGAGAGAAACCGCGTGGGCGGTTGCCACTGACGGGGGTATATGGAGACAAATACAAAACATCAAGCGAGCAATTACTGCCATCAGACGCAAGGGGTTGTCCGCCTGCGTCAGCAAAGCTGCCTCTGCTCCCCACACCTGCCGCGAAGGACCAGCGAGCGCTGGGGACGGGGGCAGGGGCTCGAACTGCGACTGGCGGGGCCCGTGTGCCCTCCCCTCCCTGGCGGGGGCGGCGAGAGCCCTTAACACAGTGAGAATGTAACACCCGGAAACACGGCATGCGGTTGTACTTGTCCAATGAGCAAATCAAGCACATAATGAAGCTCGGTTCAAGATCGCGTTTTCTGACGCGGAGGCACCCAGGCGTTGCACCTCCCCCTCGCACCCTCCCCCCTACTCTCCTCCCCCTCTCAAAGAGCCTGACCCACAGAAGGGTCCTCGATTTCCCCTGCCCCTGTGTCTGCACTGAGAGCTCTGGGGAAAAGGATTCATCCAGCACAGCCTGGAAATGCAGCAAGTCAGGGCAACCAAACAGAAGCACCACCTGTTCCCTTGGTCAACAAGAGATGCCTGAGACAGACACAAGGGATCCGGCTTTCCCCAAAAGATGCTTTGGCCCATTCCAGGAGTTCTTAACCTAGGTACATCGTGACTACTACTTTTTTTTTTTTAATACAGATTGAGTTTCAGACTCTCTGGGGTTGGAGCCCTGGAATTTGCATTTCCATGCACCCTGGGTGATTCTAATGTGCAGCCAAGATTGGAAGCGGGTGTACTATTGGAAAGGATGTATCCCAAGGAGACGGGAGATTGGAGAACTAGGTGAATGTGTGCCATTCACTGTATGGACAACTCTAAACCTGCTGGCCTTAGTTTTCTCATCTGTTAGATGGGGCTGATAACACCAGTCTAATGTAACCACAGTAGCTGGAAGCTGGTTTTGAATATGTCCTGTGACTGGAAGTGAAGGTTTACACTCTGACCTATATAGTTCCTAGCTGGGACATCGCACTGGCTCTCGCAGCGGGCACTTGGAAATAGAAGTACAGCCCTTTTCTAAGACAAGTAGAGAAAATAACACTCTTAGAGAGTGCTCCCATTCCTGATGTCTAAAATGAGCTTAGAAGTCAAAGGCGTCTGAAGACACAAGGCCCATCAGAATAACTTCTGGCTGGTTTTGTGGGGGGATGAACAGAGTCTGGGTCACACAACCTCTTCCCTGAACATGTGATAGGAAGAGGTACCCTGCATAGAGATACAACTCAGCCTGTCTAAGGCCCTCTGTCCAGAGCTCAGGGCCATGGTCAGGAGTCTTATTTCTGTTCAGTTTTCCCCAACCTACAGTGTCTTCACCAAGCCCTTCAGCGAGGGGGGGGCAGCTGTCAGGAGGGCCACAAAGAGCCCCTGGTGGGAAGGAATGCTGAGAAGTCAAATGGTCAAATGTCAAATGTCAGGTAGCATTCTCCTCCATCTCCCAAATCACGTGTCCCCCCAGAACACCCGTGCCCTTCCTACACTTAGAGCTAAGAGGCGGCAAGAGAAGTGAGACCTGGGTGTGGTGCAGTTATACCTATAATGGTGCAAATTACATCATCCGTAACCTTTTTTCACAACAGGCTGGTTTCAAACAGCTGTAATTTATGGATGTTCTTCCGAGAGGAATTAGTCAATATATTTGTTTTCCCTTTGATATATAGCCACAGGAGCGCGTCAGGCATGAGGTTTATTAAGCCTTGCCAATTTTCTGCCGCTTCTCAGTGCTATAGATTTTGTTCATGGAGTGGGCTGGTTCCACCCCAACATAGGAAAAAAAAATCATTTCAAATACTGAAAAGCCTTCCAGCTCTCAGAACACAGGGCACTCTAGGAGACCAGCAGCAGCTTTGGGAAGAAAGACAACTTGTTCTCACAGTTATGCTTGTGGGGGAGTTAGAGGAGTCTGGTAGGGCTGGGGGGCGGCTATGGGTCATCTCAGTGCCCTAATCATTCCCCACTGGGAGACCAGAGGGGAGAATCTGTGGACTGAGACTGCAGACAAACACAAGGCCTGAAAGGGACACAACTCCTCCTCCTACTGGGCCCCAAGCAATTTGGAGATTGAAGGTCTTCCAGAGCCTAGGATGTTCCCCCCCTGCACCCCCAGAATGCCCCCTAAGTCAGAACATGATGCAGTCAACCCTTATCTTTCTTCTCCAGCACCTTAAAATAGGAAAAAGCTTCCAGAGTTAGCTGAACGTACCCGGGGGAAGAAGCATGCCCAATCCCTTCACAAGGTCAGAACTGTAAACCAAGTTTTAAAAAACCTAACCCCTTGGAGTGAAATTGTTGAGAGGGTCCTCAAATGCAGACTCTAAGGTACTACCACATCCATAATGTGATTCAGTAAATCAGCAGTAGGGCCCAGGACTTCATTTTATACAGAAGCCCTTCACAAATGGATTCAAACCCACTGACCACCCCACCTCAAATAAATAAGGTTTCTGTTTAAATAAATAAGGCTTTTCTTGCATCTGAGCAGAATGATCATTCTTTGTGTGAGACACAATGAAAGATACAAATAATAGGGGAAAGAAGTTGCAAACTATCAAACTTAAATGTTAACAATGTGAGAGACGTGCCTACTATTCTGACCACACTGAATGTATCCACCCTAATCCATAAATATAATCTGACTTAGCAGGCGCCTACTACAGGCCAGATGCTCAGGCAACATTACTCAGTGGAGCCCATGTTCCTGTGAGAGAGGTTCTAACAGTGGAGAGGTCAGACCACTTGATCTGCGCACACTGCTCACCAGGGGCAAAACTGGATGTGAAGGCTGACCTGTCCAGCCACCCTCACTCTCCAGGGCCTGTCTTAACTCCACCCCAAGCAAAAACTCTCCCACTTGCCCCTGCAGAAGTATTTTCAGGCTGGAAGTACTGCCGTCTTTTGCTTTTCTCTCCTTTCCTTAGGTCTGATGACTTTCTCCTCCAAAAACCACTGCCTCCTTTAAACAACATCACAACTGGCTATTTTGGTTTCTGGAGACAGGCCACTTGGGACAAAGTCCAGGCCTGCCACTTTCTAGCTGAGTGACACTAAGCAAGTGACTGAACCTCTCTCAGCCTTTGGTCTCTTTTCTGAAAATGATCATCCTCACACCCACTCCACAGAGTGGCTGTTTGGCTTACACAAGTGAACAGACAAAATGTGTTAGGTATGAACTTTACACATATTATTTCACGCTCATCCCTTTGGGTCAGCAAATGTGGGTGGCTAAAATCAGAGGCAGATGGATCAGAAAGGGACTGGTCCACAGGAGTGGGCAGACATAGCCTCTGTTTTCCATGAGGAATGAGAAGAAGGATCACCAAACTGATGGGACCGCAGAGAATGAGCCCACAGAGCAAGGTGTAGCTGACTGGGAAAGGGTCTGTGATTAGGAACAGATACCAGGAAAGGCACACCACGTGGAAATGAGAGACACGTGGGGACACACATTGTCAGGGATGGGCGAGGATCAGAAGTCAAGTGAGGACTGAAAATGAGCCCCGAACCTCATCCAAACAACTGCACCAAAATGGCATGCACTCAAAACACATGAACTTATGTGCACAGACACACAAAGACACACAGTCGGACATACACACAATTACACACATACAGAATTCACAGATACACAGAGATATACATACAGATATGCACAGGTATAGACATAGAAACACAAACACAGTGACATAAACAGACATGCATAGACACAGACACACATGCATAGACATGCACATACAGACACACACACAGAGACACATACAAACAGGCATTCATGTAGACACATACACACCCAAATGCATGTGTCCACACACACATACAATGTGCAAGTACAGCTTCCTTGACCCATTTGGCCCACATGCTTTTTCACAGGTGTGTCTATCTGAAGATAGGAGAGTCGGGGTAAGAAATCCAAGTTCTACTAATAAAATCAGGGATCAGGAAGAAACAAGCAACTTTATATTTATACAGAAAACCACAGGTCTCTGAGACTCCCAGGAGACTGTAAAACAAAATCCATGTGTGTTTTAATCCTATGCATATTGACTCTGCCAAGAAAACTGACTCAGCAGAGCAGCTGGATCCACCCAGGCAGCACCTGGGCCCCCAGGAGCCAGCATGGTATTGACTTATGCTAATGCCACCACAGTGAAAGCTCCTCCAGGAAGGCCAGAGACCCCCAGGGCAGGAGGCGTGGGGGCTGGAGGAGGGCCTTGCCAAAAGCCAGCACTTGATCTCTTCACACATTCCCCTCCTCCCATCGGGTCCCTCTGATGCCTGCCTAGCATCCAGGTCTCTCCTGGGCAGGGACAAGATTGCAGTGAAGTAGATAAGGGTTGACGAGCCCTTGGAGAGCAGGGCTCAATACACTGACCAACGATGCTAGGCTGAGTGAAGGCAGCTCAGTGCCAAAGGCTCCTGTCATTCTCCACTGACAGAGTTCAGTTGCCTCATTTGAATCCTGCCCCCCCCCACTGCAAGGCTTAATTGAATCTTTTTTTTTAACCCAGAGTCTTGCATAATTTCAACACAAAATGAAAAATCCATACGATTATACGCCAAATTTGTCAAAGCTGGGATGAAACTTGCACAGGTCCACTGGGGAAAGTAGGTTTTATCAAGAAGGATAGAGATGAAAATCCCCAAGACAGGCCCTTGATAACATCAGGGAGAAGTTTCTTCCATATCACAATTCTTCACGGTGTTTCTCACTCAACCCTCTCCAACCCATGGCCTCAACCAACCACTCTCCACCACAGGTACCAAGACTTAGCATTCTCCCTCCATCCATTCTGCCTTCCCTCACAAAAGATCTATTCTCAGATTAAACACTTAGTCAACAACTGTCATTTATACTAAAATATATGAAGACTACTACCTCCAGCAAAGATGGAGTAAAAGGGATCAGATTTACCTTCTCTCCTGAAACAACAACAAAAACAGACACATTATATAAAGCAATGTTTTTCGGGTGTTGAACATCTGGTGGCACATGAGAATGGTCCCTGAAAGAGGAGAAAAAAATAAGGTGAGCTCTGTCATTGTTCCACCATATTGCCTGGGGGAAGCCTCCAGAGTCATGGTGAGGAAGAAGCAGTAAAGAGGATCCAGAAGGAGCCCAATCTCCCTGAGATGGAGAGACAGTGTTGAGCATCCAGGAAGACCAAGGTTGGGGAGGCAGACTTGGAAGCCTTAAAATGACTCCTGTGATCTCCAACTCCAGTATTCACACCACATGTAGTCTGCTCCTACATTGTTCCAAGACTAGTCTGGGTGACCAACAGCATTGGCACAAGTCATGGTATATGGGGATGACAGGTTAATAAGAGATTTTAAAACTGTAGATCTCTCTCTACACCTCTCTCTCTCTCTCTCTCTCTCTCTCTCTCTCTCTCTTTCTCTCTCTCTCTCTCTCTCTCTCTCTCTCTCTCTCTCTCTCATCACACACTAGGGGAAGTTAGATACCTTAACATGTAAGCTGCCCTGTGGAAAGTCTCACAGAGTGAGTAACAGAGACCTCCTGCCAACAACAGCAGGAGTGAGCTTGGAAGCAGATTTTTCCAGCACCTTCAGATGACTCCATGACTACAACCTCATGAGAGACCCTTAGTCAGAGCCATCCAGGTAAGCTGCTCCCACATGAAACTAATCCACAAAAACCCAAGACACTGTGTGAGATAATATTTGCTTTTTTACTGATGACATTCAAATCTACACAAATGCAAGAGGACATCAAAAATAAAATATGTGGGCAAATATAAAATACTTTTCATTTTATAAATCTCTTTTAGTATAATGATTGCTTAAAGCAAACATAGTCACATTATACTTTGGGTCTTATTATATATAGGACAGCAAATATAAGTCAATAATAGTAGAAAGGCCAGGAGGGGGAATATTGTAGTATACTGTTGCACAGTCATACACTACATTGTGAGTTGATACGGTATTACTTGAAATTAGACCATGAAATATTAAAAATGCATACCACAACACTAATGTAATCATTAGAAAAGAGGGAGTATAACTAAGCTGCCAACAAAGTAGATGAAATGGAATAATAAATATTACTTAATCTAAAAGAAGATAGGAAAAGGAAAAAGGGTGTAAAGAAAAGATGAAACAAATAGAAAATAAATTTCAAGGTAGATACATTTGAACCAAATCTTATCAATAATTACAAAGACCAACTGTATGCTGCTGCCCGCAAAAAATAAAATCAAAACATTTTAAATATGAAGACACAAATTGTTTAAAAGTAAAAGATTGGGAGGGAAAACATTATGCTAATATTTATCCCCCCAAAAAAGGCTAGAGTGAGGAGGCCTTATTAATATCAGACAAAGTAGATTTCAGAGCAAGTGCAATTATCAGGCATACAGATGATATGCCAGTCAGTTTATACTAATAAAAGAGTAAATTCAAGAAAAGAACATATCGTCATGTTTGTGCAACTAATAACAGAGCTTCAAAATAAGTGAAACAAAAACTGCTGGAAACACAAGAAGAAACAGTTAAATTCGCAATGTAGAGACTTCAACACAATCAGCTTAGTGGAAGTGGAGGCACATGTAAGACCCATCATTTCCCACACATAAGATCAGGGGTTCTGGGGTGAATGGAGAAGGGGACTGGAAATCAACAAGAGAAGTCTAACCCAAGGAGCAGAGAGTAGCTCAGGTTAGGTTTGTTGAAGGAGAGTAAACCAGACTGAGCATAAGGCATCTTGAACCCTCTCTCATGGTCATGATACTTTGACTTCTAGAAGTGTCTTGTAGTAAGCAATGCCCCTAGGATGCTGTCATTTCAGAGACAAGTTCTCCTTCCCTACTGTCAGGGATCCCCTAACCATGACTTACACATTCAGTTCTTTAGCCAGGGATGGTAACATTTTTACAGATTTCTTGAGGTACAATTTGCGTATAACAGCCTATATTTAAATTCTAAAATTTGATGAACCTAGTTTTATGCTTGGGAAACTATTACCATAATCAAGACAATGAGTATATTCTTCATCTTCAAAAGTTCCCTCATCTCCCTTCATAATGTCTTCATCCCACCCATCCTGACCCCTTTCTCAACTATAGGCAATCACTAATCTGTGTTTAGTTACTATGGATTAGCTTGCAATTTGTAGAATTTTATATAACACAGTCTTACAGTATATACTCTTACTTTCAGCTTCTTTAACTCAGCATAATTTGGGGGCAGTCATCCATGTTATTTCATGTAATGATAATTTCCTTTTATTGTTTGGTAGTGTTCCATTGTATGAATATAACAATTTACTTTTCAGCTTACCTATTGATGAATATTTGGGTCTTTTCCAGTTTGGGGCCAACAAATAAAGTTGTTATACACGTCTGAGTGCAAGTGTTTACAAGGACATAGCTTTTACTCCTCTTGGATATAAACCAAGGAGTAGAATGACTGGGGCATATGGCAGGTGTATCTTTAACTTTTTTCAAACTTGCTTTCTAAAGTGGTTACACCAACTACAGTTCACCAGCAGGTATGAGAGTTCTGGTTAATCCACATTTTTTGTCAGCACTGGTATGGTCAGTCTTTTTAATTTGGGCCATTCTGGTGGAAGTGTAGTGATATCTCACATGCTTCAAATCAGCATTTCCTTTATGACTAATCTTTTTCATGTGCCTATTTGCCATCCATAAATCTTATTTTGCAAAGAGTTTTTCAATTATTTTGTCCATTATAGTCACTGAATTTTTTGTGTTATTGCTGAGCTGTAAAGTAGAATAAAGAGGAAAAAAGGTAATAGAGAGGGCTATTGTTGATAGCCAGAGATGATCTTTCTAGGCAGGTGACATTTAAACAGAAGACGAAAGGAAGTGAAGAAGCAAAATGCAAGTATATCTGGGAGAAGAGCCTTACCAACAGGAATGCATGGTGTGCAAAGTTCCTGAGGCAGCAGAGAGCTTGGTGTGCTTGTGGACTAACAAGGAGGCCAGTGGGGCTGGAACAGAGTAAACAAACGGAGAGAGAGAGAAATAAAGACTTTATGGCTCCTTAGTGGGACACCAAATCTTTTTTTTTTTTTTTTTTTTGAGTTGGAGTCTCACTCTTGTCACCCAGGTTGGAGTGCAGCAGCATGCTCACAGCCACCACAGCCTCAACCTGCTGGACTCAGGCAATTCTTCCACCTCAGCCTTCCAAGTAGCTGGAACTACAGACACACGCTACCATGCCCGGCTAATTTTTGTGATTTATTGTAGAGATAAGGTCTTGCCAAGTTGCCCAGGTTGGTCTCGAACCCCTGGGCTCAGGGAATCCTCTAGCCTCGGTCTCCCAAAGTGCTGGGATTACAGGCTGAGCCACCGTGCCTGACCTGGGACATCAAATCTTAAAGGACCTACTATATAATAGACATTCTGTTTTAAAAGACAGCTTAATTGGATAATTTACTCACTATACTATTCCTGCCCTATACCCCTCTTATGCTTACTGAATTCTTGCTTGAGGCAACTCTTTACCATTTTAGAGATTGTGTTCCCTGATTTTGTGCCTCCCTGGGGTCCTGCAGATGCCTCCTCCTCCCAGTTAGGCCCAGCTTGGAAGAGCAGAGACTTGGAACAGGCAGCAGGGGAGGATCATTTAATCAAGAATTATTTAAACTGCTTACCGGACTTCATTTACCATTATGATGGGACATAAAAGTTTAAGGGCTTTAGCCAAAAAAAATCTATGATCCAGCTCTATACAAGTTCTAATAAATCTGCAAAGAGGGAATTTATCATCTCTCAATAAATGTGTCTTTTCTGCACTGTCTTTTGAAAACTTGAAAATCACAGATATAAATCTCAGCCTCAGGCTTCATTTTTCTCTCCTTAGGGAAACAGAGATCCAGATTCGGACACAACGGCTTCCTAGCACCTTGTCTCTTGTTTATGTTCTCTCATCATTCCTCTCCCACCCCTTCCTCCCCATTCCCACAGTTCTCTCTTCTCTCCATCCCGGCGAGCCCCAGAGTGTTCTGGAGGGATGCAGGAAAGTGTCTCTCTGGGCCTCAGTTTTTTCATCTGGGAAATGGGGTTTAAACCAAATGGCCCAGAAGGCCCTTCTTGACCGAATACCTGGTGGTACCCACACTGTCGCCAACACTGTTGTCTTTGGAGACTTGTTGGTTGGGGGCTAATGAGACAAAGAGGTAAAGATAGGATAAAGACATAAGGAAGGGGCTTTCCTGTGGACACTCAGGCCAAACCTGCCCTCAGGTGGTAGGTGGGGAAAGTAGAAATGCAGACCTTGTTGCATACTACAGCGTGAATCAACCTGAAAACAAACAACATGGTGAGTGGAAAGAGGCAGGCACAAAGCCTATACATCATCTGATTCCATTCAAGTGAAATGTCCTGAATTGATAAATCCAAGGGGCAGAAAGTAGGTAAGTGGTTGCCAGGGAATGCGGGAAGAGGACATTGGGACTGACTGCTAATGAGTTCAGGGTTGCTGTTTTGGGTGATGAAAATGTTTTGAAATTAGGTGGTGGTAATGGCTGCAAACATAGTGAATATACTAAAAACCACTCAGTTGAGTACTTTGAAATATGTATTTCCACCTCACTACTTGGTATCTACTCAAAGGAAGAGAGGTCATTATATAAAAAAGACACCTTCACTTGCATACTTATAGCAGCACAATTCACAACTGCAAAGATGTAGATTCATCCTAAATGCCCATCAACTGTAGATCATGAAAATATTTTATATATGTATATACACACACACACATACACACATACAACGTGAACTACTATTCAGTCATAAAAAAGAACAAACTAATGTCTTTTGCAGTAACTTGAATGGAATTGGAGAACATTATTACAAGTGAAGCAATTTAGGAACAGAAAACCAAATACCACTTATAAGTGGGAGCTAAGCTAAGGGTCTGCAAAGGCATAGAGAGTAGTATAATGAACACTGGAGGTTCAGAAAGAGAAGAGTAGATGGGGGAGGGATGAGGGATCACCTATCAAGTACAATGTGCACTGGTGGAGGGAGGTGATGGGTACACTTAAATTCACAATTCTTCACCACTATACAATGCATTTATGTATTCAGACACCATTTGTACCCCTAAAGCTACTGAAATTTTTTAAAAGATGAATTTTATGTCATGAATTTTCTCTCTCTCTCTCTCCACACACACACACACACACACACACACACACACACACACACACACACACACACACATACTATCCTACATATATATATAATGTATATATATATCTCTCTCTCTCCTAAAAATTGCAGACCTTCACAAACTAAGAACAAGTGGACAGAGGACTTGCTTCAGTGAGAAACAAGGAGCTCAGTGAGCTTAGTCAAGTGGAAGAGGGTCTAGTCTGCCCAGTTGCAGGACAGGACAGCCAGTCAGGCTTCCCTGACCTACGAGATCACTTCTGTCCTAGCAAAGCCACTGCCTGGGATGGAGAGCCTCATCAGGGTGGTATGATCTCAAGATATGATGCCAGGGCCATCCACGTCAGAACTAGCTGGGGACCTTATTAAAAGAGCAGATCCCCAGCCCCATCCCAGACCTACTGAATTAGATTTTTATTTTTAACAAGCTCTCTGGGTGATTCTTTTACATGCTAAAGTTTGAAAAACATTTTGAGCTAGAGTGCCTTTCAAACTTTAAAGCACATACAAATCACCTGGAGATGTTATTAAAATGTACGTGATTCTGCTTCAGTTAGTCTGGGGTGGGGCCTGAGAGTCTGCATTTCTAATAAGCTCCCAAGCTGTGTTCATCCATTTTGTGTTACTGTAAAGGAATACCCAAGGCTGAGTAACTTATAAAGGAAAGAGGTTTATTTTGGCTCATGGTTTTGCATGGTGCTGGCATCTGCTTCTGATGAAGCCTCAGGAAACTTAACCATCATGGTGCAAGGTGAAGAGGGAGCAGATGTCAAGCGGAAGGAAGAGAGAAAGAGGATGGGGCCAGGTTCTTTTAAACAAGTGGGTGTTGTATAAACTAATAGAATAAGAACTCACTTGTTGCCTTGGGGAGTGCACCAAGCCATTCATGAGGGATCCACCCCCATAACCCAAACACCTTCCACCAGGCCCCACCTCCAACAAAAGGATTTGGAGGGATCAAATATTCCAACTATATCACAAGCAATGCTCATGTTGCTGTTGCATGGGTTCTGCTTTGAGCAGCAAGGATTAGAACAGTTCATAAAACATGCCTAAGTTTCACTGAGATTCTGAATTGGTCTGTAGGGTGGCTTGAGTATCAGGGTTTTATAAATATTCCCCAGATGATCCCAATAGGCACCCGTGGGATTAGATAGCGACATTAGTCCTACCTAATGATGTAGAGGGGGACTAAAGTTCTAGGCATAGATCTCTAGTTGGAAAACAGGGAAAGCCCATTTCTCTGGCTGGGAACAATGCAGAGAAAGTGGAGACTGCATTGACTATCCTAGGTAGGCTGTCCTAGCAAGAGGTGCATGTGTCTCGCCTCGTGTGCCTAAAATTGAGTATGTGGGAGTATTGTCAGCTCCAAGCTTCAGCAGATAAGGGGAGCAGGGAGCTCCAGCCAGGTTTCCTGCCTCAGTCCCATGTGGCTCAGAGTCTGGGTCTGAAAGGGGAGTCAATCAGTAGATCCTACCTTAGGAAAGCTACCTGGGCAGAAGCTAGTAAGTGCCTCCCACCTTACCAAGAACATCCCAGCCATTAAAACTATCTTCAGTCCCAGAAGGTCTTTAAGGAGGAAACATCAGCAGGACATCATTTGTTTGACTCCTTCACCCCTGGCCACTGCCATCGCACTTTCCCCAGCAGCAATGCCAACAGATTTTGACTGGAGAATTTGGAGAAATGAAGACCTTCACCCCATTCAGGCTTGCATGGGGAAATCTCTCTGTATTAAGGGAATGAGATGCTCATCGAGGAGAAGGAAAGATGCAGAGAGCAGGGAACTGCAAGTGCTGTTTCCCAGAAAGTGAGAGACAGATGTCAAAAGCCACACACGAGCACGTTTGGTGAGATTGTTCCTGAGCCGCGTGGAACAGAAACACAGCCCGTATTTCAACGGGAAATAAAAATGTGTCTGTAATTAATGATCCTCTAGGAACACACGGCCCTTATTAATGTTGCAATTTGGAGAAGCATAATTCAGTGCACGTCAGGCTTGAATCGCTAGAATGGTTTTTTAGCTGGAGGAGGGTTTAGGGAGAGCAGGAAGTAAGGAAGAAGAAGTCGATGATGGGTTCCCAAGGATCCCAAGAACAGGGTGCTGGAAAATGGCAGGGGCTGAGCTGGGGAAGCCACATTGTTGGGCTGGGACACTGAGAAGGAGGCAGTCGCCTTCTTGCCAACCCTAAGCACCCCACCTTGGCAGGGTACCATGGAGATTGCATGCGAGATTGCATACACAGGTCATGAAGCCAGCCTGCCTGGGTTCATATTCAGGCCCTTCCCCCCTTTGCTGCATGACCTTGACTAACTTGCTTGATGTCCCCTTGCTTCAGTTTGCTCATTTGTAAAAATGATCACAATAATCGTACCTACCCATAGAATTAAGCAAAGTGCTTCAGCACAGCACTGGGTATATAGTAAATGCTAAGTAAGTGATAGCTTTTATTATGGTTGGAGGGTTTCATCTGTGTATCAACAGGAATGAGGATGGAGCATGGGGTGCAATGAGGATATCTATGGAAACCGTTTGTGAGGCTATCTGCTCAACCAGCTGCTTTTGTCTAGTGATAAGAGCAAAGAGAAAAGCAGAAATGGTGTGTGTTCCACTTGGCAAACAAATGAGATCCAATGACAAGAAAATAATGATAATAATCAGGGGAACAGAGTTACTTCCATGCCTCAGCCAGTGATTAGCAAGCAGTGGAAGGCTGAACTGGTGAAACTGAAAGAACACTGGACAGAGAGCCGAGGCACCCGGGTTCTGGTCCTAACCCTCCTTTACTAGCTATATGGCCATGCCCTCATTTGCTGTCTAGCATGAGTTTCCTCCTCCAAAAAAAAAAAAGAAAAGAAAATCCAATAGCTTCTAAGGGCCCTTCTAGAATAAGCTTTTTTTTTTTTTAATTTTCAAATACTTCTATGATTGAAAAGGGAGAATAGTACATAGGCTGGGTACATTTGGGCAACTAGACCAGGGAAAGTTGAGGCTATACATTGATTCCTATGTCTTCCCCACTGGGACCGAGTAAGTCAGACTCCTCAATACAGGGTACACTCTTGTCTTGATGTCTAGACATAGTCACACCATCAGGGTGGACTGTTCCCCACCCTGCTCTTAACCTGCCCTTCCAGAAAGCCCTAGAGAAAGAAATCATATTTCCAAGTCCTGCCTTCTCCAGGCACCATCAAGGAGCCCATGTGTTCTCAAATGGGACCAAATTAGACTTTTTCCCCATTAATTTTTCCCCATTAATTTCTTTTTTTGTCTCTTCAGGTGCTCTTACTAGCGCTTTCTCTTCATTCTACTGGCATGTTCAAATCTGTCTTGCCATAAAACAGATAAGCAGAGAAACATTCCTTGGTTTTGTTTCTCCACCCTTGACTCCCGCCCAATCTCTTTCTGGCAGGCACACACCTGGAGAAATCACTGGCACTAGCTGTCTGCATTTCTCATTTCTTCATAACGTCAAGAGTCATTACTATGACTTCAATCACTACCATGCTATGGAAACTGTTCTGACCACGTCCATCATCAACATCCCTATTGCCAACTCCAAGGAGCCTTTTCCGTTACTTATCTCACCACTCTGCTGGGTCTAAATGGTTGACCACTCCCATCTCTTTTAGAACTTATTTTCTTTGGTTTGCAGTCTCTCCTGGCCTTTCTCCGGGTGTTTCTCTCAATTGTGCAGGCTGGACATGACTCCTCTTCTATCCCACACCTTAAAAACTTGCACTGTCTAGGACACTGCACTTGTCTACCTTCTCTCCTTTTCTTACTCACAATCATTCATTCCCATAAGTTTCACCAGCACACAGATGTTTGTGGTTTCCAAATCCTTATTTCTTTCCAAAGCCACTCTCCTAAGATATAAAACCAATGAAGGATAAAAGTTAAATTGTAAATCCACATACTACCTGCCTTTGTATGAATTTCCCATAGATCTCTCAAACTCAATATATTCCAAAACATTTTGTCCTCATTACCACCCCCACACTAACCTTTCTCTTCTTCCTGCACTTCCTGCATTAACAGATCACCCCAGTAGCCACACGGTCTACCAAGCCCAAGAACTGTGAATAACTCACAACCCCTCCAACTACCTTATTTCCACAGTTTTCAAACTCTGCTGACTTGACCTCTGAAATATCCCCATTTGTCAGCCCTCTCCCCCAGCCCATATTTACCGTCACTGCCTTGGTTCAAGCAAATCTCTCACCTAGATATGCCAACAGTCTCCTAAATGGTCGTACACTGTCGTTCTCCAATTCATCCATCTCACCACCACAAGAGTGATTGACTTGTATATTTAGTTGTATCTTCTTCTATCCTGAGCATCCGTCAATGACTTTTCTCACCTATAAGATAAATGCTAATGTCCTGTCCTGGCATGTCAGACTTCTTGTAATCTGGGCCACCCCTTTCCTTTTCTCTAGTTTCATCACACTTGCTAAATGACTTTAAATTCTCCCAAACACACTAGGTAATTTCACGCCTCCAAGACCTCTGTCTAGAATTCTCTTATTCCTTACTTGCCAGGAGGCAAGGTGTAGGGTTAGTTATGTACCTCCTTTTCTTTCAGTCTTTTCTGGGTTTGGCTACTGACCTTTCTGATTTATGACACCTGTCAGTCACTGCCTACACCAGCCAGATGCCCCTCTTTGACCCTCCTCTCCTGCCATGGCTTGCTCCTGACAGCTTCCTTTAGAGACATAAGATCTCAGAAGGCTTCAGATTAATTGAGGGAACATTATTAAAAAGTAATATGTGAAGGTGTAGTTTCTTGTCTTTTAAAGTTATACTCATCATGATTCATTTGAATTTATTTTTTCTGTATAGAGGAAACATAACTAATCCACACATTATATATAATTTATTTTTATAGATGTAAACCAAAAAAATAATAATAATAAGGTTGTATTATCATTTTTAGTCATTTATACTTTAGAAAAGACAAGCCATCAAGGCTGACCTACCCAATCCTGGCAACAGCTTCCAGAATTGTATGGGAAACAGAGATTTTTAATTCAACCACTCAGAAACTACATTATTGGCAAGAAGGAAGTGGGGAGGGGGCACTTTAAACAATGGTTAATAATGCCTGTTCAAAGGATGCAGCTGCTACTCAACTCCAGACAAGTGTTTCCATGCAGAAATATAGACTCTGTGTTGTCAGTTTCTCCAAAAGGTCAAAAGAAGTTAGGTATTTAGTTTGTTCTTTTTTTCTGTTTCTTAAGGTAGGTACTTAAATTACTGAGCTATTGAGTTGAGACTTTTCCTTTCTCCTAATATAAGCAATTAAGACTACATTTCCCTCTTAGCACTGTTTTAGTTGCATGCCATAAATTTTGATGTTTCACATTTTCTTTTCTATTAATTTAAATTATTTTCTAACTTTTCCTGTAGATTTTTCTTTGGCCCATAGTTATATAGAAATTATTTTGTTTAATTTCAAAATATTTGCTGATTTATCAAGTATGTTTTAGTTGATTATTTTATTTAATCCTGTTACGGACAGGGAGCATATCTTGAATAATTTTAATTTTTTTAATTTATTGAAACTTATTTTAAGGCCTAGCATATAGCATTTTTGTTTGTTTTGTTTCAGAAAATGTTCTATGTGTTCATGAAAAGAATGCATATTCTTCTCTTTTGGGTTGACATTTTCTATAAATATCAGTTAAGTCTCAGTGGCTGGTAGGATTGTTCAAGCCCTCTATATCCTTGTTGTCTTTTTATCGAGCTGTTTTGTTTAAAAATTGTGAGTATAGTATTGAAATCTCCAATTTGAATTGTCAAATTGTCTATTTCTTCTTTCAATTATGTCAGTTTTAAATTAATATATTTGGGGACTTTCTTGCTAGGTGCATATACATTTTAACTACTATATCTTCCTGATACATTAGCCATTTTTATTATTATGAAATGGCCTTTTTTCTCTAATAGTATTTAAGATCTATTTTGTTCAGTAATAATATAGCCAGCCCAGTTCTCATATGGTTATTATTTGCATGCCATATTGTTTTTAATCCTGTTATTTTCAAGCTGATTGTATTTTTGAATCTGAAAAATGTCTCTCATGAATAGTATATAGTTGTATCTTACTTTATTTAACCTAATCTGACAAATTTTGCCCTTATATAGGATCATATAGCTCATCCAAATTTAATGTAATCATTATGTTTGGATTTATACCTGCCATTTTGGTTTTTACTATATATTTTATATCTTTTTCTCCTCTGTATTCCCTTTATATTCTTTTGTTTCAAGCAGCTTTTGCCTTATTTATCTTTCACTTTTAATTTCCTTCACTTTAATTTCTTTGCTGAGGAATTAACACTTTTTATTGTTATATTGTTGATTTTTTACAATGTATTCTTCAGTTGTTTTCTTGATGCATGGATTACAGTATTTATCTTAACTAATCACAACATAGTTCAGGTTAATACTGATTTAAGTATGGTAAAATATGTCAATTTTGCTTAAGTATAGCTCCATTTCTCTTCCCCCTCTGTGTTATCATTTTCATATATGTTACATATTTATGCTATAAATCCAAAATAGAGTATTAAAATTATTGTTTTGTAAAATATTTTGTCTTTCGAAAAATTAACAGAAGAAAGGTAAAGGGAAAATATGTAGATAGTCTTTTCTATTCATCCACACTTTTACTATCTCTGGTGCTCTTCATTTCTTCCTGTGGATTTTAGTTTTTATCAGTGTCATTTCCTTACAGTCTGAAGGACTTCTTTTAGTATTTCTTATAACACATGTCTACGACTCTCAGTCTTTGTTTTCTGTAAATGTTTTTACTTCATTTTTAAAGTATGCTTTTACTAGATATAGAACTCCTTATTAACAATATCTTTAGTTATGAGTGAGAATATGTGGTATTCAGTTCTTTGTTACTGTGACAGATCACTAAGTATGATGGTCTCCAACTCCATCCAATTTCCTGAGCAGTCCATGATTTTTTCCATCTTTATGGCTGTGCAATATTCATCGCGTATATAGCCCTGACCACTTGTCATATTAGCCCAAAGGAGGGAGCAGCAGTCACTAGGCACTGCCAGGGAAGGGAGGGAGGGAAAGCATGTAACACAAAGGCTATCTGGTTCTAAACCAGGAGAAGTGAGGCCCAAACTTCACCTGCATGCAGGCTACTTGTATAGTTAACCCTTATTTGTACCTTACATCTCTATAATAAAATAAAATAGAAAACATGAATGCAAGCAAATATATATAAGAATCATACTACTACCCCCCAAAAAAGATGGTTTACCTCAACATTTCAAGAATCAGAGATTTCAAAGCAACTTTTATAAATTCTTTAAAAAAATTTTTTTTGACTTGGAGTCTCATTTTAAAACCAACCTAAATTACCTTGGGTACAGAATAGTGCAACTTCTCCCTATATCATTTAAGATACATGTAGCTGAAAAGATAACTGACAATGGCTTAGACTATAAAAGAAACTAATACTTGCTTATTAAGACTCAGGGAAGGTGATCTCAAGTTGTTTGACAGCTCAACAAAGTCCTCAATACCATCAAGGATCTTGGTCTTAACCATCCTGTGTTTTGCCATCCTCAGCAGATGGGACCTCACCTTCAAGCTTAACTCTTTACTTCATTATTACAAATAGGCTGCAGCAACTCTAAGCTTCACATCTCACAGGACACAATTCAACAAAGCAAAGAAAGAGGCAGGGATGAAATAAAAATAGATTTTTTAAAAAGCAATATGTTTAGCCTGGGCAACATAGTGAGACCTCATCTCTACAAAAATAAAAAAATTAGCCAGGTATGGTGGAACACACCTGTAGCCCCAGCTACTCAGGAGGGCTGAGGCAGAAGGCTAGTCTGATCCCAGGAGATTGAGGCTGTGATGAGCCATGATCATGCCACTGCACTTCAGCCTGGGTGACAGGATGAAACCCTGACTCAAAAAAGAAAAAAAAGTTCTCAGTGCTTAAAATATGTCATTCCACTGCCTCCTGACCTATATTGCTTTTGTTCAGAAGTCCACAGTTCATCATATTGTCTCTCTGTAAGTGATGAGTCATTATTTTCCTCTAACTTTCCTCTAACTTTCAAAGGTTTTCTCTTTGTCTTTCAACTGACTGTTTCTGTTTAGTTGTTTATTTCTTTGGGTTTATTCCACCTAAAACTCCTTGAATTTCTTATATCAGCATATGAATTGTTTTATACCAAATTTGGGGAGTTGGGGGCCATTTTTAATTTTTTTATTATTATTTTTGTATCATGGTATGCTTGACGCTATCCTACAGATCTCTAAGTTTCTGCTCAGTTTCCTATTTTTAAAATCTTTAGATTGGATGATTTCTATTGATCTATCTTCAAGACCACTGATATTTTCTTCTGTCACCTCAAATCTATATATTGAGACCATGTAACAAGCTTTTCATTTTAATTATTATATTTTTCTATGCCAGAACTTGTTCTTGTTTAAAAGGCTTTCTTCACTGAGGTTATTTATTTGTTGAATCATTGTCACCATTTTTTCCTTTAATTTTTAAAACAAGTCGGGCTTGGTGGCTCAGTCCCAACACTTGGGGAGGCTGAGGAGAGTGGATTGTCTGAACCTGTGGGTTGAAGACCAGCCTGGGCAACTTGACTAGACCTCATCTCTACAATAAATAAACAATTAGCCAGGCACGGTAGCATGCACCTGTAGTTCCAGCTACTTGGAAGGCTGAGGTGGAATGATCACCGGAACCCAGCAGGTCAATGCTAGGGTGGCCGTGAGCATGCCACTGCACTCCATCCTGAGGGATGCAGTGCGACTCCAAGTCAAAAAAAATTTTTTTAAAGCATTTATAAAAGTTGCTTTGAAATCTCTGTCTATTAAATATCTTACCTGAGCCTGCTTAGACTGAGTTTCTATTGACTGTGTTGTTTTGTTTTCCTGAATATGTGGCAAACCTACCCTTGAATATTGGACATATTTAGTCAATATATCAGACCAATTCTGGTCAGGGATATAGATTTCTTAGGTGCTTGTTCCTCTGACACCTTACCCTGACGACCTATCCTGGCACATACCTTTACCTGACTTGGTCCTGCCTATGTATTTAAGACCGAATTATTCAGGAGGGGAAGGTGCTAAAAGGGATAGGAAAGAGGAAGAAGAGAAAGTGCCCTTTACTTCTTTGAGTCTTAGTTTCTCATTTGCAAAGCAGTAAGAATTTTTTTTAAACTATGTCGCAGGTTGTTGTAAAGATGTACATATATATGTACATGCGTGCATGTGTACAGCAGCATTTTACAAAGTCAAAAACATTATATAAACAAGAGGGTAATATATGCCAGGGTTACCAAAAGTATATATGTTTTAAGAGATGGTATCTATGTATTACTTTTAGTTTGCTATAATCAGAAGTGTCTGTATGCTGATGGTAACTACATTGAGCACCTCTTGTAACTGTAGAAGTTAAATGTGACTTGCATTCATCTTTTGTTATCTGTATATATTGCGTGTTATAATTTTAATACAATTTTTTCCTTTCTAAAAATGTGTATACATTTTTACACCCATATATATGTGTGTGTGTGTGTGTGTGTGTGTGTGTGTGTGTGTATACACTGTACTATACATTATTTATTTTACTATTATTTATTGTTTTCTTCCTTCAACAGTCAGGTAATTAACCAACCTTCAGTGTTATGGCAAGGAAAAGACTCAGTGAAAGGAAAAAAAAGGAGGAACAAACACTTAAGAAATCTATGTCCTTGATAAAGAGAAAATCACAGAAAGAGACAAAAAAGGAGAGAAATTTGAAATAATTAAGTAAAGGGGGAACTAAAGGAAAAGAGGAGAACAAAAGGGAACGAACAACCTTCAAGCTTCTTCCCTCTCATCTCTCTAGAAACAGAATCCAAAAGTCATTATTAGCGTTGTTAACCTTGTAGTAAAAGTTTTAAAGATCCCACTGGACCCAATAATCAATTTATTCTAGTTCTATAAATAAGACCCCCCAGGTGAGAAACCATTGTCCTGCCAGCAAGAAGATGGGATCGCACAAAGAACACGAGTTTATTTAGTTCCTGCCATCCCCTTTCCCACTCTGCTCTTGCCCCTTTCAGAAATACTGCCTTGCCTGGCAGACTTTGCTTTGCCTCATCCTTGCTAGACTCCGGGAGCCTTTTATGGGACTTCAGGTAGCAGCAATCTGGCCGGGGATCCAAAGAGATCCAAGAGATATCAAAAATAGCAGTGTCCCAATCTGTTCGGATGCTGTCAGGAGATGGGGGTGACAAGGAACAGTACTTCATGTGATCTGAGGCAGCTGCTTTTAGCTTTCAATCGTGCCTTAGTAATAGCTCTTGGCAACTATTAACTCCTCTTAACTTTTGGAAAGCACATTCACATTCATTATCTCAGTGTTTGATCATGGATAACATTACTACAGGTCTCCAATAATTCCATTTTTAATATTTCTCCAATAATTTCATTTTAAATACTTGAGCTTTATCTTCATAATCTAAGACAAATAGCAAAAGTGTATTTCATATAATCAGATAACCACTTATGAATGAGTCTGGCACATCATTTTGATGCCCAAGCTTAAAGTAGCCTTAATGCAGTAATCAAAAGTAAGAAATACTGTACTGATGGTTTTTTAACTTGTTTGGTAAATTTTTAGTTTACCAAACAGATGCCAAATGTTGTCACTGAAAACAACTGGTACTGAGACAGCCAGTGCTCTTGCAAGCAATAATTCATTCTCATTTTTAAAAATCTGTCCCATTTAGTGAACTTTGTTTACTTGAGCTTCATTGGTTTTGTGGGGTTTTTTGGTGCTTAATTTATAAATTTCATTTGCTTTTATATAATGATATCACACATATAAGTATAATGAGTTTATGCCTGGATTTATGTTTGTTAATATATAAGTAAACATAATCAAATATTTTAAGTCAACAATGTAGGGGGGAGTGTAAGTTTCCATATATTACTAATATGGGCACCAGGGGGAGTTTGTATTGTCTCCTTCTCATCGCCACAGTCCAACAAGGAAAGTAAGTGGGAAGGTATGATTGTCTCAGCTGACTGGAATTGGTGTTCAGACAAGTTGAATGACAAGTTCAGGATGGTATGATAAGAGCAGAATCATAACCGGGGATTGGACCCCCAGGCCAGCCCACCTGTACCAGGTAGGTGCCTCTCTAGACAGAGATTTTGACATCATAGCATCTGAGCATAAGAGAGACTGCAGGGTCATCTTGTTCTGATCTCACTCAATGTGGGATTCTCTTCTACAATATTTCTTCCAGGTGGTCTATAAAACTTCTGTTTCAAAACAAACAGAAACAAGGACCTAACTGCCCCATTATGAAACCTTTTCCACAGAGCAATGTGGTATGCCAAGAGAGGAACAAAAACTGCAATCAGAGGTATAGAGTCTGAGTCAAAGTTCTGCCATTAGCACTGCATAAGTCTAGATAACATTCATTAAGAACATTGTTGACCCTACCCCCAGTCATATTGCAATTTATTGGGTTCATGGATTTGGTGCCATCATCATCCACAGTTTACAGATAGGGAAACTGAGGGACAGAATGATTAAAAGTGATTTGCTCAAGTTCTTGTAGTCATCTATGTGATGGAACTAGAATGCAACCCTAGCATTTCTCATTCTGAAACCAATTATTAAGGCAGTCATGTGCATATGTCTTCAGGTCTCTTGTGGTGAGGAACATAACTGGTCTTCAGGTCTCTTGTGGTGAGGAACATAACTGACAGTTGCCCCAGCTGTCCACCACCCAGACAATGACTGAGAGAGGCAGAGGCATACATCTAGGCCCACTCTTGGAATTCACAAGATTTTTCTGACAGGCAACTTTAGCTCAAGGATCACCTTTGTCCCAGGCAAAACTTTCTTTGAAGTGTGCTACAGCCTAAGACTTTTTAAATCTAGTTCTTCTTCCCTCTCTACTCCACAGAGGAAAGACTTTGTTGTGACTTAGTAATGGTCCCCCAAAATGTCCACATCCTAATCCCAGAATTTGTGAATATGTTTCTTTCCAGGGTTAAAGGAACTATGCAGATGTGATCCAGTTAAGGGTCTTGAGAGGGAAAGATTACTCTAGATTTTTCCAGAAGGCCTTATGTAATCATCCTTAGAAGAGGGTGGCAGGAAAGTAAGAGAAGAAGACAATGACTGCAGAGATCAGAGCAATACGATTGTTGGCTTTGAAGATGGAAGTGGTCACAAGCCAAGGATAGCAGTCAGCTTCTAAAAGGTGCTGCAAAAAAGTGAAAGATAGATCCTCCCTTAAAGCCTCCAGAATGAATACAACCCTGCAAAAATCTTGATTTTATCCAGTGAGATGTCTGACTTCCAGAACTTTAACATGATCAATTTTTGTCAATTAAACCACCAGACATGTGGTAACTTGTTATAGGAGCAATAAGAAACTCATACACACCTACGATATAGTGTAATGCCTCTTCCTACTTCATCCAGCTTTCCTCTCCTTTTTCTCTTACAGGAGTTTCTCCTCAATAATCTCTTTCGCATCTAATCTCATCTTGGCATCTGCTTTTAGGAGGATTCAAACAAAATAAGTGGTACCAAGAGTGGGCTTTAATCAACAGGCAGTAAGCTGGGACTTCGGACTGGTTCACTGTACCTATGCTCCCAAGTGCGAAGTGATGCAAGTATAGGCTGTAGCAACAAGAAATGGCTCAATTGCCAAGGACTCCACTAATGCTGAGCTGGGAAAACAGCTCAGTGGAGGGAGACACTATTTCAGTTGGGACAATGTCCTGGTGGCAGGAAACACCATTGCACACATAATGATTCAGGCATTTCAAAATATGGGGAAACGATGTCTACAAAGAAAGTGGAATTGGTTGGCTGCTGCTAAATTGTATTGATGCCCTGCAAAGGAATGCCGAGAAATGAGCAGGTAATGGCTAAGTGGGCAAGTTTTCAAGACACCCTCATATTGTGCCATGGCAGAGCAGACATCACTGAGCAGTAGGCTCTGGCAACAAGTCAATGCTCAGACAAAGAGAATCTGTTGGGTTAAGATCAGAATCCTGGTAGGGAAAACTGGAGACTTTGAAAAATGGGTTGGGTAAGCCGGGCTCGGTGGCTCAGTCTGTAAATCCCAGTATGTTGGGAGACCAAGGTGAGAGGATTGCCAGAGCCTGCCGGTTCGAGACCAACCTGGGCAATTTGGCAAGACTTCATCTCTACAATAAATCAAAAATTAGCCAGGCATGGTAGTGCATACCTATAGCTCCAGCTACCTGGAAGGCTGAGGCAGAAGGATTGCCGGAGACCAGTGGGTCAATGCTGGGATGGCCATGAATGTGCCACTGCCCTCCAGCCTGGGCGACAGAGTGAGACTCCAATTTTTAAAAAAATGGATTGGGGCATTTGGATAACTATCCCTAAGGATGTTAACCCTACAGGATCGCCTGAACCCACAGAAGTTACTGGAGGGCTCACGCTTCCCTAGCAAGAGCTAGAACTTTCTCTGTGATAGAAGTTGTTGTAAAGCAGGGATGCCCAATTCCCAGTCTGTGGGCTGCAAGGAACCAGGCCACAAGCAAGAAGTGAGTGGTGGGCAAGTGAGCAAAGCTTCATCTGTGTTTACAGCTGCTCCTCATCACTCACATTAACACCCGAGTTCCATTTTCTGTCAGATCAGTGGCAGCATTAGATTCTCACAAGAGCATGAAGCATATTGTGAATTGCTCATGTGAGGGATCTAGGTTGCACACTCTTTATGAGAATCTAATGCCACTGCTGATCTGCACAATACATGTCACATGTTTGAAGCATCCCAAAACCACCCCCTCATCCCGGTCTGTGGACAAATTGTCTTCCACAAGCCTGATGCCAAAATTTGGGGATCACTGTTACAGAGGACTCTTTCCTGAAAGGCAACAGGTGCCTCCCTCAGGAGCTTCCTTCACCTCCTCTCCTGGCTGCTAGGATAACTAGGATTAATCTGGATACAGACATGCTGAGCCTAACAAGGAAGCAAAGTGACTCTACACCAAAGATGTTTCAAGAATTAGCTAGCAGGTACCAGCAGGAGCCAGGGAAGTACAACTAGGATTGGATCTCAAGAATGTTTGATCAAGGGGCCCAGAATGTCAGACTGGATAAGGAAAGATTCACTGACTTGGGGGTTCATTTTTTGGTAGACATCCTAACAACTTGCTGCTGGAGTATGGGGGAGGAAAGCTCTCCGAAGCCTGAAAAAGAGGAGAGCCAACACTGACAAAGTGGAAATGCCTGAGTCGTCCTGGAAGAAGACAGCGCAAGGAATAAAGATGCCAAAGAAAGTGAGCATCCTGGAACGGATATGTTATGTAAGGCCAGAAACCCACCAGAAGACTGTGACCCGAGGAAAGACCTAGGGGCCAGCCATGGGGGCTTGACCCCCTGAGCATTGTGTGGACAGTTTATAGAGCATGGTTCCAATAGGAGCAGACATGGGCATCCAACAAGGATGCTGCTTATCATTAATATCCCAAAAAGGCAACCATGGAGGAGAAAGAGGCTAAAGATGGTCACCCTAAGAAGAAGCCACAATTTCTTGGTCGGTTATCAAATCTGAGCCAATATTTAGGCTCTGAATAAAAAGGAAGGTCTCAGCAGTGCTATGGCTAATATACACAGTGGACCCCTAAGCAACACTGGGGTAAGGGCTGCCAACTCCCACACAGCCAAAAATTCACATATAGCCTTTGTCCCCAAACTTATCTACGAATAGACTATTGTTAACTGGAAGTTTTTTGACAATATAAACAATAGATTAACTATTTGCAACATTTTGTATGCTATATGTAGTGTATACTATAGTCTTATGTCTAGGGAAAAGAAAATGTTAATGAGGAAATTGCAAGAAAGAGAAAATATGTTTACTATTCACTGAGTGGAAGTGGATTTTCATAAAGGTTTTCATCTTTATTGTCTTCACATCAAGTAGGCTGAGGAGGAGGAGGAGGAAGATGAGGGATGGTATTGTTGTCTCAGAAGTGGTAGAGGTGGAGGAGGTGGAGGAGGTGGAGGAGGATGCAAGAGAGACAGGTAAACTTGGTGTTAACTTTTACTGAAAAAAAATAACAAGAGGATGCAGTTCAACCCCATGTTGCTCAAGAGTCAACTGTACTGTGATGAGTCCCTCAATTCTTTCCCAAAGGGACCAACAGAAATGTATTTGGGTGACTGTACACTGAAACAAAGGGGGAACTGAGATGTTTTGAGGATTATTTGACACAGGGTCTGAGTTTAACATTGATACTCAGAAAAGCAAAGCATTAACTCAATCTTCCTGTTTAAGAGGGTGCTTAGAGTGGCCAGGTATTAAGTGGAGTCCTAGTTAAAAAGTCTCACTCCAGGAATCCCCTCTGAGCTCATAGGCCAACCCAGTAGTCATTTTCTCTGCTCATGAGTGTGTAATTGGAATTAATATGCTTGGTATTTGTTAGTAACCTCCCTATTGGGTCTTTGCCTGTGGGGAAAACATTATCACAGTGGGGGAGGCCAGGTGGGAACTTCTGAAATTGCTCCATCACTGGTCACTATATATATATGGCATAGCATCCTGGAGCAATGACCGAGATTGGTGCCATCCTTAAAGATTTAAGGAATGTTGGAATAGTGGCTACTGTCTTACCTCCACTGTGGCCTTGTCATCTCTGCAGAAACTGGATGGACCCTGGAGACTGGCTGAAAACTAACATAGGCTCTACCCAATAATCACTTTAATCACAGCTGCTGCGTCAGACCCAGTATTTTTATTAGAACAGATTAATATGGCTTCAGGTGCATGGTATGTGGTCATTAATTTGACAGATGTGTTATTTTTTTCACTCTGACCAGAAAAGAGAATCAGAGAGTTCGTATTCACATGAGACAGAAGACAATAATTATTTAGGGTTATACCTCAGGGCTGTGTTACTTTTCCTCGCTCTGCCATACTACCATCCAAAGTAATCTGGAGTGCCTCAACACTCCACATAATACCACAACGACCCATGACATTGATGGCATCATGCTGGTGGGACTGGATGAGCAAGAGTTCCTCTGTTGCAGATCTTGGCAAGACACACATGTTCCAGAAGATGGTAGATAAGCCTGATGAAGATTCAGGGACTTACCACTTCAGGAATACTTTCAGAGATATCCTCTCCAAGGTCAAAGACAAATTACTGAATTTTGAATCCCAACCTCAAGAAGGAAGCACAGTGCCTGGTAGGCTTTGGAGTTCTGGAGACAACACATCACACACCTAGAAATATTATCCCAATGAGACACCTAGTAAGATGGACAGCTACCAGCTTCGAGTGGTACCAGGAGGAAGAAAGAGCTCTGTGGCAATACAGAGATATTGTACAGCCTCAGGGCTATATAGTCTGGCAGATCTGAAGATATTGGAGGTCTCTGTGCTGAAAAAAACACACAAATTGAGTTTTGTGAAAGGTCCAGTAAGAAAACCATATTCCAGGCTCCTGAGATCTGCAACAAGGTCATGCCATCCACACAGAGAACTATACACCTTTCTAGAAATAGCTGCTGGCATAATGCCAGGCCCCGGTCAATACAGAATGTTTGACCATGGGGCACAAAGTGACCATGTGTCCTTTAGCACTGCCAACTATAATCTGGTTCTGTTGGACTCGCCAGGTACAAAGTCAGATGTGCCCAGCAGCCATCACCACAGGTGAGAAATGATGTACCTAGATCAATCTTGAGTAGGTTCCAAGGACACACGTGAGCTATGTGAGCAGGTGGTTCAGAACCCCACGTCAACAACCACAGTCACACCAGTCTTCCCTGACCATAGTTTATACCTATAGCCACATAACAATCCAGTATTACCAGCCAGAAAAGGAAGAAAAAAGCCTGAGCTTGGTTTATGGCTGGGTTGGTTTGATATATGCATACAAACCAGACTTGACAGTGGCTGCATCATAGCCTTGTTCGTGGCTGGTCTACAAGACAGTGAAGAAGGGAAATTATCCCAGTGTGTGGATATGTGAGCGGTACACCCAGTCATCTAATTGTGTAGAAGGAGAAGCAGCCCAAGGTGAATATGTGTGCAGATTACAGGGCAGTGGACAGGGGCCAGGCCATCTGGTCAGGAGCCTGGAAGAGAGGAGACTGAGGGATCAGTGGCAAGGAGGTCTGGGGTAAAGCCATGTGAATAAACACAGTAGGAGTGGGCACAAGGTATAAATACTTTTGTGTCACACATCAGTGCCCATCAGAAAGCATCCTCCACAGAAGAGGTACTGACCAAGCAAACAGTAAAAAATGACTCAGTCATTTTGCATTAGGTAGCCTTCATCACTGACCACCTTGTAACTGGCATGATGGGCATATGAATGAAGGAGCCACGGTAGCAGAAACAGAGGACACACAGGGCTCCAAATGCATGGACTTGCCACGTATCAAGGCTGATCTAAGTATGGCAACCTTTGAATATCCATCTTGTCAGCAACAGAGACCAACACTAAACCCCTGAGATGGCATTATTCTTCAAGGAGACCAACCAGCCACTTGGTGGCATGTTGACTACAACCTAAATTTATCCTAAGGGGTGGGGATGCATTAGCTTCTTGGGAGCAGGCACTTATTCTGAGTGTGGGTTTGCATTTTCTGCTCTTAGAGTCTTAGTCAGCACCACTGCCCAAAGGCTTGTGAGTGTCTGATCCACAGACATAGAATCTTATGCAGCATAACATCCAACTGGGAGACCCACTTTGCAGCAAGGCATGGGAGCAGGCCTTTGCTATGGGTTGAATATGTGTTCCTTCCAAAACTCATGTTAAAGTATAGCAGCCATTGTAACAATATTAAGGGTGGGATCTTTAAGAGTTGACTAGGCCATAATGGTTCCACTCTCACTGGTGGATTGATGCCAAAGGGTGAGTTCAGTCCCCTTTTGCATTCTCTTGCCTTCTCACTGTCAAGTGATGATTCAACAAGAAGGCCCTCACGATGCTGGCACCATGATATTGCACTTCCCAATCTCTGGAACTGTGATCCAATGCATTCCTATTCATGATAAATTATCTAGTCCCGGATATTTTGTTGTAGCAGCACAAAATGAACTAAGACAACCTATAACTATCCAAAATCAGCTGTGCTCAAAAAATGCAGGAATGGCCTTCTAAAGGTACAGCTGACATGCCAGCTCAGAAGCAACATTCAAGGAATAGGGTGGCATCCTTCAGGATACAGCACTTGCCTTAAATTGGAGACCTCTCTATGAAACTGTATCCCAGTAGGAAGGGCCCATGGATCCAGGAACCAAGACATGAAAGCAGAAGATCTAATGACCTGCTGAGTATTTTGTGCTTCTTGTCCCCATAACTCTGGTCTTAGGAAGGCTGGAGGTCCTGGTATTCAAAGGGGACTTACACTTTCCAGGACACATAGAAATGGTCCCATTGAACCACAGATTACTGATGCTGCCAGGACCCTTGGGTTTTCTTGTGTCCAGGGACCAGCAGAAGAGGAGTCAACATACAGCAGGGGTCATTGGCCCTGATCAGCAGTGCTGCTTTCAAACAACAGCAGCACTGAGGAATGTGGAATGTGTGTAGAACCCAGATAACACCTCCTGCTACTTCCTGGCTCCCTTTTAACTGTGAAAGTCCTTGTACAGCCACCTGTCCTAAAAACTCAGACACCTCAGAAGTAAAGGCATGGATCACACCACCAGGTATCCAGGTAGGCCCTAATCTCTATTGATGTTTTGGTGAGGCTGAGGATAATTAGAACGGACAAAGAGGGAATGGCAGAAGTGCCTTGAGATCAACCATGGTAATGAGGGCTTTAGTTTGCCCCAACCATCTTCTTCTTCTAAGGTCACACTTCTTGTGGGCCTGACACTGAGATTTTAGCCAAAAGGTTGCACTGTGTAATCTCTGGTAAGTGACAGATTTTCTCAGAACTTTAGCGTCCTTGTCTAAAATGGGAGGGGGTAAGTCTGCTTTAGTTTATCACAGTGGGGGATAACAGAGAGGGTTATGTGAAATGTGAATGGCTATGGAAAGTTCATGACCACGTTTGTGCTGAATTTAAAATCTCCTCTTGCTAACTTCTACCCACTGGCTTTTGCTCAAATTTCCAGCTCTGAACAGAGCAGTCCAACCACTCTCCTGCAGTTAGCCTTTTGGGTATAGTAAGTTCTCATTTTTTGCTGTCTATAGATTCTTGGAAACAGTGACTTTAAGCAAAATGACAAACAGCAGGTCCTCAAATAATGTCTCATTCAATGTTCCATTATATTATTGATAAGAAAAAAATTGGTTTGTTATGCATCGTTTTGCTTAAAGTCAGTTTCCAAGAATCTATCAATAACATTAAGTGAGACTTTCTGGGCTCAAAGACAACATTGCTCTCCAGTCGCTGGCCCCAGTCCTAAGCTGGCATTCTGTTTCCTCAAGCTCTTCCTACTTCTGTCAAGTTACTCACCTTTCTGCGTGCTCCAGTTGTCAGTGTTCTTGTGAAACACAGTATGCTTAATGACCCTTTGCTCTCTTGGTTTGGACTGGACTGGCAGGTGTAGAAAGTAGAGAACCTGGCTCCTCTGGGAGATGGCGGATCTTCGCCTATATTGCAGCCAAGGTCTGCATCACTTTTCCTTAGCAGCATCACACCATTGGTACCTTTTGATTGTGTCCTGAATCTAAAAACCTTCTATCTGTTTCCAGAAACCACAACCCTGGCAGGTGACCCCCATTCCATATGTATGCAATTCATTTTGTGAACATGAATGCTAGCAATACTTTGGATTCTGAATTTACAGTAGCTGATGATGGACATTTGCAGTTGGTGTCTCCCCAACACCCTTTTCACTTTTGGAAGATCCTTGTGACTCATGAGAAGTCACTGTGGCAAACACAAACTAGGTGCTTATTAGCAGCATTTGCCCTTTTTTTAACGTTTTCTCTTTTTTTTTAATTTTAAAGTTATGGGGTACAATTCAGGGTTAGGTATACAAATGTTCATTATGCAGGTACCCTTGTTGATAAGGCCTTTTTTTACTCTTTCTAGAGACCTGAAATTCACTCACACATTTCGTGGCTCTGTGCTTGAGAGAGTCCCTCTCCATCCCCTACAGATGAAACACTGTTGCCTAGAGACTATTACAAACATCCCCAATATCGGTTAGACAGTGGGTTTATGGTATGAGTCTGATCAAGGAAACATAGGAGAGGCTTTACTCAGAGACTCCTAAAAGAGTTCTTCCTGTGATTTTTTTTAAGAAGAAGGAGGCGAAAAGAGAAAGAGAGAGGTGCAAGAGAGAAAATACTCATTTGTAGCTTCAAGAAGTCACCCTGGACCTGCCATCACAATCTGAGAACTATGGGAAAGGAGCAGTAAGGAGGGCAGGTAGGAGGATCAGCCAAAATCCTGAGATGACAATGTGAGTCTCTGGTGATAACAAATCTGGAAAGCTGGGCTCGGTGGCTCAGCCTGTAATCCCGCGCCTTTGGAGGCTGAGGTGAGTGGATTGCCTGAGCCCACGGGTTCAAGACCCGCCTGGGAAGCGAGACCTCATCTCTACAATAAAAATCAAAAAATCAGCCGGGCATGGTAGCACATGCCTGTAATTCCGGCTACTTGGAAGGCTGAGGTGGAAGAATCGCCAGAGCCCAGCAGGTCGAGGCTGCGGTGGCCAGGAGCGGCCACTGCACTCCAGTCTGGGCGACAGAGTGAGACTCCAACTCAAAAAAAAAAAAAACAAATCTGGAGCTGTGCTTCCTGGTGGTGCTTTTAAATATGAGATTAAATTGTTCAAGAGGACTTTGGGTGCCCTCGGTTTCCTCTTGTTTCTGGGGATCAATTGTTTGGCCCTTCTTCTGACCCCATGAACTGCCTGACATCTCTACCATAAATCCCTTTTAGTTATTGAATTTGCTGTCTTGACGTCTATTGCTTAAATCTAGAACTCTGATGGAGGTAGTGTTTTGTAAGGAAAGGGAAACAAAACAGAGAGGCGAGCATGTGTCAGGAGAGGAAAGGACAGCACACATGTCACTTAGCCTGAAAACAAACAGCCATTTATGTACACAGAGGTACATTAATTGCCAAAATTGAACTAATGAAAGAGACATAATTAGCCTCTGAGAGCAGAAGAAACCAAGTTGATCTCCTAATGAGGTCTGAATAGGCCTCTCATTAGCCACATGGCTGGGGACTGACATGAGGTAACGAGCACAGAGAAAGCACAGGAAAGAACAAGCTGGAAGGCAAATGGGGACCCAGGTGCCCCTGGGTCCTGGGTCCTCCAAGGGAACTTTTCCCCAACAGGAATAGAAGTGCCATTCAAGGAAAGGAGTGGTCCAGCAACAGATGGTGGAAGGACATTTCCCATACCCCCTTCTCTTGTTCATAAATCTACTTTCCTTATGAGTTTTGTTTCTCCTCCAGATGAAGAAAGCCAGCAATTTTTCCCAGACACTGCAGCCTTTTGCCTCCCAGGGTGTGGTACCTGGGCACCACCAGCCTCAGAATCAGCTGAGCTGTGTCAGGGACCCATCCAGACTTACTTAATTGACTCTCTCGATGTGAGTCCCTGTGCTTTACTATACAACATGCCACGAAAATGTCATTAGAAAACGGTTACAAACGCTGTTAATTTGTAGCTTTATGGAAACACATGGGGAAAGTGCAATGCTTGACCCACATTAATAAATCGCTAATTTTAAATTCTCCTGTGTTATGATGTGGGAAGGGAGAAACCTAAACAAGAGATACATAGTTATACCACCTAGATAAAATGTGCTTCCATCTAAGTACAGAGGCAGCCAATTACAGTCTTGCTCTATGTAACCATGGACCACATATACGATGGTGGGCCCATATGACTATAATGAAGCTGAAAAATTCCCATCACCTAGTGACACTGTCATAGTCATTGTAAATAGTAGTGCAACACATCGCTCACATGGATGTGGTGACGCTAGTGTAAACAAACCTACTGCACTGCCAGATGTATACAAGTCTAGTACATACAATTATGTACAGGTCATAATGTTCAATGATGATAATAAAAGACTAGGATACTGGTTTATGTGTTCACTATACTATATATTTTATTGTTATTTTAGTGCATACTTCTATTTATTAAAAAAAAAACACTGTAGAACAGCCTCAGGCAGGCCCTTTAGGAGGTATTCCAGAAGAAGGCATTATTACCAGAGGAGAAGACAGCTCCACGCATGTTATTTCCCCTGAAGACCTTCCAATGGGACAAGATGTGAAGGTGTAAGACAGTGACATTAATGAGCCTGACCTGTGTAGGCCTTGGCTAACATGTGATTTTGTGTCTCCATTTTTAACAAAAAGTTTAAAAAGTTAAAAAAATAAGCCGGGCTTGGTGGCTCAGTCTGTAATCCCGTGCCTTTGGGAGGCTGAGGTGAGTGGATTGCCTGAGCCTGTGGGTTCGAGACCCGCCTGGGCAGCGAGACCTCATCTCTACAATAAATCAAAAAATCAGCTGGGTGTGGTAGCGCATGCCTGTAATTCCAGCTACTTGGAAGGCTGAGGCGGAAGGATCGCCGGAGCCCAGCAGGTCGAGGCTGCGGTGGCCGGGAGTGGCCACTGCACTCCAGTCTGGGCAACAGAGTGAGACTCCAACTCAAAAAAAAAAAAAAAAAATGTCAAAAATAGAAAAGAGCTTATAGAATAATGACACAAAGAAAGAAAAGATTTTTGTACAACTACACAATGTATCTGTGTTCTAAATTAAGGGTTTAATAAGAGTATAAAAGTTATAAAATGTAGTTTATAAAGTAAAAAAGTTACAGTAAACTAAGGTCAATTTATTTTGAAGAAAAAAAATCTTTTTTTGTAGATTTACAGTCACTTAAGTGTACAGTGTTTATAAAGACTACAGTAGTATAATGTCCTAGGCCTTCATGTTCACTCACCACTCACTCCCTGAGTCACCTAGAGCAGCTTCTGGTCTTGTAAGCATCATTCATGGGAAGTGTACCCTATATGGATGTACCATTTTTTATCTTTATACCATATTTTATTGTAACTTTTGTTTGCTTCAATTCATTTAGGTACACAAATGCTTCCCATTGTGTTACAGTTGCCTAAAATATTCAGTACAGTAACATGCCATACAGGTTTGTGGCCTAAGAGCAATTGGCTGCCCACCATGTATCCTAGGTGTGTAGTAGGCTATGCCATCTAGGATTGTGTAAGTACACCCTATGGTGATCACGCAATGATGAAATAACCTAACAATGCATTTCTCAGAACATATCCTCGTCATTAAGTGACACATGACTGAACAGTTCTTTTTTTTTTTTTTTTTTTTTTGAGTTGGAGTCTCACTCTGTCACCCAGACTGGAGTGCAGTGGCCACTCCCGGCCACCGCAGCCTGCTGGGCTCTGGCGATCCTTCCACCTCAGCCTTCCAAGTAGCTGGAACTACAGGCGTGCGCTACCAGGTCCAGCTAATTTTTTGATTTATTGTAGAGATGAGGTCTCGCCAAGTTGCCCAGGTGGGTCCTTTTAACCCAGCTCTCTCTTTTTTTTACTTTTTCCGGACTGCTTTATTTTACATTTTGTTAGAATGATTTGATCAACTCCACTAAGTCAAGTACTGCATTAAGGGTTCCATTCCCAGAGCCCTGCACACTTTCTGGGCACAGTGAAGTTCAATGTGTTCACTGGCTATCAATAAACTCTTTTATAGCACTCTCTTTATGCTCAGCACTATGCTAGATACTTTCCAAATATTGACTCATTTAATCCTTACAACCACCCATTTACAGATTGAGCAAATAAAACTCAGAGAGGTTAAGGGACTTGCTCAAGATCACACAGCTAGTAAAGGATGTACCTGGTTCAAGTCTACCCTCTGCACACTGTTCACCACTACACTAACCTCATACAACTTCTAGTTTCTCAAAAAGGAAGGCCCTGAAGAAGAACGACCATGTTTCTAAGTTTTAGTATAGCTCCTTGTTTTCACATTTTTGTCATTGCCTTGTTTTGCTTTGTTTTGCTTTTATTTTTGGAAGGGTTTTAGTTTGGGGAGTTTTTTCTTTAGACAAGGTCTCAATGTTTTTCACAGGGTAGTTTCAAATTCCTGGGCTCAAGGGATCTTCCTGCTTTGACCTCTCAAGTTCCTAAGTAACTGGAACTATAGGCATGTGCCACCGCACCTGATTTTTCATTGTCTTTTATAATTAAAAGTTATATATCTCAAAATATTTAGCAAGGTATAAAGAGTCAGGAGAGCATCATTTTGAAGAACATGAAACCTAGAGGAAAACTTCATGGGCTTAGATCAAGTTCCAACAGTTCCAACAGGAAGGAGTGCAGTTACCTTCCTAATGCCCAATTTACCTTATATGGCTATTAAAATTAAACCAGTAAACACACACAAAACACTTAGAACAATGTCTGCCACCAAGGTAGCAGCAATAAATAAATGTAAGTTACTACTGTTATCTAAATAATAATCACAGAATCATGAGCCCTTCACGTTTAAAGAAACTTTAGACAACATCTATTTTCAATACAACATGACAGTGCTTAAACTTTCTGGGATCTTTTAATAACCCTCACATTGCTTGTTGTTAAAATACAACCCACACGTAGTGGTGATAGGATTATGGCTGCGTGGTCTAAACAGGCAGATTCTGACAACAGGCTGGGATTATAGGGAGTAGCATGGCTTTTCAATCTTCTGATGTTAAAAATACAAAATACAGCTTTGTCTAAATTGTAACTAATTTTTAAAACATATACTAAAACTAGTGTTTATAACTGAATACAGAAGTATACTTTTTTACTCTATTCACTACTTTCTGTTACTATTACAATATAATGTAACTAGCCTTCATTTACCACTGAGCGTCAAATTAGTTTACATACATATTTTTCTTGACAGTATAAAAGATATAATGTAGACATGAAAAATATGCACATTAGTTGCCACTAAGAATCTTTTTTTTTTTTTTTGAGTTGGAGTCTCACTCTGTCACCCAGACTGGAGTGCAGTGGCCGCTCCTGGCCACCGCAGCCTCGACCCGCTGGGCTCCAGCGATCCTTCCCCCTCAGTCTTCCGAGTAGCCGGAATTACAGGTGCGTGCTACCCCACCCAGCTGATTTTTTGATTTTTATTGTAGAGATGAGGTCTCGCTGCCCAGGCAGGTCTTGAACCCGCGGGCTCAGGCAATCCACAATGTATAATGTGGAAGCCCGTGGAGGGTTGGAAAGGAGAGAGGCTAAGGCAAGTAAAAGGCAGAATAGAATAAATATTTTAAGAAACTTGCAAGCCAAGTGCCCAGTGTGAATGACCAATGAAGATTTTACAGAAAAGTTGCCATTTGGGGTGAGTCTTATAGGACTCTTTTGGACGCCAACAGGTGAAGATGAAGAAGTGCATTCCAGATGGAGATAGCAGGCTGTCAGAGTGTTTCCAAGGCATCTAGAATCTACCAAATAGTCTTTGCACAGATTTCTGCTACCAGCTGTCCTCTGCCTGGGCCCAGCTGGGGTTGCAACTAATTAAGGGGGCATCTTTGATGTTCCTTCTGGCCACTCTGCTCTCTTCATGGTTTAAGTTCCCATTTTTCTTCCTTCCTTAGCCTGGTGTCTCTCTCTCTCTCTCTCTCCTCTCTCTCTCTCTCTCTCTCTCTCTCCCCCCCCTTTCTTTCTTCTTCTCGCCTGTCTCCATTTCTTTCCTCCCTCCTCATTCTCCTCTTCCTGTCTCTCCCTCAGCTCACCCAACCTAGATACTTCATGACTGATATATTTTAACAACATGGGGAAAATGTTTCCTTCCTATGAACAAGAGAGGAAAGCACTTCTCCTCCCAAATATATCTACAACTATTTGAAATGCACATAAACTGCAAGAGTTTCTCTCAGCAGAGAAATTGGTCCCTAGCAACTAACATTTTTTCCCTTAAATTTTCATATAGCTTCAAAACTTTATGGCTATCATTATTTACTGCAAAACAGCATTATACACCCTGAAAGAAATAGTAAAAGACATATTAGAGAGAGCAGAAAAGCTCATCCACAATCTCACCCGTGACCCTAACATACTCTCACCAGCCTAACAAAATCATTAGCAATTTTTGGATTCCTTCTCAGTTTTCATTCATATGCACTGACTTCACGTAGTTGTAATTATTAGCAAAATTTATTTCATGAGAAGCTTCTATCCCTACAAATAACACAATTTTAAGGCATTTTAGAATGAACTCAGTGTAACAAGATGATCCTGTGCGACATCAATTCAGAGACTGTTTTTTGAAACCTTGAAACACAAAAAATAGTGGCCTGAACATAGAGCTGCCTGGCCTGGACACATTGATGGCTCATATGTGTCACTATTTAGGACAGAAAAGCCTACATTTGAGAAATATGCTGCTGGGTAACTTGATGACTAATGGTATTGGAGCTCAAAACTTATGGGTGGGAGTGGGCTTCTCCTAAAAAAAAAGAGAAAAGTCAATCCTGGGGCTGGGAAAAATTAAATAGCCAGCCTTAGACGACTGTGAGGAAAAGAATTTCTCTGTTTAGGCTGGGGGTGAAGCTGGGCCAGGCCAGGCACCACACACCCTGACAACTTCAAAATGCTGCTCCTGGCCACAGGGAGGCAGGAAGTGACTGAGTGAGCACCAGCCCAGGTTAGTCCCCAAGATGCCTTTGGACCTATGCTGTAATTATAAATGATTTTCTGTGCTTTTCTTCCTTTCTATCATCTCCAAACTTTATATACATATATATATGTGTGTGTGTGTGTGTGTGTGTGTGTGTGTGTGTGTGTGTGTGTATGTGTATGTATATATATATATATTGTGTGTGTATATATATATACACATATGTGTGTATATGTATCTTTTTTTAAGATGTGGAGTACAATTAAAGATTAGGTATACAAGTGGACATTGTGAGGTTTGGGCCTCCCTTTGGCCCCCACTTTGTCTGGTTTGAGATCAGGTAACTTCTCCCCCACCCCGGCAGTATCCCACTACTGCTAATCCCTTTCTTACAGTATTATGGTAAATGCTCAGGGTCCACATATGAGTGAGATCATGTGGTACTCAGTTCTTTGTTTCTGTGATAGATCAATGGGTATGATATACTCGAAATCCATTCAAGTTGCTGCAAAATCCACGTTTGTCCTTCTTTATGGCTGTGTAATATTCCATCGTGTATATGCACCACATTTTTTTATTCAGTTCAGTTTCAGTGGGCAGCATGGTTGATTTCATGTTTTTGCTATTGTAGATAGTGCTGCAATAAACATAACTTTGCAGGTACCTTTTTGGTGGAATGATTTGAGTTTCTCCAGGTATACTCCCAGTAGGAGGGTCAATATCTAGTTCTTTTAGAAATTGCCCCACTGTTTTCCATATAAGTTAAACTAGTTTGCATTCTCACCTGCAGTGCAGAAGTGTTCTCTTTTCTCCACATTCTCACCAGCATCTGTTGTTTTTAATTATGACCAATCTTACTGGGGTTAAGTGATATCTCAAAGTGGTTTGATTTGCATTTCTCTGATGATTAGTGAGGCTGAGTACTTTTTCGAGTGTCTGTTGGCTGCTCACATATCTTTTTTAGAGAAGTGTCTAGTCATGTCTTTTGCCCACTTTTTAATGGGGCTATTTGGTTTTTTTCCTTTTGGCATGTTTGAGTTCCTTGTACATCCTGGATGTTAGGTCTTTGTCAGATATACTGGTGGCAAATATTTTTTACCATTCTGTGGGTTGTGTCCCCACTCTCTTGATGGTTTCTTTTGCTTTGCAGAGGCTTTTCTATTTGATGAGGTCCCACTTGTCTATATTCTCTCTTATGGCATGGACACCTGGGGTTTTGATCAGGAATTGGTTGCCTACTCCAATTTCTGTAAGGGTGTCTCCTGTGTTTTTTAAGATTCTTATAATTTGAAGTTTTAGGTTTAGGTCTTTGATCCATGTAGAGTTTATTTTGGTGTATGGTGCTAGGTAGGAGTCCTGTTTCAATCTTCTGCATGTAGTCAGTCAGTTTTTGGAGCACCATTTGCTGAATAGGTTCTCCTCTCCCCAGTGGTTGGTGGAGGCTTTGTCGAAGATGAGTTGGTTAAGAAACTGAGGTTTTGCTTCTGGAATCTTTATCCTATTCCATTGGTCCATATGCCTATTCTTGTACCAATACCAGGCTGTTTTATTGTAGCCTTATAGTAAAGTTTAAAGTCTGGAGGTGTGATACCTCCCACTTTGTTTCTTTTGCTAAGGATTGTTTTGGCTATACATGTCGTTTATATTTCCATACGAATTTCTGTATTGTTATTTCCAAGTATGTGAAGAATAATGCTGATAACTTAATGGGTATTGTGTTGAATCTGTAGATTCCCTTTGGTAGGATGGACATCTTAACAATGTTGATTCTTTCTATCCACGAACATGGATTATTTTTTCATTTGTTTGTGTCTTCTCAACTTATTTGAGCAGTGTTTTGTAGTTTTCATTGTAAAGGTCTTTCACTTCTCTGTTAAGAAGATATTTAGATTTTTCTTTTTCTTTTTTTTTGGTGGCGATTGTGAATGGGATTGTGCTTTTTATTTGATTCTCTGCCTGGCTTTTTGTTGATATATAAGAATGCAACTGTCTTTTGTACATTTATTTTGTACTCTGAGACTTTGCCAAAGTCTTTTATCAGTGCAAGGAGGTTTTTGGCAGATTCTCTTGGATTTTTGAGGTATGGGATCATATCATCAGTAAAGAAGAATAACTTCTTCTTTTCCTGCTTGGATACACCTGATTTCTTTCCCTTGCCTAATTGCTCTAGCTAGGACTTCCAACACAATGTTGAACAGGAGGGGTGAGAGTGGGCAACCTTGTCTTGTTCTGGTTTTCAGGGGAAATGCTTCCAGTTTCTGTCCATTTAGCAATAAGTTGGCTATGGGTTTATCATAGATGGCGCTTACTATTTTGAGGTATTGTCCTTCTATTCCTAGGTGTTCAAGGATTTTTATCAAGAAGGGATGCTGAATTTTATCAAAAGCTTTTTCTGCATCTAATGATATAATCATGCTGTTCCTGCTTTTACATCTGTTGATGTATTTAATTACGTTGATGGTCTTGCAGATGTTGAACCAGTCCTGTACCCCAGGGATGAAGCTTATTTGGTCATGGTGGGTGATTTTTGAAATGCGTTGTTGGATGCAATTTGCTATAATCTTGTTGAAGATTTTTGTATCTATGTTCATAAGGGATATTGGCCTGTAGCTCTCTTTTTTTGTTGGATGTTTACACTGTTTGGGTATCGGTGTGATGTTAACTTCATAAAATGATTTGGGGAGAATTCTGTCTCTCTCAATTGCCTGGAATACTTTCAGTAGGATTGATATAAACTCCTTCTTTGTATGTTTCATAGAATTCTACTGGAAAGCTGTCTGGTCCAGGGCTTTTTATTTACTTATTTATTTAAGGTAGTTTTCTTATGAAGAAGTCAATTTCCTGGATTGTTATTGGTCTATTAGTGTCTCAATGTCTTTTTATTTCTACCTTGCAAGGTTGTGTGATGTCAGAAAGTCCTTTATTTCTTTTAGATTATCAAGTTTGTTTCTATACAGCCGCACATAGTAGTCTCTGATAATCTTTTGTATTTCTTAGGGGTCGGTTGTAATTTGATCTTTTGCATTTCTGATTGTGTTTATTTGGACTTTTTCTTTCTTTTCCTTGGTCATTCTGGCTAGGGCCCATCAATCTTGCTTATTCTTTTAAGAACCAGCTTTTTGTTTTGTTGATTTTTTTAATGATATTTTTATCTTCTATGTTCCATATTTGGATCCCTAAAGTTTTATAAAGACACTTAAAAATTGCAGTCTGATCTTTGTTATCCAAATTAGTTTCCTACAGCTGCTGGAACAAATTACCACAGACTTGGCTCAAAACAACAGAAATTTGTTCCCTCACAGTTCTGAAGACCAAAAGTCTAAAATCAAGGTGTCAACGGGATTATGCTGCTTACAAAGACTCAGAGAAGAATCTTTCCTTACATCTTCTGGAACTTCTTTCTGGATTGTGACTACCTCACTCCAATCCGCTTCTGTCTTCACATGGCCTCCTCTGAGCCTGTGTCTTCTCTCTTATAAGAACACCTGTCAATGAATTTAGGGTATACCCTGTTAATCTACGATTATCTCATCTCAAGATACTTAACTTAGTTACTTTGCCAAGACCCTTTTTCCAAAGAAGGTCACATTCACAGGTTCCAGTTGACATGTTTTTGTTTTGGTTTTGGTTTGGTTTTGATTTGTTGTTTTAGGTGAGATTATTCGACCTGCTACAATTGTGGTATAGACAATTAAAAACAGAAACTGTATCACCCTTGAAACAAAGTGGACCAGTGGAGAGTGGTGTTCCCACCCCTACTGTCAGAGTTATGGAGCAGCAGCCCCAGTAGGGGACAGCTGCGCACAGCGAAGGTCTTATAAGGGATGGAATCCCAGGACTCAGGAAACTGGTAATATCTTAGGAGTATCTGTCTCCGATGGTGATGGACAGCCACTTGGAGGTTCTGGTGCTGATTCTGTTCCCTTTCAAGATGGTGAAACAGTAGGACAGAGGGCTTCCTCTCCTAAGACCAACCTGGGGGAGTTCCAGAGGAGAAACAGGGCACAAGGCAGCCAAACAGGGCTGTGGGGGAGGAGGAAGTAGCAACCGCCTTGGTAAAGTTCTCCTCCTCATCACTCTGGGATAAATAGTGCAGGACTCCACAGCTGGGAGGACTCAGGCTCTGAATTCATCATCTTCAAGAACCAAGTGAGGGCAGCCCAGAGGTCTTGTGCAGCATTAAGAAAAACAGATAGAACTAACTAAAACCAGGAAGTCCCTTCCATCTACTCTCCCTCCCCATTTAAGCCCTCAAGAGCAGATGAGTTAGAATATAAAGAATGCTACCTCCTAGTGCAGCTTCTCCCCAAAGTGGGGACAGAATAAGATGAGGGTGTGACTTGACAAGTTACCCTGGAGGTGGAGGTGTGACTTGGGTTCTCTATTGCCTGGACACTCCATCCAAGGGCTCATGTTCTCCATCTACTCTAAGTGGACTCAGATGTATGAGGATCTAGTCTCCCACATACTCATTCCCTGACAAAATACCCAATATCTCGAGGTGGAGGGTAGGGAGGAGACACATATGCCAAAATAAAAACACATTTGAAGGGTACAACTGCTTCAAAAGAAAATCAGTATGTTGGGTTATTGTGTGCTCTAGAGGTAGAATAGTTAGAAGAGAAAGACCAATCATTTAAAATTAGTCTAAAAACTTTAAAAGAGCTTCCAAAGAATAATTTTCCAAAGATAAAAATATGACTTTCATACAAATTATAGTGAACCCACATTCTAACTCTGGTTCTTTTTAAAGCTCAATAAATTTTTAAGAATGGTGAAGTTGGTTCAAATGAAAATTTGAAACATGGGAGCATATATAGTCCATGAAAGAAAGACTACTAGAATATGACTGCAAAATCAGACACAAAATGGATTTATGTCTTGCAGAGCAAAGGAAAAAAAAAAACCCTACAACCTTTTAAGGTATCTTGGTCTACCTGATGGGAACTAGTTTGTATGTATCAATTATCAACAAATTAACCTGCAGCTTCACACAGTATGGGTTCTAAGCAGTTATAAATTGTTAAGTCAAAAGTAATTATCCTAGAGAGTTAGATAATCCTTGAATGGAACTGGACAATGCTCCAGTATGACATTAACAGGACTTTCACTTTTTCTTTGCCTTAGTTCCAAGTTTTGCACAATTTTTCTTAAGAGAAATAAAAGAATGCATTTAGCAATATGAAACAGGAATAAGAAAATATAAAAATAGCAAAACATAAATCTTTGCCACAAACTATGTAAATGTTGTCAAAAACCAGAAAAGATTGGATAGCAGAAGAAATTCAGCTAAGAAAGGAATTTTTGATTTGGAAGACCAGACTGAGGGAGTCTCTCAAAACACAGAATGAAAAGGCAAATTAATAAAAATAAAAGTTAGGAAAAATGGAGAACACAAAGTAAAGTGCTGTTATTTAGATTAAAAAGATGTGCCCAAAGTGTGATAAACAGATAGGAAGGAGAAAATGTTTTAATGTTTGAATAGTGGAGATGTATTTGTGGAATTAAAAAAAAATCTCAGGTAGAAAAAAGAAATCATAACTTGCCAGGGAAAAAAGGAAAAACCCACATTCAAGCATACTATAAAGAAATGTAGTTGGATTTACAGGAATGACCTCAGAGAGAGTTTTGTTTTGGGGGGGGTTGTCTGTTTGTTTGCTCATTTTTTGATTTTTGTTTTAGTTTTTTTCTCTCTCTTTCTGTTTTTGATTATGTTTTCATATTTGCTTTGTTTCTGTTATTTTATTGCTTGTTTTTAAGACTTTCTGTTTGTGTACTTGGATTTTTGAGGGAGAGTACATCAGTAAGGGGTTTTGTCAGTTTCTGTATTGGTATGATTGTGTGTATGCTTTAATTTTGTTATCTTTTCTGTCTTTGTTTGTGTCTCCTTTCATTTGTTAGTTGGTATGCCTGTTTGTTTTCCCTCTTCTTCTTCTCTCTCTCTCCACTTTCCACTCACCCCCCCTTCTTCCTTTTTCCATTATTTTCCTTTTCCTTGCCTCATTTTGCTTTCAGGGGGCAAACCTATATCCTCACTGCATGGACAGATTGCAAGGCAGTAGGAAGCAGGTTCTAGAGGGCCCACACACCTGTCAATGGATACTGGAATCTGCAGATAGTTTCCGAATCACAGTTGCCCCTCAATTAAATCTCAAAACTGCAAAAAATACAGCATCCCACCACAGCCCAGCTTCAGAATTGAACAAAGCCAGAGGATCCACATAAGGAAGAATAGAAGATTGAGCAAGCAGAAGTAAAACTACCCACCCCCTATCCCTGAACAGCAGAAGTAAAGAAGAGGGGGGGAAATGAGGGAGGAAAATCTACACAAATGAAAAAAAAGTGGGTCTCACACAGACCCCTGGGAGGTCTGCCACTGAGAATACAGACTTCAGAATGCAAACAATGAAGAGTCCCCGGAATGACTGGTCTCAAACCACAAACCCAAATATGAAGACACTAATGGAGAGAATAAATAGAAATGAGGAGAGACAAGAAGAAAGAATGAAGGAGTTGATAACTGAGATGGTGGCAATAAAGAATACAGTGAATGAAATGAATAACAAACTGATAAGCATGGAAAGCAGACTTAACCAAGCAGAAGAATGAATCTCAGAACTTGAGAACCAAAATATGAAACTAACCCAAACTGTCAAAAACATAGAGAAGAAGATTAAAAAGTGGAGTTTCTGAGGCAGAAAGAGAGACAGAGAACCCCCTGGAACAAATATTATATGAAATTATCCATGAAAACTTTCCTCATCTCTTCAGTGATGCGACCATTCAAAAACAAGAGATTCAGAGAATCCCTGCAAGATGACAAATGAGTAGACTAACTCCTAGACACATAGTAATTTCCTATACACAAAATAGGTATAAAAGAAAAAGTCCTAAAGACAGCAAGAGAAAAAGATCAGACTGCCTACAGGGGAAGACCAATTATAACAGCAGCAGACTTATCCACAGAAACACTTCAGGCGAGGAGAGCTTGGAGCCCAATCCTCAAAATTCTCAAAGATAAACAATTTCAACCAAGAATTACCTAACAAGCTAGGCTAAGCTTCATCTGTGATGGTGAATTAAAATATTTCCCAAACATTCAATCCCTAAGACCTTATGTTGCTTCCAGACCAGCTTTACAGGAAACATTTTTTAAAAGTATTAAACACAGAAGAAAGGGAAAAAAGAATAGCAATGCCCTTCTCAAGAATGCGGGAAAAAGATTGAAAACACACATGAATCAACCAAAAAATCAAAAGAAAGAAAACAAACAAACAGCAACAACAAACTCTATAAGAACCTCGTGACAGGAATAAACTCTCACATTTCAATAATTAGCCTAAATGTGAATGGACTGAAAAGACATAGAATAGCAAAATGGATAAAATATCATGAGGCAGCAATATATTGTCTCCAAGAAACTCATCTCACCAGAAGCACACTCACAAACTCAAAGTAAGAGAATGGGAAACAAAATTTCAGGTGAATGGAACACAAAAGAAAGCAGGAGTCACAATCTTAATAACAAACAAAATACCCTTTAAGCTATCAAAAATTTAAAATGATACAGAGGGTCACTACATAATGATAAAAGGTTCAATCCATCAACAAGAAATATTCATCCTAAAAATATATGCACCCAACATGGGAGTACTAACTTTCATAAACCAGTTTCCAGGTAAACTTTAAAAAGATATTGCCTCTAACACTATCATAGCTGCAGGCTTAAACACCCCACTCACAACCCTAGACTGATCATCAAGACAAAATATCAACAAAGAGATCCACAACCTCAACACGAAGCTTGACCAAATGAACTTAATTGATGCCTACAGAACAATCCACCCCACAATCACAGAAAATGCATTCTACTCATTACCACATAGACCGTACCCTGAGATCAATCAAATCTTTGGCCATAAATCGAGCACAAATAAATTTCACAAGATTGAAATCCTGCCATGCATCTTCTCAGACCACAGTGGAATAAAAAAAAATCAACACCAACAAAGTTCCCCCAAAACCCAGAAAGACATGGACACTAAACAGCATGATGCTAAGCAACTTCTGGGTCAACATGGAAATCAAAACACAGATTAAAAGATACCTGGAAACAAATGAAAATGAAATATCTTACCAAAACCCCTGAGATGCCATGAAATCAATATTAAGAGGGGAATTCATATCTCCTCATGAAAAAAATGGAAAGGTCACAGGTTAACAGCCTAAAAAAATCATCTAAGGGAGCTGGAAAAGCAAGACCACCAAAACCCTAACTTCAGCAGAAGAATTCAGATCACCAAAATAAAGGCCCTAATTCAGGACATAGAAGAAAAAAAAGATAATACAAAAAAATCAATGAAACAAAAAGCTGATTCTTTGAAAGGATAAACAAGATTGATGGCCCCCTAGCTAGACTGATCAAGAAAAAGAGAGAAAAAGCCCAAATAAACACAATCAGAAATGCAAAAGATCAAGTCACAACAGACCCCGAAGAAATACAAAAGATTATCAGAGACTACTATGTACACTTTTATGGAAACAAACTTGAAAATCTAAAGGAAATGGGGGACTTTCTGGCATCACACAACCTCCCCAAGTTGAAACAAAAAGAAATCGAGACCCCAAATAGATCAATAACAATCCAGGAAATTGACTATGTCATAAGAAAACTATCTACAAAAAAAAACCCTGAATCAGATGGGATGGCTTTCCAGCAGAATTCTACAAAACATACACAGAGGAGCTGATACCAATCCTACTAAAAGTATTCCAGGCAATCGAGAAAGATGGAACTCTCCAAATCACGTTATTAAGCTAACATCACATTGCTAGCCATACCAGGTAAAGATCCAACAAAGAAAAAGAACTACAGGACGATATCCTTGATGAAGACAGATGCTAAAATTCTCAACTAAGATCCTGCAAATTGGATTCAACAACACATCTCAAAAATCATCCACCATGAAAAAGTAGGCTTCATCCCCAGGATGCAGGGCTGGTTCAACATTCGTAAGACCATAAACGTAATTAAATACATCAACAGATGTAAAAACAAAAACCACATGATTATATCATTAGACACGGAAAACGCTTTTGATGAAATCCAGCACCCCTTAAAAACCCTCGAATATCTAGGCATAGATGGACATGCCTCAACATAGTAAGAGCCATCTACGAAAAACCCATAGACAACATACTGCTAAACAGACAGAAATTGAAACCATTTACCCTGAAAACCGAAACAAGACAAAGAAGCCTGCTCTCACCCCTCCTTTTCAACATAGTTTTGGAAGTACTAGCTAGAGCAATTAGACAAGAGAAGGAGATCAGGGGTATCCAAATAGGAAAAGTGGAAGTCAAATTATTCCTCTTTGCAAATGACATGATTCTATACCTCAAAAACCCAAGAGAATCTGTCAAAAACCTCCTTGCACTGATAAAGGACTATGGCAAAGTCTCATGGTATAAAATCAATGTGCAAAAGACACTCACATTTCTATACACCACCAATAAACAAACAGAAACCCAAATAAAAAGCACAATCCCATTCACAATAGCGAGAAAAAAAATCAAATACTTTGGCATGTTCCTAACCAAAGACATGAAAGACCTCTGCAATGAAAACTACAAAACACTACTCAAAGAAATCAAAGATGACACACACAAATGGAAAAATATTCCATGCTCATGGACTGGAAGAATCAACATTGTTAAAATGTCCATTCTACCCAAGGCAATCTACAGATTTAAGGCAATACCCATTAAACTACCAGCAGCATTCTTCTCAGACCTGGAAATGACAATACAGGAATTCATATGGAAACATAAATGACCACGAATCACCAAAACAATCCTCAGCAAAAAAATTTAAAAGCAGGAGGTATCACACTGTCAGACTTTATTATAAATCTACAATAATAAAAACAGCTTGGTATTGGTACAAGAACAAGCATATAGACCAGTGGAACAGGATAGAAATTCCAGAAACAAAGCCTCAATTTCTCAACCAACTCATCTTTGACAAAGCCTCTATCACCAACCACTGGAGAGAGGAGAACTTATTCAGTAAATGGTGCTGGGAAAACTGGCTGACCACATGCAGATTAAAACAAGATCCCTATCTATCACTATACACAAAAATGAACTCTAAATGGATCAAAGACAGTAGCAAATATCTGTCTGGGTACGGGGAAACATCCCATATCAGCAGGGTGCCTGAATGAAACGCAATTGTATACCTAACCCTTAACTGTACCCCACAACTTCACAATAAATAAATAAACAAATAAAAAATAAATAAAAAATTTAAAAATTTAAAAAAAGAATGAACAGTAGAACTACCATTTGACACAGCAATCCCACTACTGCCCTTGTGTCTACCACATGTCCTCGCTTTCATACTCAAGTGACCCTGGCAAAGAAGGAAATCATTATATAAAGGCAAATTATTACCCAAAGGAAAATAAATCATTATATAAAAAATAAATAAATAAATAAATAAATGGATCAAAGACCTAAATGTAAAACTTCTAACTATAAGACTCTTAGAAAATGCAGGAGACACCATTATGGAAATTGGAACTGACAACCAATTCCTGATCAAAACCCTAAGTGCCCAAGCCATAAGTGATAAGACAGACAAGTGGGACCTCATCAAACTGACAGGCTTCTGCAAAGCCAAAGAAACCATCAAGAGAGCAGAGAGACAGCCCACAGACTGGGAAAAATTCTTGCCAACAATATGTCTGACAAAGGCCTAACACCTAGGATCTACAAGGAACTCAAACGTGCCAAAAAGAAAAAAAGCAAACAGCCCCATTACAAAGTGGGCAAAAGACATGAATAGACACTTCTTAAAAGAAGACATACAAGCAGCCTACCGATAAGAAAAAATGCTCCATCTCACTGGTCATCAAAGAAATGCAAATTAAAACTACACTGAAGCCGGGCTCGGTGGCTCAGCCTGTAATCCCGTGCCTTTGGGAGGCTGAGGTGAGTGAATTGCCTGAGCCCGCGGGTTCGAGACCCACCTGGGCAACTTGGCGAGACCTCATCTCTACAATAAATCAAAAAATTATTAGCCGGGCATGGTAGCGCGCGCCTGTAGTTTCAGCTACTTGGAAGGCTGAGGCGTAAGGATCGCTGGAGCCCAGCAGGTCGAGGCTGTGGTGGCCAGGAACAGCCAATACACTCCAGGTGGGGCGACAGAGTGAGACTCCAACTCAAAAAAAAAAAAAAAAAAAACTACACTGAGATACCACCTAACTCCAGTCAAAACAACCATTATCAATAACTCAAAAAACAAGAAATGTTGGAGAGGATGTGGCAAAAAGGGAACACATCTACACTGTTGGTGGGAGTGTAAATTAGTACAGCCTCTGTGGAAAACAGTGTGGCGATTCCTAAAAGATCTAAAAATTGACCTTCCATATGACTCTACAATCCCCCTACTGGGAATATACCTGGAAGAACTCAAATCACTCTATAAAAAAGATACCCGCACACATATGTTTATCGCAGCATTGTTCACAATAGCAAGAACATGGAACCACCCTTGCTGCCATCAAAAGAGGACTGGATAAAAAAATGTGGTACATATACACAGTGGAATATTATGTAGCCATAAAGAAGAACAAAATCATGGACTTCATAGCAAACCTGGATGGACTTAGAGTCCATAATACTGAGTGATCTTTCACAGAAACAAAGAACTGAGTATCACTTGTTCTCACTCATAGGCGGACCTTGAACAACTATCGTAATACTATAAGAAAAGAATTGGCAGTAGCGGGAAACTGCAGTGATGGGGGCAGGAAAGCAGGATTGGCAGTAGTAGGAATCTGCCTGGGGAAGGCGGAGCACAAAAAGAAAACAAAGAAATAAGATAAAAATATAGATAGATAGTTATAGATTGATATTTATATATACATATGGAAATGTTAAAACTTGCAAAGAAAAAGAGTGTATAACATTCAGTATATGGAAATGTGATTGATACAGATTTTATAAAAAGTAACTGTGGATGCAAGATGATAATTGAATAGTAGTCAATGTATTCAGAAAAAGAACATAAAATTTAGAATGTTATATTCGGCTAAACAGTCTTTCAAATGTAAGGGCATGACAAATAATATTCTACATACACAAAGTCTCAGCTAAGTGGTTATAGAAAGATCCACACTGAAAACAGTTTAAAGTGCATAAATAAATGAAACTAAATCCAAAAAATGCTGCAAAAGAGGCAAGAAGTAAGATGGTCAAAATACTGGAAGAACTGAACTAATACATTGCAATATTACATATAGACCCAATTTTGTAAATAATTCAAATCCATTTTAGGCAATTATTAACAAAAATTGGCACATTGAATTTTTATAATTCTGGCGTATGTTTTCTTAAACAGAAATTCTAAAGAAAAACAGGTTGAAAATAAGAGAATGGGAAAAAAGTATCAGGCAAATTCTTATAAAGGAAGATTATATAGATATTTTAATATGATTTAAACCAGACTACTAGAAAAAAATGCAATAGTAATAAAGAGAACTACTTCATAGTGATTAAAAGTTTGATTAATAAAAAAACATTTAGCAATTTTTAAAACTTTATTCATCTAATGATCTCAAAATATACAAAGAAAAAAGACAGAAGTGCTGAGAAATTCTGATAAATCGCCATTATAGGGAAATTTCAAGAAAGCTCTCTACCATTATTTGATAGGTCAAAAAATTATTCAGAATAAAGATAATATGAACAACAGAATTAACTTGACTTATTGGATCTATGTAGAATAACAAACAACTGTATAATGCACATTTTTCAGGTTTATTTAAAATATTAACACAGCTTAATACTACTAGGCCCATATGAACAACCTCAAAAAATTTCAAAATGTGTATTATGCACATTAGTTTCTGATCATAACTCATTTAAGCTAAATATTAACAATTTCTTGTTAAAAATGAATTCCCACACTTTGAAAATTTTAAAATACATTGTACTTAGTTTGTAAGTGAAAAGAAATCATAATAAAATTATTTTTATATGTTTTTAAATTTTATTTTTTAATTTTGATTGAAAATTTATACTTCTGTGTATTTATGGAGTACAGAGTGGTGCTATGATTTATTAATACAATGTATGATAATTAAATTAACCTAATTAATGGATCTGTCACCTCAAATATAGTCATATGCTTTGAGTAGTATGGATGTTTTTTTCAATATTAATTCTTCCAATTCATGAACATGAATATTTTTCTTGAGTATTTGCATCTTCATCAATTTCTTATGTTCGTATTTTATGGTTTTTAATGTGCAGTTCCTTCAATTCCTTGGTTAAATTTATTCCTAATCTTGGGGGGTAAGTATTGTAAATTGGGCTTTATTCCTTTTTCAAGGAATTCATTGTTAAAGAAACACAACTGGTGTTTGTGTGATAATTTTGTATTCTGCAACTTGACTGTCTTTGTGTGTCAGTTTATTGGTTTTTTGGTGGACTCCTTATGGTTAAGATCATGTTGTCAGCAAAGAGTGACAATTTCACATTTTCCTTTCATATCTGGATGCATTTTATTTCTTTCTTTTGTCTAATTGCCCTGAACTTCCAATATTATGTTGCATATAAGCATTCGTATCTTGTTCCAGATCTTAAAAGAAAGGGCTTTAATTTTTTACCACTAAATTATTGTAGTTGTATGTTTATCATATATGGTCTTCATTGCGTTGGGTACGTTTATTTATTGAGATCTTTCATCATAAAAGGATATTGGAATTTGTCAGATGTTCTTCTCTTTCTAATGAGAGGATTATATGGTATATGTCCTTGATTCTGTTAATGTGATATATCACATTTATTGATTGGTGTATGTTGAACCATTCTTGCACTCCAGGGATAAATATCACTTGAGCATGGAGAATAGTCCTCTTAATACATTGTTGAATTCTGTTAGTATTTTGTGGAGGATTCTTGCATCTATGGTCCATAATAAAATTTTTAAATATTCAGAACTGAATGAGAATCACAAAACTGATAATGTATTAACAATTGATAATATGTTATAATATAATAATGATAATGAAAATCTGCAGACTACAGGCAAAATAGTGCCTCAAGAGAAATTTATGGCTGTGTACGTCTATGTTGGAAAATAATGGAGCCTCAAATTACTGAATTAATTGTTCTCCACCTTAATGAACAAAAGAGTAAGCCAAAAATAATAAATAAAGGGAAAGATATAACAATAAAAAATTAATGGAAGTTAACAAAATAGAAAACAAAAATATAATACGGCATCATAACAAAACCAAAAGATTCGTCAGAAAGAAAAAAAAACTTAAGAAGCCTTTGAGCACTAATGAAGAGAAGAGAGGAATCATAAATTAAAAAATATTGTGAATGGAAAAGGGTAAAGTCTACAAAATAAACTCCAGGTTTATTTTTTGAGTTGTAGCCTCTCTGTACCCCAGACTGGAGTGCAGTGGCATAATACTGGCCACCTCAGCCTTGACCTTCTGGGATCCAGCGATCCTTCCACCTCAGCCTTCCAAGTAGCTGGAACTACAGGCACACACTACCATGCCTGGCTAATTTTTTTGATTTATTGTAGAGATGAGGTCTTGCCAATTTGCCAGGCGTGTCTTGAACCCGCGGGCCCAGGCAATTCACTCACCTCTGCCTCCCAAAGCATGGGATTACAGGCTGAGCCACCGAGTCCGGCCATAAACTCCAGATTTTAAAAAATTAAATATATGACCATATTCACAGCAATAGTATTCACAATTGCTAAAATAAGGAAGGAACTCAAGTGTGCATCTACAGATGATTTGATAGGAAAAATGTGGTATATATAAAATACAAAATTATTCAGCCTTAAAAAGAAAAGAAATGTTGATATATGCTAAAGCATGCATGAACCATAAGGACATTATGCTAAATGAAATAAGCTAGTTAACAAACAAATATTATTTGATTCCACTTATATGAGATGCTTAGAGTAGTCAAAAATCATAAAGACAGAGTACATTGGTGATTGCCAAAGGCTGAGGGAGAAGAAGGTGGAGAGTTGTTGTTTAATGGATACACAGTTTCAATTTGCAGGATAAAAAGAGTAACAGGGATGAATGGTGGTGATGTTTTCAAAACATTTCGAAGGTATTTAATGCCACTAAAATGTACACTTAAAAATGATTAAGATGGTAAATTTTATGTTATGTATATATTGCCAGAATAAATAAAATAATTGGAAAAAAGTTTAAGTGATAATAAAATAATACTACCAATGACTGCCTATAATTTTTAAAACTTAGATAAAGTGTCTAAGCTCCTAGGAAAAAATATAACTTACTAGAACAACTCAAGAAGAGATAAAAATATTAAATAGTCTTATAACTATTAAACAAATTGAACTTTGTCTTTAAAATCCCTCTCACTGTGGGATCTTTTCTGCTTTCTCAATAAATCCGACTTTCTCACACACACACACAAAAAAATCTTCTCACAGATAAAACATTTGACCTTGTTTTACAGGTGATACTTTTTCCAAATGGTTAAGTAATAGAATGTCCCAATTCTATGCAAACATTTCCAGAAAATAGAAAAGGGGAATATTTCCCAGCTTATTTTTGAAGTTAGTATAGCCCAAATACTAAAACCATGCAAAAGTGTTCTAGGAAAGGGAAAAAAATCTTACTATTTCATTTTGAATATGGAGGCAAATCATTTTTTAAAATATTAACAAACCTACCAAACTAAAAACATATTTAAAAGATAATACACCTTGGTTAAATTTGTTTTAACCCAGATATGCAAGGATGATTAAATACTTTTGAAATCATATCAAGAGACTAATAGACTCGGTGGCTCAGCCTGTAATCCCAGCGCTTTGGGAGGCTGAGGTGAGTGGATTGCCTGAGCCCGCAGGTTCGAGACTCACCTGGGCAACTTGGTGAGACCTCATCTCTACAATAAAATCAAAAATTAGCCGGGCATGGTAGCGCATGCCTGTAGTTCCAGCTACTTGAAAGGCTGAGGCAGAAGGATTGCCGGAGCCCAGTAGGTCGAGGGTGCGGTGGCCGGGAGCATGCCATTGCACTGAAGTCTGGGTGACAGAGTGAGACTCCAACTCAAAAAAAAAAAGAGATTAATAGAAAAAAAGATAGAATGTTTCAATAAATACAGGAAAAGAATTTGATAAAATGCAACACTCATTCTTAATAAATTCTCATTAAGTTAATAATAAATAAGAACTTATGAAGAATATCTATTTTATAATCTAGGAAATATATGATCTTATATCATTTTTATAATTGCAAAATAATTACAGTTATCATTTATATTCTAGATTGTACTGGAAGTCTTAACCAATAAAATAAGCCTAAAAAGAAAATATATTCATAAGGGTTTGTAGATGATATGGTTTTTTAAATAGGCAGTCTAGAAGAATCCACAACAATTTACTTGAATAGAAGAATTTAGCAAAATAGCTGGATGCATGATCAACCTAAAATATAACAAGAAAAAATTAGAAAACATAAAAAGGGAACACCATATGCAATAGTATCAGAGTAACAAAAGACATGCAAGAATCTACAAGGACAATTTTAAAACTTTATTCAATTTATAAAATAATGAAATAGATGGAGAGATTGATAGATTTGAACACAAAATAAATAAAATATTCTTCTGCCAGGCATGTTGGTTCACACCTGTAATTCCAGCACTTTGAGAGACTGAGGCAGGAGGATGACTTGAGACTAGAAATTTGAGACCAATCTGGGCAATACAGCAAGACACCACCTCTATAAACATTTTTTATTTAAATTAATCAAGTGTGGCGGTGGGCATATGTAGTCCTAGCTGTTCAAGTGGTTGGTGCTAGAGGATCACTTTGAAACCGCCTACATAAAATTGCCATCATGTCCTAATCCCTGGGTAAAGGACAGGGTTAATCAACATAGTCTCTCAAAAAATGCTTGAGGACAACAGCTTCAGTTAAAGGATAAAAGTGATTTCAGTCTCCAGGAGGGACCCTACCTCCTCTATGCCTTCTTCCTAAGCCCCCTCCATAATGGCTCATTAACGGTCAGGGGACTTGCTTTATAGATAGCATCTATTGTAAAACCTATGAATAATATTTGAGATATTTTTCAGATGTTGTCCTTTGACAGATCCTAACCTCCACCCAGGCTCAGAACCCCAGGAGGTTCTCAATGGTCCTGTGATGCCCCCTCTCAGAAATCAGCTCTGAAACAAGAAAACATTCCCAACAGCTCCCCCATAATGTATCCACCAATCAGAAGTCCCTATCTCTCTGCCTGCTATGTTTCCTTTAAAAATCCTATCCTTTACATTGCCAAAGAGGCAGATTTTAATAACTTCTCCTGCCCTTCTCACTCAGCTGTTTTGCAATATTAAACTCTTTTTCTATTGTAATGGCTGTGTCCGTTTTGGTTTTTCTGGGCAGTGGGCATAGGAACCTGGTCAGGCTGTAGCAACTTGACCCCAGGAATTTGAGGTTACAGTGAGCTGTGATCACTGCAGTACAGTTTGGGCAACAGAATGAGAATCTATCTCTCAAGTTATATATAATTATAACATGTTATAATATCTCTCTTCTTCAAAATATTACTTAAGAGAAGTGAAAAAGAAAGTTAAAAATTGAGAAAATATATTTTTATTACTCAGCTTCAACAAACAATTACCTATTTAAAAAAGACTCTTTGAAATTAGTAGAAAGAACACAAATAATCTACTAGAAAAATAGACAAATACAGAAGAAATGCATGGCCAAGAAACATGAAAAGGTATTTTTAATCATAGAAATGAAAACTAAGACCACAGTATGATACCATTTTATAGTTAATAAACTGACAAAATGTTTAAAATCAGGATTTTGTAGGACTATATGGAGGTGAAATAAAACAATGTTTAAAATAAAGTAAAAGAATGATGAATATAGAATTCATGATAAAGTTTGCCTCAGATGGAGAAAACTGGAAGAAGTGAAAGGATGAGGATAACTGTCACAACCAACCAAATGGCCGGAACTGCTGGAAGTGAAAGCATTCACCCAAGTCAGACTAGAATAGAGAAGAACAGGTTCAGGTTTATTGCGTTCATTGCAAGGGAGCAACAAGTATGCAACATAAGTTATCCTTTAGAATGATTATGGTAAAGGCTAATCAGCCATTACATATAAATATATCACATATTTTTTCATTAAAAAATTAAAAACTATCTCAAACTTCTCTACCAATAAAATGAAGAGGGGTGATCTTAAACCTCTAGGTGTTTAAGGGCATGGCAGTGGCCCTTCACAGCTATAGAGGAACTGTCTGCACCTAGCCAGCAGCTTGAGGTGCCTTCACAGTGGAGCTGGCCTCCTTTTCAGCTAGGGTTAGGATTCCCATCATGCATTCCGGTTCCTGCCATGCAAATGAGGGATCAAAACACAGCAGTTCCAATTAGCCAATGCTCAACTCTGACCATAGGCTGCCCAGTAGCCAGCTGAAGGCCAATACAAGGTGGCTCCTATCATACAAAATGGCTTCCACAATAATCCTATGGTTAGATAAGGGTTATTATCAGTGACTTGGTTTTGATTTTTGCACTGGTGGTTTTGTGAGTGCTCATTACATTATTTAAAACAACTAAATAAATCCCCATAATGAAAGTAAGTTATGTACTAAGATATGATTAATTCAATTCTGTGCACTTCAGGTCCACAGAGAGTTTAAAAATAAAAATAAAAAAAATTAAAGACAATTTGGTAGAGCTATTATCAGATGTGAGGTCACTTGGGAGTGAGGGAAAGTTGAAAAAGAGTAAAATGGAATTAAATAAATAAATAGGAAGGAAAGCCATAAATAATAGATGGAAAGGGACTTTCACCATCATCGTATGGGTAATACATACAGATGTTTGCATGATCCATGATACCATTGAGTCTTTCTCGCCTTTTGTGATAAAGCCAGTTAGTGTGAAATTGCTCTGCTCTATTATAAAGAGATATTGCTAGGTTGAACTCTGTTTCTAGGGCAGCTTCTACTAGAAGGCAGTTGCTAAATGTTTCTAGAGGGAACCAGCTGTGGGAAAACTATTAATTAGCCTCAGTCATTATATGCAGATTAAATTGGTTAACTCAATATAGAAAGCAGATAAGAGGAGTTGGAGTGATGTTCTCTTGATGTGGTAAGAAAAGCATACAAGATTTTCATTGTTCCCAGTGGACTAGAAAGAGGTTTTTTAGCTCAGAAAAAGGTGTAAGTACCTTCAAATGAGAGAAATAAGACAGGGTATCCCTTGGTTTGCACAAGGAGTAGTGATACTATCCCTGAAGGAAGAGGTGAACTGTCAGCTGAGTATTATGCTTTAAGACTTTAGAATCCCAAACTCATAAAACTGAGCTCCAGAAATTTGATAAAACACGAACAACCAAAATGAAATTTGGTATGAGCTCAAAAACACAAGTTGTCATTTAGAATAATTACAGTAAATGTTAGTAAGAAATTACATATAAACATATCACATACTTTCTTCATAAAGAAATTCTAAACTATCTCAAACTTTTCTACCACTAAAACTAAAAGGAGTGACCTTGAATCTCTAAGTATCTAAGGGCATGACAGTGGCCCATCTAAGCAAGTTTTTTTTAATCTGAAGTCCCATTTTTAATCTTAAATATACTTACAAATTTTGCATTCTGCTTTGTATACGAGGACTGACAATTAAGTGCAGAGACTTGCCAGTGGGCGCTTACGTTGGCAGCACTGTACAAACAACTCAGTAAGGTTTCCTAACCTTGGTATATTAGTGTCTCACAACTGTGTTTGTGGGATGTGTGGCCATGTTTTTTCATGCCATCACATCAGTGTCAGAACTTGAAGCAGAGCAACAAACAAACATTAAATTTCTTATAAAACTTGGCAAGAGTGGAAGTGAAATCAGGGACATGTTAGTCCAAGTTTACAGGGATAATGCCATGAAGACAATGTCAGTGTACAAATGGATTAAACATATTTCTGAGGGAAGAGAAAGCGTCACTGATGAAGAGAGGTCAGGACAACCAGTAATAAGCAGAACTGATGGAAACACTGCAAAAATTCATCAAATTGTGCATCAAAATCATTGACTGACTGTGAGAAGCATAGCTGATCAAATGAAAACCAACACAGAAACAGTTAGGAAAAGCTTGACTGAAATTCTTGGTATGAAAAAGGTATGTGCAAAAATGGTCCCAAAGGAACTCTTGCGTCACAATAATGCACCAGCTCACACAACACTCTCTGAGAGGAAGTTTTTAGCCAGTAAACAATATAACTGTATTGGAACACCCTCCCTACTCACCTGATCTGGCCCCAATGACCTGAAGATAAAGGAAAGGAAGACATTTTGATGATATTCAGGACATCAAGGGTATTGCGATGACAGCTCTGATGACCATTCTAGAAAAAGAGTTCCAAAGGTGCTTTGACAGGTGTACTAGGCACTGGTATCTGTGCATAGCTTCCCAAGGGGAGTCCTTCAAAAGTGATCGTAGTGCTATTCAACAATGAGGTATGTAGCACTTTTTCTAGGATGAGTTCTTGAACTTAATTGTCAGTCTCATGCATCCAGGTTTTTTGCAATTGTAAAATATTCAAAATGATTCACTATTAAGTAAAAACTACTGGTTCAAGGTATGTCCTGCTTAGCCTACAGTTTTGCACCTCCTAACTTTTAACATACATTTAATTTTAAGAGTTTCTAAAATTACATATTTTTGGTTCAAATTTTGTCTGAATTTGATTATTTTTATTTAGTGAAAATTCTGTATTCCAATAAATGCAATTATTGGAAAGTTGAAAAGAGATGAAATGCGTGCCCAAATTTATAAATTGGCTCTTCTGTTTCCTTTTTTGTGCCCACTCCTTTTCTTGTCTGTAAAATGAAGATATCAGTACCTACCTTTGGTGAAGACTGGTAGAACTGTTCACAAAACCCTCCCCTCTCTTTCTGGGAATATAGTTTTGACATTTCGCATCTTCCCCTGCTGTTAGGCATAGCCAGGCCACTGAGTTCTGGCCAAAGAAATAGGACCAGGAAGAAGGGATGCCTCTTATAGGATGAAAAATAGAACACAATTTTTTTAAAAAACTTTATGTGATCCTCTTTTCTCTCTATTCCATTTTCCATAATCTTCTCCACCCCCCACCCCCGCCACACACACACCCAAGGCCTCTTTGGAAGCTAGGTGTTGAGACTGAATGATCCTCATTAACCCAAGTCCCTGAATGACTTCACCCTGAATGACTGACCTCTGTCCCTATAGACTGTACTTTTTTTACATTGCAAGAAATAAAGGTGTATTATACTAAGCCACAGATGCCATCTATTACAGAAGATTAAGCAGTGTTTAAATTAACACATATCTCCCCCAAACATGGTGAGGCATCACTGAGATAACTCACAGAAAGTAATTAGCGCCTAGCGTCACGGAATGTGGACTTCAGCCAAGGTGAGGCCATTGGATCCTGGAACTATGTTGCTACTTCTTATCAATCTATTTCTTAAATTGCATGGTAAAGTTAACCACAAATAACAAAGTCGTGGACTCAAGCTGTCACAAATTGGCCACCACGTTCCTAAGGAATTTGAAGTGTATTGGCAAAAAAAAAAAAAAAAAAAGCAGAAAAGAATGAAGAGAGAAGAGGAGAAGAATGAACCCTGAGTTGGAAGACCTGGTTTAGGGTAGAAGGAAGAGAAGGGGCATGTGTTGAGATCTATTATATGCTCATTGGAGGGGTAAGCAATTCACATCTGTTGTCTCATTTCTTTCTCATAATCCCACAGGTAATTCTAAAGGTACACCTTATTCACTTCATTTACAATTAAGAATTGATGCACCAAGAAGAAATATCTCCCAGTTTGTAGGTAACAGAGCTGGAGACAAGCCTAAGTTATTTGGTTTTGATGTCTTTACTTTTTCGGATGTAAGCACGTAACCTTTTGACATCTCTGATTCTATGCTGAAGGTAGGCCAAGCCATGCTGCTTGGGAAACAGGGTGCCTGTGATGAAACAAGTCATTAATGAAAGTGCCAAATGCCATGTAAGCACAGAGGCCATTTAAAGTGGGTTCTCTAAAATGAAAGCTGGGCTCAAACAGAGCCCACTTTCAAGGGGGCCTGGTTTAAATGGCCAAATGCTCAAAAAGAAAGGCATTAAAGAAAATGTCATTCTGCTGGGCTTGCAAGAGTTCAGGTTCATGAATTTAGGAGCAGATGAAGGAGGAGAAAGCAGAGTTTTAGACTGCAGCCTCAGGAGCTTCCTGCATCTCTTAATCCCGGAGGTTGGCTTTTCCAGTCTTGCATTAAGCTATTCCCATCCAGCCTCACTTCTCGCTTTCAATTAATCCGCAATAATGGATTCAACAACCAAAATGCATTTGCTAATGCAGGTGCCTGCTGGCCAGGTCATCTCCCTTTCCATTCTGACAGCTGACTTTCCCCACTGTGTCAAGGTAAAGTAGGGTGCTAGGTGCCTCTGCCCCCCTCATCCCCTGCTGCCCCTGTCTGATGAGAATACCCAGGAGGGCAGGAAAAGGCACTGCCTGGGAAAGAATGCTCAAAATACTAAGTCACAGATGGAAATTGCTTCTCGGGGCACAATCTTTGACTCTTTGCTTCTAAGTGAAAGCTCATGACTGCCCGGTCACATTATCTCCCTGGCCTTTGTCAGCTATTATGGAACAGAAAGAACATTAAATTCAAACCAGGAAGTTCTTGATACAAAACCCAGACTGTTGTGTACAAGCAGGTTGGCTTTGGAAAGTAGCTGCCTACCTCTTGGTTTGTTCATCTGGAAAGTGAAACTAATAGAACTGACCTTGGAGTCATAGTGAAGAGTTCATGAATGTAATCAAAACCTCTCATAGTTTTCTTTGATACCAAGGGTTATGGCCACTCTGGGCATGGAGAGGTGGCACCCTAAGGTGCCTATGCACGGTAAATGCATAAAGCAAAGAGTGGGGGTGGGGTGAGCTGAGAGGAAGGAGGCTACTGTCAGGAAGTGAGATGGAATTGAAAGAGGAGGAGGAAGTGCACAGTTGAGGAGTTGAGGTATTCATTGGGATTGAACAGACAGGGTCTAGGAATGAGATGTCAGAAGAGAGTGGAGAATGAGAAGGAAGGAAGAGTAGAACAAAGCAGGGAGTTGGAAGCAACACTGAGAGGGCTCACCTCTCCCTTCTGTGCATGACTGTACCTATCGGCAGATCACACAGTCTCACAGAGGACAGTGATTGCAGGTGCTGCCTGTGGAGATAAATAAGCTTAGAGAGCTCTCCAAAACCCACTTACAGCCTTAAGAGTTTTTTTGTTCTCTTTTTCTTTTTGGCAAATAGCACCTGACAGCACCAGCCCCCTGGCCAATCTTCCTTTGTTTCTGCCAATGCAGAACAAGGTGATCAACTAGACTTGGGAAGTTAGGGGCAGCATCCACCAGGGAGCCCAGACCATATGTGCAATCATGGCACATCCTCAGGACTGAGAATTTAAAAGAAAAAAAGAAAGACATAGAGCTGAATGCCTTTCCCCAAGGGAGAGCTAGGGCCCACATGAGAAGTGGAGATAATATCCCATCCCTGAGCTCAGACTTCTCCACATCAGACATGTGGGCTGCCGAAGGGAAGATCCTGGGACTTTACTATGGCTTCAATTCTATTAGAACAATACTGTACTCAGCTCTAGGGGGCTGAAAATCAGCCCTGGTGCAGGCTGCCTCCTCTGAGACTGCTGGTGGGTCAGGCCAGGGAAGTGCACAGTGACTGCAGGCGGTGGTGCTTTTGCTACCAGAGACATTATGCCTGATGCTGGAGGGTACAAAGACAGTGCATTCCAGCTCCTCCCTGCCTCTGGAAGGGAATATAAGTCACGCAGACTATCTTTCTGAAACCGGATTGCCCTCTGTGGACTCTAACTCAGGCTGGAAGTTATCTGCCTCTGGATTTACCATGCTTGAAATGAGTAATCAATCTCTTTAAAAAGCATCTGCCCCAGGAAAGATAGTTCAGATACTACGAGCATCAAAGAGGAAGAAATGGTGAGGGGAATGGGTGGGGGATTTTTGACTCTCAATAGACTGGAGTCTCAAACCTATGGGCAGGTTTCAAAGAATATTGGCTGTTCTTCACTCATTCATTCAATGAATATTTATTCAGTGTCTCCTTCTTGACAGTCCTTCTGCTATACGAGGTCTGACAATTAAGTTTGCAAACTCATCCCAGAAAAAGTGCTACATACCTCATTGTTGAATAGCACTATGGTCACTTTTGAAGGACTCCCCTTGGGAAGCTATGCACAGATTCCAGTGACTAGTGCACCTCTCAAAGCAATTTTGGAACTCTTTTTCTGGAATGGTCATCAGAGCTGTCATCGCAATATCCTTGGTGTCCTGAATGTCATCAAAATGTGTTGCTTTCCTTTATCTTCATGTAACAAAAAAAGTCATTGGGGCCAGATCAGGTGAGTAGGGAGGGTGTTCCAATACAGTTATATTGTTTACTGGCTAAAAACTTCCTCCCAGAGAGTACTGTGTGAGCTGGCGCATTATTGTGACGCAAGAGCTCCTTTGGGACTATTTTTGCACATGCCTTTCTCATCCCAAGATTTTCAGTCAAGCTTTTCCTAACTGTTTCTGTGTTGGTTTTCATTTGATCAGCTATGCTTCTCACAGTCAGTCAATGATTTTGATGCACAATTTGATGAGTTTTTGCAATGTGTTCATCAGTTCTGCTTATTACTGGCTATCGACCTCTGTTCATCAGTGATGCTTTCTCTTCCCCACAGAAAAACGTTTAATCCATTTGTACACTGACATTGTCTTCATGGCATTATCCCTATAAACTTGGACTAACATGTACCTGACTTCACTTCCACTCTTGCCAAGCTTAACAAGAAATGTAATGTTGGTTCGCTGCTCTGATTCAAGCTCCAACATTCTCACGTTGGCACACAAAAATATGCAGCAATAATGAACACCACTCAGCAAGACACCACCACATGTCAACATGAACACAACTGATATAGATTTTTAAACACACTGATATGAATTCTGAAACCTTTCTGAGTTGTTTGTACAGTGCTGCCAATGTATGTACGTGGTGGCCATTTCACAAACTTAATTGTCAGAAGTCATACATGCTATGAGAAAGAGAGACAGATGTCCTGCCCTTAGATGTCTAGGGAAGCAGATATTAAAACAAGAATTAAAAAAGATTATGAGTAACATACTTAAGCATATTGCTGTCAAATGATGATGACATGTCACTAGAGGTAGGACAAGGGAGTGATCCCACAAATTATTTGGTTCAAATTCTTATTTCAAAAAAGGAAGCCAAGTCTCTGAAAGGTAAACTTAGTTAGAATAATTTAATGCTGATTGCAGCATTGAAGGTGTTCCAGGTACTCTTATCTGACTGATCTCCATTCTTAAGAACGGAGAAGAGTTGGACACCTTTGTGTCTGAGTTTCATCCCTTCCACACAACCTTCTCAGATGGCTTCAACCTTAAGCAATTCCTTCCTCCACTGAATTTTAAGCTCTCAATTGCCTGCTTTGTTCAGATCTAATGCAGCATGTTCTGGACAGAGAGTACTGATGAGATGCAGCTCTTACGTAATGAGCTATCTGACTTCCTACATCTTGCTGAGCTTAGGAGTTGCAGTTAGTCAACTCCCAAACTGAGTCTTATCCTCCTCAGAGTAGAGAATTAATATGAACCTCTAGGTGGTAAACTGTGAGGACTCTCAGAGATTTTCTTTAAGGTAATCTTGCCATTAGACCCCACTCTAAACTTGAACTCTCTACTCCTCTGAGACTGGGCTCCAATCTTTGCTCTTTGCTCCCAGGACCCAGGACTGGTTTTTACCTGATTTCTTTTGACTAATGCTCTGGCCCAGAACTGAGAGACTAGATTTCCCTTCCCTAAACCTCCACCACCGTATGTATGACTACCTGCAGCCTCTTGCCTACCCTTGTCAGAGCTGACCACCACCAGTCTCAACCTTTGCACCAAGGATCTGCTCTCTGAGTCTTGTCTGATATGTCTCAACTACAATCTCTGCTTGGATTTCTGACTAAGTAACTCCCCTGTCATCTACCCTTTCTTATCCACTAATCTTTTTATCTCAGACTCAAGTTTCAACTGATTGCCACTTGTAGCGTCCTCTCCCATAGCTAAGACCAACCCTTCCTCAAAGTCCCAGCTCTAGATTCTTGGCACATGACCTGGTTCAAGGCTGCATCATGATCTGCTCTGTATTCCAACCAGGGCCTCAGCTGTAGTAGATTCTCAATAGTCTCTAAGTGATAGGAAGGTCCTTCTGGGTGGGTATGCTTTCTGGATGTTGCAGGGCACTTGGTCAATATCCATCTGCTGTGATGACAGAGGAGGGGTCAGAGCACCACATTTCATCTCCCATCCCAATCTGGTCTACTGTTCTTCACTCCAATTCCAAGCCAAGGCCAATGTTTCCGACACTTAGCCTCTTTTATCTCAGTTGCTCAGAAGTCACAGGGCTGTTGTCCAGGCTCTAGAGGAATAAAATAATAAGCACCACTGCTCACATTCAGTATTTTGCACCCAGGTTCCCATCATGCTCTTCTCTCTCTGCCTATTCATGTTCTCCTCTCTTCCCCCTTCACCCCCACCACCTACAAGGAAAAAGTAATAACAAATAAGAAAGCTAATTCTAAGTTTGTGCAGTCCCAGCGTGTGCAATGGCCTGCCTTGAGTCCTGTTATTTTCTCCTGTGTCTGGCTTTGACAGGACTGATGACATTTATGTTTTCCAAAAGCTTCAATAAAAGGCACTTTAGCTGCAATCACCTCCATCTAATTTCCCCAGTCAGATTTCTTTTTTTTTTTTTTTTTTTGCTTAAATCACACAATATAACTAAGGCCTGAGCAGTTCTGACAACTTGTCATTGAACAAGGCTCAGCCCAAATGGGCTGTCTTGAAAACTAAGGACAAAAGGGGGGAAAAATGGGTGAAGTGGCCTGCAAATGAAGTGGAAGCCTGGAGGAGGAGGAGAGATTGGCAGGAGTCAATTTGTTAAAGTTCTAGAACAGGTGGTTTGGTGCAGTTTGGGGCCCAGAACAGAGGGCACATTTCGTTCTCTAGGGAGGAAGTAAAAGGGTGCTAGGTCTGGAAGGCACCAGTCACCCCATTGCACACGAGAGTCTTCATGTCAGAAAGGAGAGGTGGCTGGCACAGGTTCACCCTCCACCTTACAGGACAGAACCTGAGGGGAAGATAATGAATGGATACCTTTCTTTTGCACTATAACTCTGAATAGTGGTATAGTATCCTGGGGAAACTAAGGCCCAGACTTTGTGTCCATAGCTGCACAGTGACTCAGAACATGGAGAAAAGGCACTAGATAAAATATTGCTGCCATTTTTCAAAATAAGTGTTTTTGTTAAAGGACTATGTACATACCAAAAGGTATTCAAATTATAAGAGCTCATTTCAATGAATTTTCACAAAGTAAACTTGCACTACCACCCAGATGAAGGAAAATAACATCCCAAGAAACTCTGATCATGCTTCTACTTAGTCACTAACTCCCTGAAAGGTGTTATCATCCTCATTTCTAAAGCCATGATCAGTTTTGCCTATTTTGGAACTTAATATAAAAGGAATCATATATATAAATGAAATGTGTATAGACTATATATAAAATATACCTTTTGGTGTCTAATCCATGTTATTAGATATGGCATTGTCATTCATTTTTCTTGTTGCATGACATTCCATTGTGCAATGTTATTATAATTACTTATCATACTATTGATAGACATTTGAGCTATTTCTAGTTTGAGGCTCTTGTGAAAATGCTGCTAGGCACATTCTTTTCATCTTGGCGCACACACATAATCACTTCTGTTTGAGTACATACCTAGTAGCAGAATTGTTAGTTCATGGGGTGTGTGTGTGTAGTTAATAGATCCCACCAAGCAATTTTCCAAGGTGGTTATACCATTTTATACTCTCACCAGCAGGGTATGTAAGTTCCCGATGCCCTACATTCCCTTGAACATTTGGTGTTTCAATTTAGTCACTTTGGTGAGTATATGTTTTTAATTTGCATTTCTTTTTGATGACTAAAATTTTGCACTTCTCCATACGTTACTGATCATGTGGAATATCTTTTGTTATGGCTTCTATCTGTTTTTCTAATGTCTTCTTCTCATTGATTTATAGGAGTGCATTATGTACTCTGGACACAAACTCCTTGTTGTATATATGTATCTGGGTAGAAGGTGTGACACATCACTTACAGAGCTTCATGCCACCAATCTCAACTCCTCACTCTTTTTCTCACCCAGCTCCCAACTTTATTTTAGGTTTGATGTCACTTGTCCCAATCTCGCTATGATAGTCCACAGTCCCACAAACATCTCTTATTCTTCCCCATCTCCAGGTGACTTGGGTGCAGATGCTTTCAGCACCATACCCAGAAGCAATGCAGCTATGAGCAGACAGATGCAAGTTCACTCAATCCTTGTATTCCAGCCCTAGGCCACAGCCAGCCCTAAAAAAAAAGACCCCAAGTCTCACCCATAGATGTGATCCCAGTAAAGGTTGGGGGATAGGTGATAGTTAACCCTGCAGAGAGTGTGGGAAAATGTTCTCATCTTACAGCATGGGGAACGGGGCACATTGGTAAGAGGGCCTTTTCAGAACCCAAGTAGCAAATACTATAAACAGATCAACTAGGTCTGGAACATTTGTTTTATAGGTGAAAAATCTACTTCTCTAGCTGGAAATCAGGAGACCAGGATCTTGTCTCATGGCTGCCTTGGGCAATTTCCTTATTTCAGCTTGCCCAGGATTATCCCAATTTTAGCTTTTCAAGTCCTGCAACCTGGGAAACTCCTGAGTGCCAGGGCATTGGTCACCCTGTTGCCTAAGTAGCTCTGTGTCTTGGGTAAAGCAATTTCCTCTGGGCTATAAAGGTTTCATCTATAAATTGAGTTGGAAGCAAAATAGACGATCTCTACTTTTTCTTCCATATCTGACTTTTGTTGTTATTGTTGTTCTAGAGTATTCTAACAACTTAAGATCAAGAGGCAGATGCGGAAATTTCATGATGGAGGTGGGTGTATGTCTATCTCTGTGGTAACATTTTCAAAATGAGGAAGGCTACCAAGCCCTCTCTGTGAATGAGCTCACAATCCCCTATAATCTTCATGACATGCCTGGGATATAAGAATCACTGTCACCATTTCATTTATGTGTGAGAAAACAGAGGCTTAGAGAGTTTGAGCACTGTGCCCAATGTAATACAGCTAGTCAACAAAGGACTAGTATTCAGCCCTCCATCTGCCTATTTCCAAGCCCCTGGGTTTAACTGCTATGTTGAACAACTCAAATCTAAATGTTCTGTGTTTTCATATTAACCCTTATAAAATGCCACTCTCTCACTTACCTGTCTTACACCTGTCCCATGACAAGGTGCTTTCAGAAACATCATCTCTGATAACTACCTGACAGGCTTGTCATGAGATCAAGTAAGAGACTTGAAAAATTAAAAATTTTCTTTAAACAAAGGGTTTGTCATTTTTAATGCCTGAAGAAATCCAAAGCATATTGTGTGGTTTGGACAAGTAGGATGTGGCAGATCTCAGCAAACGCTTCCTCTCTGAATTAAGCTATCCAAACTTGATCAGAAGCTCGTCTAAAAGGAGAAAATAGATGGAAACAAAAGAAAAAGTAAGAATCAGGGAACCCAACAATCAAGTCCCAAGAGTCTATTTCGATAAGCGTGAGAATTTACTGGAAAGGTAAAGATATGAATATTTACACTGTGTTTCTCAAGCTGTTCTCACATCTCAAATGTTATAGAAATCCATGTCAGATACTCTCTGAATATGGATATTGAACTCTCCAGGTACTGAAAGATTAGACAAGCAGATAGCAAGAAAAAGAAAGTAAAACAACAGCAGCAGCAGCAACAACAACAACAATCAAAGTAATAATAGGACTAGATGAGGTAAATGAAAAGTTCAAAAAAGGAGACTCAATATTGTCTGAGATGGACATGTGCCTCAGCTGAGAACTCTAAGAGGTTTTGCGATGTCAAAGGGAACAGAGAAATACCTTTCCTGAGGACCTCCTCTTGAGATCACAATGAAAGCCGCAGACCCCAGAAAAATGTACAGACATATTCACACACACACAGAATTTTATATCCAGGTTTGGGGCTTCACAGGCCCCAAACCCATCCCCAAGTCACCAAATCCTCATTTTTAAGAAAGGGAAACTTACAAGCCATAAATGAACGGTGGCTTTCACAAGATCAGCAAGCTGCTGGACCATGGACTTCCCATGGAAGAAAGCTAGAGGAAATTCCTGTCTTCAAGATCAGAATCTGAGTCTACCAGACCCCTGTAAATACCCTGAAACTGTCCTCATTCCCTCTGTCTGAATTGAAAGGTCCACGGATGATCCTAATGTGCCCACCAACCTGGGTGTGTGTTTCTGGTGTGGTAATTATCATGACGATGCATTAGAATTCGGGGGAAACTGAACTCCCCACCCTAAAGCTAATAGAGATTCCCCAAGCCCTTGAACGAAGACAGAAAGGTAGGCACACATGGCCAAAACAAGTTCCAAAAATAGTGCTGGTCATGATTTGAGACCCACTTTTCCAGAACACCAAAACACCCCATCATTTGTCCTGGCCATAAGCACTGATGTTTCCCATATTTCTCAAGTCAGTCAGAAAGGGGGAGGGGGCAACTTGCCCTTTTCCCAAAGGATAAGACTCCTCCCATCACCTCACCCTTACTTCTTGAGGCTAAGGCAGGGAGAATCAGGATTGTGTGTGGATTGCAGTGTCAGCATGCCCAGGGAAGCAGAATTCAGGGATGCCAGGTGGTGTTATCATGAGATGAGTTCACATCCATAGCAGGACCCAGCAGGGGTGAGTTCCCGGAGGAAAATTCTCCATCTTCATTCCAAATTCCCTGGCTTAGCAGGAGGTCCCAACAGCTTCCCAATAGCTGGCTGATGCCCAGAAAGTGAGAGCACAGATAATATATAAGGTCTTTGAGTGACTGCTAATTTTATTATTATCAATCTCTTATCATTTTGGAAAGTTTCACCTTTCCGCCACTCTGGCCCCACCTTTTCTTGACTACCTGGCTTACCAGTTCTCTCCTGTTCATTTCCTTTCTATTTTCTTCTCACAAAATCCACTGTTGGGAGTTTTTGCTTTCGAAGGCCTATTCCCTGCTGTCTTACAACTACTTCTAACAGCAGCAAGTCCAGAGAACGTCATTAGGGAGGAGGGACATCTCTCCCACACTGTTCCCTCGCAACCCCAGTAGTTAGTGTCCTTTGCTGGTGCTACAGAGCCCTCAAGAGCAGGGGGAAGCAGAGGCGGAGAAGCCAGAGAGTAACTAAGGAGAGGTCCTGTCCAGGGGAGTGGCGGGTAACCCAGGGAAGCAGAATCTTTTTTTTCTAAGCAGCAGTAACCACTGGGAAAACTTTTGTGTCCAACATAAAATCTAAGATTGCATCTCCAGTTGTCTGCTATTAAAATTGAGATCGGGTTGGTTGGTTCATTGGTTGATCGGTCAGTCAGTTGGTTGCTGGTTTTAGGTCAAGATTTGCCTATGAACCTACAAGGTCACCAAGAGACTACCACATCTCTTGTCTCCATGGCCTCAACTCTTCCATCGTCTCCTTTCTGCTTAAAATATGGCATAAATTAAAGAAGCAACTTTAAAACATAGCAGCTTACTCACTTCATCAAGGACTTTATTGTGACATCTGGTGGTTTTCCACTGTCCTGCCGGGGATGCAGCAGCTTGTGTGACAGCTTTTTTGGGGTATCCCTCTGCCTCCTCCAATTCTTCAGGTCCCACGCCACCCACATGGATCCTCCCCCAAAACGGATGCTCCTGCCAGATTCCACAGCACTTTTCCATCCTCCCAGTACCCCCAGCACCAGGGCTCCCAGGCTATGAATAGTCCCTACTCTTCCCTCCAAGTCCCATTCAGTGAATTAACAACTTCCCCAGCCAACCTTTTTTGCACATGGTATCTAGATCTCTGCTCATCTTCTCATTTTCCCTTTGTATTTCTTTTTTAAATTATATGATCATCTTTTACTTAACAAACCCTCATGTGAGGCTTCACTATGTACCAAGCCATATCCTAAGCATTTTGTAAATATTGAATCATTTAATTATCATGTCAGCACTTATTTTACAGATAGGGAAACCAAGGCAGGGAGAGTTTTAGTGACTTGTCGAAAGTCACACAGCCTCAGTGGCAGAGCCAGGATTCTCACTCAGGCCAACTGCCCCTCGATCCATGCTGTCAACCATGAAGATGCATGCTTTTCTCCTGTGGCTGTGCCCAAAGCCCACCTCATGCCAAGAATGCAGATGTTCTCTCACTGACCTTTCTGCCTCCAGTAGCTCCAACCCCATCCACATCATATTTGCTGCAAGAAATACATTCTGTGTCAAGATCTGTTTTCCCTCCATTCTCCTGACCATTCTTCCTGGACTTCCTGGCTCTGAAATGAACAACATAAGCCATCAGCTTGCACTCATCCCAGCCTTGTCTCATCACTGCTCATCTCCCCCATGTGGTGATGCCCAGATGTGCTCAGGTGCAGAAAGCCATTGTTGGCCACACTTTGGGGCCTTCTGAAAAGCCCACCACTCAAACCCCTGGCCAGCAGAATCCATCCCTGCAAATTGACCCAAACCCAACACCCATGTACTTCTCGATTCACTCAGTTTTCATTTGCATAACGTCTCATAACCCAAACCTCAGATCTCCACCCCAGTCCTGCCCTCCCGGCTCAGCCTAGCTCCTCAGACTTGGCAGTTAGAGGCAGATTATATCAGTACCTCACCCCAGGCTCTGTCCTTAGGGGGCTCAGTGGGACCTTGCTAGTGTCTGTCTTCGGCCTGTTTGCATTTGAAGAGTTACTATTCTCCCTCAGGTGCCAGAAGCTTGAACAACCCCTCAGTTGCCCTGTGCTCAGTCTGGTCCAGGCTTTTACAGGATAAGCCTAATTAAAAACCACCCTATCTTCCTGCTTCCACTAGGAATAGCTACTGTCTGCTTCTTTTCCAAAATCTGCATCTCATTTGTTACCAGCACTTTCTCCCTGTGGGTCTTTTCGGTTTTCCAGAGCCTATTAAAACAGTCATATCTGCCTTATTTATATAAGATTAGCTTACAATATATGCAATTTCCTTCCTTTCATGTCCAGGGCAATTTATTCTTCCTCTCCTCCTGCATGTCACTTGCCTGCTTCTGGCCTTCTCCAGTGCTACTCCTTCTCTGGGGCTGGGATCTGTGTTTGATATGGATATTGCCACCAGTCAGCCTCCATTACTCAGATTTACCAGGATGGGAGGAAAGGGACTGCCTAGGTTTCAGACTTAGAAACTGGCTACTTTATTAAATTGGCCTCCACAGAGGAAAAGAACCCAAGGCATGGTCACCAGGCACCCAGCACCTGGGGGAAGGGGCAACCATGAGATGGTTTCCGCTGCAAGGTGCTGGCTTCTGCATCCACTGTACGGTTCCTATCTTAGAAACTGGCAACTCCAGATTAAGAAATGCTGTTGAATAAATGAGGGGAGGGGAAGAGAGGGGAGGGGAGGGGAAGAACAGTGAAGGGAAAAGAAGGTAAGGGGAAGAGGAAGGAGACGGGAGGGGAGGGAAAAGGGGGAAAAAAGGAAGTGAAAGGGAAAGGAAAAGGAAAGGAAGGAAGGGGAGAAGAAGAGGGGAAGGGAAGGGAAGTGGAAGGGAAAGAAAAAGGAAGGGAAGGGGAGGAGAGGAAAGGGGGAGAGAGAAAAGAAGAGGGGAAGGGAGGAGAGACAAAAAGAAGGGAAAGAAGAGGGGAAGGAAAGGAAGGGGAAGGGAGGGGGAGGGGAAGGAATAAGAGGAAAAAGAAGGGAAGGGGAGAAGTAAGGGGAGGGGTGGGGAAGGGAGGGAGGGGGATGGGGAGGGAAGAAGAGAGGAAAAAGAAGGAAAAGGGAGGGGAAAGGGAGGAGAGGAAAAAGAAGGGAAAGAAAAGGGAAGGGAATGGACAGGAAGGGAGAGAAGGGGAGAGAAAGGGAAGAGGGGGAGGGGAAGGGCGGGAAGAGGGGAGGGGAGACGGAGGGGAGGGTGGGAAGGGGAGGGTGGGAAGGGGAGGGACGGTAAAGGGAGGAGAAAAGGGGAGGGAAAAGAAGGGGAGAGGAAGAGGAGGGAAGGAGAGGAAAGGGGAAGAGGAGGAAAGGGAGAAGGAAGGGAGGGGAGGGGAAGGAAGGGAAAGAAAGAGGAGGGAAGAGAAGGGAAGGAGAGAGGGAGGGAGGGGAGGGGCGAGGAGAGGAGGAAGAAAGGTAGGGATGAAGGGAGGAAGAAATAAAGGAAGGTAGAAGGCATAAAAATAAGCTTTGCAGGGTGTTGAGAACAAGCTTCCCCTACTTCATTAGCCCAGGGACACCAGCCGAACAAAGTCCAGCCTGGTGAGGGTGGCAACAAACTCTGGCATCAAATTACGCATCTGCAACCATAATTCTAATCACTAGCATCTATGTTTTTGCAGTTTATGAGTGCCTGTCAACACCAATCTAACCCTCCTGGGAATACACGGCTGTGGTGACCTGAAGCTGGAATACAGGTCCTTGGGCTCCTCTGACCAGTTCTCCTGCACCACACAGCCCCAGACAGAGAGGGGCACGGCCATGTCCTGTGCTTTCAGGTTTTTTAGGCCACCACCCAGAGAACAGTCAGTGTCAGGGCTACAGTACCTAGGAATGGCATGTTGGCCTTGGTCTTGTCAGTGTCATTTTCAACACAGATTCTCCAATTTGCTCAGTGACTCTTGAAGCGTTCTTAACAAGAGGGACCCTTCTAAACCACTCCTAGAGCTCAGAGCTAAAAGGCAACCTCTGTCAAAAGACGTCACAGAGGCTACCTTAGGACTGAACTCTCCAGAGCCCTGATAAGAAAAAGTGAGAAGAGACAGTAAAGACATAATTAGCAGCAGACAAGAATACAGGCTGTGGAACCAGACAATCTGAGTTTGTATACTTGCTGCATCCACATCCTAGCTCTGTGAATTTGGGCAAGTTACTTAACTTGTCTGGGTCTCTATTTTCTCATCTTTAAGATGGAGATTACAAGGTTTCTCACAGGATTTGTTGTGAGGATTAAATTGAGTAAGATGTGTAGGTACCTGTAACAGAATTTGGCACACTGCAAGTACTCCATAAGTGGTACTGTTTGAATCCAATTTTCATTAGTAGTACAGAAAGGATATATTCTCACTCAAGAAGAAAAGGAAATTGAAAAAAGAACCTGGAGCTGTAGAAAGGACACACTTTACCCATTTCAAAATCTTACATTGAGACATTGTATAAGTTACTTACAGCTGCATAACAAAATATCCCAAAATACAGTGCAACGATAATTTTTTCTTGGACATCCATGGATTGGCTGATGGGAATGGGGCATCTCTGCTTTAAGCTGCAAGTCAGGCTGGATGTATCTCTTTGCTGCAGCTTAGACTCAGGTCTGCTTCTCTCATGTGACTCGGGCTGACACAGTATGGCAGGCTGGAAGACACTCTTCTCCTGATGACATTCATGATGATAATCAGCAAACAGAAGCATACAATTCTCTTAAGGGTTGCCTCAGAACCAACACACTCTAACTTCTATGTGGATGTCTCTGGCCAGAGCAGCATGAGCCTAGCCCAAAGTCAAAGCATGATGAGATTCACTGCACATTTAGTCCTAGGGCCAAGAACGTAGAGACAGGAAATGGTCGAGAATCAGGACCAGTTATGCAGTCTACTAGGGATGGGCCTGCCTGTCTCATTCCCTCTATCCTCTTCCCGGGATTTGTTCTTTCTCTGTCTACCTCAAGGATCTCAGCCCACGCACATGGGCTGCCTATCCACACAGCTGATTTTCTGACCATCTGGGATGGTGGCTAGACATGTTCTGTGAAATGTGTGTATCTCCCAGGACAAGAGCCACACGGTAACACTTGACTAAAGTCTGGCCTCTAAGGAGCCCTGCCTCTCATAGAGAATGTTCTGGGATTACTGACCCCCTAGTGATCCAGTGCCACTGCCTGCCCCAGAGAGGTCATGGAGTGGGCAGGCCAGCACGGGGTTGGGGGCGAGTGCCTGCCACACTTTAAGCTTAGACAGAAGGGAGAAGGACCCACTGCCATCCCAAAACTGGACTTCCCAACAAGAAGCATCTGACCCCCAAGTAAGGGCTCAGCCCCATTTCGAAGACAAAGTACAGTTAATAGCTTTGAAAATGCACAGCTAGAATAAAAATTGTTACCAAAGTGGATTCTTCAAATTTTAGAGAAAAGCAATTGCTTGTGAAAGCTTCAGTCAATCGAGTTGCCCTGAATGCAATGAAACCACTTAATGCAGCTATGAGAGAGAGTCAGGCAAGGCGTCCCGGAAAGGTCAAGGGGAGGTTGTGAGTCTGGAAGGGAAACATTACCCATCTGTGTTGGGTGTCAGAAGACAAGAGAGGGCTTGAGGGGTGAGAGAACGGGCCCTCTCCTGGAGAGTGATCTCAGGGAATGTCCGGCTTTAAAGGGGCTTGGCCGTAAGTCCTGGGCATGCCCCGGCAGAGATACCACCCTGCTCCCAGCTGATGGCCACACTGCCCGGCTTAGCATCAGCTGTGTTCCTCGGTGCCTGCCTGGCACCTAGCACAGCGCCTTCATTTATTCGAACTTTCATTCAAACATTCATCTAGAATAAGACAGATTATTTTCCCTCAAGAAGCTCGGTTTCTCTTCAAGCAGCCAGACAGGGAAATCAGCAATTCAACACAGGTTCAAGTTGTTGTGATAAAGACCTGTTCCTGGTGATCAGACCAGAGAGGAGGCACCTGGCAAGCTGTCAGGAAATACAGAGGAGCGGAGCCTCATGGGGAAGGGACTACCTAGCAGGGTAGGAAAAGAGAACCATGTGAACAAAGGAGTGAGGGTTTGAGACATTTGGCAGCTGTGGGTGAATCTCCCTTGGTAGAACAGAAGAGGTGTCAGATCTGATGAGAACTGAGACTGGAAGGGGGCGGCCAGTGTCCAATCCACAAAAACTAAATTCCAGCTACCAGAAATAACTCAGATGGGTGATATGTCAATATCTAGGGCAGAAAGAGTCTCATATCAAGAAAAAATGGAATATGTCTGCACCATCCTGTCCTCCTCTGTCCCCTCTCTGGTCTCCAAAGAAGGACCCTGTAGTTATAATTACCTCTTGATTTCTCAAGCAGCAGTCAGGTTTCCCACATCTTCCTGGCAGGAAGAGTATATCTGGGTTGGTGTCATAGTCCAGGGATTCATCCATGTTGTCAAACGGGCAGGATTGCCTTCTTTTTAAAGGCTGAACAATATTTCCATTGTGCATATATACCTCATTTTCTTTATCCATTTATCCATAGACATTTGAGTTATTTACATATTGTGGCTATATAAATAATGCTGCAACGCACATGGAAATTCAGATATCTTTTCAAGATACTGATTTCCTTTCTGTTGGACATATATCCAGTGGTGAGACTGCTGGATCATATAGTAATTCTATTTTTAATTTTTTGTGGCACCTCTATACTGTTTTTCACAGTGGCAGTACCAATGTACATTCTCACCAAACTGTGAGTTTCCTGTGTTTGGTTTACAATGCTATTTTTTTAGACTGTACTAGAATATTCCCACCCCTTCTTAACAAGATGGAGGCCAAGCTTGATGGCTCAGCTTGTAATCCCAGCACTTTAGGAGGCTGAAGCAAGTGGATTGCCTAAGCCTGTGGGTTCAAGACCAGCCCAGGCAACTTGGCGAGACCTCGTCTCTACAATTAAAAAAAAAAATTAGCCGGGCATGGTAGCACGTGCCTGTAGTTCCGGCTACTTGGAAGGCTGAGGTGGAAGAATCGCCAGGAGTCCAGCAGGTCGACACTGGGGTGGTCGCCAGCATGCGTGCCACTGCACTCCAGCCTGGGCAACAGAGTGAGACTCCAACTCAAAAAAAAGGATGGGAAGTGGCCATGAAAACCTTCTGAACACTTTTTACCACCCAGAGATTATCACCTGCTAAGTCCTGCATAGAGTGGTCTAACTTACAAATTACTCATGTCTCTTGTGAAAAAGGCATGTGCTCCCAACAGGCTGGTCTTCTGGTCTGGCGTGCAGCTATTAGTAATGTGCTTGCTGGCAGACAGTTTCAAAACATAAACACACTGAATCAAACCTCCCTCAAATCTGAGTGTTTTAGAAATGGGTGAGAAAGATAATTTTCAAATAAACTTGTGCTGAGGAGAGAGCATCTTGAAATGGGTATTTGGAAATGTTAAAATTGTTACATTTTGTTGCCAAAAAGGATGTAACTAGTTCACTTCTATAATTTCTCATGTAGACACCCTTTAAAAAATTGAAAGTAGCTATTCTAGCCTGTCTAAAATCTTTCAAATTATCTATTTAATTTCTTAACCCATTTGTTAAAATTACAAAAGTGCTACACCTTCTGATTTGTTTTAAAGAACAACTGACTGACATCAAGGAAAACAAATTTCCCAGAAAAACTAGAAACAAGATTTTGTTTTCACAAAAATCTTCATATGTTTGGTGGGTGGGACTAAAACATGAATACCATGATTTAGTAAGTGCAACCAATGAAGTGTTTCTTGCATTTGAGTCTACATATTTTTGCAAAATGTCTTTTCTAGCAATGGAAAGACAATTAAACTAAATATTAAAATAAACCATAGTTAAAAATTGATGTTCAAATTGTTTCATCACAAAATGACACACAAAGATATAATAAACATTACAAAACATATTCAGTCATATTTTCAAACCATTAACACATAAAACAAAAAACATTTAAAGTATTATTTTTATGTTTAGGTTACTATTGTTGGTTTCTACCATATATTTTATATTTATAATACACTCATATACAGTATTTTGCTATATATTTACATATATAAAATAAGGCACACAACATATTAGTATACTTTTTAGAAATACATTTTAAAATACATATATTAGGCCTGGTGTGGTGGCTCATGCCTGTAATTCCAGCATGTTGGTGGGCTGAGGCATGAGAATTTCTTGGACCTGGAAGTTAGAGACTAGCCTGGGCAGCATAGCAAGACCTTCTCTCTTAAAAAAAAAATTTTTTTTTTTTAATTTAGGTGTAGTACACACCTAAGCCCAGGAGGTCATGGCTGCAGTGAGCCAAGATCACATCACTCACTGCCCTCCAGCCTGGGCAACAGAGTGAGACCCAACTCAAAAAAATATCATAATAAAATAAAATACACCTATTGGAGACACCTGGGCAGCCTCTGAACCTCCTAGGGTATCTCCACATCCCCCCTCGCACCACTTTAATCCACCTTCCATCCACACTGACTCACCTGTTCAAGCTCTGTACGTCTTATTGCCGTCAGGACAACGACCCACACCTCATGCCTTGTTCTCACCCATTGTCTCTGGTTGCCTCCTTCTAGTTCCTTCAAGACTAGCACAGCATGGTGCACAACATGTGCCCACGGACGTGGGGAGGATATAGACCCACTAGAGTGGCAGGGGAGCCCTAGCCGGGCAACCCAGCCTCAGCACTCACACTTCACAACTTTCCCAGAACACAATGTCTTCAACACTCCACGGCTTAACATAATGTTATCAACACTAAGTGACAGTGTCAGGCTGTCCGGGCACCCCCACATGGGCCCCCAACACCAAGTTATAGATGCTCTTTTCCCTCTCCACAAAGATAACATCAAATAAAAATGATGCAAAAATGCATCACAATAACTATGTCGAGGTTAGCCAGATGATAGGAAATAAGAAGAACATATTAAAATAAGCCTTCAGCTCCTCCTCACTCTCTGGTCCTGATCACCCTTGCTCCTTATCTCACTGAGAACACTGAAGTGGAGAGAAGAGAGGTCTCCCAAGCCCCACCAGACACACACAACTTATCTCTGCCTTCCTTCCCATTGCTGCACGTGGCCTGGCTGTACTCTGAGCCTGATGTGTCACCCTTTCTCTGGAAGGATGGACATCGTCCCAGCATTCCCCCCACTTCCTGAATCACTATTTTTTTCATCCAGATGTACCCAAAGTCCAGCCCAGTGTGCAGCATATTTGTTAAATGAATCAATCGTTGTGTGGGGAAGTTGGGCCCTTAGAGGTTTTCACCATCAACTACCTGCTATGTCAAAGCCTCTCTTCTTCTCATGAGGGTCCTAGGTCACCAGTCTCAGTGCTCCTTTGCCTTAACTGTATTTCATTTGAAGGCATCTTTGGCCCTTCCTGAACCTCTTAACACATCCTAAAGTGTTCTCTAAGTCCAAATCCCAGGGAGGAGGGATTAGAAAGGATCAAGTTCTTCCTCCCCATGGACCCTGGAGCTCCTTATGCAAATCAAGTCTTCTCATTTGACAACCAAGGAATTGATCCCATTACCAAAGGTTCTACCATTCTAGGGTAATTGGAGTCCTATCAGCCTTTGAAAAGCCAGTAGGGCCACTGAGTAACCCTCTCCTGACTAAAGGAGGTCAATTTTCTTTGGAGAAATTCTACCTGATATCTTTAAGCAGATCTCAGCCCTATGGAGTTGAAGTAAGGGGAGAAGATTCTTATTGGAAACTGCTGTCAAACCTTGGCAACCTGCCAGCTGTGTGTAGATGGTGTCACTCAGGGTGTTCTTTAGCTTGGCCAGTCCAGAAGATTGGCATATGGTGTCCCAAGTTGTGAGCATCTCTTGCTTACAAGAGGATGCAAAAGGCACTTTGTATTAAAGTTTATTTTGTTTTAGTTGACACATAATAATTGTAGATATTTATCGGGTACATAGAGATGTTTCAATATATATAAAGTGTAGTGCTCAGATCATCTCACACATTTATCATTTCTTTGCATTGAGAGTATTCAATATCCTCTCTTCTAGCTGCAAAGCAGCAGAGAGGTGTAGAGAAATACAGAAACAAAACAGCAGCCACCAGAAAAACAAGTTTAATCCTTTTCCCCCAACAAGAAGTGAGCACAGGAATGCATCAGACTCCGAAACGGACACACCAGCTGTAGATCCACAGGCTGCGTAACCCATGGATTTACTAACAGTAGAAAGTGAACCCCACTCAGGAAGGGGAGCCAGGCCAGGCCCCCCCGCAGGGGAAAGAGGTGCAGTTCAGAGAGGGTACCCCAGTTCCCTGTGAGACTGGGGCTGGGGAAGCTGTGGCGAGGGTGTGCCCAGGATAGAGCTAAAGAGAGAGGGGACAAAAGTCCATGGGAGCATGGGACTCTAGAACAGCCAAGAAGGGAAGCAGCCTGGCCAGAAAATTGAGACTCTCATGTGCCATCCTGGGAATGCAGTAAAGCCACTACCAAGGACTGTGTGTGAGAGGAATGGATTTCTCAGCCTGGGGCTGTCCAGATATTCTGTTTCTCTATACAGACTGTACATGGAATGCTTGATAGCCCTGCTATAGAGTGTTTTATGGTCATTTAAATTCCAAATATAGCCATGTGGTAAGATTTCTTTTCCAGTAGTTCAGATATCCCCAGGAGTGCTTGGAAGGGGGGCAGGCTGAGATGTGCCAAATGGCAATACTCCATAAAACTAATTACCTGGGAAATTTTGTGGGGAAAAGGCATCGTGATACAGGTGTTCCATGTAGTTTATAAGTCAGGACAAGCCCTGCATTTACGAGCCGTAAATGAAAATATTGAATATGCAATGTCTATTAGCCTTACGGCTCCAGATTCTGAATCACTTGCTAAATGCGTCCTCAATGCTTGAGTGCCACCAGCCGTGGTGATTAGACCACCAACCCCAGCCCTGCTGGGCCCTAAGGCAGCAGCCATCTCTCTGTGTGCATTTTAGTTTAGGTTTGGAGTCTCCCTTGGGCCAAGACCTGAGTGACTCATCTAGTCCCCACCAAAGTGCTCCAACCTGGCATCCAAGCACTCAGTGACAGCACCAGGCTATCCATGCACCTGACACCAAGGTATAGATGTTCTTTTCCTTCTCCACGAAGATGACATCAACTAACAATGGTGCAAGAATATATCATAATAAATATGTCAAGATTAGCCATATGATAGAAATATGAAGAACATATTAAAGTAAACCTTCAGCCCGTCCTTGCCCTCGGGTCCTGATCACCCTTGCTCCTTATCTCACTGAGAACACTGAAGTGGAGAGAAGAAAGCTCCTCCCCAAGCCCCATGCATAACTCATCTTCACCCTCCTTCCTGTTGCTCCATGTGGCCTCACTGTACTCTGAGCCTGGTGTGCCATCTCTTCTCTCCTACTGGAGGACATTGCCCCGGCATTCCCCCCACTTCACTTCTGAATCACTATTTTTCCCCCTCTCTACTGACCTCTTCCCAGGGGCCTATATATTTGGCACCCCCAAGGAATCCTCCAATGTGTCATTTCTTATGTAGTCCCATCCCTTCCTTGAGTTCAGGTAGAATCTGTGACTAAATCTAGCCCAAGAAATATGACAAAGGTCCTATAATTCCATGGATTATATTTTGTTATATGGCATAAGTGAGAGACTATTACAGATGTGAATCACTCCCCACCTCAGTTGAATTTGAGTTCATCAAAAGAGAGATTACTCTGGGTGTGTCTGTGTCAGAGGGAAGCCCTTTAGAAGAGGTCTGAGCCCTTGGGATGGAGCCAAGAAGTCTCTGCTGATCTTGATGTGAATAGCCATGCTACAAGAGGCCACGCATGATAGGCCACGTGACCAGGAACCAGGGGCAGCTCCTTAGAACTGAGAGTAGTCCTGGACTGATAGCCAGCAAGGAAACAGGGACTGCAGTCTTCCAGCTGCAAGAAACTGAGTTCAGTCAAGGACCACTGAAGGTTGCAAGAAGACTTCCAGCTCCTGAAAGGGAATCTGCTCAACTGACTTCCTGATTGGAGCCTTGTGAGAAACCCTGTCCAGACACTCCCAGGTTCACTGTGTTTGACTGGGAAAACTGAGAGGGAATACAGTCATATTATTCTAAGCACTAAATTTGAATGATTTGTCATACAGCACTAGAAAACTCATCTAGTTTATAAACATGTGGCTATTTCTTCCATTAAGAAAACCCTCTCTTGACCTCACATCTACCCTAGGTACCAGCCTCTTCTCCTTTTCCTTTTACAGCAAAATTCCTTAAAAGAGTGGGCCCATCTGTGCCTCAAACCCCCTACAGTTTTTTCTCAAACTCTCTCCCATCATCCCTCAGAACCGCTCTTCTTTTAGACCTTTGTGGCAGCCATATTGCTAAATCCAGTGGTGAATTCTTCCTGACTTGACCTTTCCACAGCACTGGTACAATTGATCACTTTCCTTGTGAAAATTCTTTTTTCCCTTGGCTTCTGTGACACCACAATTGCCTGGTTTTCTTCCTATCATTCTGCCATGACTTCTCAGTCTTCTTTGCTTGTCATTCTCTTTCCATGTCTTGTGAACATTAGGATGTCCCGCTCCTAGTCTCTACCTTGCTGATTTCATTTGCTGTCATGGCTTTAAATATCACCTGTAAGATTATAATTCCCAAATGTACATCTTGACCTCAAATTCCAGGCCTACTCGCCATGCTGCTTGGGTGACCAATGGGCATCTCAAGCTCAATAGGTCCAACATGGATCTTCAGAGTCCTACTCTCCAAGCCTGCTGCTCCTCTCCTTCATGTCTGATAATGGCAACTCCATCCTTTCTATAGCTCAGTCCAAAATTCCTGGAGTCAGTCTTAATCTACTTTCTAACTCACATGCCCTATCCGGTCTCTCACAACCCTTTTCTGTCTTCAAAATATATCTAAAAATCTGACGATTTCTAGCCCCTACTGCTGACTCTCTCTCCAAGACACCACATGTCTCCTGGATAATTGTGATATTTTCCTAACTGGTTTCTCAGTCTCTGCCCTTCTCCATTGCAGTTTATTCTCAACATGCCTGCAGTTTATTCTCAACATGCCTCATTGTGACATCATAATATTCCAACTGCCCCAGTAGCAACCCATCACACTCAGAGGACAACCTGATGTCCTCACATGGAATTCGAGAGTCTCCATGGTCTGTCCCTGCTACATCATTAACCTCAATGTCTGCCGCTCTTTCCTTTGCTCTCTCCCTCTCTCTCTTTTCTAGTCTTGTTGCATCCTTGCTGTTCTCGGATCATCCCAGACATGTGCATGCCTCTGGACCTTTGCACTATCTACTGCTGTATGTCTCTCAGACTTCTTTCCTCAGATATCCAATGATTTTTTTCCTTCACTTCCTTCATATATTTATTCAAATCTGCTTCTCTGGTCATTCTACTTATGATTTCAGCATACTCCAACACACTTTACTATTCTTTCTCCTTTATTTTTCTTCTTAGAATGCATCATTATTTAACATACTATGTACTTGATTTCATTTTTAAATGTCACTCTCTCATACAGGAAGGTAAGCTCTATGAAAGGAAAAGATTTGTTGTTGTTGTTTTTGTTAACAATTATGTCCCTAAATCTAGAATAGTGCCTGGAACATCATTTCAATGCATATTTGTTAAGTGGATAATTGAGCATATATGAAGCCTTCAAAAGTATCCTGCAGCATAGGAGAGCAAAGTGCTCAGTTCTCAAAGATTCCATCTTACAAAGTAGATTCACTGTAGGGAACAGAAGAAAATTATAGAAAATGTGTTTCATGTGTGCCATAAAAATGTGAGATGACTGCCAGTTTTAGGCAAAAATAAGTAGAAACTGCATGAAGAAACATAGCAGCTAAATTTGTTCCATATGTGATTCAATAATGTAGAAAATCAACCAGTATTTTAAAGGATAAACTTGATAACAATCTCCAAATAGAAAAAAATTCTGGCCTTATGGGAAAATTATGTGATCCAATTATTTTATATATAAAAATAACAGAAAATTCATTTTTAAATATCCTAAGTTTACAAAGTATACTTGAGTTCTGTTTGGGGAAAAAAATTATTAAAGCATCCACCAGATCACCAGAATCAGTAATAAATGAGTTGAAGGGAGATGGGAGAAATTAAACAAGCCTAGTCATGAATACTGAAAGTAGGTAGAAATGGTCTAAATACTTTGCTTTAAGTGTGGTTATAAATTTGATAAAATAAACAGATTAGCCGAGCTTGGTGTCTCAGCCTGTAATCCCGCGCCTTTGGGAGGCTGAGGTGAGTGGATTGCCTGAGCCCGCGGGTTCAAGACCCGCCTGGGCAGCAAGACCTCATCTCTACAATAAATCAAAAAATCAGCCAGGCGTGGTAACACATGCCTGTAATTCTGGCTACTTTGAAGGCTGAGTCGGAAGGATCGCCGGAGCCCAGCAGGTCGAGGCTGCAGTGGCCAGGAGTGCAGTCCAGTCTGGGCGACAGAGTGAGACTCCAACTCAAAAAAAAAAAAAAAGAAAGAAACAGATTAAATAAAAAACAGAAAGAGAGAAGAAAGAAAAAACAAAACCTCCAAGTTATTTAAGGAAGGTCAAGGGTTTTTATTTTGGCTTAAACTTTAAACAATTAGAAATGTGAGATTTTTTTCAAGCTTTCAAGTATCCAATATCCTAATTAAAAACTGGATGTTACCTCTAAAAACTTAATGTTAGCAAATTTTGGCATTGTAAATGACAAAAGCCAACAAAACAATCTATTTAGCAAAAATGTGATTAAAAAATTTTTGAGTATGAAATTTAACAATATCTATTAAAATCAAAAGTATTTAATGTCATTGAAATCTTTATATTCTTGTCATTTAATTTACTTGATCAAAGACTGAAATCGGTTTATTAAAATACCCCATGGTGGTTGTGATCTTGTGACACATATCTGCTGGGTATTGAAGGTCATTTTTATGAAGTCATTTTTTATTTTTAAAAGAAGAGAGGGCAGTTAACATACCTCCTATTTCTCAAGAAGAGTGACCAGAAGTGGGACTCTGTAAGGCTGGGGAAGAGACCAGCAAGATCTCATCTGAGCTAATGGGACACAAGGAGATCTGAGGAAGAAGAAAGTGGGAGGAAGTGCAGGTAGCCAAGACCTGAGATGCCAAAAGCCTGTGAAAAGGATCAGGAGCAGGTGCCAAAGTCAAGAGACTGAAAGATGTACTTGGAGCCAGGGGCCAGGATGCAGCAGGTCTGGAGCAATTTTGGCAAAAGGCATGTAAACAGGGACGTCAGTATGGCTGAGAGCAAGGAAATCCCAACTGTTTTAGCAGTAAGACTCAGTAGAAACAAAGATGAAAAGCAAAAACCCCATAAAGAGCAGGATGAGAACCTGGAATCCACTGCCTGATTTCTCCCATGCTTCAGAGGAAGCCTCAAGTTGCTTTATTAAACCTCTATGAATAGAGTCCCTGGAGCCAAGTTTGAAAACCTAAGGCAAGCAGGGATACCCTGGAAAAATATTTTTTTATAGAGTCCTGTCAACAACAAAAAAAATTATCTTGATTTTAAAATATGCTATAAAATTCATGGGTTCAATGCCAGTTTCCCAATTTGGTATTATACTGTAGCTATGTCAGTGGTTGCCACAGAGGGTATGATGGTTGATTTTATGTGTCAATCGGGAGGGTGTTTGGGGATGAGATTAACATTTAGATGGGTGGGCTTTAAGAAAACAGATTGAGCTCCATATTGAGGGTGGGTCTCAACTAATCAGCTGAATGTCTGAATAGAGCAGAGAGTCCAGGGTCTCCAAGCAAGACAGAAAATTCTCCAGCAGTTTGCCTTCAGACCTCATCTGGACCTCTGGCTCTCTGAATCTCTAGGCTGCCAACTCACAACGCAGATTTTGGAGTCTCCAGCCTTTAAAGACACGTGAACCAGTTCCTTATAATACATTTCTTTCTACATGTGTATGTACACATCCTATTGGTTCTGTTTCTCCGAAACTTTGTAACTAGTACCGGAGGAGATGGCTGGGCAAATGGTGCCCAGGAGCTCTTCATCCTAATCTCACAGTTCCCTGTCAATCTATAATCATTTGGAAAAAAGAAGCTAAAAAAAAAAAATGTCAGTGCCATGAAAGCCAAGGAGGGACTGAGAGACTGTTCTGGATCAAAGAAGTCTAGAGAGACGTGACAGTTGGGTGTACTTGTGGCCCAGACCTTAATGCTTTTGCTATAAAAAAACATTATTGTATCAGTTGGAAAAATTTGAAATGGGTTGCTGGGTGAAGAATATAGGAGCATTTTTAGTACTATACACATAATACTTTTCTGTAAGTTTGAAATAGTTTCAAAATATAAAGTTAAAAGAATAATCCACAGTTCTATGTGAGATAGTGATTTATCAATGAAGATTTAAAATAGCGGTTAGCAATTTTTTTATCTTGTGGACCAGATAATAAATAATCTTTCTCCAACCTTGCAAACCATAGTGTCTCTGTCATTACCACTCAACTCTGTTTTTATAGCATAGACAGCAATCACAGAAAATATATAAACAAATAGGGGTGGTCATCTTTGGCCTATAGTGGCGACAGAATATAGTTTGTCAACTCATGGTTTTGATAAGAGGTATTTCTTTCTCTTTCTTTCTCTTTCTTTCTTTCTTTCTTTCTTTCTTTCTTTCTTTCTTTCTTTCTTTCTTTCTTTCCTTTCTTTTTCTTTTTCCCCTCTGCCACCCAGGCTGGAGTGCAGTGGCATGCTCATAGCTCACTACACCTTGACCTCCTAGGTTCAGGCAATCCTCCTCAGCATCCCAAGTAGCTGGGATTACAGGCATGTGCCACCATGCCAGGCTATTTTTTTTTTAATAGGCATGAGGTCTCACTATATGGCCCAGGCTGGGCTCAAACTCCTGAGCTCAAGCTATCCTCCTACCTCAGCCTCCCAAAATGCTGGGATTACAGATCTGATTGCCACCATGCCCAGGCAATAAGAGGTGTTTCTTCATTGCCCAATTAGTGTTCATGAAGATTCTTCAGAGTCCACACAGAATCTCATCCTTCTCAGCGCCGCAGGCATAACAAATCCAGGCAACTTCAAGGGCTGGTGATGAACTCCAGGCACACCAGAGCCCCAAACTTATGCTTTGTCTCTGACATTGACAAGAGTCACCTGCAGTCAGCATGTCAGCACCAGTCCTGCCACCCAATCCCATGCAGTCTCAAGAAAGGAACGTCCTGCTGGCCAGTGAGAGAGATCCACTCCCCAGAATGCCCTCCCTGAGTCCAACCAAAGGCCCTCACTGAGTGAGTCCTGGAGCTGCTGGAAGCATTACTTCAACCGTGTGTGTGGCATTGAGAACCAGACAGTGTCCCAAAGAGGAGGAAAATAAACGGGGGTCATTTGATCCAGGCTTGCAGAAACTGGCCTAGACGACAGCATCAGCCCAGCTGACCCCAGGAAGGAGGAGGCGCTAGGAGCAGAGCTGAACAGGGCAGTTTCCCCAGCTCATATTATGCTGCCTTTGCCTCATCCCAAGGAAATTATCACAAAAGATAAGGCAAACTGAATCATAACAGATACACCAACAGCACCACGGGGGTGCATGGGGTGAGGTGAGTAATTTCTGCTCGAGGGATTGGGTGAAGGCAAACAGGGTCTCTAAGTAGAGATCGCATTTGAGTAACTGGGTGCAATAGGCAGAAGACCCTCCAAGTGGTGGGACCAGCAGTAAGTGCTGTTTGAGAAGAGAGAGAACGAGCCTAGATGGGCAGTTAAAGGGTCAGAGTATAGAGGATCCTCAATGTCAGGAACTTGCAGGGAACCTTGATATTGGATTCTGAAGATGGCGGAGAAACACTGGAGGGAGAAAGTTATGCGAGAGTAGAGAGGCCTTCACAGGATGGCTGGAGGGAATATGAGATATAACACCTCACTGAGGCAGGCTGGAACTAATGCTACCCAAGCCTCCCCCTTTTGGCCAAATGTCTTTTGAATACACATCATTAACATTGTAGGGATGGAGGAGAGATCTCCAGAGAACTGTTAGCACCAGAGATTGTGAGAGCAGAATGGATAAGAGTTGGCCACATCTCAGGTGTAGAGAATAAGGGGAAATAAAAGAAATTGTATTAATCATGGGGCTTTATTTTTTCTACATTTTATGATTTTGTTGTTAGATTCAGGTGGTACACATGCAGATTTGTTACATGGGTATATTGTGTGATGGATGATGGTGAGGTTGGAGCTTCTATTGAGCCTGTCACCCAAATGGTGCTTTGACATCTTAAGAAGTTAGCTGGCTGGGAGACCGCCCCACTCAGGGCTGGCCAATTCTTAGAGACACCAAAGGGCTCCACCTCTAGGAGCAAGTCTTTCCTGTGCAGCCTACCAATCTGAAGTGTATAGCCCCAACCGCTTTTTTATCTGACTCTTAAACACTAGTCAATATTTCTTCTGCCCTAAGTCATCCCAGGGCCAGGTACTAGGCAAATAGTGACCAACCCTGTAGCCCAAAGCCCACCTGATTTATTCAAACTGGCCAATTCTGTTTACTTTTCCCTGCCTTGCCTTCCCCCAGGAAACCCCAATAGAGGCCCTGGGTCAAGATTTCCCCCCTTGTTCGTGCTTCTGCCACCTGACCAAAACCTGCTGCTACCCCTATGGCCCTGCATGGATGTGGTGACCCCACCACCACCACCCAATAGGACCCATAGGACCTAAGATTATGAGACACTCTTTCCTTCCAAGCCTCATTCTCCTTTTCTCGTGTGGCCATACCAACTTTGGCCTACCATATCCCACATTTACATTCTTTTTTTTTTTTTTTGAGTTGGAGTCTCACTCTGTCACCCAGACTGGCCACCGCAGCCTCGACCTGCTGGGCTCCAGCAATCCTTCCTCCTCAGCCTTCCAGGTAGCTGGAATTACAGGCGCGCGCTACCACACCCAGCTAATTTTTTTTGATTTATTGTAGAGATGAGGTCTCACCAAGTTGCCCAGGCGGGTCTCGAACCCGCGGGCTCAGGCACTCCACTCACCTCAGTCTCCCAAGGCGCGGGATTACAGGCTGAGCCACCGAGCCCAGCCACATTTACATTCTTAGAACAACCACCTGCTCTTAGTCCTTACTAAATGAGTGCCTAGTGTCACATTTATTTTTTACATTTTTATATAGATTTATTTTTATTTGTTTATTTGTTTATTTTTTATTTTATTTTTTAAACATTTTTTATTTTAAAATTGTGGGGTACAGTTAAGAGTTAGGTATACAAATATGCATCGTTCAGGCACCCTTGTTGATAAGGGGTGTCCCCCTCTGTCCCCAGACAGATATTGACTACCATTAATCCCACCACCCTTGCCCACTCTGCCCCCCCCATAGATTCCCACCACTGTCGATCCTTTTCTTATAGTATTATGATAGATGTTCAAGGTCCACTTATGAGTGAGAACATGTGATACTCAGATCTTTTTTGCTGTGAAAGATCACTCAGTATTATAGACTCTAGTTCCATCCAGGTTGCTGCGAAATTCATGATTTTGTTCTTTTTTATAGCTGCATAGTATTCCATCATGTATATGTACCACATTTTTTAAATCCAGTCCTCTTTTGAGGGACTGCATGGTTGGTTCCAGGTTCTCGCTATTGTAAACAATGCTGCGATACACATACTTGTGCAGGTAATTTTATGTGCCACCTCTTGAGGTTTTTGGACAGGGTAGCTGGAAATGTTGTGGTTCCTTTCATAGAAATAGACAATGAAGACGCAGAGTAAATTCGAAGGTAAGATCATGAGTTCAATTTGGGGATGTTCAGTTGTGAGGTGCTGGCAAAAAGCACAAGCATGAAATGAGAAGTACGTCTGGGCACAGTGGCTCATGCCTATAATCCCAAAGTTTCGGGAAGCCAAGGCAGAAAGATTGCTTGAGACCAGGAGTTCAAGACCAGTCTGGGCAATATAGTGAGACCACCGTCTCTAAAAAACATTAAAAAAAATTAACCAGGCATGGTAGCATGTTCCTATAGTCCCAGTTACTTGAGAGGCTAAGATGGAAGGATCACTTAAGCCCAGGAGGTCAAGGGTACAGTGAGCTATGATTGCCACTGTAATTGAGCAATCTGGTTTCAAAGAAAAAAACAGAGGAGGGTGCGGGAAATATAAGTCTGGAGCAGTTTTAAAAATCCCCTCTTCCCTAAGATCAACTCCAATTATCCAGAAATTCCTAATTCTGGATAAGCCCATACTTCAATGTGCAAGAAATATGTTGAGTGTTCAGTAAGTGTTGGATGAATGAATTAATTATTGGTTAGAAGAGGCAGTGGACTGACCACTAAGAAACATGGGTAGAAGCCTCATCATTGTCCCTTTTTCTTTTCTTTTTTTTTTTTTGAGTTGGAGTTTCACTCCATCACCCAGGCTGGAATGCAGTGGCACACTCAAAGCCACTCCAGCATCAACTGGCTAGGCTCTGGTGATCCTTCTGCTTCAGCCTTCCAAGCAGCTGGGACTACAGGCACGCTCTACCATGCCCAGCTAATATTTTTTATTTATTTATTGTCTCGAACCCTCGGGCTCAGGCAGTCCACTCATCTCGGCCTCCCAAAGTGCTGAGATTACAAGCTGGGCCACTGAGCCCGGCCTACTGTCCCTTTTTCTCCATAAAGTTACTTCTTTCTCTCTCTTTCTATACCTTGATTTCCTCTTCTCTTAAATAAGAGAGTGAAACTAGATGTCGAAGGCCATTTCCAGCCATACTTCCCCTTTATCCTTGCAGTGCTTCTTGTCTTGGAGTTGAACATAAAGGATCCTTCTCAATTGAGCCCAGATGCAACTTGAGTAAGGTAAGTGTGGAAATTCCTCCTCCCCGACTGGGCGGACAATTGTTTCCAACACCTGGTGCCCCTTCCCGTGCCCACACCCATCCTCAACCCCAAGCTCTTTGTGGACACACCTCCCACTCTATGTGATGGAACCTCCACAGTTCCTTAGCTAGACAACAGGGCCCTTTGCAAGTTGACTCCGACCTAACCATCCAACCTCTGCCCTCCACATGCCCCATGCTGCAGCCAAGCCCACTGGCATTGTCATCATTCCTCAAGCACCTTCCTCCTCCTACACCTCAGCCTTGCATGTGCTCTCCCACCACTTGCAACACCCTACCCACCTGGCAAACTCATCCCATGCTTGGAACCAGATCAGATGTATCCTCCTCTTTGATGCCCTGTTGGAGCCCATTTGGAAGTTAGTCACTCACTCCTCACTAAATTTACATTTATTTGTATGATTCTTTCATTCGTCTTTGTCTTCCTTGCTTGCAGTATAAGCTCTATGAAATCAGAGATGGAGACTAAATTCTTTGGGCTCACTCCAGCATGCAGCCTGTTACTTTCAAGAAGTATTTCCTGCATGAATGAATCAATGGCAGATGCCCACCCAGTCTCCAACATGCAGCCTGCTACTTTTGAGAAGTATTTATTGAATCCCCAGAGAAGTCTGTACAATTTCTATGATGGTACCTATCTCGTGTGTTATTATTATTTGTATTCCCCTTTCTCCACTAACCCCAGAAAATTGAACTCTTCAGGATGGTGCTAACCATCTTGGCAGAGAGACAGTGGAGATGGCTGGTGATCAACGCTGACGCCAGATTCAGGTTCTCTGAATATGAGACTCTTGTTCTCTAACTTTTAAGCTGCTACCCTCTGGCAGGGTAACCTCTCTGAGCCTCCTGGACTAGTGAGCACCTATATCATAGAGTCATTCTCAACTTGAATGATAGCAATCTGTGCAAAGTACCTAGGGTTGTACCTAGTAAACACTCAATAAATATCAGCCCACATTAGCAGCTGCAGAGATGGCATTGCTGCTACTGGTCAAGAGATTTCCCCAACACTTCCCAAGGCTCAGGCCTGCAGAAAGCAATCAATAATATCCTCATGTGATTGAGTGAGTGAAGCAGAGCTCACCTGCCAGGGCTTCATCCACTGGCTCAGCTCCAGGAATGAGCCTTTGTGTTTCTAACAGCACTGAGCCCTGGGAGGGTGGTATCCTCACTTCCGATCCAAGTCTCCGCCGACCATTCCTCTCCCCAGGAAACAGCAGTTTATTGCTGAAATTCATCTCTACATCCTCCCTATTGGTTGAAATTTCAGTGTTCATATTGCAATAAAAGTCCTTGCCTTGGCAAGGTGTAATACCGTCTTTAAGATCCTTGCATCGGGAAACAGAGGGGACACACTTGGGCCCTACTTGCCAGCAGTGACTGAAGCGCCTCTGAGCCTGGGAGAGGGGACTAGGGACAGGTCTGCATGTGGAAGGCAGGAGTGAGGTGCACTCCCAGACTGGGCTAGGCTCTGAGCTCACCAAGGTTTTGAGTGAGTGTAGAGTCCTGAAAATGGGAGTGAGAGTGGGTGCTGGGGGAGAGGGTCCTCAAGTTGAACGTTGAAGTAAGCTTCCTACCAGAGAAATGCAGACAGGACCCCCAAGACCTCAGCACAATTGGGATATTGACCCAGGTTGCTCATTTGCAAAAATAGCGATCTTGACAGAACATCACCTAGGCCTGTCTGCTCCACCAGCACTCTCCAGAGTGTATTCACCAGGTTTGCTGCGTCCTAGGCCTTTATGGACAGTGGTCTGATCAACTAAACTCCTCCTCAAATAACCAACATTCCCCAAATTCCTTTTAGCCTGAAACTCTTGAATTCAGTAACATTCAATTCAAAGGAATGACTTTCTAATGATGAAATTTCAAGCCAAAGGCACATGAGTACAGGAGAGATTCGGGAGCAGACCAGCCATCAAGAATAGCTCAAATCACACTGAAGGAAGACTGTTCGTTGCCCTGTCTTCACCCAGCCCTGTTCCCACAGGATGGCACAGCAAGGAAACGTGAATGTTATGTGGGAGGAGAGATGTTTCTATTTTTAGAGTTCCTTGCAAGATTCCCTTCCAACCTCAACCCACATCAAAACAACAGTTATTGAGAACCAAAGGGCTGGAGAGAACCTTTTCAGATGAGGAATCACAAAGAAATTTGTGACTTAACCAAGGTCACACCATTCACAAGCTTGTTCCCTGACTCTTGCCGCTCTTTCTGTGGCATGTGGAAGATGGGTAACTCCACACCGCACCCCCACAGGGGACCCCAGGAATGCAAAGACATTGCACAATGCTTTGTTTCCCCCAGCTCCCTTCTAAAGTCATTTAGTGGAAAATCAAACAGGAAACATTCCGTTTGCCGTACTTTTCCTGCTAAGTGCCATGACTTATGCGCTTAGGGCTAGGGAGAAAGTCAAGAGAGAAAATTCCAAAAGAGCCCTGGGCACTCGGGCAGCTTTAAAAGATGGTGTTTGCAGCTCATCTTCCTTTTTAGTAACTGGAAGAGTCATCCTGACCCACATAAAGCAAAGAACCTGAATGTTACAACCCCGCTTTGAAGAGGATCCGCCTCAGTGGAGTTCAAAGGGAATAAAAAACTAGGTCAGTTGCCCAGGGTTTTTGAAGAAAAAGAAAGGAAAGGGGGGGAAAGCTATGTTCCTAGGGAAATTGGCATCTTCCATCTCCTATTGTCTTGGTTTCTAACTAAATGAAATAAATAAACCAGCAAGTTTTGAATCTATGTCGAAGGTATAAGCCAGAATGCCCGAGACACACCAGTTAATTTAAGCCACATCAGCTTTGGCCCAGCTCCGTTTCCCTCTAGTTCCCTATTCCAGAGCATCCTGTCCCTGCAACACGCGCAGAGCCGGGAACTCGTTCCTTCACTTGCAGCAGCCCTCCTGGTCTCTCATCTACGGCGCCCACTCCAGCGTGGCTGGCCCCACAACAAGGGTACCATGGGAGCAACTGCCACTCTCTTCTCTCCTTTCATCCAGTCATTCATTCATTCATCAGACGCTCCCACATCGATTCTGTTGTGCCATGTCCTCCAGCCCTGATCCCCAGGACTTAAAGGAAGCACACATCAGCTGATTGAATCACTCGCTGGACAACCCCTCATCCAAGAACTATGCTCGTGGCATCTCACTCAGATAAGCCTACAAGAAAGGCATTACTTTTTTTCAGTTCACCAACAAGCCTCAGAGGGGAATTAAAGAACCCCAGGCCTAAATTTATCTTTCTCTTTTAAAGACAGAGTTCTTTCTGCATTGGGGTTCATTCTAGTCTGGCAGCGTGTGGCTAGTAGCTTCCACATCCAGTCACGTCTGACAACCCTTCCTTGCCTCCTCCACTCATCCTACCAGTACAAAATATGTCCATGTATCCCTCTGGCTCATGAGACTGTGAGCTCCCTGGAAAGAAGCTGCAACATCTTTCTCAGACTGCTGTGGAGGAAGATAAGATAGGACCAAGTATTGGGGGCAGGAAGGTAAGACACAAGAAACAGCTGAGCATTGTCCATGGTGTCCTTGGGCCTGCTCCCAGGGCTGGGCATGGGGGCCAGTTTGAGGCAGGAGAGCACTTCCATCTTCCCCACCTTTAGCTGGCCCTGTTGGGGTCTCCTGTGGTTTTTTTACTTTTATTTATTATTTTTTGCTTTTATTTCATCCAAGACACATTTATTCAAAAATTCTTGAACTGTACCAAGAAGGACAGGTAGTATTGGGAAAGGCAAAGATGGTACAGAGGGCCCTCCGGGTGGAGGGAAGGGCACAAGCAAAAATACAGGGGCCACAGAGAACACAGCAGGGGGCAGGGCTCGAAGTGTGGCCCCAAATCAAAGTACAGGTAACGAGGAGCCTCTAAGTGGTTTGAGCGGAACTGCAGGTGGGTGGGTTACAGGCAGAAGACAATGCTCCCCTGTCACATTATGTACCTGCCCACCGCTAAAACCCAATGCTTGTTTTCCCTCACTTAGCTTAACTGGAAAAGTGAGACCCTGGGAAATCAAATCAGAGCCAACGCTGGGTAGTTAACTCTGGAATCAATTGCCCTAGAGTTATATTTTTAAAACACAAATCACATTAAATCGCTCTCTTGCTTATAAGCTTTCCATGGTTCCTTTTGCCTACAGGATAAAGTCCAAACCCCTTAGCTTGACATGCAGTCTCACACCGCAAGGCTGCTCATCACCGCACTAAGCAAGCTTCTGGCAAGCCACGTTCTCCGTTCCCCAAACAAGCCACTTTAAGCACAAGCCTTTCATTCATTCATCCAGCAGGTATTTATGGACCCTTTACCAAGCACTGAAGGTGGGCCAGGCCCTGGTGCCACCAAAGTGATCAAAACGGATACATTCTCCTTTTTCTTGGCACTTAACAGTAATTACAACTGCAATAAATTCTAGGAAGAAAAGCTCAGTTTGTTGGGCAGAAATGTAACTAGGGGCCCTAAATCACGTGGGAAGCCAGAGGATCCTTCCTTGTTAGATGCCAAAGGGTGAGTAGGATTCCGGATTCGCTCAGACAAGGGCAGGGGAGTGAGGTAAAAGGATCCCAGGTAGAGGGAACAGCAGGAGTGTAGTCTATGAAGCTAGACCCAGCTTAGTGAAGCCACACCAGCCTTCATGGAGGGACCATCACAGAGCAGGTGAGAGGGATGGCTGGAGGGCTGTCCCTGGTAAAGTTTGTTATATGTTATTCTGGGGTTGTAGGCATGGAAATGACATCATATTTTTATCTGGCTGTTGTAAGGAGGATGGAATGAGAGGAAAGTAAAAATATTTTCTCTTGGAATCCAATCCCTCTTTCCCTATAACAAATGTTTTTTTTCCCGTTCCGGAGTTTATGTCTTTTGCGGGTGCTTCCCTGGTCCTATCAAGCCAAATAAGCATTTCTTCCTCTTTGTTCCCCCTCCATATCCTATGAACAGAAAGCTTATATTTTAATATGTATTGAGTGTATTGTGAATTCTTGTTCTACCAGTTTCCCTCCAATAGATGATCCACTTTTCAATGGTAATAAATGCATTTTAAAAAGTTTTTTACCCTTGAGATATAGCAAAGATCCTGGAACCTTGTGGATAGCCAATAAATATCTATTAATTAACTGGTTAAATGAATGAAACACTCAAACTGCAGGACAGTCCCGCAGGTGTCCTTGGACGAGCCCAGTTCTCCCCTCTTTCTTGTGTTTCTGAAGAAGTACAGAATATTCTAGGAATGCAACATTCTGATAAAAGGGGGTACTGCCAGAGCAGGCCAGATTGTGTTCCAGTCCTCCCTCCCTCCAGAACAGGCTGTCCTTCCACACTTAAGCCCAGTGAATCATGTTGCTCCAGAGTATCAAGCCCAGGGCAGGCTGCTTTGCAGGTTCCCTCCAGTGTGGTACAAATGGGTACACGCAGATAAGACTCCATCTGCCCCAGGCAGCTTTCCTGAGCGTTGGAGGCCGGACTCACAATGAATTCTGGGCTTCTATTGTCCCTTGCTGCCTGTCTATAAAGTAATAAACTCGCTTTATGTAACTTGCTGTGTGTAGGGGGAGCAGTGTTCTGTCTCACTGAAGACAGACAAGTTGGTAACCAGTGCAAAGTGACCCTGCTTCACACAGATCTCTACAGAACACTCTCTGTCGTTGACCTCTCCCTGGAACTGCATCTCCATTCACATGTAGAAATGTTCGTGAAATAAGCCAGGTACAGACAGACAGATATTCCATGATCTCTCTTACATGTGGACTCTGAAAAAGTCAGACTCAGAGCAAAGACTACAATGGTCGTTACCTGGGGGCTTGGGGAGATGATGGTCGAAGGATACATACTTTCATTTAGGAGGGATGAGTTCAAAAGATCTATTATACAACACGGTGGCTATAGTTATTAACAATGTATTGTGCGCTTGAAAATTGCTAAGAGAGTAGATTGAAATGTTCTCATCACAAATAAACATGTAAGACTAAGCATATGTTAATTTGCTCGATTTTGCCGTTCCATAGTGTACATATATTTCAAACTAACATGTTGTACGCCGTAAATATATACAATTTTTGTCAAATAAATAAATACATAAAAATGTCTGAATTTTTCTCTCAAATCTGAGAAAGATCCTTTCATACCTGTATTGATAGATTCCCCTTACAAACAGGAACCTGCTGGCCCCATGAAAGAGCCCTGTCTCGGTGGGGATAATGGACTCAACTGGGGTGCAGTGAGGTACAGGCTGATGGTGTGTGTGTGTGTGTGTGTGCAACTCAAGGCCAAAGGAAAAAAAATACTACAGTGAGACTGATATTCAATTGTGAATGTGTTTAGGATAAAGGAAGAATGGGAGCAGGTAGTCTTTCTAAGTGGCTATGAGCAAAAAACCCAAAATGGCCAGTTGTTTTGGAGGCTCCCCTGAATTCCAGGTTCAAGGCAGACCCAGCCAAGGCCAAGGCCAGCCCCATTTGGCTTTCAGACCCTTCTCTTTCCATGCACTGGATGAGAACAAGAGCCCCACAGGTTCACCTACACAGAAAAAGAGGCACACCCGCCACATTTACATTCCTGTATGCACATGGTGTTTTCAAGTCCTGGGATGTGATGTTGATGAAAGACAGTTAATTCAATTTCTATGGAGAAGTTGATTAATGGACTGGATTAAAAGAAGTCCCTAGTGTCCGCAGCCTTCGCCCAGCATACCAATTCTGCGTTATCTGGCCTGGTTTTCTCCTTCCCTCCTCACTTGACACTTTGACAATACATACTCCGGCACAGCGGGAAGGAGGGAGGGAGGGGACGGGAGATGAGAAACCACAGATTAGGGCTGGAGCACACCTCTATATTTAATTAGTTCTATTAATATTTAAAAATAATAATAAAAGAGCCCCGTGGGGAACATACTGATCTTGGGGTTGTTTTAGCGATTGACAGCTGTTCTGGAGCGGGCATTCTGCCAGAGAGTTCCCAAAGGACTCCGCGTTTTCTTTGGTGAGAAAAGGAGGCGTCTGTTCCTGCTCATCAGGGAATAAACCAGAAGTCACAGCCACCTTGAAATGCCAGTCGGTGTGAGGGCAAGACTCAGAGTGGGCTGCAGCTTCGCTTTGCCCCAGTGGCACAGGGCCCTTCCCTAGGCTGTCCTCTCAAGAGCTCCTGGCTTCTCCAAGAAGATTTCTGCCCATAATGAAAGACCACGGGAGAGCAGGTTGCTCATGACCCGGATGGTGGGTTTCTTTTGTTTCATCCCTACCCCGTGATGTTGCCAGAGGGACTTGAGGCAGGGGTAAGCAGCACCCCTAAGTGTCCATTCTACCCTTGGCATTGATGAGGTAGTATTTAGAGCAACTTTCTCTCTCAGACTAATATTTGTAAGACCCTTGCACTTTTCAGAGGCTTCCCACATCTGCCATCAGCTTGAATCTGTGTACCGAATCTGTAAAGCAAGACCCGGAGAAATGATTTTGTCCACTGAAAGAAATCAATATTACCTCCTTTGTGTAGGCATTTGAAAGGCCTGAATTTGCAGGCACCTGATTGCAAGGAAAACTACCTAAAGGTGATAACAAGTGATCTGAGCACTAGAAGGGTCATCTTCTGACTCCGCCCTTCCCACCTCCCGTTAGAGATGGGATCCGTCAATTGTCCTTATTAATAACCTGGTCCCTTGTGGCTTTAGTTAAGAGCATCTTGCCCTGGTTTCCAATCTGCATGTTTGCTGTGACTGTACCATGTTCCTGCACTTTGGTGGCAAGAAGGGAGCCCATGGAGCTCCAGGTAGGTGTGGACTGGTGTGTCACTAAGACCCCCAAAATGCTGATGAATAATTTATTCAAATGAGCCTGTGAATGTTAGGCAATATTGCATTACAAAATAAATTATAATTTTTTAAAAAGGAGAAAGAAATCTCAGTTCATTGAAAAACATTGCAAACACGGGCAATTTTCCCTTTATTAAAAAAGAAGTGGAATCTCATTTAAATAAGAATCTGTTACAACAGCTACAGAGTCGTTTCAGTGACTCCTTAATAGAATGGCCCCCTAAACAAACCACATCTGCCAGATGCCTGCATTACCTTTTCAATTAAAATTCTGTTCCTATTGTTGGAAGGTTAACTTTGAACTTACAAGGCTATGTAGCTCACTAGGGTATGGAGTTAGTTGCCTGTAAATACGCATAAATTAGCATCATTTATCCCAGGTGAGGTTTCTGAGGAGAACTGTGAGTACCTCTGTAGGTATCTGGATGGATCACCTTTTTTCTGTACCAGGAAAAGAAAAATGTCATTCAAAAATGCTAAGAATCTCGGGGATTTACATTTTTTACAGGAAAAAAAAGAACTTCATTTTGACCAAAGATAAGATATTGGAAGAAGCCAGGCTCAGTGGCTCAGCCTGTAATCCTGCACATTTGGGAGGCTGAGGTGAGTGGATTGCCTGAGCTCGCAAGTTCGAGACCCGCCTGGGCAACTTGGCGAGACCTCATCTCTACAATAAATCAAAAAAAATTAGCCGGGTGTGGTAGCGCACGCCTGTGGTTCCAGCTACTTGGAAGGCTGAGGCAAAAGGATCGCCGGAGCCCAGCAGGTCGAGGCTGCGGTGGCCAGGAGTGGCCACTGCCCTCCAGTCTGGGTGACAGAGTGAGACTCCAACTCAAAAAAAAAAAAAAAAGACATTGGAAGAAGTGGGGGATACTTCATTTATTCATCCAAAAATATTCATGGGGCACTTTCTACCTGCCCTTCCTATGCACAGCCCTGAGGCACATGCCAGGATGCAGCAGTGCCTGCTGTCAGAGGACTCACAGGTGGGTGCCACAGTTCTGCCCTGACCAGCTTGCTGCCCGGTAGAGGGAGGCACTTGAAGGGGATACCATAAAACCAATTCATCCCTTTGGCTTAAGCAAGGCCCTTTCCCATATGACTGTTTTTATAAATCATATATCTGGTAGGATAACTCAACAAACAGGTGGGCATCACACCTAAAGCCAACATGGGAGCAGAGATAGATAAAGGAAAGGAAAAACCCACCAATTATAATGGGCATTCAGGGGCATCATTGAAGATTGACGATTTGCCTTATAATTTTGCTTCAGGAGGATCCAGTCCTCTCTGTCCCTTCACAGAGGAAAAGACTCAAGACAATGGATAGATCCTCAATCTTCAGAAGATGAAACATTGCTTCCATCAACCCTCCCATCACTTCATCCAACAAACACAAAGCACTCACGTTGGGTCAGGCAATATTTCAGGCACCGGAGACACAACTGTGACCAAGAGACAGTGCATTTTCTGAAGAAGGTGATAGTGGTGGGAGATTCGGAAACAAAATAGGCAAGTCCTGGGGTGGGAGAACTCATTCCACTGGAGAGGCTGGGAGGAAGCCCTTCCCCAGGCCCTGTGCCTACCCAGACAATGTCTAAGGTAGAGAAGTTAAAGCCCGGGCAGGAGCAAGCCAGGCAGACAGATGTGAGCACAGACATATGTGAGCAGGGAGTAGGGCATGATCTGGGATCCAGCAGGAAGAATGCACACAGCTAGCAAATGACTTTCAAGGGAGGTCTTAGCTGCTTGTTTCATTATATCATCTTCAATGATGGCCCCCAATGCCCATTAGGGTGGGTTTTGCTTCTCCTTTGCCTATCTCTGCTCCCATGTTTGCTTCAGGTGTGATCCTCATCTACTGAGTTATCCTACCAGATATATGGTTTATAAAAACATTCACATAACAAAGAGCCTTTTTTAAGCCAACCAATACTCTTGTTAGCAATTCAACACTCTTCTTCACCTCTAAATTCCTTCTTCCTTTTGGCTTTTTTTTTTTAACCGGACGGTTTGTGACAGTCCTTACATCTTTGTCTTCTCTCATTTTGCTTTTCCACAGGTTTCATGGAATGCTGAAGGCCACCAAGTCCAGTCTGTCACCACCATTTGCTGGAGAAGAAGAAGTGATTTGAGCAGGAAGCCTTCTGGGCTTTAGACCACTCTTCAAAGGGAGAAGGCCGAGATGGATCCTGGGGCATAGACGGAATAGTGGATACTAACTGAGACCTTCTAAGTGGCCCTACATACCTGGTTTGAGTTAGTTTAGGTAGTCATCATTTCTGGCTAACTGACCACAGGTGGGCCCAGCAGGAGCCACACTCAAGAGTCAGGGGCCCTTTGATTGGTGTTTGGGGTATGGCCATCCATAGCCAAGCTACAACCTGTGACGAGGCGGGGGTGGGGAGAGCACCTGGCCAAACATCCTAGAGAGGCACAGGACAAATCCACCCCATGGACAGGGGTTCAGGGCCTTGAGAAACCCAGGCTAAGATATTCATACTGCAAATTAGTAACTAGACCTGGGAGGGAGAAAGGCATTGAGTGTACATGCTGTTTCAATCAAACCGTAATCTCCACAAAAACAAGAAATATCCCTATTATATCTATTTGAATACTGATATTGCTGAACACAGAAAAAAAATACTCAATAAAGAAATGTGGCCTTGCCACTTTCCTGCTCAGAAGCCTCGAGAAGTTCCTTGTGCTCGCAGAGTGAAGTTGAACTACCCTGTGGTCATATGATATGGACTCTACCTCCCCAACCTCAAATGCCTTTTGGACATTCTGCTCCCAACTGCCACCTGGGTCCCGCCTACAACCACCCACATACCCCACGTTCACACAGTCCTTCTCTGCCCCTACCCTCCAGCCAGTCTGAGCTATTTCCAGTCCTTTGAACATGCTACAGTTTGTCTTGCGTTCATTTCTCATGCCTCCAAGCTTTTGCATAAGATTATCTCTATTTTAGGAACACCCTCCCCACCCCTGTGCAATCCTTACTGCATTGGAAAATTCCTGCTTGTCCTTAAAGACCCAGGTCACAGGTCACTTGTCTGGGAATCCTCCTCTGTACAAAAACCCCTTCCTGGCACTTGTCTCTATCAGGCTATTCTCACACAGCTCAACAAGCTTTGAAATTCTTTATTCCCCTTCTTCATTTAGATTGAGTATCTTGAGAACCGGAGCTGTGGTATTCACCAATGAAAAGGCATAACAATTGATAAATGAATGAGTGAATGAATGAATGATAAGCACCATCACTGGCCTGAAAAGTCAGAGGTTCCACAATCACATGTCCTATTAGAGAAGGCAAAACTGGACACCAACAAGGTCTGGACCTGACTGCTCCTCCTCTCCCCAAGTGCCGTTGTCTGTCCTCTCTCTGGGGCTCTTCCATTTGTAGAAGAAGCATTTAAAGACATGGTGCTGCCTTAGCAGCAATCTGTCCTGGATGTACAGGTACTTAACTGTTTCCTAAAAATGAGTTTGAATGCTCAGTCTATTCCCTTAATCGGCTGCAGGCTTCACAGATGGTCCCTCCAGCCTGGAACACCACAGTCATTAGAGCAGATTCCATTATGGGGAAGGAAGCAAACATTTTCAGAATAAATGAAATAAAGAAATAAATGACTTCTTAAGGAGGGACTAGGGACACATGGATCATTTTATCTAGAGAGCTTTTCTCCAGACTTGAACAGAGAAAAGGAAAAAAAAGATATGATGGAGCATCCTTCATGCCACATGTTTCAACATACATAGGTCATTAAATCTTCACAACCAGCTGTGAGGTAAGCATGATTTTCTCCATCTCACAGATGAGGAAAATGAGATTCAGAGATCTGAAAGAGACTCCTGTGGGCACACAGCAATGCCGTGGTATTGCCAAAATTCAAACCTAGGACTAACTCCAAAGTCTAAGGGAAATTATGCTTCTTCTTGCCAAGAATATGGTTTTGCCAGATGACAGACTGTAAAGGGACCCCCTTATTAAGATAAAGCAGTACTTTACAAGGTTTTTATCTTAGACAGGACAGCCTCTGGGTGGGTAAAGCAAGCAGAAGCTAGAGACTCTGGCATCAACTCTGGCATCTTTATCCACATATTTCCTTTCCCTCAGAGATCCTGCATTCCAGAACCTGAGTCTCCCACCTCAGTGCCCCACAGGACTGTTACCCATGTTTAAAGCACCAGTTCAAACATACATGCAAATCCTATCCTTGGATTGGAACAGCTGAGGAAGACGAAATACCTAAGAAGACTTTACCAAGTATTACAGGAAAACAGCCAGGGAGAACATGGGAACCACAAAAGCATGATGGAACAAGCATGGGCTTCCAGTTCTGCCTGAGAGAATCCATATCCTGGCTTATGTTCCAACACTTTAAGGGACCTCCAAGGTCTTTCTGGAGCCAATGTCTACAGTTAAGCAAAGATCAGAGGACCCCCAGAGAAGATATGAATAGCTTGGGACACCCAGAGCTATGGGAGGCAGCACCAAGACCATAGACTCACCCATAAGGCAGGCACAAGACAACAGTCACTGGGACAGGTGTGAAAGCCCCAGGGGTCAGAGCACCCACTGGTGCCTGTGAAAATACAGACCCCATCAAGCTGTCCCTGGCTAAAAACCATCTGTACGTTCCCATCCCCTTTGTGTGCTCACAAACCTTCTACAACGGCCTCTTTGTACCAGTTGGGGTTCTCTAGAGAAACAGAACCAGCAGGAGATACATGTCTTGATATACTATAAAGTATTGGCTCACACGATTATAGAAACTAACAAATCTCAAGATCTGCAGTCAGCGAGCTAGAGCGCTGATGGTATAGTTCAATCCAAAGACCTGAAACCCAGGAAACCCGGTTGTGTAAGTTCCAGTCTAACAGTCAGCAGGCTCAAGACCCAAGAAGAGCTGATGTTGCAGCTCAAGTCCAAAGGAAAGAAAAGACCAACGTCCCAGCTCAAGCATTCAGTCAGGTCAAGTAGAAGGAAATTCCTTCATACTCGGCCTTTTTGTTCCATTTAGACTTTCGACTGAATGGATGGGGTCCACCCACCTTTTGCTTTGCTCTATCAATTAATATGCTAATATTATCTAAAACTCCCTCATAGGCACACCCAGGAAAACTTTTAACCAAATATCTGGGCACCCCATGTCCCAGTCAAGTTGGCATATAAAATTAACCATTACTCCCTTTAACTTTGTAGCTTCCCTTCCTTCAGCCCATACAGCTCACATCCTCGCCCAAGCCACACTGTCTCATATCCTTGGCGTTTGTACACATGTTTCCCTACCAGGATGCTCTTCTCTTCCTTCTCTCCTCCTTAAACATATATTCATATGTCAAGACCCAGCTCCTGAGTGGCTTCTCTGACTCCTCAGTCTCTTTCCTTTGTGATGTCAGATCATCTCAGTTCGGTTCATTATTATGTCATTAAACACTTCCAATACTATTCATAGTCCACTGAGAAGCAAGCATAAGATGGGGCTCCTATTTCTTCTGCATATATAGTTGTGGGAGAAAGAATCATTTAAAAAGGCAATTTCTGAACAGTATAAGCGTGTCTAATCTAGCCTAGAGTGGAAAGTGGGGAGAAGGGTACAAAGTTGTTTCTGGAGGAGATAAACAAGTCAAGTCTTGAAGTGGGAGTTAGGACAATGAATGAGGAAGAAGGTTGGCATTTCAAGCTTGGAAAACAATTTAAAGCAAGGTGAACAGGTGTCAGTTCACCTGTCTAAGAAGCACAAGCAGTTTGGTGTAACAGGAATGTGAATCGAAAGAGGTTCTTGAAGAAGATGTTGAATCTAGACCCAGGTCAAGAGGACACATATAAGCCATGAAAAAGAAGCTGGCCTTGATCCTGGCATGGATAACAACAAAGCTTCATGGGTGTTGCTGTTTTAACACTGATCTCGCTGAACTTTAAGACTTGTTCATATACAAGGCGGGGGGGGCAAAACATCTGAAATTATCTTTTGAAGGATGAGCCTCTTCTAATACAGGCTTCCCCTGCTGGGTAAGTGTTAGGAACTCATCAGCATCAGTGTACCAGCTAGCATTGTTGTGAGAGGTGGCGTTTGGCTTTAATAAATTTTTTTTTGAAATTCAATGCATTTGCCCATTTCATGATAGGTGATTTATGAGCACACCTGCCCACATCGTGCTGAGTGTTCAGCAGTTTCTGACCAAAAACAACACGACTCCAGTGTCCCACCCTCCCTATTCACCCACCCTTGTCCCAAGCAACTTGTTTTTATTTGTTTGTTTTTTGAGTCGGAGTCTCACGCTGTTGCCCAGGCTGGAGTGCAGTGGTAAGCTTACGGCCACCGCAGCCTCAACCTGCTGGACTCAGGCAATCTTTCCACCTCAGCCTTCCAGGTAGCTGGAACTACAATCACACACTACCACGCCCGACTTTTTTTTTTTTTTTTTTTTTTTTTGTAGATACACAATCTCACCAAGTTGCCCAGGCTGGTCTCGAACCCCTGAGCTCAGGCAATCCTCTCGCCTTGGCCTCCCAAAGTGCTGGGATTACAGGCTTGAGCTACCACGCCTAGACTCTGTTTTTTGGTTGTTTGGTTTTTAACAAACAAAAAAAGTCCTCAAAGGGAAACATTTTGCCAAAGTGGAAGTGGTGAGGCAAAAAAAAAAATGGCAGACGCACTATAAGGCATCAAAATTGACATACTCAAATGCTGTTTTGAGCAGTGGAAAAAGAATCGCAATAGGTGTACTGCATCAAACAGAGAGTACTTTGAAGGTGACTGAAGTTTAAACATGTAAGAATAAATAAACATTTTTTAACAAATAAATTTCGGCTTTTTGGGAGTTCCCCCTCCTATGTGCTATCCCATGAGATTGAGCCTTTTGAGAACAAGGATCATGTCTTTGTCACTTGGTAGCCCTAGCACGCAGTATGGTACAAATGAATTTTCAATGAAAGCTTTTGCAGTAGATGGAGGAAGGAAAGGAGGGAGGGAGGGAAGGAAGATAATTGTCTTTGGTCTTTGCAAAAACATAGGGAAGTAAGTAAAAGTCAATGTAGTTCCCATTTTACTGTTGGGAAAACCGAGATACAGCGAGTTCAATGATTTGCCTGTCTCCCGCTATGTGGTTGTCCTGATTCCTTGCCCAGAGTTCCTTTTCTGAGGATGTACTGATCCTCTACAGGAGAGATGGGAAGGCATGCAGCTGCCACAGTTCCTGGCCTGGGACCGGCCTGCCAGCCCCAGGCGGGACCTGGCAGCCAACTTTTGTCAGTGGGGCTGCGTCATCCCACAAGACCAAACTATTTTAAGAAAGAGAGGATCTCTGGCTGTCTAGTTCACCTTTACTTTAGTGATTACAAGGCAGGGTCAGGAACAGTCCCCAAACATTAGTGACTTTCCAGCATTTTTCTCAGTCACATATCTGTGTTCCCTTCCCCAAACTTAAGTGGATTTGTGCCAAATTTACCCCCAGTTTTCTTCCCCCTTGCTGGGTCAATCTGCTCTTCTTCTTTAGCTGCCCCTGCCTGCTCCCTACATTCTGATCTTCTTTCTCCACCCTTTCTCATCCGCCCTTCCCCTCCCCATTCCCCACTATGGCAGATAACCCATCCACCCAACTGCGTTTTTTAAATCCTCCTAGGTCTGCCATGGCCTTAGCCTGGCCCTCAAGGAGCTGCCTGCTGGACGTTTCCTCTCCAGAACCCTGGACCTGACCTCCCCTCTCCTGTGGCCCTCTCCTGCCAACCCAGAATTGAGCAGGGCCGGGGCCAGGGAGAGAGCAGGACTATTAACCGGCAGCATTGGCAGGGAGCAGTTTATGCAGCGTGGTCTCTTTGTTTCATCTAGTGGAACTGGCCTCGTAATTAACTTCTCTCGATGGAGCCTGCTGGTCCCTGAGCTCCCTTTATACTCACAATTCCACATTTCAAGGACGTTCCGGAGCCCACATCTGCTCCGGCAACATGTTCAGGCTACAATTCTGCCACCTCTCAGTGGGACTGGGGTTCTGGCTTCTTTGCAACCCCAAGTTTCTTGCCCTCAGAGATTAGCCAACCTGAGCAGCACTGCTCCTCTCCAGCGTCCATCCAAGGCCTTCTACCCAGTTCTCATCCTGAGACAAGACCCAGCAGAGGCAGCCACAGGCCGTACAAATGAAAGGGAATGGGGGCAAAAGACTGAGGTCCACTCAACACCCTCCCCACCAGTCCAACTCCCTGGCAACACAGAAACGAAAATCTTTGGAGTCCTGTACTTTGTCACTTGCAGCACTCCCAGGAGAACCAAATCTCTCATTTTGGTCTCACTGTCTAGACCAGGAATATTTCTTGCTTCTGTTCAGCCTTAAGGACTCAGTATGGACTTCCCTGGACCAACAAGGAGTATATACCCAAACAAAAGGGTTTAAGGGGAGCCACAAAGGGGTTTCCTTTCTTTTTTTTTTTTTTCTTTTTTCTTTTTCTTTTTTTTTTTTGAGTTGAGTCTCACTCCCTCACCCAGGCTAGAGTACAGGGGCACACTTATGGCCACCCCAGCATTGACCGGCTGGGCTCCAGTAATCCTTTCACTTCAGCCTTCCAAGTGGCCAGAACTACAGGCATGTACTGCCACACCTGGCTAATTTTTTAATTATTGTAGAGGCAAGGTCTCACCCTGTTGCCCAGGCTGGCCTCGACTCTATGGGCTTAGGCAATCCTCTCGCCTCAGCCTCCCAAAGTGCTGGGATTACAGACATGAGTCACTGCACCGGCCACAAAGCATTCCAGGTTAAAACTGTGAGACTTTGGTCTCTGCAATATTTGCTATTGGAATTGTCCTTTGGCTTCTTGTTCTTAGAGGGACAAACTAGGAAGCCCCACCTGTCATTTGCCTAAGAGCAATGAGTCTAAGGACGTCACTGTTTTAGAAGACCCTGTTTCATTGCAGAAAACACTGGCTCTCCTCAGCAAGTAGGATGGGAGTGGGCTTTTGATCTTTCATCTGGACAGTGCAAGTCTCGCCATTTGTTGTGTTTTCCTCACTGCTTTGGTGACTGAGACACTCTTAGCTAAGTATACAGCTCACCTCAGCAACCATCCAGGATGTTATGACACACTTTGCTGGGCCTTCATCTTGTCTCCCTGATCCTTGTTTTCTCTTCACTCCCACTTCCTTCTCTAGAAACATAGTGATCAGGAATACAGGCGAAGGGAGGTGAACTGACCTGCATAAGTGTCCCTGCAACAGAGGCAAGCCTGAGTACATATACCCATTGCTGTATCTGCAGGAGAGCCTCAGGTGACACTCACAGGACCACTCCTAACACTCACTGGCTTTCTCTTCCACTCTGCCACATTCCCAAAGGTTTCAATGGAGAGGGAAACCAACGAGGTTATGGAGAACCAGCCCAGATCATCTGCCTACATGGTCTTTAGACACTCTTGGAGACCTCACTCATTCATTAATTTTTCTCTTCCCTTGTCTAAACTTTTATGACATTGTAAATACTTCAAAGGTCAAGCAGAACCTAAAAACATTCAAAGGGTGGATAAATGAATCAGTCTACCCCTAGGACCCTGCAGGCTGCCTTTGGTTCACATCTGTTAAACCTTGAGTGAACCCCAAGAAAGTCAATGGTATAGAGGCTTGCAGGGCCAGGAGCAAAACCATTTCTCCATCTCAGTGCAGTGACAGCAACATCCATCACCCTGTCAGCCCCAGCCCATCAGTGGAAATGACTGGGAGGAATATCCTGGGACCAAGAAGGTCTTCTGGGTTCCAGGAAAGAACACAGAGGGAAGAGGAAGATGGCAGAACTCAAGGTTCCTCCTACCTTTTTAATCCAATATCTGTTTGGGAAGACAGTCGTGGTGGAGGAGGATGCAAGAAATCTTTGTGTTTGTTTGCTTGCTCCACATGCACACATAATAATACCCATAGCTTTATTTTATACACATATACACTCATGTGTATGTGAAATAGATGTGATCTTTCATATGCTACTGTGTGTTCTGAACCTCTAGGATGGAGACCGTGTATGTCTCCATATTATTTTGCAGATGAATAAATTAAGGTGAAGATTATCAGTATGGTTTACCAGAGTCACAGATTTACCTGGTGGCTAAACTGAAACCGTAACCCTGTTTCCTGACTTCCAGTCCAAATACACACCCCGCCCCCACCATCTCCTCTACCACAGAGAACAACACAAAAACCCCAAACGATAATTCTTCACCCCGAGTAGCCCAGTGGAGAGTTTGTGAGATCGTTTGATCATAATAGCTTGAGGGCCCACAGACCTGGAAGCAAGGGAGAATAAGTATTGAAGAGTCAGAGAAAAACAGAAAGGAACGTAGAAAGGCAGAACTTGGAAACCAGAGACACATTTCTACTGAGTTATTAATAATGAATTGTGTTACCACTCCCAGAAGTACTGGCCTCAATCAGCAAGCGAATTTGCTATGTCATTGTTCATTGAACATCTACCATGTATCAGGCACAGAGGTGGTCACTTGGGTAAAACACGGATGGAGCGAGTGTGCTATCTGGCCTCAAGAAGGACATTCTAAGGAAGAAGACAATTCTTTGACAAAATCCATTAATTGTTTCCCTCATATTAATCATCTCTCTTTTTCTTAGAAATAAAACTCTCGGTTTTAGCTGAGATGAAAGGACATATTTTCCATCTTCACCTGAAGCTCTGGCTAAAGTCATCTACAGAGGAGATATAGTAAGCAAACTCTAAAGAATATGCTTTCAGGAAAGGGATGTACCCTTGCTAACCCTTCCTTCTTCCAAATGGCTGGAATGTGGACATGAAGGCTGGACTTCCGGCAGCCACCTTAGACCTGGAGATTACTTTTGGAATGGAATCCATGCACTGTAGAGCACAGAACAGAGAGCCCCTGGGTCCTGACGCCATGGGCCACAAACCAACCCTGGAGCCACTACCTCCAGATTCTTGTATACAAGAAGATCTCTACCTTGTTAAAGACACTTTTGTTTTAGAGCTTTCTGTTACACTCCCTTCAATATAATCCTTACTAGTCATGTACTCAGCAGACAAGTCAGACCGTAGTAAGAGCTAATAGTGTTCTAAGGAGCTCACTGTGGGAGCAGAGCAAGCATCGACTGACTCTGCCCAGGCAGGTTAAAAAAAGCATCACAGAGATGTGTGAATGAGTCTTTAAACTAAAGCTGGATTTGGTAGACAAGGGGAGTTCCAGGGAAGAAAGCATGGAGACAGGAAAGTACACAAAGGGTTTATTCAAGGAAAGGGGAGCACCCGCATGCGGCTGTAACACCAAGGAGAGAATTCCCTGAAGTGGGAGAAGGCTTTTCAGTGCCCATCCCACCCCTCTTCCACATGATGTGTAGATGCAGTCAGTCCTCAGCCTCCTCACAGCTTCCAAGAAATTACCCTCCCAGCACCTTTCTCTCCTGCAGCTGTTCCCACAGCTGTTGTGACTGCTCATACTACATAAACTCTCCAGTCCTTGGGGAGCAAGCTACGGGGCAGGGAGGGGAAGGGGGTCTCCAGGGAGAGCTATTAAACACCTGTTGGGTTCCAATCCAAAGGTTTCAGAAGATAATTTTTGGACTTCCAAGTAATTTGGGTCTTGCAAAGAGAACTGCTCCCTTCACAAGCATTCAAGGGATTGAGTGTCTGAGAGGCAGAAACAATGGCCACCCATTGCATCAGTTTCCTATTGCTGTGTAACAAGCCACACCAGAACTTAATGGGTTAATGAAATGCATTATTTCTCAAGATTCTGTACACTGTCAGGACTCAACTGGGCATTCTGATCCCTACTTCCTTGATCGGAGATATTCATGTAGCTGCAGTCATAGGAAAACTCGATCAAGGCTCAACCAAATCACAGGTCCACTGGTGCTGCCAGACAGAGCTTCTGTCTCTATTATTTCTCTAAACTGGTGATCAACCTTCTTTTTTAAAATGTCTATAAATTTAGAGGGTACAAGTGCAGGTTTGTTGCATGAATATATTGCATAGTGGTGATGTCTGGGCTTTTAGTGTAACCATCACCCAAATAATATGTACATTGTAGTTGTTACAATTCCTCATCCTTCTCTCTCTTCTTACCTTTCTCAGTCTCCAGTGTCTATTATTCCACACTCTGTGTTCATGTGTACACTTTAGCTTCAATTTACAAGTGAAAGCATGTAGTTTTTTGCTTTCTGTGTTATTTCACTTAAGATTAAAGCCCTCAGTTTCATTCATGTTGCTGCAAAAGACATAATTTCAATCTCTTTTGTGAATGAACTGTATTCCATTATATATATACATACCACGTTTTCTTTATGTAATCATTTGTTGATGGACACTTAAGTTGACCCAGGTCTTTGTCTGGGAGTAGTAAGGTAGCCATACTTCTTTGCAAAGTGACCTAAGTGTCCATGAAAAAAAGGAAAAAAAGTTGGAAAATCTCTTCCACTTTACTACGCAGGTTGGAACACAATACAAGATCACCTTTGACTCAAGGGAGGGGAAATAGACTCCACGTCTTGAAGGAAAAAGAGCAAAGAAAGGAAAGACATCTCAGAGCATAGAGTCAAGAGTTCAAAGGATGGAGTCAAGAGTATAGAGAATGGGAACAAGAACTGAGGGAATTGATGGATAAGAAAATCCCTCCAAAGGAACATAACCAGTCTTTAATTAAGGAAAATCCATGCCTCTGGAGTTGGGAGACTAGCAACATATGCTTGGTTGAACGTCAGAGTTTCTACAGAAAAGAGTGTGCCTTTTATCCCCACTCCTATTCCCTGGAAATGTCTGTCTATTGTGATGATCCTTTCTCTGGCTCTTCATTTTCTAATGGCACATTGTATACTGGGACATGGGTAGCATATAACTTGTCTCTTTAATACTCAGGTCACTTAACCAGCAGTAGCTTCACAGGAACAGCAAGATACGAGACTTCATCTACCTCTGAACCTGATGCAGAACACAAAACTGAGGACATCAAATCCAATATTATGATTGGGTGAGGGCAACCCCTTTGGGTCCCCTCCCACTGTGGGAGCTTTTCTGTCCTCTCAATAATTTCCACTGTCTTTAAAAAAAAAACGATTGGGTGAGGTGCCTTGTGAAGGGAATGTGGTAGACATGATTTTGGAGCATATACACTCAGGCCTTAAAAAGTCCTGCAGCTTCAATTTCACCCTCTTAGAACCCTGAGTCATCATGTAAAGAAGTCCAAGGTATCTTGATGAAGATATGAAGTAGAGAGAGACTCTGGAGGAGAAGCTAGATGACCCAGTCAACAACAAGCAGGACGAATACAGTTAATGAGGAACACTCCACCATCAGAGAGAGGTTCTTGGAGGTCAAATGCAGCCATGCGAGTCCAGGCAAGACCAACAGACCTGCCAGTCAACTCACGACACCAAGAGAAATAATAAATAGCTGTTGTTTTAATTTAAGCTATTAAGATCTGGAGAGTGGCTTGATATACCGGATTCTATTATTGACATAATCTTCTTGTTCATTTTATATTCTAATTCTCAGCTGGATTAAGTGGTAAACTAATAAATATAGAATGCCATCAATGGAAAGGACTTCAATGGTACAAAAAGAAAGGATTTCACAGTTTATACCTTCCCAGTCCTAGAGAATTCAGAAATGGTTTAATATCATTTTACAGGTAATGGCACAGATACAGAAGACAATTTGCCCAAAAAGGCCTCACAAGATACATAGTTCTATATCCTTGTGGATCCAGGTTTACAACATATCCAAGACTGGAATCTAAGATTCTGACTTCTAATCTAGGACTCTTGTTGGTTACCACATGGCTTCTTAACACAAATTATTTGGTGGGAAAAGTGGGGTGTTAAAATATTTTAATCGTTCTGCATCGCTTATATCAAAGTAATCCAAAACCCAACTAACTGTGGTCTAAAGAGGTAAGGTTTGCTTTCTTTTATAATAAGAACTCAGGGTGACAGTCCAAGAACAACACAGTTGCTTGAAACTGTCATCAGGGATCCAGGCTCCTTTTGTCTTTCTGCTCTGTCATCTTTAACAGGGAACTTTCATTCTTATCCTCATGGTCACAGAAAAACTAATGTGTCTTCAAGAATTGTTTCTATATTACAAACAGGAGAAAGGGAGACAGGTTCGAAGTATAAGACAAAACCTTTCTTCTTACAAGGGTTGGTGTTTTATTCAAGAATGGAAGTCTACTCCAGAATTTTCCAACATCCAATTGCCCAGAATAATGTTCCATACCCATTCTGATGGCAAATGAGGCAGAAATTTAGGTACCACATTTTGCTTTCTGGAGACTATAGGACAGAAAGGCAAGGGAGAAGGAAGCAAAAATGGGTTTTGAGCGAGTCAACCAGTAGTATCTTCATACATCTTCCAAAAAAAGAAAACAATCCAACCAGAGAGAAAAGGAGGTAGGGCACCATCCCCTAGTCCTCTGTATCATTATCTCTGATTCTTGAGCCCATCAGGGACTGGTTAGACTGTTTGAATGAGTCACTTGGCCTGCCTCCAAAATACGCTGTGTGTATGTGTGTGTGTATGTATGTGTAGAGGGTGGGATGAAGGAGGGGTGAAGAAACATCCAGAAACAGAGATCCTCCAGGATGTACAATTAATGCCCTTATGGACTCATGGAAGCCCATGTATTATGCATATGCTAATAAATCATCATGTTGGGAGTAAGAAAAGAGTTCACTAAATTTAGAATAAATTTCAAATTCACCTTAATGACACTTGCCTGGTCAACAGGACCCTTTTGTGAAGCAAAAAGCTCTGTATACTTGAGCCATTCAGCCCCGTGTCTCTGGGGCAGAATACAATTCAAGAGGAACTCTGACTGAAAGAGCTCTGCTTCTCACATCAGTCCCTAACAATCCCCATTCCTCAGCCAGTGGCCTTACTGGACCCAATCCCTCATCAGCACCATTTAGGAGTAGCTCAGAAACTTCTGTTACTTGGCATATGGTTAGCATGTGTGAATATAGAGATGAAGTGTTACCAGAGGGACAGATAGAAGCTCAAGAAAGATCTACTATAAAAACAAAAAAGGAGGAAGACAGCCGGCTGGGGAGCTAGCGATCATCATTGTATAGTTAATGAGGCCAACAATGGAAAAGCACTTAGCTCCGGATGGAAGCTAGAAATTAGACACACATTCCAGTGCAGGGAGCTCAGACCTGACTTGGGGGCCAATTCTGAGACAGAGACTCCAGACCCAGGGGAATAAGGAACAATGAATACCTTCCAATGATCCTTTCCTATTCCTTGGATTCAGCAAGTCTCAGGCACCTGAAAAGTCAGTTGTGTGAAGAGAGCATCACCTACAGATTACAAACTTGGAGGTCTTAAGGTATGCAGGTGTCCTGCCTCTAAATTCTCCACCAGCACTTCAGCTCCCAGGAAGCTACCACAACCTGCAATTAACTAAATGGCACTACTATCCCCACAATGAGGCAGAAAGGCCCCGCGGTGGCCCCAGAAATGCCTCAGGCTCTGTCCTCCCCTCCAGAAGCCAGCGGCCCAGCTGGGGCAGCCAGACACGTAGCCCAAGAAGTTAATTACAGTGAGCTGACAGAAAAAAATGCGGCCCAGGTCAGGAGACTCGACTTCTCATCTCCGCTCTTTCACTAATTGGCCATATGACCTTGGAGAGGTCAGACCCTCCACCTCCCTGGACTTCAGTTTCATCATTTTATAAAGTGAGTTGGCAGAAGTAGAATCAGCGGTGGTGAAACTTTGTGTAATAGTCAGACCAGTTTTTTCCAGGGCAAAGTTTTTGAAACAACCAATATATAAAACAGACAAAAGTAAATCTGATCTGTCTGAAGCAGCAAAAGGAACCCAGAGCCAGGATGTCACAGTCTCCCCAGAGTATGGTTTGAAAGCACCAAAATACAGTTCCTCCCACCTCTCAATAGTCTAGAGAACTACCAATGTTGTTCTAATGCCACCACACCTGCTAAATGTGTAGTGAATGGAACAGAATGACGGTGTGTGAGAGATCAGAAGCCCAACCAACAGGCAATCTGAGCAGACAGCAATATTCTATCTACTCCAGGTCCAGAGATTTAGAAGGACACTAATTAATCCCAGATGGACCTTTACAAATTTTTCCAATAGATGCAGTATTCAGCTTCATTCAGTTTAGTTGATACATCTGTGTGAGAGATTCCTCATTCTGGAAGACTGACTGGCTCCCAGATTCTAGCCTACTCCTGAGTCAGGTTCTGTTCTCTTGAATACCCCAAAGCAATGCTGCACAATAGAACTTTCTATGTTCCTATTCTGTGCTAACACAATGCATTCACCAATATTCACCATATGTGGGTATTGAGAGCCTGGAACATGGCTATTTTGACTAAAGAACTAATTTTTAATTTCATTTGAGTTTAAGTAGCTGCATGGGGTTAGTGGCTAACACATAGGACAGCACAGACCTTGAGGATCTGTATTTCCTCTCCAATCTCACCTTCTTTCCATTCTTAAACGACCACTGAGAGCCCCACTCAGAGAACAGTAGTTTGAGTTTCCCAGGCCCTGACTCCTCCAAGTGTGGTCCTCAATCCTGCAGTGCCAGTGCCACCCAGAAGCTTGTTAGACATGCAGCATCTCACCAGGCTTGGTGGCTCAGCCTGTCATCCCAGCACTTCGGGAGACTGAAGCGAGTGGATTGCCAGAGCCCACAAGTTCAAGACCAGCCCAGACAACTTGGCGAGACCTTGTCTCTACAACAGATCAAAAATTAGCTGGGTGTGGTAGCACGCACCTGTAGTTCCGGCTACTTGGAAGGCTGCAGCGGAAGAATCGCTGGAGCCCAGCAGGCTGACGCTGGGGTGGCTGTGAGCGTGCCCCTGCACTCCAGCCTGGGTGACGGAGTGAGACTCCAACTCAAAAAAAAATGCAACATCTCAGGTGAGCCACAGCCTTACTGGATCATAATCTATATTTTACAAGATCCCCAGATGACTTGTATCCATATTCAAGTTTGAGAAGCACTGTTTTAGCCCAGTGAGTTAGGTAGGGCACATTAAGAAACTGAGGCTCAGAAAATACAAAGGACTCATCAAGACTCACACAGCCAAAACTTGATTGAAATAGTAGCTCTGACCTATGTCATCTGATTTCGATTCACTGGATAGTTTACGGCCTCTCTTTATTTATCTGTCCTTTGCTTCTGCCCAGGAGGAGCCATTATCAATTTTTTAACAGGAATCATTTAGTCTCCCAGACTGCCAGCTTACCCATTACCACTAAACTGTTAACACTTAAGCCCAGGCATTAACAAAGCTATTTAACATAAACAGAAGGCAGCATCCTGGCCGCCAACACAGAGTTAGTGTAGCTAGGCCAGTGGTTCTCAACCTGGGAGGTATTTCAGGGGCTTTGCAAACATTTGACTCTTATTATAAATACATATTCATATTTTTAAAAGCACAACGCAAAATGGCACAAACATGAAAGTATGTAGCATAATAAATTCTAGCAAAGAGAACACCACCACCACCACTTCCACCAAGTAAATTCATGACACCAGGTTAAATTGTCTTTGCTTAAAACTCAGTATAATTTCTGCCATCTGAACTTCTAGTACATGCATCATTAATTAAGAACAATGTTTGGGGTTGGGATATTTTTCCTGCTTTTTCAAATTTTTATTTTTTGGTTCTTAGATCTCCACGTCTACTTGTGTAAGGTTGTTTGAGAAAACATACTACTGCTGTACATGTATGCTTTGAATTGTTCAATACCAGGCAAGGCTGGGTCTGTGCTGGGAGTATCTTCTTTCTTGACATAATCTTCAAGCAATAACTAGTGAATTGCAGCTCATGGCATTAAGGCAACATCATACAATGATAGTTTAAGTGCTTATGGTAATTTATGAATGATCCTTAATTGGTATTTTGTGTCATTTTTATTGAGGTAACTTTTGCATACAATGAAATACACAGACCTACACAGTGTAATTGATGAGTTTTGACAAATGTAATACACACCTGTGTAAATAACACCCCAAATAAGTCTAGAGCATTTCTATCATTCTGGAAAGTAGTCACATGTCTTCTTTCAATCAATCCCCACATCCCATGACTAATTTTTATTACCATAAACTAGTTGTTCTCCACTCTTGAACTTTATATAGAGGGAATCACACAATTTGTGCTCTTTGTGTTTGTCTTCTTTTACTCATGTTTCTGAGATCCATTCATGTTGTTGCATAGATCTCAGATTCATTCATTTTACTTGTTGAGTAGTATTCCGTGGTATGGATAAGTCACATTTTATTTATCCACTCAACTGTAGATGGATATATGAGTTGTCTCCAGTTTGGGGCTATTATAAATAATGCTGCTCTATACATGCTCATACAAGTCTTTTTGCAAATATATGTTTTCGTTTCTCTTAGATAAATAGCTAGAAATGGAATTGCTGGGTTAAAGGAAAGGTGAATGCTTAACCTTATAAGAAACTCCCAAATAGTGTTTCAAAGGAGTTAGAATACTCACACCAACAAAGTATGAGAGTTCAACTCAGTCCAAGTTCTTGTCACCATTTGATGTTGTCAGTTTTATTTATATTTATCCATTCTTCTAGATATAAAGAGTCATATCATTTGGGGGTTGGAGTTTTTGTTTGTTGAGCCCCCTTTTCTATGCTTATTGAACATTTGCATAGCTTTTTTTGTGAAGTATCCCTTTAAGTCTTTTGCCCATTTATCAGAGGCTTGTCCTTTTACTCTTCACATATTGAAGTTCTTTTTAAAAAATATATGAATATAAGACTTTTGTCAGATATGCGTGATATGAATATTTTCTTCCAGTCTATGACTTGCCTTTTTAATTTAATTTTTAATAGAATTTTAAAGTTTTTTTTATGTTTGTACATGCAAATGGTGTTTTATTTTATTAACATTTAACTTCGATAGAAAAAGTTTCCTACTCTCTACTTACTAAGTCTCTGGAGCTATTCTTAAAAAAAACAAAGGTAGGATTTGGGAGGAAGGGATGAATAGGCAGAGCACAGAGCACAAAGGATTTGTGGGGCAGTAAAATTCCTCTGTATGATACTACAATGGTGGATACATGTCATTACACATTTGTTAAAGCCCACAGAATGTACAGCACCAAGAGTGAGCCCTAATGTAAACTATGGACTGTGGGTGGGAATTATGTGTCAATGTAGGATTATCAATGGTAGCCAATGCACCACTCTGGTGGGGGATGTTGACAGTGGGGGAAGTAGCTGGGAGGTATGCAGAGGATATATAGAAACTCTGTACTTTCCACGCCATTTGGCTACATACCTAAAACTGCTCTAAAAATAAGGTCCATGTAAAAAAAATTTAAATAAGTTAAGAGAATCTGTTACCGTTTTCAACCGTATATTCACGTAAATCTAGATTTTCATAACTGCTCTCACTGACTGACTTTATAATAAGTAAATGTTAAACCTTTTCCCACTTTTTCCTAATAAAGTAACATCTTTAACAGTTTTATATATTATAACTTCCCATCATGCTTTATTTATATGGAACCTTCTATATTAAAACCAACAATTTTTAAGAATTAAAAACTATAAGTATACTGTGTCTACTATGGTTGACTGTAAGAAATGCATTTATACTCCTCATGCTTATAATTCTTCTCTGATCCACCATCAACTAAATAAAAACACCTCTATACTTATGCACACTCTACCTCCCATGTAATTCAATTATAGAACACAAAGTGGCAAATGCTCTAGGAGGTCCCTAGAATCTCAATCAGTTTGTATGGTTCTTGTGGCCTTGGATTTTTTATTAAGTCGTTCAATACCAGTCATCTCTAACCTCAGCAGTACTTTCAAGCCTCAACAAGGACAACTGCTGGATTCCAAGGTCACAGAACGTCTCGTGAGGACTGGCTGAGCCCTTCTGGCCAGAAAACCCCATTTAATGTTATAAATGCAGTGTGTTTGGGATGCATTGATCATGGCTCAAACAAAGGATAAAACTGTACTTCAGCTAAACTTTGGAGATCTTCTCTCTCAGAAGTCTCAGGAATTCTCTTGTGACCTACAAAAAAATTTAATTTCCCTAAACAGAGGAGCTGCATTTTTATAGGGGAGGTATATTCTAAAGACAAAGGAAAAAAAGGAAATTGGAAATGGACAATATTACCCTTGCAAATTTCTTAAGTTTTCCATAAGATATATTATACAATGTTTGGAAAATGCAGCTCTGTATATTTTTATATAAGCAGAAGCCAAATATACAAACTATGTTACATATTATTATATATAATATATTACATGTATCTATATATCATACATAATAACAATATAAAAGTGAAGAGGTAAGGATGTGGAGCAGTGGAAATTCTCGTTCTTTGTCAATGATAGCATAAATTAGTACAACCACTTTGACAGTTGGCATCATCTAGTAAAGTTGAGCAGACATATACTCTATTTTTGAATCTCTTTTCTTTTTTTTTTTTTGAGTTGGAATCTCACTCTGTCGCCCAGACTGGAGTGCAGTGGCCGCTCCCGGCCACCGCAGCCTCGACCTGCTGGGCTCTGGTGATCCTTCCACCTCAGCCTTCCAAGTAGCCAGAATTACAGGCATGCGCTACCACGCCTGGCTGATTTTTTGATTTATTGTAGAGATGAGGTCTCGCTGCCCAGATGGGTCTCAAACCCGCGGGCTCAGGCAATCCACTCACCTCAGCCTCCCAAAGGCGCGGGATTACAGGCTGAGCCACCGAGCCCAGCCATATACTCTATTTTTAAGATACGCCATTCCTAAGTGTAATACTAGATCAACATGATGTACATGTTTACCAGAAGCCATGTAGAGAATGTTCACACTAACACTGTTCATGATGGCAAAAAAATATTGCAAAACACACAAGCGTCTGTCAACAGTAGAGTGGATAGGGGAACGATGGTGCAGTCATGCAATGGCACAGTATGCTGCAATGAAATGAGCTGACTAAAGCTCACAAACCCAATGTGAAGCCAAGGTAGCTAGTCACAAAAAATATATGCAGTATGATTCTGCTTACATGAGTACAAAAGCTTGCAGCACTCAATTGTGTAGTATTGTGTGATATGTGAATAGGTGGGAAAATCATTAAGAAAAGCAAGGGAATGTTATCACGAAAGTCAGGATAGTAGGTGTCTCAGAGGGAACAGAAGGGAATGTGATTGGGGAAGGGGGCATAGGGGGCTTTAAGGTACAGGAACTGGTTTGTTTCTTAACCTGGATGAAGGCTTCAGGGTCAATCTCTTCCTCCTCCTCTTCCTTTAAATTGTGTGTGCATGTTTGTGTTTTCTATACTCTGACATGTTTTGCAATATACAGGGCGCCAGAAAAAGTATACACATTTTAAGAAATGAAAAAACTGTATTAAAACTGTAATACTCAGTAAGATGAATGCAAGTTGCATTTGACTTCTGCAGTTACATAGGTGTTCAAAGTGGTTACTATCAACATCCAGACGTTTCTGATTATGGTATCTCTTAACATTTCTTAAAATGTGTATACATGTTTTGGGCATTCCCGGGATATAGTAATGCATGATGATGTACAGTGTCTTAGTCAAGTCAGGCCACTATGGCAAAAATACTGTAGACCGAATGGCTTAAACAACAGAAATTTATTTCATAGTTTTGAAGGCTAGAGAGTACAAACTCAGGGTACAGAATGATTCAGTTCCCAGGGAAGGCTTTATTTCTGACTTGCAGAGGGATGTCTTCTTTCCTTATCCTCACATGGCAGAGGAGAGCATTGCTTCCTTCAGCTTCTTATAAGGGCACCAATCCCATCATGTGGGCATCACTTTCATGACCTCATCTAATCCTAATCACTTCCCAAAGGCCCTACCTCCGAATGCCATCACATTGACAACTAAGTTCTCAATATATGAATTAGGAAAGGGAGACATAAACATTAGATCCTTAGCACCCAATGTGTGACAAAGTGTTTCCATTCAAACTCAACTTACAGGACTGTGTCTTTATACACCACAGTCACCAGCAACCGAGGAAAGCTTCCCACTCCGAGATGTACAGGAAAGGAAACCAGAGAACAGCCAAGCAGTTGATGTCTCCCATCTCAGGTTCACTCTGGGACATATGCTTCTTGTGCAGAATGGCTGCTGGAATTCGTTGGATTATTTAAACCACTTTCCCCTGAGAGCTTTTAGTGAGACTCCTTGAAGTTCAATATACATATGAGAAAATCTCATTGTGATAGAATCCCTGGTCCTCATAGCTGCCCAGATAGTCTCTTACTTGCCCTGCTGTTCAGGGTCCATGTGAGTTGCCAGCTGGGCACAGACTCAAGACCTCTCAGTGATCTTTTCTCTCCAAAGGGCAGGGACCACCGACTTAGGCCAGTCATAGCTCTGTGCATAATAAACTCTGATCTTCAGTTCTGCCTTTTCTCCTGTTTCTATATATTCTCTTTGCAACAAGGTACCCACAGCTAGTCAGAAGACTGTTCCTTGGAGAATAAGCTCATAGAGAGCAGGCTCTGTCTCTTCCATGTTACTATCCCTCCTTCCTCACAGGCCTACGCAGAGGGGGGCTTTCTTTCTTCACAGTGGTGCTCTTGGCTGCCTGTCTCTGTGTTCAGCATCCCTTCCAATCTACTTCTTAATGCCATGCCTTGTCCTCAGTTCCCTTTGGATGCTCTCCGCTTGTCCCAATTTTGGTTTTCCCTCTCTGGCCTGCCCCCTACATTCATTTTCCTGCTTCTTCTAGAGCTCCTAGGAATCTTCTCACCCTGGGTGGAGTCTCTTCCTCTTTGTCCGGTGCCTTTCTCATTTCCTGAGACCCTACTGTGTGCTAGTTCTGTATCAAGTGCTTTCCATCCTTAAAAGTAAATCCACACAGGGCCATGCACGGTGACTCATGCCTACAATCCCAGCACTTTGTTATGCCATGGTGGGTGGATTGCTTGAAGCCAGGAGTTCGAGCCCAATGTGGGCAACATAGCAAGACTTCAGCTCTACAAAATCTCACACACACAAAAATAAGCTGAGCGTGATGGCATGTGTCTGTAGTCCCAGCTACTCGGAAGGCTAAGGCAGAATGACCTAAGCCCAGGAGGTTCAGGCTGTGGTGAGCCATGGTCATTCCACTGCACTCCAACCTGAGCAACAGAGTGAGATTCTAGCTCAAAAAATAAAATTAAAAACAAGCAAATTCACACCACCCTATACAGCAGGTGTTTTTATCCACATCCTACAGAGGAAGATATTGACATGCAACGGGATTACATCCCTTACCCTTATCAGGGGCATGAAAGGGGGCTCAAACCCAGAGCTGCCTGACCCTAAAACCTGCCTAGCACCCTGCCTCTCACCATTCATACAGAAAGCTCTGTTGTGTCCCCAGAACTTCTGCCATCTGCTTTGGTGAGCTTTATCCCTTCTGCCGGTAGCCCCTGCCGACAGACCCATGAAGTGAAGCACCAGGGGGTGGCCAGCTACGCCCACTCCTTTCACATCTCAGGCTGACGTTTGCCAGCTCAGCACCAAGTAGTCTGTATCTTTTGGGGGCCTGTCAACACTTAGTAGCGTCTTTCTAAAGCAGACACAATGTCTCCTAGAGCTAGTGTTTCATTTCTTGAAGGGAAAGAGCACAGCCTTTAGCCTTGGTTTGATCTATTCAATCACCTCAATTTCTCCCACAGCTCGGATTCTTTTCCTTCTGATACAGTGTCCAAAATAAATCCAATTTCTTTGCTGATATGAAGCGCACATCAAACTCCTTACTTCCAGGCATGTGAATTACCACAAATATATCCCTTGGGTCCCTCCCAATTGAGCTACCTGACTCACAATGCTGACAATTCCATCTCTCGGAAAGAAAAGGATGTAAGAAAGGAGCTGCTACTCTGGACTTAATTCTGAACAACAAGGAAGAACAAATTGGTGAAGTAGAAGTGACGGGAACCTTGGGAGAAAAGGGCCGTGTCATGTTGGAGGTTGCTATTGTGAATAAAAGAAATGTTAGATAGAGTCAGACATGTCGCTTTTGAAAAGCAGGCTTCAAAACATTCACATCCATCTGGCGCCATGAATAGACTATAAAACAGGGACCATGTTTCAAAACCACAATCAGGACGTGTCATAGGACAACAGATTTTATAGTGCAGCTGGTGTTATGGACACTCTGAGGAAAAGAAGTCTGGACACCAAAACAATGCTTCCAAGCACATTCCAACAGTCCGTGGGAATAACAGGAAGACTATCTAAATATTAGCGTCTCACATTTTATAACACTGGAATACTGAAAGAGACATTGGGAAGCCCTAAAACAAGAAATTATCAGAATGCAATTTTAATTGACACTAATTAAAAAGACATGAAGACATCTAAAGAAACTGATGTATCTGTACAGGAAGCTCTTTGATAAACACGGATTTTAAGAATGGGGAGGGGAGGCAGAAGGAAGGGATAAGAGGAAGGATGACTTTAGCTTAAAAGCGTAGGAAGAACCAACTCATATTAACTTAAAGGGAGGATGTATGTTACATAAGTTCACTAGGCAGATAGAATCCAGGCATGGCTGGAGAGGGCTTAGGGTCTGTTTCTCTGTGACTCCCTTGATTCTGCCCTTTCCTGTGTGTTGGCTTCATTACCCCCAAAAATTGGGTAATGGTGTTTCAGTCCATTTGGGCTGCTATAAAAATTTACCATAGATTGGTTGGCTTACACAGCAAATATTCTATTTCCCACTGTTCTGAAGACTGGGAAGTCCAAAATCAACGTGCTGGCAGATCCAGAGTCTGGTGAGGGCCCATTTCTGTGCTTGCAAATGGCCATCTTCTTGCTGTGTCCACACGTGGAGATGGAGAGTGGAGAGAGAGGACACAAGTTCTCTGGGTGTCTCTTCTTATAAAGGTACTAATCCCACCATGAGGGCTCTACCCTCATAATTAATTACTTCGCAAAACCCCACCTCCAAATACCATCTCACTGGAAGTTACTGTTTCAACATGTGAATGTGGAGGGGAAGGGAGAGTCCTAAACATGCAATCCATGACATAAACCAAACACTGGCAAGAACTCTTTTATAAAATCACAGTAGAATAATCATCTAGGATAAATGGATATTTAGAAATCCTCCAAAATAATCACTACAGATGGGCACATCAGCAGGGAGAAATGCCAGAGTGGAATATACCAAAAAGAACAGTCTCTGGAGGTCACAGCTAACAATGAGCTATGGTAATACTGGAAAGAACAACATAAATGTCCTCCCAGACACATTTGTAATAATAGGGCAAGAGATACCCTGCTTGAAGCAGACAGTGCAATGTCAGCCAAAGGAAAGGGAGCAGCATTGCCACTTAGTACTGCTTTGTCTCTATCTTCATCGGAAAGGTAGAGCAAACACTGGTTGGAAGACATTGGTCAGGAGATAAGATAATAAAGGCATTCCCAGATGCAGTCAATTTCATCACAAAAACAGAAAGAATTTGCCATTGGGTATATAGAACCTCTAATTGGGTAATTAAAAGTTCAAAGAATAGAGGGACAAATGACCTAATTTTCTAAAGGGTTTCAAGAAAAGGTAAGTTCTGGAAATCCATTGACATGAACTACCAACTTCACTATTTCAGTTAATTCTCTCCTTCCCTATCAAATTCTTCTGCTTCCCTATATTCTATCCAAACGGCTTACAAAAACGCTCTGATAGCTTCTGTTTTATAAAAGTTAATATTTTGTCCCCTATCTATCTCTAGCTAACACTCCATTTCTGTGCTCCTCTTCAGGGCTACACTCCTCACAAGAATTTTCTACACATTTTGAGCATATCAAAACATGATATCCCAAAATATGGCACCTTGGCAATTGAGAAAACCACAGAAGCAGAAGGGGCACTCTGATCTTCTCCTGCCTTTCTCCCCAGAAGCATTGTCATAAAGGAATTCTCTCACTGACTTCTGAAAATATGTCTTAAGACTTTCATTCCAGGATGGTCCTGCTCTATACCCAGAGGCCAAGAAGAATCTGAACCAATAGGCCTTGCTAAGTTCCCCAGTGTATTACCATGAGGTCCTAACCCAATTATGTTTCTTCACACTATCCATTTATTTCATCAGACTTAGCATAAAAATACAGTTTATCCTGGGCCTTTGAGTCTTCATTTCTGAAGGCTCTTTTATCACATAAATATGGTTAAATAAATTTTTTATGTTTGTTCCTCTTGTTAATCTGTCTTTTCTTATAGGTGTGTCAGTCATGAAACTTGAGAGAGGTAAAGAAGAGATATTACTTCCTCTCCCCTATAATGTACCACTCTTATTTTTCCTCCTCTATTCACTTCTCACCCACCCACCTCAAGTTGATTCTGTCTCCCAACACTGAAACTGTTGCTACCAAGGTCTCCAATATCTGAATTCCAAAATGTGCTGGTCATTCCTCTGTCCCACTTCCTCTGAGTCTTATTGGTATTACATGTGGGTACCAGGACTCCTATCCTAAACACTCTCCTCTCTAGATATTCACAAATCCCTACTCCCTGGGATATCCTCTTACTTCATGAGAGCAGTCTTTGTTCTTCTCTTTCTCTTTTCTCCTCCTCCTCTTCCTCCTCCTCCTCCTCCTCCTTCTTCTTTCTCTCTCTCTCCTCTCTCTCTCATCCACACCCTCGTCTCCTTCTCTTCTGACCACCTATGTTGACATTTACAAGGTCTCAGTACTGATACCTACTTTCACCTCTCCACCATACTCTCCTCAATCCATGGCTTTAAATACCATACAAACAATGACTATTCCAAAATTTCAGTCTCCAACCCAAACCCCTTTTTTGACTCCAGATTGATGTATACTACAGCCCACTTGACATCCCCATTTCAATGTCTCAGGTATCTCAAACTTCACATTTCCAAGGGGAACCCATTCTTTTCTGTCCAAAAATGATTTTTTCCCTTCTCCTCATTTATGTAAATGGAACCCTCATAGACCCCATGAAGCTCAGATATCTATCTTGAACAGCGGCTCAAGCCAGCTATCTGGGCATTATGTCTGAGTTCTTTCTCCACATAATGCCCCACATCTAATCTATTAGTAACTCTTATCATTTCTACCTTCTAAATATATGTAGAATGCCTGTTTGCTGCTCTCCATTCCCAGTATGAACTCTCTCACCTAGACAGTTTCTCTCATTTGGGCTAATTCAATAGCTTTCCAACTGGATCCACTACTTCGACTCATGTCCTCATATTATTTATTTCCCTGAAGCCAGCAGAGTGAAGTTTTTAATACATAAATCACATTGTGTTACTTCCTTGCTCTAAGTCTTTCAATGGTTTCCCCCCTACACCTTGAATAAAATCCAAATTCTTTATTGTGGCTTAGCAAGACCCATACCATCTGACTTCAGCCAACTTCTCGGTCAAGTGAAGGGTTCAGGCAAGCTACACAGTGCAAGCCAGAACTCACAGGTAGGGTTCTACAGCTGCACCATATGGGACTCAAGTATCAACATCCTAGGTTGTGCCCAGGAGAGGAGCACCAAGCTACCAACCCCACCCCACCCCCACCAGGAATTATCACACATGACCTTCTCTCTGGGAGTGGTCTATCCCAACCTATCCTCACAGCCAACTCCTTTACAGTCCCTCATGCATCAGCTAAAAATGTCACTTCTTCAAAATTCCTTTCTTGACTACCCCTATTACTCTCTACTCTTGCATTCAATTGGTTTCTTTCATAACGAGTATCACAACATGTATTTTGTATTTATTCCTTTGTCTTATTTGCTTAAGGTTCGGCTCCCACAAGATTATAAACGCATAAGGTCAGGGACTGTGTCTTTTATTTTATGAAATAATGGTATAATATTATTGCAGAGAATATTTTAAAACAATATTTTTATTTTGCAAAATTACAAGTTAAAATAACCGTTTGCATAACCCCTTCATTCTTATTATTTTTATTAGGATTTTTTAGTGACTCACTAAATTAAAATTTCTGGGAACAATAAGTCTAGGCAATAGGACATTTTGGTGTATTTATATCCTAGGTGAATAGCTTAACACAAAAAAGTAAATAAATTGATTGATATAAACCCGGATGAAGGACATGAGGAATTTATGGTCATGAGACATTTCCTGTTCACCATTATGTTCCCAATGTAAGGCAGGTTGCCCAGCAGATATCATATATTCAATAAATACATGGTGAATTAGTGAAACTAATGAGGCATGCCTCAAGAATTTGTTTCTATCCCTGCCCTGTTCTACATTTTTATCAACATTGACTCAATCCTGTTCAACATTTTTTTTCAATAAATTGAATAAAGACATGAATGGTGTGCCTGTCAAATTTACAGATGATACAGAACTGGAAAGATAACACAGTGAATGAGAAATCAAAATTCAAGATCTTGTCAGTTTAGAATAATGGGCCAACACCAACATGATAAAGTTAGCAGTCTTTCTTAAGGTTCAGAAGATAAATTACACAAGAGTGACATGTTATAACATGCTATAAAACATAGTGGCTCTTTCTACCAGTTTCATTAGCTACATGAGAAAATGATATTGGTAGAAGGAGCCACTTGAGGGTGTGAGATATACATGGCTCAACTGTAAGGACAATGGAATGAAGTGACTATTGTGAGTGCCATTCATGTGTTGAAGAGTGTTGAGACTCAGAAAACAATAACCCAAAATGAAGGCTTCAGAAGCAGAAGATTTTCTCTGAAGTTCTCTTGTCTTCCCATCTCTCAGTCCCCTTCTCCCCCAAGACTAACCCATAGAAACTCCTCTTGAAGTTGGGTCATAGAATTCAGAACCCTTTTCTACAAAATCAGCCATGAAAACTAAAAATATTATTCTAACTTTCCCTCCACCTTTCTGTGTAAAAACTGGCCATAAAGAAATTATCTGTCCGACCTAGTTTGACTTAGGTCATAAAACTCCCATTCCAGTGAGGGACCTGCCCCACAAATGGAAGGAAGGAATGCATGCTCAGAGAGGTCAAGACATTATATTTCTATATGGTTGTCCCTACTTTGTTGAATCTAAGCATAAAAATACTCGGTTTCCCCTATATCTTTGTGTCTTCATTCTGAATGCTCCCACGTGCACACATTAAACAAATCTGTGTGCCTTTTCTCCAATTAATCTGCCTTTTGTGAGTTGGTGTTTCAGTGAAATTTCAGAGAGTGAAGAGAAACTTTCCCCTTGATCCCTACAAAAGAAGTATTGATAGGCTCAGGGAGATTCATCACCAATTCAAGAAAAAAATGTGAAAGCCAGAGGGTCTCCTTGGCAGGACTTAAAAACTCCTAATCTACTGCAGCTTCTGGGTAAACAGAGCAGAGAATCAGGCTCAGACGCTCAGAAGAGATGCTGAGAGAGCTGAATTCCCAGTTTCAGCAGACCTTTTATGCAAAAGTCAAAGCCCTCCTAGGAAAGTCTTGGCATGAGTGTATCTGAATATTTACATTTGAGAATCTTAAACTCCCAGATTCTCCACAACTTGCTAGGCATGCATAGTGGCCCATTCTGTTAGAAGATAATGAATCCACCTTGTTTGACAATCATGAAGGAGCCTTCAGTGAGACTTGTGCTTTACAAAATAATACTTACTACTCTCAGGAGATCTATCCCATCTCCCCTCCTAGCACCCAGACTAAAAGATCAAATCACATAACTGGAAGAACTTCAAAGAGGTCCATTCTATTGACTAAGATGGATCAACAAGAAGTGGCAGGTACAACACAGGACTTCATGAGATAAACCCTTCTATGATTCAGAGGCCAGATGTAACAGTAAAGTTTTAGGGTCCATGTACTAGAGACATGCCTGGCTCCTCAAAATAAAGGACAAATGATTGCATTTCATAATGTCCATAACACCAGAAAGAAGCATGACACCTATATGGACCTCTTTGGGTTCAAAAAGCTTCATGCCAACCCGTTCGTTGGGTGACACAGAAGGCTGCCAGCTCTGTGGTTCTTGGAGCAGGAAAGGGCACTCCGCAAAGTTAAGACTGGAGTACCATAATTTCTTGCTACTTGGGTCATATGAATCAATAGAAACAAGACCTATGGAAGCAAGACCTAGGAGAATCCTGAAGAAGCTGTATCCAAATGGGGCAAGTTTAACACAAGAAGCAAGTATATCTGAGTGGGTGAGGAGTAGGCCTGAGTGTATAATATGGTGCTTCACCAACTTCCCTTTAGGCCAAGGTACCCACCTCCCAGCTGCTAGAAATATCAGCTGCTGAGGGGTCAGAGCCTTATGGGCCTCAGTGGGAATAGCCCTCAGTCCCAGGAAACTTCCTCACCCAGAGACCAGCCCATTGCCAGTGAGGGCCTGCACTGATGAAGGGAAACAAAGGTATGGCCCTCTCTCCTCAATTCAGAACAATTCTGAAGGACCATTCAGCTAGAGCTCCATGTGGGATTTCTAAGACCTGAGTCACAACCACATCACAGGTCTGTTTTCCCTCTGCCCAGTTCTGCCTTTCTCACTTCCTTAGAGATGTTGTCCTGAGAGCACTCTGCAACAAGCCTTCTGCATGCAGCTCTCTACCTGAGGCTGTTTACAGGCAGTATGATCTGCCACCTTCTCTATAATCAGGATTCTGTCATTGCATTTTTCCATTTTGTTTTGCATGATTTCTTCATGCCCCCATGTCATTGTTTTTCATTATTTTCATTCTGTTTTTATGACCTTTACTGTGGCTTTCATCTCTAATGTTTTTGTTTTCTTTCATTTTCTTCAGGACTCTACTAACTCAGATGCCATTTCTCTCTGTTTTTTTTTTTCCTTTGAACCATCTATTTTTTTGTGCTCTTTTAAAGAGAGATTATATTGTCTGTAATGTCTGTAAAATTTGGAAAATTCTTACTACACAGATTAGCCCATAGGAAATTTTATCTGTGAGTCAAAATATGGGCAACTTTCATATGGTTCAACTTAATATTCTAAAGTGTTCTTGTAGGTTTTGGTTCATTTCTCTTGTCACATGTGTTTTTCATCTACTTTTAGCTTATTTTTTCTAAATCTTTGCACTCACCCATGCTTTATTCAACATTTCTATGCAAATATCCCCTATTTGTTTCCTTCTACAAAATAATAAGTTATATATGAATGAAGTCAATTACCTACTAAGGAATGATGTCAGAGGAAGTAGAGAAAGGAGTTGGGGCCCTCTCAGTACATTGGGCACGTTGTAAAAGATTTCTTCTCACAAAACTGGCATCTTTTCCTCCCTGGAGGCATGCTCAACTTCAACTATAGATGCTTGGCAGATCCCTGTAGCTCACACACATCAGGGTCCCTAAAAGCAGAGCCTGGGAAGGGAATTCTTGTGCAAAAAACCTATAAGGGAGTGAGGGAAGTTCCAGCTGAAGTCTAGCCTCAGGCTGATCCCTCAGGGAGCTCTGGAACATAAACAGTGTCACAGAATTGTCCACCATGAAGTTTCCCTCATATTAGCCAGTCACGAGCTGCCTCCCCCACTCCGTGCCAAGGGATAGGGTATGACCTAACAGGCATTTTGGATGAGGCAGCTCCTTTCCTATTGTGGAATATTCTACGGAGAATGGAACCATAGCATCCAACACTATGTAATGAATGTATTGGCCTGGGCTTTCTATGTTGCCTTCTCTCCCTCTTCCAGCTCACTGTGTCTAGGGTGGTCACCCTAGGATAGGTAGCTTGGTCATCAGTAACTCGGTAATAGAAATGACTTGCTTTCTTGATTCTCCTTCTGCATCCCTTTACATTCCCTCTCAGTAGAGTCATATATTCCACTCTTTGCGGACATTCCCACCTCTCCTGGGGCCATGCCACATCCTCGTTCTCATGGTTTTAACCAAAGGATCATTACCATGGTCTTTCATGATGAAAACACTTTTTGGGGGGGAAGTCTGCATCCTGCTCATAGCCTAAGGTGGCAAATGTCAACTTGCAACATGCTTCTTCCACTTGAGTCAGTGTCCATTTTTTGATAGGTACGCTTCATACTCTGTTGACAGTTTTCTTGCATCATTATTGCAGTGTACTTTTTTCTATTCATCTTTTTTGTGATATTTTCAGAGGATGTTAGGAAAGACCAATGGCAACATTTACAGTCCAAGATAGAAAATATGTCCATAGACTTCTTTTCTCTTTTTTCATTGATAACTATATCATATACACAAAGTACTATATGCAAAATGTATGTAAAGTTTAAAGACTAAAAATAATAAGACAATCTAGCACAATAACCTGTACCTGTTACCTAGATTAAGAAACAGAACATATCATTATCTTCAAAACCCCCATGAATGCCCCTCCCCAATCATGTTATCCTACCTCCTTCCCAAAGGAAGCAACTACTTTGAATTATGTTTATAATTACCTTGTTTTGATTTATAGTTTTGCCAGGTATATCTGTAATCTCTAAACAAACTATTGTTTAGTTTTCTCTGTGTAAATGGAAATGTCGGCCATTTATTCTTCTGCAAATTCTTCTGGTATCGATAGCATAGTTGGGGATTCCTACATGTAGAGCAAACAGTTGTAATTCACTCATTCCCATCACTCTAGAGCAGTGGTCCCCAACCTTTTTGGCATCAGGGACGTTTCATGAAAGACAATTTTTCCACAGACCAGAGTTTTAGGATGATTTAAGCGTATTACATTTATTGTGTACTTTATTTCCATTATCATCACATTGCAATATATAATAAATAATTACTATTATGAAATTATTATTTTTTGTTTGTTTTGAGTTGGAGTTTCACTCTGTAGCCCAGACTGGAGTGCAGTAGCTGCTCCCAGCCACCGCAGCCTTGACCTACTGGGCTCCAGCAATCCTCCCACCTCAGCCTTCCAAGTAGCTGGAACTACAGGCACACACTATCACACCCGGCTAATTTTTTTATTTACTGTAGAGATGAAGTCTCACCAAGTTGCCCAGGCGGGTCTCGGACCCGCAGGCTCAGGCAATCCACTCGCCTCGGCCTCCCAAAGCGCGGGATTACAGGCTGAGCCACCGAGCCCGGCCTGAAATTATTATTTTGATACAAGTCTGCATGCAATTGATTTATTATGGTCTCTGTGCAGTCAAACCTCACTGCTAATATTCATCTGTATTTGCAGCCACTCCCCACCACCTCAGATCATCAGGCATTAGATTCTCATAAGGAGTACACAACCTAGATTCCTTGCATGCACAGTTCACAATCAGGTTTGCACTCCTATAAGAATCTAATGCCACTGCATTGGACAGGAGGAGAAACTTAGGCAGTGATGCAAGTGATAGGGAACAGCTGTAAACACAGTGAAGTTTCGCTTCTACTGTTCACCTCAACTTCTGCTGTGTTGCTAACAGGCCACGGACCAGGACCGGTCTGTGGCCTGGAGGTTGGGGACCCCTGTTCTATTCCTTTGTATTACTATATCAAAGATGCACTTATTTATCTTGCTGTTGCATATTTAGGTTGTTTTCAACTTTCTAATATAAACAATGGTGTTGCTGTTAGCATTTTTGTATTTTTCTTACGCACATTTGCAGGAATTTCTCTAGGACATGTATATATAAATAAAATTACTGAATCATTGGGTACTCACATTTTCAACTTTACCAGGTAATGCCAAGTTTTTTTCCCAAAGTGGCTGTATCAGTATATACTCTCACTAGCAGTGCAAGAAAGTTTCCTTGGTTCTACATCCTTACAAACTTAACTAGGTATTTTCAGACTTTTAATTATTGTTTATGTACATAGTAAGAAATTACATCCCATTATAATTTTAATGTGCACTCCATAATTACTAGGGAGGCAGGGCATCTTTTGTTATGTTCATTGACCACTCACGTTCTCTATTGTAAAGTTTCTACTCAAATCTTTTTTTCCACTTTCTTTAGGGCTGCTAGTCGTTTTCTTATTTATACACAGAAATTCTTTATTATATTCTGGACACTGAACCATCGTCAATTGTATGTGTTGCAAATCTCTTCTCTCCGTTTATGGCTTGTCTTTCTAGTCTCTGTTGTCATCTAAGAGCTAGAAATTATCAATCTTAATGTACCCTGACTTTGCAATATTTTTATGCGTCATTAGAGTTTTTCGTGTGTTGTTTTTAAGAAATAACTAACATCCCAAGGTCTTTAAGATATTCTTTCACATTTTCTTCTAAAATCTTGCACTTTTATCTTTCACGTTTAAGACCTTTATCCAGCTGGGGTTAAAATTTTTGCATATGTAATAAAATAGAAATCTATTTTCATTTTTTTTCATCTGGAGGACTGGTACCAAACACTGAAGAGCTCATCTTTTCTCCACTTATATACTCTGCCATCTATTAGTTTCCACATATGCATGTATCCATTTATAAGCACTTCATTGTGTTTCATCTTTCTGTTTGTCTATCCCTATGCCAACACCTCACTCTTTATTGCTAAAGCATTAATAGTTTATGCTGTTATCTGGTAGGGCAAATGCCCCTCCCCTTCCCCCTGCTCTTATTTTTAACGAATGTATTGACTCTTCTTGACCTTTTCCTCATCCATATGAATTTTATAATTAGCTTATCAAGTTTCAATGGAAATCCGTTGAAATTGTATGCTAGAATGGTGTGTTTACAAATTTGGGAAGGATTGCTATTTCATGATACTAAATTATCTCATCCTCAAGCATGGTGTGTCTCTCTATTTTTTTCTAGATATTTTTAAAATTCTTTCATTAAAGTTTTGCAATTTTCTCCAAAAAGGAAATTATACAATAGCAGTTAAGAGCACAGATTTTGGAAACAGATGTTGACTTGAATTCCTGCTCTGCAACTTACTAACTGTGCAATATGTACAACTTATATGATCTCCTTCTGTCTCAAATTTTGGAACTAATTGATAATAACTACCACATAGAGTTGTTATGAGTACACATAGGTTAACATAATACACACACACTCACACGCACACACACACACACACACACACACACATATTGCTTAAAATTGTTCATGGCCTATAAGTGGTATATAAATCTTTGCTTTTATCACTCCTAGATACATTATATTTTGTTTCCCTACCATAAATAGCATGTAAATGCATTTATGCATCTAACTCATTCTTCTAATATATACAAACACAACTGACATTTATATTCACCAAAATCTGAAAAAATGTTAAATTCTCTGATAAATGCTCATATTTTTGTACATTATTTTGTGCTTGTTATCATACAATCTGTTAAAAATGTTGCTTCTTTCATTCTGCTTCTTATGCACCTGATTTCTTTTTTCTTGTCTTATTGCATTGGCTAGGACTGCTGGTATATTCTCCAATACAAGTCACAGTGGCAAGAATTCTCTCTTGTTTCTAGCTTTGGAATACTTTTATATCTTACCACTGAATAAAATGTTGGCTTTAGATTTCAAGTAGATATTGTATATTAAGCTAAGGGAAGTTCCTCCTATTCTGAGTTTGTTAAGCGTTTTTACCAAGAAACATTAGCAATTTTTTCAAATGTTTCAATTTGCTAATGTGATAAACAATGTAAAAAATAATGAACTGAACTTGTATTCCTAAAATAATACAAACTTGGTAATGATGCATTATCTTTGGTTTTAGATTCAACTTGTGAATACTTTGTTTCATAAGTACTTTGATTAACTCAATAATCATGAGCTAAATTGGCCTATAACTTTGTTTTCTTGTACTGACTTTGTAAGGATATGCTGCCCTATTTTTGACTTTCTGACACTTTATGTAAATAGGGAATTATTTGTTCCCTAAAAGTTCACCTAATTCATAAAATTTTTTTGCTTGATGCCTTCTTTGAAGAGATGTTTTTAAATACAAAATCAGTGCCTTAATGGCTATAGAATCATTTCTTATTGAATTGTTCTAGAGATTTTTAATGTCCTAAGAATTTGTCCATCTTGTATGAGTTTTTAAATTATTTGTAAGGGTTTTTTTATTATAGTCTCCAATTACTTTTTAATCTCTATTGCCTTGTATTAGAGATTAATATTTGTACTATTGTACATAGTTAGGCCTCTTTCATTCTAAATGCTGTTTGTTTCTTCTCAGTTTATCTTTGATCAGTCTTGCAGAGATGTGCCAATTTTATTAGAATTTCCAAAGAAGCAATTTTTACTCTGTTGTTCCTTTCTGTTGAGGCTGTTTTTCATTTCCTTAATTTCTGACCTTGTCTTTCCTATTTCCTAAATTCTTTCTTGTTTTTTTTTCTATTATTATTTTTTACCTTTTAAGGTAGGATGCTTATCTCATTTCTTTCCAGTCTCTTTTCTTTACAGTATAAGCATTTAAGGACATAATTTTATTCATAGCACAAGTTAAACTGCACCCCCACAAGATTTGATTTATACTACTTTCACTATGATTTTTTTACTATATATTCATTATAGAGCTTCTTTAATTTCTGTTATAATTGTTATTGTTATTCATTTATAACATAATTTAATTGTTGTCTAAGAATGTGGTTTATAAACTCATTAAAATGTATGCAGCCTAGTATTTAATAAATTATTATAAATCCTCTATGTGTGCTTGAAAAGAATGTGCATTCTCCAATTGTTGGTGAATGTTCTATATGCATCTCTTAAATCAAGCTTGTTAAAGTGTTGTTCAGATCTTCTCTGCTATTACTGATATTTTGACCTGCTTGACCACTAAAAGTAGGATGTTAAAATCTCCCACTTAAATTATGATCTGTTAATTTGTACTTATAATAGATCATTTTTGCTTTATACATTTTGAAGTTATATTATTAGATACATTCAAATTTAGAATTGTTATATATTTAAACTTTATTAATGTGAAGTCAACTATCTTATCTCTAAACGTGTTTTTGGACTTTAAATCTAAAATAGTTGAGATTTATATACTATATAAGTTTTCTTTTAGCATTTGCCAAGATTTTTTGTTGAGTGTTTTGTTTGTTTGTTTGTTTTTCTTTTTTCTCTCTATCCTTTAATTTCAACCTTTCTCTATTCTTGGATTTTAGTATGTATCTCATAAATGGCATATATATGAACTTTTGTTTTGTTATGCTTTTTAAATCCAGTTTGGCACTCTTTATCTTTGAATTGGAGCATTCAGTCCTTTTGCATTGATTGATTTCTCATACATTTGAGTTTGTTTCTATCAACTTATTTTCAATTTTTTAAAAACTTTTTCTTCCTTCTTTCAAATTGAGTTCTCCTTCTATTTCATTTTTTCTTATGCTAGTTTTGGAAGTTATTCACTGCATTTTATTGCTTCTAACAGTTGTTAAATTGTTAAATTAAGTTTAATGGTATTAAAGTGAAAAGTGAAATGTCTTAGTTTGGGCATCTTGATTAACAGAATCTATCAAGGGACTTAGAGGCAGATGTCGTATTTGGTGGGCAAAAAATGGAAGTAGTAGTGAGGGAATGAGGAGAGAGGGAAAAGGAAAAACTCTTATAAGGGTTATTATCAAGGTCACTGCCATGAGCAATGGGGGCCCAACTTTGCCAGGTTTTCTGAGAAGTATGAAAAACGTCTTCTAGAATTATGCATCTGAATGATGGGAAATAGGAACAGCAACCAATCACCTTCCATTACCCTAAGGGCAATAACTCACACAAACTTCTATTTTGTACTTGCACACGGGCCTATTGGTTTCCCATGGCTTTGGAGAAGGCCTTGCAGGATAAAGAGGAAGAAGCATGGTGCAAATGGTTGCTGTCAGCACATGCTTGAGGTCACCCATCACTATACAGCACAGCTGCAGCTGGAAAGAAGAGGGACAGGACTGTCTACTGTATAACTGATTATCTTTATCCTTCTCTCAGAAAACAAAGATCTTAGAGGATGTTTCCCACATTCAGAGGATGTTTCTGATTTATATGTAATTGTCTAGGATTTTGGTTCTGTACTGAATTTTTTAATTCCACAAATCAAGCATAATTAATATTGTTTTATACAATCAATATTTGTTTAGATTTACCCATCTATTATTTTCTTTGCACACTAATACTTCCAATATTTTAGACCCTCCTTTTGAAATCATTCTCCTCCTTACTAAATTAAGAACCTTTGAATGTGCTTCTAGTGAAGACTGTTGTCAATAAACCCTCTGTTTTTTTCCTCCTCATTCTTAAAAAGAGCTTTATTTTATGCAGAATCCTATGTTGACAGTCATGTTCTTTCCAAATAGGAAGTTCTCACTTCCATAGTTTCAACCTAATTTTTGTTCCTTTGGGTTGATTTGTCCTTTACTCCTGGCTGCTTTTATGATCTCTTTGTCTTTGGTATCTTGTAGTTTCACTATGGTGTACCTGGGAATAAATTTATCAAACTTAGGCTCTGGTGTCTTTTACCAAATTTGAAAAATTATCAGTCATTTTAATTTCAGAGTAGCCTCTTCCCTTTTTTATTTTTGTTTTTGTTTTTGTTTTTTTTTGCCTCTTTTTATAGTCCAATGATAGAGATTCTGAGCCTTCTCACTCTACTATCTATGACTCTCAAAATCTCACACAGATCTCCTTTGTATCGATCTTTCACTTTACTAATCTTCTCTTTAACTGTCCACTAAGTTTTACCTTCATTTGTAAAGATTTTTCATTTCTAGAAGGTCTGTTTGGCTCCTTTTCAAACCTGCCTGCTCAATTTGTATGATATCTTTAGGTTTTTTAAACATATTTTTAATTCCCTTTACTCTTTCAAATGAATTAAATGCCTCTACTTTGAATTCTCTGTCTGCCAATTCCAAGATCTGCAGTTGTCATCATTCTGACTGTATAGTTGGTTGTCTGCTGATTCTCACTAAGGGCAGTTGTGTCCTCACATATTTTTTGATTTATCATTATGACCTCATGTTTCTAAGATCTTTATCTGTGAGAATCCTCCAGATCTATTGTTAGAGTTTATCTCTTGAGTGTGTTCATATTTGTTTCTTCCAAATGTCTAGGGGCACCACCAATCTGGAACTACTTAAAACTAAATTTTTAGCATATAGTTTTTCAGGTCACACATGTAATATTAATTCCAACACCAAACCTGCACGAAAGAAAGTTTGTGGATAAGAGTTTCCAGGAAACATATGTTCTTTTATTCTGTTTTACTTAAAACCAATGGACATGTTTTCTCTCTCTGTGGGGCAGATCATGTATTCAGGAAATCCACTAGAGGACCCCAGTTTTATACATGGGTATTCCCACTTTGTTTACATCCCAGTTCTTCCCTTTTATGCCCTATATATGTAACACATATGCACATAACAAATGCCAGCTCCAGAACTCACTAACAGATTAATTCAGATTTCCTTGTGCCTGGCCTCTGTATAATCAACTTGTTTTCTTGCCAGCTCAACCACACTTTTAAAAGACTTGTTTTTAAATTCTACATGTTTAAGTGAGCTGTACTAAGGGGAGTTCTAACATCTTTTCTCCATTCTTGCTCCCTATAGACTTCATTTGCCAGATTTCTTAACATATCAGTAAGACTCTCACACATAAACAAAGAAGGTAATATCTCTTCTAGTGTACTATGGAGGATCGCATGACCCAGTTGTACAAGAGTTGTTCCATAATCTCGAAATTCTTACCATCAGAGATATATTTCTTTAGAGCCAGGCACTAACTGGCAGAGAGGCCTACTAAAATTGGAGGTACCTGGGAGGCACAATTATATAAGCCATTATTACATGCTAACCCAGCATGCTATCACCCACCTTGCTAGACTATCACAGAATATTTTGGTTGGGCGAGACAAGAAGGCAGAGGAACTCTGCAGTCCAACCCATTCCCTAAAGAGAGCAAGCAGGGGACGGGGAGAAACTGAAGACAGAGACACATGTCAGTGCTGGATATGGAGATTAGTTAGCCACAGAATAGCATGAGTTTTCCTAGGGATATTCAAAGGGCCTTAGAGTGGGCAGTAAAAAGATATAAATAAGGCACTAATGTAAACACGGTGTCTTTACTAACTTGCTAAAGCCTAGCCCTGCCACAGTGAGAAACATACATGAAAAGAATATGTCAAATTTGCATGTTGAACATTAGAGCCATAGAAAGCAATCGGTCTAATTGCCTCAGATGAGGAAAGAGAGTCCAGATAGCTGATGATATCTGTCCAAGATCACATTGTGGGTGCTTGAACCTGTGCTTTCAGATTTCTAATCCCAGAACTATTTTTGTCTCCCAACATTACTCAACATTTTTTGACATCCAACATGGTGTGCTCATATAGAACACTAGCTTCAGAGAGTCACGGTATTATATGAAGAAAGTAGTCAGATATAATTGGGAGACACTGAGGTAGACAGAGTTAGATACGTTTTGGAGGATTCTTTTAATCCCTTTTCGTGTACAGCTGTGATTTGTGGTGCTCAAAGAGAGGGATGTAGAACACAGACTTTTCAAAACTTACTTAACTACGGAATCTATTTTGTAATTGAACATCTCAAGGGATTAATGTTCAGCAGAAAACAATTTGGAAGTTTCTAAGCTATATCATACTGCTCTTCTAATTCTCTAACTCTTCCAACATGTTTACTGAATTCATTATAACAAGCATTTATTAAGCATGGGCCATCTGCCCAGCCCTGTGCTAATGCAGTGTAGGACACAAGAATGAATAAGGTCCCTGACCCCAAAATGCTTATGCTGTCATAACAATATTCAGACATGCGCATAAATAGCTGTAATCCTGCACAGAATTTGCTCAAATACCTTTTGAAAATCTTGACAATGTTTTGTGGGTTAAAAGGCTGGAAACTGTGTCACTGAACAAAATCTTCATGTCACATCTAACAAACACTTAAAGTTAACTTTTCCAAAATTGAGCCTCTGATACTCACCCCCCCATACACAAACCTGTTCCTTCTACAGTCTTTCCCATCTCAGTTCGCGACATGTTTCTGTTTGCTCAGGCTAAAAACAATGTAATTATCATTGCTATTCTTTTACCTTCACACTTCACAGCTAACTCTTCAGATAGTTTTGCTGGTCGAACCCTCAAATCACATCCAGAATACAAACGGTCCTCTCCACCTTCACTCCCACACAGGCTAGGTAATTATCACCTCTCACCTAGATCACTGCCACTGTGTCCTCTCTAATCTCCCTCCCTCCTCCCTAACACAAATATATCTTCTCTCAACACTGCAGTAGGTGTGATCTCTTGGTTCAAAACAATCTAGTGGCTCCCCTATTGGTCCAATTGCAAGGGTCTTTCTGATGACCTGAAAGGTCTTAAATGATTTGATCCCATTATATCTTACTCCTCTCTGCCTTAACTCTTTCTTCAAGAGTAAATCTTTCTGATGATCTGAAAGGTCCTAAATGATTTGATCCCATTATATCTTACTCCTCTCCGCCTTAACCATTTCCTCTAGCTACACTAGCCTTTTTACTCTTCCTTAAACTCTCTGGGCACATTCCAACCTCTATACCAAAAAGCTGTGTTTGCTGCTCCCTTTTCCTGGACCAGCCTCCAGCCAGACACTTACCTAGTCACTCCTTGCACCTCCTGCCCTCATCCTCAAATTCCCTAAAGTACCTAAATGTCATTTTCTCAGTAAGAGAACACTGATTTCAAATTGCAATCTCCACTCCCTGGCATTCCCTTCCCAGCTTTGTGTTTTCTCCAAACACTTATCTAACCCACTAAATAATCTAATTATTCATTTGTTTATTGTTTATCTCTCCCCACTAGAACATAAGCTTCATAAGAGCAAAGATTTTCACCTGATTTGTTTCCTGCTGCTTCCCTTGCACATAAAACAATGCCCAGCATACAGCTCAATAAATACTTGTTGAATAAAAAATGAGCAGAACAAGTTGTAGGTATCGAGAAAGGCTTAATGAAGAAGGTGGCATTTGGGAAAAGCTTGAGAAGGGGTTGAGTGAATAGAATATTGAGAAGCGACTCCGGGGCCACTTGCACCCTGCTGCAGCTCTGCCAGTGGCACTCTCTGACCTTGGCCAAATAGTAACCTCTCTGGGTTGGGCTTTGATTGATCAAGAATTCAGGCTGGGATATCTGAGAGGGTCTCAGGGGTCTATGGATGTAAGGGGCATGAGATGCTGCACCTGCTTCCACCAAAGTGGCTTTGCATATCTCTCATGCAATGTAGACCTTGGGTGGAAGAAACTGCCTTCCCCAGAAAGTGATGGTGAGAGAATGGCCCAAGTAGTGCTCCACACAAGATTGCATTTGGAAAGCGTTACACTGCCAGCAATAATGAATGAGCTTGAAAAATCCATCCTCTTGGCGGTCTCTAAGGCACCCGGCCCTCTTTAGAAATCATGAGATCTCAGTACAACCCAGGCAGGGAAGAAGAGGGCCAAGGGACCTTCCAAGTGGCAGAAAACTACCCCTTGGTTAAGTCTGATCAGAAATCGAAGGGAAGAGGCCCACACCCTACTGCAAGCCACCTTTGTCCCAAATCCTGAATCCTGCTGCCGCCAAGCTACTCTCCCCAGCAGCCGGGTGTGGGAGAACCGGGAAGCCAGCATCCCACCCTGTGGCTTTCGGGGGTAAGGAAAAGAGCAGACAGCCCAACTTGGGAAAATCAGCAGGTGTCAAAATTCAGTTTGTTCAACTTCCTGGATAAATTAAGAGCCCAGGATTCCAGCCTCACGCTAATTAAATCATAAGAGAAAATGATAGAGTGAAGAAAGAAGACGCTGGAGTGGTTGAAAGCCGCTGAAAGTCTGTGCTAATGATAGCTGATTCGACATTAGCATGAATGCCTTCGGTTACCAGTGGAAATGTGCTGAAGCAGAAGCTTTTGTCAGGCCAAACACATCTGTGAATAATTGAACAATATTCATGGCGAAGGAGTCAGCAATTTATCACCAACTTGGCCTCTACTTTTAGGAGTGAATAACTTTTTGAGCGAGGAGGTTTAAAAATGTGTACATACTCACACACAACTGTTGTTGCAGAAGAAGGTACAAATCCAACAACTCTTGTATAAGTCAATTGTAAATATTCTGAATTTTGTGCAAGATTCAGAATCAGATGCAAGGAAATTGGACACTCTCTGCCCACCCCCTCACCAACACGCATGCCCCCTCAACCCCTCTCCTCACCAGAAAGCTGCTGCTTTCCAGTCCACCTCAAGGGCTCCAGGCAGTCCTTTGACCCTCCCCCACTTCCCCCAGAGACTCTCGGGCTGCACGCTCACTGCTCAGGCCTGAAGGACTCTTCCCTTGGCAGAGTGTCCTGTCAGGTGTGCCCCGAGCAGCTGTCAGCTCTCAGCCACCAGCCCCCTTGCACCTGAGACCTCAGAGGGCGGGTGATCTCTTCCCAGCACTAAAGCTGGCCAGCCAAGAGGTCTGCGAGGAGCCAGGGTGTGAACAGCAATGCAGCATTGAGAGGAGACTGGGAAGTTGAAGCTGAGAACCTTAAAGACAGACAGAGCACAGCAGAGCCAGTGTTTGCTGGTGGGAAACTCCAGGCCTGCAGAAGGATAGTCACTTGCCCAATGTACGTGAGCAACAGAGCCATGCTGTGCCCCTCAGCTTCCTCAGGGCTTTCAGACAGATGGACTCACACACCCGCTCTGCAAGTGGAAGGGTGGTCTGCAAAGCACAAAGCACTTCACCAAACTCTCGGCCAGGAGAAATTTGGAAGCATCAGGAAGAATGAGTTGCAGACCTCCTGAACACATGGCAGAGTCCTGGCTGGGAGGACCCCTGGGTGTCCCATCAGCCCATTTCTGTGGGAGCGAGAGAGAGGGGAGAGAAAAGGCAACCTCAAGTCGAATTATCCCATATTCTTATGTATGTATGCATATGATTGTGCATATGTATGTATATACCCATGTGTATGGATGTGTATATATGCATGCATATGAATTTGTACATGCATGCATGTGTGTATATGCATGTGTGTAGGTATATAACATGCAGTGTGCATGTGTACACATAAGTGCATGCATGTGGGTGTGCATGTGTGTATATATATGCATGTATGTGTGTGTGCAACCCTGTGTACGTGTGGGAGGATATGTATGTATATATTTATATCTTTGGTCATTTCTTTCAGAAGGTCAGAGACAATGAAGACCTTGGGTGGAGAAAACTGCCTTCCCCAGAGAGAGATGCTGAGAGAATGGCCATGGTACTGATATCAGGAAAGGCTTGGTATTGCCATTCATGTCATGAAAGTGGGTCCAAGTAGAGCCCTCTCTGATGATTCCCACTCACCTGGTCCTGCCCTCCTTGGCCACCAGCCTACAGTCAATTTCCTCCCAGATCTACAACTCAGGCCGTCCTCAGCCACTAGTGAAGCTCCTTGCCACTCACCTCAGAGGGAAGGACGAGCGGCCGGGAGGCAGGAATCAGCTCCAGATGGAGCCAAGCAGCAACGTGATGGCATAAAAACAGAGGCACAGTGGCTGCCTCTAAAAGTGAATCCTGGTGGGAGGGGGGACCATCTTGATTGGTAGGACCCTGGGAGACTGGAGTCCTTCCTTTCCATGCTCTACCCCATCCCTACCCCACCCTAGCACTGTCTCCTTGCTCCCTGCCCCTTTCATGAAAAACACCCATGTCGGTGGGTGTCCTGACCCAACAGCTCTGTAACCTGGTGATATCAGGTTACAAATGAGAATATGGTCCACGTGGGTTTGGATCAGCCACACACCCTCCCTGGACTTATAAAATGAGGAATTGGAGCTCCTGTTGGCATCTGTCTTCCCTTCTCCTCTAATTCACAAAGAGTACAGTGAGGGGTCCACACCCCAGGCCACCCACCCCCCCTTAGCAGCTGGTGGTTTTCTTAGTGGGCAGCCTCAGGCCAGCAGGCCAAGTCTATCCTTCAGGCCTCTTTGCAGGCTGCCTTCTTCCTTCCCATTCACCTGTTCGATTCACCTAGCTATGGTCAGCACAGCATCCCTTAGGGCTCTTTCACAGATGCAAGTGACAAAAAAATAGGATCTATCGCCTTGTCCCACGGAGAAGTCAGAGGATGGACTCACATCCTACCCAGATGCATCCAGAGGCTCCAGCAGTGGCACCAGGACCCCGTTCCTCACCCATCAGCTAAACCTGCACTGGTCTGGGGGTCATTCTCAGGCAGGGTCTTCCTTTGGGGTGGCTGTGTGGCTGCTACAGACCTCTCATTCCTTTTTTTTGAATTAGAGTCTCACTCTGTCACCCAGGCAGGAGTGCAGTGGCACACTCTCAGCGTAGACCCATTGGGCTCCGGCGATCCTTCCGCCTCAGCCTTCCAAGTAGCCAGCACTATAGGCACGCCTTACCACACCCAGCTAATTTTTTTTTATTTATTGTAGAGACAGGGTCTCACCAAGTTACCTGGGCTGGTCTCAAACCCCCTCATTCTTACTGTTTCAATTCAAGAAGAAAACAAAGGACTTCTCTTCCAGGAGCTCCCAGAAAAGTCCCAGATTTGCTCTGAGTAGATGAGTTGAGGTCAGGAGCCCAGCCCTGGTAGAAGGGAGGTTGGGACAGGCTTAGGTAAAGGTCAATGTCATGGCTCATGGTCCCTCAAGGGGAGCCTAGAACCCAGGACAAAAAAGCAACTGCTACAGGGGAAGATGGAAACCATGCCTCTGGATTTGGCATAATAAAATTTATATCAACAAAACGTGAAATTTCCTACCTAGTTGTCCCTTGGCCCTGCCTCTCCTCTCTGCTCTTTGATTCCTGCCTCAGAAAAGGGAGTTACAGTTACCAAATGAGAGCGGGCACACCCAATACCACCAAAGAGCACACACACACACGCGCACACACACACACACACACACACACACACACACACATACACACACACACCAGAATGAATGGTGCAGTTCAGAACCCCCAATAGTGGCATCACCTTGCCCTGCACATCTCTGTTTGGTAATTGTGAACCTGACCCCAGTGTCTGGACCCCGGGAGGCCACACTAAAGGCTTCACCGCCCGCCCTCTGCCCCCATCACCACCCACTGTCCTTCCCGGCCTTCTTTCCTGCCCCCAGACAGGGCTGCTCTGGGTTCTTCCAAAGTCATCTGCTGCTGCAAAATGAGTGACTCTGAATAAGGAGAAATCTCCCTCCAACATCAGACGCCCAGAAATCTCAATTTGTTTTCCTGCTGAACATTCTAGTTTGTAAATAACATAAAATAAATATATGTTGTTGTTTTTTACACTTAAGACCATGACAGCTGAAGAAAGCTGGGAATGGCAGTCTGCACCAGGCAGGCAGCTTACATTTAGAAAGGCAGGGGACAAAAGCATAAAACACACAGGGTGCGTGCATGGGGGGCTGTAGGGGAGTCACCATCACCCACCCTGTCAGTCCCTACACGCCTAGGGCCAGCTCTGATCCCCACTATGAGAGTCTGCACATTCTAGGACTCCTCCCAAAAAACTGCCAGGGGACATACTGCATGGATTGCATCCCTGTTCTTTCCACGTACCCCCTGCAGGCAACATACAGGCACACAAATGCACACACACACATACATGTACACACGCACACAGATGGTCACCTGCATACACTTACTTTGTCTCTGATATTTTCATTCTTCCTGCCTAACCCTCCCCCTCTCCTTTGCCATATTGACTCCGACCCTCCCCCACGAAGACCCAAATCCAGTGCCCCCTTCCCGGAAGCCTCTGTCCTTGCCGAGCCCAGGAGAGTTCTACTCTTAGGAACTCCCACTGCGTACACCTCATGTGTATGCACTCACTATCTCCAGTGTCACACTGTAGCACGCAAAGAGGCAGGAACACCTCACAGGCAGAGGAGCATGTATTCAGTGTCACATGGATGGGCTTTGAGTCCTGGTTTTGCCATTAATTAGCCTTGCAACTTGGGGAATTTGCTTACTCTTGCTGTGCCTCAGTTTCCTCATCTGTACAATGGTGAGGATGATACCAGTGCCAGGTTATTGTAAGGATTCAGTGAGTGACTATCTGAAAAGCCCTCTGAACAGTACTCAGCAGGTCAAAGCTCTGTCCATGTCTCCTGTTCTCCTACCCAGACTCTCAGCTCCCTAAGGGTTAGGGCTCTCTGCCCTAAAGAGCTGTGTATACATATTCAATACATGTTTGCTGAATGAGCCTCTGCTGTATACCTGGAAAAACACCTTGAAGAAGCCTGGATATGGGAGTTGCCAGAGTATGAGTCCTCCTAGACCCAACTCCCATGAATCCAACAGTGTATTAAGGCCTGCTCCCTTGTTCCTGGAGGAAGTATGCAACCCCACTCCTGCCTAGTAGCCCCATTTCTCCCTCGGGGAGAAAGGACAGTCTTCCTGATGTTTATTTTAGAAACTGTTTTCTTTACATGCACCTGGGCCAAGTCATCTCGTACCCACAGAATAGCAAATACACTTTTTAAAATGAGCAGACTATCAATGGAAACAACATTCATGACATTCATTTGGGATGGCAGGAGATAAATGATGTAATTAAAGTTATTCCTAGTAGGCGCCAAGGAGCAGAGAAAGCTGCTGTGCCATGGATTCGGGCTGGGGGCTTGCTGAGGCAAGGGTCACTGGAGCTCATGAGCAGGTCTACCTTGTTGGGAGATCAGCGCAGAGGCAAACCAGGAAGAGGAGCTGCAGACCAGAGATGGGAGGTGAGAGACGAGAAGAAGAAAGGGAAGTGGGAACAACAAGGAAGGGGAGACAGGAAAGGACGGGAAATCGACATTAATTCCCACGCAGAGACTGTCACTGCAGATTCAGGGTTTCTTCTTTGCCCCGTGATTCCATCTTGGTAAGATACAGTTGAGACATCCCAGACTGTGGAGAAGGAGTAGATGGAAAGATAATAAACTGAGAAGCAATAAACCTGGGTTCCTATAAGATTGCTTATGAAGAGGAAATTCTTTGTGATATTTAAAATACCCAGGCATAGGCAGTGTTATTTATGCATTCTCCTCATCATTGTTATTATTGGATTTTAATGCTGACATCTGTTCACCAAACATGTGTCGAGTCCCTACCTTGGGATAGGGACCAGGTATCCTGGACACACATGTGAACGAGAGGAAGCTCCCATGCTGAAGAGGGAGAGAAACAGCTTTGGAGACAGGTCGGCTACCAAGCAGGTAAGGGAGGAAGGAGGAACTGGAGCAGGGAGCCCCTAACTCTGCAGAGGCTGGAACATTTAGGTTGGTCTTTGGGGGATCAGCCTATTTTCCCTTCTGTGCAACCTGGGGCTGGGCTGGCAGAGTCTTCAGTCTGGTCTTGCTGGACATTCTGTGCCACTCAGGCCTGCAGAGGGTGGGCAAAGCCAAGACGCCCCAGCCCCCTCATAGTGACTCCTGTCTGGAAGCCAGCTTTAACCGCCGTAGCCCTTGGACAACGCTTCCTCTTATCAAGGTCGCTTTGGAAACTCTGCTTTCAAATTGTTTCCCTGGTTCAATCAACTTTCACATTCATAATACAACAGAGATCTACAGGGCCACTGAGCTGAAAGCGTCTGTGGCTTTTCATTTCCTGGTATGATTAGGCGGATAATCACTGTGCTTGGAAAAATAATAAAGCCGGAGTCTGACGCGGGATCAAAGCAGAGTCCAGCCACACACACCTGCCAGAGACGCAGTGACACAGGGGCTCAAGCCTTTCCCTGGGGGCGGGAGAAGGGGCAAGCCCTCATGCAATCTGTGGAGGAGCTGTAACTCAAACCTGCGGTTGTCTTCCCAGTGCCCACCCGATGGCCCCAGCTGGAAAATATCTTCTGACCACTCGTCAAACTGAGAAGACATTTTGAGAGTGCTGGCTGGAGGGAAGATTGCAGACACAGCTCCCCGATGGGGAAGAAAGAGTAAGACGGGAGGAGCTGGCAGCCATCGGCTCCTCAGAACTGCTCCCTAGCCACCAAGGAGCAAGGAGCTGAGGGACACATATGACTGATAAGTGCTGCCATGTGGGGCTCAGTTTGGTCACCCCAAGTAGTTCTTCCAAGAGACCTGGAAGTGTAAAGGAGAGAGCTCGGGAAGGGAGCCAAAATGAGGGATGGATACAATTCTCACTCCACAGATCTGTAGAACTCCCTTTCCCCTTTGGCCTGGTGGGGGCAGATATTCCAGCCCAGCCTACCCCTCAAGACCCTGAGAAGTAAGAAGGCAGACGCGAATGTAAATGATTTCATTCAGCAGGGTGGGTTGCAGGACGTGAAAAGGACTCCAGCAGGGCTGGTTAGGCAGGGCAGCTTTCAGGGGGACTGGGGAGGCGGCACTCCCAGATAAAAGAGAATGCTTGCTGGCCCACCAAGGTGCCCTGCTGGGTCTTAGAGGTGCAGGCGGCAACTGGAAGCCCAGCAGGAAGGGCAACTTCCCACAGTAGCTCCAGAGAAGGACAGGCTCAGTGGGGCATGCTGGCCTGAGAGTCAGGGCTGCACATCTGACTCCTGCCTTGCCCCGACCCCTGCCATTCCCAGCAAGTTGTTACACTGAAAGAGCCCAGCACATTGCTGGTCACGCTTTCCTCCCCCATCTGGGCTCCAGATCCCTCTTTGTGAAGTGAAGCCATGTACCTGGTGATGTTTGAGCTCTCCTCACTCATAATGTTACATGAGGTTCATCTCAGAAAGTAAATTTTTGAAAAAAATTTACATGGGGGACAAGGTGGGAGGAGGACATTGAAATCTCCTCTTCTGCTATCAGGAGAGAAATCTGGAGGTCAAAATACAACCTCCACACTTGGTACCATTCATCTCCAGAGTTAAACCAAGAACATTTTGTAATGAAACCCAGGCCAGGATAAAAGGAGAATGTGCCTATAGCAAAACAAGGTCAAGGTTATTATTTTTCAAGAAGGGACACATTAACTGGTTTTCCCCCTAGACTAAAGGGTGAATTCCTCATGTAGCCTAGACTGGGTAGTCTATCAAGAAAATTTATTTTCAAGGAGGTGAGTTACATTTGCCTTCGGGAATCTCAGGAGGAATATCCGCCTCAGTTCTGCGGTGCAGACACAGTTCTGAACCTTAAGTGGCTAAGGCTTTTCTTCTGCTCTGCACCTCCCTCTGCTTTCTCAGCAAAGACTAAGCAGAGGAAGACCCACTGGCTTTGACTGGAACCTGGAGCTGCAGCTTAGGAAAGACACAAGGTGGGGGTGGGAGGGCAAAGGCAAGGATGTCTAGGGACAGAAGGCCAAGGTCTGGTTGGCGAGGGCTTAAAGGACATTGAGGGATGCCAAAATTTAAAATAGGGGCAGCCTGGGAAAAGAGGAGCCTGCTGGAACAAAGAGGTTTCTGTCAGAAAATCCCACCCTTGCATGAAATAAGGGAACAAGTTCGCTCTTAAATGCTATCACAGTAAAATAACAGCTCAAGTTTCCACTGGAGGCCAGAGTGAGCCACGCATGGGGAAGCCAGGTGCAGCAGAAGTTGGAAAGGGGTAGTGTGTTCAACTGTCACCTGATACACACAAGCCCAGCCCATGGCTGATCTTTGACTAGAAAGTATTCCTAAAAGCAGCCCTACCATGGAGGGAGACTTGGCCCTCAAGGAGCTGCAATAATTCAGAGAAGGCAAAGGACCTCCTCTGAATTGAAACTTCACCATTCATAAAGTATAGATGATAAATAATCCATCTCCATGCATGCCAAGTATGGGGTGAATGTGAGAAGGGGCAGAGAGGTACTTTATAAACATAAAGCCACTTACAGATAATTGGAACGATCACAACACTCTGTGATTGCCTATTTTCTTCATTTGGCTAGGTTTTGTGGAGAGAAAGAAGACTGGGAAATCCTGTTCTCAAGGAGTATTTGGCGTTCCTACTTTCTTTTCTCCTATTCCTTCTTCCTATTTCTTTTCCCTGTGGAGTCTCATTCACCCTTGAGGCTCCAGACACCTGCCAAGTGTAAAGCCTCCCAAATAATGCTAGGATCAGGACAGCCTGGTAGACATCTCTGCATGAATCAGTCTTAAGACCTAGAGTAGTCTGTGAGGGATGTCATTACAAAGACTAGGGGTTATGCCAAACACTGGGGGTCTTCAACCACAGAAGTTCATTTTCTCACAATTCTGGAGACAGGAATCCAAGATGCAGGTGTTGGCAGGTTGGTTTTATCTGAGACCTCTCTCCTTGGCTTGTAGATGTGTCCTTACATTGTTATTCCTCTGTGTGTATTCATGTCCTGATTTCATTTTTTTTTTGAGTTGGAGTCTTTCATTCTGTCGCTTAGGCTGGAGTGCAGTGGCACACTCACGGCCACCCCAGCGTCAACATTCTGGGCTCCAGTGATCCATCCTTCCACTTCAGCTTTCCAAATAGCCAGAATTACAGACGCTCGCTAATTTTTGATTTACTGTAGAGACAAGTACTCACCAAGTTGCCTGGGCTGGTCTCGAACCCACGGGATCAGGCAATGCTCTTGCCTTGGCCTCCCAAAGTGCTTGAATTACAGGCTGAGCCACCGAGCCTGACCCCTGATCTCCTTTTTTTATGAGGACACCAGTCCTGTTGCATTAGAGTCCAGCATAGTGAACTCATTTTAATTCACTCATCTTTTTAAAGGCTCTATCTTAAAATACAGTCACATTCTAAGGTATTGAGGGTTGAATTCAACACGTAAGTTTGGAGGGAAGACAATTCAGCTCACAGCAAGATCAGTCTCTCTGTCAGCAATCCAGGAAGCTTTCTTGAGCACAGCCTTTTGCATCAGAACGGATGAGGTGGCCTCCTCAAGTCTGCCTTTGCATTCTATCTGGATTGTTTGTCCCCTCCAAATCTCATATTGAAATTTGATTTCCAGTGTTGGAGGTGGGGCCTAGTGGGAAGATCCCTCCTGAATAGATTGATGCCCTCCCTGGGGAAGAAGAGGTGAGTTCTCACTCTCTTAATTCCCGAAAGAGGTGGTTGTTAAAAACAGCCTGGCACCTTTCCCCTCACTTTCTTGCTTCCTCTCTGCCATGTGATCTCTGCACAATGCCAGCTCCCCTTCGCCTTCTGCCATGAGTAGAAGCAGCCTGAGACCCTCACCAGAAGCAGATACTGGTGCCATGCTTCTTGTACAGCCTGCAAAACCATGAGCCAAACAAACCTTTTTCTTTATGTATCACCCATCCTCCGATATTCCTTTATAGCAACACAGAAATGGACTAAAACAACTCCTCTTAGCACCTCTCGCTGCTGAGTCATGTCCTGAGCATGTCCCTCCCACCTGGCTGTGACAATTTAGGGCAGGACCCTGACTCTTTCCCTCTGACCCCAGCACTTTGCTCAGTACCTGAGAAACAACAGATGTTCAAGAAATTTTCAGGAGTATATAAGTGATTACAGATCTGCCATTCCCATCCTGGTGGAAGATGAAAGTTATCCCCTAGCGTTCAGAGAAGGCCCATTCCAGCACACACCATATCATGGCGAGTAAAGGGCAGGTTTGATTTCTTGCTCCCATTTGTTGTATGATCAATAACTTCTTTAAATCCTTAAAAAAAAAAGAAAACAAGCTGCAGGGCGAGACAAGGAATCATAAAAGTGGAGAAAAGGACAACATCTCAGGAGCCTGCAAGAAGTACTATTAATATGATGCTGGCATTACAAGGGATATCAATATTAATAGCAATATTAGTGCCAAAAAGCATCAGCCTCAATATTTTGCAGTTCCTTACAAGCACCTTTAATGGGTGATGACAGATGGGTGATTTCTGGGTGGAATTGAAATGGACTGTTATGAAGGCTGAGAGATGGGAACCCGGATATATGCTTCTCCCTGAGAAAATCGTCTTCACACTGCCTCCCCTGCATCTTCAGCGAACTACAGGCTTGTTTCTCAAGCTTAGGCGGCACCCTGGATGCCCCCAGGGATTCTTCTCAGAGGCTGAGGAGCTGAAGGAAAAAAACCCATCACTCTATGAACTATCAATGTCACCAGAGAACCAGGTGTTGATTGCAGGCTGAGATGTGAATGTAGGTCCGTCCCACTTTAAGCAGGAAACGAGCTCCCACGCTCCTGCAGACGTGATGGGGAACATGGCCTATTTGAAATTGCATCCTGTTGTGTATACAACAAGGGAGCTTACCCTTTCAAGAGATTCTTTAGCGAAATAATTTATATAGCCAAGAATCCTTTTGTGAAATGAATACAGGTGTGCTCTCCCTTCAGCAAGTCTAATTTACAAATTCAATTTAACCCAACAAATGTTTATTGATTACTTTTTCTGTATTCAGGGCATCATGCCAGTGCAGGTGATAACAAAGATATTTAAGACTTGATCCCTGCCCTTAGGAAAGTCATATTCTAACAGAGGGAGAAAGACGAATAAAGACATATCTCTGCAAAGATAATAAGTGCCATGGTGAAACATATTTAAAATTATCTGGGGATCAAAATAAACCAAAAAAAAAAATCTTTAATAATAGAGTAGTCAAGGAAAGCTGTAGGGAAAGCAGGGGACAATTGAAAGAAGGGGACCATAGGAGTGGGCCCTGAAGTTTAAGTGGGAGTTCACTAGGCTGCAATGTGGCCACAGACTGTGTGATAAGGAACTAATGTGCCTGTATATAGAAGACACGGGACTGGTGAAGGAAGGATCACAAAGTTGAAATGAAGGGAAATGTTTTGGATAGACAGTCTGACTTACACTGAAGGATCTGATCCAGCCAGACTCAACCCATTACTCCTCACCCACTCAGCTGATATACCTGAGAAGTACCACGGGACTCCTATAGCTAGCCAGCTCTCCTGCTGAGTCACAACCTAACTCAATTTACAAAATTTTGATTTATGTACTCAAAGAAACTCATTGATCTTGTGGAAAGCGGCACATTCGTAAGGAAAGAACTGCCACGTCTGAACATTCACATAGAATGCCGTAAAAGGAAACACCGCTGGAGCTCAGTGCTTGGCTGCACGGGGCACACAGGCAGCCCCAGGAAAGGGAGGCTCAGAATTGCATTCCTTTGGCCACCTGGACCGGATTTGTTTTATGAGATAAAAACCCATTTGAACTGAAACTCTTCCAAATGTGTCAGAACAAAGTACACGAAGCAGGCACGAGGTCCGCTCCCTGGGAGAGGTTCACGGTGTCGGCATTGAGGAGATGGCAGCCCACATTCTCTGAATGTTCCTCTCTTATGTGTGGAAATTGATCTTCTGGTAGGTTTCAGACCTAAAGATTCATAGATTTCCCACCTGTTCTCTGACCCTCTTCTGTTCACCTGCTGCTCTCTCTAATTTTTATTATTTAGAATCATACTGACGGCCAGATGGAACAAAGTCATCTCTATCACCATCATCGTCAACATCATCATCACCATCACTTTCCTGCCATATAGTTGAAAAACTCTACACTCTCTCATTTGATCCTGGTAAGGACCCTGAGAGAAATGCAGGCTACTATATCCATGTTCCAGAAGAGGCATCTGTGGATCAGAGAGGTTGCTTAACTTGTGCAGGGTCTCACAGCTCATTATTTGTAGATATAAACCCAAAACCAGGTCTCCTGGCAACCAATACAAGATACTTCCTCTTACTGTACCCTGTTTCTAATAAGGGCTGTTAGCTTCATAAGTAGTCAAAGCAGCTGGCTCACTATAGGGTGTGAATTGAGGGACCTTGGCAAGACCTCCTGACCACCAAAATATCCGTAATCAATCACAAGGCATAAAGTTGCCTTTTCTGATACGGTTTGTGTGTTTGGGGCAGGGAGTAAAGATAAACAGCTTCAGTGTATAGAGTTTTTAACTTTTCAAATGTCCTATGCATTTTACCACAAAACTCACCCTGTGGGAGAGCAAGGGCTACTTGAATCTAAGATGCTTTTCACTGCCAAGTGCGGTAGACAGGTAGAAGTGCTCAATGCTGTCTCAAACAACGAAGTCTCTAGATAGAGATGGAGCAGCCCCTAGCCATCAATAAAGTCACAGAAAGAGCTCATCCCAGCTCCCAGTTCTTTCCATTCTTCTGCTCTGAATCCTTGGCAAGTTGACAGCCCCCCACTTGGTAAAAAAATGGTTGCAGAGGGCAGCTCCTGGTGTCTCCTCCTCGCATAGATGAATCAGAAGGAAAACAGAAAATGTTTCCCATTTGCTAAGAAGATGGTATTAGACACCTTCCAGTAAACTCTCCCTACTTCTTGTTAGTAGCAGTAGGGGCACAAACTCATGCTTAATCAGTCCTGGCCAAAGAAATGGGACCAAGACAGGAATTCAGCAGGACTAGTTTCCTAGGACAAAAAAGCAAGGTTAATTTTTCAAGAGAGGTAGCTGAGACCATTTTGGTCTTTTTTTGAGACCTCACATAGAAAAACAGGATGGAGTTGAGAACTGATCAGAGCCAGCTAGAACCAAGATGGCAACTACTTTGTCCATCGCCTGAGCTTGATCCTCATTATATGCTCATCACAATATATTAGCATGTTAAGTGACACACCCTCCAGTGCCCTGACAGTTCTGACCCTGCCCATTTATGGAAATCCACTGGGTGGACCCCAAATTTTAGAAATCTCCATCTCTTTTCCAAAAAAGGCATGAATATTCCACTCCCGGCTTAACATATAATCAGGAAAGAATTATAAAAATAAAATTCCAGCAATGTACAAGGGCTGCTCTGTCTGTGGAGTATTCTGCTTTCTGTTCCTCTTTTTACTAAACTTTCATTTTATTCCAGTGGCTTATTCTTGAATTCTTTTCTGCATGAAGTCAAGAACTCACTTGATGAAAGAGTACGGAAGAAACAGCAGCAGGAAAGAGCCGCAGAAATGGTCCTTCACTTGGCCTTTGGGCCAGACCCCAACTTTGGGGGTACCCCTTTCTTGTATCAAGATTACCCTGATTTGCTCCCTCTGATAAGCATTATTCCTCTGGAGGGGGCCATGAAGCACCCGAATCTGGTACTAGAATAAGTTTTAGGTTCCTTTAGCGAGATAAAGGTGGAATTGCTTCTGAATAGGCAACTAACAGTGTGTACCACTTATCCCCAGTAGTAAGAAGGAAAAACAAAGGTTTCCAGAGGTCCCCTTGAGGGACTGACACCTCTCCCAGTAGCTCACAGTTAAGCTATTATCAGCTTTATAGGAGTATAATCGTTAAGCTTTGTAACACTATCAGGTATTAAGGCCTATGCTCCTTTATCAGCTGTTATTAATCCTATTAGGTAGCTGGTTAAGGAAAGTCTTGTAATTAATCCCAACAAGTTCTGGATTGTGTTTCTAACAGATCCCCAAACAAATAAAGCATCAAGCCCTGGACGCCAAGCTAGACCAAGGGCCCCACAGAACAGGAACCAAGACCAAAAAGGGGCTGGAAGGACGCTCAGATGAAAGAGTACGGAAGAAACAGCAGCAGGAAAGAGCCGCAGAAATGGTCCTTCACAATACTTCAGCCCAGGATTGACCCCAGGGTTCACCAGGTGAACTTGTGAAGTTAAGAAGGAAAGGGAAATCGGCACAGGCTGACTATAGAAAACTCAGCAACTCTCAGACCAGATGAAGTCAGACTCCAGGCGTGCATCTAGTTCTAAATGCCCTGTCAGAGACATTCTTTTTAATTATAAATATCTTCACTGGTAGCACCAAGTTGCATCTCTTGCTTTTATCCAATCCTGACATCACTTGTCTGCTTTTCAGATATTGCATTTGTGATGTTTGGTTTGAGTCAGAGCCATCAGCAGAAGAGGGGAACCTCAAAAGTGTGGGTGGCCCCATCCTCCCGGGGCAATGTTTCCTAATTCCCAATAGATACTAATCTTCAGGATTTGAACACAAGGCATCAGAACTCCTGGTAATTCTTGGGAGCCTCCAAATCATAAGCTATTCTATATTTTTCATAATACTTTGTGTTCTAAAACAATAATGAGTGACTATAATAATAGTGAATTGTTTTTCAGTCATAATGTTATCATGGGATATTTTTTCTTAAAAATCATAAGTACATGGTTTATTGTTATTATAAAAATATACTATGACAAGATTATATACTACAATGAGTATGTACTTCAAGATTCAATATAATTGAAGAAGATACTCTTCAACATATAAAAATTATATCTCCCAGATAGAGATGTTTGATAATCAAAAACACTAAAAGAAAGGAATATCATCAGAAAATAAATGCCAAATAAAAGTCATTTAAAATTTAAAAGATAAGAGCACTATATTTAATATTTAAAAGCTATCATTCTCAGGCCAGGCTTGGTGGTTCAGCCTATAATCCCAGCACTTTGGGAGCCTGAGGCAAGTGGATTGCCTGAGTTCACAGGTTCGAGACCAGCCCGGGCAACTTGGCAAGACCTCATCTCTACAATAAAATAAAAAAATCAGTCAGGTGTGGTAGCATGCGCCTGTACTTCCAGCTCCTTGGAAGGCTAAGGCGGAAGGATTGCAGGAGCCCAGCAGGTTGATGCTGGGGTGGCCGTGAATGTGCCACTGCACTCCAGCTGGGGCGACGGAGTGAGACTCCAACTCAAAAAAGAAAAAGAAGGTATATGTTTATGTAGATATGTGATATATATTTAATAATCGTCTTAGATGGGGAAACATCTATAAAAACACCATCACCAATACCACAATGTTTAACATTTGACCCATTATCCGAATTGTAGCACACATTTTCCAAGAAGTAAATATCATTCATACGGATCCTTAATTTTCTGTCATTACAATGTGCTAAGCTTCTCTGAAGTTTAAAAAAAAATATCTAAAAAAATAGAAGCTATCATTCTCAAATGAAATTTTAAAACACACAAAGCATTAATTGCCCTACTCAAAAGTTTTTATCTTTTTGTGCATGCGATAAATATTTCAGACAGAAATTTTTTTTCGTTTTGCATTGACATTTTTCAGATTAGTAAGATTGTGTCCAACAGCAACTTTATGTCGGTGTTAGGGTCCACGATGCTTCCTGTAAGCTCATTTTCTTTTTCAATGGTGAAAACGTTTTGTCTGCATAATCTGACTTTGGTTTTGTCTTTGAATTCATTATTGCTGTTGCTAATTCGGATTTTTAAATCAGTTTCTGCCTTAATGTTGTAGAATTCCCACAACAACATTCAAATCTTCCCATTGCATTTCTCTGTTAAAGTATTTGCAAATAACTGTAATGTAACATACAGCAAATATTCAAGTCATAAACACTTTGGGGTAGTAATAGAATAAAATAATTTTCAGATCTCCTAGCAAGCACTCCTAAACAGCACCAGATAGAATCACATGCTGCAATTGCCACTTTAATGACTTATTTCGCTTCCAAAACTTATAATTTCCTGTAGCACCACTCAAAATTTGTACAAAGTATCCCATGTGTATAAGCTTAGTAATATTTATTTTATCTACAGCAAGTATTCACCATTAGCAACAGATAGGGCAATGAATACTCTTATCACATGGCAAATACTACAAGCACCTGATTAGAGTTGACCCGTGATTTCTTGCTCAGGTTTCTGGAAACTTTGCCCCTGACCTTTAAAAACTCCTGGGGTCAGTGTCCTTGTTCTTGTTTTCTGCTTTATGGGGGAGGGAGGGATCAAAAAAACTTGGAATTTATTTTTTAAAATTTATATTATGTATTCTTGCATATTTAAACTTCAGTCACTTTCAGAGTACTCTCCATTTGATGCAATACACCTATCGAGACGCTTTTTCCACTGCTCGAAACAGTTTTTGAGCTTGTCCATTTTGATGCCTTTTAGCCTGTCTGCCATTTTTTGTTTCACCTCTTCCACTTGGGCAAAAATCTTTCCCTTTGGGAACTTTTTTCATCCAGAGAAACAAAAAATAAAAGTTGCTGGGGGCGAGATAGGGTGAATACGGAGGGTGGAGCACAGGGGTCATGCTATTTTTGGTCAAAAACTGCTGAACACTCAGCTAGTGTGGGCAGGTTGTTCGTGTAAATTACCCACAATGAAGTGAGCAAACGCGTTGAAAGTAATCGTCCAAAAAAAAAAATCACTGGAGCCGAATGCAGCCTCTCACAACAACACTAGCTGGTACGCTGATGCTGATGGGTTTCTAGAATACTCACCTGGTGGGGGAAGCCTGTACTACAAGGCACCCACTCTCCAAAAGATAATTCTGATTATGTTAGTAGATTCTTTCAAAGCAGTAATATCTTTATGCTTATTGTTAGGCTTTAATTCTCACCAGAGACTTACATTATTTTCACCATTTTCCCAGCTTCTCAATTGATTTTTTTCCCCAGAATTTGGAAAAGCATACACATTTCCTGAGAAACTCTGGAAAAGAATTTTCACCTAGACTACTCCAGGGTCTTCCACATGACTCTAGGGCAAGTCTCACCTGGCACAGGCTGGTTTGTCCAAGTCAGACCTGGATAAGGACGTCTTGAGACCCTCTCCTACTGGTGAGGGTTGGTGGGGGGGGCAATAGTACCAGTACCTGTCCTTCTCATTCACACCTCTCCTCCCACTGCTATGATTCCTGCCCCCAGTCTGTCAATTACCCAAAGTTCTTGCAAACCTGTCTGCCCGTCCCCCATTTCCCAGACTGAAATTTACTTTCTTGTTTCCCTCTACAACCTCAGCCCACACTCAAACACCTCCACTTCCAACATTCCAATTTCCTGAGCAAAATCAGAATCAGCCAGCAGCTTGGCCTAATCTCTACTATGACAATTTAATTAAAGCAATTCAGACTAAGGTATGAATCATACATAAATTTCTACTTACTATCAATATGATGTTGAAAATATCACTTCATCATACCCGGCCTCAGTTTTTTGATCTACCAAATGGAGATAAAATTTCTCAGTTCATAACATTTTTGAAAAGATGAAATAATATAGGTAAAGCATGAAGCTGTTGAGGGCTCAGAAATTGTGGGTTTCCTTCCTCCTTCTTCAAAAAGTGTGGTACTTGAATTTTTTTTTTAAATTAATCAGTATTTTTTATTATGGTTTTGTGGGGTACAGCTAAGGGTTAGGTGTACAATTACGTTTCATTCAGGCACCCTGTTGATAAGAGGTGTTTTCCCATCCCCCGACAGATATTTGCTACTGTTAATTCCATCCTCCTCCCCCCCCATAGTTTCCCAGTACCGTCAGTCATTTTCTTATAGTATTACATTGGATGTTCAAGGTCCATTATATGAGAGAGAACATGTGATATTCAGATCTTTGTTTCTGTGAGAGGTCACTCAGTATTACAGACTCTAGTTCCATCCAGGTTGCTGCGAAATTCATGATTTTGTTCTTTTTTATGGCTGCGTAGTATTCCATCATGTATATGTACCACATTTTTTTAATCCAGTCCTCTTTTGATGGGCAGCATGGTTGTTTCCAGGTTCTTGCTATTGTGAACAATGCTGCGATAAACATACGTGTGCAGGTATCTTTTTATAGAGTGATTTGTGTTCTTCAGGGTATATTCCCAGTAGGAGGATTGCGGGGTCGTATGGAAGGTCAATTTTTAGAGCTTTTAGGAATCGCCACACTGCTTTCCACAGAGGTTGCACTAGTTTGCACTCCCACCAACAGTGTAGAAGTGTTCCCTTTCACCACACCCTCTCCAGCAGCTGTTATTTTTTGAGTTGTTGATAATTGCCATTCTGACTAGAGTTAGGTGGTATCTCAGTGTGGTTTTGATTTGCATCTCCCTGATGATTAGTGAGGTTGAGCATTTCTTCATGTGTTTGTTGGCTGCTCGAATGTCTTCTTTTGAGAAGTGTCTGTTCATATCTTTTGCCCATTTTATAATGGGGGTACTTGAATTTTAAAGGAAGAGCTTTTGAGTGCCAAGGGGTCATATATCAGCTGCTGGAATTACAGGTGTAGTCCCCAGAAGCAGAATCAGCTGTACTTATAAATCCAAACATGAAAAAGTATCGGTAAATGCCTCTCTTCTTGTTCCCCAAAAGGTCCATATTTACTAACCCTGCATCAATTCCAGTAACTTCTCACCCTGCATTTTGTAAAGCAGGACTTGGCTTAAGAGGGTTAGCCCACCAACCCAATGTTCAGTCCACTGCCGCTGCCCCCAGAGCCTGGACTGAAGTAGATGCTCAATAAATGTTTGCCAAACTGAATTTCCTTCTCCCTGGATTAATGGGGGGCAAAATCGAGGAGCTGGCCCCCTCTGGGGTGGCTTCACTGCCCACAGCTTCATGAGTCATGTCTTAAAGGCTTTGCAGCAGCCATCCCCTTCCCTTGCCTCTGACCTCTCTTGCTTCTTCAGCATGTTTATGGACATAATTACAGCATGCTATTGATTTCCTGACAGCCACCTTGATGTAACTATTTTACAGAATCAAGCTAATTTCATACATTGAGGTTTTTATGGTCTCTGGCGGACTCAACCCAAGAAGTCATTCTGTCTCCTCCCTGGGTGCTCCCGCCCCTTCTCAGAACATTGCTGCTCCCGGCCCCTCCATCCCTGAAGCCTGCTGGGCTCCGTTGCAGTCCAGAGCCTGTCTTCTCCCAGGAGCCCCGCTCTGATGGTCATGTGAGGTGGCCATGTCCTGGGGAAACAGGGGGCGGTCTTTGAGGCCCTAAGAAGGCAGTGTATCTGGGGGTAGGAAGGGACTCAGTGACTCCCCCCTCTTTTAAAACCTGAATTCGCTGTCCAGATTCCTATCACACTCTGAATACATTCCTGGATTCATTCAAACACTCCCTTCCTGCATGCATCTCCTAATGCCAGTTACCAGTGGGTTCTCAGAGACATAGTCTTATCTAATCAGCATGTCAACACTGTGGTTATTCTATTGCATCCATTTGGCAGATGTGGAAAATGAGACTAGAAAAATTAAAGCCACTTTGGCATACAAAATATTGACAACTAGCGAATGCACACGCGTCACACAAAGGCTTCCCATGAGAATTTTCCTCCATGTGAAGATAAGGAGTTGCAGAAACAAGATTTAAACAACCAGACTTCGGCCAGGCTCGGTGGCTCAGCCTGTAATCCCGTGCCTTTGGGAGGCTGAGGTGAGTGGATTGCCTGAGCCCACGGGTTTGAGACCCGCCTGGGCAGGCGAGACCTCATCTCTACAATAAATCAAAAAATCAGCCGGGCGTGGTAGCATGCGCCTATAGTTCCAGCTACTTGGAAGGCTGAGGCGGAAGGATGGCTGGAGCCCAGCAGGTCGAGGCTGCAGTGGCTGGAGCGGCCACTGCACTCCAGTCTGGGCGACAGAGTGAGACTCCAACTCAAAAAAAAAAAAAAAAAAAACAACCAGACTTCTCATAAGCCCTTTCCTCATTGCGGCTTCCTCGCCACTGCCTTTCTAGCTTTCATGCAGGTCATCCTCCTTTGCTTGGCATTGTTATGCTACTCCTGCACACCCAGACACGGCCCTCCCTGTTGTCTGCCTATCCCACTCAGATCTGCCCTTGAAGGACTTCCCCTAGTCCTACCCCTACCAGAAAACCCTCCCTTACAAATCCATCCTGCAGTGACTTACTCTGAGCATAGTGGACAGACAGATTGCCTATAATATTAGATAACAAATGTACCTAAGTAGACATTTAAAAGCGTCCCATTCCCTTATTCCTTAAAGTAGTGGGCCTGGGTTGGTTCAACCTTCACCATCCATTTCCCAGTGAATGTAAATTTCTCAGTTTCCCAGTGGCCTCCATCCTCTGTGTGGGGAAGAATAGGACACCAGGAATGTTGAGTTCACCCTGGATACCAGAAGCGGGACCCAAGACCAGGGCCAGACCAATCAGTACATACATGTAACCTAAGGTGGGTCAATCAGAGGAAACATCTAGAAAGTTGCTGGGAAGGCTGGGGAAAAGACTTGTTCTTCCCTGTTGGATAGGAGAGAGAAGCCTGCTCACAGTAAGACCTGCACTAAGGAAGCAAAGTCAAGATACAGAGAAAGAGAGAAAAAAAAAAACTGGATTGGGTGTTGCAAGATCAGACCTTGCCTGAAATTAACAGAACTCTTTCACCAGACTTTCAGATACATGCATCAACGTATTTCTCTTTGTTTAAATCAGTATTAGTCAGGATTTTCCGCCCCCAAAGCAATTCTAGTGCATATTCTTGAATGGTGATGTTTGTTCTGATGCACAGCAATGTAGAGGCAGTATGATTCTCTATACAGATGTTGAATTTTTGCAACAGGATTCCTAAATACATTTACCTCCATTGATCCTTTTTTTTTTTTTTTTTTTTGAGTTGGAGTCTCACTCTGTCGCCCAGACTGGAGTGCAGTGGCCGCTCCCGGCCATCGCAGCCTCGACCTGCTGGGCTCCGGCGATCCTTCCGCCTCAGCCTTCCAAGTAGCCGGAATTACAGGCGTGCACTACCACGCCCGGCTAATTTTTTTATTTTATTGTAGAGATGAGGTCTCATATGACTTATTGTATTTTAGTTTTAGCTGATTGCAAAATAATACATGTCTTGTATAATAATACAAGATGTACACTTTTATTTAAATATATATAGTGTTTTATAAAATTGGAATAGATCACGGTGCGTATATGTGTTTGTGTGTCTGTGTATGTGTGTGTATAGTTTGAATCCTACTGTAGTCACTTAATGTCAGCAGGCTAGCACAATGTAAAAAGAAAAAAAAAGAAGTCATACTGGGTTCAAATGATGTCTCTATCACTAATAGCTACATGAACTTGAACAAATTATACAAATCTCATCATATCTCAATAACCCTATAATACTGAAATTAGTATGTAATGAATTTTCTTTTTTTCCCACTGTACTAGGAATAATTAAGAGGAAAGTTTTTGATCTTTCCATAGGGTTAAAGTTTGTTGCAGATTTTTATTAAATAAAATATACTAAGCCCATTGTTCATAAATCTCATACCCTCGTTCAGTTTTTCCTATCTCATCTACAATGTCTTGAGGAAAATATATTGTGAAAAGAGTATAATGATAGTATTTGATTTATAAAGGTTATGTGACGATTAAAAATAATTAAATATACTTAAAATAATTAAATATACTTATTATAGTGTGGTACCTGCCATATAATAGCAGCTCAGTTTTAGACAAGTTGAAGGTGATTTGCTTATAACTGTTTAAGTGCACAAATCAGTAGGCATTCCTTGGTATGGCTGACTCTTCTGAGCGTTGTAACATATCTGGCATCATCCCTGGCTTCTGGGCACTAGATCCCAAGAGCACTCTGGGTTTCACAACCAAAAATGTCTTCAGACCTTGCCACATTTCCCATGGGGGACAAAATTGCCTCACTTAAGAACCACTGCTGATTAGTATTTCATCATATAGCTATACCATGGTGCACTTTAATTCATTCCTTATTGCCATGTAGCTAGAATGCACATGACATCATTAGATGGCAGTGAAAATGCAGTGTCCTTATACTGTTCCAACTTTAATGGAAATTCCTTTTGTATTTTACCATCACATATAATATTGAACTATTAGTTTGAGCTAAATGATCTTCTATTCTTTTTTTTTTTTTTTTTTAGTTGGAGTCTCACTCTGTTACCCAGACTGGACTGCAGCGGCATGCTCCTGGCGCAGCCTCGACCTGCTGGGCTCCAGCAATCCTCCTGCCTCAGTCTTCCAAGTAGCTGGAACTACAGGCATGCGCTACCACGCCCGGCTAATTTTTTATTTATTGTTAGAGATGAGGTCTCACCAAGTTGCCCAAGTGGGTCTCGAACCCGTGGGCTCAGGCAATCCACTCTTCTTGGCTTCCCAAAGTGCTGGGATTACGGGCTGAGCCACTGAGCCCAGCCTTCTATTCATTTCTTAAAAACTTTTGTCAGAAAATTTTTTAAACAGTTGTTATCATGCCAAATTCATTAGAGCACCACTTGAAATATTCTCTGCCTCACTCGTCCCTGGATTGTATTAATAGAATTCCTAACATTATTTTTGCATTCTTGAAATAATGATTAACTGCATATAGTATAGTATTCTCTTCTTAGTATTCTTTGCTTAATGACAATGGGTGTGATTTTGATGGCATTTAATTTAAGAATTATTTTCATTTCATGAAGGAAATTAAACTGTTACTTTTGTTTCATTATTAGAGTTATGTTGGTTTCATAAAATAATTCTGAAAGTTTTTCATCCTTATATATGATTAGAAATGGTTAATTTTCCCTACAAATTATATATTCTTGATCTATGATCAATTGAATTACAACATTAAGTCAAGGACATTTCTTGAAAGGTAATTCTTCAAAAATTTTTTTGCTTACAATTTCTTCAAAGAATATGAGTTTTCTATTTTAAGTCAATATTGGTGACTAATAGCTTGCTACAAAATCATACCCTATAGTCAAAATTTTTAAAATAATAATTTTGAATACTATATACTAATATGCAGCATTTTATATTTTTAGTGTTTGTAACTATATTGGCTTTCTATGATCTAATTTTGTATATTTGTTTTCTCTTTTTTCCTACTAAACTTTCTAGGTTTTCCTGCTGCTATTCTAATTCAAAAACAGTTCTTTTGTTTTCTTCTTTTCTTATTTTATGCTTAGTTTCCTCTTGTTGCTATTAAAATATTTTAGTTAAATATTTTATTTCTGACTTAATAAGACATCCTATAAATAAAAAATTTATCCTATGAATTTGCCCTTTTGTACAGCTTTGACTTTACGACATAAGCTTTTACAAAAATTGTTCTCATTTTTGTTACTTTATAAATAGTTAATATTTCTTTTTTGACCTAACAATTAAGCTGAACAGTTTTTAGTTTCTAAGATCTCGTCTGCCTTATTCGGCACCTTTTTTATTGTTAACTATTCATTATTTTATCTGTTGTCAGTAAATAAGGTCTATGTAAATACTGATTTTCAGTACACAATAAATTTTTTTTTTAATTTTTTCACTGTTCCTGGACTAGTTGAAAGGAAAGTTGATGATCTTTCCAGAGGGCTAAATTTTGTTGCAGGATTTTATTAAATAAAATGTACTAACCCCATTGTTCATATACCTCATAACTTCATTTTTTTTTTTTTTTGCCCACCTCATCTACTATGTCTTGAGGAAAATATATCGTCATCCCTCCACAAATACTTGTAGTTATTTTCTCCTTATATTCTATTATGCTTTTTCTTTAAATATTTTGGTATTCAATTATTTGGCATCATCAACTATTTGGTTTATGATTGCTACATTTTTATTCTGGATTTTATGTTTAATCAATATTACCTAATTTTCTTTGTGCTTCAAATCCTATTGTATTCTATTAATATTGTCACCACTGCATTTTGTATGTCTTTTCCTAATATCTTTCACCCAGTCCTTTGTTTTTCATCTTTCCCTGTCAGTCATTATGGATTAGATTTATATCTTATAAGCAACATATAGTTGACATTTGACCTAACCTGAGAGTCTCTCCATTTTAATGGAAGGGTTGACCCATTTCTCCATTGTCACAAATTATACATCTAGACTTAATACTGCCACTTCATCTTATTATTTCTGCCTATGGGACTTCCTCACTTTTTCACATTTTCTCAACTTGTTTTTGTCTCATAATTTTTCTTCTTTTTAAATTTTCTATTTACTAAAGACACCATAAATTATTTTCTTTTATTTCTTTTCCTCTTATTACTTAAATGGTAGAAAACATATTCTAAACTCTTAGTGGCTCTTTTAAGTTTTAGAAAATAATTTTTAAACTTTTTATTAATAATCAATGTCAAAAATAAAACACTCTTTCCTCTTTTCCCTGTAAGATGAGGCGATTAGGATGGTTTCAATACTTTCTATTCTTCATTTACCCAATTATTGGAATAAAATGTGATATTAGAGTCAAATTTTGTTGAGTTTTATTCACTTTTGAGAATGACTTTTTACTTTCCATTCTACTTTATGGTCATGTTAACAAAATATATTTAGATTTTACTCTATGTTTGATCTCAGTGCTTATCACTCAAGCTTTTTTTTCATAACCCCTTCATGCTTAAGTTCTTTATTTGCATATCTCTATCAACTGGAATATATTCTTAGGTTTTTTTTTTTCAGGAAGAAAATTTATCTGTTCTATATTCTGAACTCATATAAATTTCAAAAGTTGTGTTTCTCTTATGTCCACACCTCACTGACAGCTTGACTAAATTTTTGAAATACTTGAATCATGATAATTTTCCCTAAAAACTCTGTATCCCTTTGTAGTAGGGCAGGCTAAATGCTATAACAAACAACCTCAGAACCACAGTGGCTTAACACTTGTCAGAGTCCATTTGGGGGTCAGAGGCAACCTTGCATGAGGTGATTCAAGAACCCAGGCTCTTTCTGTTTTCACCTGGGATCCTTCACCATGCCCTCTGCATCTGACTGGCCAACAAGTGGAGAAAGTGAACGGAAGAGAGGAGAATGGTTGAGCTCATAGCAGATTTTAGGGACTAGGCCAGAAGGAGCATATGTTGCTTCTGACCACAGCTCATCAGACAGAACTGGCCACATGACCCACTTATATGCCAGGGGCCTGGGAAACAGCCTTTCTATATTTCCAGAAGGAAAATGAAATGGTTTGATGAATGCAGAGCCTTGTCTATGCCACAGAATTGCCCTATTGTCCTTGAATATGTGCAGAGAAGTTGAAGGTTTTAATTTTAATCTTTGTAACCATACATTCAAATTATTTGCTTCTACTTTTTTCCAGGGTGTTTACAATACTTCAAATTTTTCTTTCTTTTTTTCCTCTTTTTTTTAAATTGGAGTCTCACTCCATCGGCCAGGCTGGAGTGCAGTAGCACACTCACAGCCACCCCAGTATCGACCTGCTGGACTCCGGCGATCCTTCCGCCTCAGTCTTCCAAGTAGCTACAACTACTGATGCGCGCTACCATGCCCGGCTAATTTTTTTTTTTAACTGTAGAGTTGAGGTCTCACCAAGTTGCCCAGGCTGGTCTCGAACCTGTGGTCTTAGGCAATCCACTCACCTCGGCCTCCCAAAGTGCTGAGATTACAGGCTGATCCACCGAACCTGGCAATACTTCATACTTTTTAATTCAAAAATTTATTCAGGATGTGTGATGATACAGTTCCTTTCAAATTTGTTTTGCCTGCATATTTAGGCCATTTTGTAATATATATTTTCTTCCATGTGACTTTGTTATTTCTGGATTTCTGCTTTCTGGAAATTGTTCCGGGTTATTCATCAGTAATACCTATGATTACTAGATTGGATCTATTTTTCTTTTTCTTTTCTCTATTTCTATTGTCTTCTTATCGCTTTGATCTCTTTATTCTTTGCCTTCTGAACATATGGAGAATTTGTTTTGCTCATCAATGATTTGAGTTTTCGCAAAGTTAACGCTTGCTTTTACTACTGTCTGAAAGAATTTTATTTACTCTATTGTATTTAGATATCTTTCAGTTTTATTTATATTTTAGCCATCTTCTTCCCAATCTGCTTTTATCTCAACCTGTTTTCCTCCTTATTTTTTCTATTTCTCTTACTTTTTTCTTCACTGCTTTATAACATTTTTTCCTTCTGTTAATTCATTTCCAAACATGACATAAGCCAGACAGACCAGTGGTGGTTACCAGCCAGGACACGTGGTTTTCCCTTGACCTTGTACACTCTTGGGTTGAGTAGGGTGGCTGAGAGTTTCAACACAGACATCAAATGGTAAGGCTCACCCTTTCATGTCCTTTTGGTACTCAGCAGAGCAACACACAACCTTAGAGAGAGGTCAAGAATGCACTAGTGTCCTGGACAGAGGCACAAATGCTACACTGATTAAAGGCTGTGCACCAACCAGTCAACATTGGCATTTGTAGAAGCCTCTTCTTAGGTATATAGCTACGAGCACCCATCTCAATTTCCAGAGCCCTCAAATCAGCAAGGTGAAGGGTTCCCTAAGTTTCGGAAGATAACTAAGTGACAGTCTCAGACACCTGCCTGAGTGCATAATCAGAATTAGTCCCCCTTGGTTTTGTTTTTGCTTTTGTTTTTGTTTTTCTCTTTCTCGGGAGAAGAAATAAAGAACTCTAAATTTCTTCTTGTTGTAAATGTTAGGACAGCCACTCGTGGGAGATATTTTGAGTCCCACCAAGGTGGAGTATACAGGAAGAGTGGCTAGTCACCACCTACCTGCTGCCCCAGCCCCTTCCCTAGCCATTGCTGGCTGTAGTTGCTGCCAACTCTAAGACTTCACCTCGTGCAGCATCTGCAGCCACCACCAGACGACACAGCTCTGCCTTGTACAGCTTCCTGAGATTGAGGCTCCTTGTCCTTCCCCACCCTAGTTACAGCCAAAAATTTTCCCTGTGGATCTTATCCACACCTCTCTTGAAGAGGGTCGGACAGGGGGCTCCAGGAGTGAGATTTGCTACAGATATAGACACCTCCAGGTGTAGAAGTACAAAGAACAGAGGAAAGATTGAGGTCAGGATCAGAGACTCACCGTGAAGAATGGTGTGTTCTGTAAAAAAATGGCAGACTGTCAGCCCCTGAGCTTGTGGATCTGACAGCTAAATATGTGATCAAGGCACCAAGGTGACATGGTGACAGGTGCCTCTGACATAAATACAAGCCAGAATGTAATGAGGATGTTGCCTAACCACCAGCAAAGTCCCAGGCAGGATGCCCTACACGATGCAAACTGAAGATCAGACGAGCAGCCCTCGTTCTTGATCAAGGTCGCCTCAGTACAGGGTTAGGTAATGAGTCCAGAGGGCTGGAGAGAATAGCAGTTTCCAAGCTGATGGAAGAATCTCTGACAAGAGAGCAGGAAAGCTGACAGGTAGCCCGGGGTGTTCCACTAACTAGCTGTGCAATCTCAGACAAGTGTTCGCCTCCTTAGGCCTTGATGTATTGTCCCATGAAATGGGATAATAATATGTGTTCTGGTTCATTCATTCACTTATTTATTTATTTTGCAGAGACAGTGTCTTGCTATGTTGCCCAGGTTGGTCTCAAACTCCAGTCCTCAAGTGATTCTCCTCTCACCTCAGTCTCCCAAAGTGCTGGGATTATACGTGTGAGCCACCATGCCCAATCCTACTTCTTTTATTAAGACCCACATAATGCCCCTGCTTCTTCACCCCCCACTCCCCACCTCCAGAGCCACTTAACAATGCACAGACAGAGCCCTGCTTGGGACTACCAGCCAATGTAACACCAGTTAGCGTCACTTTAAGAACCCTAATTTTTTTTTAAGTTGGAGTCTCACACCGTTGCCCAGGCTGGAGTGCAGTGGCATGCTCACAGCCACCCCAGTGTCGACTTGCTAGGATCTGGTGACCCTTCTGCCTCAGGCTTCCAAGTTGCCAGAACTACAGGCATGTGCTACCACGCCCGGCTAATTTTTTTTAATATATATATTTATGGTAGAGACAGGTCTCACCAAGTTGCCCAGGCTGGTCTCGAATCCGCAGGCTCAGCAATCCACTAGTCTCAGCCTCCCAAAGTGCTGGGATTACAGACTGAACCACCAAGTCCAGTCAAAAGCCCTAATTTAACAATGTTCCTGATAATACAACAACTTTGATACTGTTCCAACTGCTTGACATATAAAATAAATTAATACTCAGAACACTCTGATGAGGTAGATACTGCCACTATCCCTATTGTCTTTTTTCTTTTTTTTTTAAGATGAAGAACTTGAGGAAAAGAGATGGTAAGTGACCAATCCAAGGTCATACACTAACAGGTAATAGAACCACACTACACAACGCCAACCCAGTGCTCCAGAGACTCAGTTGAAGTTGGAACTTCTGCTAACCCAGCTGCCATCTATGCTCTGGTTATAGTCCTCACTCTTCTGGCTTCAGGTGAAAACCATTTTCCTACCTTATGCCCCATGAGCAGTCTTTGAGTTCCATCCTTATTCCTTTAGAACTCTGTATTTGTACAAGCCTGGGACCCCTGTTCCTCCAAAACTAGGATCCCCTTTTTTTCCTTGTTGGCTATGCACCCCCAATGCCTGGAATCTTGCATCCACTAAGGCTGTTAACTATGGTCCACCTTTCTTGAATTGACAGCCTCCCCAGACAGGAACCTGCTCCAGGAAGAGCCAGGGTCAAATTATCCTCCCTCATGGGCCAGGTCAGCAAAGCCCAGGTAAATCTGCTCAGATAAACCTGCCCAACTGGATTCCTCCTTGATGGTTCCTCCACCTGTGAACACCTCCCTGAGGCTGGCAGTCCACCACCTGTGTCTGGCTGTACGTGGAGTGCTTTGAATCCAAACAGCAGGCAGTGCATAGGTTTAGGGTTCAGACACTCCTACTTGGATATCCTGTCTATTCTAATTCATCCAATCTTTTGTTTGTTTTATTTTTTGGAGACAGAGTGAACATATGAGATGCATGGGTCTTAAGGGTACAATTCAACAAGTTTTGCCAAATACATGCATGCAGTCATGTGGCCAGTACCCCAATCAAGACACAGAACATCACCCCAGAAATCTCCCTCAGGGCCCCTTCTAGTCAGCCCCCACCTTCCATAGGCAAACACAATTCTGAATGTTATCACTATAGATCTGACCTAGTCTTGAACGCCATATAAGTAGATTCCTACAAAAGAATGTCATCTTTTGTGTCAGGCTTCTTCCCCTCAGCATATTGCTTTTGGCCTTTGTGTTCGTTTAGCATTGCTATAAAGGAATACCTAAGGCTGGGCAATTTATAAAGAAGACAGGCTTATTTTGGTTCACGGTTCTGCATGGCGTTGGCATCTACTTGCCTTCTGGTGAGGCCTCAGGATGCTTTTAGCCATGGTAGAAGGCAAGGAAGGAGCAGGCATGTCGCATGAGGAGAGCAGAAGCAAGAGGTGGAGGAGGTGGTAACAGGCTCTTTTAAACAATCGGTTCTTATGCGAACTATTAGAGTGAGAAGATCACTTCTTACCATGAAAATATCACCATGTCATTCGTGTAGGATCCACCCTCATGACCCAAACACCACCCACTAGGCCTCATCTCCAACTTTGGAGATCACATTTTGACATGAGATTTGAAGGGGACAAATGTATAAACCTTAATCTTTTCTTTTATATTGCTGACTAGTATTCTATTGTATTTGAGTATGATGGGCATTATTCACTTTACTTTCACTTTTTTTGGGAAAGTTATAGGACTCCCCACTCATTCTCTCTTTCATTCATTTAACAAGAATTTGCTCTGCCTCAGTTTCATGTTCTATAAGATTACACGGATACGGCTGTCTAAACATTTAGCCAAGATTGCAGAGGTTGTAGTTACAAGGGGGACCCAGCACCCAGACAGCCACATTTGAGCCCTAGTTTCCTCCTTCACCAGTTGTATGATATTGAACAAAATATTCAACTTCTCTGTTTCCATTCTCTCCACTGTAAAATGATTAAATGAGGATTACACAAGCTAATGTTTGCAAAGTGCTTATAACAGTGGTTGGCACACAGGAAGTGCTATATAAGTGTTGGCTATTATTATCAAGTATGGAACTCACTAGGGTGCACTGTCAGCACTCCTTAAATCAGTTGTTGTTTTTGTTATTATTACATTACTCTTAAAGAGTAATCTGAAGTAGTTTAGTACTGTGAGAACGGAATCTAGTCATGCAGCCATTATAATAAACAGATAACAAATTTATTATAATAATTAATTAACAGATCTCAATCAGAGCTAAAGTGGCCAGCTAGTCCTGGGACTTTCCTGGTTAGCTAGCACTGAAAGTCCCAGGAACACCCTCTTAGTTCCAAGCAAGCCAGGACAGTTGGTCACCCTCATCCAAACCTCACTCTTTTTGTCAGTCAAATGGGCATAATATACAGCATTGCCTTTCTCATATGATTACTAAGAAGCCAAATGAAACAGCACGTGTAGGTGTTCCACAAAGGCCAGTGGAGGTATTGTTTGTTTTTCTGGGTCTAGCAGAAAGTTCCCTAAACCTTAAAGTCAACTTTGAATTCAAACTTTAAATTTAGTCTCAAGTTGAGTCATGGCTTCTCTGTTCCAAGTTGAGTAGTGCTAAGCCCTCAGTATCTTCTCTGGGGTACCATAGAGAGCATCACAATTAGCCACGGGGTTGGTGTAAGGTCATGAGTGAAAAAGCATCATCTGCACTGAAAAGCATGATACAAATTAAACTTCGATTAAGGTGACCTGGGGGCCCACCAAAGCAGGGGTCTCTGTCCAAGAAAGTCACTCTAGGCTGAGCCATTCTGGGCTCTAGTCCTGTTAATCCTGCTGTGAGACCCCAGGGTACCACTCTCCTTACCCAGTCAGCTCACTGGATCCTCATGCCTATGTCTGATTTCCTGGGGCCTGATCCAGATCCTGGACCCAGACAGGCCCTGCAACTTCCCATGCCTGGGTGAGCTCCCTGGGCTGAGCCTGGCAAATCTTTACCCTGCCTCACCGCCCCCATGGTGTGCACACATGCACACAAACACACACACACCACATAAAACCACAGAAGAGCCAAGATGCGGCTGCCAGAATCACAAGGCCTCAGCGGTAATCAGCGCATGGAGGCCCGAGGTAAATAGAATCACCCTGATGCAATTATATATTGATTGCAAGTATTATGGCTGTTCCTGATTGCTTCTTATTGATACAAATCCACTGGGCTGCCTATTTGGATAAAGCCAAGTGAGAACGAGGAGAGACAGGAGAGGAAATAGAGGAAGCACGAGGGAGGAGGGAGGGGAGAAAGAGACACAGCTTAATTGGTTACAGGTCTGTTAAAGCAGCAGCACCTCAAGATGGCCACTGCCCAGAAGAGGCCTGGATGACCCATGTGTTATAGGGCTAGAGAGAAAGGTCAGGACGGAAGGCTACCCACATCCTGCAGCCATGGTGGCCGGTCAGGAGGGGACCAAAGGCAACAAGCCAAAGGAAGGTGTGCCCTAACAAGGTTAAAGGGAGCATGAGAGGCCACAATGCAGAGGGACCAGAGGTCAGGGGCAAAGCTTGCAGAATCGTGAGAGGTCAGAGCAGGCAAATAGGGTGAGGTCTGGAGCCTGCCCGGCAGCAAGCAAGGGACAGACCCATCTTATAAGTGACCCCGAGGAGCTTTCTCCCAGAGCAGGGAGTACAAATTATTCTTCTCTAAAGACAAGTTATTGAGGACTTCAATTACACATCTCTGTGTATGGGATAAACTTTGACTTAGCAGAGCAATGGTGTAATTATATATCCCATAGCCTCTGAAAATCTCCATTCTGCATTTATGAAAAATGAGAGTGAAAATAACAAATACCATCAAATCACATTTCAGTACTATGGAAGTAATTTTGATCTAATGGACTCCCTAAAATGGTTTTAGGGACCCAGTGCCCCTGGACCCCCTCAGAGATAGGGCTATTTTGTCATGTGGAAGGCCTCAGGAGGCACAGTGTGGAAGCAAAATAGACGCCTTGACTTTCAGGCATTACAGAAAATTATGCACATCTCATCTAGTCTGAACTAATTTTTACTTTTTCATATCCCACAATAAAAGGAAATGAAACACATTTGCACCCTTAGATAGGTCAAAATACATACATGTATTTTGTATACAGACAGTCCTCATCATTCCTTCATTATTCATTAGGGAGATTCTATACTCTCTAAAATTTATTTGTAATCCCAAAATCAGCACTTGAAATACTTCTTGGACATGTGCAGAGTGGCAAAAAATTTGAATCACCGACCTGGGTATTCCTAGCTGAGTTCCAATAAGGTAACAAACTGCCTTCTTGTTTCAGCTTTCATAATGTAAACAAGTGCCCTTTTTGTGGTCTATTTAGTGTCACATTTTTTGCATTTTTGTGCTTTTCATTAGTAATTTTGCTGTTTAAAATGGCCCACAAGTGTAGTGCTGAATTGCTGTCTAGTGTTCCCAAACACAAAAAGGCTGTGATGCACCTTGCAAAGAAAATATGTGTGTTAGAGAAGCTTCATTCAGGCATGGATAATAGTGCTGTTGGCCATGACTTCAATGTCAATGAATCAACAATACAAGTTAAATAAGGTGTCTTCAAACAGAAATGCAAATAAAACAAGGCCATGTATTGATTGGTTGATGGAAGGTTGTGACCAGAGGCTCACAGGAACCTAACCCTGTGTTTCCCCTAGGAACAATGGGTTAGCACTCACTAATTCAGTGTTTGCAGCAACTTCATATAATACAACTATCTTGAATAAGAAGTATCAACTCTATACAACAACAACAGAAAGCAACTGTCTAGCTCTAGTTTCAAAAATAAAGGGAGACTTGAGCCTTTTTGTAAGTTACTGACTCCCTAGCAAGAACGCCATATCCCTGACTTTTCAAACTGAAGATTTGCAATGATCTTAGGAAATACGATATTCATTTGAGAAAACTGTTGTTTGTCCACCAGGAAAGACTATTAGCTTGGTAACCTTGGAAATCTTGTGCTTTTTTTCCTCTAAACATTTGTCACGATTTTTACTTGGGGAGCCAATCCTTTTAAAACCTTCTCTGTGGTTAAATTATTTTCTGATTCAAATGCTTTAAATGCTGGTGTTTCTGAGTCTTCCTCTGATTCTGACTAGCCAGGGAGAAGATTATGCCAAATTACTGGGAAGTCCACATCAGTGTTGCCCCACTATGTTCCAGACAGTATCAATAAGTACCCATGTGCTCTTCTAGTTTGTCTGCACAGCATCTTGGAAAATGTCTTACACACAGTAGGGGCTTACTAGTCAGGGCCCTTGACTGAAAGCAACAGAAACTAACCCAGTTAAACAAAAAACAGTTGTTACAATGTTTTTGGGTAGTTTGCAGAACTGACATGGCAAATGGGTAGGAACCAAGGAGTCAAGGAGGCCAGACCCTTACAGGAACAAGTAAAACAAGTGGGTTAGGACTCCACCAACAATACTGCTGGCAAGAAGCACAACCCATGGCTTCCCTGCCTTGCTGCATGAAGGAAGACTGCAGTTGCTGGATTCAATTTCAGCTGCTCCCATTTCTGTGCAGCCCTTACTCCAAATTCCAGTTACCAAATGTGAACATCCAGACACTCAGGGCCCTAGGAGCGCGTGTCTAGACTTCACCCTCTGGGGGAAATGCTGGGCCTCACCTCCCACCAAGACTCACCACACAGGCTTGGATGAAAGCTTTGGCTCCTAACACTCTTCTCTCGGTGCCTGGGACAGCATATTTATTTTGAGTCAGAACTTCAGGTACAAAGTTTGAGAGCACTGAGTTCTATATTTGTATCAGAATCATTCTGGTAAATTTAAGTGTCTGGTTTTTACAATTACACCACATTGCTGAGCAGGAACTCACCAGTTTCTATTTCCTCCTTGGGAATAGGAGGCCAGGGCAAGGCAGGCTCCGAGTTGACCTGTGCAGAGGTCATGGTGAGTGTAGATCCTTGGGACTTCTGCCTCCCAAGCTTAGTACCATCCAAGCAACGCCACTGTCTCTCTGTGGTCACCAGATGGTCCCCCAATGTAGACAAAGCCTGTAGCCCTTAAAATAACAACAGTTTTAAATTCGGTTGTTAATTCACATGTGTGATTGGCTTTCAGCTACTTATTTTTAAATTGTTGGTGGTTACCGTTTTGCCTTGGGCTGCCTTACCCCCGATGTCTGGCCATCCTCCAGAAGACTGGTAGCCAAGGCAAAAGAAGAAAAAGAAGATTAAACACAGGATCTTCACTTTCTCATCTACTGGTAAAGGCAATGCTTGTTCCCAGTTCCTTGGTGTAATTCTGTCTTTAGTTCTTCAAGCAAGGTACTTTCATTAGCATTTACTAATAACAACAGTATCAATGATATTAATAGAATCCTTTCCAAATGCACAAAGCTTTGGAGTTTGTAGAGTTCCCGTTGAACAGCCACAGACACCTCGGCTATAATTTGCCTGAACTGAGCTGTTTTCTTTACTGTTCCCTTCTGTCTGTGTTCCCTGACTCAGCAACTGTCACCATCCTCCTTCCTGATGTTCAAGTCAGAGACCCTGGAGTCACCCCAGACTGCATACTACTCTCCACATCCAGGCAATCTCCCAGTGAAGTCAGTTCTTTCTTTAGTTTTTACAGTTCATCCATTTTTCCCAATTCACAATTCCAACCCTTTATTCCAAGCTAATGTGATGAGTCTTAGTGGGAGGCGAGGCCCAGCATTTCCCCATGAAGGCTAAAGTCTAGACATGTGTTCCTAGGACCCTGGATGACTGGATGTTCACATTTGGAACTTGGAATTTGGAGTAAGGGCTGCAAAGAAACGGGGGCAATTGGAATTGAGTCCAGTGGCTGCTCATGCAGCAAGGCAGGGACAGCCATGGACTGGACAATATTCTAACCAGCACTGTTGGTGGCAGAATCCTAACCCACTTGTTCTGTTGAGTACCTGTAGCTGTCTGGCGTCCTTGACTGGGAGACCTGAGAACAGGGTTCTGGTTTCACTACTGTTTAATCTTCAGCATATTTTTAAAATTTTCTTAACTGAATCTCGGTTCCCTTATCTGTAAAACAGGGTAAATGCACCTCTCTGTATAACAGAAGTATTGTAAGAATTAAATGGGTGCAAGAGACAGAGTAAGTGGAAGGCACTGTGTGTATATTAATTATCTCAGCCAGTTCTGAGTTCAGACCTAAGACCCTTTATGTGGAAATTACTCTCAAGTTTCCCATAAAATTACTCCCTCAGGGAGCAATGGTTTTGACAAGAAAGATGTACAATAGACAGTCATCACTGTGATGAGATGAGAAGATAGTATGGTAATATGTTAAATGAGAATGGAAAGTTCTGGAAGAGTTAATGTTCCACACCACCCTCAAAAAGGAGACAGTGAGACAAATGGGTAACAAGGAAGGGCTCTGACAACCCCTTGCTCTAGTCTTTGGAGAAATGATGCATCCTGTTTTACAGAGCTGTCCCCAGGACAAAAGAACTTATTTAATTGCCTGTAGTTTTGTTTTTCTTCCCCCCTTTTAATTCTATTATTGTAGCCTGCAGTCTAATAGTAAGCAGAGTGTGCCTTTAATGAAGCCAGTAAATACATTTAAGAAGAAGAAGAAGAAAAAGGAAAGAAGTGTTTTGATTTGCTGGGAAAGTTCATTGCTCTCTAAATTCAAGATGGACCTTTTCAATTTCCTGCCCAGGGTAACCAAAACCCCCTAGGTAGCAGTGTGTTTCTTGACACCAAGTCATCAGTGATTTACAGGATGACCAGGAGGACAGAGACGACTCCCCAGTTTTAACCCACTTCAGGTCCGACAGCATTTATTGAGTACCTGCCACACATGGGAGCTTACATGCATGAAAGGACTTAGCACACAGTAGGCACTCAATAAATGCTTGTTTTCTTCCTTTTTGGTTGTCTCTCCATGTCGATCCGACCAGAAGTCACGTCTGCATGAGGGAGCAGGTATTTCACCCACGTTTGTACACATGCTCTCTGTAGGCTAAATACTGAACAAATCAGCTTTAAAAAAAATATTACCTACATTTATTTTGCAAAAGACTTGCTGACAAGACACCCAGCAGCATCTGAAATTTCATCTAGACAAAGAGGCAGGGACAGGGGGAGCCAGGAGCTCTATTTTCTCATTCTGGGCTCCCCACTGCCTTCCTCCAGCACTCGCTCAGGCACATACACCCCAGCCCATGTGCACCGCCGCGATAAGGAGACTTTCAAACGCCACAATTCATCACCCTGGCCCCAGCTGGAAGCAGCGCATGTGTGCGGGTGTGTGTGTGTGCGTGCCCGCGTGTCACACTCCTGCTCGCCGTGCACCTGGAGAGCCTTTGTAGCTTGTTGGACAATGAAGCCAGGCCCAGAGCTTACAAAGGGGGAGGAAGAGGCAGGAAAGGAAAGAAAGACGCCCACTTGGGCTGCCTCCCTTTGGTTTTGGCTGAAAGATCTGAGCCGGTTAACCAGTTAACAATACGAAAAGGGCTGACGGAAAAGGAGCAAAGCTTCCAGCCTGTCGCCCTGATGCAGAAGGGAGATAAACATTAATCACCGCACTCCTTATGGGAGCTGAGCTGTTTCTGAAGGCCTTTTGGTGAGGAATTCACGAAGTAGGTAGATGCAGATGGTGATACTAATCTTCCTTCCCAAAGTCTCCTTCCTTCCCAAAGTCTCAGGGACCTTCATGCTAACCCTTAGTTAATCAGAGTTAGCTGGACACATGTGTACACACACACACACACACACACACACACACACACACACACGCATGCATGCACACACACACATACTCCAGGGCTCCCCACTCCTGGACTTTTCTCCCAGAATCTGCAGAAAAGAACCCAGCACTTCTTTTCTGCAGATTCTTGGGAAAATGGGAATCAAATGAATATGTATTTATTGAGTCCAACTTTGACCAGGCTTTACTATTTGCTTACTTCGTTTAAGCCTCACAAGTGTACTGGGAAGATATTTTTCTGGTTATTATCCCATTTGTACAGATGCAGAAAAGTTAGGTGGTTTTGGTTTCTGTTTTCCGACACATACAGCACATAAGTGGTGGATGGAGAATGAAAATCTAATTTTTTTCCATGCCCAAACTGCACATATTCAAAGTAAACAATCTGATAAAGTAACACATATATGTATATTCATGTAACCTTAACCATAGTCAAGATTGGAAGGCTGTAGCAGGAGGATCACTTGAGCCAGGAGCTTGAGGCTGAGGTGAGCTATAATGGCTTACTGCATTCCAGCCTGGGTGACAGAGCGAGACCCTGTCTCTGAAAAAATTAAAAGTTTCCTCATGACCCTTTGTAATAGGTCTTTTCTACCCTTCCCTACCCCTCTGCACCCCTCAGCCAGTACTGACCTACTTTATGTCACTAGGTTGGTTTGAATTTTCCAAAACTTTATATATGCAATATATAGACTTATACAGTATGTATTCTTTTTGGTCTGACTTCTGTCACTTAGCATGATTATTTTGAGATTCACACATGTTCACATGTGTATTCATGTGTCCTTTTATTGCTGAATAGCTTCCGTCATGAGGATATGCCACAATTTGTGTACTCATTCACCTGTTAGTGAGTATTTGGGTTGTTTCCAGTTTGAGATTATTACAAATAAAGCTTCTATGAACATGCACATTCAAACTCTCAAACTTTAATAACACAAAAAACTATTTAAACATTGAAAACATATTTAAATAGATCCTCCACCAAAAAAAAAAACCAGATATGCGAATGGCAAATAATCACATATGAAATGACGTCCAACACCATTCACCAATAGATAAATTCAAACTAAAACCACAAGATACCACTATACGAATACTGGAATGGCTGAAATGAAAAAGACCAACTATTGCAAGTATGGGTAAGGATATAGAATTATTGGAATGCTCATACATTGCTGCAGGAAATATCAAGCAATAAAGCCACTTTGGAATACAGTTTGGCAGTTTCTCAAAAAAGGTAGTGCCCCAGTCACTGCTTCCCCAGGTAGCTAGCCAAGAGAATTGAAGGCATATGTCCACACGAATGTCTGCTCATGAATGTTCACAACAGCTTTTCTTTGTATTGATACCTGTGTTTTTAAAAAGCTCTGCAAGGGATTCTGATCATGAGCAGATTTGAGAACCATTCATTGTGCTGGGAATCTTGGATATATACAATTATGTGAGAAAATTCTCTTATTCCTCCAAAAACTATGTAAATAATATAAGAGGTTCAATTAGAAAGTTAATTTATTGGGGAAGGAATGCCATTTAATGAATCTGTGTGATGTTGGACAAGACACTTAATCTAAAAATTTTTATTTTTTTTAAGTTGTGTGTGTGTGTGTGTCTTACTGTGCTGCCCAGTCAAGAGTGCAGTGGCACAATAGTGACTCATTATAGCCTCAACCTTCTGAGCTCAAGTGATCCTCATACCTTAACCTCCAGAGTAGTTGGGACTGCAGGCACATGCCACCATGCCTGGCCTATTTATTTATTTATTTATTTTTAAATTTTTTATTTTGTGTTTGTGTGTGTATGTGTGTGTGTGTGTGTGTGTGTGTGTGTGTGTGTGTGTGTGTGTGTGTGCAGTGGCATGCTCACCCTAGCGTCAACCTGCTGGGCTCCAGCGATCCTTCGGCCTCAACCTTCCAAATAGCTGGAACTTCAAGCGCACACTACCGCACCCAGTTAATTTTTGATTTATTATAGAGACAAGGTCTTACCAAGTTGCCTGGGCTGGTCTCACACCTGCGGGCTCAGGCAATCCACTCCACTTGGCCTCCCAAAGTACTGGGATTACAGGCTGAGCCACCGAGCCCAGTCAATTTACTTATTTTTTTAAGATAGGGTCTCACTATATTGCCCAGGCTGGTAACTGATAGCCTCAAGCAATGACCCTGCCTACTTAGATCTACTTTTTAGATCTCTATTTTATACATTTGAACCATAGGAGGGAGTTTCAATGACTTCCAGCCTCCAAGATTCTATACATTGATTATCTCAAAGATTTCCGCAATAAACCTACTCAACGTCTGTGAAAAGGTAGAATGAATCCCACAGACCAGCAGTCCGCAAACTTTTTTGGCATCAGGGACCGGTTTTGTGGAAGAAGATAAGTTTTCCACAGACCAGGATCAGTGAGAGAGACGTACAGTCAAACCTCAACGCCAATGTTAATCTGTATTTGCAGCCACTTCCTGGCTTTAGCATCACCGCCTCAGCTCCACCGCAGATCATCAGGCATTGGGTTCTCATAAGGAGCCCACAACCTAGACCCCCTACCTGCAGTTGGCAATAGGGTTTGCACTCCTATGAGAATCTAATGCCACTACTGATCTGACAGAAGACGGAGCACAGGCAGTAATATGAGCAATGGAAAGCAGCTGCAAATACAAATGAAGCTTTGCTCGCTTGCTCACCATTCACCTCTTGCAGTGCAGCCCAGTCCTTAGCAGGCCATGGACCCATACTAGTCTGTGACCCGGGGATTGCGAACCTCTGCCGTAGACTAGTATATGGGCCATTATTTTTCTGCCAGATGCTCAGTCACAAAAGTAGGTATGTGTGTGTGTGCGCACGCACACACACACACACACACACACACACACACACACACACACACACCTCCCTCAATTTTAAAATGTTAATGTATCTGAGACTGAGGGTGCCAGAATTGTCATTAAACTATTCCAGACACAAAGGCTCTCTCTGCTTCTTTGTAGCCCACATGAGACTGTATTTTACTTATCTGGATTCCTTTAGTCTGGAATTACTTATTTCCTTTGAATAACCTGCAAAATGTAAGGCTGGGGACAGAGAATCGTTGGTCTCCCTTATTTGGAAATGGATTTGTCATTTGCAGTCAGAACCCGTACCTGGGGCAGTTTGGATCAAAAACAGTTTTCAAGGCTTCATTTATTACCACTTTTTAAAGAATTCACCCTTTGATCAAGAGCCTGGGGAGCCCATGCTTTGCCCCCTCAAAATGTGCTCCCACCCCCAAGATCCCAGTGCTGTTTTTGTTTCTTTTGAAAGCCCTGTTTACTTCGGAAATTCAGCAATTGCTCCCGAAGTTCCTTTGATGTCTATTGAATTTAATATATTTCATTGCATTATGGAAAAGCTATTTCAGCTTTTGGTATCAGCATCTTCTTGATGTGCCGAGGGGTCTTTTTGTTGGGTTTTGTGTGTGTGGTTGTTGATTTGCATTGTTGAATTTTTTTAAAGAATGATTTGAAGACTTTTGTTCTTTTTTCTTTTTTTAAAGATTAGCCAAAGAATGAACAAGCGATGAGATTGACACCTCCTAGAAACTAGGATTCTCCTTTGATTCAAGGGAGAGGTAACAAGAAGAAATACTTTTCTTGGCCTTCCTATTTTCCCTAATTCCATTGCCTCAGCACCATATCCACCATAAACCAATAAAGGTCATCTCTCAGCAACATTGTATCTATCAGCCAACAACCACCTACCTACTATGCTACAGCAAGTTCTGTGCCAAGTACTCAAGTGAAATTGCCTAGAGTGTAATTGAGAGATGAGACACATCAGAGCTAGGCTGCATAGCATCTACCCAAAAAATGTATGTCCACTTGGAACCTATAAATGTGCCCCAATTGGAAATAAGGTGTTTGCAGAGGCAATCATATTAGAATGAGGTCATACTGGATTCGAGTTGGCCCTAATGCAATGATTGCTGTTTCTTTAAAGAGGGGGCATGGACACACACAAAGGGAAATAGCTAAGTGAAGACAGAGGCTGAGATTGGAGTGATGCCGCCATAGCCAAGGAAAGTCCAGGGTCTCTAGCCACCACCAAAAGCTGGGAGGAGCAGAGGATTCTTCGAGAATCTTTGGAGGTAGTGCAAAGAGGCAGAGGATTCTTCCCTAGAGTCTTTGGGGTAAATGCAGTTCGCTGATACTTTGATTTCAGTCTTGTAGCCTCCAGAACAGTGAAAGAATAAATTCCTATTGTTTTAAACCTCCGAGTTTGCAGTAATTTTCTATGGCAGCCCTAGGAAAACTAATGTGACATCCAGCATATAATTAAAAACAGATGCCTAGACATATATAATCAAACACTAATCTAAGAATGTCCATATGTTTAATTTTTATAACTTTATGAGGTAGGGTACTATTATTATACCATATTTAGGGTAACTATAAGATTTATCATCCAAACAAGACATTTCAAGAGGGAAAGGGGCACCATTAATAATTATACTAAGACAATAAGTGTTAACCAAGACTGCTGGGGATGTATGGTCCCCCTACCCATTTTACAGATGAGGAAACTGATGTAGAAGACTTACCCAAGGACACACTGCCTGTAGGTGGCAGTGATAGGTTTTTAACCCAAGCAGTCTGACTCCAGAGTACTTGCCTGCAACCACTATTCCATGCCATACGGAATATGCCCAGCCTTCTGAGGCCCAGTCACAAGAACAAAGAGCCTCCTGAATATACATCTAAACCACAGGTCTGCCACGGATAGAGGCAACAAAACAACCACGGGCCCAGGTGTCTAAGACCTAAGAGGAGTCAAGATAATTCTTCAGGCCCATAGTCTTATTACGCAGAGTCATAGGAAGAGAAGTTAAAAGACTTAAACTGGCGTTCCAATTCTGCCATTCACCTACTGTGTTCTGGGGGCAGTCATTTCTCCTCGGTTTATCCTTGAGTCTTCCAGTCTACGGTCAATCCCTCCAATGTCAACTCTGTTCAGATGACCCCAGCATTGACCAGTGACTCCAAGGATCGGCTCAGCCCAAGGATCCCAAACAGTAAGAGGCAATTGCAAAGAAATGTGGGGGACGGAGATCCTCTTCTGCGAGTGGATGAGCTCTAGAACTCTGTGGCTCCAAATCTGGGTGGTTTGGGTGCTCTGAGGTGAACCTGACCTTTGGGTATATTTAGAAGCTCTAGGCGGGCAAGTCCTCTTCCAGAATTTGGAGACAGACTAAATAAATGACTATACACAAGTTCTGAAGTCAAGCTCTGAACCCTGAATTGGGCTGAGGTTCTAATGTTTTTGCCCCACCCTGGGGCCCCCCCTGGAAGCCCTGACCCTGTGTCTTTCCCTTCCCCTTCAGGCATGACCCCTCAGATATTAACAGAGGCCTGTGCTAGGCTTGAATTTGCTCAGTTTCCTTGGGTCTGGTGACTTGGGCAACTGGGGCTAACCCCTCTCTCTGAGTAAGCTGTATTGGCCTCTGCCTGCAGCTGGTCTCAGTTTCTTCTCCCCGTGGGAATTTGCACACAGGTCACAATCACCCTGATCCACTTTTGACAACCACCACATCCTGCTGAATCTACTTCCTAAGTAACTGAGTCCAGACTCCCTATCTCCACTCACGTGAGCAAACACTTACCATCTGCTCTCTTGGGCTCCAATATCTTCCATGTGTGTCTCTTTTCTTCTCCTCGTGGATTTGCCCTTCTTACCATGACAGGAGCTATTGCTCGAAAATACGCCTTGAACTATATCATCCCCTACAGGTAAACTTTTAGCATATTCGTATGTGAAGTATTCCCAGCATAAAGGCCAAACTCCCTAGCCTGGGACCCAAGACCTTCATCACCTGGGTGAAAACTGACTTCTAAGCACATGTTCTCACACCTTCCTAGGCACAGAGCCTCCTACTTCCTTGAGGTACCCCCTCTGCTCCAACTGCATGGGGGATACACTGCCCCCCAAATGCAACATGCATTTAGCACCTCTCCTTTCTCACTGCCAGAATGCCACCCCCATCCCATTTGGTTAACTCCACCTCCTTGTCATCCTTCAAGACATACTTCAAACATCACCTCCTAGAGTCCCATCTTCCTGGCTCCCTCCTTACTGCACCCAACCTTCTTCAGAACCAGTTTCTGGCACGCGTGCATGTGTGTGTGTGTATATATATGTTGCCTAGGTTGAGGTGCAGTGGCACGATCACAGCTCACCACAGCTTCAACTTCCTAGGCCCAGGTGAGCATTCTACCTCAGCATCCTGGGTAGTGGGACTAGGTGCATGCTACCATGTCTGGCTAATTTTTTTTAATGTTTTTCAGAGATGAGGTCTCACCATGATGCTTAGGCTGGTCTCGAACTCCTGGCCTCAAGCAATCCTCCTGCCTCGGCCTCCCGAAGTGCTGATTGCAGGCATGAGCCACCATGTCTCACCACCCAGTGCTCTTCCATGAAATTTCGTTGGATGTTCTCCCAAACTGACTACAGTACAGCTCCTATGGTGTGTCTCTGGCTCCTCAGAGACCTGGGCTTCGCCACATTTGCATTGTGCAATGCCCGGCCCTATGTATAGCACCTGAAAGGGACTCACTAAACGTGCATAGACCTTTGAGCCAAGGCAGAGAACAAATCCCTTCCAGGCTTCCTCGCCTTACGAAGGGCCCTGAACACTGGTATCAACAGGGCCCCTCCATGGGGTTCAGGTTGCAGGAAGAGCCATGAGAAGGACTCACAAAAACCTCAGACGTAACCTGCTTAGAGGAGAGACAAGGATGCTATTAAGCCCCAAGACAGTGAAGAAAGGATAAGAAAGAAGGTATGTTGCTTTGTGCAGCCCCTTCTTTGAAAGCTTCTCCCCGCCAGCCTAGAAGCAATCTCTGCTGTTGAGTCCTTGTAGGAAGGTTCTGAGTTTTTCTCCAACTCCTCCCTCTCTCCAATGCCCCAGCCCTCTTGTGGCAATTTGGCTGCCAAGATTTTTTCAGACATATGCCATTAATTCCGCTATGCAGCACAAGTGAGATAGGGCATTAGAAAAAGGAAAGAAATCTGGAATTAAAGAGCTGGGGCTGTCACATGCAAAGATCACTGGGGAAGGCAAACCAAAGAGAGCTTTTATTTATTCCTTTGTTTTTCAACAGACATAAGGTCACTGCAAGCAGCAACCATTAGCCTAATTAGACCCTGGAATAACAGAGGGGAGAGAGCACTCCAGTGGGGGAGAGGGAGGGGAGGGGACAAAGTCAGTAATTGAAGCCAAATAATGAATATTAAACTCTTGTAAGTAATGCTTAATTAAGTTATCCTATGATTGAGGCTTTTTGCAAATATTACCATGGGATTCTTAGTACATTAAGTGCCCAGAAAAAAAAATCACTAAGCAAGAAGGGCAGGTTGCCTTCTTTTCCTCCAGTCCATGGAGCTGATTTATCTGCATCAAAGCTAAAGGCTAGGGGAGTCACAGAAACACGTGTCCCTGAGCCCATTGGCCCTGCCCTCCTCTGCTCAGCTTCACATCATTCCATCTGGGACTGGATCTTAACTTAAGCTGGGCACAGTAGTGCACATCTGTAGTCTCCCAGCTACTGAGAGGCTGAGGTGGGGGGACCCTTTGAACCCAGGAGTTCAAATTCAGCCGAGGCAAGATAGTGAGACTCCATCTCCCCCCACAAATGTTGAAAACTACTTGTCAGAAGACTCCATTAAAAGTGAAAAAGACAAGTCGAAGAAAGCCAGAAAGAAACAAATGGCCCCGTAGAAAAATAGGCAAATGATAGGATGGGCAATTCACAGAAAAAAAAAATCCATTTCAAATATAAAAATGCAAAACAATTCAAGCTCACTAGAAGTCAGAAAAATGCACAACCTGAAATGCTACTGTTTCATACCCATCAGATAAACAGCAATAAAAAATTGCTGCCGTATGACACTAAGTGTTGGTGAGGATATGGAGGAACAGGAATGGGTATACAATACAAATTGGTGCAGTCACATTGGAGAGCAATTTGGCACCATGCAGTAAAGCAGAAGATGTACAAGCCCTAGAACACAGGATGCTCATTACAAGGTTTATATCTTATATTTTCAGAAATGTGTACAAAAATATTCAAGGCAGCATCGTTGGTGCAGCAAAAGTTGAAAGCAACCTAATGTTCATCAGTAAGAAAATGGACATATAAATTGAGGTATGTTCACACAACTCAACTATTTAGCAATAAAAGCAAATCAATGTATCATGTTGATAAATCTCAAACATAATTTTGGCAAAGATAAAGAAAATGGAAAAAGAAGTGTCAGAATGCACACATTATGGTGCAATCTATGTAAAATGTAAAAATTTGTAGAACACAATATTTAGAGACACACACACACATATATTAAAATTTAAATGCATGAGAATGATAAATACCAAATTCAAAGTGAAGTGACCTGGGACAGAGGATGGGAAGATGTGTGCACAGGACAGTGTGTGGAAAACTTTTCCATATCTTAAATAGTTCATAATATATATTTTAAAATGAGTAGCAGTTATGTATTTTAAACAGATAGAAGTATGTCTCAAAAACATTACAAGCTTCCCAAGTAAAGGAGTCTGAAACAATCATCAAAAAGAAGACTAGTTTTGATCGTGGTCAAAATGCAAGGTACAGTTCAGACACAGCAGACAGAAGGGATTTTAGAAACCATAATTTTATTGAGAAAAAAGGATTTATTGAGAAGAGAGAAAAGCTCCCACAGTGGGAGGGGACCCTAGGGGATTGCCTTTTACAGTGGCACAACCATAGCTCACTGGAGCCTTGAACTGCTGGGCTTAGCCAATCCTCCCACCTCAGCCTCCTGAAGTAGCTAAGACAACAGGTGGTCATCACCACACCTAGCTAACTTTTTTTTATGTTTTATAGAAATGAAGTCTCACTATGTTGCCCTGACCAGTCTCAAACTCCTGACCTCATGCAACACTGCCACCTGGGCCTACCAAAGTGCTGGATTACAGGCGTGAGCCACCAAGCCCATTCAAGAACCATGAAATGTCCTTATGCTAAAACCTCAATTTAAGAGATCCCCTTAATGTGAAGCGGGACAATGAATGTCATAGCACTGGTCCCCATCCAATCTGCAGAAGAAGTCACCAACACCAGACAAAGTAAGTTGGCATGGGGACCCACTCATTTATCCAGAGGAGCAAACAGATTTGAGGCCAGAGCTGGAACCCACAAGCAAAGAAGGATAAATTAGGTGTTTCTTTTTTTTTTAAGTTTATTTATTTATTTATTTATTTATTTTAGTTGGAGTCTCACTCTGTCGCCCAGACTGGAGTGCAGTGGCCGCTCCCAGCCACCGCAGCCTCGACCTGCTGGGCTCCGGCGATCCTTCCGCCTCAGCCTTCCGAGTAGCCGGAATTACAGGTGCACGCTACCACGCCCGGCTAATTTTTTGATTTATTGTAGAGATGAGGTCTCGCCTGCCCAGACGGGTCTCGAACCCGCGGGCTCAGGCAATCTACTCACCTCAGCCTCCCAAAGGCGCGGGATTACAGGCTGAGCCACCGAGCCACGCTAAATTAGGTATTTCTTGCCAGCTAAATTGAGGTTAAATTGTAACCCCTCTCTCCATTCTATATGTAATAGTTATATTCAAATTCGGCTGCCTCAAGATTATTAAGTATTTTCTGAGAGTCCACAGAGGCCTGCTTTTCTTGTTGGAGCTTGAGAATACCTTGTAAACCTTAGACATGTAGACTCTTACCATTGACCAGAGGAGGGGCAGGAGATACCAGAGCTATCAAAATTCATGAACCTCTTTTAGTTGGATTTAGATTTAGTGAAGTCTCTTTGAGGAATTACGATAATTCATGCATATTTTTGTAAAGGATAGACATGATAATCACATCTTTAACTTTAAACATTTATAGAGTAGTATTTTTATCCATAGGAAGACACCTAATATCTTCCTTATTTATTGAAAAAAGGAAGTAAATAGACTGGACAGAAAATCTAGTAAACCCTGATATGAGCTTAACGTGATCTTAGGTAGCCCACTCTTAACGTGATCTTAGGTATCTCCACACATTAATAACCTCAACTCTATAATTAGGGGATCAGTCCAGACCAGAGACAGCAAGCTATAGCCTACAGATCATTGGCCTATTGCTTATTTTTATACAGGCCTCGAGCACTACACTGGCATAGTGGAAGAGCTGGGGTAGAGACCATACAAGCTTCAAATTCTAAAATACTTACTATCTGGCCCTTTGCAGGAAAAGGTTGCCAACCCTCAGTCTAGAGCAGCCCTGTCTAATACATTACACAGTGTGAGCCAGATATGAAATGGTATATTTTCTAGGAGTCATCTTAAAGAAATACAAAGAAGGGAGAAAAATAAATGTTAATGATATATTATATTTAACCCAATATATCCCCAAAGTGCACTGTGTAATCCATATCAAGAATGCTTAGGAGATATTTTATTATTGTTCTTGTGCTAAGTCTTCAAAAAATCAGATGTGTCTTTCAGACTTACAGCACATCTCAATTCAGCTAACTACATTTCAAGGGGTCCATGATCACACATGGTTAATGACTACTATACTAGACAGCATAGGGCCAGATGGTCTCTAAGGCCCATTTCAGCTTTCATATAATAAGATTATGTCAAATATGTATGGGCTTACAAAAAAACAAGCAATCCATTCTCTAGCCTCCAATTAGAGTTTTACCTCCTTAATGTCTTTTCTGATTCCTCCAATGGACACCAAACTTCACTCATGACATTCTGAGAGGACAGCAACCCATCGATGCCTTGATACTGTCCCCTGAGTGCTGGTCCCACAGACAGGCCTCACTGCTCCCAGACTGTCCCTGCTCACTTGCTTGTTCATTCTACTACTGACTTTCCTGTGGGTGTGTGTCTCTGGCTGTCTGTGGCTCGAAGGTCTCTGGCTTGGATTTTCTCCACTTCTCTGATCTGGAATATCCTAGGAGTCCTTCAGAAAGCCCACTCTCTGCCCTGCCCAAATGATCGGCTCCTTTCAGAAGAGGAGACATGTCAAGGATGATGTGGCTTCAGAAAGGTAAAAAGCGAGGTGGGGTCTTAGGTATCTTGGGGTCTGCATCCATGGAATCAATACCATGGATTAAAAATATTCAGAAAAAAATAATAATTTCACAATGTTTCACAAAGCAAATCCTGACTTTGCCTTGTGTTGAGTACTACGTTGAATCTACGTGAAGTGAAGAGTATACATTGTATTTGATATTATAAATAATCTAGGGAGGACTTAAAATATGTAAGAGGACATTCATAGGTTATATACAAATATTGTGCTATTTTATATCAGAGACTCAAACATACTCAGATATTGATGTCCATGGTGAGCCGGGAACAATTGTTACACAGACAATGAGGAACAACTGCACTTACTCTGAAAAAGTGATTCAGGAAATTCAGAATTAAGAGACTAATGAGCTTTTGAGAAGACATTTTGGAGGTGATAAATAGCAAGATTTCTGGGGGATAACCAAGGAGGACCACAGGCCATGAATTCGGGGAGGGGGTTGGGAATTGAACCAGAAGCAGGAAGAGTGGATCTGGGGTCCAGGTAAGACAGGTGTGGCTCCTCCAGGGATGGGATACTGGGTGAGTCATCACTGAGGCTTGAGACTCCAGGCTCAGGTTCCCAAGGAAGGAAATAGGGCAGAAAGGAAAAGCTGCCACGGGTTGCCTAAAAGGGGTTGACTATTTTAAGACTGAGTTTCCTCAGAAGGTGATCTAAGTAATTCCCCATATACCCTCTCGGGAAGGAGCACGTGAGGGCAACTAATTGACGTCTGTGCAGGGCTGCAGAATGCTGGGTTAGAGAGGAGGGGAGGGATATAGTTTTTAAAGTAAACTGCATTATTATTGTAAAAATAAATGCTTGGTATAACCTTTTCAAACAGCGCAGAGAAGCATTACAGAGAAAGAAACTAACTGAATTTTTCCCCTGAAATAATGTTTGGTAGCCATTCTTTTAGGTATTGCCCTGATATTTAATAGGTTCATATCATACACGCTCATTTTGTCATAGATACCATGTATGTATGTGTTTACTTTGCATAGAATTCTTTTGGGTTTTGGGAAGATTTACTCCTTCCCTTTCTTCTTTCACCCCTCATACTTACACAAGGAAGGATGTTATTTTTATGCATTTCTCTGTACTTCGTTTCATATTTTGTAAATTTCCCCAAATTAGTAGATTTTAAATGAATTAATTTTTAATGTTTGCATAATATTTGTAGTATGAGTATACTGTAATTTATTCAGCTATTCCTATTGATGGGTGCTCCATTTGAAGTAATTTTGCATATATAACCTTGCTTTTTGGTGCTTTTATTTCTGTGAGATAGATTCCTGGAAGTGGGACTGCTGGGTAGAAGAAGATATGCATTCTTTTTATTTTACTAGTTATTACCATGCTATTTTCCAGAAAGCCTGAAACAGTTTACATTTCTTCCAACAGTGAATACAAATTCCCTCTTCCCTGCATCTCCTCCACCAGTAGATGTTGTTGGTCTTCTGAACATTTGCTAGTCTGATGGGTGGAAAGTGATCACTCAGTGCTACTTTAATTTGCATTTTCTAGTGAGTTTGAGCATTTCCTAATGTGTTCATTGGTAATTTAGATTTGCTCTTCTGTGAGCTGCATATTCATCTGCTTTGTCTGTTGTTGTGTTTGGTTATCTTTTTACTAATTTTAAGAGCTTTTTGTATATTAGAGTGATGAATCTTTTATGAATATAAATATTTTTTCTAAATCTATTGTTGGACTTCATCATTTTGTTTTGGTTTTGGTTTTGGTTTTGAGTTGGAGTCTCACTCTGTCACCCCGGCTGGATGACAGTAGCATGCTCACGGTCACTGCAGCCTTGACCTGCCGGTCTTAAGAGATCCTTCTGCCTCAGCCTTCCAAGTAGCTGGAACTACAGGTGCACGCCACCATGCTTGGCTAATTTTTGTGATTTTTATTGTAGAGATGAGGTCTTACCAAATTACCCAGGCTGGTCTCGAACTACTGGGCTCAGGAAATCCTCTTGCCCCGGCTTCCCAAAGTGCTGGGATTTCAGACTAATCCACCGCGGCTGGTCTTCATCGGTGTTTTTGCAGCCAAATTGCAGCACACTTTCTGGACATGGGGGCAAGGGAAGAATCAGAGATTTAGAGGGTACAGGAAAGTAGAGAAGCTCAGTGTTCCAGATCACTTCTGACGATGCTGTCTTAGTCTGCTTGGGTTGCCATAACAGAAAAGCACAGATTGAGTGTCTTAAAGAGCAGGAATTTATTTTCTCATAGTCCAGAGGCTGGAAGTCCAAGATCAAGGCACCAGCAGGGTCATTTTCTGGTGAGGACTCTCTCACTGGCTTACAGATGGCCACCTTTCCATTATGTCCCTATTCGACCTTTCCTCTGTGCAGGTGTGGGGAAAGAGAGAAATCTAAAGACAGCCATCCTCTTGAACTAGGGTACAGCCTTATGACCTCAGTTAACCACAGTTAACACCCCAGTGGGCCTGTTTCCAAACACAGTCACTTGTGGAAGTGGTTAGGGGGTCTTAGCTTCAACACATGGATTTGCAGGAAGACACAATTGCATTCATAACAGATGAGGTGGATAAATTCCGAGAGAAAATGACAGTATGATGTGTCTGAGCCATATTCATCCTCCCATGAATTCCTATATGATAAGGAAACAGCTAGATGATTCTCATTCCCAAAAGAATGGCACAGAAAACTTTGAAGTCCATAGACCTGAAGGGATCATGGGCAGGATATCTCAGCAGATACCTGTGTTCCAATGATCCAGCACTAGGTCAGAGTAATAGAGAAGGGGAGGGATATCGTTTTTAAAGTAAAATACATGATTATTATAACAATAAATACTCAGTATAACCTTTTTGAACAGTGCATAGAAGCATTCCAGAGAAAGAGACTACCCGAATTTTTTCCCCTGAAATAATGTTTGGTAGCCATTCTTTTAGGTATTGCCCTGGTATTTAATAGGATCATATCATACAAGCTCATTTTGTCATAGGCACCATGTATGTATGTGTTTACTTTGCATAGAATTCTTTTGGGTTTTGGGAAGATTTACTCCTTCCCTTTCTTCCTTCACCCCTCATTCCTACATAAGGAAGGATGTTATTTTTACACATTTCCCTGTACTTTGTTTCATATTTTGCAAATTTCTCCAAATTAGTGGACACCTGTGACTGGACACCTGTGAGGATACACACCTGAAGGGCAATGTGATATTGTGATATAATAAATACAGTCATGTGTGCTTAATGACGAGGATATGTTCTGAGGAATACATCATAAGGGGGTTTGGTCATTGTGCAAACATCATATAGTGTACTTACACAAGCCAAATGGTATGCCTACTACATACTTAGGCTATATGGTACAGCCCGTTGCTTCCAAGCTACAAACTTGTACAGCATGTGACTGTACTGAATACTAGAGGCAATTGTAACACAATGAAAAGTATTTGCATATCTAAAAATATCTAAACATGGAAAGAGTACAGTAAAAATACAGTATTAAAATCGTTTGGGAGCACAGTTATGTATGCGTTCCTTTGCTGACCAAAACATCTTTTTATACGGCACTGTGTGACTGTATGTTTTTGCCTTTCACCTGTCTCCTGACACAGAGCTCCTAAAGCCCTTGGACTCTCTGAAGTTAAACCTGTCTCTTTGTATGCTAATGAGATGACTGATGGCAAAGGCTCCAGGACACCAGTGTAGCCTGGCAATAGGGGATGGCCACCCGGGAAATCAACTTTGTGACTAGAGGTGGGAAGGGGAAAAGGGCTGAAGGCTGGGTTGATCACCAATGGCCAATGATGTAATCAATCATGCTTCTGTAAAGAAACCACCATAAAACCCAAAAGGATAGAATTCAGAGAGTTTCCAGGTGGGTGAATGGGAACATACCTATATGCTGGAAGGGTGGCACATCCTAACTTTTCTGGGCCAGAAGCCCCTGTGCTCAAGACCCTTCAGAATCTCACCGTATATGTAGATATATTACAAAATATAATATATAATCTAGATATATATAATACACAGTAATATATACATATATGTCTTCATCTGGAGACTTGTTTGTATCCTTTGAAATATCCATTGTTATCATTTGGCAATAACAGTAAGCAAACTGATTTCCTGGATTCTCTCAGCTGCTCTAGCAAATTATTGAATCCATGAAGGGGGTCATGGGAACATTCGACTTGTAGCCAAGTCATAGGAAGTATGGCTAACCCGGGAATCTGGCTTGGCAACTGAAATGGGGAGCAGTCTTGTGGGACGGGGCCCTTGACCCATGGGATCTGCCCTAACTCCAGTTAGCATCATAATCAAATTGAATAGTACAACAGCCAAGTGGTGTCAAGGAATCATCTAGTGTGGGGAAGAACTCACACAGTAAGCATGAACATAGGTTGAGAAAAATAAAGGCAGATGTTTCTCTTGAACACCTGTTGCAGACATTGTTGTGCCCTCCCGTGCCCTGACTGCCAGGAGTTCCCTTTGCAGAGCGCCTCAGCTGTCAGGCCCTTCAGAGGCTGCCCAGCTGCAGAGCTGCCTCACCCGTGGAAACGCCCCTTCCTGGGGTGTCCCACACAAGAGTGACGGATGAAGGCCTGGCCATCCCGGCCCAATTCAGCTCCAGGTGTTCCCATGGGGTCCATCAAGGCAATTTGTAAGCTGCGTCACTTTTCCCTTTGCCCACCCCACTTCCTCCCCCACCCTTCCCCAGATGTGGATCCTAGAAACCCTCTTTAATAACCTATTTGCTAAACTAAAAATAATAATAATAACCTATTTGCATCTCTAAGTCTGTTTCCCAAAGCCTCCTACCTAGGACAGCTCCTGGCTCTGTGGTTTAAGACTCACAGCTGATGTAACGACAGTGCATAACCAAGGTGAACTTGTAACAGAGTATGACTCAACAGTGTGTGGGACAAAATAGCCCCCCTGGGCAGGGCTGGTCCTGATGTAAGGATGCAGAATCTCCCAGAGTGCTGCCACTCCACCTCCACCTCTCCTTGTAGGGTTTCCAATGACCCACCTCCTAAGCCACAACCCCTCTCCTGAGCCACCCAATCTCCTCTCAAGAGCAAGAGCCTTCATCAGGAATACAGATGCTCCTTCTGCCACATCTCCCTTGAAGAAACACGGCAAATTGCTCCCACGGGCTTATTTAAGCTAACCTTCTAATTTATTCCCCATTAAGATGGTTGTTTTAATTTAGTTATTTGTGTCTGTCAAGCAAAGATTGGAGAAGCCCTCTTGGCTTTGGGATGTAGTTCTCTGTGCCACCACACCAGGTTTCAGGGCCTTCCCATGTCAGAAGCACTGACACCTGCCCATGCTTAAGAGCTCATCAGTAACCCAGCAAGAAAACAAGACATGACATATATTTGAGGTTTAACATGCTAATTCTCAGACTTCACAACATTGGATATTATTGCCAATCCCAAGAAACAAACTTCTGCCCATTCCTTCAAATGTCCCATAAGGAATATGGTGCAGGATGACAAATTACTAGACCTGGCTTCTTCTGGTCTAGTTCCTTCCATGACCCCGTGGTTGTGTGATATTTCACAACCCTTCACCTCTCTGAGACTCAGTTTCCTCATCTAAGCATTGGGGTGTCTGAACTTGAAGCTCTAATAGGTTAGGAATCTTTAATTCATTTTTCTTAGACCGGTGTCTCAGACAGTCTTTGTTTTCTTTTCCAGAATTGACACATTGAGGCTCCTGGCCCACTCAGGTCCCTGGAGAAAACAGAACGTAACCAGCTTTAGCTTTCTTCTTCTATTGGATCAGATCCACCAGTGGAATTCCTCCCAGACTTTTATTTCCTGGAGTTCTACTTTTGAACATTCCAAAATGTTAATGTTTCTTGGATGTGAGCTCCAAATATTACATCTGGAGCTGTTCTCTCTTAATAGTCTGCCCTCCATTGGAGAAGTTTATCAGTTCTCTTGGAGAGTGCCCACCATGCCATTAACATTTGATATGGATGTCACAATTTGCAAAGCTTTTTATCTTTAGGGAAAGCAGAGCAAGGAAAGCGGGCCAGATTCCTTGATGTCTAACTCAGAGTTGGAAATTGATCTTCTTTGTGAAATGAGCTTAATTTCATCGTGGGAATAAGTGATGCAGGCGTTGTGCTCAGTGCGAGCTTGTGACAGGCTGCAATTGTCCTTACTCTTCCATGCACACATGGAGAGTGGACACTCATACACACACTATACTCCCATACATGAGCATGCACACATACCCTTACACAAGTGTTAGAAAATGCTATCATCGCAACAATCATGGAAAAAAACTGGAGTGGGAAAATTCTTTGCAGGGGACTGGAAAGAAGAGACTTAGAAAAGGCTGCCATAGAAAAGGTATAAAAACACTTGATATAAGTCCCTCTATTCCTACAATGCCATATTTTTGGCAAGACATTTACATATGCACTATATCCTTTCACCGTTCCCACCTCAGGGACACATTCTGTTCCTTTTTCTTGAACCATCCTCTTAAATACACCTGCTCACCCCTCACCCCACGTTGATCATTTTTTTCTCCCCTCTCCTTCACAAATCATCTCTGACAACCCTATCTAAATTAGGAAACTCTCACCGTTATTTATCTTAGCATTGTTTGCTTTCATAACACTTAATTACACTTTATGTATGTGTTTATTTGCCAATTTATTATCCATTTCTTCCACTGAATTATAAACTCCTTCAAAGGTAGAAATCCAGTCTGTTTCATTCATTTTGGATTACCCGGTATCCAACACAATGTCCAGCATACAATTGGCACTCAATAAAGCCTTGTTGAATAAGTCAACTTAATTTGCACAACAATCCTATAGTTATAGACATTTCACAGATGAGGAAACTAAGGTTAGTGGAAATTAGATTACTTGTAAGTTCCCAATAGTTGGTACATGACACAGACAGGATTTTAATCTAATTCTATGCCTTTTTCATAACATCAAGCTATTGCAGTCATTCCTAGAGCTATGAATTGTCCTTTGAACTCCACGATAGCTCCCAGTCACAGGAAAAGGAAGGAGAGTTTGATGTACACACATATGTGTATACCTCACACACAAGCCCTTGACCTTGCCTCTCCCCCCAGTTTGTCAACTAGGAAGAGACAGGCAGTGAATTTACCCCCCCCACACCCATACATGCTATTCTCAAAAGTGCCTGACTGACAAATGACCATGTGAAATTAGCTAGCATTTTCAGGACTTTGAAGATGGGACTATATAAAGGAAATGTGACAGAATGTTAGAATGCGAAGGAACACTTTGCAGATTGGGAAACTGAGACTTCCTTGAGTAGGAATGACTTGCCCAAGGTCATTTATAGTAGATCCAGAACTAGAACCCGAGTCTCCTGATTCTTGGTTCGGTGTACATTTCCAAAGATCAACCACAGTGGACATAGCAAGAAATTATGCCATTGTCATCTTCTAATCATTAATAATCAGCAATGATAACTTTCCTTATCTGACTTTGCAAAGTTTGGTCCCAGAACTGTGTGTGCTAGGAAGCCCGCTCTGATTTTATGAAGACATTTCACATGTGAAGTTGGACTTTAGAGGCTTTTGCAAATTAGCTAAATGTCTGTATAAGGTCATTGCTTCAGATCTTGTTCCCTTTATTCATTTTCCCAACTCAGACTCTCACATCTATCCAGTAGTAAGTCATTGTTTACAAGTACCATCTAGAGCTTTACCTATCCTTCCGATTGATTAATGCTCTTTTTCAATTAAGAAAATTAATTAAGAGAATGCCACAAATAAACATATACAAATGATAGGAATACCCTGGTCTAGACAAGCAGAGGAAATCCATGAATAGACTTGGGAGTCCTAGGTCAAAGAGTTGGAAGCTAACAGGAGAGTTCCATAAAAGAGGAAGGTGATCAGAAAAGGAACTTCAGAGAGTTTCCTTCAGAAGTGTAGGCAAAGGACATTGCCAGCATAAGGACTAGCTCAGGAGGTTGGAGACAAAAGCTAGACTTAGCCTACACTCAGTAGAGAGGCTCTGCTATAGGTTGGACTTGGATCCATTCCAAGAACAGGCATTACTCAGTTGGTGAGGGACCTGGCCATCCATGGTGTGCATGGAATCCATTGCTGCTAAAAACATCATGCATACTCACACATGTGCATGCACGCACACACATGCGCGCGCGCACACACACACACACACACACACACACACACACACACGCTATACCATGTCCCTGTTTCCTTGCTAATGGTGTTCCCTTTGCCTGGAGCAGCTTTACCACTTCAAAGCCTGGAGAACCTCTTGAAGGTTCAGTTCCCGTGGCCTTCTCTGCTCCTTCATCTCTTCCCAAACCACTTCCTCTGCTCTGTGCTCCCATAATACTCTGTGCCCATCACCATCACTGTGTTTGCCAAAAAGATCCCACCACAAATGCCTGTTTGCATGACTGTAACTCCCCAAACAGTGAGCTGCTCATGAGGGAGGAAAGCCTTTTGCATGTCTTTGTGTCTCCAGTGCAGAGCACAGTGTCAGGCACTTAGGAGGCCCTCAGCAAACAGCTATCTAAATGGTCAGACAAATGGATTTCCCTGGTTGGGGCAGGGTAGAGATTCTAGGATTGTCTATATCTATATCACACAACCAGGTCCTGCTTTAACCCAAATCCAGATAACATTAACAACTATCATACAACCAGGAGATTTTTCTGTCAGTAAAATAAAGTTGTAGACTTCAGTTAAATAAGAAGAAAAAAAGGATAAGGGAGAAGGAAGTTCTTACTGTATTAGTTTCCTAAGACTTCCACAACAAAGTACCACAAGGGGTGGCTCAAATAACAGAAATATATTGTGAAGGCTGAAGACTAGAGTTTGAAGTCAAGGTGTCAGCAGGGTCAGTTCCTTCTGGGTGCTTTGAGGGAGAATTTGCCCATACCTCTCATAGCTTCTGGAGGTTTCTGGCAATCTTTGGGCTCCTTAGCTTGCAAATGCATCACCCAAATATCTGCCTCCACATGGCATTCTCTCTGTGTCTCTTCACATTGTCTTCCCCGAAGGTATCTGTCTCCCTATCCCAATTTCCCTTCTTTATAAATATACACCAGTCATATTGAATTAGAGTCCACCCAAATAACCTCATTTTAACTTGATCATCTCTGTAAAGACCCCCTTTCCAAATAAGGTCACATTCTGAGGTACTGGGAGTTAGAAATACAACAAATCGTGGAAGATTTTTTGCTGGACCAATGTTAGATTTGCCGAAGTTTATTTCTTCCACCATCTTTCCTTATCTTATAGGTTCCTCTACTATCAGTTCACTGTCCCTTGGGCAATAAACTGGTTGCTTGCAGTATAATCCTTCCTAGAACACTTGCATGTTAATCCGAACACTCTGAGATTTAGAGATGGAATGGACTTCAAAATCCAAGGAAGTTTCTCCTTTATAGTGGTGTTTCAGACACAGAAGTGGAGCAGATGTGTGTGTGTGTGTGTGTGTGTGTGTGTGTGTGTGTGTGTGTGTGTGAGAGAGAGAGAGAGAGAGAGAGAGCAAGAGAGAGAGAGAGGTAGAATCAGGGACATTAAAAGTCCAGCTGTTTCCTCTGCCTTCTGCCTCCAGGGACAAGTGGTCAACGGAAATCCCAAGTGACAGGATGTGAGAGGATCCAGAGGAACAGATTTTGGTGTGGCACCTGGAACATCAAGGGCTGCCACGTGAGGTTCACTCAGCCCGCACAGTCATCCAAGGGGTATGTGAATAGAAACACCCAGTCCCAGTGGAGCCTCAGCTTGGAGCCTAGCTGTGAGCAAGAATGCTGGTCTGGGCTCTGGACTCTGGTCCAGCACCTGCGCTAACTTGCTGTGTGAGGCTGGACTAGTCGCATCCCCTCTCTGTGCACTCAGTTTCCCCAACAGTATAATGGAGGAAGAGGAAGGGCGAGGTGGAAGTGGGACTAGAAGGCCGGTCTCTGGACTCTTCCCATTCTTGCACATCCTGTGAGCATCTGTCAGGACTCCTTCTCGCCAAGAAAAACCATCAACACAACAGCAAACAGGGAGAGAGGGCAATGAACACTAGCCAAGCCTTCATCCGCTTGCTCACTCTAAACAGAAATCACTTACCCTAAACGGCAATCAGTCCCCAATGGCCTCCTTCCCAAATGCCTTGTATGACAATGAGTGATTTGTAACAACATCCAATCAAGCGCACCTAACCTTCCTGTAATTGCCTGTCCTTTTCAGCGTTCTTAAAAGCTTTCCAGTGGAAAAGAACAGAAGCTTCTTGTCAGAAGCAGATTATTATACAGAAGAGAAAGAAATCCCATTCCTTTCCTCCCTTCCAGCCCATCTCTGAACCCCACCCAGGTCCGCACACCCCCTGCTGAGGAGCCAGCATCTGGCTGAAATCTCCATGGGGAGCAGAAACCACCTGCTGATGTAAATCTCCAGCTGGTTCCCACCACCTTGGCTCCCTTCCCAGTTCCTAGAACCACAAGGCTTGAGCAAGGCAGGTCCAAGAGATTCTTGTCTTTCCTTCCAGGCTGGAAAAGGTGACCTTCGAGGTCTTTTCAGTTCACACTGAACATTATTATGAAAATGAGCAGAACTGAACACCACAGAAGTTCAAGACATGCCTGTGGTCCCACGGGAGGTGAGTAGGGCTGAGCACCTCTGCAGGCTTTGGTCCTGGGCTAGTCATGTTCCTATGCTCTGTGTTCTAAACAGAAGGGTGGCACTCCTCTACTGGTCTGTAAATGGCAGATGTCTTGGAGGGGAGGACTTCTCAGGCCCCTAACCAGCATCCAACAAGGCAGACAAGCATGGCAACAGGGAGGAAGGCATATGGCTTCAGAAGCCCACCAAATCATAGCCATAAGAGGAACAGAGAACGAACCACAGGGCTGGAGGTCCTGGAGACAAAAAGAAGGGTTGAAATTCTCAAGAGAGAACATCATAGGAAGACCATGTGCAAAAATCAGTAGCTACGCCATCTTTACCCTGAAAATGCTAGTGTTCATTCTGTGCTCACTCTGAATCCCTTGATTTTTCTTCTGATCTGCTGACTCGTTCAACAAATTGTCTATCAAGTACTTCTTGGGTGAGAAGGGCTGTTGTAGACATTATAGGAGATGTAGAAGTGCCCATAACAAAGGCTTGCCCAGCTCTTGGGCTGATGGGGTGCATGTTGGGGGTGGGAAGGCTTGATTCTGGTAATTAATGACTGCCTGAGAATGATCTATGCTTACACGAGGTGCCAGGCCAGGGGCCCTCCCAAGAGAAGAGATGGATGACAACGAACTGGGGGACAGGGTGGTTGAAAGTGTGGAAGGCCATGTGGAAACCAGAAATGGGGTCTAGGAGATACTATCCACAGCCTGAGTGAAGGCCTGGGGTGGCTGGAGGGGGGATTTCAGAGAAACAAGCACAGAGATAGCAGCTGAGGAGTCAGCGACTGTCTCGATACCAATAAGCATCCACAGACCTTCAGGCTTGTGGTCCTGCCAATCAAGTGGAATGAGAGGGTCTTCTCTGTGCTCTGAGAATGGCACAATGGGAGGGAATCTCCTCAGATCTCTGCAAAATAGTAAATATTTTTCCCACCCAACTAGACTTCCTTTCAAAGAATATTGCCTAATCCCACATCTCCAACATCAGTCCCTGTTCCTCGTGTATTGGAGGTGAGATGTCCCTGGGCCTTCCTACAGGGTCCAGGAGAAAGAAACAGTCTCTGAAACATCCCTCCTTTTCACCTCCCTGCCCATCCCTGTTCCCCTTGACCTCTCTGCCTCCCTCAGCCTATAAGGTGGTATGGGAACTGTTTTCTCAGTTACACCGGTTCAAACATCCTCTCTACCACTAGCCAAATTCTAAACTTCTGTCAAAGTTCATCTCCTCCAAGAATGTTTCCATGCTTGCCTGCCAGCCCAGCCCAGCCCAGCCCAACCCAGCAGACTCACATCCTTCTCATCTCTGGTACAATCACAACATACAATTTATACACCAGCACTCGGCACACTGTAAAGCTACTTATCTGGTAACTATCTGTTTAATTTCTCCACTCAGACTTCAAAACCCTGTGGGAAGAGACTCATATTCTACTTCTCTGTGCCCTCTCCCCAGGACTTAGTGTGGTGGCTTGGTTCTGTTCCAAGTTTAGGAAACATCTGTGAATTAATTGACTGATGTTAGAGCCGCGCTCGTTGGCTCAGCCTGTAATCCCGCGCCTTTGGGAGGCTGAGGTGATTGGATTGCCTGAGGCCGTGGGTTCGAGACCCGCCTGGGTTCGAGACCTCATCTCTACAATAAATCAAAAAATCAGCCGGGCTTGGTGGCGCATGCCTGTAGTTCCAGCTACTTGGAAGACTGAGGCGGAAGGATCGCCAGAGCCCAGCAGGTCGAGGCTGCAGTGGCCGGGAGCAGCCACTGCACTCCAGTCTGGGCGACAGAGTGAGACTCCAACTCAAAAAAAAAAAAAAAGAAAGGTGTTGGAATGTGCCGGAAAGGCTGCCTTTCATCTATGCCCCTTGGGACTCGGGAGGGAATTCCACTTCCTTCATAACCTTATCTTTCATGAAAATTTACCGTTTCAATCCAGTTCCTTTCTAAACACAGTCCTTCTACCTACCTCCTGCCTCATGTATATGAGCTCCGTCTCTACCAATCAAGGTCCCTGGCAAACTCCTCCCAGGTGTCAGGTCCCTGGTATCTCTAGAAAAAGGCTCTGTATGAGGATCACGGACAGAGGTCATGGTCAGTCCAGAGTGAACTAAGTTATGAAACTGTTAAAATCCTTTGATATTTCCCCACCGCTATGTCTTATATCCATTCTCTTTCTTGACCTACCTGCTACAGGTAGCCCACATGCCTGTTCTACTACAACCTTCATTCTCTCTTAGAGGGAAATGAGCTAATCAACTTATTTCACTAATATCCATGACTGCATCGTTCTCCCCACTCCCAAACTCTGACCAAGCTCTGAATCTCTTAGAGGGAGAGACTGTACTTTTCTCATTCCTGTATCCCTAAACTCATGCATGGTTATGGAAATTGGTCAACACTCAAGAAATGTGGAGGGAAGGAAAGAAGGAAAAAAGAAGGAAGGAATGCCAAAAGGAAGGGGGAGGGGGAAAGAGAGTGGATTGGGGAGGGAAAGAAGAAGAAATGACAAAGGAAGGAAGGAATGGGAAGGGGAGGGAAGGAGGGAAGAATAGGGAGGGAGAGAAGGAGGAAGGCAGGAGGGGAGAGAGGAGTCGTGGAGGATGAAAGAAGAAATGAGGAAGGGAGGAGGACAGGAGGGAGAAGGGGGAAGACAGGGAGGAGAGGGGAGAAAGCAAAGGAGGAAAGGAGGAAGGAAGGAAGAAGAAAGAGGAAGAGAAGGAAAAGTGGAGCGAAAGAGAAGAAGGAAAGGATGAGGTGAGAGGGAGAGGGGTGGGGGAAAGAGGAAGGAAGAAAGGGAGAAGGAAGGGGAGGGAAGAATAGGGAGGGAAAGAAGAAGGAAGGGGGAGAAGGGAGGGAGGAAGGAGTAGAGAAGGAAAAAAGAAGTAAGGAAGAAAGAAGAAAGGGGAAGGGGGTGGGAGGATACAAGGAGAGGGAGGGGGAAGAGTTGGGAGGGAAGGAAGTGACCCAAGGATTCAAATGTTGGCCCAGCTCCCAGTTGAAGTCCATCTCTCTACATCACACAGGGCAGAAGTTGCCCAGAGGAACAACAACATCAGTCTCTTTCAGCTTGCCTCTCTGTTCTTCGGTTTCCTCATCTTTAGAAATGGGGATGATCACAGTACCTAACTCAGAGAGTGTTACAATGCTTCAATAAATCAATGCCTGTGAAGTTCCTGACACATGACATGCCTTCTGTCCACAGCCCACACAGGCCCACACCTGGGTACAAGATGCACTCTCCCCTTCCTTAGTAGATTCTTCTTCCAGGTAAAGCTAGGCAGGGACAGATAATATCTTCACTATTTATTAAGTTGTCTCTTATTGTGTGTACTTGAGTACATTAATAATTGGGTTTAGCTGTGTGTGTGCTTCATGCCTTCTGTCTGAATGACTTAGCCAGTAAATGATTACAAACATGGCACCTCAAGGATGCCTCATTTATATGTCTTTATTGGAAATCAAAGAAGTATTCTTGGTGAGCAAAGTTTCCAGATAACTGAAGCATGTAATTCTAAGCACGGTCTTTTATTACTTTGACTATTGTTGATGAAAGACATTCTTCATATATGACTGACTCCACCATTGCTGTGAACCCCATTGGTGGTTGCTGAGGTCTGGTGGAAATGGCACTGGACCCAAAGCCAAAAGATTTGTGGTTGGGTTCCTTTGCCCCTTAACTTTTGTGCATTCTTAAATCTCTCTGGACCTCAGTCTCATCTATAAAACCAAGTTGTGTCCATCTATCTCACATTTGTTGTCAGGATTAACGGGTGTGATGCCTGTGAAAATGCTTAGAAACTCTAAAGTACTGCATACATGTTGAGTATCCTCATAGAGATGCCCCCAGGAATTATTGCGCCTATAGAGGCATTGCCCCTACACCAAATACCACCCCTCCCTACTGTTGCTGTACTGAGTGTCTTCTAATCCTTCCATTACTATTAGCTTTCCCAGTGGAGTGTTTTCTGCTTCTAACCCTGTTGCTCTTGCAGTACTCCTTGCACCCATCATCACCACTTCTAGTCTATTACACACTGTTTACTACATGCCAAAGTCAATCAGGGCCTAACTTGTTAGACAGTGACCATCATGCTTTTCCCGCAAAGGCAGAGAATTCAAGATATTCCTGGAGCTAGGCTAGGTCCTGGGAAAGATTTAGTGCCATTCTTTAAGATAAGGAATTGGAGCCCCAGGAAGAAGAAGTAAATGACCTAAGATCTAACAGTCATTTAGAAGCAGAGGAGAACTAGAATTTCAGTCTCTTCATTTTCAACCCAAGCAATCCTTCTCCTCTGGACTGAAAGAGGCTGACCTCACAGACCATGTGATAAAGGTTATGGACTGTGTTCTTTTTATTGCTTTCATATTTATATCCAAGTTTACAGTCAACATTCATGCAGCTATGACTGTGTAAGACCAGGAGTAGAGAGACAAGAAACTTCTCAGGCAGACAAAGGAAGGTCAAGCTAAGCTTGGAGTGACAGAGGATGAATGCATACAACTTGGAGAGCCCAGACAAAAACACATATTGAACTATTCAAATCTTAGTTCTGCATTCGTCCCATGGATCCACAATGATTGTGTACAATGGTCCCTGCCTAGGTTGTGTGTATGTAGTGTGTGTGTGTATGCATGAGGGGACCCAAAAACATGGAATCTGTTTATTTTTAAGTTGTACATTTATTCTTCTTTTTTTTTTAAGTTGGAGTCTTACTCAGTCGCCCAGACTATAGTGCAGTGGCACGCTCCCAGCCACCACAGCCTCGACTTACTGGGCTCCAGCAATGCTTCTGCCTCAGTCTTCCAAGTAGCCGGAACTACTGGTGCATGCTACCACACTCAGCTAATTTTTGATTTATTGTAGAGACTAGGTCTTGCCAAGTTGCCCAGTGAGTCTTGAACCCACAGGCTCAGGCAATTCCCTCACCTCAGCCTGGCCCATTTATTTTTACGTGTTTAAACTTCAGTCATCTTCAAAGTACTCTCCGTTTGATGCAATACACCTATCGAGATGCTTTTCCACTGCTCAAAACAGTTCTTTTTTTTAATCAATATTTTTTATTATGATATTGCGGGGTACCGTTAAGGGTTAGGTATACAAATATGCTTCGTTCAGGCACCCTTGTTGATAAGAGGTATCTCCCCATCCTCAGACAGATATTTACTACCGTTAATCCCATCTCCCTTCCCCTCCCCCCCACAGTTTCCCACCACTGTCAGTCATTTTCTTATAGTATTACGTTGGATGTTCAAGGTCCACTATATGAGTGAGAACATGTGATACTCAGATCTTTGTTTCTGTGAGAGGTCACTCAGTATTATAGACTCTAGTTTCGTCCCGGCTGCTGAAAAATTCATGATTTTGTTCTTTTTTATGGCTGCGTACTATTCCATCGTGTATATGTGCCACATTTTTTTAATCCAGTCCTCTTTTGATGGACAGCATGGTTGGTTCCAGGTTCTTGCTATTGTGAAAAATGCTGCGATAAACATACATGTGCAGGTATCTTTTCTATAGAGTGATTTGAGTTCTTCAGGATATATTCCCAGTAGGGAGATTGCGAGGTCATATGGGAGGTCAATATACAGAGCTTGTAGGAATCGCCATACTTTTTTCCACAGAGGTTGCACTAGTTTGCACTCCCACCAACAGTGTAGAAGTGTTCCCTTTTCGCCACACCCTCTCCAGCAACTGTTATTTTTTGAGTTATTGATAATTGCCATTCTGACTGGAGTTAGGTGGTATCTCAGTGTGGTTTTGATTTGCATCTCCCTGATGATTAGTGAGGTTGAACATTTCTTCATGTGTCTGTTGGCTGATAGGATGTCTTCCTTTGTGAAGTGTTTGTTCATATCTTTTGCCCATTTTATAATGGGGTTACTTGTTTTTTTCTTTTCAGCACGTCTGAGTTCCTTGTAGATCCAAGATGTTAAGCCTTTGTCAGACCTGATGTTGGCAAATACTTTTTCCCAGTCTATAGGCTGTCTCCCTGCTCTCTTGATGGTTTCTTTGGCTTTGCAGAAGCTTGTCAGTTTAATGAGGTCCCACTTGTCTATCTTCTCTCTTATGGCCTGTGGGTTTCGGGTTTTGTTCAGGAATTGGATGCCAGTTCCAATTTCCATGAGGGTATGTCCTTCATTTTCGAAGGTTCTTATGGTTTGAGGTTTTACATTTAGGTCTCTGATCCATTTAGAGTTAAGTTTTGTGTATGGGGATAGATAGGGGTCCTGTTTCAATCTTTTGCATGTGGTTAGCCAGTTTTCCCAGCACCATTTACTGAATAGGTTCTCCTCTCCCCAGTGGTAGGTGGTGGAGGCTTCGTCGAAGATGAGTTGGTTGAGAAATTGAGGTTTTGCTTCTGGAATCTCAATTCGATTCCATTGGTCTATATGCCTGTTCCTGTACCAATACCAAGCTGTTTTGATTATTGTAGCTTTATAGTAAAGTCAAAACAGCTCTTGAGCTGGTCAATTTTGATGCCTTTTAGTGCTTCTGCAGTTTTTAGTTTCACTTCTTCCACATTGGCAAAATTGTTTCCCTTGGTGAACTTTTTTCATCCAGGGAAACAAAAAAGGCGTTTAGGGTGAGATTGGGTGAATAGGGAAGGCAGGGCACAGGAGTCATGCTGTTTTTGGTCAAACACTACTGAACATTCATCACGGTGTAGACAGGTGTGCTCATAAATCACCCACCATCAAATGGGCAAATGCGCTGAAAGACTCTCCAAAAAAAATTCACTGAAGCCAAACACAGCCACTCACAACAACATTAGCTGGTACACTGATGTTGATGGATTCCCAGAACACTTACCTAGCAGGACAAGCCTGTACTACAAGGGACACACCCTCCAAAAATATAATTCTGGTTTTTTGGGGGTCCCCGAAAAATATATGCATATGCATATATGTATGTGTACATATGCGTGTGTGTGTGTGTCTGTGTGTGTGTGTGTATACACACACACACACATTCCAATGCCCAAGTTTAAGTTATTTTAAAAGGACAGGCCTGTGTACTAATAGAACTCCTGTTACTGTTAGGAAGGAAAAGCCCCTGAATAGTGGCAGCAAAGAGCAGGAACTTCAATGCCCCAGAAAAACAAGGGTCCTTCTGAGGGATGGGAAGAAGGGAGAGGTAAAGCTAGATTGCTCAAGTTCAAGGCAGAGGATACACCAGGGGTGAATCAGAGACCAGGCACAGTGGTGATTTTTCCTCCACTTGTGCTTGCTGACAAGCTCTGAGCCACATGCCTCTGCACCTAACCTCCAGATCTATGTGGCCCCTTCCGCTCCTAAAAGAAAAGCAGGAGACTGGACTAACCTGCAAAAATGGTAACTTCATTTAGTCTGCCCAACAGACCAGAGACATGCCCCCAAAGTACTGGCAAGTAAAAACATAATTAGGGTGACCGAAACATTCTTAAGTTTTAACAATAAAAGTTGGGCATTCCAAGAAAGTCCTTAGTCCTTAATCTGACCCCACCTTTCCTACCTGTCAAATGGGCAAAATGCACTGAGCTGTCATTCTCATAGGATGTCTGAGCTAAGCAGGTAAGATATTTGATAATAAGTCCCTTATTTTCTACTTATATTCTATTGTTAAAAGGAAGAGAGCACTGGGCTCAGTAGCTCAGCCTATGATCTTGCCACTTTGGGAGGCAGAGGTGAGTAGACTGTCTGAGCCCATGGGTTCGAGACCAGCCTGGGTCACTTGGCAAGACCTCATCCCTACAATCAATAAAATAAAATAAATTTAGCCAGGTGTGGCAGCGCACACCTGTATTTCTGGTTGCTTGGAAGACTGAGGTGGAAGGATCACCATAGCCCAGTGGTTAGATGCTGGAGTGGCCCTGAGTGTGCCACTGCTCTCCAGCCTAGGTGATGAATTAAGACTCCAACTCAAAAAAAAGAAGAAAAGAGCACATAATCAGAGAAAAGAAGAAAGAGAAAAACTGGAATCGAAGGAAGAAGATACGGATGAAGAAGAAATAGAAAATGATGGATAGGAAGGACCCAGTTAATGAAAAGAGAGGCCTAAGTGACAGACAAAGCACCTTCAGCACCCCCCTGTTTCTCCCTTCCAATCATATGCACCCTTCAAAGGCCCAGTTTGAGTTGGTTTCCTCCTCTATGAAGTCCTCCCGGACCACCAGGGCCACAAAGGTCTCAGTCTTTTCCTTGGACTCATGGAGAATATGGAGTCTATGATATCCCATCACCCCTGAGTCACCTGTTTTTCTTTTATTCTATTTGTTTTACATTTAAAAGTCACTTCTCCCCTTCTAATTCATATGTGACTTGCTGTTCCTATAAACTCCTGAAGTGCCTTGCTCAGGCCTGGTATAGATAGGGTCTTATAAGTTTTTTGCAGTTGTCTGAGTGAGTAAACAGGAAAAAAAATAGGCCTTGTGCGAGAAAGAAATACAAGTGATCATTAAGTCCCTCCAGAGCATGCCTGCAACTGGGCATCACCTCTCTGACTTCACATAGGAGAGATGAGATGTAACGGGCCTTGGATTCCAGAGACCTGGGATCCAGCCAAGTTTCTCCACCTCCCAGCAGAGTGACTTTGGCCAAGCCACGTTCTCCCCTCCCCCCTGGCACTTCAGCTTTCTCCCCCTGTAAAATATCAGATGTGGCTCAACTCTGGCTTCTCCCAATGTGCTCTGTGAACTGGTAGCATCATCTGGGAGCTTGTTAGAAATGACAGCCATGGGCTTCACTCCAGACTTGTCAAATCAGGCACCGTAAAATGTCCTCAAGTGGCTCACAGGCACGTCGTAGCTCAAGGAGCACTGAAGTCCCTGGTGGCTCTGCATCCACCATTTTCCAACTGCTTGTCCCATCCTCAGGGACAGCCATGTGAGCCCCCAGAGACCAGCAGGGAATCGTGAGCTACCTGGACTTTCCAGACCTTGCTGGGCAGTAGATCCGTTATCTGAAGCCTTTCTCCTGCTTCTCCTGATGGGGCCAAGGTCACTACTCACAGGAAGTTTTCAGGCTGAGAAAAGAGAAATTATCTCCTTCTACCATGAAGAAAACCATTACCAAACTGCTTGGCTAAGAAGGGAGAGTTCCCCAGCGCACAGACCCCGATAAGCATCTCCTCGCTTCCCAGACTTTTTCCATGCCTTACACACAACTCTTAATCTAGAAAAGTGACTCAGCCTTCAAGTGAGTTTAATCATCTCCCTGGGACTTTGTGAGGAGAGTGCATGGGTGGGAAGATAAGCCAGCGGGCCGGGAGCTCACAGCAGCCTCGCTTCTCTGTGGCTGTAACTCACGTGCTGTGAGACTAACATCCCTCTGCAGAGGAATCTCTGCCCTGACTTTTTAAATCAGAGTGGGAGGAAGTACTCCTCAGACCTCCACCTTCAAAAAATTGGGAGTTCAGAGCCACCACAGGGACTTCAAAGTTTTCTCAGGCCTGCTGGGCACCTGGCTTGGGTTAGAGCAGGGCCTGATGTGGTAACTGGAGCTTCAGTAAGAGAACAAACTCGGGGGGCTGAGCTTTTCCTCGCTGGCTGCCCAAGCTGTCAAAAGCCCAAGAGGATGGGAGGGAAATTATGAGAAATCCTTCATTACCGCTGGATCAGCCTCTGTATGTTATGGGATGTTTCCAGATCATTGAGGTTCACCCTTGTAGGCCCCAAATTCACTTTATTTTCACTGCTTAAGGTGGACATTTTTCTAAATAGGATGACATCCCTCCGTTTTCTGAAACCGAATATGCAGAATGTAAATTAATTTGGGGGTGTTGTTCATGCACATCATCACATTAAAAGCCCCCCAAGGGCAGGAACTTTTGTCTCTGCCCCCTGCTGTGTTCCCAGTGCCTAGGCCAATGGCCAGCAAGGTGCTCACTCAACCTCAATTAAGCACTTTGCTGTGCCAGGCATGTACAGCTCTGCGGATGTGGGGAGGAATGAATGGAATTCCTCTCCCACAAGAGACACAGTTCAAGGGCCAGCAAAGGAATGGCAGAATGCTGGGAATGTGGGAATGTTGGAATATCAGGTTCCAGCAGCTGATAAATGTGAGCCCTGCTGACCTGGCAAGACAGGCTGCACTTGTTGTGACCCACAGCATCTGTGTTATGTTTCCTTTTCACATGTCTGAGGTAGGAAAACAGGCTGCCCCGCTGTGGCAGTCCTGACAATGATCCTTAAGGTTTGATCTTGACCTCCAGAGTCTTGGGTGAGGAGAAAAGGAATCCCTCCAAAGCCCCGTGGGAGAGAGGCCCTCATAGTACTTATGTTTTGAAACCTGCCTTCCCTTTCTGTCAGGCTGCCAGCTGTCACTTAAAGTTGCATGGCATTGTAAACAGGACATTCTCCAGAAGAGCAGCCATGGGGCACAGGGGCCTCCACCCGCAATCTTCACTATGAAGTCAACCCCTCTCAGCCAGGACACACCATTCCTCAGGTGTCTTGTCAGCCCCTCCCTCTCCCTCCTTTTTTTTTGAGTTGGAGTCTCACTCTGTCGCCCAGACTGGAGTGCAGTGGCCGCTCCCGGCCACCGCAGCCTCGACCTGCTGGGCTCCGGCGATCCTTCCGCCTCAGCCTTCCGAGTAGCCGGAATTACAGACACGCGCTACCACGCCCGGCTGATTTTTTGATTTATTGTAGAGATGAGGTCTCGCTGCCCAGGCGGGTCTCGAACCCGCGGGCTCAGGCAATCCACTCCCCTCAGCCTCCCAAAGGCGCGGGATTACAGGCTGAGCCACCGAGCCCGGCTCCTGTCCCTCCTTTTAACCACAGGGTTTTGTCAAGAGAAGCATTGCATCGCCTTGATCCACGACAAGCATCACATTTTCCAGGTGAGGAAGCTGAGTTCCAGGGGTGAGTCACTGCGTAAGGTCAAGCAGCTCGTGGAGCCAAGGAGACCAAAGCTGGGGTCTTCTGACTCCCCGCCTGGGGCTCTCTGCTCCTGTCAGCTCTGTGCTCCCCCTCACATTCTATCACACACTCACTTCTGATTTCCTACTGGCTGGTCAGGAAAAATAACCACAGATGAATGAGCTTGTTAAAACTGTTTCTAAAGTGAAAATATATAGGCACTGTTCCCGTTTGCTCAGCATCATATGTCCTTAAGGAATTGCAAATTAAATCAAGAGACTACAGCACATCTATTAGAATGACCAAAATCCAAAACACTCACAACATCAAATGCTGGGAAAGATGTAGAGCAACAGGCACTCTCGCTCACTGCTGGTGGGAATGCAAAATGGTACAGTCACTTTAGAAGACAGTCGGGCAGTTTCTTACAGCATTCAATATACCCTTACCAAACGATCGGGCAATCGTGCTTGATATTTACCCAACTGAGTTGAAAATTTAAGTCTACACAAAAACCTGAACAAGACTGTTTGTGACAACTCTATTCATAATTGTCAAAATCTGGGAGCAACTAAGATTTCCTTCAGTAGGTGGATGGGTCAACAGACCGTGGGGTATCATACAGGGCAATACTATTCAACAATGGAAAGAAACGGGCTGTCACACCAGGAGCAGACATGGAGAGACCTTAAATGCATATTACTAAGTAAAAGTAGTTGATCTGAACAGACTGCATACATACTGCCTGAATCCCACTACATGATATTCTAGAAAAGACAAACTAGAGACAGTCAAAAGATTCGTGATTGCTGAGAGTTTAGCAGGAGAAAGAAAAAGAGAAATGAATTGATGAAGCACAGAGGACGTTTAGGACAGTGAAACTATTCTGCATGGTACTGTTATGGTGAATACAGTCTTTCCCAAAACCCACATAATTCTACAACACAAAGACTGTTCCTACCCTATGATGTAAACTATGGATTTAGTAAGTAACCATATATCGATATTGGCTCATTGACTGTAACAATTGCACCAACCCATGCAAGATGTTAATAGGGACATAAAGACTATGCCAAGAGAGAAAATACATAGGCACAATCCTATTTGTAAAATGCATGAGGCTTAATACCTGAATCAATGACACCTAAATGACACCTTGGCTGAGCTATCTACACATCTTGTCTAATATCACTCAGCCAGCTGGCATCCCAGCTATAACTTGAATCCAAGTTCTTGGTTTTCACACCTGTGGAATGCATATAATGTACCACCATGATACAGAATCGAGCAACCTCTATCTGAGGTTGCTCAAGCCTGGGTGCGGCCACCAAACAGCACTTGAAATGTTCCTCGCACCACATCAGTCAGCAGAGGAGATTCTGTGGTTTCCCTAAGGAATGTCTGTCAGCAGTTTCCAACTTGCAGAGATAATTCCTGATCTGGATCCTTCCTGCAGGGAGGTTCACCCCTGCTCTCCCTGCCTGATCCTTAGTGGAACTTTGGTAACTACCTGTGGGTCATTCTACATCAAAATGGGAGCTGAACCTCCACAGCAGAAGCCGTTCAGGGCTGCACCACAGCCGCTGGGCTGACTGATCGACAGCAGCCACGTGCAGGCGCAAGCAGTAAAAGCCTCATCATCTCACTCGAGCCCTCTTTATTCACCCTGTATTTTTCCACACATTTCATTTCCCATCATGGCTGATTGCCTAAAGCATTCATGTGAAAATAGCAGATTTTTTGCCTGTGTGTGTTACTCCCCATCTCCTCCCAATAATGCAGTTTATTGGATTCTCAGAAGTGACATAAACACTTGGCGTGTCCAAGATGAAAAACAAAGAGGAAAAGAAGTAAAATAGCAGTGATGCTGTCAGGGAAAAGGGTCAAGGTTTTTCATTTGCTGGGAACTGTGAAGTCAGAGGTGTCCTGACTTGTGGAAGGGCCCTTGGAGATGACCTCGTTTTGTAAATGGGGAAACTGAGGTCAAAAGAGGTGAATTATCCCAAGGTTTATATGTGGAAGAGGATGACTGGTGGAATTTCTTTATGGAGTTTAATTTTCATCAAGCCCAAAAAGCATGAAGAAGAATTCTAAGCAAAGTATAATAGAGTCATATTACTAGCTCACTGATATAAGTTTTTTCATCAGGATCTTTTGGTGTTCTTTCCCCTGGCTTTTACCTCTAGAGTAAAAGTTCATGGACCAGGACTATGAGAGGGGGAATGTGAGAAGAAAAGGACATGAAACAGCGTGTCTTATGCACCAGCTGCACGCCCAGCAGGGAACTAATACGTTCATTCAAGTTCCTAGAATCATCACATAATAACCTTTCTAGAAAGAACTCTGGGATCCCAAAGCAGGATACACCAGGAAAGATACATAATAACAGCCAATACTGACTGATGCCTATTATTAGCAAGGCACTAGTTAAACACTTAAATGTTTTAACTTATTGAAACCTCACAAGGACTGTGTAAGGCTGGTATGATCATTCTTCCATTTGGCAAATAAGAAAACCAAGGCAACCAAAGGTCTTAGGAACTTTCCTGAAATCACACAACCAGTTCATGGTGAGGCTAAATTTCATCCCAGAAATCTGGCCCCAGAACTGCAGCTTTGTAATGCCTCTTCTCTATCTTTTGAAACGTCTATTCACTTCCATCTGGGCAATGGCATGAATCCCTCTCACTGACAGATCACAGAGGAGTTCTTTCTAAAAGGTTTTAATACATCATCTCATTGGATCTTCACAACACCCCTGCAAGGTGTACAAAGCAAATATAACAATCCCCATTTAACAAAATAAGAAGCCAAAGCTCAGAAAAGTGAAGCGAGTAGTCAGTCCCAGACCACACAGCTAATAAGTGGCAGAGAACCAGTGTGTGTCCTCGTGGCTTAAGTTTATGGCTGTTTATACCATAGCACCTTACCCCTGGTCCCTGGTCCTCAATGAGTCCAGAGAAAATCCCTCAGGAGGAAACCTCTAAGTCCACCAGCAATCCTGTTGAGACTCCAAGTGGAAGACCTACCTTTAGATTTGGACAGAAGAGGGGAAAGTGATTTATAAGAAATGACCGCCCCCGCCTCCACTTTTACTTTTATTTTCCTGAGGTTTGTTTGAGGAGGTCATTTCTTGGCTGATTTTATTTGGGCTGGTTTTGGGGCAACTCAGGAGAAGGAAGCCCAGTCATCCTCTCCCCAGATCTTCTTTTTCTTTCTTGATCTCTGTTGTCTTACCAAGACTTCCCTCCTCTTGGCTTCCTTCACAGCCACTCGCTCAGCTTTTAAACAACCCCCCCATCAGTGTGATGTGTTGGTAATTGTGCAGTGACGGTGACATTTAAATGCAGTCCTGGAAGAAATCGCATGGATTTGGATATGCCAGAACAGTGCATTTAACCAACTCAGAGGTCCCTGGGGGAAGTTGGGGAAGAGGAATGAGAGGGGAGAGTTCATCCTGGGAATGGGTACTGCAAAATACAGGTGTTGGGCCATGCCGGCCTGCCCTTCCCTGCTCGTCAGGATAGGCAAAAGGAGCTCCAATCAGCCCACATTCACCTTGCACTAGTGTCAGGTGGTGACTCTGAAAGGTACTAATCATTTTTCCTATTGTCTGGTTTTACACAATGCAGAGCAAAGTGGTGTCAAATCTGCATCTCTTTCAGCAGAAAGCACTGAGGTATGTTGGTGTACGTCTGTGCAGACATATGAGTACACGCACACCACGTCCTTCTCCACACACACAGGTTAAGAGGAGATGTGGAAAAGAGAGAGATGAAGAATAGAGCCAACCCTCCCAGTCTCATCCCTTCCCACAAAATGAGAATAGTCAAGAAGATGCCCTGACTCTCATCTCCCCCTACTTGGGAGAACTACCCCAAGATCCTGCATTGAAAATGAATGAACAGTGTACCCTCATGCTAATCTGGGGGACATGTGTGACTTAAGCATGTTACAGTTCAGAATTACCAGGATTTTTTCTCATTGCCTCAGTTTCTCATTTTGACCAAGATCTAAAGTTCTGGCAAAGTAACTCAACTTTACCTCTTTCCCCTGTTCAACAGTGTCTTGGAAATTAAGCAGAGCACTTTGAACAGAAAGAGAGGTTAGATCTGCCCATAAGATTTGGGAAAGTAAATAAACGGTCTACAATAATTTCCTTTTCATGCGGAAATGCTTAAGCCCTTATAAAATGTCATACCCTGGGCGATTTTGTTGCTCAATAAGATGCAAAGCAGGAGCCAGATGTAGCAGAGAGAAACAAATTATTGTCATAACAGCTGGAACCGGGATGCCTCTTAGAGAAAGAAACGTCTTTGCTTAGGAAAATAGCCCTGGAAAGGCATAGCATGATGGATGCATTGTAGTAACAGCTCTGGTGTTTCATACTTTGCTGTGTCCACGCCCTTCCATGGTGCCTCCCACACTGAGTCTGGGCTGGACCATGCGACTTGCCGGCATGAATGGGATGATAGCAGACTCGATGCAGACAGAGACCTGAAAAAAGGTGTTTTCATGTTTCCGCTCCCTCTCTTCAACCCTGCACCCACCATGTGAAAGTAACAGGGTTATCCTTCCAGAGGGGTACAAGAGACACATGGCAGGGAATGAGACCTCCCACTCAGGGCCATCCCAGACTAGCCATCCCCAAGACGTTCCACCAGCTGGCAACTTGTACAGGAGCAAGGACAGCCAAGATCAGCTGGGCCGTCCAACTAACTGATCCACAGACTTACTAGAAATAATAAACAGCAATTGCTGAAGACACAGAATTTTGAGGCAATTCGTTGCACAGCAATAGTCAGTTAACACAGGTGACTTGGAAGGCAAGTCCTAGAGGGCACTGGCTGAAAAGAACCAGGGAAAAAACGGGGGGTGGGTGTTAAGCTACAAGAAGAGTTAGGAATAGGGGAGGAGAAAGTAGAGAAGAAAGAAAGGAGGCAATGCCAAGAGGAATGGCAGAGGGAGTCAGTATTCACAATAGCTCCTATTCAGTTTGGTTTGTGTTACTTAAATATATCCTTTCTTTATTAAATGAAGTCCACCTCATACATAAAGACCCTGTGGGTATGAGTACATGAGTGTGTAAGCACATGGATATAAATCATAAAAGAAGGATGAGTTCCACATTTGAGTCCATGCAGGATGGAACAGGGACATTGAGAGGATCTGTAACTGATTTGGTGGCAGCATAAGCTCAGAAACAAAAGTAACAATGACAATGGAAGTCCTTCAGGAGTTTATAGAAATCTCAGGGACAGCCCTGGGTTCTTTGCAAAACATGGAACAAGAGTTCAGGCCAACCTTATCTAGATCTTAAAGACTAGATACCCAGGCTGGCATCCAGGATAGACATCTGTAGAACCCCTCTTTTTGTGAGCACCATTCTAGGTTGGACAAGACTCTGGAAGTAGCAAGCCAAGTTCCCACTTATCCTAGCTCATTCTCCCACATGAGTTCTGAAAGCCAGCAGTATTTATTCAGTGAGCGCACACACACACACACACACACACACACACACACACACACACACTCAATACATACACAGCTCTCCAGAAGTCCCCCAAGCAAAAAGGAACTTACCATGAAACTAGTGAAGCTTAAGCTTCAGAGATCTTCACAACCCCTTCCAAAGTCCTGTATCCAATTTTATATGCACAATTTATTCTTTTCCTTAAAAGATCATACAAGTTTCAAGCTCCACAAAGCTCAGATCCACCCTCATTCTAACAGTTTCAGTCAAACATCTGGCTCCCAAACCAAAGAATTCTCACTTGCAACCACACGGCAACACTGTGGGCTCTGCTTGGGTGGTGCAGGGGGCAACCCATGCCTCCCAGTCATCAGGAGCAAGGCACCCAGACCCCCACCCCATGGTCCACACATATGTCATATGGATTCATCCTCCACTTCTGCCCACAATTAAGACCTTTTAAATAGCCCCATCCACAGGTGAGTGGAAGCAGAAAGTGTCCTAGAATACTGTCAGTAAAGATGCTGAAAATTCATGAGTCATATATCTTTTCTCCTCTTCCCTTCCTTCCCTCCTCTTTCCTCTTTCTTTTTACAACTCAACACTTTCTCCCTGGATCATCACTCTCATGGTTTCAAGCACATCTGCCTGTGTAACAGATACCTACATCTCAATACATCTGCAGTTCTAATCCTCTTGTAAGCAAAATTCTTCAGTGGTCCTCCACCAAACACCAATGTCTGAGCACCTTTCTCTCATATAGGGGTCTTCCATGACCTCACCACTACCCAATCCCAGCTGCTTGTATCTGCAACCTCTTGTATCTACTCTCCACCAGCCCCTTGGCCTTCCTAGCTGTCTTGCTGTTTCCTCAATACTTCTTCTTGAGGTGCCCTGTGACCCAGTTCTATGCCCATTCTATCCATCTAGCAAACTCTTGCCCATCTTTCAAGGCCTGGCCCCCTCTGATGCCCATCCACAACTCCCTTCTCCAGGGGGACAAACCACTCCCTCCTTAGAACTCTGGTTTTACCTTGTACTACCGCCATTATTGCACCTGATATGAGTTGTGTAAGGCACATGTCACCTGAGCGCCTTTAAGGTTGGCTTGGACCTCAGTTCATGGCTAGTGAAAAATCCAAAACCCACTCTCAGATTTCTATGAATTCTAGGAAAGCAGCATCCTCCTGGTCACCAGTGATTCTGGGATTTTCGCCTTCATTGTCCTAAATGAATGAACGAATGTAAATAAATAAGTGTTCCCACAGAGCACTGATGAGTATTGCAGACTATTATTTAAATGTCCTTAGTTCATCCACACCAGGAAATTTCCATTACATCTTCACACCAGGAATCCACAGATTAACACCTATTCATTGGCTTATCTTTCTATGCCCTCCCCACCTCCCCCCTCTTGTTTCCAATCCCCACAAGCCTACCAGATTCCCACCAAGAGCTCCAAGTTCTTCTCCCTTTGTTGTGCAGTGCAGAGCACTTCATCATCCTGGGTCCGACAGCCAAACTCTACTGCAGAGTCACATTAATACAAGAAAACCCACCAAAGGACATCCATTCCTTAGACAGCAGTGGTGTCTGTAAAAAGAAAAAATAATTTCCTTCCAGACATCTTCTCCATAGACTCTTTCCTCTTGAGAGCACCACGAGATCTTATTCATATTTCTATCACCCCTGCTTACCACAGTCCCTGGCATATAGAATGCAAGCAAAAAATATTTGTTACATTAATAAACAAACAAATGAACAAATTCACAAATGACTCTGTGGGCCAGCCCTAACCCTCACTATCTGGTTGCCTGAGCCACAGAAGCGATACCTTAGTTATCACTCTGGTCCGAGCAGAGGGTGGAGGTTTGGGGAAAGTTGGGTTGAGATGGGTGGGAGGAATACTTTCATGGCCCATGCCCCCCCCAACACCCCCCCCCGCCAAAGACTGGCCTCTTTCCCAGCAAATGCATCACCTCAGCCACCTTCAGTGGTGGTTCAGCATATTTCTGCGTGAAATAAATGTTATTTTCTGGTGCACCCAGGTTTCATTAGTCTTCCTGTCAGGGAGAATCAAAGCGAGAGGGGAAAGCCGCCTGGCAGAAAGTGGCTTCTTGCTTACACCAGGCGGAAAAGGATAATGTCGCCCACAGAAAGAGAAGGAGGAAGGGGGAGAGAGAGAGACGGAAAACTAACTTCCTCATTTAATCAAGTCAAAACACGGATTATATGAGGTTGAAAAACAGTTACCTTGTTCTCGCACCAGTCTCTTGCTCTGTCTGGGGCTATAAAACCCTTTGCGATTTTATCTTTTCATAAACTTTTATTGAATCTGATGTTCAAGGGGCCATGGAGGATCATCCAATTAAACTCCCCCTCTAATCCTACTCTTAAACCCCAGCACTAAACTGATGGGAGATTAAAAGCTAATAAAGATGACAAATGAGAGGTGATGTGCAGGTTGATAAGGGGAATGGAGTTGGGTGGGGATTTGCCAGAGAGGAGCAAGGTCTGATTCTGGAAAATACAGTGGTGGAGGGGGGTTTCATGGTGACAAAAATCAGAGAATTATGAAAAGATGCAGCACGGATGCCCTTGACAAAGTCCCGTTCAATGATATCATGATCTTGAGGCTCAGACAGGTTGCCCGGGGCACAGCTATGTAGAAGGAAGAGGGCTGGACTTGGCACAGACTTAGCAGGGTTGAAATAGAAATTCTGCTCGTGCTACACAGCCATGGGTGATATTAACATGCTATTCACAGGACAAATAAGCTCATATTAACAGACATAGAACAGTCTCTTGTGGAGCACCAACCACAGACCACATGCTGTCCTTTGTGTGCTGCTTTTATTCTCCCGTGGATGTTATGTATGAGGGTGGTGCTCCCCCATTTCATACATTAGAAAACTAAAATTCAGAGCAGAGAAAACCATTTCCCCAAGGTCCTTCGGTAAGTGGCAGAGCCAGGATTAGAACCCTGTCTTTCTGAGAAAATAATCTCGACTTCATGGGGCTGTGTTAAAGATGCAATGAGAAAGGGTGATGGTGTGGGCTTTGTGGTAGCCAACCAAAAGTTCATTTTCTTTGTTTCCTTAGACTCCTATCTTGTGATTTGAACATCTCAAAAAAAATCCATATATTCCTCCCCATAACCACCTCCAAAATGTAATTTTTAACTATAAGGTAAGTGAGAGTGATTTTTTAAGCACCTGGGCCACATAGTTTATATCAATTCATTTAATCATTTTACAGGCGTCTATGAAAACATTTCTTTGCCAGAGTCTTTCATAAATATGTATCAAACTAATCCTCACATCAGCTCTGAGAAATAGGAATTATTTTTCTCATTTTAATTAATGAGTAAACAGAGGCTTAGAGAATCCAAATGATTCTCCTAGGATCTCAAAAACAAATAAGTGACTGGGATGAAATCCAGACCCAGGTGTGCCCTGGTGCTAAGTCTTTGCTCTTACCACTACATCCTGCCCCCTTAGTCTCCAATCCAGTAATGAAGATAAGACAGAGACACTATTAAATAACAAAATAAGAGCATTTGGGGCAGACACACTAGCATCAACAATTCTGCAAAGGAAGGCATTTCAAGAAAGAGTTCGTGCAGAAGGAAGCACTTCTTTCTGAGCTTCTAGAAGTAGTAAGTTACAAAGGTTGTAGAGAAGGGAGAAAGAACAGCATGAGCAGATGTTTGGAGGAGGAGAGAATGGTGTCTGGGGGTTTTAGAGTACCCCAGTATGGCTACACTTTGTAGATATCAAGAAGGGAAGATCTGCTATTTAAAGAGGTTGAATGAAACCACAAGAAACTTGATTGTCAAGATAAGAAGAAGAGAGAAAGCAAGTCAAAAGCTCCATATCGCACCATATTTCTCTGCTTCTCAAAACATTCTCTCTCCCAAAGGACCATGGTTCAGGTGTCCAAGGAAACAAACACATGTGAGAATATTCCTCATGGTATGACAGAAAACACAGAGCGGAGTTGACTGAAGTGTGGCTGGAAGTCAGTGACCAGGGAGATCCAGTTTTAGTCTATCCCATCTTAGTTAACTCACTCTGGGTGTGCACTCTTGCACCATTCACCTCTTTGTTCCTGTAAGGATGAGGGGGCCAACAAAATGACTCCTTCCCTTGGGCAATCCTATCAATACTCAGGGAAGAATTTGCTTTGTCTTGACCCTCTAGTCCTCTGCAGTCTTCTGAGTTTATCTGGCCCACAAGGACTTGCATCTTAGGGAGGAAAATAATCTAACCTTTTCTGAGCTCCCACTAGGTGCTTTAACCCATATAATCTCATTTCATCATCACAGATGCATCAGGCAGTTTTGATTAACTTCATTTTTAAAGAACAACAACAATAACAAACAAACGAAAAACCCACCTGAAGCTCAAGGACACACAGGTACTTCGAGGTCTCATTTGTCTGATTCCGAAGGCATGAATTTTTTTTTTCATTATGTCAATGGTTCTCAGTCCTGGCTGGTCATTGAAATAAAGGGGGAAGGTCCTATCCCAGACAAATGGCTGGCAGTGCCACGAAGGCATTGGTAGGTGCTTCCATTTGTGGCCAGACTGGGAACCCCTGTGCTAATGTTTGTTTTTCCCTAAGACAATAGCCCTTGTGTCCCATCAACCACAACCCCCACCCCTAGCCTCAGCCCTATCCACCAAGCAGACCCAGTTCATGTCTGTGACTCTTTTTACAAGTTAATATTCATTTCATCACATTTAATTAACACAGGGAGACTGGAACTGTCTCAGCTTAGCACCCAGCTAGCAGGAGCCCGCGCCTCCCTTGGAGTTCAATCACAGCGCTGTCTTACGCAATTAGCTTCCTTCCCCCTGATCCGAAGGGTCTGCGCCCATAAATATCAACCAATTTTATTGATATTTGTAATTAAAACCACCCAACGGGTCACACTCGGTTGAGCAAGTTTGCAACACACACATCCATAACGGGAACATGAGCATATTTGTATTTGACATTTGATAGATAATAATCCTGGGCATTTCTCATTTTCAGAACATCCTGTGGGTACCAGCTAATTAAGCCTAGCATGTCTCTTGGGACAGAGGGCGTTCTCCAGACATACCCCTTTGATTGTCTTTGCTTCTGAAGTTTCAGAGAAACCAAGGACCATGAAAGTAGGGTGACAGGCTAAAACCACAGAGAGAAGAAAACTCCATTCGCACACTAGGTCTGACCTTGCCAAGTTCTCAAGTTTAATCTCTGTATCCTTCTAAGGAACCTTAACAAATGGCATTAAGAATGAGCTCCAGGACAACCCTGAAGCCTCAAGGCTATTTCTCTGGGGTTCTCTATAATGCTTCAATTGGTCCCTTTCATCAAAAAAAAAATTATGCAGACAAAGTCTAATTCATCCCTTAGTTTCAATCTTGTGGAGCTGCAGTGACATTTGCCACCACCAGCAGCACCATAATCCTGTCTTTACATTGACCCAGTTGTAACTACACACAAAGGTTGTTTGGGCATCTGACTGGGCTTTTGGTTTGGTTTTGTTTTTTGTTTATTTGTTTTGTTTTGCTTCGAGTTGGTGTCTCACTTTGTCACCCAGGCTGGGGCTCAGTGGCACGCTCACGGCCACCACAGCCTCGACCTGCTGGGCTCAGGCAAGCCTTCCACCTCAGCCTTCCAGATTGCTAGAACTACAGGCTCACGCTACCACGATTGGCTTGTTTTTTTTAATTTATTCTAGAGACAAGGTCTCACCAAGTTACCCAGGCTGGTCTCGAACCCCTGGACTCAGGCAATCCTCTTGCCTCAGCCTTCCAAAGTGCTGAGATTACAGGTTTGAGCCACTGTGCCCAGTCTTGGGTTGTTTTTATGGGAAAATTACCAACCAGCTCATCAGTGAGCTGTGTGGAGCTGCAGAGCAGGACACTGTTTGGAAGCTCTGCAGTGGAGCAGAGCCAGGCCCAGCATAGGCTTGGGTTATTAGATCTGCCCACTTCTCATTTTGTCTTTGAAATCTCATCACTCACATATACCCACTGAGATTTAAGACCTTTTCCCAAATCCCCTAACAGCATTCTTACAAGAAACAATCAGTCTTCAAGTGAGTTAAAAGGAAGCCATTTTATCCCCAAGGGCAGCCTCTTGAGTGCCCGGGCGGGAGGATTATTTCTCTTGTGACCTAGAATAATCCCTTCATTTCCAAACCTCTCAAGGGTAGAAGGGAATTCCAGGGGGAAGCAGGCAGGAACAGGTGGAAAGAGACAGGGTAGAGACAGATGAAAACATACCACTGGGCAATGGTGGAGAAGAGCATTTTTGCAGTGTTATGACTTGTACCACACCTGCTTCCAAAAATGATTTGAAACCATTACAGTAACAGGCACATATCCAATAAAGCTATTAAAATAGAAATAAGGAGGACATATAAACGTCTGCAGAGGGTGACATTGAAGAAGTCATGATTCCCATTATCCCACAAGCTCAAGTAGGAACAGTAGTTTAGAGTGAGCATGAGGTGATTCATTGATCATTGGGACAACTAACTCAATTATTCAGGCACTAACGATCCAATTTGCCTGTAATCTGGGCCTCTGGTATCAGCCCTTTCTCTCTTCTGCTTAACTGTGAGAAATTTTACTATTTAGCATGTATCCATTCAAACATAGCCATGAAAAAGGATGAAATCAAAGACTTACAGTTGGAAAAGACTTGGCCCATCACTTAGGAAGACTTCCTACTAAGTCCAGGAGTTTTTTTAGAGCTGCTGTGTCAAGAGAGTTGTACAGGGTCAACTTGAAAATCTCTAATGACAGAATACTCACTACCCTATGAGATATTTCTCATGAGGTTCCATACTCCTGCTGAATAATTTCAGTCATTAGAAACTCTTTCTTACATAAAGACAAAACTAACTCCCTTAGAGAAATCAAGCAGTTATCTCAAACTTAATTGATCTTCAAAATTACCTGGGATATCCCTGAAAAGAGATTCTGATGGAGATACAGATTAGTACACCACTTAAGAAAACAGTGTGGCATTATATAGTAAAGCTGAACACATGCACACCTTTAGCCCTAGGTGTACACCCAACATAAATACTTGCACATGTGCACCAAGGGGCCAGTACAAAAGTATTCTTAGTAGCATTATTCATAATGGCCCCAAACTGCAAACAGCCAAAGTACCCATCAACAGTAAATCTGTTCATAAAGTAAACATTTTAGAGTAGAGCTGCCCAGATGGATTTTCTGTGGTGATGGAAATTTTCTGTTCTGCACTGTCAATATGGTGGCCATTCATCACATGAGGCTACCACGCACTTGAAATGTTGCCAGTGTAAAAGAGAAACTGAATTTTTAATTTGAATTAATTTGAAGTTAAATCGCCACATGTGCCTAGGGACTACTGTACTGGGTATGGTGGCATACACCTGTAGTTACAGCTACTTGGGAGGCTGAGGCAGAAAGATCACCTGAGCCCAGGAGATCAAGGCTGTGGTGAGCCCTGATGCCCTGAATGTGCCACTGTACTCCAGCCTGGGTGACAGAGTGAGACTCACAAAATAATTATATATACACACACATGCGCACACACATACGCGCGCGCACACACACACACACACACACACACACACAAAATTATATAATATACAGTCTTTGCAATGTTTTTATAAATCTAAAATTATCCTAAAATTAAAACTTTATTTTTTTAAAAATACAGATTCAAGTTTCTTCTCAAAGTTTCTGTCTGTACCTTTCTAAGGAACTTTAAAAAGAAAAAAACAAAACAAAACAATGACATTAGGAATGTGCTCTAGGGCACTCCAGAAGCCCCCCAGCTATTTCTCTGGGGTGGGGTGCTCTATTCCAAATTGATCAAATCAGAACTTCTGGGGATGGGTCTCCAGAATCCGTATTTTTTGAAAGCCCTGGGATAATTCCGTTGCACAGCTTAGTGGGGGAAGCACGGTTTCTCCTCTATGAGGAGATTTTACAACACTGAGCATCTCCAGAATCTCTGCCATTCCTACAATGCTGTGGCTTCCAATCCTTAAACACCCGGGTGTCCCCTCTGGGCTCACTCTGGTGGATAATGGCCTCTAACCTCTGCCTGACCTGAGTCCTGCTGCTTTCCTGCTCTGGTCAGCACCCTTCCACACAAGCCAAGGCAAACTCAGCTGTTCACTACTTGTGTTAACAGCTGGAGAACAGAGGGGACATGCCCTAAGGGTGATTGAGGGATGAAGGGGTGTCAAGTTTGCTCTCAGTGCCCGAGGCCTTGCTCAACCACAGAGAATGGTCCATGTGAGGAGTGCAACCTTTGGCTGCTCCATGGAGTGGACAGCTTCATGGAATGTGTCCATTCGTCCCATTGCCTGCTTGATGCTTTCACTCTGGAATTAAGTTCCTTTCCTCATTCAGTAGGCTGCCTTCTTTCAGCCCTTCCATGAGGTATGCTTTTGCCATATAAGCCCTGTTGCTCCAGCAAAGCCATGGATCCTGGGCATTTCTCTACCTCTCTTTTGCTCATGGAAACTCCAGGTCTCAGGTAACCGGAAGACAAGGTTGACCAGATGAGGCAAGATGGACTACAGAGGGAAATAATGGGCTTACACTCTGGGTCAGACAGGTAAGAAGTCACAAAAGCAAGGAGAAGTAGGCAGGAAATAATCATTGATCTTGTGTGATCCCATCAGCTTAGAAGCAGGCAGGCAGGGCCACTGTTCTGCACAGTCCAGCCCATTGCCAGCAGAGCCTGCTTGAGTTGTGCAGTACCTATGTGGCAGTCCCCTAGGCTGAGTAGGTTTTCTTATTCCCATTTCTAGAGGAAGAAATTGAGGTCCAGAGAGGCACTGGGACTCATGCCTACATCTCTTGGCTTCAGTTCTGTTCTCTTTACAACCATAACACCAGCTGCCCCAGTGGCCTCTGTTGACTGAGCCATCCTGACAGTCGGAAAGACGCCCTGTAAAGACCCACAAGGCAATGGGCAGAGACTCGCCTTCCCTGCGTACAGAAGGGATCCAAATAACACCAGAAAGGCAGGCCCTGAGCCACTGTGGTGGTCTCCGTGCCTGGCTTCCAAAAGCCATAGCTGGAGGCCAGTCAGGTTTCAAGCATCAGGAAAAGAGCCTGGGGAACGTGCAGGAAAGGAAAGTCAGACTTCACCTGCATGGAACACACTTGCTGAAGGCAGAGCAGGACATAATTAAGCCTAATTGTGTAATCCCTGCCATGCCTTCGAGTGAGAGGGATGCCAAGGTCTCGTGTTCCCTTTTGTTCCGTGCAGCCAGCACATCCCCACCCAAAGGTCACCCTCATTAATGCTGCCACAAAAAACCATCCCGCTCCACAGCCACTTGTTCCACTAATAGTAGGACCTTTTGCCGGCTGCCCAGACACATTAGGCCAGTGCATGTGTATGTTTCTGCATGTTGGTGTGTGGGTGTCCGTGTGTGTTTGTGTCGGAGTGTGTGTGTCTCCGCAGTTAGATGTGTTTCATTTTATCCTGGTATTTTATGTGCTGACACAGAGTCAAAATTAATGGAATCGGGTTGAGATTCAGATGACATCACACTGGTGACTCACATCTTGATGGATGGATAGATTTTCCCTCTCTGCATCCCTTTCAAGGTAACCTTGACTTGTCACACAGCTACTGGGGAATGCCAGGAAGTAGGTTTTTTTCATAGACATTTGACTTGGTCATCGCAGTGAGCAATCCTGGCCTCAGGGACAGGGTGGGAAAAGGGCAGAGAGCAAAGGCCATGGCTAGTCCTCACCAAGGGCCGAGAGATAAGCTAATTAGTGGAGTTTTCACCCCAGGGTGAGCAAATACGGAGCACTCCGTCCTGCCTTCGGGGGTGAGGACATCTGAGAGTCCACATCAATGCAGACGGTATTGCTGCCGCTCCCTGGAAGTAACCTTTCTTCAGCAACCTGTTTATAGAACACCCTTTCCTCCTGGAAAGTGAACAGGTACTGAGGGGGAAATAAATAGTAAGAGCAGCTAGAAAACATTGCAACAACAGAACAGAATTGCAATTATACAATCATTTCCGCTACTAGAATTTCTTTGAGGGGAATTTTCATTAGGAAAATGCAAAGGAGAGGAATGACTCACACTGTTCTAAGACTCCACTTGCCCAGAATACACAAATCCCCAGGTCAGACTGACATGGCAGGACGACCTCTAATTCTCAAAGTCTGGCAGTATCAACAAAGTCTTTCTCCTCCTTCTCTCTCTGCTTAGCAATTTATCATCTTGGTACCAGCTTCTTTCTTTTCCTGGGACTTGGGGAGGTGTTCCTTCCTGAAACTTGAACTGCAGACATGGGACCATGTTAAATCAAGCATCTACATTGTTAAAAGCAAACTGCTTGTTTGTTTATTTTTGTAATAGTCTAACTCTAGAAGCAAAACCCTGTCTGGGTATGCAGAAAGCCAGCAGTCAGCCTTTGTAATGCAGTTTAAGGCAGGCAAGGTCACCCTCACTAGCCAGGAAGATAGGACACACTCACTCAGACTTCCAGAACTGGAAGTTCTCTTATGACCACCCTGTCCAATCTTCTCTCCTTACAGGTGAGGACACAGAGAGGTCGAACAGTCACTCAACCCTGGGTTTCTGGAACCACAAGCCCAGAGCTCTTCCTCAACTACTGTTTTCTATGCCTAAGCTCACCTCCACCTGCTTAACAGAAATAATAATACCCCGTAGTTATAAAGTTGAAGAGCTCCCTCTGAAAAATCCAGGAAAATTCCACATCCTGTTTAATTAGCAGAGCAGAAATGTCTTGTGACAATGAGCCCAGAAGATATATGTTAGGGGACCAAAGGGGCAAGGGACATGTCTGTGTCCTGTTGAGAACTCTGACCGAGTCAGGAAGACTTTGCCTTTCTGTCCCCAGAGGCCAGACTCCATCAGTTCACCCTGCACTTGCAATGAGCCCTGTCACTCTCCAGGGCAAGACCTAAGCCTCTGCTCTTCCCCTAGAAAACCATGAATAACGCAGGTGTCCCCAAGCTGTCCTATTTCTTCTTTCCATCCTTTTGTCACCTCCTCACATCTACCTCCATGACATATGAGTCCCTGCCTCCAGTCCGAAACCACTTCCACTCCATCTTTCCTGGGCCTCACTCCAATCTCTTGAACTGATCTCAGACCCCATGTCAATACACCACCCTTCTCATCTCTACAATAAAAAATAAAAATAAATAGCCAGGCATGGTAACACATGCCGTAGTTCTGCTACTTGGACGGCTGAAACAGAAGGATTGCCTGAGCCCAGCGGGCCAACTGCTGGGGTGGCCATGAGCATGATACTGCACTCCAACCTGGGTGAGGGAGTAAGACTCCAACTCAAACAAAAAAACACTCATTACAAGCGCTACATTCTCTGTGAAACCCGCCTCTGTTTCCCAACTGGAACGAATGCAGCCTTCTTTCTTGTGTTTCTAGCCCGTATGTCTCCATTATCATGCGATAAGTGGCTCTCCCAAGCAGAACTGAGTTCGTCTATGATGACATATTTAGGGGAAGCTCCTTACGCAACCTGGCCCTCCCTGGAGGAATCAGAATCTTGAGTTTGATTGTCAGTAGCCTCCATTCAGGCCAGATTCACATAGAACAATAGATATGCAGGTCTTTCCCTTAGGATTTTATGAAAATGACAAATAGATTGGTCCAAAATGAATTCATGCAAATTCTAAGGGAAGCGATGCCCATTTATAGTATATACCAGTCTAGAGCAAACTACAAGACCATCCAGAAACTCTGCTATCTGCCTCCATTTCCTACCCTAAGCAGCTAGGGAAGGTGCTGATCAATGATGGTTGAGGGAAGAGTCCTGCCCACGCAGATTCTCTTCAGCTCATGCAGGGGTGTCCCTGGAGCCACTGGGGCCCTTTTCTCTTTAGGGCCCTCGATGAGGTGACCCAACAGATTGGTGCCGGCCTCAGTACTTCTTCATCTGGTTTCCTCTCCAGGCTTAGCTTTTTTCAGTGTTCTCTGCAAATTGCTGGCTGCCTGCTTTACTGTGGTAGGAAAGACACTGGACACTGCAGCTCTCTGTCCCATTGGGACAGAGAGATCCCTGCCTGTAGTTCTGGCAGAAGGATCACCTGAGCCCAGTGGGTCAACTGCTGGGGCAGCCATGAGCATGCCTCTGTAGCTCTCTGTCCCACTGGGACAGAGAGATCCCTTCCTGGGTTTCTGACAGCTCCCTTCTCTCTTCAGCATCCACATTGTGAGGAGAGTTTTAATTTGCTTTGGAAGAAACTTGCTTCTTGGACTCTAAGCTAAAATGAATTCCCCATTGTGCGATGTTCTAACATTTCCCATGTAACATGTTTACACGCTTTCCAGGTGCAAGAGTCAATCAGCACTGTAGTGTGTCAGCATCACGGTGTGTCACTTCAAGTCCAACATCAAGTTATTAATAGTTTTGAGTGTGTTCTGCCTTATATAATTCCTACCTTCTCACCATTTACAAAGAGCTTGCATCACCACTATACCTACATATTCTCACAGCTGTCCTGTGAGGTATTGAGATACCAGTACCCCCATTTTACAGTTGACAAAACCAAGACTTAGAGAGCTTAGCATAATCTTCAGGTGATCAGACAGTGATGAAATTAGAACACAAGTCCAAATCTTTCTGTCTTCAAATCCTTGATACCACACTGCTTTCTCTTGGTAGCTTCTCAAATCTTTCTTTTCCCCAGGTTATCAAGTAGCCCTCCAGACACTGGCACTGTCCCTCCTGTTTTCTCTCCCTCATGGCATAATAGGCCTATATCCTCTTTAATCCATGTGTGATCCCACAAACTCTTACCAGGGACCTGTTGTGGAGACTGTACTAGGCTAGGCACTGTGCAGCTTACAACTTAATTATAAGGTTCTCAAGGCTCTTAAACCAATAGATAAACCTATCCACAAATATTATTAGCTGAGAGACAGTTATCATCCATCCACTCACCCACCTACCCCTCAGGTTATTTTCATTCTGGCATCAAAATCCTGGCACCAACAAGTCTCAGCCCCAAAGAAAGGACTCCCAGTGATGAAAATTTAGACTCTGGAGTAGGCTGGTGGAGGAGACATTTGGAGCAAAGGTTTCCTTTTAGATGTTTTGGGGTTTTTTACAATAATATGTTTCTCTCTCTTTTTGCCTTACCCTCCAGTAGCTACCTGCCACCACAGAACTCCAGGCCACACATGGAGAGAAGGCACCACTTCCTTTGGGAGCTGGCCTTTGCATTCTTTATTCTTGACTACACCTCAGGGGCTCCAGTTTCCCTAAGCCCCATCTTACCAGAATCCAGAAAGATTCTCAGGGGCTGGGCTTCTAAGAAAGCTCTCTCCAAGGGCAAGCAGGGCATCCACCATGTGCCTCCCCCTCTCTGCAGCCCCTGCCAAAAGCTCAGTCTTCTGATTGCAGGAAGGAGTTGCTTCCTCCTGTTTTCTAACCAGAGCCCTCTGCTGACCCTAATAACAGGGCTGTTCAAATCAGCAGTTCCATTTTATACAGCCAGAGCCACACAAACTAACATCAGCAGGTCAACCACAGAGCCACATTTAGCAAGGGCAGGTAAGATTTAAGGAGAGAAATGCTGTAGAATGGGAAGTGGGCAGGCAGTCAGCCACGAACTTGACTTCAAAATGTCCAAACGCAATACTGATGATCAGGTTTATGCTTCTCAAAAACAATAAAAAAAAACTTAAATTAAAGCTGGTTCGTCATTCTCTGTAATGATTCTGCAATTTTGGAGGGTTTTTTTTTCAATTTATAATTTGCATGCGCTTTGACTCATGGCATCTCATTTAATCTTCCTAGTCAATCTTGTAAGGCAAATATTATTATTTTCAGAGAAATACAGAACAAAGATGAAAAAAGCAAGCACAAGCCTTAGAATTAGAGCCTGGGTTTCAATCCTAGTTCTGTCTTTCCATGGGGCCACTCTGCTTCCCTGATTATAAAAGCCTCCATTTAAATGCTACTTGAAGATTCAGGAGATAGGATTCAGCTCTCGCAGCTTAGGCAATGGTGTCGAGGGCTGAAAGACAGATGTATTGGGAGCCTTGTTCTTTTGAGCATGTACCTGAGTGCCTCGTTACTGCCCTGGCTGCCTTGGCAGGCAGGCCTGCCTACCGTGGAGAACAGATAGGTAAGGACCCTCCTCTCTGCTGATGATAGCTGTTCATTACCAGAGTAGGCGTGGTTGCAACAGGCAATATGTCTGGCAAGCTCATTCAGGTCAGAAAGAATGGCTTTAGATCAACCACTCTAAAACCAAAATCATCTCCACACAAAAACATCCTTCGGCATTCTGTTGCCCCAACGATTCTTTACTGCAGTTCAAATTGTTCAGTTACCGGGGAATAGAATGTGTAAATAATTCATCTGGGTGGTTTTACCAGGAAGCTACCTTGCTCAAGATTTAAAATTCTAGTGAGCAACATTTCTCGAAGCGTGTTCAAAGGATTCTTCACAAAGGAGGTCTGTTCAGGGTTGACCCATGCCCCCCTAAACAATATATTAGAGTCCTAACCCCCATACCTGTGAGTGCGACCTGATTTGGAAATAGGATCTTTGCAGATAAAATTAAGTTAACAGGAGGCCATACTGGATTGAGTAGGGTGAGCCCTTAACCCGATATGATTAGTGTCCTTAGGAGAAAAGGAGAAAGAGACACAGAGAGCATAGCATGTGACAACAGAGGCAGAGAATGAAACGATGTGACTGCAAACTAAGGAACAAAAAGGTTGACCAGCAAACTGCCAGAAGCCAGGAGAGAGGTATGGGACAGATTCTCCCTAGAGCATTTCAGAGAGCCTCACCCTGCCAACACCTTGATCTGCTGTTTTAAGCTACTCAGTCTGGTTACGGGAGTCCTAGGAACCTAACACAAGGTCTATGACAAAGTAAACTTTTAAAAATGATGAGCTCACCAGTGCTCCTTGACCCGAGTCGCCTGGGAAAAAAATCAGATGCCCCACCATAGACCAGTTAAATCAGAATCTCTCAGGGGTGAGTAATATTTTAAGTATTTCCTTAAGGCTCACCAGGACTTTCTGATGCACAATGAGGTTAGAAAACTACTGAGCTGAACAAAATGAAACAGTTTTTCTTACCTATAAATTTCTCAGCATTACTAATATGCTGTGAATTACCAAGAGGAGATATTTAGGATGCAGAATTTCTCAAACTTATTTGACCAAGAAAAAACCACTTTTTTATCAAACATATTCTCAAAGGCACATGTTTTGAGGAGCATGCTTTGGAAAACGCTGCTATCTTTTATTGGGCTTTTTATGGTCTCCGTGGGTAACTGGTAACACCTGCTTTGAAATCTTTCCAGGCCAAAATTACTGCCATGATGTTCCATGTTACAGAACTTGGCCCTCTATCACCTATGTGTGAGTGCTCTGGAATAGATCAGATCTTCTCACAGAGGAAGTGTGAAAGTACTGGGTCCAAATAGCCAGTCACGTGTCTTAAACAGACTCCTTTATTTTCCACAGTATGCCCTGAACCCAGCCTCGATCTCGTTGATTACCAAAGCATATGGCTCTGTCTTTAAATACCAACAGTGGCTAGAACTTTGAATAGCCTATGTTCAATCTATTTCAGGCATAGCTGCAGAAATATCATGTATGTCTGGGTGTATACACGCACCCACATTTGTTTATGCAAGATGTCCCAAAGCTCATGTACTCCATCCAACCCACCACACAAGTTTTTCGTAACCTATGATTTGTAGATTGAGAGAGGTCCATGAACTTAGGGGAGGGAAGAAAAACCATATCTATAGTTTTTCACTACCATCCTTGAATTATGAATGTAGGCAACAGACCACAGGAGGATTACTGGTGCATCTTACTCCATCACCAATGGAAACCATAGACTTTCATATCATATCACATTGTAGGGGTTGCAGGCATCTCAAAATATCATGTATACTCCTCATTTCTTCAAAACTATTGTGGTTATTAGACCTGCTGCTTGATTTTGTTATTTAATGCATTAATGAGGAAGCACATGTATTATTTATCACAAATTTATTTTTGTTTAATATTTTGATCATTGTTTTTCAACATAATTGGTTTCCTTTGCAATCATGTATATTTGATTCTCTGCATTTAAAAGCATTATTCAGGTTTATAGGTGTCACTTGACTGCCAAGAGGTAAATGGCACAAAATTAAAGATGAAAAATCCCTATTCTAGATCATCTAGAGTAGGCAGGATCACCTAGGGGACTTTTCAAAAATACAGAGTCCTGAGGCTTATCCTTGGAGAAGCTACTTAGTTGGTCAGAGGTGGGACGCAGGAATCTGCATTTTAAAACATCCCATATGATACTGGTACAAGTGTTTTGCGGACTACATTTTGAGAAAAGGTTCTCTAATTTTTCTTCAATTTACTCTTAAATTTATTCTTGGGTCAAATAAGATCTTCAGAGTCAAGTCCTTGAGTAATGTTGTCTTGATTTATTATTCATTATTTTGGTGGCGCATACTTCATTATTATGGGATATCGTTTGGATATTCATCTCCCAAATCTCACAATGAAATGTAATTAATTCCCAGTGTTGGAGGTGGGACTTTGTGGGAGGTGTTTGTATCATGGGTGCAGATCCTCATAAGAGGCTTTGTGCCTTCTTCCTATAATGAGTAAGTTATCCTTCTATTAGTTAATGCAAGATCTGACTGTTAATAAAACCTGGGACCTCTTCCCCTCTCCTTGCTCCCTCTCTTTCTTCCTTTCTCACCATGTGATGCCTGCTTTCCTCTGCCTTCCACCTTGAGTAGAAGCATCCTGAGGCCTCACCAACACTATGCTTTTTGTACAATCTGCAGAATGATGAGCAGAAATGAAACTCTTTTCTTCATAAATTACTCAATCACAGGTATTTCTTTATGGCAACGAAAACAGGATTGATATTTTATGTCATTAGCACAGAAAAGATGTCATAAGTAGTCACTGTATAAAATTTGATGCTGTTCCCATTGTCAAGACTTCCTAGATGTTACCAACTTCATAACAGCATATTTCTATGAGATCCCTTGTAGAACTTTTATGAATCACAAATCAGAAACAGTCATGTTACTACTCTTAAGCAACCATTAAAAAAAGAATCTTTGGGCCAGGTGCAGTGACTCAAGCCAGATGCAGTGACTCAAGGTACACAATCAGATGACATGATCGTGTACCTTGAAAACCTAAGAGAATCTGTCAAAAACCTCCTTACACCAATAAAGGCCTTTGGCAAAGTCTCAGGATATAAAATAAATGTGCAAAAGACAATTGCATTTCTTTACACCAATAATAAACAAACAGAAACTCAAATAAAAACCACAATCCCATTCACAATAGCCACACAAAAAATGAAATACCTTGGCATCTTCCTAACCAGAAACGTGAAAGTCCTTTACAATGAAAATTGCAAAACACTGCTCAAAGAAATCAAAGATGACACAAACAAGTGGAAAAATATCCCATGCTCATGAATTGGAAGAATCAACATTGTGAAGATGTCCATCTTATCTAAGGCAATCTACAAATTCAATGCAATACCCATCAAATTACCAGCAACATTCTTCTCAGTCCTAGAAAAAACAACACAGGAATTCATATGGAAACACAAACGACCAAGAATAGCCAGAACAATCCTCAGCAAAAAAAACAAAGCAGGTGGTATCACATTACCAGACTTCAAACTTTACTATAATGCTACAATGATCAAAACAGCTTGGTACTGGTACAGGAACAGACATATAGACCAATGGAATAGAATTGAAATTCCAAAAGCAAAACCTCAATTTCTCAACCAACTCATCTTCAACAAAGCCTCCACCACCTACCACTGGGGAGAGGAGAACCTATTCAGTAAATGGTGCTGGGAAAACTGGCTCACCACATGCAGAAGATTGAAACAGGAACCCTATCTATCCCCATACACAAAAATTAACTCTAAATGGATCAGAGACCTAAATGTAAAACCTCAAACCATAAGAACCTTAGAAAATGAAGGACATACCCTCATGGAAATTGGAACTGGCATCCAATTCCTGAACAAAACCCGAAACCCACAGGCCATAAGAGAGAAGATAGACAAGTGGGACCTCATTAAACTGACAAGCTTCTGCAAAGCTAAAGAAACCATCAAGAGAGCAGGGAGACAGCCTACAGACTGGGAAAATGTATTTGCCAACTCCAGGTCTGACAAAGGCTTAACGTCTTGGATCTACAAGGAACTCAAATGTGCTGAAAAGAAAAAAACAAACAACCCCATTATAAAATGGGCAAAAGATATGAACAGACACTTCTCAAAGGAAGACATCCTAGCAGCCAACAGACACATGAAAAAATGTTCAACCTCACTAATCATCAGGGAGATGCAAATCAAAACCACACTGAGATACCACCTAACTCCAGTCAGAATGGCAATTATCAATAACTCAAAAAATAACAGTTGCTGGAGAGGGTGTGGTGAAAAGAGAACACTTCTACACTGTTGGTGGGAGTGCAAACTAGTGCAACCTCTGTGGAAAACAGTATGGTGATTCCTAAAAGCTCTAAATATTGACCTCCCATATGATCCTGCAATCCCCCTCCTGGGAATATACCCTGAAGAACTCAAATCACTCTATAAAAAAGATACCTGCACACGTATGTTTATCACAGCATTGTTCACAATAGCAAGAACCTGGAACCAACCATGCTGTCCACCAAAAGAGGACTGGATTTTAAAAATGTGGTACATATACATGATGGAATAGTACGCAGCCATAAAAAAAGAACAAAATCATGAATTTTGCAGCAACCTGGATAGAACTAGAGTCTATAATACTGAGTTATCTCTCACAGAAACAAAGATCTGAGTATCACATGTTCTCACTCATATAGTGGACCTTGAACATCCAACATAATACTATAAGAAAATGACTGACAGTGGTGGGAAACTATAGGAGTGGGAGGGGAAGGGAGATGGGATTAACAGTAGTAAATATCTGTCTGGGGATGGGGAGACCACCTCTTATCAACAAGGGTGCCTGAACGGAGCATATTTATATACTTAACCCTTAACTGTACCCCACAATATCATTTTTTAAAAATTGATTAAAATATTTTAAAATAATTGCTTATAAAAAAAATCTTTGGACCGGGTGCAGTGACTCAAGCCAGTAATCTCAGCACTTTGGAAGGCCGAGATGAGCAGATTGTCTGAGCCCACAGGTACAAGAACAGCCTGAGCAACTTGGCCAAACCTCATCCCTACAATAAATCAAAAATGATAGTGCCCACCTGTAGTTCCGGCTACTTGACGGGGAAGGATTGCAGGAGCTCAGCAGGTGGACACTGGAGTTGCCATGAGCAAGCTACTGAGCTCCAGCCTGGGTGACAGAGTGAGACTCCAACTCAAAAAAATATATATTTGAACATTATTAATTCTGAAATTGATCATGAGAAGCTTAAACTCAATTTTGTCTTACCTCTAGAAATCATTGAGAACATATGATATGCATTTGTGACCAAAAAATATTTTGGATGACTTTAGTCATTCTCTATTCAAACCGTACAAAAAGCCCCCATTTTCTATCTCTGGAAGGCATTGTCATAATAAAAAAGAAACAGAAAAATGCCGAGGTCCACTTTATGAGCTTCAAATAGACTGCTAAGACAGCAGAGCGATCAGATGAAAAAATACACTTTAGAACTCAAATCCTGGCATGTCAGTATCAAATGTCACAATCCTAAAAGGACTAGGACATAAATTTTAAGCCAGAAATAGTAAATTTGGAATAAATGATAAAGCTTCAGACTACCCTGTTCTGAGAAGAGGCTGGAGGATGGATATAAGGAAGAAGCAAACGGGTAAGTACCCAGAACTGAGTCCTGCTGCCTCTTCTTTCTCTCCCTTCCCCAGTCCCAAGCCGAAAGGATTGCTAGAGAAGCAGAGACCTGGGAGCATCCTAGGAGGCAGCTCTCCACACAGGGTCCACTACTCCTCGTGCCAGCGTGCTGGAACAGCTGTAGTCAAAACTGGTGCCACTGTAGACAAAGAGGGCCTGAGACAACACCCTGAATTCCCTACATTCCCAGACCAATGAAGGAGAAGGTCTCAACTGCTCAAACACAGTTGACAGAGAGCTGGTAGACAGACTCAAAGAGTCATGGCAGTTCAGACAAGACATACCTTAGCTAATACTGATATCATACAGATAGATGCCAGAAACCAGGTGGAAACAACCCACAACCAACAGGGATTACTTCTGTAAGCCACAAAAGCAGGTATGCAAAAATGGGCCTTTCTTAAATTTCCATAACTCAACTCATTTTCTGTTCCAAGCTTCTGTTCCTCCTAGCAGTGCAAATTTGCTTCTAGTCAATCCAGAGTTTTCCAACCCATTCTCTCCTCTCCTCCTTCTCACTGTGGTGGCTGTGATGTTCCAGAGAGCTAACACAGTGCTGTGGCAGGGATTGAGCTGTGGTTTGAGTGCTTGTGTCCCTCCAAAGTTTATGTTGAAGTCTGATTCCCAATGCAGTAATAATGAGAGGTGGAGTCCTTGGGCAGTGATTGGTCATGAGGGCCTCCAGTCTCATGAATGGGATTAGAGTCCTTACAAAAGGACTTGAGGGAGCCTATTTAGCCCTTTTTGCCCTCTGCTTTCCACCATGGGAGGACACAACCAAAAGGCGCCATCTTTGAAGTAAAGGACAAACCTCACCAGAAACCAATCTGTTGGCACCTTGACCTTGGACTTTCCTGCCTCCAAAACTGTGAGCAATAAATTTCTGATATTTAAAAGTTATTCAGTTGAAGATATTTTTTAATAGCAGTAGAACCAACTAAAAGGGTGAGGGTGGCATCTGGCCAGCTCATCAGTGGTCCGTGTTGCATCCCCCACTGCATCCTCATTCCTGTAGCTTCCTCGTCATCACTCACACCCTCCTCACAGCTTCTACTGTGGCCTGTGACCTTGTGGAGGATGTGAGCAGTGTCTAACCTTCATGGCTACTTCCGTTCCTCCTGCTCCCAGGCTGAGGGAGCTCTGTCCAGTCGGGTGAACCATCAGACTCCCCTTCTGTTCTTTCCAGAAACGCTGTGCCCTGCATCCTTCAGGGTTTTGACTTTTGATCCCAAGCAATCTTTTACTCTCAAATGTGAGTCTTGGTTATACATTTCAGAGATCTATTTTGTAAAATAGTCAAATCTGATCTAGATACTGCCTGTGTCTGTATTTCTGCTTGTAAGGATGATGTCCAGGCTGAGGCTGAGGAGAAGGTGGGGATGACCAGGAGTGGTGGGAAGGCAGAAGGTAGAGAGATTACCATGAGTAAGATACATGTAAAGGAATGTCTCCAAATGCATCCCTGGTGCACATCTCTGAGTGCCAGCTTTATATCTGCCTTTATTATTTTCCTGCTCTTACCCTCACACCTATTTATATTTGTTTCTTGAATTTCATATATGTATATGTTTGCATGTGCTTGTGTATGGGCGTGTGCCTGTGTGTGTGTTTGAGAGAGAGATTTGGCAACTCTTTTGAAAATTATATAAAATATAACCAAAAGTAACATATCATAGGAGGTGTTCACTAAGTTGTGGCTACTCAGTTATCTCCAATTTACAGGCAGTTAGTCGTAGGTGCTCATTGAATAGTGGGTATTTTATTACCTCCACGTTTACAGTGGAAGAAAGAAGAATCCAAGAGTTTAAGTCACTTGCTCAACATGATATGACTGACGCGTGAAAGCACTAGGACTCAAAATGAGTCCTCGTCTGCCTCTACACCCTGTGCTGTTTCCACTGTCACACATTTGTCCCTCTTAATGCGTTCTCAACTGATTTCACATCCAAGCATGCGGGGTGAGTTCATTACACTTTGCTACCAGGGTATTAAGATGGATCTTCAGATGATGTTTCTAAAGAACTTTGAATTTCCCAGGTGAAAATTCTCACTGAAAACAGCTGTATTGTCAGCTCTTAATTATTTGTGACAGCCTAAGACAGGGATGGAGCAGTTGGATGAGATTCGTAATTAATCCCTCCTTTGAGTCAAGAGTCCCTGCGGGCTTCTTCCACCACTTCTCCTGCTGGAGTTTCCCACAGGGAGAACATCACATCCTGAGAGGTTCAGCTCCCAAGATTTAAGCTGCCGAGAGCTGTCTGGATCAGACGTCTGCATTAATGTTGCCTCTAAACAGCAATCCAGAACAAAGGAGCACAAAGTAACTCAAGGGGAGAACGGAGTGATCCAAGAAAGAGAATTTTAAGACACAGCTGTTTAACCAGTAATAAATGTTTAAGTTGATTTTGTGGGTCTGGGCAGAACCCGGACTACCACTCACTGTTTTTTTGGAATCATTCTAGTTGGAAGGAAGAAGGAACTTCATTGTCCATCAGACATCTGAAAAGAGAAGATAATCCAAAATGTCTACCAAACACTCACTTTTGGTTTTACTGGGGAGTTATTAAATCAATCTCCATTTTTGAAGCTGAATCACCAAAAACAAACCCCAAGGTGTTGACCAATGACAGTGGGAATGACAAAGCAAGAAACTTGCTGCTTTGTAGTAGAATTGGTCTTTCCAGAACCTCAAATGTGTGCCTAAGTGCCTACCAAATGACAAATCATGAAACCTATTAACTACCGCAAACATAGAAGTCCAACCAAACACTCTTTCTAGCCTTGAGTGTCAGAGCTTACAGAGGGATTAAGGGAATCCAATAAAAGGAAAGTTTTGCACCATGGATACATAAACACAAACCATGGGTCATCCTAGTACAAAAGCACACATCTGCTCTCTTCTTCTCCAACAGAGAAGCTCATGGAGTGTCTGCCTCTGCGTTCGCTCCAAAGCATTAGAATTTGATGCCATCCCACATCACTATGACAGCTTCCCATTTTAACCAGCCAAGTTCAGCACCTGAGATGCAGTTGGACAAAGACATATCTGGACCAATCATAGCTCGTGGCACTGATGTGAATGCACCATTAATGACTGTGGAAGGAACAGAAGCAAAAAGGCCAAAGGGAAGACTGGACATAGCCCAACACATCTGTGTACTTGCCAGGCCCCACAACTCCCCAGTAGTCTCACCTTTCAGCTGCTCCTCACTAACTGGTCTCTGAAAGTTTCTAAGGTTCCAGAAGAGGCTTCGGTTTATTTTTAGATCTGCCCTGGCATGAGCGTTTCTGATCGTCCCTCCATCTCTACAAACTTAGCTGGAGCCAAGGCGGCTCTTCCGACTTCATCTGCCAACCACGTGATACTGGGAGCCATCTCTGAGGCTGGCATCTGGAAGCTCTGGTTTTATTTCTCTGAGATAAATTAACTGGAAAAGAAAAGATGTATAAATAGCAGATCAAATGCGGGAGGTAATTACGAGGTTTCCCCTGACACATGCCACTCGCAAACCTCTATCGAATGATAACAGAGAATTTTCCTGGAGGAGGAAAATAAAGCAGGCGCATGTCCTAACTTTGTGCCTAGAATCTGATCCCAGGGGCACAGGTTCATGTTCTGACTAACTAAATTCCTAGGGAAATGAGAAATTTAACGTCTGGATTATCCTGGAAATCAACTTGAGTCCTCTGTCCCTAAGAAAAAGGCCAAAGGAAGGATGGTAAAGCTCCACTACCCCAGGTCTGTCCCCCTCTTTGGGACAGTAATCTTGTTGACTTAAGAACTTCTGATGCACTATTGTCACAGGGTATCCCCTCAGGTATCCAGACTCTGAACAGGAAATATCGATTCTCTAACAAAGCTGCAAGCTTCTTACTCTCCCTGCCAGTCCCACTGTCATTGACCAAGATCTTGGGGTTCCTTCTTGGGGATCTACACTCAAAAGTGTAGAGGCATCAGAACCACCAGGCATCAAGAGAAACTAACGCAGGTTTACCCAAAGTGATCATAGACTGGACATGGTGGCTCAGACCTGTAATCCAGCACTTTGGGGAGGTCAAAGATTGCTTGAGGCGGGGTGTTCAAGACCACATAACAAGACCCTTTCTCTAATATATATATATATATATATATATATATATATATATATATATATATATATACACACACACACATACACACACACATATATATAATATGTATGATCTTATATAATATATACTATCATATATGTATATGATATATACATATATATGATATATAATATATATATGATATATGTAATATATATATGATAATGAACCAGTCCAAACTGATAAAACCTGAATCTGATCTTCACAGGGAGCCCATAGTATGCAGAGGGTTACATTCCCGGCCAGTGATCTGATTATCTGTACATTTCTATACTCTTTCTAAAGTTATGTAAACCAGCCCAATTAATCATAATAATGTATCATGTACGATGGAACTAAATATAACCTTATATAGCAATCTATAATACTGATAACCCCTTACTTCACTCCAGGCTGGCTTTGAATCATGTTCTTCAGTGGTCAGCGATGTTACGAAGTTTTAGATCCACCCTGGAGGAGAGGAGGATTAAGAGGAGAAGGAGATGAAGAAGGAAGAAGAAAAAGAAAACAAGATCAATAAGAAGACCTGCCCCTGGAAGAGAGGCCTCTTGCTAGGCAGTCACGAGTCTGGCACCCCAGAAAGGGAAAAGAGCTGCTAAGAAAAAAAAATAGCTGAAAAAGGAAGAGGAGACAGTGAGACCGATCTTAAAGATAAGAGCCCTGTGAAAAGGCCAGACCCACTCTCAGACCTCAGAAGCTGCTAAACAAGAACTGAGGAGCCAGAAGTGGCCTGGCCTCAGGGATCAAGGGAGGGCCTGTAAGATCACTGTGTGATGTGGGCCTTGCTCGGCTTTGCTGTGGGTGCGGAGTGCTCCCACAAGCCGCTTCCGGCTGAGTCTGTTTGTGATAAGGGTGTTGTTGGGGGGTGATACTAGAGCTCTTCGCCTCCAACTCTCCAATCTTAGCAGAAGCAGGAAAGAGAGGCCCAACCTCGGGGCCATAATAAGTTTTGTTTGTCAGCATGGGGAGCAGGGACAATTTTATCACAGCAAATGAGGAAGTGAAGAAACATGGATTCAGGAGTTATCTTTAAGGCAATGGCAACCATGTTTGAGGAGGCTTGTAAAGACAAATTTGGAGACTTTTTGAGAAATTTGAGGCTGCCTTGTGTCTCCTGGCAGATTCCCCTGCTGCCAGCGCAGACATGAGCTGGCTCAAGAGCTGCCTGAGTGTTAGATGCTGTGATGTTGGCATCCCCGTGTCTGTGCCTTCACATCTTTGCAAGTTCCTACTGCCTGCCCCCTAAAGCCTTTGAGGCCCTTGCCCATTGCCTGTCACATAGTAGGTCCTGGATAAATACTTGTCAAAGCCATGTAATAGAAAACGACGCCTTTACAAATCTTGTCAGTAGCAGATGCTTCCTCCTGGACCCTGACACTCTACATGCCTGACTCCAAGTGGATGCTTTGTAAGCCTATCCCAGTTGGGCAAAGACCACCAGGGCACTCACAAATGAGTGCTCAGTTGGCTGCCCCATGGTCTCGCAAGCAGTTCTTCATCTGCCTGTTTAATCTCTGACCATCTTTTCAGTAGTCTTTGCTTGTTCTCTGATTCCTCTCTTTACCTCCACTCGAGGCTCAATGCACGTGTGAAAAAGAAAATATAATTTTGGTCTCATTGCTGTAGAAAATTCAGAGAGAATGAGAGTTACTACCCACTTCCTCTTTTTCCTCCCCTTCCTCTTTCTAGGACCCCTTCTAGAAACTGTGCTCATCTTACTACAGACAGCGTTAAGAGACCTTTGGTTCTTAAAACGTGTTATCTTGGAGAGGCTTGGAAGGCTAAGGCGTAAGGATTGCCGGAGCCCAGCAGGTCGAGGCTGCGGTGACCGGGAGCGGCCACTGCACTCCAGTCTGGGCAACAGAGTGAGACTCCAATTCAACAAAATAAAAAATAAAAAGAGGTTGTTACTGGGGCTTCAGATTGGACAGCAGAAGGACAGGGAACAGCATCAAAGCTAAGAGGAGACAGAGATGTATGGATTCTGGGAGTAGCAAGGATTTATTCTTTACTCCCTTGGCTGACCACCAGAAGGGGCTGGAACCTCAGAGAGAAATGTCTTTCTGGTGTGTATCTCAGTGCTTTGATCCTATGCTGTGTAAAAGGATCCTGGTCATAGCAGAGGCCATCTGCTTGCATAGAGGCAGCTGGCTTCAAGGAACTATGTGGACTTCAAAACTGGACATGCTTATGTGTACTGAAAACCTGTATGTACCCAACAAATATCCTACAGACTCCAACTCAAAATAATAATAATAAGAAGAAAAGAAGATGCCATAACTCACAACTCAAGCAAGGCATAGAGTGGGGAGATAGGGCTCCTATTTTAGCTAAGATTAAATTGTCCTCTAGCTTGGTAGAATGTGGGCTCAAAATAAACTAAATTGGAATTGAAGGGGGACAACATTTTACCTTATATTTCAGGTTGTAGAGCAAATTTTATATGCATTAAATCTAGTTAAACTCTTCCCCACCCACCACCTACAGGGGACTTACACTTTTGGGTTATGTCTCTACTCTCCCAGTAGCCGAATCCTCAGTGGGTCTGACCCCAGGAAGTGCCTGCTTTAGTGTTAACCTCCCCAACAGTCCTGAACAGCCTCTCCAGGTATTCCAAGGCAAATCTGTCTTCAAAATGCACAAGTCAGCATTAATTAGAAGTTAACTTCTCATGGGTTAACCTCTTACTGTGCTGTGGTTTTACAAAGTTAGAGTCTCAAAGCTTTATCAGGAATGCTGTCCAACCTCCTCAGACCTTCAGCTCTGAGTTGATCCTGATTGTTCAAAAGCTCCATCCCATTTCTGCCTCGGAATTGCAAACCACAGCCCTCAGAAGAGCTCTGTTTTGTCCTCATATTTGTCATCTGTAAGGATTGAATCTGATATGTGATTATAAAGTAATGAGACTGACTTTTAAACAAATCACAGACCTTATGAATCCAGATGAGTGCTGGCCTTCAAAGATGTCACCTTGGGAGGTTGGCCACATACTTACAGCAACGAGGCTGCCACACCAGAAACCATGCCTGGAATTTTTCCATGGAAATTGCCTGCAGGAATGATTAGCCAGTTACAGAAGAAAATGGAAAATCAGTCCCACCCCTGAAAGGCACTCACTGCTCTCAAGTGGGATTCGTTGTTTATGTGTCACATAGCCCGTGTTCTCCTCTAGAGCATGTGTCATATGCATCTTTGCATGTCAGAGGCAATGCACAGAGCCTGGGCATACAGGAGGTGCTTCATAAATGCTTGGTAAATAAATAATGGGCTCCTCGTGGCCCTATGCTTTCTTCCTTCCCTTTTCACTTTTTCCTCCATCTTCCCATTAGACAGTCATCTATACTCTTCCTTTCTTGCTGCTTAAGTCACAACCAAAAATACTCAGGGTGGGTGCTAGAGCTGACCACAGGGCATGGACTCACTGAGGTTCTGTATCATCAAGATGGGTTAGGTTATGCTATGGTAATCAACAAACCCAAATCTCAGTGGCTTAGCACTGTCAAGGTTAATTGCTAGCTCTTTGTACAGGTGTGAAGTCTGGAGATAAGCGTGAGGGACTCTGTTTCATGTAGTCATCACTCAGGTCCCTATCCAGACCAGAGAAATTACAAGAATGTCAACAGAGACCTCAGGGTTTGAACAGTATGGGAGGAAAGAAACTGAGCAGAGGTATTCACAGCAATAACTGAGTTCTCCACTTCCAACGACACAAGTTCTTCACCCACAACCCACAGTTCATAGCTAGTCTGGTCTGAGGACCCCACTATTAGAGGGACAGGGAAGTAATTGTAATCCACCCTTGTGCCTAGGAAAGAGAAAAAAACACCTTAGCTGTAGTATGAAAATTCTCTACCACAAATTAAATCTGGACATTAGCAAGAGAAGATCATGAGGACATCAAGTGTGATTGTCCCATTAATGGTGCCCCAAAGGATTATGCCTCCCAGAATTCATTCCATAGCTTAGTCCACTCTCACATTGGCTTTGAGTTTAACCATGTGACTTTCATTGACTTTAAGTTTGGCCCATGGGACATCAGCAAATGTAATAAAGGCCAGAGACTTACAAGCACTTGCACAGTGAGGCTTGCCTTCTTGGAATGCTGCCTCCACTGTGTATAAGGCCCAGGCTTTCTGCTACATGGAAAAGAACAGAGTCGCCTCAGTTGATAGCCCAGCCAACTGGAATGAATATGAGTGAAACCATCCTGACCAACCAGCTCCCAGATGAACTGACAACTCTCCACAAGCACGTGATTGTACCCAGCCAGCATCATGTGAAACAATGATAAACCCTCCAGGATAAGCTGGCCCAAATTACTAATCCACAGAAGAGTAAGCAAATAAATGATTGTTTGAAACCACAAAAATTTGGAGTGATTTGTCGCACAGTACTAGATAACTTCTAAAACAATTTGTATTTATAAGAGGAGTGCTCTAACAAACTCATAACAAAAACGTAAAACATGTGGCATTGCTTTGGGACAAGGCAGCAGATAGGAACCAAGAAATCAGTGAGTAGGCTGTTAGTGAAGCCTAGAAAAATGGTGAATCATCTTTTGGTGGTCTAGAAAGGTAGCGAGGAAATTGTTATTAGAGGCTAGAAAGGGGCAACCCATGCTATATGGTGGAAGAATAATTGGGGAAAAAAATGTTGCAGGCAGTAATCTGAAAGATAAACAATACTTAATAAAACAATTGATTTAGTTAAGATCTCTAAGCAAGATGTTAAAAGTATCAGTTGAATGCCTTCGCCTGTGTATGAGAAGGTAATGCCAGAGAGAGATGAACTTAAGAATAAGCTGTTCAGTTTTCAAGAAGGTGTTAGAAGAGATATAGAGGGCCCAGAATTTACTAGTTTAGAAAAATTAAACTGTCGCTCACCTCTGGTATCTTAAGTCAGGTAAAGAGTCTCAGATAAGAAATAGCCTCAGCATCAAGATCCAATCAAGAGTGTGCTTGTGAAATCCTTTGATAAACTGCTAAAAGGTTTACACAGATTCGGAGACTCCCTCAGCTAGACAAAGGGATTTCTCAGAAACTTAAGGACATTGTCCCACCATAGAATAACACGCTCAAAGAGAGAGGTCTGCCTCAAAATTAATTATGGATAAAGCTTTGGAGGCATGGAATGAACCTCAGTAAGATTCATAGGAAACACACACAAAATTTAAGAGAATTTTATCAGTGAAAGCACTACAAAGTTTGACTAAAAGTGAAAGAAGCAATTTAAATTGAAAAGAGATCTCTAGACCCTCACTTTCTATGAGCAAATATAAGGCTGGGAAATCTACTTAGCTACAGACATGGATAATTTCTTGTGAGAAAGAAAACACACCTGAGAGGGGAAAAAAAGAAACAAGAGCCCAGAAGGAAGATCTAAACACTACAGAAAACAAGGGACTAGATAGCTCTCTCAGGAAGCAGAACTAGACCATAATCAAGAAACGTCCTCTGACCTTACAAGGAAAGCCTACATGTGACCAGTAAGACTTCATAATTGCTGCGGACCAGCAATTGCTTTGCAGTTCCCATCCTCTCCATTTTAAGTAGAAGCGTCCTTGGAGTCTATCCAGTTCCTTTCCCACTACTGTGTTTTAGGGATGTGGAGACAGAATGCTTATCTTTTAAGTTCAAAGTCTCTGGATCAAGAGAAGCTGCACCTGGAGAGTCACACTGAGGCACCCTGCTTACATCTCAACCTGATGCAGATCATGAGGTAATAGACTTCAAGGCTGCTGAGGTAATAAGATAAAGCTTTGAGGGGGTCTTGAGAAGAGTGAGTATATTTTGCACATGACAGGGAATAATTTGGAAACTAGAGTATAGACTATGATATGTTGTTTCTAAAAACGGCCCATTTCTTCCGTTCATATCGCAGTGTGACTTTGAAACTCCTCTCACTGAGAAGTGAAGCCCACTTCACCCCTTGAATCTCAAATGATGATGTGACTTGCTTTGGCCAATCAAATGTAACAAAAGTGAAGAGTGACTTCTGAACCCAGGTCTCAAAAAACCTAACAGCTACCACTCTCCATTTTGGAAGGTGGCCATACCTATCTAAAAGAAAAACCGATTTATCCTGCTAAGGATAGAGAAACTATATGGAAGAGAACCAGACACCCCAGTCAAAGCCTTGCCTGAGGACCTATGAGCGAAGCCAGACATGTGAGTGACACTTCTTTTTGTAGCATCAGTCCATTGAGCTGCCCAATCACTGCAACCACAAAAGTGGACTCCTAGAAAAACCAGTAGAAAAACCAGCCAGCTAAGCCCAGCCCACATTTCAGAACTGTGAGGAAATAAATTATTGTTGTTTTAAGCCATTAATTTTTTGGCATGGTTTATTATGTGTGAACAATAACTTAAATATCAGACTATTGGTCCAGTTAGCATATTTGTGTGATACAACAGCCAATCATTAAAATGCACGTCTCATTTGATTTCCTTCCTGGTTTGTGTAGTAGATAATGCTACTGCATCCATCTATAGATAAAGAAACAGAGGCTCTATTCAAGGTCATGCAGCATGTAAATGAATGGGGTCTCACTCAGTCATCCAGGCTGGAGTGCAGTGGCACGATCATGGCTCACTACAGAATCCACCTCCCAGGCTCACTCAATCCTTCCACCTAAGTAACTGGGACTACAGATGCACACTACCACAGGTACACACTACCCTCCACCCAAGTAACTGGGACTACAGGTGCACACTACCACATCTGACTAATTTTTTTTATTTTCTGCAGAGATGGGATCCCTCTATTTTGCCTAGGCTGGTCTCAAACTCCTGGGCTCAAGCAATCCACCCAACTCGGCCTCCCAAAGTGCTGAGATTACAGACATGAGCCACTGTGTCCGGCCCACATTTTCAAATTACAGAAGCCAGGATATTACTTGACCCTTAAGTTCAAAGTCACTGGAGCAAGAGGAGCTGCACCTGAGGAGGCACATTTGAGGAGACTTAACTGCTTCTGAACCAGATGGTGAATGCAGATGGTGAGAGAAGGGACCACAAGCCTGATGTCATAATGAGCTGTTACTTTTTTGTCAGGTCACTGGTTCCTTTTAGATGTTGCCATTATATAGCATTAACATAGTCTAGACATGCAAACCACTGGAACTTGAAGACAGCTTATTGGTTTGCAGGTGAATGAGCAGAGAATGCTGAATAGACAGATATTCATGAGAGCGCCAAGCACACCCTCATCTTCAAACCTTTGAACTTGCTCTGTCTTCTGCAGGGACCATTCTCCAAGGTATCCACGGGACTTGCTGCTTCATATCCTTTAAATTTCTGTTTCTTTGTTTCTTTTCTCTGCAAGGTCTTCCTCGACCCTCCCTGGCCCAATCCATGCACAACCTATTCCTCTTCTTGTTTGGCTCTGCTTCTTAGCACTTACTGCTCTCTGACAGGCTGCTTGCTTTACTGGAGTATTTGTTGTCTGCCTGCCCACCACTAGGATGTAAGTTCCATAAGAACAGGGGTTTTTATCTGTCTTGTTTAATGGTGCATCCCCAGTGTCTAGAACAGTTCCTGGCACATGGTGGGTACCCCGTACATGTGTGTTGAATGGATGAATACAGAGAAATCGGATTTTCACAGCTTAGTAGGTTCCTGAATGATAGAGGCCTCTGTTGAAAATCTGTATCTCCCTAGCTCTCTGGGAATTCCATTTCCAGTGCCTCTGGTCAAACCAACCTCTCTTTACCCTCTGACTTCTGAAGGAAACTTCTGGCTCCCTTTGGTTCCTAGCAAATGAGGCTCTTCTGTCCCATTGCCCCCAATCTCCTGAGCCCCAGAATTTGCAGGTACTCATTATTCTCTGTCTCCCTTTCCCCTTGTTTTGCCTTCCCATCTGGTCTTGGCCATAGGATCAGCTCTTGTTGAATATGAACTCCTGGCTCACACATAGAGGTACACACGCAATGAGGTGATGAACAGAGAAAAGGTAGGAACTTTCTCACAGATTCCAAACAATGAAAGTGGAGAAATTAGCATTTCTAGGTGCTTTCCTCCCATAGCAAAAATGGATTTCCTCAGAAAAGAGGTGTGGACTCTAGAACAGACCCTCCCATAAGTGTTCATGTCTATCCCAGTATCTTTGCTTCAAACACACACAAACACACACATCATTCTCTAAAAGGCTAACTTCATATTTTATTTTTTATTTTATTTTATTTTTTTATTTTAAATATGTGGGGTACAATTCAGGGTTATGTATACAAATGTTCATTATGCAAGTACTCTTGATGAGGTGTGCCCCTCCCTCCCTTGGCAGTTTCCCTCAACTGCCAATCCCACCCACCTCCCCTGGCAGTTTCCCACTACTGCCAATCCCTTTCTTATAGTATTATGATAATTGTTCAAGGTTCGCTTATGAGTAAGAACATATGGTACTCTGTTCTTTGCTTCTGTGATAGATCACTGAGTATAATAGACTCTAAATCCATCCAAGTTGCTGGGAAGTCCATATGTTTGTCCTTCTTTATGGCTGCATAATATTCCATTGTATATATGTACCACATTTTTTTATCCAGTCCAGCTTGGATGGTCAGCATAGTTGGTTCCGTGGTTTTGTTCTTGTGAATAGAGCTGCAACAAACATGCGTGTGCAGGTATGTTTTTTATAGAATGGTTTGAGTTCCTCTGTGTATATTCTCAATAAGGGGATTGCTGGGTCTTATGAAAGGTCAATTTCTAGTTGTTTCAGAAATTTCCACACTGTCTTCCAAAGAGGTTGCACTAGTTTGCATTCCCACCAGCAGCGTAGAAGCGTTCCTTTTTCTCTGCATCCTTGCCAGCATCTGTTGTTGTTTGTTTTATTAATGATGGCCATTCTTACTGGGGGTGACATCTCAATGTAGTTTTGATTTGCACTTCTCTGATGATTAGTAAGGTTGAGTACTTTTTCATGTGTCTGTAAACTGCTCATATATCTTCTTTTGAGAAGTGTCTATTCATGTCTTTTGCCCACTTTTTGATAGGGCTGTTTGTTTTTTTCCTTTCAGTGCACTTGAGTTCCTTGTAGATTCTAGATGTCAGGCCTTTGTCAGATATATCAACTTCATATTTTAAAACACATTTCTTCCTTGCTTTTTATACCACATCTCCTAACCTTGCTTTGTCTTCTTTCAAATTTTCAAACATTTATGTTCTATAGCAATCTATATCAGTGAGGGTCCCAGCAGGAACAGATGGCAACTCAGCAGGACATTAGAAGAATTGCTTTATGGAAGGTCTGTTTGCAGCAGTGTGAGCAAGGGTTAAAGGAACAGTGTTATTCCAGGTCCTCTGGGAAGAAGATGCCAAGACATAATTAAACATGCAAGGATTTTTTTAGGCACAATGCCTGTGAGAAAAAATAGGAAAGAGGCCAGGGAAAGCTGTAAGAACAGTCAGACCATGATTGCATCTGTCTGACCCTGAAGGAAGGACAGAGGAATTGGTTAGATGGAAGTATCCCACAGAATGATGCAGCCTAAGGAAAGTTCAGGAGTCCTCAAGCCAACAGTGGTCACCCAAGGAGTCCTGTGTCTCCCAAAAATGGGCCTTCCTTAGAATTCCAACCACATTCATTCATTAGCCGAAAGCAGCCCATGGTAAGTAAACTCAGTTACACTGTCCTGTGACATGCAGGATTTCAAAGCCACAGCAATTGGCACCCTTGGGTATTTGTGTGTCCTTTAGTTGAGGGTCCCTAAGGCACATTCTCATGGCTGTTGCAATCCGCGGCTTGCACTGAGCAAATCTACTCCACACTGAGCAAATCTACTCCACACAGATTTAGACAGTTCTTACCTGGTTCTAGTGAGCCTTTCTTCCTGAGGGAGAATCAGGAGAAGGAGGTTAGTGAGAGGAACTACTGCCTCAATCTTTATGATTGACCTTAGGGTCACAACTAATGCAATCCTCTCCCTTCTCCACAGTCTTTTTTAAACTTTCCTTCACCTCCACTACCTTGGTGGCTTACCTGGGTTCCACATATTTTCTTTCCGGCCCCCATTATGTAAAAAGCAGATTGACTTGGTTTGGTGGCTCAGCCTATAATCCCAGCACTTTGGGAGGCCGAGAAGAGTGAATTGCCTGAGCTCACAGATTCAAGATCAGCCCAGAAAACTTGGTGAGACCTAGTTTCTACAATAAATAATTTTTTAAAAAATTAACCAGGTGTGGTAAGGCATGCCTGTCATTCCGGCTACATGGAAGGCTGAGGCAGAAGGATCACCGGAACCTGGCAGGTAGAAGTTGGGGTGGCCATGAGTGTGTCACTGCACTCCAACCTGGGCGACAGAGTGAGAATCCAACTCAAAAAAAAGCAGATCTGCTTCTTCCTACTGATCAAAGGCACTTACCCCTGCCAGTATGGTGACTCCTTCTCTCCTTGCCTACTGTTCATGGGCACAATGGGTCCAAAGAGCCCTGGCAACAGCTGTAATTGTAATGGCAACTTGTAATGCTATTTGCTGTGACCTCTGGCAAGGGGCACCCACTTCAGCAATCAGAACCTCCAATTCTGCAGAACACAAAGTTGCAGAGACAGGGCACACCCACAGTGGGTCATTGGTATGATAAGTGGGCCTACACCTGCCTCTGTGAGTTGGTTCATAAGCCCTCGCATTCTTCTTATTCAAGACATAGCATCATATAAGAATCCCTGGTTCAATAAATGCACTGCATTGTGAATGATAGCATCCCGTCCCTTCAGAATGTTTCCTCTAGCCAGGGCATCAGCTGTGCCTCTGGAACGCTGTTCCAGTGTTGTGATAAGATGGCTGCCTCAGAGCAAGGCAGTGTGTGATAAAACCAATGGATTCCCTAGTCATGGTCTCACTGTCACACCCCAACAAATGTATGTGGATCCTTTGATCAGATGGTGTGTGGTATGAGGTTACAGGCCTGTGAATCAGGCATTCTGTAAGCCCCAGGAGAGAAAAAGATAAGAATTCTTGCTGAGGTCTTATGGGGAAGAAAAGCCAAAACCATCCCCAGAAAAAGCATCCATCTTTGGAGAAGGAACCACTGGCACTTGCAGGATGGAAGGGAGCCACTGTATTCAATTTGCCACTAAGTAGCCAATTGTTTTTTTGTTAAGGAATAGTGCCTGGTTGAGTTGGACTCTTGCTAACAATTTGAACTTTCAGAAGCAATAGTTAGATCAACCTTGATGGGAGTCCCCTGTTGTTGAGTCCACTCATATCTTTATCTCTAATGCTGTGGCCATTCAACTCCCGGGTCCCATGATGCCAGTCTAAAGTGACTGATGATAAAAGCTTACTGCAATCGGCTGAATGTTTATGTCTCGCCAAAATTCATGTGTTGAAATCTTAACCCCTAAGTTAATGATATCAGGGTCTTTGAAGGTAATTAGGTCATGAAGGTGGAGACCTCATGGAAGAAATTCGTGCCTTTGTAAAAGAGGTCCCCAAGAGAGCTCGTGCTCCCCTTCCACCACATGAGAACACAGCAAGAAGGCACCGTCTATGAACCATGAAATCAGTCTCCACTTGACACTGAATCTGCTGGTTCTTGACTTGGACTTCACAGCATCCAGAACTGCGAGAAATAAATTTCTATTGTTTATAAGCTGCCCAGTTTGTGGTATTTGGTTACAGCAGCCTCCGCAGAGTAAAACACTGACTTAAGTCAATAGGTCAAGTCACTTTGTCTACTTGGTTTCCCAACTGATAGAAGATGCTTACTGGTGAGCATTAACACATGATACAAAAATCTTTATAACTGGTGCCCATTCTCATATGTCTATCACATATGATCACACAGATCATTGGCCATTTTCCTTCCTTACAAACTAGATGACCAGATGCACTGCATGCAGCTCCATCCACTGGAGAGATTCTTCTTCTCTACTGTCTTTCGGGGCCACCCTAAATGTGGGGGAAATTCAACCACTGTCCATTTTTGGCTTGCACCCTTCTACTGAGTTGATTCATCTATAAACCAAGAACAAGCTATTGCCTCCTCTTCCAGCAGATCATACAGGATCACCTATATGGCCATGGGCACAAGCTGGAAAAAGACACTGGTCCAACTGTGGTAGGTATCCAGGAGATCTGGGCTACCTGTTCTGGCAGGTTAGTCATGTCCTCTGGTCCTATTCAGGCTTGACCCCAAGTGTAATACTCCACCCCTCAATGGGTGGCTACTGGAGCTGTCTAACTTTACAACTTGGCATCTGTGACAGAGTTCAGCTCATAATAAGCAGTTCTGGGTGTATTGTCACATGGCGTCCATGGTCAAGTGTTCTGTCTCTACCGGGATCTAGTAACATACCCAAGAGCTATTCTACTCAGATGACATGACATGGCTCCAGAATCCCCAGAATCTGCTTTAGAGTTCTCCCACTGGGGCTTTCCAGAGGCCAAGGTCACCCCATCCACCTTTCCCTCCTCCAACCAATTACTCCCAGGCCCTTTTCATCTTATTTTTTCAAATCTCAAGACTCCATTCATTGATCTATACAACATTGTATTAGCAGCCTAGGGGTTCTATAACAAAGTACCACAGACCACATGACTCAAACAACAGAAATTTATTGTCTCAAAGTTCTGGAGGCTGAAATCAAGATCAAGATGTGAGCAGAATTGATTCTTTCCAAAGAATCTCTTCCAGGCCTCTCTCCTAGTTTGTGTGGTTTGCTGGCAATCTTAGTGTTCATTGTCTTACAGAAGCATTATCCCAACCTCTGCCTTCATCTTTTTATGTGGCCTTCTCCCCTTTTATAAGGACACCAGTCACATTATGTTAAAGGTACACCCTACTCCAGTATTGTCTCATCACAGCTAATTACATCTGCAACAACCTTATTTCCAAATAAGACCACATTCTGAGGCAGTGGGGGTTAGTATGTCAACAAATGCATTTCGGGAGACACAATTCAAACCGTAAAAAACATGTTGACATTCTCTCGTTATTGATCTCCTCTCTCTGATGCTTTCCTCCTACTGGGATGGAGACACTTGCCTCCTAGATGAATACGCAGACTCTCGACTATTAGATGAGATCTAAGTGGCCTTTAAGCATGAATGGCCTGTAGCTCAAGCCTGGCTGGTCATTGACTTGTCCAAAGAGAAAAGAGTATATTTCTGCAATCAGGACAGCTTGCTTTAAAAAAAATCCCTTTTCAACCATTGCCTTAGTAGACTCTGATGTGGCCATGTGTTCTTTGAGCTATGGCGGTCACCATGCTTCCTAGCTTTGGCTCCCTCCCCTACCTTGGAGAGGTGAATCTCCTCTTTCTTTCTCACTCTCTCTCTCTAATTTACTTTCTAAATAAACTATATTTTCTAATCTAAAAATAAGTCCTTTTTCTCTGAAAATAATTGTGAAAGTACAGGGAGAAGACCCTTTGGTTTATGTTTAATCTTCAAGATCTTGAGTATTTTTCTTAGATATGCTTTACTGCCACTTGTTATTGCATAACCAACTATCCCATAACTCAGTGGCTCCAAACAGTAATTTATCATCTTTACAACTCTGTGGATTGACTGGACTCGGTGCATGGATCTTGCTCAGGGTATCAGCTCTCTCATGCAGTTACAGGCAGGTGGCAGCTGGGGCTGCAGTCATCCAGGCTCAGCTGGTCCAGACGTCCAAGATGACTCCCTCACAAGGGCTGTCAGCTGATGCTGGCTGCCTGCAGAACTCTCAGCTGGGACACCAAACAGAGCACCTGCACATGTCTGGTGTCTCGGCTTCCCCATCATGGGGGAGATTCCAAGAAAAAGTGTCCCCAAGGATGTTTGGAGAAGAGAAACAGAAACCACAAAGCTCCTGACCTTGGGAAACCCAGAACATCCTTCTGCCACATTCTGTTGATCAGGCAAATCACCAAAGGCAACCAAGATTCAAAGGGGGAGGAATTCATTCCACTCCTTAATGGAAAAGTGGCAACGTCCTGCTGCAGAATGCCATGTCCCCTCTGAGTATCAAATTCTTCCTTTGCAAAATGACAGGTTGCAAGTCAGAATCAGTCTCTCTGCCGCTTTTATTCTCTCTAGCCATTACTCCTACCAGTTCCTCAATCCCCAACAGAAGCACATTCTCCCTGACTCACTTCCCTGCTCCCTACACCCAAACCCATGTGAACCCTTTCTCTGCCTCCCCTGGCAACTCAGGCCCTCAGCCTCACCACCACCTCCTCCAGTGCCCATTGATCTCAGAATCAGAGCACCGCTGCCTCCAGGGTTTCTGCAACAACTTGAATGGATTTAGAGTCTATAATACTGAGTGATCTATCACAGAAATGAAAGAGGGAGGTGATGTGTGACTGGATTTGAGGGTGTAGGCAGCACCTGCCATGGCCAGGTGTGCCAGCAGGGTCCTGCAAGGCTTCTAGTGCTAAATCAAGAGCAGAACCCAGACAAGGAAAGTATGTGTCTTGTGAACATTTATTATATGACAAGAGTGAGTGAGCAGGAGGCTTACGGCCACCATTAGTGTGCAATGAAGCAATTCTAGAGTTGATGTGTTTCAGCAATTTAGTATCTACAAAACCCTTTGCCTAAGGGAAGTCAAAATATCGTGTGTGTGTGTGTGTGTGTGTGTGTGTGTGTGTGTGTGTGTGTTTGTATACGTGCGTGCTCATGTTCTCCTGTTTCAAAAACTCCAAGTGTCTTCAGAGTCTTCATTTGGGTTTAGAAATTCCACGGGGTCCTAAGCCCCAAGCTTTATCATGGAGAACTCTGACCATTGCCTTCCTGAGAAGCCACAAAATACCTAATCCTGCCCCTAGGATGAGCTCCCAGTGTTAGCCCTCTGGCCAAGCCCTGGGAGGGATGTGAATGCATCTCAGCTGTCTCAAAAGTGTTCTGGTTAGCTGAGCGTGGTAATGTGCGCCTGTAGTTCTGGCTACTTGGAAGGCTGAGGCAGAAGGATCTTCAGAGCCCAGCAGGTCAATGCTGAGGTAGTCGCAAGTGTGCCACCTTCCTCCAGCCTGGATGACAGAGTGAGACTCCAACTCAAAAAAAAAATAAGTATTCTGGTAAGAGCTGTACTGTACTGCTAGTTTCAATAGAAATGGTCCCTGTTCCCATAACCATCCCCATCATCATTTTGTAAAGAGGCCAGCCCCAGAGAACAGTTTCATTATCTAATCATCTTGACTTGCATAATTATTTTCCTAAAAGTACAATTAGCAGGTACACCTCTGAGATTTAATATATACAGATAACACAGCTTAATAAAAAAAATTGTTTCACAAAAGGGAGAAGAAACTGGAAAACAGAAGAAATGACAGTGAAAGATTCAAGCAAAAGCAGAAGCAGAGGCAGGGAAACAAACAGGAGCAGCAACAAGATAAAGGGGGAATGGATGGGAGGGAGAAGGGCAGAGAGGGAATGAAGAAGAGATAAGAGAGAAAGAGATGCTAAGAATGCTCACCCTTGCTAATCATCAAAGAAATGCAAATTAAAACCACACCAAGATATCTCCTAACTCCAGTCAGGATGGCCAAAGTCAATAACTCAAAAAACAACAGATGCTGGAGAGGATGTGGGGAAAATGGAACACTTCTACACTGTTGGTGGGAGTGTAAACTAGTCTAGCCTCTGTGGAAAACAGTGTGGCGATTCCTAAAAGATCTAAAAAATTGACCTTCCATACAACCCGCAATCTCCCTTCTGGGAATTATACCCAAAAAAACTCAAACCACTCTATGAAAAAGGTACCTGCACACACATGTTTATTTCAGCATTATTCACAATAGCAAAAACAAGGAACCAACCATGCCTCCCATCAAAAGAGAACTGGATTTTTTAAATGTGGTATATAAACATGATGGAATATTGCACAACTATAAAGAAGAACAAAATTATGAACTTTGCAACAACTTGAATGGATTTAGAGTCTATAATACTGAGTGATCTGTCACAGAAATGAAGAACTAAGTGCTGCATGTTCTCACTCATAAGCAGACCATAAACATTTACCATAATACAATAAGAAAGGGATTGGTAGTAGAGGGAAACTGCCAGGGGAGGGGACACACTTCATCAATGAGGGTACCTGATCTCAAACCAGGCAAAGGAGGGACAAAAGTGACCATTTTATATCTAATCCTGATTGTACCCGACATCCTTAAAATAAAAAAATAATAATTTAGAAAAAAGAAAAAGTGGTAAAACCCCATGAAAATGAGCATCACTTCCCTCCACCCCAGTCACAGGCAGGGCCAGCAGCCTACTTACTGGTCAGAGAACTCCCTGAAAATCCAACCAGGATATCTAGCTTAAGGAAAGGAGTTGGAGGTTGTTCCCGTCCCACCCCGACCACCTTCTGCCCACTTCTACTGTGGGTGTCCTGGTTTCTGCCCCATTGCCTTGATGCCCAGAGCCTCCCACACAACCTCATCTCTCCAGGTTGATAACTTGCCTACTGGGGTGTGAGGAGTCACTTTGCTAAAAGCTCGGGTTTCTGGAGCTAAGGATGGTACCTCGGAGCTAAGGATAGTATCATCCTTAGTTCCAGAAACCAGAACTTTTAGCGAAGTGACTCCTCACACCCCAGTACCATGGCAAGGCCTCTGGACACTGCAGCGCAGGCGGAACCCTGTGTCCTGGGTTCCCACGTGTCTGGGAGTGGCCATCAGACAGTCAATCTTGCTTGTTCCTCCCTCTTAGGCCCTAGAAAGTGCAAGCATGTAATTCAGAACACGCATGGAAAACGGGAAAGCCGCATGGCAGCCACAAAGTTCCTCACTCTTCCTGCAGTCACAGGGCAGCTATGGTGTGGACCAAGCCTGGGGTCTGAGAATAAGGGCTGCAGAGCTGCAGAGTCTGCTAATTCTCAACCCCACCAGACCTCCAATGATAAGAGGAGGGCTCTGGTGAAGAGGGCTCTGAAAATAGAATGGGAAGCTTCCAAACTGACACTGACAAGGCTGACAAATCTGATCTGCCAAATTCCTCTGCACCTGTTTTATCTTCCAGGAAAGGATGGCAACAGCCCCAGGCAGCTGGCCCCAAGGTCATGCACTACCCCTTACATGCTGCCCACACTTTTGTAATTAGTCCTTTTGTAAATGAAGCCACTTAAAACGATACCATTGTTGAGTATGGCTGTTTCCCATGGATGCCCTAATTGATACAGGTGCTAATAAATGTTAAGGTGGGAAAGGGGTTCTATGGCCAAAAGTGTTTGGAAAGGTCATGGCTAAACCTAGCCAGCCTTTCCAACAGCAGAGTTTAGTCAAATACTAAATGAACTGAGAAACGAAGGTACTTTTTATTCATTAGATTAGAGTTGTATTAGAAACCCCAGCTCCAAACCAACAATTTGGATCATCTTGGTCTGAGCTTGGTTTTCAGTGCCTCAAAGTGAGGTTAACAATATTTTATGTTTCAGGGCCACACACACACACACACACACACACACACACACACACACATACACACTCATGCACACACACATGCATACACACACACACACACACACACACACACACACACACAGAAGCTGATACCAAACACTTGGAAGGCAAACCCCAACTGAGACTTAGTTCAAGAGATAAAGATAGCCGGGCTCGGTGGCTCAGCCTGTAATCCCACGCCTTTGGGAGGCTGAGGTGAGTGGATTGCCTGAGCCTGCGGGTTCGAGACCCGCCTGGGCAGGCAAGACCTCATCTCTACCATAAATCAAAAAATTAGCCAGGCGTGGTAGCACGCGCCTGTAATTCCGGCTACTCAGAAGGCTGAGGTGGAAGGATCGCTGGAACCCAGCAGGTCGAGGCTGCAGTGGCCGGGAGCGGCCACTGCACTCCAGTCTGGGCGACAGAGACTCCAACTCAAAAAAAAAAAAAGAGATGAAGATGAACTAAAAGGGGACGATAAGATTCCCCAAGCCCTTGGGTGATGGGTAGGGATAGACAGGGATGGATATCTTTGAGAAGCAGGACTTGAGCTCCAATGTCTGCAGTTCCCTAAGGTGGCCAGAGCTCCAATGGAAGCCCCAGTATGTCAGTGCCTAAGGGAGATGGACATGTAGTCAGTGCTTAAGAACCATGCATAGAAACAGCAGAGCCAGCCACTGTGCAGAGGTCTCAGCAGAGACCATGAGGGACTTATGGCCAGAGGCTCATCCCCAAACTTCATATGACTGTCATTTCCTCAGAGATCCTATGAAATCCCAAGAGAAAGAAGAGACCCAAGTCTGATTGGTTTGTTGCCAAATGGAAGGGGAACAAAGGCCATCCCTAGATGCCTGGTTATTAGCCCTGCATTCCACCATGGTTCCAGGGCTTTTCTCAGTAGAGCTTCCAATCTGTCAAATGCATTTAACGACTTCATTCAATGTGAATGGAAATGCTAAGCCATAAGGCAAGGACAGTGGGTTGAGAAGTGTAGAGGCAGTACTTCTTGCTGCATTTGCCAGGCATGGCTCTCACTGCACAGCCGGAATGACACAACCCACTAATGTCCAAAACTGAGGAAAGAGATGCAAACCTACCTAAGTGGTCCAATCACTCCTCACCAACTAAGATCTCGAAAGAATAGAAGTTTTTACCTACCGATCTAACAGAAGTCTATTATCTGGCCTCTTTCCCTCCCAAAAGGATCTTCTGTTCCTTGTGCCCCAGGCTCACCATATAAACTTGGTAAGTCCACGTTCCAGGCCTTGTCATTCAGATTAAGTCACTAAGTCAACAGGTCTTCACAGAACGTCTGCTGTGCTAGGCAATGATAGGCATACATCAGACTGCATGGCATTTCTTTTGGTACCAAAATGTATACTAGGTTTTCTTATTAAATGCTAAATTAAACATTTGTGAAGCTCTCTAAGGTAACAAAGTGAATGACAAAAGCCAGCAGGGGAGAATGAGAAAGAAGTCAGTAGCAGACAAGAGATTTCAACCCACTTGCTCAAGATGGAGTATGAATGAAGGAACAGTGAATGCCTTAGCAGAGTTGAGAAAGCTGCACTCTGAGAGCCTACAGAGGGTGCCTGTGAGCAGAAGTTGATCACTGCAAAAAACTTCAGAAGGCTTGAAAATGGGAGGCAGCAGGTACCTCAGAAACAGTGGATGGGGCAGAGCTGAGAAGGAGATGTTGGTTGAAGTCAGTGTGCAGAACAATTAGACCTCCAAGTCTCTTCCATCCCTGAAAAGCCACATGTCTATTTATCCTGCCCAGATGGTTGAACAGAGGTTGGTCCTCTAATTATATTGAACTGGAAAAGCCACAGGTACAAATGCAGGAACACCTGGCAAAGCAGAAGGCAGAGTTGAGTCTTGGAGTTAAAAACAGAAGTGAAATTCTATATCTTGAATAGTGAGAAACACCCTCTCTAGCTCCATTTTTCCACCCACCTCCAAGAATCAAAACAGTTAGGTATAGAAATAGCAATAGTGATAGAGATGGAGAGAGAGAGAGAGAGAGAGATCCAAGAAAGAGATCAACTCTTCTGAAGAAATGGAGTTTTTGTCTACTCACACACAAAAAATAAAAATTATCCATATCCCACTTAGTGTTTGATCACACTACAGAAAAGTCAATAAGTCTTCTTCCCTCAATACGCACATCTCACAAATACACACACAGAGAGAGAGAGAGAGAGAGAGAGAGAGAGAGAGAGAGAGAAAACACTAATAATCATTTTTAGGACCCTGCTCTTAAATATAGCTGACAACTGTGAAATATGAAAAAAGGAAACTAAAATTAACAGGAAAAAAGTAAAGAAAACAATATTGAGAGCAGAATAAATTTTCCAAAAAACTTTAATTAATATCCTTTAATTAAGATGAGAATATATTCATCCAAGGAACAAAAATAAGGATGCAATTTTAAAAAGGAACAAAAAGCAGAAAGCACTCTTAGAAGATGAAGATATGATAGCTAAAATTAAATAGAATCATGGCAATACAAAGTCAAAGAGATCTCCCAAAATGAAGATAATAGGAGGCAAAGATGAAAAGTAGGAAATAAATTTAGAGGATAATCTAAGAAGTTCAACAATTATCTAGTAGACACTGCAGAAAAATAGAACAGATAAAAATAGAAGAAGATCATCCAACATATACTACAAAAATATTTTCCATGAACTAAAACATATGAGTCCCCTGATTGAAATGGCTCTCTGATTGCCCAAAAAAATAAATAAAAAGACCTCCCATCAAGGATCCTCATCAGGAAATTTTAGAACAGGGCTAAAGATGATTTCTTAAATGCTTTCAGAAAAGAAAAAGATCACATCAAAAGAAGTGAAATAAGAATGACAACTAACTTTTCAATAGCCACATATAGAAATGGGAAAAGAAGACAAAATTCTGAGATTTATTTTTTAACCAGAATTAATTTTTCAACTAAACTATGATTCCAGTATGAGGATAGAATAAAGATATTTTTAGACCTCCAAGGCACATTCAGCTTCTCAGGATAATACTAGATATGTAGCAGAAGATATGAGAAAGAGAAAAACATGGATTCCAGAAAATGGGGTTCCACACAGAAGAATGAGAAAAGTAAGTCCTCAGATCATGGAAAAGGAAAAATCCCAGATGGCAATTTTGCAGCAGGCCTAGAGATCAGTTGATCTAGATGGGAACAGGAGTGCTGTTGGCTCTGAGGAAGAATTGCATCAGAAAAAAATTAAGCTGATGTGAGCACACAAAAAGGACATACAATTATAGAGCACTATTCAGCTTAGCAGCAAACAAGATTCAGATGCCATTGCCACAGTAATAATAAATATTGGCTTAAACAATATATGTATACTTATACTGTTAGTATAACAGAAAAGAGAGCTAAAGCATCATCCCATGAGGAGACTATGCACTCCAAACCTCCAAGAGCAGGTCAAAATAGGCATCTCCCCCCCAAATACATCTGACTGCAGACCTCTCTGTGGCCAAGCATCCTGTGGTCCTGGCATTCCATGAAACTGAAGATGAGAATGGCTGCCGCTGGACTCCTGAAAGCTCCACTGATCCTACACCACAGCAGAGGACTGTGTCCACCAGCCTCTGATTCCCTCAGCCCAGAAGCTTACATTGCAGTAAGGGACTCAGCCCATGAATGCCTGTCAAAAAACAGTGCAAACAGGGCACCACTGGATGTCAAAGTGAATGTTTATCGGAGTCCAAAGTCACTTTACTGAGCCAGGAAGTTTTCATGAGAAAAGGTAGAAGACAGCAATATCAACTTGCAATCGTTAGAAAAGGTTTAAATTGCCTAGCGAACTGGTAGGGGTGACCATTCCAGGTAAGGACTACAATTATGTTTGGGGATCATAAGGAATCTGTGCACTTAGAGATGAATCTTTCTGCCAGGAAATAAAGTGAAAATAAAGCTGGATGTGGAGGTTAAGGTCAAATCTGGAGAGGCCACAGGAGGTTTTTAAAGAGAGGACTAAGAGGACAAAATCAGCATTTGAAGTCTGGTGTCGTAATAGCAGGGCATAGGTGAGATGACAGGTGGAAGGAGACAGAAGGAGAGACCATCTAGCTACTGAAGATGAGGATCTGAGTCAGGATGGCCACAACTGGGCTCCAGAAAGCTCCACTGGTCCTACACCACTGTGCTCCCAAATGTATGCAAAACCCTTATTCTCAAGCTGGCTAGCCATCCTCAGCCACTCCTGGATATGCCTTCTATGAGACTGACCACATTTCCTGAATGCTCAGCACCTATGATGAAGTCTTCCTCTCCCCTTGATTTGAACATCATCCCTTGGGTTTTCAAAGGCATATGGGTGGCCCTACCACACCCTAGCCTCCAGTTCTTAGATGTGACACAATCTACTCTACTTCTCTCTAGCTTTACTCTCACAGACCATAATCTTTGATTCATCCAGCTTTCTTGTTCTCTTACCTCCATAACACCTGTTTCTCGGAATCATCGACACCTAGCTTCGGGAAACGTGTCTTCTCCCGGTATCCTGCCCTCTCCTTCTTTTCCTTCATATTCTAGAATTCAGATCAGAGCTTCTACTACCCCTATGTCAGGCTCCTGAACTTCCACAGGCTCCCATTCTTTGTCCATCTACCTTAAAAAGTCCCGGCACTACAGCATTCCTGGGCATCTGAGCAGTTCCAGAAAAATCAGAGAGCCATGGGGACTGGAGGCCTGGGGAGATTATCCAGTCTCAGTTAGCTCGAAGCATAGTCATGGGTCTATTTGTTTGTGTTAGTTTCCCCTACCATTCACAACCTTCTCTAATATGCTCAAACCCTAGCTTGTTCTCTCCTCCCTCCCCACGCCCTCTTACTTCACAATGAAAGGGGTACCTGCCCTCAAGTTCAAAGCCAGTCCCTCCACCTTCACCCTTGGCCTCTGCTTCCCAATTCAGTCAATTGCACCCATTAATTCTGCAGTATAAGCTTCTATCTCCCCACTTGCTCCTTCCTCTAAAGTCTTAAAATCTATGTCACCTGTAATTATTACCTTATCTTTTGCCTTCTTTTCTGTTTTGAACTTCACGGAGAAAAAAAAGTCTGCACTCAATGTCCCCACTTCCTTATCTCCTAGTCACACTTTAATGTAAACTTGGTGTGATGTGCTCCTGCCCACACCCTCCCAGGCATATTGTTCTTGCCAAGTACATCTGCCTTCTGCCAAGCCAAATGGATGCTTCTCAGCTCTTAACTAACTTTATTCTTTGGTGCTCGTGACTCAGAATTCTTTCCTTCTTCTCTGTCTGCCACACTCTTTTCTGCTTCTTTCTCCTTACTATTGGACAATCCATCCACTCTTCCGGAAAATATTCACTGAACACCTACTTCATGCAAGGCTGATCATGAGTCTGGAGTCAGAAGTCAACCATAGGAACCAGAAGTCTGTGAAAGTACACTACTACAGATGAAAGTAGTGATGAAAGTAGTAGGTGGTCCAGAAGAGGCACAAAAGGAGTTGTCATTCCCACTTGGGAAGAAGGCTTCAGAGGGCAGCTGAAAGATGACAGAGCGCCTGCGGAAGGACTAGGGCGGCCATGCAGCCCTGGCAGGATTGCTGAGGAAGCAAAAACTGGAGACCTGATGTGGTCTGAGAACCCCAGATCCCCTGGGAGCTGTGGAGAGTGGCTGGAAGACAAGGGTAAGGGATCTTCTTGTCACTTGCTCCTCTTCCTTCACCAGCTCCCTAAAGTCACTGTCACACGGTGGCTCCCTTGTCTCTCTTCCCTTTCCCCTTCAGAACCCACTCCCTGAACAGTCTCACATCCACCACCATCTAGATGTACAAACATAACCTCATTCTTCTCCTGTGCTCTCTGTTGTGGTTGACGGTGTTACACTCCCCTAGTTCCCACAGATGACACCTGGGAGTCTGAACTTCCCCCGCCATCCTTCCTTTGCCCAGCAATATCCAAGTCTTGTCAATCTCCACATCCCTCTCGCATGTGACCCACAGTCAGGCTCTCAGCAGCTCCAAGGTAAACAATTATGAGGGCCTCATAACTGGCCTCCCTGCCTCAAATTTCATCCTCCATCTTCATGCCAGCCACTAGGTGACCTTTCTAAAACACAAATAGGCTGGAGACTCTTCCCTTCACTTCCTCTCACCACAGCAGGCCTCTTCACACTTCCCAAAAGAGTCCCCCTAATGGCAGAGAGAGTAAGCACACTCCCTGTGAAGGAGCCAGACTGGAGGCCAGTCGAACAACTTCACCATGATCCACTCAGGCTAGTTCTAGGGCCATCATAATACTCTAAATTATCACAGAATCATTCGACTTATTTGCAAGGATGTCCAAGCAAAACGATGCCCCAGGAAGACTGCACTGTCTATGTCTCTGGGCTTTGCATTCTCCCTAGCGTACCACCCCATGCTGCTATATACACCCATTTCCCTAACTGAGGAGCAGAAGAACACCAGCCCCCTCAGCCTGCCATACAGGCCCTCACAGTCCAGCCATGCTTGGCCCTCTATTACCACCTCTTGCCTTTCCTCACCTCATACTATGTTCTAGCAAAAACTTCTCTGTGTCCTCAGACTCTAGAACAGGGCCCGAGTAGAAAAAATTTTAACTAATTATCCTCTGGTTCAGAAATTGTCTTCAACCAGAGAGCCCCACTCGCTTTAAAACCTCAGACCTCCTGGTCTGCAATGGAATTCTAGAAAACTCGCTCTATTGTATTATTATTTTTATTAAAGTAATAAATTACTCACTTTTTCTAAAGTACACGTGTCCTTTAAAAAAAAAAGCAATACAGGAAAAAACAAAGAATGCAGCAAGACACTCAAACCATCCTCGCTGCCAGAATTAACCAGTGTTAACATTTAAGCGCCCTTTCAGAACTACTGCTACTCACATAGCTTTGTGATTGCTTATATGTCTATCTCTGGCACAAAGCAGCAAGCTCCTGGGGCCTGGTCTTATTCTTATATCAAACTCCTGCAGAATGCTGATGTTCACTGAGGGCTGGGACTCCCCAGGAGCCATGTCCCCCAGTAATCAAATCCCCTACTCCTTCCTACATGAGTCTCCTGCTTTTGCTGACCATGAGCTTTGAGCTCAAAGCTCTGGGCCCCTCTGTTCCCCCAGCTCCACCCCCACCTCTATCTGCCACCTTCCCCACCTGTTCCCTGTGTTCTCTTGGGTAGAGATTTGGCAGGTGAGACTCTGGTGGCCCCTCTAATTACAGGGGAATTGACAGAGCGGGGTGGAGAAATGTATATTCTTAGCTGTAGTGAAGAGAAAGGAGATCAAGAAAAAACATGTTCTGTCGGAACTCTCCTCGGCTCCTGCTCCTGGACTCAGCAGGCTCCCAGGGTCTTGAACTTGAAAAGTTACGGAACGAGAGAGAGTGAGCAAGAAAAAGCTCTGGGGAAGGTGATGGGAGGGGAGGAAAATGGTTAACATTGCTGTCAGGATATTTGTTTTGGAGAGGTTTGCAAAACAGTGAAATGTGTTTACTGTTCAACGTTGGAGCGCTAACAAGAAATAGATACAGAAGCAGTGTGATGCTAACTGCCTTTGACACTGGTGATGGCCCTTTGGTTGGAACAAATTCACCCAGTGCCGAAATGGATTATTTCATACGTCTGTTGTCTTGAGAGCCACCCTTTGCAAATATTCTAATGCCCTAGTTGGCTTATCTGCCCACTTACTGATTTTTTTTTAAGGTAGATTGGTGTGAAGAAGCATCAGGTAGGAGGGACCTCAACAGGAGCTGAGGGTTGGGGAAGATGAAGTCATCTGATGGGAACTACACCCAGCTCCGGGCCCTCAGGTCAGAAGCTGCACTGCCTCCTAGGGCCATCATGGGACAATTCATTCTGAACTGCCAGTATCACTCTTCGCAACTACACAAGGGGGAGAAAACTCTTATCATCCCCATTTCATAGATGAACTGAGACACACAGATGTTATGTGACCCAGTGTCAATCACACTGTTTAATGGCAGAGCTGACATTTTGAAATCCTGCGATCTCCCTCCCCCCTTAACCTTTTCATTGTGTCCTGCCTTTTGGGAAAGAAAATCAAAGCCTCTTCTCTCCAGTCAACCTGAGCTAAGTCCACACTCTCCCATCTCTCTCTTCAGTTGGTTTCTGCTGCAGACATGCTGGACCTTGTCTGCAGTTTTCACGTAGGAAAAGGGGTTCAAATTTAGAGGTCTGGGAATGAAGCTAATTCTACCTACCATAATTATAATAACAATGTCTATTTATATTTGCCTAGTGATTTATATTTTTTTAAATGTTTCAAATATATTTTCAAAAATAGATAGCATTGGTATAGTCCAGGAATGACAGTTAAGTACACACATTTACGCCAACTCTCACTGTGTTGAGCTTTGAGTTGAGATGAATTCTGAGGCCAAATCCATGTTCTGTGGGAAAGAGTTTCAGAGTTAATGCACAGAATCTTCTATGAGCATGAAATGGTTAAGGGATGGCTTGCAGGCTGCATACAGTAGATTTACATGATAAAAATACTTAATTCACTCAAATGCATATAATTTTTCATGCTCTATAAAAAGAGAGATGAGAGAAAATGTTAAAAGTGTGGGTGAATCTACCCATTCTTACACTCAGCAATCACGTAGGGGGTGATGGGCTTTCAGCCCCCTTACACATCTCCTGGTATGAGCATCTTACTACACTAACTAAGATGCTGGTATTTGAAAGAAATAGCATGTGTTTTCATACAAAGGACCTGATGAAACAAAGCTGATGAAAGAAATCAAAGAACTAAATGAATTTAAAGATGCTCTATGTTCATGAATAAAAAAACTCAATATTGTCTAAATGACAATGTAATCTTTGGATTCAATGCAGTCCCGAGAAGAACGTCACCAGTTTGTTTTTTGGATACTGACAACCTGTTTCTAAAGTTTATACGGAGAGTCAGAAGACCCAAAATAGTCAAAACAATATTAGAATAGGACAAAGAGGAGTGAAACTAACTGACTATAAAGCTATGATAGTCAAGACAATAGGCAAATAGATCGATGGACCAGAAGAGAAAATACAGACATAGACTCATACAACTATAGTCATCTATTCTTTGATAAAGGAGCGATGGTAATACAGTAGAGAAAAGATAGCTTTTACAAAGCAGTGAAAATTAAAATGATTACTATTCATTACCCATTAAATTGGAGGTTTCTTTTTTAAACATGGAAGTTAGGCCAATTTGATAATACGTACCACAACTTTTAAAATATCCATCACCTTTTACCCAGCAATTTCACCTTAATTATTGGCAACTTACACAATGAAAAATAACAAATAAGAATAAAATTAAAGTAGCCGGGCTCAGTGGCTCAGCCTGTAATCCCGCGCCTTGGGAGGCTGAGGTGAGTGAATTTCCTGAGACCGCAGGTTCGAGACCTGCCTGGGCAACTTGGTGACACCTCATCTCTACAACAAATCAAAAAATTAGCCAGGTGTGGTAGCGCACACCTGTAGTTCCAACTACTTGGAAGGCTGAGACAGAAGGATCGCCAAAGCCCAGCAGGTTGAGGCTGCAGTGGCCAGGAGTGGCCACTGCACTCCAGTCTGGGCGACAGTGAGACTCCAACTCCAAAAAAAATTTAAATTTAATTTAATTTAATTTAATTTAATTAAACTAACAGATATGTTCACTATAGCAATAATAATAATAATATTAGAAAATGCTAAAACAATCTCAATGTCTAATAATAAAAAGGATATTCAGTTGAGTACTATGTACACAGCCATTAAAAATGATATTATAGGTACTTAATTTGAGAAAGTTTAAAATCTGGAGGAAGTTATTTTGCATTGTTGCTTTTGCATAAATTTTATAAGATTTTCTACATAGACAATTATACTGGAAAAAAGGTAGTTTTACATCTTCTTTTGCAGTGTAAATACGTTTATATCTTTTTCTTGTATTATTGTGTTGGTTAGGCAGCTATACAATTTTGAATAGAAATGGTAGAGTAAACTTTACCTCATTCCTGGTTTTAGGAGAAAAGCATTTAGTATTTTGCCACTCTTTGCCTTGCTCTTGATCTTAGGGGGAAAGCATTTAGTATTTCACCATTAAGTATGATGTTAGTTGTAGGAAATTTGTAAACACGCTTTATCAGGCTAAATATGTTCCCTTCTTTTTCTAGTTTGCAGACAGGTTTTTTTAATCAGGAATGGTGTGGGATCTTATCAAACTTTTTTCTTGTTCTGAAATGATTGTCTGGTTTTGCCTTTTTAGGTTGTTGATATTATGAATTGCATTAATTAATTTTCAAGAGTGAAACCAACCTGTGTTCCTGGAAGAGATCACACTTAGTCATAATGTATTATCTTTTATTTCTAAAATTTGATTTAAAATTTTTTCATCTATATTCATGGAGAATATTGAACTGTAGCTTTGTAATGCTTTAGTCTGGTTTTCATATCCAGGTAATGTCAGTACCATAGAAAGAATAATAAAGTATTCTCTTTTCTTAATTTTCTGAAAGATTTTGTGTAAAATCAGTATTATTTCTTCTTTAAACATCTGATAGTATTTGTAAGCAAAGTCACCTGGCTTTTTTGTATGGAGGAGTTTATAGTAACAATTTCTATTTTTTTCACAGATGTAAAGCTGTTGAGGCCATCTTTCTGAGTAAGCATTGGTGGTTTCTCTTTCTAGAAGTTTATCCACTCTATTTAAATTGTCCAATATATCAGCATAAAGTTTATGATAATAATCCCTTATTATCTCTTTAATAACTGCAGAATCTGTGATGATGTCACCTCTCTTATTCCTCATATTAGTAATATTTGCTTCTCTCTTTCCTAATCTGTCTGACTAGATGCTTATCGATTTTCTTAAGAAACCAACCTTCTTAATTGATTTTTCATAATTTTTTTGTTTTCTATTTCATTGACTTCCTCTTTGACCTTTTCTATATTTTTCACAATTAGTTTGCATTTACTTTCCTTTTAATTTCCGGGTATCTTAAAGTGAAATCTAGGGCCATTGATTTGAGATCTTCCTTTTCTTCTAAAAAGACAGTGCTACAGCTTTTCCCATAAGTACTGTTTTGGTGTAATCCTATACATTTTGACATGCTATGTTTTTGGTTTTATTTGATTCAAAATACTGTCTAATATTTCTTTTAACTACTCCATTTTCTCCTCAGTTATTTGAAAGTGTATCATTTTAATTTCTAAATATTTGGGAATTGTCCAAATATCTTTCTGTCATTGATTTCTGATTTAATTCCACTGTGATTGGAGAACATATGTCATGTTACTTGAATCCTTTTAAATATATTGAGGCTTGTTTTATTAACCAGAATATGGCCTACCTTGATAAAATTCTTGCATGCACTTAAAAATAATGTGCACTGTGTTGTTGCAGGTTAAAAAGTTGTATGAATATCAATTAGGTCAACTTGTTTTGCTGTTTGTCTTCTATATTTTTACTAAGTTTCTATCTACTTGTCCTACCAATTATTGATAAAGGGATGTGGAAGCCTCCAAACAGAATTGTGGATTTGTCTATTTCTTCTTGCAATTGCTTTATATATGTTTAAGCTTTGTTATCAAGTGCATAAATATTTAAATGTCTTCTTAATGATCTGGCCCCTTTATCATCATAAATGACACAAAATGACTTCTTTATCACAGTTAATAAATTTTCCTGAATTGTACTTTCTTTGACATTAGAATAATCACTTCAGCTTTTTTCATTGATTTTTGCATGATGTATTGCCTATCTTTTTACTTTTAAGCTATTCATGTCTACTTAAGCATTTATTTATTTATGTATTCATTTATTTATTCTGGTGACGATAATTTACCGATTATTTCTCTATATTTGATGTTAGTTTCTTATACATATGATATTGATGGATTTCATTTATATCCAGTCTGATAATCTCTGAATTTTAATCGGACCATTAAGATTATTTACACTATTTAAATGGTTGACTTTAATCTGTTGTCTTGCTATTTGTTTCTGCTTCTACCTCGTCTTTATTTTTTCTTTCTTATTTTTCTGCTCTTTTTTGTATTGAGTAATTTTTATATTTCCATTTATCCCCTCTGCTGGCTTAATAACCATAAGTGTGGACTTTTTAGTGACTATTTTAGGGTTAAAATAATACATATTTTATCATCTATTTTCAAATAGTATACCTATTCATGTTTAGTATTAAAAACATTCAAAAGCATATTTTCTTTCTCCCTTCCAAAGCTGTGTGCATATTTTATCTTTACATATTTGAGAAACCACACAATACATTATTATTACTTTTTCATTAAGCAATGAATTGTCTTTAAAGATATTTAAATAATAATAAAAAGACTTTTATATTTATTCTTGCAATTACAAATTACAGTATTCTTCATCTTTTTCTGTAAATCCAGATGTTCACCTGGTATCATTTTCTTCTGCTCAATCAACTTCCTTTAACATTTCCTTTGTGGTGCAGATCTACTAATAATGAATTCCTCCAGCTGTTGTATGTCTGAAAAAGTCTTTATACTACCTTTATTTTTTTACTTCACTTGGTATAGAATTCTAGGGATACTTTTTCTAGGGAAGCTTTTTCCTTAGTACTGTGAAAATATTACTCCACTGTGTTCTCACTTACATTATTTCTAATAAGAAGTCTGCTGTCAACCTTACCTTTGTTCCTCAGTATGTAGTGTGTCTTTTTTTTTCCTTCCCTGCTTTGAAGATGATCTCTTTGCCACTGGTTTAAACTAATTTTACATAATTACTATGTGGCTTGCTCTAGTTTTGTTTATGTTTCTTATGCTAGAATTTCATTGAGCTTCTTGTATCTATGGGCTAATGGTTTTTATCAAATTTGGGGATTTTCTGGCTATCATTTCAATATTTTTTCATTCCCCTCCCACTTCTATCTGGCTTCATGGACTGCAATTAAATGTATGTTAGACTGCTTGAAATTGTCCCACAGCTCACTAAAATGAGCAATAATTTTCCATTTTTTCTGTGTGATTCACTTTGAATAACTTCTACTATGAGCTCTTCAAATTCATAAATCTTTTATTCTACGATGTTCATTCTGTTATTGTCACCTTGTGTGTTTTTCATATAAGGCATTATTTTGTTTTGTTTTTAGAAATGAGGTCTCACTCTGTCACCCAAGCTGGAGTGGAGTGGCATAATAATAGCTTATGTAGCCTTGAACTCTTTGACTCAAGTGATTCTTCGCCTCAGCCTCCTGATTAGCTAGAATTATAGGTACACCAACACACACATCACCACAGAGTAGAGTAGAGTGGTTTTTACCCATTTCTAGTGGTGACAAGACTAATGTTGGTACCATGTGGGCTCTGATATTGCCTGTTCTGCTCTTTTTAAGTCATTCTGTCTCCAGTCTTCAATAGTTTTCTCATCCACATATGCTAATCAGTACTTAGCTGAAGGCTCATGCATGTCCTACTGAATCTTCAGAACTCTTTCTCCCCCTCACTACTCTTCCTCTTTCAAGGACACAGACTCACATGCACACATGCATGCACATTCTCATTCTCTGCTTCTCTCTCTCTCTCTCTCTCTCCCTCCCTTTCTTTCTGGAAAGTTTCCCTGGCCCAGCTTCTTTTGTTTCCCTTAACTCCCAGCCTCAAATCCTCAACTTGGGGAGAAACTTGGGCTTTGTGATTTTCTCCCTCTCTGTACTATGACCTGAAATCTCTCTGCAGGTACTAAACTGGGGAAACCTTAGACATTACATAATTTGCTTCCCATCTGTCAAGATTTGCTGTTGTCTAATAACTGGTCTTGAAAGTTGTAGTTTCATATATGTGTGCATACATGCATGTGTATGTGTGTATATAAACACATATATACATACAAGGGGGGAATCCCCAAAATTGAATTATCTTTTCGGAGGACAAGCCCCTTGCAGTACATTCAGAATTTCTTCCTCCAGCTCAAGCAGTCAAAGTTTTTATCTGGAAGTTTTTAGAAGATTGTATCATGATTTGCAGAAGAAACTTCCTGAGGTGACTGGTTCTTACACCATGACAATGTACCTACCCACACCATGCTTAGTGTTCAGTTTTTGACCAAAATCATAACCCCTGTGCCCCATCCTCCCTATTCACCCATCTTGCCCAGGGTGACTTTTTATTGTTTCCTCAGATGAAAAAGTCCTCAAAGGGAAATGTTTTGCTAATGTGGAAGAAGTGAAACAAAAAACAGCAAAAGCACTAAAAGGCTCAAAACTGATGAGTTCCAAAACTGTCTTGAGCAATGGGGAAAGGGTCTTGATAGGTATATCGCATCAGAGAATACTTTGAAGTTGACTGATATTTAAACATACAAGAATAAATACACAATTTTTAATAAGTAACTTCTGGTTTGGGGGGTTCCCTTTTGTATGTGTATATGTTTCTGTGTGTATACATATGCATATATACACATACATATAGTATTTTGTCCTTTTTTTCATTTTTTTATATAAGGGTATAAGTCAGGACCTTGTTAATCTATTATACCAGAAGCAGGGATTCTGACTGATATAATTTTATTCCACAAGAGATATAAGCTCTTTAGAAGCTGGTATAAGGAACTTTTTTCCAAAGCAATTTATATCTGGGCCTCTGAGAAACAGAAACACAGAAAAAGACAGATTGTGGGTGAACATGTACTTCAACTACTTAAAACAAAAGAAAAAAATTAAATATTAAAATTAAGTTAGTCTGTATAGTAAAACACACCATAAAAAAGTCAATATCCATATTTTAAAATAGTAGAAGATATTTGCAATGTACAAAGCTAAAAAGATAGTTTATAATTAAAATTTCACTGTAGGGACTTCCGGCAAGATGGTGACAGAGCATCCTGGTCTATGAAACCCTCTGCAAAGGAGAACGCAGAGGGTCTCTGGCTCTCTCCCTGGGGGCTGCGGACCCCAACGTCGGCAGTCTGCTCTGCACTCGGAGCTCAGCGTCACCACCGCTGAGGCATCACAGCGGTCTGGACAGCCACTGCAGCCGCAGACACAGCAGCTGCCGGCGCCACAGCAGCCTCTGTGGCAACCATAGCACATCGCGACACCTGTGCCTGAGGCGATCCACGACCTCATCCTTGAAGCCCCTGCAGGCAAGATCTGCTGGGATCGCTGCCACCTCTTCTGCACTGTGACGTCCTGCTGGCCATGGGTCTCCTCCCATGTGCCCTGAAGCAGGCTCCAATCTCTGGCATCTGCCGGACTCCTGTCTGGCTCTACCCCCACTGGGGTGAGCAGATGAGATGGCACCACCTGCTGGCGAATCAAGGTAACAATACCAAAACGGGAGAAACAAGCTTGAAAAAGAGACACAGGCCAGATTTGAGTGGTGAACGGAGGGTGATCTGAACTGTCCTTCACAGCAGGCCAGGGGAAACTGACCCTAACTGCAAATTAATTTACCAGCTTGAAAAGAAAGCCAGAAATCAGAGCTGAAAGGACATTGGGCTTAAACAAAAATCTCAGAGTGTACTCAATTGGTTCTATTAGTTTAATGACTTAATACTATTCCTACTGGTTTGTTCACTTTTTTTTCTTTTCCTCTTCCTTTTCTTCTCTTTTCTCCTCTGTGTAAACCATATCTTTGTATAGAGGAACAGCACACCAATAAGGTGGTTGGTTAGCTTGTATGTTAGCATCATTGTATGTTTTATTTTTTTGTATGGGAATTGGGTTATTCTGTAGCCATGGTCTATTGTTTTTATCTGTTTCAGTATAGGCCTCTCTCTCCATTTGTTGGTACACTTGTCTGTTTCCCCCACTTACTCTCTCTCTCCACCCCCCTCTTCCTCCCACTGTCCACTCCATTCTCTTCCCTCTGCTAACCACATTTTATTTCAGGGAGTAAACCTATAGCCCCACTGCACAGACAGATTCCAAGGCAGTGGGAAGTGGTTTTCAGATTATCCATACACCTCCCAGCAAATACCAGGACCTGCAGATACATTTTGAATCACAGCTCCCCCTTTAAGTAAATCTCAAAACTGCAAAAAGGACCACCCCCAACCTACAGAGCAACTCCAGAACTGAACAAAGTAAGAGGACATACATAAAGAATAGGAGATTGAACAAACAGAAGCAAAACCAATCTCTCTACCCCTGAATAAAAGAATTAAAGAAGACAGTGACGTGGAAGGGAAGGAAAAAGTAGGGAGGGGGAAAACTGCACAAATGAAGAAAAACCAAAAGAAAAATATAGGTCTCACACAGACCCCTGGGAGATCAGACACTGAGCAAACAGATTCCGGAACACAAACAATGAAGAGCACCCAGAATGACTGGTCACATGCAACAAACCCAGACATCATGACATTAATAGAAAGAATTTTAAAAATTGAGGAGAGACAAGAGGAAAATAGGAAGGAGCTGATGTTGAAATAACAGCAGTAAAGAATACTGTGATGGAAATAAATAACAAATTAATAAGCATGGGAAGCATAATTAGCCAAGCAGAAGAAAGAATCTCAGAGCTCGAAGACCAAAACACAGAACTAACCCAAACTGTCAAAATCATAGAAAAGAAGCTCAAAAAGACAGAACAAAACCTTCAAGAGATGAATGATCACTTCAAGAGACCGAACCTAAGAGTAATTGGCCTTCCTGAGGCAGAGAGAGAAACAGAGGCCACACTGGAACAAATATTTCATGAAATCATTCAAGAAAACTTCCCTCATCTCATCAAGGATGAAAAAATTCAAACACAAGAGATTCAGAGAACCCCTGCAAGACAACAAATGAGAAGACCAACTCCCAGACATATAATAATTCACCTAAACATAGTAGGTATAAAAGAAAAAATCCTAAAGGCTGCAAGAGAAAAAGGTCAGACTACGTACCAGGAAAGACCAATTAGAACAGCAGCAGATTTATCTACAGAAACCCTCCAGGCTAGGAGAGCTTGGAGCCCTGTCTTCAAAGTTCTAAAAGATTAACAATTTCAACCGAGAATAACCTACCCAACCAACCTAAGCTTCATCAGTGAGGGAGAATGGAAATCTTTCCCAGATATCCAATCCCTAAGAACCTACGCTGCCACAAGACCACCTCTACAAGAAACACTTAAGAAAGTATTGAACACAAAAGAAAAGAAACAAAGAACAACAATGTTCTTCACAAGAATACAGGCAAAAGATTAAAAACACACATGAGCCAACTCCAAAACCAAAAGAAAAACAACACACAAACAGGAAGAACAGCAACTCTGTAAGAACATTATGATAGGGATCAACTCTCACATTTCAATAATTAGTTTGAATGTGAATGGACTAAATGCACCACTGAAAAGACATAGAATGGCAAAATGGATAAAATAACATCAGGCAACAATCTGTTGCCTTCAAAAGACTCACCTCACTAGAAAGGAACTCACAGACTCAGGAAAGAGAACGGGAAACAAATTTTCAGGCGAATGGAACACAAAAGAAAGGAGGAGTCACGATCTTAATCTCAGACAAAATACCCTTTAAGTTGTCAAAAACTTAAAAAGATACAGAAGGCCACTACATAATGATAAAAGGTTCAATCCATCAACAAGAAATATCCATCCTAAACACATATGCACCGAACATAGCAGCACTGACTTTCATAAAGCAGCTCCTAGTAAACTAAAAAAAGATATCGACTCCAATACCATCATAGCTGGGGATTTCAATACCCCACTCACAACCCTAGACAGATCATCAGGACAAAAATTCAGCAACAAGATCCGAAACCTCAGTGTGACTCTTGATCAAATGGACTTAATTGATACCTACAGAACCCTCCATCCAAAGATCACAGAATACACATTCTATTCATCCCCGCATGGAATGTACTCTAAGATCGACCACATACTTGGCCATAAATCAAGCATAAGCAAATTTAAAAGGACTGAAATTTTACCATGCAGCTTCTCGGACCACAGTGGAATAAAAATAATCATTAACATCAACAAGGTCCCCCGAAAACCCAAAAAGACATGGACACTAAACAGCATGATGCTAAACAACTTCTGGGTCAATGATGAAATCAAAACAGAGATTAAAAGATACCTGGAGAGCTGGGCTCGGTGGCTCAGCCTGTAATCCCACGCCTTTGGGAGGCTGAGGTGAGTGGATTGCCTGAGCCCGTGGGTTTGAGACCCGCCTGGGCAGCAAGACCTCATCTCTACAATAAATCAAAAAATCAGCCGGGCGTAGTGGCGCGCACCTGTAATTCCGGCTACACGGAAGGCTGAGGCGGAAGGATCGCCGGAGCCCAGCGGGTCGAGGCTGTGGTGGCCAGGAGCGGCCACTGCACTCCAGTCTGGGTGACAGAGTGAGACTCCAACTAAAAAAAAAAAAAAAAAAAAAAGATACCTGGAAACAAATGAAAATGAAGAAACATCTTACCAAAATAAAAAGCTGTAGTAAGAGGGGAATTTATATCCCTACAAATGCACATGAAGAAAATGGAAGGATCACAAAATAACAGCCTAACAAGCCACCTAAAAAAAACTGGAAAAGCAAGACCACAAAAACCCTAATTTCAGCAGAAGAATTCAGATCACCAAAATAAAAGCCCAAATCCAGGACATAGAAGACAAAAAAGATAACACAAAAAATCAATGAAACAAAAAGCTGGTTCTTCCAAAGGATAAACAAGATCAATGGTCCCCTAGCTAGACTGATCAAGAAAAAGCCCAAATAAACACAATCAGAAACACAAAAGATGAAGTCACACCTGATCTTGAAGAAATACAAAAGATCATTAGAGACTACTAGGTACACTTGTATGGAAACAAACTTGAAAACCTTTTGGAAATGGAGGACTTTCTGTCATCACACAACCTGCCTAGGTTGAAACAAGAAGAAATTGAGACCCTAAATAGACCGATAACAATCAAGGAAATTGACTATGTAATAAGAAAACTACCTAAAAAAGCCCTGGATCAGATGGCTTTCCAGCAGAATTCTACAAGTATTTAAGGAGGAGCTTATATCAATCCTACTGAAGGTATTCCAGGCGATTGAGAAAGGCGAAACTCTCCCCAAATTATTTTACGAAGCTAACATCACATTGATACCCAAGCCAGGTAAAGGCCCAACAAAGAAAGAGAACTACAGGCCAATATCTTTGATGAACATAGATGCTAAATTTCTCAATAAGATCCTAGCAAACTGGATTCAACAACGCATCTCAAAAATCATCCATCATGACCAAGTAGGCTTCATCCCTGGGATGCAAGCCTGGTTCAACATTTGTAAAACCTTAAATGTAATTAAATACATCAACAGATGTCAAAACAAAAACCATATGATTATATCAGTAGACGCAGAAAAAGTTTTTGATAAAATCCAGCACCCATTCTTGATAAAAACCCTCAAACAGCTAGGCATACAGGGAACATACCTCAAAATAGTAAAAGCCATCTACGAGAAACCCACAGCCAGCATACTCCTAAATGGACAAAAACTGGAAACATTTCCCCTGAAAACTGGAACAAGACAAGTATGCCCACTCTCACCCCTCCTGTTCAATATGGTATTGGAAATCCTGGCTAGAGCAATCAGAGAAGAGAAGGCATCAGGGGTATCCAAACAGGAAAAGAGGAAGTCAAGCTATCCCTCTTTGCAGATGACATGATCGTGTACCTTGAAAACCCAAGAGAATCTGTCAAAAACCTCCTTACACTGATAAAGGACTTTGGAAAAGTCTCAGGATACAAAATAAATGTGCAAAAGACAATCGCATTTCTTTACACCTATCATAAACAAACAGAAACCCAAATAAAAAGCACAACTCCATTCACAATAGCCACAAAAAAATGAAATACCTTGGCATCTTCCTAACCAGAAACGTGAAAGACCTTTACAATGAAAATTACAAAACACTGCTCAAAGAAATCAAAGATGACACAAACAAGTGGAAAAATATCCCATGCTCATGGACTGGAAGAATCAACATTGTGAGGATGTCCATCCTACCTAAGACAATCTACAGATTTAATGCAATACTCATCAAATTACCAGCAACATTCTTCTCAGATCTAGAAAAAACAACACAGGAATTCATATGGAAACACAAACGACCAAGAATAGCCAGAACAATCCTCAGCAAAAAAAACAAACCAGGTAGTATCACATTACCAGACTTCAACTTTACTATAAAGCTACAATAATCAAAACAGCTCGGTATTGGTACAGGAACAGGCATATAAACCAATGGAATAGAATTGAGATTCCAGAAGCAAAACCTCAATTTCTCAACCAACTCATCTTGGACAAAGCCTCCACCACCTACCACTGGGGAGAGGAGAACCTATTCAGTAAATGGAAAACTGGCTCACCACATGCAGAAGATTGAAACAGGAACCCTATCTATCCCCATACACAAAAATTAACTCTAAATGGATCAGAGACCTAAATGTAAAACCTCAAACCATAAGAACCTTAGAAAATGAAGGACATACCCTCATGGTATGGCATCCAATTCCTGAACAAAACCCAAAACCCACAGGCCATAAGAGAGAAGATAGACAAGTGGGACCTCATTAAACTGACAAGCTTCTGCAAAGCCAAAGAAACCATCAAGAGAGCAGGGAGACAGCCTACAGATGGGGAAAAAGTATTTGCCAACTCCAGGTCTGACAAAGGCTTAACATCTTGGATCTACAAGGAACTCAAATGTGCTGAAAAGAAAAAAACAAGCAATCCCATTATAAAATGGGCAAAAGATATGAACAGACACTTCTCAAAGGAAGACATCCTAGCAGCCAACAGACACATGAAAAAATGTTCAACCTCATTAATCATCAGGGAGATTCAAATCAAAACCACACTGAGATACCACTTAACTCCAGTCAGAATGGCAATTATCAATAATTCAAAAAATAACAGTTACTGGAGAAGGTGTGGCGAAAAGGGAACACTTCTACACTGTTGGTGGGAGTGCAAACTAGTACAACCTCTACAAAAAACAGTATGGTCCTCCTAAAAGCTCTAAATATTGACCTCCCATATGACCCCACAATCCTCCTCCTGGGAATATACCCTGAAGAACTCAAATCACTTTATAAAAAAGATACCTGCACACATATGTTTATCGCAGCATTGTTCACAATAGCAAGAACCTGGAAGCAACCATGCTGTCCATCAAAAGAGGACTGGATTTAAAAAAATGTGGTACATATACATGATGGAATAGTATGCAGTCATAAAAAAGTACAAAATCATGAATTTTGCAGCAACCTGGATGAAACTAGAGTCTATAATACTGAGTGACCTCTCACAGAAACAAAGATCTGAGTATCACATGTTCTCACCCATATAGTGAACCTTAAACATCCAATGCAATACTATAAGAAAATAACTGACAGTGGTGGGAAACTATGGGCGGGGAGGGAGATGGGATTAACGGTAGTAAATATCTGTCTGGTTATGGGGAGACACCTCTTATCAACAAGGGTGCCTAAACACAGCGTATTTGTATATCTAACCCTTAGCTGTACCCCACAATATCATAATTTTAAAAATTGATTAAAAAAACTTCACTGTACAATATGGTAACATTAGCCATATGTGGCTATTGAACACTTGAAATGTGACTAGTCTACACTGAGGCTCACTAGAAGTGTAAGATATACACCAGATTTAGAAGATTTATTTTGAACAAACTGATTTATTGCATGCTAAAATGATAATATCTTGCATATACTTGGGTTAGATAAAATATATTATTAAAAATAGTTTCACTGATTTCTTTTTACTCTTTAAATTTTAATTTCTGTGTGTGCCTCACATTATATTTCTATTGAACAATGTTGATTTCAAGTACAAAAAGAGCTCTTGGAAATCAACAAGATAAAGACAAGAACCTCAGTAGAAAAATGGGCAACAGATACAAACAGGCAACTTAGAGAAGGGAGGCAATTTATAGAAGGGAAAATTAAAAATAACTCAAAATAAGCATTTGAATATCAACTCAAAATAATTAAGAATAAGATAAATTCAAATTAAAACAGCAATAAAAATACTTTACAGACTGTAAAATATCATAAAATTGAATGATGCCAAGAGACATTAGGGATTAAGAGAAGCAGAAACCCTCTGCACTGATGATGAGGTGTGGATGGACATAGCTATTCTAGGATAGCTATAAACAATCTGCCAATACTTAGTCAAATTAATTACATGCGTATATTACAGCCCCGAAATTCTATAGATATAGATACTCCTATATCTATATGCCAGATAAATTTTAATGGCTCCAAAGGGGCATAAGGACACTGGTTGTAATACTATCTGTTGTGTCCAGGAGTCAGAGGCAACCTGAGTGCCAATAACTAGAAAAGAGGAAAGAGGACACTGTATGTGGTGATTACTCGCCCTAGGGTACTATGCAGTAGTTGAAAGCAGTAGACTATAATTACACACAGCAATGTTGATGGGTCGTAAAAACATAGTGAATGGGAGCCGGGCTCGGTGGTTCAGCCTGTAATCCCGTGCCTTTGGGAGGCTGAGGTGAGTGGATTGCCTGAGCCCGCAGGTTCGAGACCCGCCTGGGCAGTGAGACCTCATCTCTACAATAAATCAAAAAAATCAGCCAGGCATGGTAGCGCATGCCTGTAATTCCGGCTACTTGGAAGGCTGAGGCGGAAGGATCGCCAGAGCCCAGCAGGTCGAGGCTGCGGTGGCCGGAAGCGGCCACTGCACTCCAGTCTGGGCGACAGAGTGAGACTCCAACTCAAAAAAAAAAAAACATAGTGAATGGTGAAGAATGTATGAAACAATGTGGGTATGTGCTTGTGTGTGTGCATATAAAACAATATCCAATTTCAGGAACATAACATAAATTTGCACATTAAATCCACTAGAATATGGCTCTCTACCAGTAGGGTAGGGAAATAGGTAGGGAATGATTTAAGGACAAAGGAGGAGAAACAAATAAACATGTACACAAACTTTTATTCTTACAACAGAGAGACCTTGCCTGAACCAGTAATGATAATGTACCTTGAACCGGAAATATAATAAACTCAACTCTCTACATTTTGGGTTGAAAAGAAAAAATATTGGGGATGGCCATTTTTAGCTATTTAAAGAAAAATAGGCAAGAAGTACTGCATTTTGAGCACCTAATTTATCTGAATTTCCTCTCATCCAAGGCAAGGGAAACACACTTGACTTACAAATCTGAGTTGTATCAAAATGTACACAGCTATTTGTCAGATGAGACAAACTTTATCCTAGCACCTAATTCTCAAAATAACATCTACCTTAGACTAGCACTCGAGATATTTGCACTATGCTCAAAGGCAGCCTTTAACAAGGGCTCACACAGGAGAATGAGAGGTGATGGTAAGGAAGTAGAGAAAAGAATGCAGAGGGAGAGAGAAGACAAAAGTCAAGAGCCTCCAGCCTCCATTTCAACTCTGCTGATCTATTTCAAGCATTAAGTTTCCACATAAACTTTTATTTGATAAAAGGATTCTGTGATTAAAAAGGGGAAAAATGAGAGCCATTCTCCTAGGCCTCTACATAAGATATTGGGCAATATAATGAACAGTATCTCCAACAGCAGTTATACAAAAGTTGCAGAATATTCTTCATATCACTGTTCTTTTTATCAACACTAGATGAAAATTGAAGGCATAATATTAGATTACTGTTTTGTGAAAAGGCACTTCTATGGGAAGTTAAAGTTATATAGTATACTGTGTGTCTTCCTGCTAATAGAAGTCACTGCAGAGAGAATGAGTAGAGAACCCAGGGTAATTGATGGTTAATACCTCATAGACTAACTCTCCAAGGTTTTTGTCAGGCTGCTTTCAGGAGATTTAAATAACAAGTAAGTGCCCCTAAGTTACAGATATGTTCAATTTTTGACTGAAAGGGGGCCATCTATTTTAAAGAAAATTGAAACGTTAGTAAGCACAAAGATCCTGCTTTTTATTTTTATTCACATGAAGAGCCTGCTGGCTCCCCACAATACACCTACATGCATGCACATATACACACAAATCCCCAAACACCTGCATGGAAGTGAGTTGCAGAGGCATCTACGGGTAGGGTTAAACTTCCTGTAGGTATTTGAAAACAGCTTTTCTACCTGCACAAGTACTTGAATAGTGGTTCAGTTGAAGTCCTGTTAAATACCTCACAGAAAAGAGAAAAGATAATTTTTGCCTAGGCAATTATAAGGTCAGCCATAACCAATCAGTAGCTACTTGGCCATAGAAGACGCTTGATGTTTTCGTTCTTCTTGTGGATCATCAGCATGTCTTCTTCTCATGCACTTCAGACACCAGGATGGCATCTGAGATGCTAGATTGGATTTAGGAGATAAAAGTGGCTTGCAGGCAACCCAGCACAGACTCAAAGGAAATAGAAAAGTTTGCTCATGAACTTTCAGCTTCTGCTATTGATAGAGTAGCTATTATTTCACTATTTTCCATACCAATAGCAAACTGTTTGAGGGACTTGGGGTGGGGGGAAAGCAACGAGACACTAGAGAGGACATGACTTAAGAAGGGGGATATATTGGTTTGCTAAGGTATCAAAACAAAGTACGAAAAACTGGGTAACTTAGTCAGTTCAGGCTACTATAACATAATGTCATAGAGTGGGTGACTTATAAACCACAGAAATTTGTTTCTTACAGTTCTGAAGCCTAGAGGCCCAAAGTCAGGATGCCAACATAGTTGGATTCTGATAAAGACCTGCTTCCAAACTACAGTCTACCAACTTCTAGTTTTATCCACACATGGCAGAAAAGGGCAAGAGAGTTCTCTGGGGTCTCTTTAATAAAGGCACTAATCCCTTTCGTGAGAGCTCCACCCTCATGACTTAATTGCCTCCCAAAAGCCCCACCTTCTAATTCCATCACAATGAAAGTTAAGACTTCAACATGTGAATTGCAAGGGAGAACCACATTCAGTCCGCTACACAGCGTGACTTAAAAAACAAATGTGTTATCTTACAGTTCTGGAGGCTAGAAGTCCGAGATCAAGTTGTTGGCACAGTTGGTTCATTCTGAGTGTGTGAAGAAGAATCTGCTCCATACATCTCCTCTAGTTTCTGGTGGCTTTGTAGCAATTTTTATCATTTCTTGGCTTGCAGAAACATCACCCCAATTTCTCTATTATCATCACATGAAGTTCTCCTTGTGCATGTGTCTCTGAGTCATAATTTCCCACTTTTTAATAGAACACCAGTCAAATTGGATTAGGGCCCACCCTATGACCTCATTTTAACTTGATTACCACTTAAAGACCCTATCTTCAGCTAAAGTCACTTTCTGAGGTATAGGTTAGGACAGCAGTCCCCAACCTTTGTGGCATCAAGGACCAGTTTAGTGGAAGACAATTGCAAAGGGTGTCATAAGGCATTAGAGTCTTATGAGAAGCATACAACCTAGATCCCTCACATGTACACAATAAGGTTAGTTCTTTCACAATAAGGTTAGTTCTCCTATGAAAACTTAGTGCCATCACTGATCTGACAAGAGGCAGAGCTCCACTTGCCCACCACTCACCTTCTGCTGTGCAACCCAGTTCCTAACTGGCCATACAGTACTGGTCTGCAGCCTGGAGGTTGGGGATGTCTGGGTTAGGACTTCAAAATGTTAGGGGACACAATTCTACCCAAAACAGGAAGCAAACTGGGTGAGATCCACATTTAATTGTTTTTTCTCCTGAAAATTCCCCAGTCCACATGGCACATGGGAAATAGAGATCAAACAGAAGGCATCAATCTTAGTGTTACCAAAGTGGCTAGAAATTGAAGGCGATATCTCAGGAAAAACATGGGCCATTTAAAGGATGGCACAAAATATACATGCAAACTGCCCTCAAAATCTTGCCTCATTTCTGAACTGCACATGCCTTGAGTGAGGCTCTAAGAAATTCAGCAGAAAACTATACATGGATGGCTAAAAGAGCTCCCCAGCAGTCTCATATTGAGGAGACAAAGTTTGGGGTTCAACCCTCACCAAATTTAGAGATGTTCGATAAACCCCAGCAGGTTTTATAATGAAACTTTAGAAGAGCCATGATCTTAGGACTACAGATGACATTTGAGCCTCAGGCTTGGGGAAAAACTGAAATAGAGTCACCCTAGCAGAGTCTAAAATCAAATATCTACAAGTTGAGGTAATCTAAAGGGATTCAGTTGTATAATATACAGAACAAAAATAGTATTCTGCAGAGTAAAAAGCCATAATTCAGAGTTTCTAGATGATGTCATTCATAATGTCCATCTAAAATCAAGTATTACTGGAAATTCAAAAAGTACAAAAATGTGATAAATAATCAAGAAATTAAATGGTCAATAGAAATAGACCCACAAACAATATAGATATTAGAGTTAGCAAAAAGATCTTTTAAGTAACTATGAAAAAGAACTGGGACTAACGTAAAATGAGTGAGGCACTTCTCTTTGATATAAAATTAAGAAGGCACCAAAAGACTTGACAGTCAAAATAACATCATTATGCAACATTTTAACAAATCAAAATTAATGCAAGAAAATCCATCCTGTGTAAAGCCTTATAATTTTAAATAAAAGCATGATCAATAATAATGTCTTGCCAAGACTTATTAGACCTGAAAAAAATAATAATGATCTTATTTTATTTAAAATTTTTGTCAGATAAAAATGACAAAATATCAGAAACTTTTTTCAAATAACTATAGATCCAAGAAGCTCAGCAAAACCTGCAAAGAAAAAAATACAAAAAAAAATCTTACTGACATATGTCAAAACCAAAATGATGAAAAAACTAAGATAAAGAGGAAAAAAATCTCAAAAGAAGCCTGAGAAAAAGACATATACAGAGAAAAAATAACAAGAATAATGGTTGACTTCTCATCAAAAATAATGGAGTACAGAAAACAACAGAAAGTTATCTTTAAAGTGCTGAAAAGGAAAAATGAAAAATAAAAAACTTTAACCTTAATTCTACATCTAGTGAAAATATTCTTCAAAACCGAAGGTAATATAAACACGTTTTCAGATCACTGAAAGCAGAAAGAGCCACACCACAAGAAATGCTAAAGGACGATCAAGATCTTTAGACTCAGCCAGGCTCAGTGGCTCAGCCTGTAATCCCGCACCTTGGGAGGCTGAGGTGAGTAGGATTGCCTGAGCCCACGGTTTTGAGACCCACCTGGGCAACTTGGCGAGACCTCATCTCTACATTAAATCAAAAATCAGCCGAGCATGGTAGCATGCGCCTGTAGTTCCAGCTACTTGGAAGGCTGAGGCGGAAGGATCGCTGGAGTCCAGCAGGTCGAGGCTCCGGTGGCCAGGAGCAGCCACTGCACTCCAGTCTGGGTGACAGAGTGAGACTCCAATTCAAAAAAAAAAAAAGATCTGTATACTCAAAGGAAATTATAACAGATGGAAATTTGGATCTACAGGAAAGAATGGAGAGGGCTGAAAATAGTAAATACAGTCATGCATTGCTTAACAATGGGGATATATTCTGGGAAATGTGCTGTTAGGTGATTTTGTCATTGTGCAAACATCATATCATGTACTTACATTAATCTAGATGGTACGGCCTACTGCACACCTGAGCTAAATGGTATAGCCTATTGTCCTTAAGCTACAAACCCCTATTGCCCATACAGCTACAGAATGTTACTGTACTGAATCCTGTAGCCAATTAAAATACAATGGTAAGTATTTGTGTATTGAAACAAAGAAAGTGTACAGTAAAAATACAGTAGTATAATCTTATGGGGCCACCATCACACATGCACTTTTCCATTGACTGAAATAGCATTATGTGACACTGACTGCATATGGGTATATTTTTAAATTATTTTTTCTCAGTCTTTAAAAGAAAATTGACTGAAGCAAAGTAATAATAATGAATTTTGAAGTTTAAAAATATGCAAAATTAAATTTATTAAAGCAATAGCATGAAGAACATTAAAAGATAAATGGAATTACACTTTTTGTAAGATTCTTATATTAAACAAAGAGTAGTATAATATCAATTTCAGAAAGACCATGATTAAATCAAAGATGCACATTATAATCCCTAGACAATAAACCTTTTTTTTAAAATACAAATAGTTATGGCTATAAAGCAAATAAGAAAGATAGAATATCTGAAAATACTTTACTAACCCAAAAGGAGACAGGAGAGAAAAACAGAGAACAAATTAAAAATCAAATAGTAGAATTTGATTCTACTTAGTGGTCACCTAAGTTGCGATCTAAAACAGATCACAGTTTGAAACTTAATTATCACTTGCCCTCTGAGTGACCTTGGTAAAGTGTCTGAATCTCTCTAAGCAGCTTCTCTATCTATAAATAATAGTACCTGCCTCCCAGGACTATTGTATGAAATATTTTAAATTATGCCATTTAACACAGTGTCTGGCCTTACTAAGTCATCAATAAACAAACAGTAGAGAAAACACAAAAGAATTTAGTAGAAAGGTTAAGTCATATGAAAGATGATGGATAAAAGTTATTTCTTTAAGGCTTTGTTTATATGTCGCTAGCTCTGGAAATCTTCACTAACTCTTCCATAAAGAAATAATCAGTCTGTCCTCAGGGCTCTCAAAGAATTTTATATAAGTTATAACTCTATGATTGCACTTATTAAATTGAATTACACTTGTTTTATTTAATTAACCTTTAAATTTTGAGATCATTATAGATCCACATACAGTTGTAAGAATACAGAGATCCCATGCACCAATTTCATGGGAACAGTTTCCATCAGTAGTAACAGATTGTGAAACTATAGTACAATATCACAGTCAAGAAACAACCCAGATATTTTACAATTGGTGATTAAACTGTGGCATTTATACCATCTGAGAATGTCTTGATTTTCCCTTCATTCCTGAAGGATATTTTTAATGGATATGGAAAACTGAGTGGACTGTACTTTGAAAAATGTGGTGCCACTTCCTTTTTACCTCCATGGTTACTGATGAGAAATCTGCTGTCATTTTAATCCTGCTTCTCATCACCAAGCCACACCCTATCCCACAATCATAAGTAAGGCCTCATTTTTGTCTAACAGCTTTCAATATTTTTTCTCTCCCTTTAATTTTCAGATGTTTGATTAGGCATTATTTGTCTTTGTATGAATTTCTTTGGGTTTATCCTATGTGGTACTCACTCAGTTTCTTGAATCCCTAGTGTCCAAATTTTGCTAACTCTAGGAAGTTTCAACCATTATTTGTTCAAACACTTTTCAGCTCCATATTCTTTATTCTGTTTGTCTTGGATTCCAATGACACAAATATTTGATTTTTTTATAGCCCCACAGGTCTCTGAGACTCTGTTCATTTTTTTTCAGTCTATTTTATTTCTGTTCAAATTTGGGTAATTTCTACTACTCCACCTTCCTCTGACACCATTCTTGAAGGAGAAGGGGAGGTGCTACCTCTTTACTGCTAGATAGGAGGAGAGGTCTGGATTTCCCACTTGTACACTCAAGTGGGAGAGGGCTCATCATTACTGCTGGGAAAGGCTAGGAGTTTGGGATCTCCACTAGGCCTCTATTAAAATTCCCTTGGGAGGATGAGTAGGAGTATCTCTCTAATTCTCTCTAAGTGGCCACTGACTCCAGGTTTATGCCCACAGGGTAGTGATGAAAGTCCTCACTCTCCACTAGGCCTCTTCCTATACCACGTCAGCAGGGATTGGCATCTCATTACAGCCTGGCAAGAGTGGAAGTCTCGGCTCCCCACTTGTCTTTCACTGGTGGAGGTAGTGCAGTGCTCTACAAAGTTAATCCATTTTGTGATGCTATGAGGGAATACCTGAGACTGGGTAATTTAAAAATGAAAAATGTTTATTTGGCTCACGGTTCTGCAAACTGACCAAGAAACATGGTGTCAGCATCTGCTTCTGGTGAGGACTTCAGACTGCTTCTATGCATGACAAAAGGGAAGGGGGAGTCTGTGTGTGAAATCACAAGTCTAGAGAGGAAACAAGAGAAAGAGAGAAGATCCTAGGCTCTTTTTAACTACAAACTCTCACAGGAACTAATAAGAATGAGATATCATTCATCTCCACTCCCAGAGAGGGCACTCATCTATTCATGGGAGATCTGGCCCATGACCTTAACACCTCCCATTAGACCCCATCTCTAACAATGGGGATCAAATTTCAGCACAAGATTTGGGAGACAAACATCCAAACTACATCATTCTGCTTCTGGCTACATTCTGACCCCTCAAAACTCATGCCCTTCTCACATTGCAAAAGATAATCATTTCTTCTCAGTAGTTCTTAAAAGTCTTAACTTTTTTCTGCATCAAAAGTCCAAAGTCTCATCTGAGACTCAAGATAAGTTACTTACAGCTGTGAGCCTGTGAAGTCAAAAACAAGTTATTTCTTCCATAATACAATAGATATATGGGCATTGGGTAAGCCTTCACTTCCAGAGGGGAGAAATCTGTCAAAAGAGAGGAGTAACAGGCCCCATGCAAAGTCCAAAACCCAGCAGGGGAAAAATTAAAAATTTTTTTAAGATGTGGGGTACATTCAGGGTTAGGTATACAGACATTGATTATGCAGGTACTCTTGTTGATGAAGTGTGTCCCTCCCTCCCCTAGCAGGTTCCCTCAACTGCCAATCCCCCACCCTTCCCCTGGTAGTTTCCCACTACTGCCAATCCCTTTCTTATAGTATTATGATAATTGTTCAAGGTCTGCTTATGAGTGAGAACATATGGTACTCTGTTCCTTATTTCTGTGATAGATTACTGAGTATGATCGACTCTCTTAAAGATCCAAAACAATCTTTGACTCTGTGTCTCACACCCTGGGCACACTGGTATGTAGAGTGAGGTGCCAAGGTATTGGACAGCCTTGTCCCTTTGGCTTTGTTGGGCACAGCCCATGTGACTGATCTCAAGGTTGAAGTCAAATGCCTGTGGCTCTTTCAGGAAGAGGTTGCACACTGCAGGTAGGTATATGACCCGGGTCTGGAGGGTAGTGGTCTTGCTCCCACAATTTCACTAGGCACTGCCATAGCAGGAACTCTCTGTGGCAGTTCCACTCTTGCAGCAGGCTTCTGCCTGGGCACACAGGTTTTGGTCTTCCAAAATCTGGGTGGAAGCTGCCAAACCCCATCACTCTTGCAATGTGCACTCCTGTAAACTTAGCCCCATGTGGATGCCCATGAGGCTTATGGCTTGCTCCCTCCAGAGCAGAAGCCTGAGCAGTACCTGGGGTCCTTTGAGCTCTGGCTGTAACTGGAGTGGCCAAGATACAGGGAGCAGCACCCTGAGGTGTCCCCCAAACAGTTCTGTCCTTCTAGACCTCTAGATCGGTGATGAGAGAGGTGTCCTCAAAGATTTCTGAGATGCCTTTGAGGCCTTTTCCCCCTTTGTCTTTTCTATTAGTAGTTGGTTCCCTTTTATTCACGCTAATCTTTCTAGCAAGTGGCTGCTCCCCAGGTCCCTTGGATTCCTCTCCTGAAAAAACTCTTTCATTCTTTACTACATAGCCCAGCTGTGAATTTTCCAAATTGTTATGTTCTGCTTCTCTTTTAATTATAAATTCCACCTTTAGGTCATTCCTTTGCTTCTGTATCTGATCCTATGCTGTTAAAGGCAGTCATGCCACTTCTTGAATGCTTTGCTGCTTCGAAATTTCTTCCACCAGATAACCTTAAGATACCTTAAGAGTAAGGTCATTACTGTTAAATTCAGCCTTCCACAAAGCCGTAGGGCAGGGACACAATGCAGTCAAGATCTTTGCTACAGTTTAACAAGGGTGACATTTGCTCTAGTTCCTCATTTCCATCTGAGACTTCATCAGCATGGTCTTTACTCTCTGTATATCTAACAGAATTTTGATCACAACCATTTGACCAATATCTAAGAAGTTCCAAACGGCCCCTCATCTTTTTGTCTTATTTTGAGCACTCCAAAATTTTCCAAACTCTTCCAAACTCTGTTCATTACTCAGTTCTAAAGCTGCTTCCACTTTTTCTGGTAACTTTATTGCAATACTCCAGTCCTCAGTACCAATTTTCTTAGTCCGTATCAAGTTGTTATAAAGAAATACCTGAGACTGGGTCATTTCAAAAGAAAAGAAGTTTATTAGCTAATGGTTTTGCAGACTGTAAAAGAAGCGTGGCCCCAGTATCTGCTTCTAGTAAAGGCCTCAGGCTGCTTCCATTCATTGCAGAAGGTGAAAGGGAGCCAATGTGTGCAGAGACTGCATGGCAAGAGAGGAAGCTAGAGAATGACAGGAAAGGTGCCAGGCTTTTTTTTAACTATCAGCTCTCATGAGAATTAATTGCTCACTCCTCTCATCCAAGGGAGGTCATTAATCTATTCATGAGAGATCCACACCATTACCCAAATACCCCCCACTAGCCCCCACCTCCAACATTGGGGATCAAATTGAGGCTTAGGGGCACAAGCAGCTAAACTATAGCAGGCAGTTTTGTCTGAACATTTTTTGTCTTGCTAAGTGATTCCTTTCTTTGTCTTTTGGCTAGAAAGAGCAGGTTTTTGCTGGGGCCTATTTTTTCCTGATAACTGTTGGCATTTTGGGTTGTCAGTTACTTCAGCTCCAAGTCTGAGATATGTGAGACCAAAAGAAAACCCAAGGAACTTGCCATTCTGTCTTTTCTTGGGAACCAAGATCCTTAGACAGGGTGCCTTCTTTTATCAACCTTTCAAAATCTCCTTTTGCTTGTCTTGTTTTTTGTTTTTTTTTTTTTGAGTTGGAGTCTCACTCTGTCACCCAGACTGGAGTGCAGTGGCCGCTCCCGGCCACCACAACCTCGACCTGCTGGACTCTGGCGATCCTTCCGCCTCAGCCTTCCAAGTAGCTGGAATTACAGGCATGCGCAAGCACGCCTGGCTGATTTTTTGATTTATTGTAGAGATGAGGTCTCACTGCCCAGGCGGGTCTCGAACCCACGGGCTCAGGCAATCCACTCACCTCAGCCTCCCAAAGGCACGGGATTACAGGCTGAGCCACCGAGCCCGGCTCTGCTTGTCTTATATATAATATTCATTGGTTTTCATTGTACTTAGTAGGAGGAATAGAGCAAAGTACATCTGTTCTATCCTCTCAGAAGTGGTAGTAGTGAATTGCAATTAGTTTTTATACAATTTTCCCATCCACCAAAATGCTTTGGGAGCTAGGGGCAAACTTTATTCATTTCTATCTCAGCACCTAGCAAAGAGCATGTGTCCAATATACACCTGTTGAATGAATGTGTGAATGAATTCTGCACCTAAACGCCCATGAATAATCCTGTTAAGTGCCCATCTCCTTCATTCTACATTACAGCCTCTCAAATGTTGAGACTTTGTGTGGAATTCACTTACTCGTATGCCTGCAGCTGGGACCCTGAGATCTCCTCATTCTGTGCCAAGGGTTTGCACTCTGGTTTGGCCATATGCTTTCATGAAGATCTACTATGGGAGAAAACCAGGACACGCCAAAGACAAAAGGCTACAGTTCTAAAGCATAAGGTGAGTGCACCCTTGACACTTGATATGGAGGCAACAGAAAGTTCCTGGTGAAGAAAACACCAGAAAGTTTTCAGAGGGATTGTGCCTGGCTGTTTCCATTTCATCTCCCCACTTGCTGCAGCCTGCGAACCTGTTAGGTTAGAATCAGAGAAAACAAAACAGGGGAGCTTTGGGGATTTCCCAAATTGAAACAAAATTGCATCTCATTAAAACGTGCACACACACTCACACAGAGCATACTCGAGTTATGGGTTACATGAATTCCCAGATCACTCGGTAATTTATTCAGTTCCTATTCCTGCACTGTTGAGAGGCGCTGAAGTACAAACCAGCAAACATAAATAATCAGCAGCTTTAGTGCCTTTATCAATCATAAACATTGCGCTGGGTCCCTCAGGAGCGGCTTGTAATTAAATTCTCCATTCATGGTTTGAGATGCCCAGTCCCTATTTGTGGGACTTCTGATCCAGCCTCACTCTCCCCATGATATAATTCAAAGGGGCAGATGCCAAACTGTGCCTGGTTTTTAACCAAGAACAGTCCGTCTCACATTCTTCTGTCCTTCAGAGGAATAGATACGACTAAACCAGACCTGTACAGTAGAAGCAGAATGTAAACAGCATAGGAAGTTTTAAATTTTCAAGTAGTCACATTATGAAAAAAATAAATAGGAAATTAATTCTGTAATACATTTTGTTTAATGCATATCCAAATACTGTCATGTCAGCATGTAATCAATATTTTTAAAAATTAATAAAATATTTACTTTTTCGCACTAAATCTTCAAAATCCAGTGTGTATTTTATATTTATGACTCATCTCAATTTAGACCAGAATATGTCAAGTGCTCAGTAGCTACACATGGCTAGTGGCTACCAGCTGGATAGGGCCAACTTCAACCATAAATGAACGACTGAGTGAGTAAGCAAAAAGTGAGTGTATGAATGAATAAGTGAGTTAATAAGTGAGTGAACGGATGAATGAGTGAGTGAATAAATGAGTGAGCTAATGAGTGACTTAATGAGTTAGTGAGTGAGTGAATGAATGAATGAGCAAGTGAATGAATGGATAAGCGAATAAATAAGCTACTAAGTGAGCGAATGAGCAAGTGAGTGAGTGAATACATGGGCGAGTGAGAGAATAAATGAATTTGTGAATGAATAAATGAGTTAGTGAGGGAGTGAATGAATGAGTGAGTGAATGGATGGATAAGTAAGTACATGAGTTCGTAAGTGAATGAATGAGTGAGTGAGTACATGAATGAATAAGTGAATAAATAAGTTAGTGAGTAAATGAATGAATTAGTGAATGGGTGAATGAATGAGTGAGTGCACGAATGAGAGAATGCGTAAAAGACCCTGAGGCCCCACGCCAGCCCCTCCCATTGATCACACACACTGGCTGGAAATGGCAGGCAAGAACTAGAAACTTCACAATTGTTACCAGCGTAAAGATGTCCCACCTTACACTTGCACAGCAATGTATGCCTTCCCGAGGTCTTTCACGCACGCCCTTTGGTCTATACGACATTCATGACAGCCCTGTGAAGCCGGCAGGAGTCTGCAGGAGTTATAGGATCCAGGCGTGGCAGGCAGTCGCCCCGCAACCCTCTCTGCTACAGGCCGACGGAAATAAAGCAGAGCCACCCCCGTGAAGACCCTGTGCTGTTGAAACGTCCCTCATTCCGCTATCCTCAGTGGAAGCTGCTCACCTCCACTGACGGTGTTTTATTTGCTCCTCTGTCTTTCCTTACTTGGAGAGAGTCACCTGGGCATGTCTTTATCCTGAGACAGCCAGTCCTTTGGATGTTCTATGGAAGAAACGCCTTCCGGGAAAAGGTATTCACTCCCAGCCTTGCATTGCACACCTTCTCAAGGACTTCCACACACATCTCCAGTTCTAAGAACCAGTCTACCCAGCAGAACAAGCATAAGGCACAGTCTGGAAGTCAATTCCAGACCGGGTCTCAGAGCCCAGGATGGAGTCAGGCAGGACATTTTACCAGCAGCTCAGGAAAGGGTCAGTGAGTGGGAGCATGCCCACAGGTTCATGGGCCCAAAACATGCTATGTTTGTAAGAACTGAAAGAAGGGCAATGAGAGGGAAAAATGGAGCAAGATGCAGCTGGAAAGGAAGGCATACCTGGGAAGAAAAATTGTCCTAGATATTCCACAGAGACAGAAAGCAGATTACTGGTTGCCGCAGGCTGGAGGGAGGAAAGGAGTGACTGCTTAGGGGGTAGGGGGTGTCCTTTTGCGGTATTGAAAATGCTTTGAAACTAGGTAGTGGCGATGGTCACACAGCATTGTGACTATACTAAGTGCAACTGGATTGTACTCTTTAATAATGGCTAAAATAATAGATTTTTTTTTACATGACATATTTTACACACAATTTTAAAAATAAAAAAAACAGTGCTAGAACTCCAACTTCTCAGCAACCTGGCATGGACTCTTTCCCATGGCTTGAGACCATCTTTTAGGGACAGCCCCAAACAGGCAACCCCTGGATGCTCTGCTATGCCTACAGAGTGGAACATTCAAGGCAGAGCCACATGGCCAACAAAACTGAGAATTACAGTCTGGTCTGGAAGATATGATGGATTCTATGTCTGCCAAGAGCAGCAGTGAACTTGTGTGGGGGGTGAGTATCAAGTTAAGTGTGGCACCCTAAAATACAGAACTCCGCTCCTCTGCTCGTTAGGGAACCTTAATCTTTCAAATTTGTAAACCTTTCTAGAAGTTATTTATATGTTCAGCCTGTGCAACGCCTCTTGCGAATAAAGAGTTGTATGAATTCATACTAGTCACCGGATAAAGTGGGTTCCCTTTGGTTCTTCTAAAATTATCTCCTGTCAAGTTTTATGGGGATGGAGGAGGAGGAGGAATTTAGGTCTGAGATGTTGGGATTCCGACATCCACTCCATCTTTCACAATCAGAGAAACCTCTCATCCCATCCTCTATCAGTCTTGATCTTTCCAGATTTAAGGGCCCTAATTGCTCCCCCATTCATCTTGATCCTTTAGTTGCTTTTCCTACTGTTTTTATAGATGTCCTCTCACTCTCTCTCTGAAGGGGGAGTGATGAGAACACCCTGAGATACTAGAAGGAAAGATAGAAGCAGCTACCTCTACCACGACTGAATCTGCTCTAGACGCGGCCCGTCAGATTGGCGAGGGAGTTAAGAGTCACATCCTTGTCCTAGGCCTGTCAGAGGTCCCATGTGCCCCATGCCTGCCTTGCTCTCCAGCCTCACCTCTGCTCCTCACCCACAGTGCTCCAGGTGCCCTGGCTTCTTTCACTTTTCAAGTGAGTCCAGATTCTTGGAATCTCAGAGTCCTAGACACGCTCCCCACTTGCCAGAAGCCAAGCTGCACCTATTATGAAGAAAGCATGTGCCATGTGACGTCTAGAAGCTTGAGCACCTTCGGAGCACTGGGGATTCAAAGATGAGCAAAACACAACCTGTGCCCTCAAGGAGCTCCCCATCTAATGATAAAGACAGAAAATTAGAGTAATGAGCACAGCTACAAGCACCACTGCTGTCCAATACCATGCTGGAAGCACAGTGTATTTAAGCAGCACAGAGGAGGGTCACATGACCCTGGTGAGGCACCTCAAGAAGAGCTTCTTGGAGAAGGTGATCTCCGGCTGAGCTTTGAAGGCTGAGTAGGGGCTGTCCGGTGGTAGAGGGGGACCCCGTCCAGGTAGAACAAATCATTCACACATATGCACACTCAAATTCCCACCCACATTCACTCACACAACCCCTTTCTCACCTTTGAGACTGACCAGCTGGCCGCTTCCTGCTAATGAGGGCCAAAGGCCATGACTCCATCTTCTGAGTCTTCCACTCCCTCCAATACCTCCTTGATGATGCCTCAGAATTCATTAACCTGAGAGCAGTTTCCATGTTAACATGAGAAGGATGAGAGTTATCCGGGAACTGAGAGTGAGTGATAGCAGATGAGCCTGGATGCAGGGACCGAGGGAAATCAAGCAACCAAGGCTTTCCAGAGTTTCCCAGAGCCCAGCACCAAGACAACTGCTAATGGGAATACCAGGTCACTCTGTCCCCAAGAACCTGGAACCTATAAATGCAGCTGCTGCTATTACTACTGTAGGCTGAGGAGGCTCTTTTCATCTTCTTCCTATGGAACAAATACACCTTTTTGCCCCAGGTACTGATGGCAAGTAACACTAAATACCCATTTATCGGAGTGTTACAATGTGCCAGGCATGAAGTTAAGCTCCAGAGAAGATAAAAGGAAACTATCTCAAGACTTACACAGTCATATTCACACACATGTACACACACACATTCATACATACACATTCACATTCACACACACACATTGGCACAAATACACACACACTCGCGTTCACACATTTATATTCACACATACACATTCACACATATGCACACGTATATGCATGCACATTCACACACTGGCACACATATTCACATTCACACATACACATGCAGACATTCATATTCACATACATGCACACATGAGCATTTGCACACACTCAGATGCATACTCTCCTATGCACACATATGCACACTCAAATTCCCACCCACATACACACATGAACAGGCACACACACACACTCACACACTCACATGCGCTCTCATGCACAAACGCGTTTGCATTCACCTGCACAAGCACACATATGCACACACTCACACCACACAGAATAGCAGCCTCACAGCCTCAGCCTTGAGACAGACCAGCTGGCAGTTTCCTGCTAATGAGAACCAAAGGCCATGACTCTCCGTCTTCCAAGTCTCCTACTCCTTCCAATACCTCCTTGAAGATGCCTCAAAATTCATTAACCTGAGAGCAGTTTCCATGTTAATATGAGAAGGAAGGTTTAAACTGCAACCGCTCTTGGAAAAGTTAGCTTCTTACTGATTCTCTCTCACCCCATGGTGCCAATGAGCCAATAATACTTGATTGTTCGATGTGGGTACAACTCTCCTTTCAGGCTTCACACTCCTGAAAAGCAAATCCAATTTTTCCCCAACTCCACTTTTAGACATCTCACCTGTGTGACTTGGACTGTCAAGACTGTGGTTAGGTGTCTTCACACTGTCTTTCTCACTCACCTTCCTGGAGCCCTCCAGGATTCCTGGCGTTCTTGAATGTCCAACTCCTATGGTCACCACCACTGTGAAGACCCCCCGGGCCCCCTCAATGGTGCCATGGCACTTTGCACAGGCCCCTACATGGCAAAGGTTTCATCTGGTCACCATGACGATATCCCCCATCTAGATATGTAGCGTTCCCCAAAGGCAAGGAATCTGTATCATTCATTTCTCTTTCCTCACAACATCACACACTATCCCAAGCACATGGTAAAACTTGATTTTAAAATGTTAGATAAAAAACAAATCATGGAAGTCAAAGGGGCATGTTATTTTCTAGCTTGTGGAAAAGTTGCTGTAATATACAGACCACTTCCCCAACTGCACCCACACCTGTTACCCCAGTCAGCACCTTGATTGTAGCTCTGCTAGATGGCATGATTCCTGAAGATGGCAATTGCTGGTTACAGATGGGCAGGGTCACTGAACTCCCTCACACAATGCCACCTTCCTCCAGTGGCAATAGGACTCCAAGCATAATTACATTGGCTCAGACCTTGGTGCACACAGCCCAGTGCTATCTCCAGAAATAGCCTCAAGGGCTGATGTCACACAGAGAAACACATGGGAGAATTCTAATAATCACCCAGAGGGTCTGGCCTCTGCCTGTGCTACCACCAACAGCCACAAGCACCTGATGCTCTTCGGCTTCAGAATAAGGACCAGCAATTTCCCACCAGGCCATCCCAGGACAGTGGCTTGACAGCAAGGCAGAGAGCACACGTCCTGCAACAGGTGCCATTAGCCCACATTTTTGCATTTTTTTCTCAAAATAAAACTAAGTACTCTGCAAATAATTCAGCAATCATAAAATGACTCCTGTAGGTAGAAAGAGGGTCACGTAGGAACCTCAAGCCCTGAAGAATGACACCACAGCAAGTTCTCTGAGTTCTATTTTTATCTCCTATACATACCAGGCTGGGTACCAGACAGCCCTGCAGCCAGAACCACAAAGTATGGACAGAAAATGTAAAAAGAAGAAAAACAGGAACTGGGGAGGGAGAAGCCCAGCGGGGACTTGGCAGGGAAACATACAACCAGTGGCAATGGTGCCCATCCTGCCCACAGGCCTGGCCTGACCAATTCCCTTCCAGGCTCACGCTGTATTCTGCTCGCTACTAGAGTCCATAGCTCATTCCACACTCCTCTCAGGCCAGTGCCCCGGCTGTTCCTGCTGCTCTGCTTACACCCACCTCCTTGCCATGAACCCTCTGCCCTGGATGTCACTCCAAGCCTTAGGGAGTGCCCATACTGCAGCTGTTGTCTACTCTGTGTCGCTCCAGATTATTGACATGCGCTCTCTCTCTCTCTCTCTCTCTCTCTCTCTCTCTCTCTCAAGACAGGGTCTCACTCTGTCTCTCAGGCTGGAGTAAGGTGGTGCAATCATAGTTCACTGTAGCATCTAACTCCTGGGCTCAAGTGGTCCTCCCACCTCAGCCTCCTGAATAGTTAAGACTATAGTCCCAAACCACTATGCTCAACTAATCTTTTTATTTTTGTAGAAATGATGTCTGGCTATATTGCCCAGGTTGGTCTCGAACTTCTGGCCTCACACAATCCTCCCACCTCAGCTTCCTAAACACTGGATTACAGGTGTGAACTGCCATGCTCAGCCAAAGATGATCAACATTATTTTCTTCTCAGTTACACTCTCCTGCAGGAATTCTCCAACTAAGAATTTGAGGGAACACCTCAAAGTCTATTTCCCAAAATAAACACATGCCTCCCCACAGTAATAGGTTTGAAGACTCACAAATAACAGCCCCTACACTCATCAAAACACTAAGCTGATCCCTAAGCCTCGTGTCTGTCTCTGGGTTCCTTCCTGTGATCTTACCAGCCAGGTTCTCTTTTGGATGACTTCATTATCCACATGGGAATTTGTCCTCTGCTGCCTGACCCCCACTCTCAGTTTACCAGACATGTCTGGTCACATCGGAACTCCAAATTTAGTCATGGCTGGAGTATTTTTCCCCAAGTAGCTTCTAAGCACCATGCAAATTAGTGGATACAAATTCGATTTGCAGTGTCATCCCTGACTCCATATACAAAAATAAATCCCAATAACATCTGCCAATCATCCTGGAATCCTGCCACACATTTTGCTTAGGTGGTTCTCTCTTCATTTATAACACCCATGTTTCCTATAGTGAAATTTGGCTATTTAAAAAGACAACTTGCAAAGCCAATACACCAGTCTCAGCTTGAGGATCTCTCTGAAGTGATCAGGAACAGAGTAGCACCAGCCCAGGACAGCAGGGCGGGGGGAACCTGGGGAAGATGCCCTCTCCAGGAAACCCAAGGGAGACTCACTCTAGCTCACAAGTTTGGAATCTTCAACTTCATTTTGAGGAATGTGATAATGGCTAATAGAGTGGATTAATTGCTTTGTACTGTGCCAGTATTTGTCTTTATGTTGCTGTTTCCGTCCCAAGATCCAAGTTCACGTGGATGTATTAGACATGGATGCTCTCTCCAGCTCACCCAGGAACTAGACAGAACAAGACCATAAAACGCAGAAAGGCTGCTCTTGCCCTGGAAGGCTGATGGGCGAACCACTGCCAGGGATCTCGTGTGACTCCAACCATTATCCTTTCGAAGGTCCCGGACTACTTAAACATATTGTTGCGGGCTGGCAGGTTTCACAAGCGTCATTAATCCCTGTGTGTGGTACAGTCTCCTTTTATTTGTCATACAGCTCTCAGGTGATGTTTCCCAAGGTGTGATCCACAGACTGCCTGCAAAAAAAAAATCTCCCTGGGTGCTTAAAAGAAGGAAAATGTCTGGGTTCCACTGAGACCTTCTGAATCAGGATCTCTGGGAAGCGTAGCAAGGAGGCCACATTTTTAATAAGCTCCTTAGATAATTCAAGTGTTGCTCCATACCTTTAGTAATTTGTGATTGATGCTCTTATTCTTACATCATGATGATGATGTTGATGAAGACATGGAAATGGAGGGGACAATGTTGATGGCAGTGGTGGTGGTAGAAGATACAATAAGTGTCCTTCTTATTTCTTTGTTGCTTTATCATTTATAAACATTTTCATTATTTAATCCTCATAATGACTTGATTGTTACAATCCCATTTGCAGATGAGGGAGGAACTGAAATTTAGAGAACGTTTAGAAGACTTCATAAGTTCAGCAAAGCCTTTGACTGGCTGGACCTGAGTGGGTCTGAGCTTAAGCCCAGAAAAACATTTATTTAAAAGATGAAATACATGACCTTGAACCATGTTCCATTTGGCCAGGAAGACTCCAATCACCTGAGCCAACTGCTACTCACCTGGTAAAGACCTGTAAGCTTTCTCACTCCACAAACTCATCAGAAACTGCACAGTGGTCACAAGACCTGGTTTTGGTTGTGACCATGCCTCTGCTAACTATACGCGGGGCCCTGGACAAGTCACCTAACATAAATCTTATCTCCTATAAGTGACAGGCTGTTAATAAGATTAAATGGAAATAACGTTTTTGAATATTACTTGCAATTATAAAGTATGTTAACATTAGCTACTATTCTTGTTAGGATCATCATTTTAACTTCAGGTTCAAACCTCCTTCCATCCCCTCCCTCCTTCCATCTCTCATCACCCTCACCTAGCCTGGCTGCCACCTTGTTAGCCCCAGCTGGGAGCCAGGGGCCCAACATCTCAGCAAAGAATGGCTCACGGTAATTCAAAGGCTGTTTTTCCTCCACACTTCGTAGCAGTTCGAAAAGGCAAGTCACAGCCATAAATTGTGTACAGAAAGGACAGCGTGTCACCAAAGGGGCCATTACCTCCTTAGAAGTCAAGCAACATAGATTAGAATGAAAATTATTTGGGATCTTCATCAGTCGGCTGAAATTGTTCAAGGCTCAGCAATTCACCGAGGTTTGCCACTGGATCATTGATTTTAGTAGTGTGAGTGTGTGTGTGCGTGCGCCTGTGTTTCATCTTTTGTTTTGGCTCAAAACAGAAAGAACAACAGAGGGAGACCACTTCAAGTTCTGCAGGCCTGAGATTGCTCCAAAGATCTGGGTCTGGTCATTCTCAGTCTTATTTAGTCTAGCAAAGTCCTCCCAGGACCACAAGGAGGTCTCCTTGGGGCAGAAGGCCATGGAGAAAGAGGACTTAACATGAAACTTCTGGGAAACACCTCTGCAGAATACAGAAAAGCTGCAGGTAAGGACAGGACAACCTAGATGGCAAGGATATCCTCAGAGAAGAGGACTCAGATCCAGGAATCATGGGACTCGGGGTACTCACAGGGCTTGGAAGCACAACAAGGCATGGAAGCACAAGAGAGTAGCTTTGATGGACCTCACCCAGGATCCAGTTGTCCAGTCTCATCTGCTGGACTCCTGGATCAGGGCAGTCACGTGAAAGGAGGAACAAGAAAAAAAGCTAATCTTGATCGCTTGCTTACTACAGGTCAGGCACAGTGGTAAGTGTTTCACACACATCATTTTATTTGATCACACAAAACCTCTAGAAACTAGATTCTGCTGTACTATAATATCCCCAGTTAATAGGTAGACAAACTGAGGTTCTCAGTGATTAGTCGCCTTACCCAAGATCACAGATCCCATTATGAGGAGGCCACTATTCATACTCGTCTTCCCCTAGAACTACACACTTAAATGAATTCAGCCACGCGGCCCATTATGCAGACCCTGGCCCAGCGATGGCATGGACTTGGTAGAGAGTTAAAAACTCAAGCTCTGAGGCCAAACTACCAGATTCAATGTCCAGCTCTGCTATTCACAAGCTATGTACTTTAATCCTGTTTATCTAATGGGTATAATCCACACCCTAGAGCTTTAGATGAACTGATATGCAAAGTCCTTCTTGGAGCTCCTGGTACATGGACATGTTCAGCATGTGAGTATTTGAAACTGAATGAATTTAAGGAGGCCAAGAAGCCAAACAGAATCAATGAGACAACCCAGAGGACACCAACCACAAGCCACCACTAACACTCCTACACTTGCGGGACAAAGGAGAGGCTGGATTGAAAGACCCAGGGGTCTGGACCCCTGGCAGACCTGCTCACTGGAGGCTGGGTATCTAGAAGAGGTACAGCCAGGTCCAGAAATGTTGCCCGAGGCAGAGAAAGAGAAGTGCCCTGGCTTCTTCCTCTCAGCTTCCAACTCCTGCTAGGCTCTCCGAGTGACTGAGACCAGCTGGAAACCTGCAACCTGGAGGGTCAGACTCTCCCAACCAGAGCAGGGCAGAACCAGGGCCTGCAGTCAGTTAGAGGGCAGGAGGCTTAGGATGGGCATACATCTCTCTTGTTCTGAGAATAAAACCAAAATTCCTTAGTGTGTGAACCCCAGGCTGTGGGGCCCTGCCATCTCAGCCTCACTGATCTGTGGCTACATGGGCCTCTCTTTAGCTCCCAAGAGCCCAGCTCCTGCCTCCCTCCATTCACATCTCCACCTGTAATGTTTCTCCCGCTCTCGGCCCTCCTAATCCCTAACCCAAGTCCAGCTTAAATATCGCTTCCTCTGAGAGACCTGCTCCCCACTTTCCATTTAGGATAGGTCCCTCCTCCATTAATTTTTAACTCAGCACCCTCCCTCCTTTTTTCCTTTATAGCACTTTTTTTTTGAGTTGGAGTCTTACTCTATCACCCAGGCTGGAGTGCAGTGGCACACTCACGGCCATCCCAGCATCGACCTGCTGGGCACAGGCAATCCTTCCGCCTCAGCCTTCCAAGTTGCTGGAACTATAGGCACACGCAATAATGCCCAGCTAATTTTTGATTTTTTAGTAGAAACAAAGTCTAACCCAGTTGCCCGGGCTGGTCAGACAATCCACTCTCCTCGGTCTCCCAAAGTGCTGGAATTACAGGCTGAGCCACCAAGCCTGGCCTCTTTATGGCACTTTAACTGTTCACTTTCCCAAAACACCTAGATTAGGGCCTGGTATGTAATAGGTGTCAACACTTTGTTACTGTGAGTGAATGAGGATGGTGACCAGCCTTTACCCAGAAGGCCAGATAGGGCTTAGAAAATCCAGCCGCCAGAACAGCTTTCTCTGGGTGCCTCAAAACCTCTTCTAAATGTCCCAAGGGCACCACTCCACCTTGGGTCACTCAAAAAATGCCCTCACCCTCAAGAAATTCTGACTCTAGGCCAAAAGCAGGATCACTTCTCAGGATCACCTACCTTCTCAGCCCACTCCACCCCTTCACTCACCCCACCAACACCTCCCATGGCCCAAAGAAGAACCCTTGGATTCATCACAGAATATACGTGGGACCAGCTTGTGGTCAGGATAATTTAGCTTTAAGAGCTCCCAGGGTCTCAGGGGTTAAGTGACTCAGCCTATAATCCTAGCACTTTGGGAGGCTGAGGCAAGTGGATTGACTGAGCCTGCAGGTTCAAGACCAGCCCAGGCAGCTTGGTAAGACCTCGTCTCTACAATACATAAAAAATTAGCCAGGTGTGGTAACACACACCTGTGGTTCTGGCTACTTGGAAGGCTGAGTGGGAAGGATCACCAGAGCCCAGCAGGCTGACGCTGGGTGGCCATGAGTGTGCCACTGCACTCCAGTCTCGTGGATGGAGTGAGACTCCAATTCAAAAAAAAAGAGAGCTCCCAGGGTCATTTGAAAGCTTTGGGAGCTCCTGGATGAGCAAGCTACAGCCCTCGGAGGCTGCCAGAGTCTCTTCCCCCATGAACATCGGAGAGGGAGCAAGAAGAGAGAAAGGCGGGAGAGAACAGCTTGCTGCTTAGAGAAGAGAAGGAGGTGGGGCCAAAGAGAGCATGCAGACCTGGAAAGTTGGGAGCAGCATGTAAGTAGGCCATAAGGGTCTGGCCTGAGAATATGTGATTAGTACCGCTAATCATTTCACCGGCTCAAAATAGGTTCTCTCCTCTGAGACCATCCTCCCAGGGTCAGCCAAAGCTTCTGATTAGCTCAGGTTGCTGCTGTGCTGTGAGAAGCAGAAAATAACCCAGGGGAGGGCTAGGAGGGGCCCAGGAATCTGAGGTCCCTAGCGGTCACTCCCCCAGCCTCCCAGCACCCCACCTCCAGTCTGGGGGATACTCTCTCAGGGCCACTGAGCCTCATACTCCTGGAGGGGGACCCCTCGAGAGGGTTAGTTCAGGCATCCCCACAGAGAGCAGAGCCCAGCAAGCTGGGGAGGTAATTGGCAGGGCTTGGGGCCAGCCCCGGGGGATAGTGATCCAGGAGAATATCCTGTCTTCTAGATGTCACCCTCACTTATCCTCAGGGTGCTGCGGCCCCCAGAGTGCTCTCTGAGAGCTGTCTCACATCTGCTCCTGGAACAGCATCTGAAGTGATTAAAACCACACAGCCCCTCCGTTCAGACTCCTGTCATCTCTCAGCCGGCCGCCTTTCAGGCCAGCAGACCAGACAGTCGCTTTCCCTTCTCCTATAAGGGCTCTTGTTCGACATGCTTGTTTGGAAAGGGGGGCCCATGGGTGCAGAGACCCAGAATTACAGCAGCAGTTAATTGCCTTGGTAGCAGCAGGGCCAAGGCAGGGACATGTCTGCCTCAGAAACCGACTCAAGTTCTCTGCTGAAGGTCATTAGGAGGAGGCAGCAGCTTCAGTGTCTTCATCCCACAAGGCCACATGGAAGATGACAAGTCTGCCGGCCCGAGCATGGCACAGCTTCAAATGCAGCAGTGGGCCTCTCCAGCGGCCTCGGGGCACACTCCTTTCTCAGTGCCATCTTCACCGGACAGGCACTGTTAATTGGCAGCCGCAGGAATGCAGTCAAAACACCATTTTCCAAGACATGTTCCTTTAACCCAGAAGCCCCAAACCCTCTCCTCCCACTCAGCCCTACCCTGCCAGGACTTCAGGGCCCACACTCAGTCCCACCTCCTCCTTGGAGACAGTCTGGGTCATTTATCAGCTGGGTGGTTAGGCTGCACCTAACAAAAGAGGTTGCAGAAGCTGGTTCCGTGCTGCAGAAATGGCAACAGTGTCAGATGACGACTAAGTTGAGTGTCCAAATTGCCTCTGTCCCCAAGAGGTGTTGAGCACCAGGCCTAGGCCCTCTGTGGGCGTGGGTGGGTATTAGCATCTCCAATATGCAGGTGGAGAATAGAAAATGTAGGAAGGTGAATAGATCAGAGGTCTCAAAGGAGCCATCAACAGGCAGGTTACAAATTCCAATGGGACCCATAAAAAAAGAGCCAGTGGGAGTTCCAGGGACTGCAGGGAACAGCTACACTAGGCCCTTTGGAGTGGACTGCCCAAAACCAGGCCCAAGGGAGTGCCCAGGGCCAAAGAGCAGGCAGGAGAACCACCTCTCCATCTGGTTCTGTGGCCCCAGGATAGGACATACTCTGAACCCTTAAGAGGTATGGAAACCAAGGAACCCAAAGGGGGTAGACCAGAAACTGACTGGAAAGTTAGTCATAGGGCAAAGGACCCCAAAGCCAGGCAGAAAAGATTCCAGCTGTGGACAAGAGCCAATGCCCTCTGTTCTCTTCTCTCTGCCCCACCCCAGAGAGCTTGAGCAGAGAGCATCAACCCTGCAGTCCTACCCACCCGAGCCTAGGGCAACGCTGCCAGCCATGAAGACTGGATCGGCATCCACCCAAGGCTAGAGGCAGCCACTTCCCAGTCCCACTCAGACACAGAAATGTCTTGGCAGTGCTTCATGTGGCTGCAGCAAGTGTGTGCCTAATGAATCCTCCGTTTCCCATGGACTTCATGCAATAGTGACTTTTGCCACCTTAGGTCATTGCTGGGAGGTCGGCCAGGGCTGCTGTTGCTACCCATGACGAACTGTTTCAGCCAAAGAACAGTGAAGCAACTGTCTGCTGGCCCAGTGCACACTGCACAGCCATGGTGCTCAGGCCTGCAGTGTGTCATACAAGTCCCTGCTTTATTCCTGGAGTTAGAGTGACTTCAGAATCAGTACTCTCAGCCGCAACTCTCAGTGGGCAATGCATACACACCCTGCTGACCAATCCTAATTTCTAGATATTTCACCCTGATCATTTTCGTGACTCTGTGAACTTTGCTCCCAATAAGAGTTCCCTTTCAGATGTAACATCCTTTCCACAATGGCCTCAGTTTGCAGATGAGTCCATCAGGAAATTTGTCCATACCACAATAGCCCTTTAGTAACCAAGCAAAGATGAATGGCCAAAGCCATTCATCTCTGAGGCATGGCGAGGGATGGGGATGCCTGACATTAAATACTGTGTCAGATCCTGAGGACTATACAATAAATAGTGTATGGTGTACTTGCAAAGACAGACACAAACACACAGAATTACACCCTAAGGAAAAACAAGAAGTAAAATTTTTTTCTATTAAAAAAACTCATTTATTTTATAAGAAAAAAATGAAACAAAATATATTTGAGTACAAACAACTTGTGAAACTTAATTTTTTTCTTTCTTTCTTTTTTTTCTTTCTTTCCTTCCTTCCTTCCTTCATTCAATCTTTCTTTTTTTTTCTTTTTTAATTTTTTTTTATTTTAAAGATATGGGGCAAAATTCAGGGTTAGGTTTAAAAACTAATGCAGGTACCCTTGTTGATAAAGTGTGCCCCCTCTCCCCCGGCAGATTCCCACTACAGCAAATCCCAGCTTCCCGGCCCCCCTTCCAGCCCTCCCACCCGCTTCCTACCCCTCCACCCCCTCCCCAGCAGTTTCCTGTTACTGCCAATCCTGAGACTCCAACTCAAGAAAAAAAATGCAATGCAATCCAACAAGCAGTAAAATTAAGTCTGTCTGGAAGGTTTGGGACATCTTTACAGAGCAGGTACCATTGGATCTCAGTCTTGGATCCCAGTCTTGGACTTCTCTAACACTAGGAGGGGCCAGCATATGGTAAGAATTTCCCATGCACTGAGAACTACGACAGGTGCTTTGCAGGGTGTCTTAGTGAATCTTCACAACAATCCTTTGAGGTGGGTGTATTTCTGATTTCCACTTCACAGACAAAGACAGGAAGCTTTGGGTTTGTGACCCAAGTCACACCCTAGAAAGGTAAACTGGAATTTGAACTTAGTTAGGGTGACGCCAAGACCAGCACTCTAAGTCACTGTGTTGCATGGCTTCCCAGAATGAGTAGCAAGAGCATTTCAGAAACAGCTACCGGGTGGGAAACATGGGAAGCGCGTTGAGGCAGAGGCATGGCACATGCAGAGGCCTGGGATGTGAACTCTATGGAGTCCTTGGGGAACTGCAAGTGGCCAAGCATGACAAAGGCAGAAATTATCATGCAAGAGGCAAGTGCCATCAGATTTAGCAGGGAGCCTGTAGGCTAGGGAATCTGGACTCACACCTGTAGATAATAGGAAGGAATTGCAGGGAAGTGATATGGTAACTTTTGCATTTTGGCAAGATCAGCTCTGGATTAAACAGGAGGCAAGGTTAGAGACAGAGGAGTCAGTTAGGAGTCTATGATGATGAACAGAGACAGTAACTCTGGGGACAAAGACTGGGTCACCAATTGGATATGGGAAAAGAGAGTAACAAACATATAGGAGTTTAAGATGATTCCTAGAGACTGGCTGACAGGAAGAGGGGCAAGTTGGGGGAAGACAATAGAACAAGACCATGTGGCAATCATTCAAATGGAATATCTAGTGGCAGTTCCACATAAGATGTGTGCTATAGGAGAGAATATCTAGTGACAGTTCCACATAAGATGTGTGCTGTAGGAGAGAGTTCTGCCAGAAAGCAAGAGTGCAAGTAGTTGACAGGAAGTCGTGGGACAACTTCAGTCTAGTGCAGGAGGAATGAGAAGAAAGGGAAAGAAGACCTAGGACAGGAAGTTGGAAAGCAACAGACATGTGAGCACTCGGCAGAAGAAGGGGAACCAGCAAAGATACTAGGCAATGCTGGTCAGAGAGCTCAGGGCAGAGAAAGGGCTCAGGTCTACAGCGTTTTAAGACAAGAGGATTGGTTAATACCTCAAGAGTCAGATGAGATGTGGACTGCAAAGGGACACATCAGAGGTTTGGGAGAACTTTTGTCATTAGAATGGTCACATAAAGGGGGAACAAGAAACGAAGTCAAAGATGATGATCTTCAAGGAATCTTACTAAGAAAGGAAGAGTAAGATACTGCTAGCATGGTTGAAGAAGAGCTATTTTTATTTATGTTGAATTTTTTAAATTATGTAGTAATAGATACATGTGATAGAATATGAGGGAAGACCAAAACCCAGAATTTATTTATTAAAAATTGTGTATTTATTCTTCCAGGTTTAAACTTCAATCACCTTCAAAGTACTCTCCTTTTGATGCAATACACCTACCAAAATGCTTTTTCCACTGCTCAAAACAGTTTTTGAGCTCATCAGTTTTGATGTCTTTTAGCGCTTCTGCCATTTTTTGTTTCACTTTTTACACATGGGCAAAATGTTTCCCTTTCAGGACTTTTTTCATGCAGGGAAATCAAAAAAAGTTACTCAGGGCAATATCAGGTAAATAGGGAGGGTGGGCCTGGGAGTCACGCCATTTTTGGTCAAAAACTGATGAACACTCAGTGCAGTGTGCACAAGCTTTTCATGTAAACCACCCATCATGAAACGGGCAAATGCACTGAAAGAATCTCGTGTGTGTGTGTGTGTGTGTGTGTGTGTGTGTGTGTGTGTGTATAATATATATATTATATATATATAATATATATATATTCACTGAAGTCAAATGCAGCCTCTCACAACAACACTACCTGGTACACTGATGCCGATAGGTTCCTAGAACACTTACCTATCAGGGGAAGCCTGTACTACAAGGGATCCGCCCTCCAAAAGATAAGTGTGGGTTTTTTGGGTCCTCCCCCTTTATATGTAAAGTACCCATGAATGCGTCACTCAACCCAAGAACAAAAACGTCACCAGTATAACCAGAGCATACCCTATCACCTCCCTAGTAACTCCCTTTCAGAGAAAGCTTTAGAAGATGGGCCAGACTGGAACATGTTCAAGGACTCAGAGGAGGGAACAATAGAGTGATGGCACCTCAGGGAGTGCATGAAAGAGAAAGCTGAATGGGGTAAACTCTAGGAACAAGAGAGAAGAGCGAAGAGAAACATCACTCCTTCCCCTGAACCAAGAGGAGAGGAGGTAAACGTTGGTGCCAAGTTGAATGAGTTGGAAAAGAATGAGAACAGGAAGCAGAGACAGCACTTGCCAGATGATCCCCATCTTTTCTTCAGTAGAATAACAGTAATGATAATAGTAATAATAACAACAACAACATGGGCCAGAAATTAGATTAGGACCTTAATGGTAGTAAGCTGACCAGAGACACATAAAGGATTATTGCCAAGCAGATCCAAGGGCCTGCCCAATGGACCTCTAGTGGCTCCATCCACCCAATTATGAAATTTCCCAATGAGGAGCAGAAGTGATAGATCGTTGGATTGACTCAAGTTGTGAAAATACCTGAGTAGGTCTAGTCCAACCAGAACAAATACAGGTTGATGAAGCAGCTGGTGAGAAAGAGTTGGCCTGATGTGCTCTAGAATCTTGGCTGCCTAGAGAAGAACTGAAAAGGGGATGGGGGCTGGCCTGGGAACAAGGCGAAGGATCAAGGGATGGTACCTCTGAATGAATTAGAAGAACAGATGACACAGTAAAGCATACTGAGGTAAGTGTCAAATGAATGTTGTCAAGTGCAAACCGAGTTTGCATCTGACTTTGACACCTATCAGCTTTGTGGCCTTGGGGAGATTTTTAACATCTTTGAACTCCCATGAACTTCTCCAAAACAATTCCTCTCTCAAGGGGTTGTCACCCTAAGCTCAAAAGAGGGAACTGTGAAAGTTCATTGTAAGCTGTGTACAAATGTCAACTGTGATGAATCAGGCAGGGGGGTCAAGACAGTCTTCAGGTTTCAGGCAGGATTGGGACTCAGCAAGTCATTCTTCTTTGTCATTTGTGTGGCTGCTTTTCCCTCACAGAGTGCCCTTGTCCTTCTCGAGTCTCATTTGGTTGGTTTCTGACCAATCTCTAAAACCTACTGAAGTCAATTTGAATTCTAATATGATCCTCCAAGGTGCCCCTCCAGCCTCAGCTGGGTGTCATCTATGAAATTAATGAGCGTGCTTTCTGTTTCATCATCTAGTTCGTTGCTGGAAACATTAAATAGCCCAAGGCTCCAGACTTCGAATTGCTCCAAATGGCCTCTCACAAGTCTCTGAGGTTTTTTTTTTTTTTAATTTGGAGACAGACCGTGGGAAGACAGACATTTCTCCTCCTGGATTTTAGCCATAAACCCCACAGCCTCCGCCATTCTTGTCTGCAAATGAAGTCTTTCTTTGAGTCATCAAAAAAAAAGACCCTACATTTTGCAATAAACACTAAGGCTCCCTGCACTTCCCTGAAGACCACTCTACTTCTACCTCCTGAAGCATTCCTTAGGAGATCTTGGACCTACTATCTTGACCTCAGCCCCTGCTTATTGTCCCTGCTCTATGGACCTCTGAGCCCTCAACCACTCAGTCTATGATGTTTAGTGTATGTGTCAGTCGGTTTGGGCTGCTGTAACAAAATGCCTAACACTGCACAATTTATAGACAAGAGAAATTTATTGCTTACAGTTCTGGAGGCTGGGAAGTCCAAGATCAAAGTGCCAGTAGACTTTGTGTCTGGAAAAGGCCCATTCCTCATAGAAGGCATCTTCAATGCATCTTCACATGGCAAAAAAGTGAACATCTCCCTCAGACCTCTCTTATGAGGGCATTAATCCCATTCATGATGGAGTCCTCATGACCTACTCATCTCCCACAGCCCACACAGCTTGATACTATTACATTGGAGATTAGGTTTCAACATATGAATTTTTGGAAACAACAAGCATTCAGACCACTGTATAAACAAAAATTTATCATTGAGGGAGGATACTTGGAGTGCCAACTGGAAATGTTTAGAACACCATTCAGTTCCCCGCCCCCCATCTGCCTCTATGCTGCTTTGCCTACAGGCCAATTCTAAGATCCAAGTCGTAGAGCTAGTATGCTTCTCTTCTTGGCATTCCTCTTTCTTCCACCTTCCTCTGCATGATTCACTCTTCTGTTGACTACCCATGAAGTGTCAGCCTTAGGTGTTAGTACACAGCCATTAGCAAAGCAAACATGATCTCATCTGTTTTTAGGGACACTTCAGCCCAAACTCTCCTTGTTCTCTGTCTCCCCTGATATTCCCAGATAGTCATTTCCCAACCCCAGAATTCTACTTGACAAATGATATACTGACTTCTTCCCCTTCCAAAGGAAGAAAGTCGCCTTCCAGCATTGATCTCTCTGAGTTCTGGTTTCTGGCTTACCCTCAGTTCTTCCTCATCATCTTTTCACCTTCCCTGCTCCTTTCTATTTCTTATCATCTCTATCCTATGCCTAAACAGGCATACTCCCTTTTATAGCTCCTACCCTCTCCCACTTTGAACTGTAACCAACCTTCTACATTCTCTTCTATCATCTTCTTGTCCACCTCCAGATAAAGGGTTGGCCAACATTAATTTACATTTGCAAAGCTACTACTTTGCAATTCTTGTCTTTAACCCCAAAGGAGTCTGGCTTTGCAATTCTGTAATTGGAGAGGATGCTTGCCATCTGATTCCAGTGTCTTAATGCCCCACACTTCAAAAACAGAATATTCAGGCTTCTTCTGGGAGATTAGGAAGCACATCCCCGAATTGCCTTCGTGAGGGATAAAACCCATGAGTCTATTCACTCATCAATCATTCAACAATGATGAGTGTAGCTGTTCCTGACGTGGTACTAGGCAACAGGAATCCAGAGGTGATGAAGACACACTACGGTACGTTAGAGTAGAAGAAAGGATTTTTTTTTTCCATTGAGGATATCAGAAATGTTTCAGAGTTGACATTCAGAGACAAAAAACATGTGAAAAAAGTATAAACAATGACACTGTTTTAACTTAACAATCTGTCAGTTTTACAGAGAAATATTTTTACCTATCCTGCCAAGCACACTGAGCAGCTAAGACATGTGTGCACGTGCATCCAAGGACATGCCTTTACGCATGTATGCATTTGCCATGAGAGGAGGGGTTGGGATGAGTGCTTCCTTTTTTTTTTTTTTTTTTTTGAGTCGGAGTCTTTGGTCACCCAGACTGGAGTACAGTGAGAGAAACCATAGGAAAGCCAAAGAAAGAAGTACTCAAAGGGCAAAGAGCAATCTCAAAGACCTCAGTTGACCTGACCTCCCTCAGCAACGCCCTCACTATACTGTCCCCATCTAGCAGAAGCCTAATGGAGACCTCACCAAAACCTTCTGAGCACTCCCTACGTCTTCTCCTACCGCACTGTCACTACCTAAAGCAGGCCCTGTTTTCTCTCCTCCTGTTGACTACAGCTGCCTCCTAACTGGTCTCCTTGCCTCCAGCTTGATCCTCTTCCAAATGATTCTCCCATGGCAGCCAGGGTGTACTTTCTAAAGCACAAGTTGGTTCCTTCTTCAGTGGCTTCCTCAATTGCCCTTTGCCAAACAGCGCTTTCAGTGTCTGCTAGATACGGCCTCCCTGCTGATGGCTCTAGCGTTGTATCTCACCACCCACTCCAAATCCATGCTACATTGTTCTCTCTTTCCTCTCTCTTCCCACATGCTTCATGTGCTTTTACTTTTTCCCAAGTCACTGACCCTTCCCAACCTCTTTCCTCCTCTTTGCATGGCTGATTCCAGTCAAGCTTAAGGTCTCAGCCTGGGCTTCCATCCCCTTTCCTGGCCCCAGTCTGTTTTGGGTTCATGCCCTTCACCTTCACAACATATCATCTCACCTGTTTAGTCATCTGATTCCCATTAGATCATAGACTTGGAGAAGGCAGAAACCATGCTTGTGCTGGAGACCATTGAATCTGCTGTTCTAAATCAGTACTCGTTAAGTTAGAGGTGCTCGATATTTATTGAACAACTGAATACACTGTGATTTCATAGTAAGGATTTATCTTTGGTATTTGGCTTCCTAACTAAAATTAAGCATTTTGGTGATTTCTCCTAAAAAATTATAGAGTCCCAAAGTGCCAGAGATGGGGAGGACTTTAGAAATCATCAAGCTCAAATCTCAAGTGTCAGCTGAAGAAATTGAAACCCACAGAGATGTGAACTGCCTGAGACTATGAGAAAAATTGCCATGAACATTGTTCTAATATTATCTGGGGTTATCAGTGGTACCTGCCCACACCTTACACAACCCAGCCCCCAGAGAGCCCTGTCTGTAAGTCTGTTAGTGATTACAAAGTATGTTCCTGTCCATTTTCTCATTTGAGCCCCACAACAGTCATACAACATTGCTTGGGAAGGTGGTATCAGTGTCCCCATTTTACCGATCAGGGAATTGAGGCTCAAATAGCCCAAGTCATAACTCCCAGGGATGCAGGAAGGGCCCTCTGAACCCAGACTTTATCCTCATCCCCCCTCACCATGCAGAATCTAATCCTTTGCCCTTTTCCCACAATAGAGCAAGATGTCAGCAAGGAGCAGGACGGTGCACCAGGGCCATATGCCCAGAAGCATGTCTCTAGCATGCCAGTGGGTGAGAACCCCGCAGACTCCCAGAATGAGAGACCTTTCTGTTTGCAGCTGGGGCTGAACCTGCACTGTGTCCAGAGCTGCAAGGGTAGATGGGCAGGCAGCAGTTCTCAAAATTGCCAGCGTTCAGCCAGGTGCTTGACTTTATTTAAGAAATTATTTTTCATTCCGTCTCATGGGCAATGGACTGTGCCCTGCCTTTTAAAAACGAGATTGGGAAGCTAGAGCTGACCTGACACATCCCTCCAATTTCCCTATACACACTTAAACATTCTGCCAAAACTAATAACTTTATTCCTAAAACCTTCAATTCACGTAGGGCAAGCAGCGTCTGCCTGTGCTGTATGGAGCATGCACTTCACTCTTTATATTACCCAGAGGAATGAGCTGCTATTATGAAATCATTAAATTAATAACTTGGTAATATAGGCAGATATATAAAACAATCTGTTCATAGAACAAAAGAAATTACTACGTTCCAAACATTCATAATTTAATTTAACAGCGAATTAAAGTAGCATACATAATTTTAGCCTCAAAATGTCAATAGAATTATGTAAATACAGCACCGAGTCCCATGGCTGTGTGTGTGCGTGTGTGTGTGTGTGCGTGCGTGCACGCATGCACATGTGGGTAGTTGTGGGTGTGAACAGAGGTCAGAATGCGGACTTGACTTTTCCCTCCTGTAGACCTCTCTTCCTTACAACAGAGAAGCAATTGACAGGAATAGATGAGGTGCCCAGCTTTTAATTAAGAATTTATTAAACATTCAAAGAGCTATAGCGAGAAAAAGCTAGCAAGGCACTCTGCTTGCTTCCAGGGTTGGTTGCTGGGCAAACAAAAAAGAGTCATGGAGGAGAGGGAACCCCACAAGGCCCCGGCAGGGCTCCCTGGGGAAGGGAAGCATCAGAAGTCACTGGGCCTGGACCACGGAATCTAAGAGACTCTAAGAGATTTTATGAATATGGAGATGAAACGATGGAAAGAAATCTGTTGCCTAGTGCGGAGTTATCTTGGGCCAATGACCAGGATAAGGGAAACAACCTCCTGTCCCAATGTATGGCAAAATCTAGTCCATCACCTGTGGGTTGGTCCAAAGGTAGGCACAGGAGTAAAGTAATCTGGCAGGGACCTGGCCCATTCTAGCCAACTCTACAAGCCACCTGCCTCCTGCGAACCCAAAAAGAATGAGATACAATGTAATTCTGTGCCAGGGATGAGTCAGTCACTCTGCTGTAGAAGTTTCTGACTCCTCCCTCCTGGAAACTGGGCATTTGTTCTTATTAATTCAGGAAGAGTACTAAGGGCCTCCTATGTGAGCAGACTTTGCTTCACCTCAAGCTTTTTTTTACTCTGAGGTATTACGGAAATTCTCACTGACAAAAATGGTTTTGTAAGGATGGTGGGTATACCAGTCTCGTGGACTTCACATACTGGAAGGGATCTGTGAAGTCTATAAGTCTATATGCTCTTCAAAAAAGACAAAAAAGAAATACACATATGCATATGCAAAGAACTTGGCACTCAATTTCAAAGGGTTCATGTATCCCATCCTCTGACTAAGCTAAAGACACTTAATGTGGCACTACATATATGAAAAGCAACATATGCCTAATGCCAAAAGCATGAGACACATAAGGTCACAGAGAACTCTTTGGAGCAGGGGAACACTATAACTTGAACTTGAAAAAATAGGAGAAGAAGAGATGGAGCCAAGTTAACAAAAAGTGGGAGTGTACAAAGGATGGTGAGTATTCCTGTGAGTAAGCAGTAAAAGAGGAAAGAAAGTGTTCTCTTGGGAAAAGCCCTGATAACAAAGGTTTTTAAACAAAAGCATATAATGCTCTCATCCTCTTAGAAGAAATGTTTATTTTCTATGAGCATGAATGCAGAACAAAGATTAAAACCAGGCAATCCAGCTAGTAAACCACTATAGCGGTTGACGGGAATGAGAAGCAACAAGGAGGCCAAAATATTATAACTATTGATGGAAAAGAGGAGACAGGAAGAGACATTGTGTAGACAGCTTTAAACAGACTTCTGAATTATTGGTGGATTAGCCTGTACAGATTAATTGCTGTAACAAACAATCACAAATCTAAGTGGCTTAGCACAGTAAAGGTTTATTCCTTACATCACAGGGCAATGTGGGTGAAGAGAAGGGTTTGATCCACGCAGTCATTCAGGGACCCAGACTCCTTCCACCTTGTGGCTCCATCATAGTTCACATGGTCTCTTGTGGGCTTCTCAGCATATGGGCAGCAGATGAGAACAGAGAAGCAGCATGAAAGGTTGTACAGAAGGCTTAACACGAGGTAGAAGATAGCAAACATTCCTCCCTCTGCCCACATTTTATTGGCCAGAACTCATTTATCTAACTATTAGGAGGCTTGGGATATGTAGCCTAATTGCTCAGGAGGAAAATGGAAACAATTTCCTAGTTTCTACAGTTGGCTATGGAAGAAAAGGTACAAGAAGTCAGAATGACTGTTTTCAGGCCTGGAAACTAGAAGATGATGGGAACACTGAAACAAGAAGAAAATTCACAGCAGGAGGTACAAGGATTACAACTTGGCAATGTATGTCTAGATGTCTAATACTGGGCTGATGCATAAGTTTGTAGCACTTTTTTCACTTGCCCATGGAATGCAAATGTTGCCTGATGGTTGGTCACAGTTCATCACATCTGTCAATTCTCAGATTGGCTGACATGGATTAAGGCATTTAAATGGTATCATTAAAGCCCAATGGTCTGCCTGAATGTGCAGAATCACTTAGGACAAAATGGCCTTCTTTGAGATGACAAAACCTTTTTCTTGCCATGCTTTGCCTGATAGCATTCTCCTTGTACACAGCACAGATGTTTCGAGCTGACTCCGCTGCCTTTACTCCTCTGTTAAACTCAAAAAAAGTCATAAATGTTCATTTTTTGCCACCTGACACTCTAGCTTCTTTAACCCACAAATAACTCTAACTTTCTTCAAAACTGCAAAATATAAGACATACTCACAAGCACGACATTGTCACTCCAAATGACAAAGGATAAACAAACTCCCAATCCCGCAGTGTTGACAGGCCAAAAACAATGCTATGAACTTATGCATTAACCTAATATTTATAATAATCTAAGAGAATTATAAAATTAATTTTTCTAAAACATGTAGTTGCATCATTACCCCCAGGAGACTAACATCACAGTGCAACTCTTTCCTATATGATATAAGAGGTGATGTGGTTAGCTATGACACTAAAAGAAAGGAAACAACAACAAACAGTAATGTTAGCCTCCCAAAAATTTTAAACTGTTGTTCTTCGAAATATACTATCAAGAGATTGAAAAGGCAACCCACACAATGAGAAAATGGGAGAAAATAAGATAAGGAATTAATATTTAGTACACATAAAGAGCCCCTACAGCTCAACCACAAAAACAAACAGCTTAATTCAAAAATGGGCAAAAGACTTGAATGGACATTTACCCAAAGAAGATGTACAAATAGCCAATAAGCACGTGAAAAGATGTTTAACATCACTAGCAAATCAAAACCACAATAGGATACCACTTCACACCCATTAGGATGGCTATTATCAACAGCAAAAATGAAAAGATAGAAACAGGAATTAACCAGTGTGGGCAATGATGTGGAGAAATTGAAACCCTTGTGCATTGCTGGTAGGAATGCAAAATGGTGCAACATCTATGAAAAAGAATATTGGCTATTCCTCAAAAGATTAAACATTGACTTATCATATGATCCAGCAATTCCACTTCTGGGTATATGCACAAAATAAATGAAAGCAGGAACTTGAACAGATGTCTGTACACAAATGTTCATAGCAGAATTATTTACAATAGCCAAAATCTGGAAACAGCTCAGGTGCTTGTCAGAGGAATGGATAAACAAAATATGGTTTATGCATACAATGGAATATTATTCAGCTTTAAAAAGGAAAGACATTTGGACACAAGCTACAACACGGATGATCCTTTAAGGCATTAAACTATGTGAAATAAGCCAATCACAAAAGGGCAAATACTGTATGATTTCACTTATGTGAGGCCACACTAGGGTGGTCAAATTCACAGACATAAAGTAGAGTGGTGGTTGTCAGGGGCTGTGCAAAAGGAAGAATGGAGAATTGTTTAATGGACATAGGCTTTCAATTTAGGAAGACGGAAAAGTTCTGGAGATAAATGGTGATGATGATTGCACAACCATCTGAATGTACTTAATGTCACTGAAGCGTAAAATTATAGTAAGCATTGTATACTTTACCACAATAAAAAAGAAGTAATGTGGGTAAGTTTACCTCCCTAGCAGTGCAGATCATATGGAGAATACCTGTTCAAAAATGATTAGCTACAAGAGACATTTCTTGAACCCTCTCAGCCATATATCTGCCACAATAAATTCACTGTCATATCAATTCTCCATTCCCACCCTGCTTCTTCTGAGTCCTTCATCTCAGTCAATGTACAGTCACGCTCTCTGGTTGCGATTAGAAACCTAGATGTCCTCTTCTTTACCACTCTCCTTCCCACTATAAACCTTGAGGCCAAAGTCAAGTCTATAAACTCATCCTCCCCTTTTCCCTCATTGTCCCATTATTGCTTTATTTCTGGGTTTCCCAAACCTTATCTAGCTGCCTCATATATTCTCAACTCAGGTGGCCTCCAAACAAGTACCCTACCTCTTGCGTCTCACCTAGCCTTCTTCTTAGGGGAGTCATCTTCCTAGACCCGAGTCAAGGGTTTGACTTGCTCTCAGGTAGGCACTTTTGTTGTACATTTTGGTTTTGTCCCTGGTTCCTGGCACTGAGTTTCTAAAACCCTTGGTTTCCTGAGTAATATAGGTGATAGAGCTTTTTTTGTTATTCATATCAAGCCCATTTCAACTAGAGCTGAGTTTACATCAATGAAGTGACTAGTGACTGAAAGCCCTTAGATAGCTTCAGGATGAGGCTCATTGCTAGAGGAACCAACCCTATGGTTAGAAGGTTAGAACTTTCAGCCCTACCCATCAACCATCCAGGAGGGGAGATGGGCTGCAGATTTTCATCGACATGGCCAATGATATAACCAATCCTGCTTATATAATGGAATCTCCATTAACAACCCTGAACCTTAAGGCATCTGGAATTTTCTGGGTTGGTGAATACATCCATGTGCCAGAGGGTGGCACACCCCAAACTGCATGGAGACAGAATCTCCTGCACTGGGAACACTTCAGGACCTCACTCAGAGTACCTCTTCAACTGGCTGTCCATTTGTATCCTTTATAATAAACTGGTAAACATAAACAAGTTTTTTCTTTGAGTTTTGTGAACCATTATAGCAAAACTATGGAACCTGAGGAGGGGATTGTGGTAACCCCTAATTTATAGCCAGTTGTTCAAAAGTACAGATCACCTGGATTTGCGACCAGTGTCTAAAGTAGTGAAGGCCTTCTTGTTGGATGTGTTACTGAACCCAACCTGGCTTCACTTGCCCAGCAAAGTAAAATATTTACACTGAGGTTTTGTAATGAGAGAAATGAAGTTGTTTATTTGCAATGAACCAAACAATGAGGATCAGGAAACTCACAGTTAAGACTGACCTTCATGATGACTTGCAAGCAAGGGTTTTTTTGTTGTTGATCCTTTGTTTGGTAAGGATGGGCTTATCTAGGCTGGTCTAACTCCTAGTCTCAAGCAATCCTCCCATCTCAGTCTCCCAGAGCTCTAGAATTACAGGTGTGGGCCACTGCACCCAGTCTACAAACAAGGATATTTAAAGGCAGGGTCAAACCTCAGGAAAGCAGAGGTTACAGGAAAAACCGTAAATTAATACACGGAGGTTATACGTTGGTATGTCTTAAAAAGGCAGGATATTTAGAAGCAGGGGCTTACAGGTCATAGATGGATTTAAAGATTATCTGATTTGCAGTTGGCTAAGGAAGCTAAGTTTTGTCTAAAAACTTGGGGTCAGAAGAAAGGAATATTAAGGGCTGGCATGTGGGCATAACTCTCTCCAGACCCCTAGGGAGGAAACAGAAGAGTGGACAGAGTTCAGTCCTCAGTTTCCCCTAATCTGAGGTCTATGTGCCAGTAGATGGCATTTTCCACTAGGTAGGAGTCTAGGATTTTAAAAAACAACTCAGGAGCATATGTTAAAATGCTATATTTTAAGTTTTTTTTAAGACTAGCTAGGTGCCTGAAATTTTTCTTCAAGAAACGCAAGATTTTCCATTATTTCCATGTTTAGAGGAACCTAGCAGGCCCATAAGAGTCTTCCCTACTCTGTTTCAGATGGAGCCTTTAACCTGTGGAGTCTGTACTAACTCCAGATAGTAAGTGTAGGAATTAAATTGAATCAATGGACACACACACAATTAGTGTCTGAAGAGTTGGAGAATTGGTTGTCAGTGGGATCTACCCCACACACTGGGTGTCAGAAGTGTTGTGAGCAGAGAGAAAGTTTGTACTTAGATTCCCACCCTAATACCCAGGCCTCATTTATAATTCAATCACATTTATCAAATACTTTCCTCTAGCCAGTTTCTGTGTCAAGTGCTGGGAATACACTGGTAACATAGCTCCCATCCTTAAAACAGTGTCAAGCAAATGCCACTTTTCGTTCTTATTCAATGACTCCTTGGACTATCATGAACAATTTATATGTCTTTGTCACTACTTCGTGGGCTCCCAGAGGTCAAGATGACATCTTATTAAACTCTGTGTTCCTTTCCACGTATCTCTACCTGATAGATACTCAGAAAATTCATTCACTGAATCTATGTTTGAATGACTCAGTGGACCCACTGAACTACAAATCTCATAAAATAAAAGTCAGCATCCCGTGATGAGTCATGAGCTGAGAAACTGAGCATCTGTCTGTAGAACTGGCCTCTGCATCGTCTCCTAGACTTGCTCTCTTATTTTTACTACTGCTCATTTGCATAGCAGTCAACATTTTACATAATATTTTCACATCCATTTTCTCACTTGATTCTCCATGGTTGGGAAATATAATCTTTTGCATTGGCTTGAAATTAATTTTCTATATGTATCATAAGCATATTTTGATTGCTTCTGATTAAGTTGTCAAATCAAAGACAGCTTCTGAAATTAAACACAATATCCCTAGAGTAGAGGGTGTTGGCTCAGTGTGTCTTAGAGCTGGGTCCACATCTGTGAAACAGAGACACCAACCACCCAAGGACCTCATCAGTTCTAAGAGAGACAATGGGTGCACACAGCACTTGGCCCAGAGCACACATTCGATAAAGACAATAAAGATAGTTATTATTATTACTAATAGTAGCAAGGTAAGAACTATATTGTTGGACAGATTGGGACGCCAAGGCCCTGAGAAGCTGAGTTTAAGTGACCTTTCCAAGTCATAGAGTAAGCTTGCCTTAAGGCCAAACATTACGGTCAGTGTTAGGCCTTCAGTCTTCCCTATGAGCATAATTCCTTACAGAATCCTGTTCATTCCCCACCCAGATCCTAATTCAAGCTCTAGACCAACCTTCCACACTCAGAAACTTACTGCTCCCTTGCTTTGAGTGGTTCATTTAGAAGTTCCAGTTCAACATTGCAATTTGAAAGACATGATGTTTTCCATTGGTTTGCAATTAATTTGCTGTAATTCACACCAGTGTATTTTGATTGCTTTTGATTAAGTTTAACAAACTAAAGAAGTTTGCCGAAATTAAACATCAAAGTACACAATCCTTTTTCTAAGGCGCCTCGTGCATAATTATCAGCCTTGTCATTCTTGCTAAATATATCCATTATGTGGCAGCTCCTATGCCTGGGTAGTGGTAATTAATACAGAATCCCAAAATCAATTCCGGAGAAATCCTCTAAAATCAAGGGAAGCCCATTTGCATAACTTCTAAAATGCATGAATGAATTGTTTTGAAACTGGGATGAAAAGGAAGGGATTTTTACAGGTCAGGGTTTCTTTGTAAAAATAAGTAAATAAGCCCGGCTGCATACTTAATATTGGGTTTGTTGTAAAAGAAAAATAGGTCTTTGGTGGAAAGTCTGAATAAACAGGTAAATGGCTTTTTGGAGCCGTCACTTTGCAGACACACCTCACCAAAATTAATGACTAACAATTAACCACCCAAGCAACTAATGTGCTGAGAACGGTTCACAGGCAGCTTTGTAACATTGCTGAAAATGATGGAAATTAAAGTTAATATCGTCTTGTTAAAATGTGGGAAACAATTTAGATATTTTTATAAGGGAAAAAAAAGGCCTCATCATGCCTCCAATTGTTTGTTTACTTTCATCAAGGGAAATAAAAGGGAAAACCCAGTGTTGGAACACAACACCCTGGCTGCAAAACTCTCTCTGCAGATTAGAAGCTGAGTGACTCCAAGGCATAGGACTTGATCTGCTGAAGCCTCCATGTCCTTGTTGAAAAACAGGATGTCCAGTCTGGGCAACATAGAGAGACTTCATCTCTACACAAAAATCAAAAAATTAGCTGGGCGTGGTGACGGGCACCTCTAGTACCAGCTACTTGGGAGGCTGAGATGGGTGGATCCCTTCAGTCCAGGAGGTCGAGGCTATGGTAAGCTATGATCCTGTGACTGCACTCCAGTCTGAACAAAAGAGTGAGACCTCAAATCAAAAAAAAAAGGGTCGGATGCGGTGGCTCAGCCTATAATCCCAGCACTTTGGGAGACTGAGGCAAGAAGATTGCCCGAGCCCGGGGACAATCCTCATCTCTACAGTAAATCACAAAAGCTAGCCGGACATGGTGGAAAACGTCTGTAGTTCCAGGTACTTGGAAAGCTGAGGAGGAAGGATAACCTAAGCTCAGCAAGTCGAGGTTGCGCAGTAGCCGTGAGATTGCTACTACACTCCAGCCTGGGTGACAAGAGTGAGACTCCAACGAAAGGAAAGAAGGAGAGAAGGAAGGAAGGAAGGAAGGAAGGAAGGAAGGAAGGAAGGAAGGAAGGAAGGAAGGAAGGAAGGAAGGAAGGAAGGGAAAAAACAGGACACCCTGTTCATTCCTGGTTCATTCTGAGGGTTGAAGGATGTCACACACATGAAAACATCAGGGCAGGGCCAGGTGCAGAGTGAGTACCCAGTTAGTGCTTGTCCCCCACGGTGTCAGTCCCTCTGGTAGCAGCTCCTCTCCCTATGAATCAATTATTCATGATAATAATAAGAAACAGAATAACCAATATTTATCAAGAGCTTATCAGACCCTGTGTTAAGCACTTTTCTTGCATTATCGCTTTTAATCCCCACAATAACCCTAGGAGAAAGTTACTGTAGGGATCATCCTTTTCCAAAAGTTTAAACAACTTTTCTAATGAGGAAACTAAGCCTCGGAGACAGCAGCCAGCTAAGTGGCAAAGCTGGTTTCTGAACACATGGGCCCATGTATTTACTCATTGCATTATGTGGTGGCCCTGGGGTACAGATTTCCAACCTGGACATGCATGGATGAACTTCAGGAGGCAATATAATCTCTGCAACAATACAGGAAAATGTTTGTATATGCACATTTTGCAGGGAAGTGTCCAAAATATTCATCTACTTCTCAAAGGAGTGCTTGATCCCCCAAAAGTGAAGGGATCTCATACTCAACATTTTCTTTCCTTTTTATTCTTCTTTTTTTTAATTTAAAGACAGGGTCTTCTCTGTTCCTGTCTGGAGTGCAGTGGTGTGATCATAGCTTACAGCAGCTTCAAACTCCTGGACTCAAGCCATCCTCTCACCTCAGCCTCCCTAGCAGCTGGGGCTACAGGCACAAGCCACCGCACCTTGCAAATTTTTTAAATTTTTTTGTAGAGAGCAAATCTCGCTATGTTGCCCAGGCTGGTTTTGAACTCCTGGGTTCAAGTGACCCTCCCACGTCAACCTCTCAAAGTGCTAGGATTACAAGTGTGAGTCACTGCTTCCAGCCAATGTTTCCAGTTGAACCAAACCCCAATACCCAGACCGCTTTGCTATTTGAAATGTGGTCTCGGTACCAGCAGCACCAGGATCACCCAGGAACTTGTGATCGAAGGCAAATCTTGGGCTTCTGAGACAACCCACTGAGTCAAAATCTTCCCAGGCGATTCCTGTACCCTTAATCCAGCCCACAGGAACAAGGAGGACTGCCTGGAGGAAATAACATGTGAAATAAGTCCAAAAAGATGAGAAGGAATCAACCAAGTGGCAAAGAGGTAAAAGGGACATTGCTAGCAGAGGGAAACTTCCAACCAAAGGCATGAGAAAAGCAGGCTCATTCCTCACAAAAAGTTCACAGGCAGCTTTGTAACACTGCTGAAAATGATGGAAATTAAAGTATGGGAAATAATTTAGATTTTTTTTTTATAAGGAAAAAAAGACCTTATCGTGCCTTGAATTTCACATAAGTTCTGGTGTGATGCATTTGTCTAATTGCTCTGGGGGCCACAGGCAGGTTGCATTGCCAGTGTGTGCAATGTGAGGCTACACACAGAGGCAGGATGTGCTCTTTCAGGTCGTGCTAAGAACTTAGAATTTATGCCATGGAGTAATGAACCCCTGGGAGTGGATGCTTAGCCGAGCGTAACGTGGTCAGATGCACATATTAGAACCTTAATCAGGTGGCGGAATGGAGGCTGGGCCCGAGAGATAGGGACACGGCCAAGACTGGGAATGCAACTAAGAATCCAACCCTTATTTGCTCCCTCACAAACTTGCCCACACCATGCCTAGTTCCTGCTCCCACGTATCTGTTTGAGAGTGCCTTTGATATAACCAGACAAGTGATGAAGACCACAGCCGACAGTGTGAAACGATGCCAGCTCCCTGAGATCAGGCTCGCATCTGTCTCCTCAACCACGATGTCCTCAGACTTAGAAGAGTGCCTGGCACTTAGTAAATGCTCAGCGCAGATTTGTCAAAAGAAGGAAGAAGAATGAGATACAGTCGGGACTTTCCCCAGGACCCTGGAGTATAAAAGTGTATGACCAGAGTGAGCTTGCAGTCTCCCTGTAGGGTTGTCTGAAGGCAAAGTCACAGTGGAAACTTCCCAGATATTCTTATGCTGTGCATTTGACTAGTTGACGGGTACTGCGAACTTGGGGCTGAAAGAGGAGAATCCGGAGAATCTTCACCGCCCCATCACCCCTGTGGCTGGCAGGCTGCAGCCTTGGGAGGCAGAATCACCATGGACCAGTTTTCCTTCCCTTCTCAGCCTCTTCCTTGGGCTTCCTCACCCTTGTGCCCACTAAGACAGGTCTATTGTGCACCTCTCATATGCTAGGCAGGGGAAGTCGAGGGTAAAGAGAATAATATAAAGAGAAGTGGGAGTCCCTCTCCTCGAGGGCCTACATTCGCAGAGAGGATCATGGCATATATGTGAAGGTCGTCGTGCTTTTCACCCCTCCAAAGATTCCGAACACCCGCAGTTCCCCTGAGCTGCCTTGGAGGCCAGCTTCAAGGCTCACCTGTTCCACCTTCGCTGCAGGAATGGGGAGGTTTAACATGAGGCTGACGGTTGTCCTCGGTCGCCTACTATGCGACCTCTGCCTCGCCAAGGTGGGAGATGGAACTGGAACTCAGTCCCTCTGCAAAGCTACATTTGCCCCCAGCGTGTGTCCTGCTCCGGTCCGAGGGGCCGCCCTTCCTAACTCACAGAAAGATACCCAGCATGGTGACGGCAGCCCTGGATCACACAGAAGCTTTGTGAAAGACCAGCTCAGGACGCCACACAGTGAATGAAAATGATGTGGAGAAGTTTCACTTTGTGACGCCTGCCAGGGGCCATGCCCCACGCCGCATACCACGCGGGTATTGTCCAATTTAATTCTCACAACAACTAGTGTACCCCAGTTTTTGTTATCTCTATTTATAGACCAAAAAAAAAATGAGACTCAGAGGGGTGGAAGGGTTCCCAAGTTATGAATGGCCGTAGGGTGTAGCTAGGACCAAATCTGGATCAGTCCCACCCAACCCCAGCTTCTTTCTCTCCCGCTCAGTGAGGCCCAACCGCCCTGCCATTTCCTGTTTTCTCTTTTATAGTAAATGCTGAACGAGAAAGTAAAATCAATGAGGAATAATAAGTGTTAAAAAATGGGGCCATAAAAAGACAGACTTAAAAAACAGTAAAAAAAAAAGAGTACGGCTTTAAAAAAATGATTGGCCAAACTCATCACCAGGAACCAAGAGGGGAGATTTGTCTCCATTTTTAAAAGTCAAAGGATAAAACTGTGCCCAAGAGGCAAGTCCAGGGTCCATCGTAGACAGCATGTGTTTTAAAAGATGGAGGAGGTTTAAGAGATTGGAAGTTAGTTTCCATGTTCCCCTTATCCTGGTGGGCAAGATCAGCATGCGTTGAAGTAGTGCCGGAGGACTTCCTGGAGGAGGTGGCATTTTTAGCTGAGCTCTGAAGTTGGGCTGTGGTTTGGAAAGGAAGTCTCCCCGGGAGAGAAGAACTAAACCAAACAAAGTCATGGAGACAAGAGATGATGCAGAATTTTGGAGGATTGAGTGACAATCAACATGACTGGGGGAAGGGTGACACAGAGGGGTCCAGGGTTGGTTTGGGACCAGCAAGACAGCATCTCAACCCAGTCCAGAGGTCTGGACAGAGATCAGATAGCTCTCCCCCACAGAACAAAGAGGACGCGCTAACGGGCCACTCCAGGAAGCCAAGAGGTCACCTGTGGCTCTGTCCCAGCTGGGGAGTGATGGGGGGAGCTGAAGGGCAACATCGCTGACTCAAGGTCACAAATCATGTGAGAGGCTTAAGCAGGGCCAGACCCCGAGGGAGCTGAGTCCTTTGCTGCATAAGGATTTGGCCCAGTTTTGCTTCCCCGGAGTGCCTATGTGTCACAAGGATGGAAAGCTCCTTTGCAGAGGAACAATTCTTCTTGGCAGGAAGTGAGAAGTCTGGCGGGGTTGCTAACTGGCCTGTCCTCTGACCAGGGGATGAGCCAGGGAGTCAACTCAATGATGACAATTTGAGTGGGGGAGGGGAGGGGGAGGGAGAGCACATGGGCGTGATGGAGAAGGGACAGAGGGAGGAGCGTCCCTAGTAACTAGGGGTGGGCTTCCAGCAGGCGAGGGTCCTACAGGTAATACACTAGCTCCAGACCCTGCAGGAGGGATTCCCTCTTCCTTCCCAAAACTCAGACACACACCGGCCAACATACTCATTCATTTGTTCGGAAACACACACAATACAGACACACCCTCAATCCCACGCAGAGACCTTCACATACAAAGATGCCACCCACATACACACTCACACATGCATGATCAGTCAAGCTTCAGCTCAGATTAGTGATGGACTCAGCGGCCTCAGCAAAATCAGTAAAAAAAAAATTAAAAAGGGCAATGCAGCGAATTTTTCACAAAGCTATATTCATTCAATTTAAAGGACTGTGTATGTCATTCTGAGCTTGTGTTCCTTCTCTCTTCTTTGGTTTGGGGCAGGGAATGTTAAAGTATCCTTTCTTTTCGGGAAGGGTGATGACAACAGATAGTAAGGATTTTTCTTCGTGTCATTTCTTGGCAAACCACAAAGCTGTTACCCCTATATCAATTTCCAACTATTACTTTTTCTTCTGGCCTGTGAACTCCAAAGCCAGGAAATCACTGCCTTAGGTTAAACCACAGTTTCTGGAACAAGCCAAGCCCCTCCTGCCTCCAGGCCTTTGTGCTAGAAGCACGTTTCGCCCTTGTCTCCTTAAACCCAGACTTGGCTGACCCCCTCTGATTGTTAATTCCCTCCCATGTCCCAAGCTTGATGTTCCTCCCCTGGGAAACCCCTTTGGGCTCTGTGCCTGGGAGCTAAGCCTTCTATACCCACATCAGCCCTCTATACCCACCCTCCTCCTATGTAAGGAGTGGAGGTCCCAGAGAGTTCGTACTGATGAAAAGTCCTTTTGACGGCGAAGGTCTTAGTCTCGCACAATGATACAGCCAGTCTATTAGCAGTCTGACCTCCACACAGTGCTAAATCCAACCTCCCTCCATGCATAGCGGATCCCTTAATGGCACCTTGGGCAGATTCTATAACTTTCTGGTCAATTTTGATTATTAAAGCATTGGTTCATCTTAAGCTTCAATCTGGGTCTATTTTAAAACTCTTCCCCTCCCCAGTCCAGGGCAGGCTTTGGTTCAGGACCTGAAGAAGTGAGTGGATGTGGTCTGGTCTTCTATGTTTCCTTTTGCCTCTCCCTGGAGTCCTGGATGGAGGGGTGAGGACTACTTCAAGGTTCCCTTTCCCTCTTCTTATGTATAGGGGTGGGGAGGCAGAATGAGAGGGGCATCTTTTCGACTGGCTGCTTTCCAACAGCATAGAGGTTATTAGGAAGCATATTGTGTCTTCACCAAAATCTGCATATTGAAACCCTAACACCCAATGTGACTATTTGGAGATAGAGCCTGTGAAGGAGTAAATGAAAGTTAAATGGTGTGATAGGATGGGGATCTAGTCCCACAGGACTGATATTCTTTCAAGAAGGGAAGGACAGCAAAGATCTCTTTCTCTCTCTCTGAACACAGAAGAAAGGCAATGTAAGCACATCATGAGAAGGCGGCTGTCTGCAAACCCTGGAAGAGATTCCTCACCAAAAACCAACCTTGCCCACACGTTAGTCTTACACTTTCAGCTTCCAGAATCATGAGAAAATAAATGCCTGCTATTTAAGCCACCCAGTCTGTGGCATCTTGTTATGGTAGCCTGAGCTGATGAAGGCAGGGGTCTCCAAGGTCTCTCTCTCTCTCTCTCTCTCTCTCTCTCTCTCTCTCTCTCTCTCTTTCTGCCATAGGCTGGCTTCATGAGCTATGGGCAACCTTGCCTGAGTGTTCAGTTTTCTTAGGGCATTTCACGCCACCAGGGTCCCTTCTGGGTTACAAATGGGTGCACTGAGATTAGGGACAATTCTATAACATCACATGGTATAGATTAAGGATTAGGCTTTGTCGCAGAGAGGGAAAATTTACAAGCCTAAATTGACCAGAGAAGAGAAGTTATGGGTCCTCTTCAAACAGCCCACAGAGGTGCCCAGGCTGGATCTGGAAATGTGGTCTCAGTGGGCACAGCCCTGCCCTCCCTATCTGCTCTCCCTTTGACTTGGGTAGGTGTAGGGCAGCACGGTCAGTGGTAAAAGAGTCAGATGACTCTAGTGCCAAGTAGGCTGGAGAGTGCCTACTGTTTTCAGGACTGACTGGGGAAGCCAGAGACCCAGCACCTTAAGAGCTCCCGGAATCATTTTCTCAACAGTCCTGCTTGCTGCACTGTGGCCAGCACCCAGACTCACTTGAACCTCCACTGCTGACGACAGGGAGGGTAGGGAGAGCTTCTTTCTACACTCCTAGGGTCATGTCCTCAACCTTTTCCCTAGAGGGAATCCCCTCCCTGAGTTCCCACCTCCAGTCCTACCCTCCAAGGTCCTTCACACTGAACCATGGGACAGGGCAGTCACCACGCCTTCTGTCAAACAGAATTCCATTTGTCCATGAGTACTCTTCCTCCTGCCACTCACAGCAGCTTCAGCCCATCTCCATCCCCTAGAGACCCCAGGGAAGAGCCGGCATCAGGATTTGAGTTGTTGCTCACCTCCAACTCACAACAATACACGCCAGCTGCCTCACACCCATTCCAGTGATACTCCTTGGGTGAGTCTGCCAGCTCCCCAGTTCAGCAGGAATCCTGAAGGGGAGAGAGTGAGTGTTGTCTTATCCCTCATCACTGACTTTAGAAGGGGATGCCCTCTCACCCACTAGACATAAGGAGAAGACAACAGTCACAAAACTCACAGAGTCTCTTCAACTCATGGCCTGGAAGGGTGGAGGCTGGGGCTATGACTGGTATCGGCCCTGGAGGAAGTGTCTAGACATATTCAGGCCTAAGTCAGCAATTCTGAGCACCAGTATAAGTCCCACTAGACATCTCATTACAGGGCATCTCTGGCAGAGAGATGAACCACTGAGAAGAGGCTTGGAGGATGCCACTCAGATCCCATCTGCTCCCAACCATCCCTCAAGGACTGGCCCAGCCCCCACAAGCCTCTGGAACCCACTCTACACCCTCTTATCTGCCAGGGGTATAAGTGCTCCCATCAACTGGACAGACCCTAACCCAGGGAGGACTGATGAAAATACAAGTATCTGGCTGGGCATGGTGATTCACACCTATAATCTCAGCATTTTGGGAGGCTGAAACAGGAAAATTATTAGAGCCCAGGAGTTTGAGACTAGTCGAGGCAACATAACAAGACCTTGCCTCAAGCAAAATAAAAAAATTAGTCAGGCATGGTGACCCATGGCTGTAATCCCAGCTACTCACGTGCCCAGGAAGTCAAGGCTGCAGTGAGCCATAATCATGCCACTGTACTTCAGTGTGGCAACAGAATGAGACCCTACCTCAAAAAAAAATAATACAAGTAGCTATGTGTTATGAGCTGAATCGTGTCCCCTACAAGTTCGTATTTTGAAGTCCTAACCCTCAGTACCCCAGAATATGACCGTATTTGGTGATAAGGCCTTTGAGGAGGTGATTAAAGTAAAACAAGGTCATTAGAATGGGTTCTGTTCCAATGTGACTGGTGTACTCATAGGAAGAGGAGATGAGGACATTGAAAAGCCAAGGAGAAAGACATCAGAAGGAGCCAATCCTGCTGACACTTGGACCTCAGACTTCCAGCCTCCAGAACTGAAGGCTGTTTCTGATGTTTAAGACACCTGGTCTGTGGTGCTTTATTATGATGCCCTGGCCTCATGGTGGGAGAAGGCTTCACATCCTTTTACTCACTTTACCTCACATGAGTCTCATAAGTGCCCCATGAGTAGGAGAGCAGAGATCATTATCCCCATTTCAAAGTTGAAGAATTTTAGCCATTCTTGGAAAACACTAGGCCCTCCAGAATCCTGGTCAAGGGTCCCTGCCTCTTCACCACATTTTCTGCCTATTGGTCTCAGCCTGGACATGCCATGCTTCTGTGCCATAAGGGCTCAGGCCACCTACCTGGTACCCGCCAGGCATAGGAGAAGGCTCAAGACCATCTTGGTCTGGTAAGATACCACCCTCCCTTATCCTGCACCATCCTCACAGGCACCCTGCCCTTTTATACCATCCCAACTTTCCTCAGCTGTCAGCTACTCTGGTATCATCATCATCCAGATGCCATCATCTCCCTGGACATCTATGTCCACCAGTCACATCAACCTACAAGTGGCTTGGTTGTTGACAACAGGCCGAGTCATGTGTCCATGGAACAGCTGTATGCTGATGGTTTAGCTAAGAGATGGGGGAAGTGGGGAAGTTTAGTGACTGAGAGAGATACCTGCATCACCAACCCAAGTGTTTGGCAAAGGAGAGAAAAAAGGGAGGGTGCCCAGCAGGGTATCAAGGGAAGAGAGAAGGGGAGGGGAGAAAAATCAAAAAAGAAGAGAAAGAAGAAAGAAAAGAGGAGAGCAAAGGAGAGAGGAAGAGGGATGTGAAAGAGAACCAGCAGGGCCAGGCTGTCCCTGGTGGGGAAATCCAACAAAGCAGAGCAAGAAATGTCCTCCGCACCCTATTCCAGTGGGTGTTATTTCTGTGACACGCAAGGAACCTTTCTGGTCTTTAGTAGTTACAAACCACCAGAGAAAATATCACTCTGTGTCTTCCCTCCCCCTTTCTCTTAGTATCTGCAGTGGACCAAATGCTTATGTCCCCCAAAAGTCATTCATTGAAATCCTCACCACCAAGGTGATAATATTAGGAGATGAGGCTTTTGGGAGATGATGAGGTCATGAGAGTGGAGACTTCATGAATGGGATTAGTATCCTCATAAAAGAGATCCCAGAGAGATCCCTCTCCTATTCCATCAAGAAGGTGCTGGCTATTAATAAGGAAGTTGGCCCTCACCAGACACCGAATCTGCTAGCACCTTGACCTTGGACTTCCCAGTCTCCATAATTGTGAGAAATAAATTTCTGTGGTTTATGAGCCGTCCAGTCTATGGTATTCAATTATACCATCCCAAAGGAACTAAGACAGTATCCCTTTTTGGCCTTTACTATCCATCCCCATTTCCCATTCCCCCTTTCCTTACCACCCTTACAGGCCCTACTCCTCTCCTTGGCAGAACAAGTCCATATTTTCTCCTATTGATTTGCTCTCTCTCTGCATAAAGCGTGTGGAACAAGCACAGCGCACAATGTTCTTTCTGTTGGGTGGCTATGCAGCTTGATGAATGTACCAGGCCGACTCTGGCAGCCGTACAATGCCTGACAGAAATGCATGCATATCTTCACTATGATTCAAATGGTTGCACTCAGTCATGTATTTACATGGGCTGGAGATATTTATAGACATGAGTGTCCATAGACTGTGGCTTACAGTGGCCTTGACCCTTCAATCTGCAATTGAAGGGGACCTCATAGAAACTGCATCACCTGTTCTCAAAACCATTCTAAAAGAGAACAGGAAGAAAATGATTTCCATGGTTTTCTGAGCAAAGAATGAATGCTCAGAGGCACAATACCAGTTATTATTTATCGAGCATCTATTTTGTACCAGGGTTTTATATATGTTACCTCTAATCTTTCTAACAAGCTCTGAATAGACATTTGCTTCCCTACTTTTCAGATAAGGAAACTGAGGTTCTGATAGGTTAAGAAACTATCCTTGAGTCTTGCAGAAAGTCATTGGTGAGTCTGAGGTCAAAGTTAGTGCTCCTTCTAATACACCACAGAAGGGGATTCATCACCTTAAACATACAAACCAGTCATAGCTGGCTTGGTCTATTCTTCACTAGGAAATAGAAACTTGCCTATTCTTCATACATCTTTGTATTCTTCAAGCCCAGCACATTTTTCTGTGTACAGAAGATGCTCAATAAATGGTTATGGATAATGAGAAAGCCATACAGGCAGACAAAATCTTGATTAGACAAGAATTCCATCCTACTCGAACTCAAGTAACCAAAATAAAATCATGGAGCTTCTATTTTAAGTGACAAGAGTACATCACAGCACAATAAACTTGTGTCTGGCTGTCACTTCAGGTCACTAGACTACACAGGCAGTTGAGCAGGTAGCCAGAGGAATGCATGCATGCTTGCTGTGGGGTCAGTGCCCTGCCCAGAGAGAACTAATAGATACAAGGTTGACCCCAAAGCCTGAGAAAACTCCTGTTATTCAACAAAATCAAGAGGCAGGGCTGGAACTTACAATGTTGAATAGAGTACAGCGGTATAATAACAGTCCCCAATATGTGCATTCCATTATAGTAACAGAGGCGGGAAAATGGTCAGAGACATAAAGAAAACTTTCAATAGTTAGGGTGGAAAAGTACAATCTATTGTGTTGACTCTCAGTTAACTTGACAATTCAATTACCCAAGCTAACCAGTCTCCGTTAATCAAGGTTACAATGCAATCGGGACTGACCCTACAGATTACTTGTACCCTGATGACCAAAATGTTCCATAAATATGTCCTTCCTCAATGCAAAATGGAAGTGTAGCTTTCACTCCTCATCAGTTTCACCCCACGAGCTACTTGTATCAGTGACTCCTCAAATCCCCTAACATAGCTCTTTCTGCATATGTTTCTGAGTATGAGGAGGGAGTGAGATGAGACCAGATTGCAGAAGCAGCCAGGCCTGAACTTGGCCTTGGCCACCTGCTTACTACTCTCTGTATGACGCTGAGCAAGTTGATTTGCCCTTCAGGACCTCAAGTTTCTCATCTTTAAAGTGGGGATGACAACACCCACTCTCTTGAGTTATTTGTTTATTCATGTTTGCCTTCACCTTACTGTAGGTAACTTTTAAGTAGGCCAGTGACATTACATTAGAGCAACCAAGGTAAAGGTTAAAAGCGACAGTAAAAGAAGGAAAGAAATTAAAATAGAGATAAAGCAGAAGCCAGAACTGAGGCTGCAAAGAATAAATATGACAAAGATCCAGGAGTCTGCCATGTCTGACATGGTTCCAAACATCATAGAAACCAATGTGAAGAGGGAAGGTTGGTCATTTATACAACGTTGCAGGGTTCCTAAGAGAAACACCAGTTGATCAGAGGTAGAGCTACACTTCGCACCAAGACCAAAAGGGGACATCTCCCAGGACACTTCTTAAGAAGGATCCTACATGATGTAATGAGCAACATACTTGTTGTAAACACCACTGTGTTTATCAACCACTCCAGGTATGGTCTGGGAGCATCCCACCAAGGACTCATTCAGTAGAAGCAGCTGGATCCAGGGGAGAAGACATCAAAAACAGAGTGATGAAGTCTCAGTGCCCAACTCTACTGGTACAACTTGATGTGGATAGATTTTAAGCTATTTAAATGTTGACTCCAAATTTTCACTTGCACCATCTCTTTAAATATTGTTTCTCTTAGCAGAGTCTTTTCTAAATCAGTATTGAGAAACAATGAATCCAGTGTTATTCATCCCAAAAAGCACCTGTGGTGCAGCTAATCTGGACTGCCATGATAAACCCACACTCCTCAACCAGTAGCAGAACCAAGGGTAAAAGTGGACTCCTCTTGTAAGAACTGAGTTGAACAGCCTCTCAAGGAGAAAGACCGAGGGAAACTATTCCTCTACCCATTGAAGGTACTGGAAACAAGGTCAAGATTTTCCTTTGTAAAGAGTCTTGAGTCCACTCCATCATGCAGGTGAATGAGTGAGCAAGGCTACTCCATAGAGTAAGCCCATAAGAATTTTAACCTGAAATTTTTTAGGTTGTTTTTCACAGGAGCAAAATGTATGAACCTTCAAAGCAAACACTTCCATATGCCAGGCTATTCTCAGAACTCTACGTATGTAAAGTCATGTGAACTCATCAAAGAGACAGGTTCTATTGCTGTTCAGAGTACAGAAGAAAAAAATAGGCACAGGGCCACAAAATCAATAAGTGGAAAAACCTAGATTTGAGCCCAGGCAGTCTGAGCCAAAGTCCATGCTCTTAACCATATACTTTTTTTGTTTACAAAGCAGTTCAAGCACTAGAAAAATCTACTAAAATTAACAATGTTGCTTCTGTGATGGTTGCTCTGGAGGTCTTCTTCTGGCAGTAGGCAGTTATCAGCTTCTTTATCTCTCCAGAATACTCAGATTTCAAGACAGTGAAAAGGATGATGTGAATATAAAGCAATATGTGCCTTTCCACTCATCACAGAGGGGGGCTTATGTCCTATTCATCCAGGAGGTGATATCAAACTATTAAGAGACAAATGGAAATGATGGAGTTCAAAACACTTTCCTGATTTTATTGCACCTTCTACTGATCCTAACAGTGATTATAAAATAGTAGTACCAAGTTTGTATAAGTATCAAAACTTGTGGGTCTTTGATGGGCTCATGTATTAGTTCATAATCAATATGAAGGCTAAGGAAGAGTCAGCAAAAACCACACATGATCTGATATTGCTCCTGGTGGACTTCACCACTACTTGGTAATTGGTTGAAAACATGGTCTGTGGTTGAAAAAGCATATCGAATAGGCTGTCTGCTTCTCACATAAAGCATTGACCTGAAAAACCCAGGCTTCAGGCTCACTCATCAAGCATGCTTTTCTTATAGAATGTTCAAAAACTGACATCTGTATTTGGAAGTATCTTTTATTTTTGAGATGGGGTAAACTGTAATCTTTATCTAGCCAATGGCTCAATGATCATAGAGTCAATAGTTTGTAATTTAGTAGGGCTGGGAATCTACCTTCCAGAAAGTTTACTAACAGGTTTGGGCACAAATGATCTTTCTTTGGTGTTGTATTCAGCTACAGCTTTAAAATCAACCATATAATGTGAGGGGCTGTCCCAAGAGCAAATTGGCCTCTGCAAAAATTGGAGCAGATGGCTTTTAAAAGCTGAGAAGATAAGCGTCCCAGAGCTCAACTGGAATATGAGACCTACAGTCTTAATCCTCAGTTTGTGCCTCAGGTAATTGTCCTGAAATTTGTTTTTATTACCAGATCTATCAGCCACATTCAGGTCATCTCACTAAATTTTATTACAGTTAAATGTTTTCCAGGCAATGCAGAATTTATAACAGCCTTTAAATTTGATAAGATCCCAGTTGGATTCCTCTAATTTCTTGTTTGTAAAGATTGTCACCAATTCGGGCACCATTTTCACCCCATTAAAAAGTTCTTATCAAACTAGATGCCAGGAGGGTATGGCTCATTTTTGCTGAAACACATGAAAACCAAACCTAACTTTAAGTTTTCTACATTCTGCTTGAAAGTGAGACATCTACTTTAAGAGCCTGGAGAAAAATATGTTGAAAGCTCTTCTGCCTGTCCTACTCTGTCTAGCACCCTAAACTTTACATGACAAAGTTGTGGACCATTGGGTTCTAGGACAGCCATGCCCAAGGTGTAGACAAGAGGGGCATATCCCTTTTCTTATCTGATCCTGATTATCCATCCTTTGGATGTTATAAATCTAAGGTGAGCTGACAACAAGAGTGCTAGAAGTAGCATAATTGAGCAGAAGTGCAGGTAAAATTTTTCCAGATGTATTCCACCATGGATACCGCGTGTTCTCCTTGTAACTGAATTGGTTGGAAAATTTCTCTTTCAAGGAATCCAACTGTCTTTAAAGATTTGTCCCACAGAGAAATGATTTACCACCACCACCACCACCACCTCATGGATCCCAGTGCAGTCCAAGCAGAGTAGCTGCCAATTCTAGTTCTCAAGCCCCCCACACTGATCATCTCCAAGATGAGTATGAATAAATAAAGTTCAAAATATTTTTAAAAGATCATGTGTCTAAACATGCTATGCATGCCCTGACAGGGGGATCTGAGTGTTAAGACAAATCACATCGTTTGCCAGGGAAAAGGATCAAGACTAGAAGAAAAATACCTTTGTCATGTGAGCCAGGCAATCTGATGACAGTTCCCTGAATTTGACAGAAGTAAGAGTGGCCAATCCACTTTTACTGCTGCCAGTGTTATTTTTTTCCTTGATGGCTGGAGAGATAAAAGACTTAAAACTATAAATATGAACAGGTGAGTTTGTAAAATTCAGGTTCTTTTCAAACAGAAAAGATTTATTAAGAAAAACCAACAACAACGAAAAGCAACTTCAAAACAGGAAAAACATCCAAGCTGTTATCTTTCGGGTCCCAAATGGCCACATTCCCAGAAGGAAATTATAACCATTGTGGAGCTCATTCCAGAACGTGTACTGGCTCTAAACAATTCTGCTTGACTGGGCACCTTCCAAGGTATCTTCTTTCTATGGACGAATATGCCTCCTACTTGGCAAGATCATTCCAGACGAAGGGATGCCATCACCCTGGGAGCATTAATCATGGAGATGGACAAAGAACAATGCTCAAAGGCTCTTATCACAAAGAGAGAAATCAGACATTTGCAGAGAAGGCTGAGGGGTGGTAGTGAGACCTTCCCCCAAACAGGAATGAGCAGAAAAGAGGTCATGTGATTATGCTTCAATGAAACAGAAGGAAGTAGGAGCACACTGGCTAAATGTTGGTGAAACTTCAAGAGGAGAGAGCTGCCCCAGCAGGGAACTTCATAGAGACCCAATGGGAATTTGGAGCATGATTATGTGAATTCGGGGCTAAAAGTGGATTGAACTACCTGCTAGGGACTGTGTCCTCCAGTAGTGAGTTCAGCCAAAGAATCCTGTCATTTACTCTCAGAACTAACCTCATATTTTAAGGACACAAAGCACCGTGCCCATGAGCTAATGAAGAAAGAACACTTCCTCCTAGCCACCAGAAGTCACAAAACCAAGGGGCATCTAACCTATTTTTACAGTGCAAATCAGGGTGACCTTAGCCCCAGTGACAGGGTAAGGGAACTGGGAAGAGTCACACTTCAAGTGACCTTTCTGTGGTTTGACCCAGAAAGGAGGTAGAACACCAAGACAATATGTTGGAGTGACTCTCGGGGGTAACAATACTATCTGGTTCTTCATTAAGGCTGAGCAACAGAAGTGACAAGCATATTTTCTCCCAGGATATGACTTCCTCTTGCCAATCTTCCTGAGCCACAACACACAGATTGACATGTGTCTTTGCCAGCTCAAGCTGCCATAACAGAAGTTCAGTGTCTTAGGCAACACAAATTGATTTTCTTACAGTTCTGGAAGCCAAAAGTTCAACATCAAGGTGCCAGCATGGTCAGTTTCGAGAGACAGCTCTTCCTGGCTGGTATACAACCACCTTCTCACTGTGTTCTCACATGGTGGAGAAAAAGGGAACAAGCTCTCTGGTCTCTCTTCTCATAAGGGCACTAATTTCATCACGACGTCCCTACCCTCATGACCTCATCTAAATCTAATTATCTCTTCCAAAACTTCATCTCCAAATGCCATCACATTGGGGATTCAACACATTAATTTTGGAGGGGCACAATTCAGTCCATAGCAACATGGTTGTCCATAAATCCAATCACTGTCTGTGTTATTGATCTTCCCTGACAGGAAACACTATTTCAACATGCCAACCTTGATATTAGCATCATGAGGTTTATAGCTCTATGGAGACATTAAAAGAAATAATAAACAAAGTGACTGAATATAATAAACAAAGTGACTGACTCTTCTTCCATATTCCGTTTCCAAACCCTGGGCTCTGACCCTAAACCTCAAAGGTCTTACAAACATGCTGCTCCAATCCAATTCAGACACTCTGGCTTCTGAAGACTTCCAAATGGATAGGGCACTAGCCCCTGAAAGAGGGATTATTATGGAAAAAATTGAGATGGAGGAAGAACAGGTGAATCTCTCCATTCACAAGGTGTGCAAAGAGCAGAAACCCCAACCATCACCAGCATGTGTTTCTTGAGACTGGCACTATGCTAGGTTCAGAGAAAAATGAGGGAAGACCATGAGAGAGCTCATGATACCCGAAGAGGGAAGCAATGAACTTGTAACTTACGTGGTGCTGGCTAAACACTGAAAGGGCTTGGCGGAAGGAGAGATCTGGGCTAGCCAGAACAATCAGTGAAGAATTTATGGAAGAGAAGATATAAGAGCTGGGACTGGAAAGATGGGTAAACATTTCAGAGAGGAGAGAGGATGATTTTATCAAGGAGGAGCCAGCATGAGCAGAAGAAGCACAGAGGCAGAGACCTGGCAGAGAGAGACGGTATAAGGAGACCTGTGTGACTGGGTGTTGAGCTTCATTCATTTGCAGTCTCATTCTTTCATTCATCACTGAATATTTATTGAGGACCTATTATATAACAGACACTATTGTAGGTATTGTTGACCCAACAGTGAACTGACAGATCCCATGGAGCTTGCATTCTAGTAAGAATTATGTATATTCAATGGTGATAAAAAAAATTATGAAAAAATAAAGGAAGACTAAGGTTTCCAGTCAGAATGGAATAAAAGGGAACATGACCCCTCTTCCTAAGACTTTCAAAATATAGAGTGCAATATGAAAATCAGGCAACAAAGGACAGTGGATCTTGAGAGACAAGGAACAAACTAGATGAGCCCTATGGTAGTTTCAGGTTAAGAGAGTTTCTAGGTCAAGGCACAAGGAGGGGGAACACAGAAGGAGCCCAACAGATTTCTTGGTTGAGAACACAAAGCCTAGAGTTTAGGGAGACCCAGGCAAATAGAGTTCCCAGGACAGAGAAGAAAAAGAGAGAGATGCAAGGAGAGATAACTTTAAAGATCAGAAGAGGGGTCCTATTGAGTAGTCAACTAAATACTGATCAGTGCACATGTACATAGAAAATATCCAAGACCAGGGTAAGATCTATCTGAAAAAATTTAAAGGAGCAGTACCCATTGCTCACACAGGACCAGAAACTGGGCTTATTCCCATCAGCCATAGTGAAAAATTTCATAATTCAAGGGTCTTGTCTCAATTGTGAGGAATCCCTAGGAATTCCAAGTCTAGGAATCCCTGGAGTGAGCATTGCTTTGATCACACCTAACAAATCTTAAAACCAAAAAGGTCAAGACTTAAAAATTTAAACTGTTTCCAAATTATTTGACTCCATCACAGAACAAAGCTCAGGAATATGTATATGAAAGCAAAAATACCCAGGACCAAAGAGGGTAAAATTTACAATAGGTGGCATCCAATCAAAAATTACCAGGCAGGCATACAAAAACAAAAAACAAAACAAAACAAAAAACAGGAAAATACATTCCATGATGAAAAGAAAAATTAATCAATTGAAACGAACTCAAAACTTACACAGCTATTAGAATTAGCAGAAAAGGATATTAAACAGTTATGATGACTGTAATTCAAATAGCTAAGTAGAGACATGAATGATTCAAAAAAAGGAATTCTATAGATGGAAACTACAATATGTGAGATAAAATTACATAGAATGAATTAATAATGGATTTGACATTTCAGAAGAAACCATTAGCATATTTTAAATATATATAAATAGAAATTATCCAAAATGAAACTCAAAGAAAAAAATAATTTTAAAAATAAAAAGAGCATTACTAAGCTATGGGATAGCTTCAAGTGGCCTCATATATGTGCAATTGGACTCAAAGGAGGATAGGAGAAAAGGGAAGACAGAAAAACATTTAAAAAAATAATATGCCGGGTTCGGTGGCTCAGCCTGTAATCCCAGCACTTTAGTAGGTCGAGGTGAGTGGATTGCCTGAGCCCGTGAGTTCGCGACCAGCCCAGGCAACTTGGCGAGACCTCGCCTCTACAATAAATAAAATTTGGGCAGCCCCCTCAGGTCCCATCCCACTGTGGGAGCTTTTCCGTCCTCTCAATAAATTCTACTTTCAAAAAAAAATTTAGCCAGGCGCTGCAGTGCATGCCAATAGTTCTGACTACTTGGAAGGCTGAAGTAGAAGGATCACCTAAGCCCAACGGGTCGACTCTGGGGTGACCATGAGTGTGCCACTGCACTCCAGCCTGGGCAATGGAATGAGACTCTAACTCAAAAAAAAAAAAAAAAAGATAGAAAGAAAAGAAAAAAATAATGGCTGAAGGTTTTCCAAATTTGGCAATCAAATTGCTCAAAACCAATGATAATTATAAAACCTTGAAAGCAGGCAGGGAATAAAACCCACATGTCCTATAGAGAGAAATAGGATATGATAGCAGATATCTCATCAGGAACAATGCAAGCCAGAAAGCAGTGAAGTAATGTCTTTAAGTTACTGAAAGAAAAATCTGTCAACCTAGAATTCTGTAGAAGAAAATATATCTTTTAAAACCAGAGGGAAAATGATGACTTATTAGACACAAAAAACTGAGAGTACTCATCACCAGAAAACGTGAAGTAAAAGAAATACTAAAGTCTTACAGACAGAAGAAAAGTGATATCAGATGGAAATAGAGATCTACAGGAAAGAATGAAGGTCCCCAGATATGGCAAATACATGGGTAAAAATATTAGATTTATTTCTTATTATTTAAATATCTTTTAAAGATAATTCAGTATAACAATGCAGCATGTAGTTCATAACATATATAAAAGTAAAATGCATGATAATAATAGCACAAAGGACATTAGAAGATAAACTGAAGCATACTATTGTAAGGCTCTTATATTATACATGAAGTACCTATAATAGCACTTAAAGGTAGACTGGTACATTAAATATGTATATTATAAACCCTAAAGCAACCACTAAAATAACAAAACAAAGAGTTACAGAAAATCACTTTACAAATGGAATAATGAGAATAATCAATTAATTCAAAAGAAGGTAAAAAGAGAAAGATGAGAACAAAGAATAGATGAAATATATCAGAATCGATCCACAAGATAACAGATTTAGACTTAACTATATTAATAATCACATTAGACGTAAGGTCTAAATACTCCAATTAGAGAGCAAAGATTATCTGATTGGGGGATATTCCAATTAAAAAGCAGAGATTGTCAACTGTATGCTGCTCACAAGAAATTTTGAATATAAAAGCACAAATATATTAAAAGCAAAAGCTAACTATTCTGTGCTAATCAAAAGAAAACTGGAGTGGCTAAATTAATATCAGAAAAATTGGATTATAAAGCAAAGACTATAACCAAAGGAAAAGTAGGTTATTTCATAATGAGAAAGGGGTCAATTCATCAAAAATACATAGCAATCCCAAAAAGGTAATGCGCCTAGTAACAAAGCTTTAAACTACATAGGGCAAAAACTGATAAAACCGCAAACAGAAATTGACAAATTCACAATTGTAGTCAAGAATGTTAATGCTTGTTTCTCAACAATTGATAGACCAAATAGACAGGAAATCAATATAGACATAGAAGATTTAAGCAACAGTATCAACCAACTGGACCTAATTAATATTTATAGAAAACTCCACCCAAAATAAGTAGAAGAAAGGAAATAATAAAGACCAGAGTAAAAAATCAATGAAATAGAAAATGAGAAAGCAGTATAAAAAGTCAGTGAAACCATAAGCTGGTTCTTCAAGGAGATCAGTAAAATTGTGAATTTCTAACCAGACTGATCAGGAAAAATGAGAAAAAAAAACAATAATCAACAGCAGAAATGAGAGAGGTTACATCACTACAAATTCTGCAGATATGAAAAGGATAATAAAAGAATGTTATGGAAAACTTTATGTCAATAAATTAGCCAACTTAAATGCTATCTGAAATACACAAGTCATCAAAGGTCAATCAAGAAGAAATAAATAATCTTCTATCTGTTAAATAAATTTTCCCTCAAAGAAAATTCCAGACCCAGATGATTTTGATGGCATATTCCATCAAAATATTAAGGAAGAAATAATACCAAGCCTATACAACTCCCCCAGGAAAACTGAAGATAAATACTTCCTAGCACGAATATGCTAAAAGCAAAAGCTAACTGCGCTATGCTATGGTATACTAAGCTAATAAAAAGACTGGAGTGGCCATACTAATATGATTTTTCAGATTTTGAAATATTTGTATATACATAATGAGATATCTTGGGGATGGGACCCAACACTAACATGAAATTCATTTATGTTTCATGTACACTTTAGACACACAGGTTGAAGCTAATTTTATATGATATTTTAAATTTGTATCATTTTTTAATGTATATGGTATTTTAAATTTATAGGATATTTAAAATTGCATAAATTTAAATTATGCCAAAATAGGGCAAAGGCACTATAATAAAATTACAGACCAATATCACAACAATTGAATGTCTTTATGCAAAAAATGTAAGTTCCAATTTATATCTTGGTGTGGCATACAAAAATTAATTTAAATGGCTCATGACCCTAAATGTAAAAACCTAAAACTTCTAGAAGAAAATACCAGATAGGAGAAAACCTTTTTGCCCTTGGGTTAGGCAAAGATTTCTTAGGAAAAACCAAAAGCATGATCTGTAAAGGAACAAATTTATAAATTGGACTTCAAAATTTTAAATTTCTGATCTTTGAAAGACACTGTTGAGAACACGAAAAGCCACAGATTGGGAGAAAACTTACACATCCGATAACTTATATCCAGAATATATAAAGAATTCTCAAATTTCAATAATAATAGATAACCCAGTAACATAATAAGCTGGTGATCACACCCTAAGGTGACTTTGAGTACAGGTAGAAACTGACTTGCTTTAACCAATAGAATATAGCAAAGGTGGTGGACTATCACTTCCATGATTACTTTATGTAACACAAGACTTGTCTCAACAAACTGGAGAGATTCACCTGCTGGCCTTGAAGGAGAAAATCCAATGTTTTAAACTGCCTATGGAGAGAGTCACATGGCAGAGAACAGCAGACAGACTCTAGCAACTAAGAGCAGACTAGTTGAGACAGCTGGTAGGACACCTGGACCCTCAGTCATACAGATGCAAAAAAAAAAAAAGAACACTGACGACAGCCTGATACAATTAGAAGTGGGTTCTTCCTAGTCAAGCTACCAGAGAAGAAATCAGCCTGGCTGATGCCTTGATTGCAAGCTGGTGAGACCCTGAGCCAAGGACTGAGCTAAGCCATGTATGGACTCCTGACCCACAGAAACTGGGTGTTATTTTAAGTCACTACATTTGTGATAGCTGTTATGCAGCACCAGAAAACTAATACAGTAGTGCACTGTGTAACAATGTTTTGGTCAACAAAAGACAGCACAGCACATATGACAGTAGTCCCATAAGATTAAAATGGAGATTTTATGCCATATTTTACTGTACTTTTTTATGTTTAGATACACAAATACTCAGTATAGTGCTACCGTTGCCTATAGAATTCAGTACAGTGATATGCTGTACAGGTCTGTAACCTAGGGGTAATAGGCTATTATCATACAGCCTAGGTGTATAGTAGACTATGCAGACTGAGTATCCCTTATCCAAAATGCTTGGAAACAGTAGTATTTCAGATTTCAGATTTTCAAATATTTGCATAAACATAATGTGATATCGTGGGGATGGAATCCAACTCTAAACATGATATTCATGTATGTTTCATATACACTTTACACACATAGGCCGAAGGTAATTTTATATGAAATTTTAAATAATTTTGTGCATTAAACAAAATTTTGACTATGTTTTCACTGCAATTCATCACATGAATTCAGGTGTGGAATTTTCTACTTGTGGCATTATGTCAGCCACACTCAAAAAGTTTTTGAAGTTGGAGAATTTCACATTTTGGGTTTTCAGATTATGGATGCTCAATTTGTACTGTTTATTTGTGTGAGTACACTCTATGATGTTGCACAATGACAAAACTACGTAAGGACACCTTTCTTAGACTGTATCCCTATTGTTAAGTGATGCATGACTGTACAAGAAACAAAAGTCTTAGACACTTCACCAAATAAGACATATGAATGGCAAATAAGCATATGAAAAGGTGCTTAAAAAAAAAACCTAATAAGTAGGGAAATCCAAGTTAAAGCCACTGTGAAATACCACTACACACCTTTTTAAATTGCTGAAAGTATTGGCAAGGCTATGGAGGAACTGGAACTCACATATACTGCTGATTGATCTGTAAAATGGCAACGACACTTTGGAAAATGGTATGACAGTTTCTTAAAACTTAAGCATACACCTACCACATGACTCAGTCATTCCTCTCATACGTATTTACTCAAGAGAAAGGAAAGCATGTTTGTACAACCTTCATAAATATTCATAGCATTTTTACTTGTAATAGCAAAATCTAGAAATGCCCCATACAATAGGTGAATGGATAAGCATACAATGGAACATTATTCAGCAATAAAAAGGAGTTAACTACTGACATCAGCTACAACATGGGTGAATCTCAAAATAATTACGTTGAGTGAAAAAAGCCAGATTAAAAAAATACATACTGTATAATTTCATTTATATTAAATTCTAGAAAATGCAAACTAATTTATAAAGATAGAAAACAGATCCACAACTGCTTATATATGGGGGCGAGGCAGAAGGGAGGATTACCAAACAACACAAGTCAACATTTGGGAGTGATGAACAGGTTCATTATCTTGATTGTGGGAATAGCTTTGCTGATATATACATATGTCAAAACTTATCAAATATATGTGGTTTATTGTATGTCAATTATACCTCAATAAAGATGTTAAATTTTAAAAACAAAAGAAGGATTTGGAGATGGAGAATGACAAGGGTGGCGCTTTAGAAAGACATTCATTGGTTGGGCTCGGTGGCTCAGTCTATAATCCCAGTGCTTTGGGAAACCGAGGTGAGTGGATTGCCTGAGCTTGAGGGTTCGAGACCTGCCTGGGCAACTTGGTGAGACCTCATCTCTACAATAAATTTTGTAAAAATTAGCCAGGCATGGTAGCACGCACCTGTCGTTCCAGCTACTTGGAAGGCTGAGGCGGAAGGATCCCCGGAGCCCAGCAGGTCGAGGCTGCGGTGACCTGGAGCGGCCACTGCACTCCAGTCTGGGTGACAGAGTGAGACTCCAACTCAAAAAAAAAGAAAGGAAGACCTTCATTGAAGGCTATCTGGAGAATTATCTTTTGTGTAGACCTGAATGAAGTCAGGGAACCGTGTGATTGTCTTCTGAGAGGAGCATTTCAGGTAGAGAGAACAGCAGGCGCAAAGACCCTGGGCTGAGACCATGCTGGGCACATTAGAGTGTAGTGCAGCTGGAACAGTGCCAGTAAAGGGTAAAGGGGGATCAGAGAGGTTGAGAAGCCCCAGATTATGTAGAACTGTGAGAGAGATGGGAATGTACTGGACTGATTTGCAGTGTTGCGACATGATCTGATACATGTTTTAAAATTAACCTCCAAACCATAACTACCATTCTCAACTATAAGAAGGAAGGGTGGAAGCAAGGAAACTAGTTAGTGAATGACTGTAACTGCTAGGTCAGCGATCAAGGTGACTTGCTCCAAGAATGTTATGATGAAGGTAGGGAGAAGGGATTGGAGGCGGGATTATCTTGTAAATAGAACTGCCTCATTTTGTCGACAGGTTGCATGCAGACAGTGAAAGGAAGAGAGAAATTAAAGATGGTGCTAAGTCTTTTTATCTGAACACCTGGAAAAACTAATTTTTCCATTGTGAAGTAATCTGAGCTGCCAGTTTCTAAGATACACTCAGTTTAAGATATGTTAAGTTCAAGGTGCCCGCTAGACAACCATGCAAGCTGGGGCAAGCTGGATATATCAGTCTCTGATCAAAGAAGAGAAGCCAGAATTGGCCGGGGGATAGAAATTTGGGGAGAAACCCAGAGAAGAGATCTCAGAACTGAGGCCTGGAGAACTCTAGCATTAAAAGGTAGGGAAGATGCAGGAAAACCTTCAAAAACAACTGTTAAAGAACAACAGTGAGCCAAGGGAGAAAAGTGCTTCCAGAAATACCATGATTAGCTATGACAAATGCAGCCAACAGGTCAACATGAGGACTCTGAATTGACCACTGGATTTAGCAATAGGCAACCTTTTGGTGAAGTGGCAGTAATGAAAGCTCGATTGAAATGGGCTCACGGGAGAATTAAAGGTGAGGAAGTGGAGACAGCAAGTATCGACAAGTTTTGCTGTCAAAGCAAGCAGAGAAATTGAACAGTAATTGAAGAGGGATGTGAGAGTCAAGGGAGGTTTTTTTTGTTTAAGAATGAAGATACTATAGCTTGTTTGTATTCTGATGGGAACTCTTCAGTAGAGAGTAGAGAGGTAAAAATTAATGATGCGGGACAGAGAGCAAGAGAGAGGACAATGCAGGGGAAAAAAGTCCTTGAGCTGTAGGAGCCAGAGGAGATAAAGATAAAGAGGGAAGCATCAACCTGTGGAGGGCTTTTGCCCAAATGCACCTTTCTAGATCCAGGACCCAAATGGAAAGGAGAGGATCCGGAAGCTGAAATCGATGAGTGTCTGTGATATCTCAGGCACTTGAGAGTTATTCCTCTCAAGCACTCTAGGAGGAGTTCTTCTTAGCCTCATTTTATGGGTGAGGCTCTAAGAGTTGTGATGAATTTCTGTACCAACCACAGCCAGTCCCAGCTACCCAGGGGTTGCAGGAAGTCAACCTGAGCACAAAGTGGTTTCCCCCTCATCCTCCACACTTTTAGACTTGCTCACCATGATTACATCCAAACACTGAGCCTGGGTCTGAGGCCAGGACAGTGCAAAGCACAGATTGACTCTCCCCACTTGAGCTGCAGGTCAGTTACACAGTGGAATATGGACCATTGGTTTTCTTACCAGCCTCTCTCCCCACAGATATAAAACCACTGAACACTAAAGTTAAAAGAGACCTCAGAGATCACCCAGCCCATCCCTTCTATTTCCATAAAAGGAAACTGAGGTGCAAGGTTATATAGGCCCACAACCAAAGGCAAAGCAGAGCAAACTGTCACCTTGTGGCCCATGATCTGTCAAACACCATTCTCCTCTCGTCCCCAGAGATGTGAGTGCACGCACCCGTGTGTACAAAACCGATTTGGAGATGCAAATTGGCTACATCCAATTTCATCCAACTGTCTTCGAAATTTAAGAGCTCTGCTGACATGCACAGAGCAAAGAAAATTGTTCCCCTGAGAGAAATAGTCTTGGAAACAGACTTGTACATCCCTGTCCAAGGTGCTAGGTGGTCAAAAGCCATGATGAAAAAGGCTGTGTTTGCCTGGCCCAAATGTATACATCTTGAGAAAGGAGAGGAAAGGGAAAGCTTGAGTTTGGAGGGAAGACACATAAGAGACCCGTGAAGTCCCTCTGACTTGGACATGGTTAGCACCTCACCCAGGACTTCTGCATACTTTGTTTACAGAGAAAAAAATAAAAGGAACAAAAGTTTCAAATGACACCATTTCTCTCAAGGAGACCTGGGCACATTCCCTGTGTGCCAGGGCCTCTTGCACAGGGTATCAGCTGCCCAAAGGCCTGACCCTCTGAAGTGCCAAATGGATTCACCCAAAAGTAGATAAATCAGAGCTCCGCTGGTGAGATCAGTGGTTTCCAAGCAATCTTTTAGATGCAGAAACATCATTTCAAACAAAATCTGATCAGAAGACAGTAACCATTGAAGCTCTGGGGCTTAGCAGGCTATATCCTAGGCTCATCCCATGCCTTGGAAGCACCTCTGTATGACTGTGGAGTTTTTAGAAAAGTCAAAAGTCATTTAATTGCTAGTCACAGTGGTATGCACCTGTAGCCCCAGCTACCTGGGAGGATGAAGCAGAAGAACCACTTGAGTACAGGAACTTGATTCTAGCCTGGGCAGCATAGTGAGGCTTCATCTCCTTTTTGAAAGTACTTGATTAAGTTAACTCAAAAAAGTCTGTGAGGTTCTGCCCTGCCTCATTCTTGAGGCAAATAGCTTTGTCCAGTCACACTCTGTAACATATTACATACTCTCCCTTGGTTCTGAGTGGTAAGAACCTCATTCCCAGTTGCAAAAATCTTTGGTCACAGACAGGCCAGGACTGCACACATTTTTGAAATCACACTCTGCTCTTTCTGTACCCTGCTTATAGTTTCTCAGTGACTGGCATGGGCTGGCTTTCATCTCTAGTTTCCACAATGGTCTGGGGTAAGCCTGGGATTGACCTCATGTCTCTACCTCTTTGAATGGACCTCCTGGTACTTCTCTGTGGTAGATGCTGTCAGTGACCTGCCCATATCCAAATCTCAGCACATACCAGTGAGATCCTGCTAAAGGGTATATACCTCTCTGCCTGAGAGCTTTCTTTCAGTCTGAAAATCCTCAAGGAAGTCCAGAAATGCTGAGAGTCAGTGTGTTCCGGAGAAGTTATCAGTCAATAATCCTTGGGTAAGATAAGTCTGAGGAATGTTCTAATCTGTTTCCAAGTTTCCTAGCAGAATTGAGCCCAGGTTTCCACACAAGCAATGTACACAATAACACATCCTTTTCAGCTCCCTCCCCCCCCCATCTGGTATCCCCACCCTCCTACTAGTGTTTCCTATGATCACCTCACAAAAAAACTACATACACTCATATCTTTGGCTCAATTAATGCTCTGGAGAACCCAATCTAAGATACTTAGTGCCAGAATAAGGGTAAGAAGCAGATCTTCAGTAGTATCTGAATATAATAGGATCATATGGAACCAGATGATAATAAGGACCTCGTTGCAGTTGATAAATGGGGTGTAGACAGCCCTGGCACACTTTGGCATCGCGATTACTAAAACATTCACCTGTGGTGAAATGAATGGAGAAATGGAGTTCAAGTGGAAGGAGATACACTGACTTATACAATATGCCTAGCACAGTGCTACCCAAATTGTGGTCCGTGGGCCAGTACCATCTTGTGGACCATCTGATGCTGGTATCTGACAAATAAAAAACTGAGAGCAAGCATATGGAAACTTTTATAGAAAGTTGGCAGAGTAATTTTATGTCTGTTGGATCTAATCATTTTCAAAATTGGACTTGTATCATGTATGTCTTTTTTGTTTTATTTTTCTAGTAATTCATCAATACACAAAAGATTTTTAAACAATTCTTTTAACAACAGATAGTCTGGGAAGTATTGACCTAAACTCAAAAACCATGGGTGTAATGTAAAATTTGACAATTGTGAGTTAGTTAACTGTCGTTAACTACCCCCAAAATTCTGAAGGAAAAACATGACAGGCTCATGTCAGGCAACTTTTTACTTAAAATCCAGATGTTTTCCATGGCCATGTAAAAGAGAACCTCATCACCTGCGACTGAGAGGCAGACTGAAAATTAGGCTCAATGTCTGATTAAAAGAGTGGCAGAGTTACAAAGGAGGCTGGATTCACAGGCCCAGCAAGCCTTCAATGCTAACAACATGGCCCCAGTAAGGAATGAATGGGATCCTAAAATCTGTGATAAGGACATTTGTATTGATACCCTTGAGAACCTTGAAGACCCAGATTTCTTGAATCTTTTGGAACAGTAGATTCGCAACCCATGCAAAGGAGGCAAGTCTTTCTTGCCCGGGCCCATACAAACTCCTCACCATACGCTAATGGCTCACAAAATGATGCTTACCCTCCTCAAGTTCCGCCTGCACCCTCCTTTGTCATTCCGAGACCAGTATCTAGGGCCAAGTCTCAACATGATTTGACCAAGGAAATACGTCACTTCTTATGGAAGCAAATGGATTATTTTAGGGGGTGGTGTGGAAGCTGATGCAAACCCAGCAAGAACTTGGAGACTATGCCTGGGAATGAATCTCGAGAGTGCTGGACTGGGTGGGTGGAAATAAGGGTAGGTTGTGGGCGCTCATTGATATGAGAGCACTTTCCCATGACTCAGAATTTAATGCCCTGGCAAAGACATTCGGAGCCAGTCCTAATACACTGTTGGCAAGGCTCCTTGAAGCTTGGAAATAATAATGGCCTACAAAATATGAGGTGGAAATGCCAGAACTGCCTTGGCAGAGCATTGAAGAAGGGAACAAAAGGCTCAAAGAGGCACCTTATTGAGTTGGATGTACCGTGTTTGACCAGAGCACACGTTAACTGGCTATGTTCTCCAAGAGGGCCCACAGGATATTGCCTTCACTAAAGCAATAAAGAAATGGAGCACTGTGATCAGTAGTTTGGTGGTAACTATTGTTTAAGTCCAAGGAAAACAGTGGGAGATGCTTCCATGGCTCACAAATGTCAGTGGGGCTAAGATTCTGGAATAGCCAAGACCAAGTCAGAAGCAAACTGAATGCAATTAGATGATAGGCAGCAAGTCTGGAATGATAACCAGGAGCCATGCGGAACCTGTGGCAATGGCCAATCATCCATGATGTTTCCAGAGGTGAGATAGATGCCCTTGGCCAACAAAATCATTCCTTGGCTTGTATAACCAAAAATCATCAAAAGGGGCTGAGCAGAAGGCTTTTGCCAGCAATCAGAATAGAAAACTATAATCCTTCATCCAGTTTTCAAATCTGAGATAGTTCTTGGACTCACATACTATCAGTGAAAGAGGTGACCAGGCCCCCTTGATGAAAGATTCTGAAAACATATTCAGTAGCAATACTCCCATTCCTGCCCTAAATGGACTTTTGACCATTTATCAGAGTAACCATATACTAAAGAGAAAAGCTCAAAAATTTCAAAGACTGGGATACAGGTTCTAAGAACATTGAAATTGATACCAAGAGATCCCAAACACCATCCTGTTGAGAGGGGAGCATAGATATGCTGTTTAATAAATGGAGTCCCTGCAGCTGTTCACCTCACAGAGGGTCCAGTGGGTTTGCAGCCCTACTCTGAGCTCATGATCCAGGTTCTTGAGTGTGTGAGTGATTCAAAAGGATACACCTAGAAGTGGGCAGACCTCTCACATTGGTTCCTTGGCATGTGTGGTAGAGTCATCAGGGTAGAAAAGGCCAAGGGGAAGCCTCCCCTGCCACCGTCACACACCCTCACACTCACACACACATATTCACATCCACAGACACACTCAAACACACCCATACATATAACACTCATATTCACACACATTCAAACACACACATATGCACATTTACACACTCAAACACAGCCACGCAAAGACATACTCACACCCACATATACTCAAACACACCCACATATATGCACACTTATGTACTCCAGCACACCTACATACTCACATACATATACAGTCACACTCACACACATGCACACACTTATACTGCCTGCTATAGTCTGAATGTTTTTGTCCCCTTCAAATTTCTTGTTGTAGCCTAATCCCTAAATGCAACAGTATTGGGAGGTGTATAGGTCGAGGGCTCCACCTTCATGAATAAATTAATGCCATTTTTAAGGGACTTGCTGGAGTGGATTCTTTCTGTTCTTCTGCCATCTGGGGACACAGTGTTTGTCTTCTTTTTGTCCTTCTTCCTGCTGCCATGTGATGATGCAGCAAGAAAGCCCTCATCAGATGCAAGCACCTTGATCTTGGACTTCCCAACCTTGAAAACTGTCAGAGAACAAATTTCTGTTCTTTATAAATTACTCAGTCCATGCTATTTTGTTATAGCAGCACAAAACAGATCGAGACATCCCCATACTCACACACTAGAACACACACACACACACACACACACACACACACTTAGCCAATAAAGTAAAACAATACTACATCCTAAACAGAATGAAAAGACTAACTAGCATCACCTTCAAAGACTTCAAGGATGCAAGGTCACGGTCCCCATCAAATCCCCATTTACTCCATCAGGAAAAGCAAATGAGTCATGGCAGATGACAATGAACTACTGTGAATTTAACCAAGCAGTAGCCTCAATTGACACTTTTTTGCCAGATATCTTTAGTAGAATGGATCCACACAGCCTCTAGCACTGAGTATGTGATTTTCAACCTGGTGAATACATCCTTTTCCATCCCCCTCAAGAAATATCAGAACCAGTTTGCATTCACTTGGCATAAATAGCTGTAGATATGAATAGTCTTGCCCAAATCTATTTAATTCTTCTGCTCTCTGTTGCCACACAGTTCAAAGGGACCTTGGTTTTCTGAACATCTCACAAAACATCAGACCAGTCTATTATACTGATAGCATCACCATAACAATTCGGATGAGCAAAAAGTGGCAGGTACTCAGAAGCCCTGGTAAGATATGTGCACCGTGGGTGGGAGATAAGTCCTACAGGCTCAGAGACCTGTCACATCAGTAAAGTTTCTAAAGATTCAGTGGTCTGGGGCATATTGATATATTTCCTCCAAGGTAAAGAAGAAATCATTAAATGTTAAAAGTTCCATCTTTAAGGAAGAGGCTTTATATTTGGTACCATAAGACATGGCAGACTCCAGGATGCAAGTAATACATGGGATAGATGACAATGTCATGTAGAGTCTTGGTGAACTTCAGCAGGGGAGTTAAAAGCAAAACATTAGGATGCTGGAGCAAGACTGTACTATCCGCAGGAAAAAAAACTCATAAAAGCATCTCTGGGCATGCTATTGGACCTTAGTAGAGACTGAGCACCTGACCATGGAACATCAAACAACAATGAGATCAGAGCCATCCACTATGATCTGGGTATTTTCTGACATGCCAAGTCATAAGTTGTGTGGACACTGGAGCATTCCTTTATTTACTGAAAATGACATATTCCAGATCAGTCTCAAGCAGTCCCAAGGACACAGATATGTGAACCAGATCTCATGTCACCCATTCACATCGCACCAATGTGTTTCCCTCAGCTCATGACTGTAGGGAGTTTCCTATCAACAGCTGACGGAGAAGAGAAACTTTGTGCATGGTTCACATATATGTCAACTCCATGTACTATTTGGACTTTAAAAAATGAATTCCTGTCTCCTTACAGCCTGCCTCAAGGCAGGCCCTGAAAATCAGCAGTGAAGAGAAATCTTCCTAGTGGAGAGAGCCTTGAAAACTTTGACAATTACCAGCCTGATGTGGTCGGAGAAGAAGTGTGAGGTTATGATAGTCACATACTCCCAGGCAGTGGTGAATGGCTTAGCTGGCTCTGGTCAAGAGCCTAGAAGGAGCAAGATTGGATGATGGGGACAAATTGTGTGAATCTTTATCAATATCCACCAGAAAGCATCCCCACAGAAAAGGCATTGAGCAATCAAGTAGACCGAATCCTAGAGGTCAGTCAGCTGCTGCCCTGACCATCCTAGTGAATGGAACTTTGGTGACAGGCAAGGAGGCCATCTATCCATGAGCAAAACAGCATGAGATCTGTCCTATTGAGTCTGATCTAGCTATTTTCAGGAACTCATAGGCCCCTCATCACCAATGCTGAGCCCTCAACATTTCTTCATCCCTCAAGGAAACCAAGTAGCCACTTCATGGCAAGTTGATGACATCAGAATCCCTTACCCTGGAAGACATGTTTTGTTCTCATTGCAACGGCATATATTTTAGAATTGGCTTTGTCTTTTTGACCCTCAGTGTCTTGGACAGAACCATTATCCACAGATTCACAGAATATTTGATGTATTATATGGAGTCCTACAAGATATAACCATGGGCCAGAAGACACACCTTTCAGTGAGAGAGGTGTGGCAGAGGGCATACAACCAAAGGACCCTGTAGCCCTGCTATATGCTCATCTCTCAGAAGCTGCTGATTGGACCAAGCATGGGAATGGCCTCATAAAGCTTCAGCTAAGCACTAGCTTGGTAATGATATCTGCAGGGTTGGGGCCTTAGTCAAAATGCAGCATATTGTTTGGACTAATGACTACTGCATGATGCTGTGTCCCTAATGACGTAAATACATGGATCTAAAAACCAAGGGTGGCAGGTGTGGTGGCCCTGCTCACCATGACTCCCAGTGACCCACTTGAAGAATTTGTGCCTCCTGTCCCTGCACCTTTAGGATCTGATGAGTCTGGTTCCAAGGTGGGAGAATGCCTTGAACAGGAGGCAAAAGAAAAGGTTCCTCTAACCTTAAGGTGAAGGCTGTTCCCAGGTCATTTTTAACTCCTCATGCCAGCATACCAGTAGGCAAATAAATAAATTATTAAACTAACAAGGGAAATTGACCTGATTTCATGAGCAGTTGGGATTTTTGCTACATCATGGAGGCAAAAGAACATTTGTTTAGAATTCAGGAGATTCCCTTGAGTAACCATTTGGTGCTTCTATTCCCAGGGATAGCCATGAATAGGCGATTGTCCCAAACATTGGTCTGACAAAGTCACAGTAGGGAGGGTTCAGCCTCTCAAGGATAATGGCTTGGTCTATCACACAAAAGCAAAGAACAGCAGAAATGCTAACTGAGCATGATGAGAATTAGAACTCATGGAAGAGTAATAGATTGAATGTCAATTACAACCTCAAGATCAACTGCCACTGCAAATCTTCAGTTTGTCTCATCTTCTAGCTGTTTTTGTTTTAAGAGATTAGGATCAGTCACCATTTGGAAGAAGCAGTGAGGACATAGTCAGGTAAACTAGGGCTGAAAAGATCTGAGTAGAGCAAGGGGTGGACTGTAGCAGATGCTTGTCAGGAGACTATATGCATGTACTGGAAGGGTAAGTACTTAGGAGATATGGACAGGGAATTGACAGCATCTGCTACAGTTCAGCCCTTATTCTCCTCCCTGAAGTCACCCAAAGCACTAGGAAATCAATGCACCCAGAAGTAGCTGTCAGCCAATGATAGAGAAGTGTTAGAGATTCATGCTCAGCTTCCTTGCCCTTTAGCATAACTTAATCATTCACAATGTCCACTTATATCAAAACACCATGTATACATAAATATATGTGATTTTTGTCAATTAAAAAATAATAGGCAGCCGGACACAATGGCTCAAACCAAATCCCAGCACTTTGGGAAGCCGAAGTGAGAAGATTGCCTGAGCCCACGGGTTCAAGACCAGCCTAGGCAACTTGGTGGGACCTCATCTCTATAATAAATCAAGAAATTAGCCAGACATGGTAGTACACACCTGTAGTTCCAACTACTTGGAAGTCTGAGGGGGAAGGATTGCCTGAGCCCAATGGGTTGAGGCTGGGGTGGCTGTGAGTGTGCCACTGCATTCCAACCTGAGTGACAAAGTGAGACTCCAACTCAAAAAAGTAATAACAATAGGCTGAGCAAGGTGGCTCAGGGCAGGAGTATCCCTTGAGCCTAGGAGTTTGAGACCAGTCTAGGCAGCATAAGGAGACCTCATCTCTACAAAAAAAATCAAAAAATTAACCAGGCATGGTGGCATGTGCCTGTAGTTTCAGCTATTCAAGATGCTGAGGTAGAAGAATCGCCTGAGTCCAGGAGGTCAAGGTTGCAGTGAGCCATGAATGTGCCACTGCACTCCAGCCTAGGTCAACAGAGTGAGACCTCCAACTCAAAAAATAATAATAATGACAAATTTTCTTAAAAGAGTATGAATTCTCAATGGGGAAATTTCAAGCACCATGACACTTGGGCTAGGTTGATATTTTGGGCTCTTGGGATTCTCTTGGTATCCTAAAATCACACCACTTAGACACCCACCAACGCATGTATACATTAAGTACCTGAGAGAGTCTGTGAGAACACTTATCTCACAGATCCCAGCAATGGAAGGAGATACTCCTACTCTAAACCCAAACATAGTGGGAGAGGGTAGATGCAGACCCTATAGGAAATGAATGAAAAAAGAAGCAAGACACCAAGGAAGAAGAGATCAAAGAGAAGGTGTGATGTAAGGTCTGAAGGGAAGATAAAGAAAGGAGGAAATCACACACAATCACCTACAAACAAAACCTGCATATACACACAAAGGAAAAGCATCAGCAGAGACTATAAATGAAATGTAAAGTTGTTATGGCAACCAGAACAGGTGGGTGGGTGCTTGTGCCCACTGAATTTACAAAATTAAAGTAAGTACTGCATTTGCTAAGTAATTAAATAATGCCTCCTAAATATTTCTAATCCCTCAACCATCAGGCACGGAAGACAGGGAAGGCAGAGAAAACAGGGCTCTCATTCATTTACTTCGGAGTTTAGGGAACTGCCTCATGGGGTGGCTCTTGCTGAGGAGGTGGCGATTGGGAGGTGGGAGGGCTGATGAGTAGGGGCGGATGCAACTTGAGAACATTCCTTTGGTCACACTGGGTCAAAGCCAGTTTCTGGCAGAGAGTGAGCAATGGCCTAGAACTCTCCCTTGGAGTTTCTCAGAAGAACAGGGACAAAAGTCATTCTGTAGTCTCCTCCCTCCCACCCAGAACCAGGACTATAACAGAGAGAGGGTGGGTGACAATTGGGTCCCAGGGATTTGCAGAGACCAGACCCCACGTCCTCTGTAGAGACATAGTGAAGCTCAAAGAAGCCAGTTAAATAAGGCAGCCGGCTGGAGGAGACAATTTTCCTTTCGATGTGGGGGTTGGATTGGTTTATTTAACAAAATAAAAAGAAAAGAAACCTCTGCTAGGAATCAGATGCGCCATCTTAGCTGATCTTCCCTGGGGAAATAAATTACACATAACACTGTACACAAACACGGCTCCTAACACAAACCCAGCTGGCTGCGCAGTGGCACTTGTTTCCCCAGGGAAATAAATTCCAATGTCTATATATCTCTATCTATAGATACATGCACAGAAAAGGTCACACCATGTCTCCTTCAGTGCTCCTTTCGCTTGAAATTAAACAATAATTGTTTCAGTGTTTAGTCTCCAGCAAAGGGAAATCACCAACGATGTGCCTCACCTAAACCCATAGGAGACGCGGGCCTTTTACAAGCCCACGGGCAAAGTAAGACAGGATGCAAGAAACCAGGATGCAGAGATGTGAGTGGTGTGAGCATCCCAGGGGGCCCCCAATCTGGTGCAAATAATCTAGCCAGCGCCTGTGATCATGGAAGTCACCCCACGGGCAGCTGAGGCTGCTCTGATTTTTTTTGTTCCAGTGGTGATGATGGAGTGTGTGTGTGTGTGTGTGTGTGTGTGTGTGTGTGTGTGTGCGCGCGCGCGCGCGCGCCCATCCTGCTTTTCATCCACAACTGCAACAAGCCCTGCTTACAATTGTAAGTTCCAATGAATTCGAAAGCTTTGGAGCCAGAAGTAGTCTCATTTTACAGATAAGAAACTGAAGGTCAGACTTGGTGACAAAGATTAATATAAGCTCCATGAGGACAGGATTATGTGTCTTTTGTTTACTGTTGTAAAAGGTTCCTGGCATATGAGGAAAGGAGGAAAAAGGGGAGGGAAGAAGTGAGGGAGGGAGCCACAATATTCTGTCTCCCTGTCTGCTGTGCTCTCTCCTAAACCAAAGTCTCCATCAGGGTTTAATGCACTGTGTCAGAGGCTGGAGCAACACATGGTCGTATTCAAATCCTGGGTGGAGCTGGAAAGGTGATCCTGGTGGCACCAAGCACATAGCAGAATCTCATCCTATCATGAGGGCTCGCCCTCATTCACAGAACCACATCCTTCAAGACCACCTGTGCATAAGCCTCCCCAAACTCTGCAGCCTGTACTGATCCTCCCTTCTGAAACTCCACCTGCATTTGTCTGCTGCCAAATCAGTGCCTTATGAGTGCCACCCTCCACCATCTCACACAAGTTTACTCCCCACAACAGACCGTTGATTGGCTGTTTGGGGGTGTGCTTGTACATCTATCCATCTCGTCTCCCCAGCAAAAGTGCAAGCATGGGTCTTGGATGGTGTTGTGTGTGTAGAAAGTTGTCAGCAAATGCCTGATGGGTTGATGGATTGATGCATGAACCAAAGGTAGCAGAGGAGATTTCTGAAGGATAGGAGACTAAGCCCAGAAGAGCTCATAGGAACACTAATTCTGCCATGGGTGTCTGATCTGATTTCTTGCTTTAAATAGCTTCTGGCATATCCAGATCTGCAGCATGGTTTTAAAACCATCATAGGCATCTTTGCTTCTGCTCAGGAATCCCTCCAGGCTAATGTCTACATACATGTCTAACCTTCTCTTGCATATCAGCTCCCCTAGCCACTGGCTGCACCTCCCGACTCCTATTCTCACGTACCCTGTTCAGATTTGGCTTTAGATAGTTCACCTTGCTTGGACCTGGGAATCTGTGGGAGGCCTCCAGTGGTTACTTCCATGACTCCAAAAGCTGACACTTGAAACAAGCACTTCAAGGACTCAGTCCTGTGCCTAGAACCCAGGATTCAGTCAGGCTGGGACCCCAGGGTCTTGGAGGAAAGGAAAGATCACCAGAAAAAAAGTTCCTCTGAGCTGGGAAATAAGAGCAGCACCAAGCTCTTGGAGTCCAAGCCCAGGTTGAATGGCCCCTGCAGGCCCCCATCAGTAACCCCAAGGCCTGATGGCCTCAGCCATCTTGACCAGGCCTGCCTGTGTCCTGGAGGGGAAGGGCTGCCCTCATCCTTTCTCTAGCTTCCTTATTCCAGTCAAATGAGGCCTGTCCTCCCCTATCAGCTTCTGGGCTGAGACTCCAGAGAAGGAGGAAGCGGGCGGTCAAGACACAGGAAGAAATGTCACTTCCCATCAAAGTCTAGCACCAAAAGCAGAGAGAGGGTCTGCGGCGACAAGCTGTAACCCTGTCTTCATTGCCTCCCTCCCTCTTCCAGGCTCGTAGGGGCAGGAGGAGAGGAGGGGTTTCATGAAAGAGGCAGGCAGGGCAGCCTGTCAGTTGCATACTGGCAATTTGGCATGTGCCAAGTTCAAGGTAGCACAACATGACAAAACCAAACAAGATTCGGGTGGTGGGTAGTCCACTAATTCCATCAATTTCATGCACTAGCTCTGTGCCAGGCTCTGGGGTTATAATAGAGAAATAGGAGGGGCTCAGCCCCTGCCCATGTGGACTTGACTGTCTTGGCAACTGCCTTGGCAATTCTGTGTGACAAGTGTGTTGAAGGCAGAAGGGCAGGGGGCAGTGGAAGCCATGGGTGGGGAGGAATGTGGGCTCCTGGGACATCAGTGCTCACAGACCAAGGGGACAGTCAGACACTCAGTAATGCAGTCTGGGGGCTACACCTGTGAGCTAGGGAACAGGACACATCTAAGTTTAATTCTAGCTCCACGCCTACCAGCTGTGTGACCTTGGTTCTCTGTGTCCCAGTTTCCTTCTGTAAAACAGAGATAGGGAGATAAAAGTGCCTAAGTCACAGGGTTGTTGTGAGAATCAAGTAGGAAAATGAGGGCATACAAGGAGCCAGCTCTCGGTCAAGGTCATCTGTTACCAAAGTCATTGTTCATAGTATTGTTGTTTTTACTGCTGCTGATAATAATAATAGCCATAGTAATGGATGCTGCTGCTGTTGTCATTGTTGCCATCATTAGCATATGCGGAATCACTCAGCAGCTACCCGGCTGTGCCAGACTAGGGCCACCTGAGTGAGATAGTTAGGAGAAAGAGTGAGGGACTAGGAAAGCCCCTATTCTAGAACACTTAAAACACTAGAGAAGTCATCTGGATGGGGCCTTTGGCTCAAGGAACAATATAGGAGTCCAGCCACCAGGGGACAAGGCAAGAGTCAGATTAGCCATAGGGGTGACAATCTGGAATGACTTAAATCATCCCACCTCATGGCTAGGATTAGTCTTGGAGACTGGGGAACAGTGACTTACTCTGGGGGCTGAGAGGCCCCAATTATGGGAGAATGCAGGGAACAGAGGCAGCCCCTCCTGAGGAAAGTTGACAGTCAGCAGGGCATGACCTGGAGACTGGGAAGCAGACACTAGTGCCTTGGGCCACATCTTAGCAGGGACCACCTGTCCTAAGGTGCTTAACCTGTTTCCAGTTGGGAGCAATTCCTAAATATGGTTAATGCCCTGTATTTTCTCTCCTCAGGACAATGCACATCCATATTTTATATTATAAAAGTCAAGGTTGATGGGCTCTCACAAGGTCATGTCCAATTAGAATTCCTTGGCCAGGTGTGGTGACTCATACCTGTAATCCCAGCACTTTAAAAGACAGAGGCAAGAGGACTGCCTAAGCTCAGGGGTTCAAGATCAGTCTGGGCAACTTGGCAAGATCTTTTCTCTACAGTAATTTTTTTTTTAAGACCCAAGTCCAAAAAACAAAAAAATCCTTCCAGGCAGAGTCAGTCTCCATGGGCAGGCAAGGAACACCCACATAAGTGCTCACCTGTGATGCCAATAATGAGAACACACATGGCTTGCTGGTCGCCCACACTTTATGTCTCCTGCCATTTTCTGAAGAGAAACACCAAGCCAGCAGATATAATGATCCCCCCACCCTTGAGTTTGGGGATACTCAAATGGCCTACTGTCCATGTTCACTCAATGATCTGCCCACATCTATGGATCCAGGCCAATCTGTGGTAGGCACCACAAGGGTTAGGGGGTCAAGGGAATCCTCAAGGATCTCAAGGCTCCTGGGAAGGAGGCAAACATAAACACAACTAAGCCCAACTACGGAACACAACAGTGGGTGGCCCACAGAGGGACAAACAGGTTCTATGGGAGAAGATAACAGTTCCATGGGGCAGTGTGGGGGGAGGACAGTTCCAAGGATGAGGGAAGACTTCTCAGAGAAGGCCCTGATGTTTGAATCAAATTCCAAAAAGCAAAGTGTGTTGTTGAAGGTAATCACAGCCAAATTGCCAAAAACTCTATAAGGCTTTGTGAATAGATAGGTTGTACAAACCACATTTCTAGCTCCTGAGTTTAATGTCTTAACATTCTAGATCCATACTGAACTGAAGGACTAGCTAATTCCCAGAGGCAGCAAACCAAGCAATCCAGAGCCCACACCCCCACCATTCCCCTGCTAGCCTTCTACACTCCACTCTGGGCCTCTGTCCACCTGCCCTAGTCACCCAGGGCCAGGTACCAGTCAGCTAGAGACAGCCCCTATGTCCCAGAGCCCACTGAAACTATTCAAGCCAGGCAACACTAGGCCTGCTCACCTGTCCTGCCTGGGCTTTCCCACAGAAATCACAATAGAGGCTCTTGGCCACCTGTTTCCCTCATTCCTCTGCTCCTGACTGACCCTGATGCTTTCCCATATAGCCCTGTGAGCTGTATCACCTATATCCTGGGATGTCCGAGTACAAAAATCTTCACAACAGCCACTTCTGTGTCTGCTTGTTTTATCATATCTGACTAAAACTTATCCCAGGTACCCTCAAAACATGGAGTTGTTTCTCTAAGAGAAAGGAAGACTGGCTAGGATCTATCCCTAGAAATCTATGAATGATCGAAAGATCTAGATTTTCCCATGGGACCAACTAATGAGTAAAGAGGAAACTTGACCAGGAAAAGTGGCTCGCACCTATAATCCCAGCACTTTGGGAGGTGAGGCGAGAGGATTGCTTGAGCCCAGGAGTTCGAGACCAGCCTGGGCAACATGACAAGGTCTCGTCTATATAAGTATCAAAAAATTAGCCGGGCATGGTTGTGCACATCGGTAGTCCCAAGCTACTTGGGAGGCTGAGGTGGAAAGATCACCTTAGCCCAGAAGGTTAATACTGCAGTGAGCCATAATCATGCCACTGCACTCCAGTCTGGGTGAGTAAGACCCCAATTTAAAAAAAAAATAGAAAAAGAGGAAACTGTAAGGAAGACAGGCCTGCCTCTGGCTCCATTTTAGTCCAGCACAGGCATAGAGTCCAGAAGATCTGCTAGAAACCTTCACCAAGTTCAGTGAGCCTCATTTAGGGAGCTCTAAAAGAAAAATCCCTGTGGGTCTATGTCAAGGCAGCAAGGAAGGCCACAGGGTTGTCCTTGGGAATCTTCCAGGGAGGAAGCGCCATCAGCCCATGCAGGTGAGGACTGGTACCTCAATGACTGTGACAATATCAGGCACCAAGGGCTGTCATGTTTGTTAGCGGAGTGTCTGGAGTGGAATCCTGAGACACAGGGCCTGCAGCAGCCACAGGAGAGCAGATGAGCAAACAACCCCAATCCCTGGTTGTCATGAGAAGGAGAGGGTTTTACCACTTTACCTGGCAGGAAACTCAGTTGTGTTTTTCTACAAATCCCCACAGGTCCCATGAGAAGTAGTAGGGAAGATGGACAGAGGAACGAGGGAGCACTGGGTTTATGCAGTGGGACCAGCGGGAAGGATTCCACACCCAACGCCAGGCCTGACCCACAGGGGCTGTGGTGAGAGGAAGAAAAGGCCCTGTCTTTCCAGCCTCCCACTGTGGCCCAAAGGGACTTGAAGGACAATCCCATGAGGTCAGCAGACGGAACAGACAGAGCTGCAGGGCAAAGGCTGGAACACTAGGCCAGTCATGTTTCTCTAGAGTCAAAGCCACAGCGCCAATCCCTCCCACCCCAGCCCCACGGCCAGGAAGAATCGATCCTTTTGTGCTCCCCAGCTAGAGGTCACAGGGGCACCTCCTCCAAGGCTCTCTTTATGTGTGGGGCTGGGACCTGGGAGCTTCCTGCTGCCCAGGAGTCTGTTGGGCTGACTCAACAAAGTCCAGTTGTTCAGGGTAGGGTCAGAGCTCAGAGGCCCTGAGGGCTCTCAAGGTCCCAACCTTTTGAACCCCTTCATCCTATAGCAGTGACTGTGAACTCCCTCTGGGAGCATTCTTGGGCACTCTTTGGGAGGTTAAGAGCAGCAAGATTGCTTCCATCGGCAGCCAGGGGACATGCACAAAAATGCTCGCCTGCAATGTCAGGAATGAGAATAAATTGCAAGGTCCCCACGCTTCTTGCCTTGTCCTTCCATGTTCTTGTTTTAGAGTCGCAATAGCTCTGGAAGGCAGGTGTTCAGGGAGGCTAGACAGGCCCAGTACAGGCTCCAGATCTAGCGCTGTTTACTGCCTTGCTTCTCTCTGAGTCCGTGCTCTCACAAAATTCCCTCCTTACCCCCTTACCCTAGCCCTGCCCTTCCACCCCTGCCTCTAACCTCTGCCACAAAGCCACTCCCTGAATCAGCCTTGAAGGCCAGTCTGGACTTTGTCTTAGCTATGCCTCTTGGCCTCTGCCCAGTAGGGTGGCCATACCTCCCACATACATAGAACAATCATTCTCTCCATCCCTTGTCCCAATTTTATTTATTAATAGCCTCCCCTTTCATGCTCAGCACCATCTTCCTTTGAAGATAAGTTACATGGCCAGCCTTTCTCATGGGCTACATTCAGGAGTTCCCACCTGCTTCCTGCCCACAGAGGTCCTGAAGCTTTAGCCCTAGGTGACATCTTTTCCTGAGCCGGTTGTGGCTCTCTTGCCATGCCCAGCCACACCAAGGAGCAGGAAGCAGATGACAGTCAATATCCCATTGAGTTGATGAGAACACTGAGGCTAGAGAGAATACGATCTATCCAAATCACAGAATTTGCTAGTAGCAGGACTCAGATTCTAAGGGTTCTAAGCAGCTATTTTCATCAAACCAGGTCATCTGCACAACCATACTTCCTATCATATCTCATTTGCAGACTGGGCCACCACTTAGGACTTACCTTGCTCTCTGTCATTGCACTAAGTTGTTGCATGTAATGGGTTTTCTCGTCCCGGTTCATAAAGTCATAGGGCCCAGGATCTGTGTATTCTTCTTTCCTTGGCCGAGGTACAGAGAACCTATTCAAGAAATATTTGCAGAACGGATTTGAAGATTGTTGAGTCCTTTAGCTTTGGAGGGCTCTCCAGAAGTCTGGCAAGACCTGTTCAACACCAGTGTGATGGTGAATGATGAGAAAGAGTGCCCTATCTAAACTGCCTTTCAGCTCTTCTGCCATGTCCTGTCTAGGCTGTCTGGGCCAAGGCTAGGTATGGAGACAACCTCCCTGAATAGGACCCAGAGCCCACCACAGAGAGAAGGGATTCATGGGCGCAGGAATAACAGTTGCCCTGGAGAAATGATGCAGGGCTCCATTTCAAATTTGTGTCAATGCCCCAAATCCACACCAAGATTAGACTACTGGCATCAACTCTGGGGGGCAGACCACTGAGATTATACCCTCTCTCTTCATCTATTATAATTTATGCAAAAACAGTTGATGCAGTAAAACAATCTGTAGTCCTCCCAGTTTTCCCTGCTTAGTCCCCCCTGGGTAGGAGTCCTTGGGAAACTCTCCCTTCTCTGAGACTTAGGCTCTTCATCTGTAAAATGAGAGGGCTGGACTAAACCAGTATAGTCCAAAGGAAATAGAATATGAACCATGGAGGAAATTTTTAATTCTGTAGTAGCCACATTAAAGAAGTAAAAAGAAATGCATAAAATTAATTTTAACAATGTATATCATTGAATGTCATTTTTGCAACATGTTATCATTTCAACACATAATCAATGTAAAAATTAACAAGACAATCCCACATTTTTTATTCTGAGTTTGAAATCTAGTATGTAATTTTCACCCACAGCCAGTGCCAATTCAGACAAGTCACATTTCAAGTGCTCAGTGGCCAAAAAGTAGTGTCAAGTGGCCACCATATTGGATGGTATAGCACTAGATGATCCTCGATCTTAATTCAAATGACAGGATTTTGTGATCATGCCTTCACACTTTGCCTGGCACCAGACTCCATCCCCAGGCTAAACCCACTTGCTCACCAGGAGTCACAATGCCACTCCTCAAGTTACCCATACCATCCTTTATCATTCAATGCTGACCCTGTACTCTGGATATGAGGCTTGGCTTGCCTGGACATCGGCCCAAGCTAGGGGTCCTGCCCCAGTGCCTCTCTCGGCCCAAAGTGTGAGTTTGATTTCCAAGTCCCAGTTTGCTCCACTGCCCACCCCACTCAAAACTTATTTCTGAGACAACCGCTAGACCCACAGACCTTGACACGGACAGCAAAGAGAGTTAGGAGCCACGCACAGCTGTCCTCCTGGGGCAATTTTATGGGCTTTGTGCTCAGTGTGAGGCCAGCACTATGTCAAGCTCGGAGACACCAAAAAGAACTAGATTACGGTTCTTTATTCCCTAACCTTGATGTGCATGAGATAAACAACTGAAAGACAGCATAAAACAATATATGCTAAAATATTAAATTGGATACTGCACCATCAGAAACCGTATCAGTTGGGGTCTCAGCAGGAAACAGATGGTTCATCCAAGCTTGGATAATTGAGGAGAGTTTAATGAGAGCACTGTTTAAAAATATTTGGGGAAGGTTGAGGGAACTCCACAAAAGATAATGCAGATCACTTCCCTAGGCCTAAGGAAGCCAGAGGAAGGAGACACTGGACAAGCCAGAGAGGATAGCTGTCTGAAGAGGCCCACCTGTCAAGAGCTATAGCAACCTGAGGCAACTCTTCTGGGGATAAGTGTCCCCAACTCTTCTCCCGCCCTCTGAGCCCCAGCTGGTTCATCCCATTGGCTAAACCCAACCTGAAACTAAAGACAGGGAGTCCAGGAAGGTCAGCCACTCAGAGCACACAGGGGGTGGGTTGGACATGGAGAGATCAAGAGAAGATATGCAGCCCAGGAACCAACATGAGAACATCACAGGTGGCAAGTGTGAAGGAGGTCAGAGTGACCTCCTTCTTTCTGGGGGAGGCAGGACTAGGCTTGGTTTCTGGAGGATGAGTGGACTTTGGAGAGACAAGGAAGGTAGACCCTTCAGCTTGGATGGCAGAGTATAGGGCAAATGGCCCGAGTAAAGCAAAACAGTGGGAGATGAGTGCGAGGCCCTCAGAGATGGCCCCCCAAGATAAAGAAATCTCAGTCTTGCCGGGCTCGGTGGCTCAGCCTGTAATCCCGCGCCTTTGGGAGGCTGAGGTGAGTGGATTGCCTGAGCCCGCGGGTTCGAGACCCGCCTGGGCAGCGAGACCTCATCTCTACAATAAATCAAAAAATCAGCCGGGCGTGGTAGCGCATGCCTGTAATTCCGGCTACTTGGAAGGCTGAGGCGGAAGGATCGCCGGAGCCCAGCAGGTCGAGGTTGCAGTGGCCGGAAGCGGCCACTGCACTCCAGTCTGGGCGACAGAGTGAGACTCCAACTCAAAAAAAAAAAAGAAATCTCAGTCTTCCTTCCTGGAAAGGTTGAATGCGAGGATGTGAACCTTGAAAGGTTACACTTGAACTGGGTCCCTAAAAGAAAACAAGGATGGCCTTAGAAATTTAGAGAGGAAGGAGAAAAGTTGATGTCTGATACTCCCATGATGAAGTCTGAGAGACAGCAAAGCAAGATAGGTTTTTCATGGTCTAGTACAGAAGAATAAATAGTTCCAGTCTCTAGATAAAGCCCAGAAGAATAAAGGTCTAGTAGGTATCAGAGAAATAACTAAAATAAAAATGAGTGTGGCACCTTCCATAAGAACCTTAAAAAATTAGCTTATTTGATTATCTCAACAGCCATACAAAGGAAACCAGAGTAGTTGGGGAAAGAGGTAAGTGCAATGAACACCAAATATGTGCCAGACACTGTATACAACATTATATGTTTCATGGGTCCCCAATTCCATTTTCCCCATTACACAGAGAAGAAAACTAAGGATCAAAGGGAGTAGGCAACTTGCTCCAGTCAGAGGGTCATGAAATGAAATGGGACTGAGACCCAAGCTCTGGTTCTAAATCTCTATGGACTTTCCACACTCGTAAAATAATGAGTGTATAATGAAAGGCAGCATCAAATGAGACCCTGGGTACATATTGCTTTAAGAGAGGACCAGCACTGGGTAATTAAGGCATCATTGCTACAGGGGTCAGGGGGCAGAATCTGGGGCCTAGACATCAGCAGGTGGAGTTCAGAGAACTATAGCCTGGAAGAATGGACGAGAGTCAGTCTCGTGGCAGAAGCAGGACAAGCAGAGAGGCCCTTGCACATTCAAGTCAGGTTTCCATGGAAACCAAGCTCCCTCTTCTAGCTCTGAACCATTCTCTTCCACCAACCATAAGGGGGAGCCCCCACCCCCATCCGCCCTCTCTGACAAGCCGTGATAGGGAGCCCACCAACACCAGTATAGCCCTCACAATCCAGACTTCTATTCCATGCAGAAAATAAAACAAGATTTCAAGAGTACGGGAAGACATAGAGAGTTTAAATTTACAGCCTGTGTGACCTGCCAGACAATCCCCACTGGCCAACAGAGCGAAATGGTATGTAAACTCTAGGTCACTACCCCTAGCCATTGAGCATGGAGATGGGCAGTGACAATCATGTTCCACCAAGGTCCATTATGTCTTTATCCTAGTTATAAAAAAGGATGCCTGTTAGGATGGACTTTCCTATTTGTATCATCTCTGGTTTGAAAATTCAGGTCATCATTTCTTATTTAGTCTGTGTCTATAATAGAACAACACCAGATGGGGAAAGGGTCAGCCAGTGTTCCTGGCGGTTTCATGACTGATTTAGCCAATATGGTTTGTTTGAGCTGATATGATTTGGTATTTAAACAAGGGTAGCAGGACAGACAATGGAAGCAAGAGAAAAAAGGAAAAATGGACCAAATGACGGCTCCTAGAAGGCACTAAGAAGAGCAGTCAGGGAGCAGATTGCGGTGGGCCCGCCAGGGCTCCAAGCCATACTCAAATGCACGTCACAATCACCTGGAGAATCCCGAAACTGTACCAGTCCCTGGACCCTGCTTTTTGAGAGTTCAGTTGAGTGGTCAGAAATTAATATTTTTAAAAGCACTTCAATCACATCCAGAGTTGAAAAACCACTGATACTAACCTAATACCACTCTCTCTTTCCTTTTTTCTTCACCATGCTCAGTGAAGCACCATGCTCAGTTTCTGGGGTTTCCTGTCCCCACAAGGCATGATGTGATAAAGCAGCACTGAGGATCACTGTTCTCCGATGAGGAGGGTGACCAACCATCCTGGTTCTAAAACCAAAAGTCCAGCACCCCAGGAAGACCCTCAGTCATGGGCAAAAATTGAGGATCAATTCCTGGGATGCCAACTGCTGACATTCCTTCAATCCAGCCACCCAGACCTCAGAGTCTACTTCCTCTTTAACCTTTTCTGTTCATCCTAAGTCACAGGGACTGTCCTGAGAACCCCACCAGCATCAGCATGGACCCCGGACCCTGACAGCAGCCCAGCCCTCCTGTTGCCCTGGCATTGGGTACCCCTCACATTAGAGAAGAGACAGATAGGGCTCAGTGCCATCTGGTTGGTGTCCCAGGCTGATTTGCCTCACATCTGAAATGGCACCGTTGATACAAATGTGTTACTTCCCTTGGTCCTGGGGCTCTAAATCCAGGAGCCATTTACTAAGCAATGTTCATATTTATTTGTGAAATTATATGAACCTTTATAGCACACTTACAAAGATGAATAAATCCCTGCTCGCATGGACCAATTTGTTGTTCTAACCTGACACTTCCATGTCATGATCACCTTTCTTTCAGCTGGTTATAGCCAAGCCTGTTAGGGATTTATTAGAAGCATTTTATAATGTGCTTTACAAGATGCTGTTGAGGCTGTGACTTTGTTTATGAGCAAAGGGGGTGGGCAAAGCAAAAGGGATGGGGGCGGAGAGAGAGAGAGAGACAGAACTGAAAACAGGTGACAGAATGAGCTTCCTTGCCTCTGAAAGTGTCATCAAGAGATGAATCTAATAGAAATCCTTTTTCCAGCCTCCACCCCTTGCTCTCCCACCACTTGAAAAACTTTGATCTCTCACTTCTGGAATATTATTGATCTTCAGAGGTGGAAATTTTTTTTAAAGACACAGACATCAAGGAGATTTTAAGATAAGACTAGGGATGAAGAGGCCTCCTTTATAGCCAGTGAAATATCAGAAAGTTTTGCTGGAAGTGAACTTTTCACCCTCTGGTTCTTGTGACCAGAGAAGGGGAAAAGAAGGAGAAAGCAACTGGGAGACAGCCTTTGCTAGAGCCTTCGACACCTTTTCTGAGGGCAGGAGATGGCTCCCTTGGTGGCCGGCTTACCCTTTCCTGGCAAGGGTTAGACTGAAGACGGTTGGAGGAATCCCGGTGGAGAGTCTCAGAATTCGCTTGACAAATATTTACTGAGAGCCTTGAACTGACAGCCAAGATGAGCAAGCCAAGTTCTGCACCCCTGGGGAGCTCACCCCTTGAGGAAGAGAGGCACGTTTGCAAGCTAACTACACTTCTGTGGTCTGAATGCTCTCATGGAGATAAACGCAGAGATACACAAGCAAAAGCAGAAGCAAAAAGTTTTCTGGATGGGGGAATAGAGAGGGCCTTACTAACCCTTGAGCTAAGGTGCAAGAGAAGTATAAAGCTTTCCAGGGAGGGGCAGGCTTTCCATCAGATAGCAGCCTGTAGACATAGCACCAGTGCTTGGAAACAGTCGTTCATTCTGTAAATGTTTAGCATGTTCAGGTCCCAGGTCCCAGAAGCTTTTCTAGGGGCTAAGAGTTAGAGTCCAGCAATACAGAGCAGAGACCTGGAGCCTGAAGAGGAGCCAGTCTGGCAAAGACCCAGGAAGACACAGGAAGTCCAGAGGCTCTGTCTGAGGAACAGGAGTGAGTCCATTGTGGCTACCCAGTGGCTCAGAACAAAACTGAAAAGTTGGCCCAGGACGAGATGACAGTGGCGAAGACCGTGCGTTTTATTCTAAAGGAAAAAAGGAGTGTCTCATTTAGCATTTTTCAAAAGAGCCATGGCCCAGTGCCCATGAGCACACTCAGCACCCAGAGCTTTGTTTCTCCAAGAAAAGGACTCCGGGGTTCCTTGGAGAAATGGTTGAGTCTAGGACTGGAGCAGGAAACATACCAGACAAGCTCACAGTACCTTAGTGTCAGAAATAAGGCAGTGCTAAACAAAGACAGGAGACATGCCAAAGGGACACCACAGCCAGCCTGAAGGAACTCCCAAAGGCCAGAGTTGGAAACATTTGCACAATAAATAAGTGATATAGTATTGAATTATAACTCCAAGTATGAAGTAAATACCCATGAGTCCATACCAATATAAATAAACGACGAATGAATAAATAAATGAATGAATGAATAAATGGGAGAGAAGAGACAAATCTTCCATATAGAACCCCAAACAGCTTATGTAGACACTCTCCCTTCCACGGGAGGTCAAGTTTAATTCCCTTCTCTCCCAGCCCCTTGAGTGTAGCTGATCTTGGTGACTTGCTTCTAAAGAGTAGAGTGTGGAAAGGGAAGAGAAAAGGGTAACTTTGCAGTGGAGAAACCTGGCCAGCACTACCTCAGCCAGGTGATCAACAGTGATGACCTCTTATCAAGATACCCTTGATAAGATGTGATGAGAATGGCACTTCACCTCCCACCAAAACCACAATTCCAACCTAAACATGAGAAAAACATCAGATAAACTCAAACTGAAGAGCATTCAACAAAGTACCTAACCAATACTCGTCAAAATAGTCAGTCAACAAAATAAGGAAAGTCTGAGAAGCTGTCACAGCCAAGAAGAGCCTAAGAGGACATGACAACTACATGTAATGGGGTGTCCTGGGTGGGATTCTGGAACAGAAAGAGGACTTGAGGGAAAACTAGTGAAATCTGAATGAAGTGTGCAGTCTCATTAATAGCACTGTACCAATGTTGGCTCCTTAGTTGCGGAGAGTGTAGCATAGCAATATAAAATGTTAACAATCGAGGAACCTGGGTGATGGGTGTCTGGGAGCACTCCATGTTACCGTGGAAACTTTTCTGTAAATCTAGACTATCGTGAATTATTTAATTTTTTTTCCCAAAGACCCTCAGGCTGCCGTGTGCAGACTGAGTTGCGGGGGGTCAGAAGTGGAAGCGAGTAGGGGTAACAGTGGGAATAGGGCAAGTGGGCAGCTGCAGGGTGTGGACTTGCCATCAGGCTGGTATGAAGAGGGAGGATGGAGACTGAGGATCACCACTGGTGTTCGGCTTAACGGACTGGGGAGGATCAGGTTATGGGTAGAAAACAGGAATCCAACTCGAGGCTCATTAAGTTTGCAATGCTTGTTAAACATCCAAACTAAGTGTCAAATAAGCCTGTGGATGTATAAATCCACGACTCAGGGAGAGGAAGATGCTGAGAACATAGGATCTATGAGCATCCCTACTGTATTTAAAGTGATAAAATGTGATTCATTCTTCTAGCAGATGTTCTCTGAGCACCTAGGTCTGCCAGGTACTATTCCAGGTGCTGAAATTACAGCAATGAGCAAAGCAGACGAAGGAGAGGAGGCGGTCAGATGGACAGAGGGAGGCAGCAGTACCAGGCAGCAGTAGAGGCTAGAGAGAGAGAGGGAGGGGGGAGATATGCGAGCAGCTAGTACAGACAGGGCGGTCAGGGGAAATTCTCTAAGGAAGTTTCATGGAAGCAGAGACTCGAATGGCATGTTGGGCTCAGGGAAACAGCATTCCGGGCACAGAGAACAGCAGGGTGCAAGGTCCCAATATGAGATAGGTGATTAAAATGGGAGCTGCTGGCCGAACACAGTGGCTCACACCTGTAGTTCCAGCATTTTGGGAGACCGAGGTGGGAGGATTGCTTGAGCCCAGGAGTTCAAGACCAGCCTAGGCAACATAGTAAAACAAAAAAATCAGCATGGTGATGCATACCTATGGTCCCAGCTACTCGGGAGGCTGAGGCAGAAGGATCACCTGAGCTCAGGAGGTTGAGGCTGTAATGAACTGTAATCATGCCACTGTAGTTCAGTTTGGACGATAGAGTAAGACCCCAGCTCAAAAAAAAATGGCTGTTGCTGGCACATGACTGTGTGCCAAAGAGAACTGTTCTTAGAGAGAAAGAAACTGGTGAGGTGAGAAGAGGCACACAGATGGAGGGAAGTCCTTGTGACCACAAAGCACCCTTGAAGGCACTGGCCTTGGAGAGGACCAGGGACCTTCCTCCATACTGACAGGAAGGAAGGCAGAGAGACGGGTGCAGGGCTGGCAGCCTTGCAGATGTGGAGGATAGCAAGGTTTCTGAGCCAAGGTTGGGGGGCGATATATTTATTTCAAAAAGATAAACTCTTGACCCTTCAGATGGAATATTGGAGAACAGACAGAGACCACAGTTCAAAGAGAGAGGTAATGAGGTCCTGAGCTGGAGGTGACAGGGGTTATATGAGTTTGCTCTTGCTGCTGTAACAAATTACCACATACTTAGTGACTTCAAACAACACAAATTTATTATCATACAGTTTGGGAGCCCAGAAGTTTGGCATGGGTCTTATGAGGCTAAAATCAAGGTACCTGCCGAGCTACATTGGGTGCTCCAAGAGAGAATCCATTTTCTTGCCCTTTCCAGTTTCTAGAAACCAACCACGTGGCTTCACTTGTGGTTCGTGTCCACTTTCCATCCTTAAAGCACACAGTGCGGTATCTCTGACTCTCCTGCTTCCCTCTTTCACATTTAAAGAACCTTTGTGAGTACACCGGGTCCACTCGGATTATCCAGAGCACTCTCTCTATTTTAAGGTCAGCTGATTAGCAACCTTCATTCCATCTGCAACCTTAATGCCTCCTTGCCATGCAATCAGGGTAGTCACAGGTTCTGGGAATTAGGACATGAACATCTTTGGGGGCTGTCATTCTACCTGCCACAGAATCAGGAGCCTGTGTGTGGAAGTACGAATAACTGAATGTAGCAAGGCTTAGCAAAGAGGGCGCCGTCCCCACATGGTGATGAGGAGTGAGCATTTGGGAGTCAGACAGACGTGGGCACATGCCGTCATCTCTGCAACCCATTAGCAAGGCCAAGGGCAAGTGCCTCACCCTCTCTAGGTTTCAGGTTTCTTGTCTGTTAAAAGAAGGTAGCAGCATCTACCTCACAGAGCTTCTCTAAGAATTAAAAGTTGCATACACTGGACCTTAACACAAGCTTGCTACCCAGAGGAGATCAATAAATAGCAAACATTGGTACTGTCAGTCTATTGGCATTGGGATGAGGGGAAAGGAATCAGAAAACAACCTGGTTACTTGACTAGGAGGCTGACCGAACAGGAAAATGACAGTGGTCACCAGGGGAGGAGCCAGTAGGAGAAGAACCGGCAGAAAATAAGTGCAATTTCCTGTATGTTAGGTCTGTGGTCTCTGGAAATGCCAAGGACACATGTGCCGCTGTGTCCCCTGGGGTAGGTTATCTGTGCTCTACCACCTCATCCTTGAAGGCTACCTCGAAGGATCACGAAGATTAAACACAATGACCCTTGTCAACAGAGCACAGTGCCTAGCACACAGTACATAGGACACTTGACAACAGCAACATCTGTACCATTGTCCGAGAAGTAGTTAAATATTAACTCATTGTGAGCTTGGGAAAATGTCTGAACTAGAGATGAAGAACTTGGAGAAGCACAAGGATGCAGCAGGCAGATGGAACATCAAAGCCTGAAGTAGGCTCCTTGGTGCTGGTGGCAGCAAGCCCTCACTCACAGTCTGTGCCCCGCAGCACAGACCTGCTCACCGTGGGAACAGTAGGGATGACAGGGGGACAGGAAGAGGGCCATCAGAAACCGTGCAGGGGACTGAGCCCTGGGACTCCTCTAGGAAGCCAGGACGGTAAGTGTGCCTTCTCTGGTTTCACACAGTGGGATCCAGGAGCCAGCTGGACACCCCCAAGGCATTGTCATTCTCCCCTGCTTCTCTGTCTTCCCCAGGAGCCTGTGGTAGGGGGCAGGAATTCAAGAGCAGTCTTAGGGTTTCATAAGACGGTGAGATTCTTCCAATCAGATAGAGGAAGCTCCATTTTATCTGCAGGTCAATGACTTTTAATAATTCTCTACAGACTGAAGACGTCCAACGAAAACCCCTCAAGGTCCTCACTGGGCCTCATTCATGTCTATGTACCGAGAACCTAGAACTGGGCTGAATAATTAGGGATTCAAAGGAAGGGAAGGGAGTATAGAGCGGGGAGAGCAGACCAAAGAAAGAGAGAGGGAAAGAGGGAAGGAAGGAGGAAGAGGAGGAGAAAGGGAGGGAAAGAGAGAGGGAAGAGGAAGGGAGGCAGGCAGACAGGAAGTGAGGAAAGGAAGAAAAGAAGGAAGGAGAGAGGGAGGAAGGAAAGAAGGAAGAGAGGAAGGGAAGAAGAGAAGAAGGGAAGGAGGGGAGGAGAGAGAGGGAGGGAAAAAGGAAAGGAAGAAGGGGAAAAGAGGAGGAGGGAAAGAGGGGGGAAGAAGGGGAAAGAAGACAGGAAAGAAGGGGAGAAAGAAGGGAGGGAGGGAAGAAGGAAGACAGGAAGGTAAGAAAAGAAAAAAGAAGGAGGGGAAGAGAGAGAGAGGGAGGGAGAGAAGGAAGATGGGAAAGAAAGGAGGAAGAAAAGGAGAGGAGGAGGGAGAGAGAGAAAGAGGAAGACAGTAAGGAAAGAAAGGAGGAAGAGAAGGAAGGAGGAGGGAGAGAGGGAGGGAGGGAGGAAGACTGGGAGGAAAGGAGGAAGGAGGACAGAGGAGAGGGAGGGAAGAAGCAAGACAGGAAGAAGATGGGAAGGGAAATAATGAATGAGGAAAAAATTTGTGGAGGCTTTTCTAAGCCTGGAGGAAGCTTTTCAAGGCTCCAACTGTTATTCATAAATGGCTCAGCACCTGTTCCCTCTGCCTATAGATCGTAGGCGTCTTGGCAACACCGAACTGAGCATCCAAGCCAGAGTCCCACTGGGCGTTTTCACAGGAGCCCAAGACTTACTGTCTCCACCCACCCAACCAGGCCAGCCCTGGCACCATGCACCAGTTAGAGAAGTCTCCAGAGTTAGACAGAGCCATTGACGTGTGGAGAGGAGAGCAGAGACAAGGGCCCCCACAGAAGCCATAGGAAGCCCCCCGGCTGTTTCCCCTACCTGTGGCGGCGCCATCCCCATCAGCGGCTACCACGAGCCCTCTGGGCCCTGGGCCAGCCTGAGACTTTGCGACTGTTTCCACAAACCACCATGGTTTCTTCTCTAGTTTATCTATATTGTGTTTTGCACTGTTATCACTACTGAAAATTTTAATTTTCCTCATCCTCTCTTTGAAAATGATGCCACAAGGAAATTGTTTCCTTTTCATCAGATGACCGGGTCTGTGGAGACATGCCAGAACATGCCACTGAACCGCTGCAAGAATGAATCCTTTCTCTTCCTGATCGGAAGACTCTGCCACCTCCCCAACCCCTGCCGTCTCGGACCTGCCATCTCTGACACTCCCTGAATTTCCTGTCACAAGGCTGTCTGTCCTAGAGTGGGATGATGCTCCAGGCCTTTCTAAAGTGCTTCCACCAGACTCTCAAAGGTATCTGCCCCATCCCCCCAGCCCTCTTAAATCCTGTGATACAAAGGAAGCAAATACTTTTGAGTCCCATTAGCAAATGGGGAAACTGAGGCATTGGGCACTGTCTCTACATCCCCGGGCAGTGGTTGAGACACTCAGGGTCTCCTCCTTAAGGCCCCTACACTCTGAGTCATCTTCCTCCCTTTTCTCCTCACCTCAATAGACTCCCTGGTAGTATCTGTGCCTACTCTGGGACGTCCTCACCTGGTGGCCCCCAAACCTCTTGAAAAGTATATGCAGATTTGGGTCAGTCACTATGACTTTCCAAATAAACTGGAAAGGGCTGGAACAGCCGGGCTCGGTGGCTCAGCCTGTAACCCCGCGCCTTTGGGAGGCTAAGGTGAGTGGATTGCCTGAGCCTGCGGGTTCGAGACCCGCCTGGGCAGGCGAGACCTCATCTCTACAATAAATCAAAAATTAGCCAGGCGTGGTAGCGCGCACCTGTAGTTCCAGCTACTTGGAAGGCTGACGCAGAAGGATCGCCAGAGCCCAGCAGGTCGAGGCTGCAGTGGCTAGAAGCGGCCACTGCACTCCAGTCTGGGCGACAGAGTGACACTCCAACTCAAAAAAAAAAAAAAAAAAAGAAAGGGTTGGAACTATTATCCCATCTCCTACTCAGAATGTGTGTCAACCCAAAACGACCTTCACAGTGGGCCACCTCCAGGTGTGACAAGCACCAGCATGGCCCCGGCAAGGTTGCACTAGGGACCATGAACCTAGACTTGGTGGCAGTTATATAAGAATGTCCCTGAGGTAGGCTGGAAGCTCACACCTATAATCCTAGCACTTTTGGAGACCAAAGCGGGAGATTACTTGAGTCCAGGAGTTTGAGACCAGCCTAGGCAATACAGTGAGACCTTGCCTCTACAAAAAATACAACAACACAACAACAAAAATAGCTAAACATTATGGTGCACACCTACAGTACCAGCTACATGGGAGGCTGAAGCGGAAGGATCCCTTGAACCCAGTAAAGTCAAGACTACGGTGAGCTGGGATTGTGTCACTATACTCTAGCCTGGGCAACAGAGTGAGACACCATCTCAAAAATATATGTAAATTTACCTACAGGATTTTAATGTATGAAGGTGCTAAGTGACAGCATACAGAGACTAATGCCATTGGGAGAAGATTCTATTGTTACAGTTTCCCTAGAAATGAGAGGTGCAGCCGACCAGCAGGGCCATGTTGGCAAGCACCAAGAGGCAGAAGAAGCCAGAGCCAAGGAACCATGGCCCTTGGTACATGGTTCTATGAAAGGCAAGGCAAGACAGCGTGAGCAGGCTTAGGATGGGCTTGTTGGAACAACGTCAGTGGACTCTGGGCTGTGGGGTGGTCCCTAGCTGACTGGTCAGCACCTGACCCTGCAGTGATTTAGGGCAGGAGGAATCTTGCTTGGTGGGAAGAGTTAGATAAGGGAGGTAGCTAGGGGGATGGGCTCAGGATTGGCTGGTTTGTGCGTGAACAGCATGTTCGTGCTCTCAAGTAAGTTGTTACGCTGTCAGGAGTCAGGTGACCCTGGGAGGGATAGTCTCTCCCAGCCAGCAAGGACTCAAAATATCATAAAATACAGAAAATAAAAAACATGGTGAACAAAGTGGGGGAAGGAAGGGACAGAGGAGAGTCCTGACACGTGTAATCACACCATCCCAGTCAAAAGAAGTGAGTTCCCACTCAGTTCCAGCCCCCACTGTCCCTCAGCAGAAAGCTACCCTTTGCCATCAGCTTTCCTCCTCAGGCCTACCTGCATCTCATTGCACTTTGGTCTCACCTGGATTAGGACAAGAGGGGCAAGCAGGGCAGGATGTAGGGAGATATATGCAGTCTTTTGGATGACTGTCTTAGAGTCCTGTACTTCCCCATGCACCTTTCAAAAAACCAGACGTCCCCAATTAAGAGTATCACAGACCAGGCAGTGGCTCAAGCCTGTAATCCCAGCACTTTGGGAGGCTGAGGTGAGGGGATTGCCTGAGCCCACAGGTTCACGAACAGCCTGGGCAACTTGGCAAGATTTCATCTCTACAATAAATCAAAAAATTAGCCAGGCATGATTAGCACGCTTCTGTAGTTCCGGCTACTTGGGAAACTGAGGCAGAAGGATCACCTGAGCCCAGCAGATTGACACTGGGGTGGTTGTGAGTGTTCCACTGCACTCCAGCCTGGGTGAAGGAGTGAGACTTCGACTGAAAAAAAAAAGAGTGTCACATACCCCACATCTACTCCAGACACCATATGTGCTGAAGGGTACGATGTTCCCAGGGATTGGGCCTGTCTCCACCCTGACATGTCATTGTCTCCCCACGGAAGTCCCACAGCATCAGAAAACACAGCTGTGAACAGGCCCGCAGGCCTGGGGCACTGCTCTTGTCACCTCCTTCTCAGCAGTGTGGAGGGAGTGGGGGCCACAGCCACGCATGTGAAAGTTGCAACTGCTTACACACACACCGTGGCTCCAGGAGTCTAGGAGGACCTGCTGCTGACACCTTTGTCTCCCCCTTCCCTGCCAGCTAATGCATGACACCCTTCCTTAATTCTCCTTTCCTTTAGCATCAAGTCTGGTTCCAATGCCCACTTCCTGGTATTCTTTATAAAATGAGGTTCATGGCTGAGCTCGGTAGCTCAGCCTCTAATCTCAGCACTTTGGGAGGCCAAGGTGAGTGGGCTGCCTGAGCCCGCAGGCTACTTGGAAGGCTGAGGCGGAAGAATCTCCAGAGTCCAGCAGGACGAGGCTGCAGGGGCCGGGAGCGTGCCACTGCACTCCGGTCTGGGCAACAGAGTGAGACTCCAACTCAAAAATTAATTAATTAATTAAAATAAAATGAGGTTCACTTCTTTCACTGAGAAGGTGTGGGCTTTTAGTAAGGCTGACCGGGGCTCACATCTCATCTCCACATTTCCTTGGCAAGTTTCTAAATCTCAACAAGCGTCAATTTCCTCATCTACAGAATGAAAATCATACCTATCCCAGGCGATTATTGTGATGAGTCAATCAAACAGCTTGTGTTTGACTCATCACAACAATCCCATGGTTCCAGGTATCGAAGTAGATATCTCAAAAAAAAGGTCATGGTGGCCTATATGTTCATAAGGCCATTGAAGCATGAGTGATGGAGTCCCTTGGGGTTCAGGGAGAATACAGCTGGATTCCTGAGGGCAGCAGGGGGACTTCCAGTACAGAAAAGGCCTGGATAGGAAGGCTGGGGACCAGAGGCATATGCTCCCCTTCCCAGTTCAGCTAAGAAAGCTCTTACTACCTGGGATTGTCTAAGGAGACCATCCCTCAATGGGGGCATCGACTCATGCTCATCGGATGGCTTTCCAACAATACAGCAAGCCCAGGTCCCAGCAGAGATCTCAAAACACCGGATAACCGCCCCAGCAGGGGGACCAAGGATGCATCGTGTTTGTATGGAGCACAACCCAAAAGGGTAAGAATTAATAATTGTCTTAAGCTAACGAGTTGCACATCAATAATGCAGAATGGATGATATAACTGCACAGTGTGCCTAATTACAGACTACAGTGATGATAATAATTGGATTAATTAACCTGGAAAACACTGAACACAAAGGGATCTGTGGTCGCAAGACGGCTGCCAGAGAACCTGGAGCTGGGGGAAAGGAGACTGTTGGCCTTTGTCACTGACAAGGAGCTTCTTGGCACACTGGGCTGTGGTTGTCCTCACATAGGGATGACGAGTCTACTGACACTCTGTCCCTGGAGGAGCTGTTCTGCCCTCCTGGCTGAAGATACCAAGAGCTCAGGAACGCCCGAGGTGGTGCCTTTCTCGTAAAGGATCCAGTGAAATGGCAGCAAAACAGAGACTTGCCCAGAAATAAGCCAAGAAGAATGACTGGGCTGCCCATCCCTCTTTCTGTCACTAGAATTGCTCTTGGTGACCCAACAAAGGCCAGAGACATGGAACCATGCTCCACATTTTGGTGATGAAAGCACCAACTGCCTGCAGAATGTTGTTAAATCCCTGCTCGGGCACTCTCATGAAGCTATCCCCCCTGGCCCAACCAATGAATCACAGCAGCAAAGCTGGCTGATCTGATTGTAATGACTACATCCTCCCAGAAAACTTTCCCTAGCTGGGTTGTCAGCTCTGTCATAGCTCCATGACCTGCTCTCAACCAGGTGTGCAGGACACACTCAAGACCACAGCTTTTACCCCCCAACCTCTCCAATCTCTTCAACACTCTGGCTTCTCCAAGCAGTGGGCAAAGGGGACCAGAAGTCCATAGAAGCCTTGTCCCACGCAGTCACCTTGGCTTCTCTTCTCCTCCAGGGACCAATGGCAACTTCTCTCTGCCTTGTCCTCCTCAGCAAAGTTTCCCTCTGGCCAAGAGCAGGTGTCACAGCACTGCTGTGTACGCCCACCATTCCAGAACTGGGGCTGTACCACCCAGGGATGGGATTCAACAGCTTTCTATGCACTCAGCGCATTTCTCAATTAAAGGTCCATCTCCTAAGGGTAGGCACTGTGTCTTCTGCTCCTCGAATAGTTGGGGACACATCATAGATTTTCATTAAACCCTTATCAAATGAATGAATTATAAATAAAAGGCCATTTGTGGATTGCCCTCTATCTACCGAGCAGTGTCACTTTCATTTAATCCTCACAACAACCCTGCAAAGTAGATATTATTATGCCTCTTTACAGATAAGGAACCAAGAAGCAGAGAAATTAATTAATCTGTTTAAGGTGCTACAGCTGGAAAATGGCATGGATGCAATGTGAGCTGAGCTCTTCCTGATCCCACAGCACCTTTTTTCACTACTATCTTGGTTGTGGCAAATAGAGTTCTACTTGCAATTTTAGTTTCTGTAAATTAGGGATATGGTATCTCATAATGTACACATTAGAATAAATTCTATTATACTACACCAAAATTGTGGTGAACCACACAGGTAACTATAGAAGGATTGCAGTTTGTTCTATCCAACAAGATCAGAGAGGTCCTACTATGGTTGAATGTGTCCCCCAAAGTTTACATGTTGGAAATTTAATGCCCAGTGCAACAGTGTTGAAAGGCAGAACATTTGAGAAGTGGTTAGATCATGAGGACTGTGCCCTCATGAATGGATTACTGCTGCTGTTAAGGGAGTGGGTTAGTTATCATGAGAGTGGGCTTGCAATCAAAGTGAATTTGGCCCCCTCTTGCTCTCTCATTGGCTCTTGTGCTTACTTGTCCATCTGTCTTCTGTTATGGGATGACACAACATAAAGGCATTCACCAGATATCAGCACCATGTTCTTGAACTTCCCAGACTCCAGAACCATGAGCCAAATAACGTTCTATTGTTTATAAATTACCCAGTCTATGGTATTCTGTTATACCAGCACAAAAGAACAAAAATAGAAAATTGGTACCAGAAGTGAGGTTGTTGCTATAGCAAATATCTAAAAAATGTGGAAGCAGTTCTGAAACTGGGTGATGAGCAGAGGCTGGAAGAATTTGAAGGACCAGGATAGAAAAAGCCAAGATTGCTATAAACAGAGTATTAAGGGTGATTCTGATGAGGGCTCAGAAGAAGAAAGTGGTAGGGAAAGTCTGAATCTTCTTAGAGATTTTTTAAGTGGTCCTGACCAGAACAGTGGTAAAAATATGGACAGTAAAGGCCACTCTGATAAGGTCTCAGATGAAACTGAGGAATAAGGTATTAGAAACTGGAGTAAAGGCCATTCTTGTTATAAAGTCACAAAGAACTTGCCTGAATTATGTCCATGCTCGAAGGCTTTATGGAAAGCAGAATTTAAAAATGATGAACTAGACTATCTGGCAGAAAAAACTTCTAAGCAAATATTGAAGGAGCTTCCTGGCTACTTTGAATTGCACACAATAAGACACAAGAGAAAAGAAATGACTTAAAGATCAAATTTTATAATTAAAAGAGAAGTGGAACGAAAAGATTTTGAAATTTTCCAACCTGATCGTGTAAAGAATGAAAAAAAAAGTGTTCAGGAAAGCAAACTAAGTGTGAGCCAATTAACAATTTGTGGAGATTAGTATGGATAGAAAAGAGCATCAAGACAGTGGGAGAATGACCCTGAAGACATTTTATAGATCTTCTAGGCTGCCCCTCCAAACACAGACTCAGAGCTCTAGGAGGCCAGAAGCATTTCAGGGTATAAGCTCAAGATGCCCTCCACAGGCTAGCTGTCTAGAACTACCTTGGGCCTTTGCTCCCCACATTTGGGCACAGCACCTCTTGGTCACCCAGCCATGACTCAAATGGGCCCAAGCGCAACTTGTCCCACTTTTCCACAAGGTCCAACCCATAAACCTTAGCACTGTCTACATGATGCTAATTCTGTAGGCATGCAAAATGTAAGAGCTATGGGGTCATGGCTTCCTCCACTTAATTTTCAAAGAATGTCACAGACAGGACCCAGGCAGAGACTTGTCACAGGGGCAGAGTCATCACAGAGGCACCCTCCTTGGGCAATGTCAAGCAGATATATGGGATTTGGAGCCACCATAGAGAGTCCCACCAGGGTAATGCCAAGTGGAGCTATAGCGTTGACCCAGAACTGTAGAACTACCAGCTTGCGGGGTTGATCTGAAAGAACTGTAGGTTAGAGACTTCAGCTCATGAGAGTCACTGGGCAGACTGAGCCCAGCAAAGCCATAGGGGCTGCCTGAGGCCTTGAGGGCAACTTCTACCCCACTATACCCCGGGTGTGGGACATGGAATCAAAAGAGATTATTCTTGAGCTTCAAGACTTAATGTTGCTCTCTTTGCTGGGTCTTAGACTTATTTGGGAATAGTAACTCCCTCCCCCCCCTTTTTTATTATTCCCCCTTTTTGGAATGGGAATGTCTGTATTATTCTTGTCCCACCATTGTATTTTGTAAGTAAATAACTTGTTTTGATTTCATAGGCTCACAATCAGAGATAATTTGCCTCAGGATAAAATAAATCATACTTTGAGTATCACTATATCTAATTCAAATGAGACACTGAACTTTAAACTTTTGAGTTGATGCTGAAATAAGACATTGAGGGCTATTGGGATGGAATGAATGTATTTTGCATTGTAAGAAGGACATGAATTTGGGGGACAGGGGTAGAACAGTATAGTTTGAATGTGTTCCTCAAAGTTTATGTTTCAGAAACTTAATCTCTAGTGCAACAGTGTTGAAAGGTGGGACCTTTAAGAGGTGATTAGGTCATGAAGGCTTTGCCCTCATAAATGGAGTAATGTTTTCACAGTAGTGGGTTAGTTATCCTGAGAGTAGGCTTTTATTAAAGCAAGTTAGATCCCCTCTTGCTCTCTTGCTTGCTCTCTTCCTCTCTGGCACTTTGCTTTACACAATGGGATGATGTATCACAAAGGTCCTCCCCAGATGCTAGTGCCATGCTCTTGGACTTCAGAACCATGAATCAAATAAACTTCTATTATTTACAAATTACCCAGTCAGCATTTTGTTATAGCAGCACAAATGAACTAATACAGACCCCAATGTGTCCTTTAGTCAAGACTCTGCTAGTTGCTATAACAGACTAAGACAGGCCCTCTTCAGTGTGTGGCTTCCATCATTGACATTGAGCCAGAGAGAAAGGAAAAAGAACGTCAGGGGCCAGGCACGTGTCTCCTAGGAGACTTTGGGGAGCCAAGCTTGGAAGCGGTTAGTGTCCCATCTGCTCACATTCCACTAACCAGAACTCAGTCACACATGGGAGAAAAGGCATTGAGAAATGAAGTTCCTGACTGGGCAGCCACCTCCCAGCAACAGCTCTAGACTGGAAGGATGAATCTTGGGTAGCCATGAACCTAACTCTGCCATACTTCATTTGGTATTACCTTACATAAAGAGGCAGAATACCTGGCTGTACCCTCCTGGGATGGGGACTAGGGCAGGTATTTCAGAATGAAAGAGAGAATACATTTGTGATGGTTCTACCATGTGATTAGAATGCTGGCAATAGGCGGTGGTATTTCTTTTATTTATTTATTTTAATTTTTGTTTTTAGTTGTAATCTCACTCCATCACCAGGCAGGAGTACAGTGGCATGCTCACAGCCACCCCTACATCAACCTGCTGGGCACAGGCAATCCTTCTGCCTCAGCCTTCCAAGTAGCTGGAACTACAGGTGCGTGCTACCATGCCTGACTAATTTTTTGATCTATTGTAGAGATGAGGTCTCGTCAAGTTGCCCAGGCTGGTCTCGAACCTGTGAACTCAGGCAAACCCCTCACCTCAGCCTCCCAAAGTGCTGGGATTACAGGCTTGAGCCACCAAGCCTAGCCTAGGAAGCAGTATTTCTTAAAGACTAAGAGTGTAGATGCTAGCATAAGACTGCAGAGGTTGAATTCTGGCTCTGTTGCTTTATGGCTGACTTTGCCTCCCTGACTCGGTTTCCTCTGCTGTAAATTGGGATCAATAGCACCTAGCTCACAGTGTTGTTACAAAAATGAAATGAAGTAATCTATGAAAGCTTGGCTTGGTTCATAGTAGACACTCAATAATGTTAGCTATTATTGAACCACATTGTACCTTATTTAATTTAATACCATGATAGTCCGGTGTGATAGTCTGGAAAAAGTTAAGTATGAAGCCAAGGTTACATTCTGCTACGTGACAGAGCTGGAATCCATTCCATGTCAATGTGGTTTATAGAAATCAAGAGAGATCTGAGATTTCCCATACGTAGAAAGGTTTGTAGGGACCTTGGAGAGAAGGACTTAGGGGGCCTGGTGGAGGCAAGGGAAAGAAGGAGAGATTAGAAGCATTTCCTGTGAGTACCCAGAAGTCTGCTCTAGAACCATGGGGAGGGCCGGGCTCGGTGGCTCAGCCTATAATCCCAGCACTTTGGGAGGCCAAGGTGAGTGGATTACCTGAACCTGCAGGTTCAAGACCAGCCCGGGTAACTTGGCGAGACCTCAGGCCTACAATAAATCGAAATAAGTCAAAAATTATTCAGGCGTGGTAGTATGCACCTGTAGTTCTGGTTACCTGGAAGACTGAGGCGGAAGGATCACTGGAGCCCAGCAGGTCGACACTGGGGTGACCGTGAGCATGCCCCTACACTCCAGCCTGGGTGATGAAGTGAGACTCCAACTCAAAAAGAAAGAACCAAAGGGAGTTCAGAAAGCACTGGTCCCAAGTTAACACCCATGACAGACTAACAGAAGAGGAAAGTAGCAAAAGTTGCCAGTCCTGAAGTCACCAGAAAAACAGAGTGCAAGGCAAATGCCTTCTTACCCTCTCCACTGACTGGGTCCCATCCAGCTGAGGATAGGAATCGCTGGGCTGCTCCCAGAAGACCCTGGACTCTTCTCCTGGCAACAAAATGTCTATTTACCAGGAGTCTGCTGCCAATTGTACTTATTATTGTTGATTATGCATCTAGATTAAATATTATGCAAAGCAATAAGCTGTAAAAGGAATAATAAATGAAATGGAGGCTGTTGATTCTAAGTACACCATATTGAACGCTTCGGAAAGACTTGATAAAGGCATGTCATTAACAACGTTGTTAAACAAAGTGTGGGTGGGACAGACTGGGGTTTGGGAAGCAGGGTAGGGGAGTGCTAGGCATAGTCATTAAAAATCCAGAATTCTACATTTACATTACATTGCATGAGTCTTGATGTTTTTCTTTTCTTTTTTTTTTTTTTTTTTGAGCCAGGGTCTCACTCTGTTGCCCAGGCTGGAGTGCAGTCACACGTTCTCTCACCACAGCCTTGACCTCCTGGGCTAAGGTGATCCTTCCACCTCAACCTTCCACGTAACTGAGACTATAGGCATGTGACACCATACCTGGCTAATTTTTTGATTTAGTGTAGAGACGAGGTCTTGCCATGTTGCCCAGGCTGGTCTTGAACTCCTAGGCTCAGGCAATCCTCTTGTATCAGCCTCCCAAAGTGCTAGGATCACAGGCATGAGCCACCATGCTCAGTGGTCTTGACGTTTTTATTACACTTTTTAAAAACCCAAGCTAGGTGCAGTGGCTCACACCTATAATCCCAGCAGTTTGGGAGGCTAGGGCAGGAGGACTGCTTGAACCCAGGAATTTTAGCTCAAAGCCAAGGCAACATAGCAAGACCTCATAGCTACAAAAAAAATCAGAAAATTAGCCTAATGTGGTGGCATGTGCCTGTAGTCCCTGCTACTCAGGAGACTGAGGTGGAAGGATCGCCTGAGCCCAGGAGGTTGAGACTGCAGTGAGCAGTCTCATGCCACTGCACTCCAGCACAAACAACAAAGTGAGACTGTGACTCAAAAAAAAGATTCTTATATGACGCATCACAAGCACAACTGATGCAAAAAAGATGAAGGGAAGCTCTAATTAGCAGACCCATAATCTGAGAATAGGCTTTGACCCTTCATCAAAAGATTGGCAAATAAGTACACATTTGTATATTGTAAATTAAAGTAAATTTTTTAGATGTGTAGCTATCTTTTTTAAAAAAATAATACCTGCTTTAGTATTCTTTCTGAATTTGCTGGCTGACACCACCTGCTATGTCAAAGTAAAGCATGCTCCATACTCGGAAGACCATCAATAGGCTCCAAGGGAAAGGGTCCACAGAAGCCTGTCCCATCACTCCCACCTGCAACTGTTCTGTAATTTAGAGCAGTTAAGAAGCCTGGTGACCAGGCTCAAAACCCAGCTGACAGAGTCTTACCCTGAAGCCCCATTGACTTATGACCTTCCTGTGGGAGCCACAGGTTTCCAAAGTATATTCTTCCCTCAATGAGTTAATATGCTACTCAAAGACCTTACGCTATACTTAAGGTCTTTTCACGCCCTCAGTTTCCCACCTGACACAAGCCACAGGCAAGACATGTTGCTTTCTTCAGCACTGTCTGCAATCCCACGCCAGGGCCTGGGATTCATCCATTTACTCATTCATTCCAAAAACATTTATTGAACATCTATTATGTTCAGGGATTACCTGTGAAATGAAGAAGCCATTCTCTGCCCACTGTTAAGCAGAAGAGACAGAAAAAGATTATAAATACAATACAATCAGCAGGGGAATAGATGCTAAATGAATAGAGAGGAGAGAGTAACCAGGTATTGATTGGTTAATGCCAAGCTCATGGTTGTGGATGACCACATGCGCAGGCGACACACACACATACACACACACACACACACACACACACACACACACACACAGGCAAACACACACCCAGTCCTCCTACCCTGCAGTGGCTTTCAATAGCCCACAATGTAACCCAGAGCAGAGAACTCTAAATCTCCAAAACAGAATGAATTTAAAACTCAGCTGCTATGTCAGGAAATGCCTCCCTCCCTTCTGACACTGCAGTTACCTGGGATATAAGCAGAGCTGGTCCTGCAAACCACCCAGGACTAACCCTTCTCCCCATCTGCAGTGTGACTCTTTCAATAATGTGTGTAGAAGAGACAGGAGTCTCCAGGAATTCCATCAGGAAACCCTCCACTTAGCCAGCTCCCTAGAGGACGCCAGTCTGACCCCTGCTACTCCTCTGCTTGAAATATTTCAGTGATTCTGTCATCTGCAGGGCTAATTAAGTCTTTGTCCCTTAACCTGGTATAGACCACTTTCCATGATTTGTCAATGACTTCATGTCATCTCTGGCATTTTGACCTCTGATTGCAGTAGACTTAAAGACACACACAGGCATACACACACTCCTTATTTTATGCCAAGACTCGTTGACAGTTATGTGTTTCTTCATTTCCTTTTCTTGATTTGATCTTAGCTAACTCCTACTCACTCTTCAAGATCCATCTCCCACCCCGTCTCTTCCTGGAGGCCTTCCTGAAGTTCCAGCCCCTCCAAATGTTCCCATAAAATCCAGCAGCTGCCCCATCTTGCTATTATATTATACTGGCATCTCTTCATAGACTTGTTGAGCATATATCAGTCTCTCTGGCCCCTACCAATATACAGCCTGGCATACAGCACGGGATCAGAACCCAATAAATATCAGCCCTCTAAAACAGGCAACCTAATGCAAAGCTCACATCCTCTGTGTCATGAAACATGCTACATAAGGAAAGGCAGGTTGCAGCAAATACAGTTGGGTGGTGTCACTGCTAGGTTAGAGCCAGCCTAGGACACAGTTACCCATGAGGCTGCCATTTCCACTTCTGCAGTACCCTGATACGCTGGCTACTTGGTAGATAGATCCTAAGAGAGGACTATTGGATATTTTATCCAAAATATATAAGAAACTCATACAAACCGGGTTCGGTGGCTCAGCCTGTAATCCCGCGCATTTGGGAGGCTGAGGTGAGTGGATTGCCTGAGTCTGCAGGTTCGAGACCTGCCTGGGCAGGCAAGACCTCATCTCTACAATAAATCAAAAAATTAAAAATTAGCTGGGCGTGGTAGCGCGCGCCTGTAGTTCCAACTACTTGGAAGGCTGAGGCAGAAGGATCACCGGAACTCCAGCAGGTCGAGGCTGCAGTGGCCGGGAGCAGCCATTGCACTCCAGTCTGGGCGACAGTGAGACTCCAACTCAAAAAAAAAAAAAAAAAACTCATACAACTCAGTAGCAAAAAATAAATTATTATTATTTATTTGTGATTTAAAAATGGGCAAAGAATCTGAACAGATGTTTCTCAAAATAAGACACACAAATGGGCAACAAGTCTATGAAAACATGCACAGCATCACTAATCAACAGGGAAATGCAAGTCAAAGCCACAATGAGATATTACCTCACACCTATTGGGATGGCTGTTATCAAAAAGACAAAAGATAACAAGTATCAGTGAGGATGTGGAGAAAAGGGAACTATTTCACACTGTTGGTGGGAATGTAAATTAGCACAACCATTATGGAAAATAATATTGAGGTTTCTCAAAAATTAAAAATAGAACTACCATGTGACCCAGTAATCTTATTTGGGGGTATATATCCAAAGGAATTGAAATCAGTATGTTGAAGAGATATATGCCTTCCTGTGTTCATTGCAGGACTATTCACTATAGCCAAGATGTGGGAACAATGTTAAATGTCCAATGATGGGTGAATGGATAAAGAAAATGTGATATGCACACACACACATACACACAATAGAATATTATTCAATCTTAAAGAAAGAAATATTGCCATTTATGGCAATATGGACAAACCTGGATGGAAGACATTATGCTAAGTGAAATAAGCCAGACACAGAAAGACAAATACTGCATGACCTCACTTATATGTGGAATCTAAAATAGTCAAACTCATAGAAGCACAGCGTAGAAAAGTGGCTGTCAGGAGATGGGGAGGGGGTGGGGGGATGGTGAGAAATGGGGAGACACTGGTCAAAGGATACAAAGTTGTAGTCATGCAAGATGAACACATTTTGAAGATCTAGAGTCTAGCAATAGTATATATTAGACTATAGTCTATGGCAGTCAAATATAACTATAATTAACAATACTGTATTATATAATTGAAATTTGCTAAAAAGATAGATCTTATGTGTTCCTGCCACCAAACCAAAAGAAACAAAATGGCAACTATGTGAAATGATGGATATGTCAAATAGCTTGACTGAGGCAATCACTTCACAAAATATTTGAATATCAAAATATCAAGTTGTATACTTTAAATACACAACTTTTATTTGTTGTAATCAATTTTTATTTGTCTTCATACCTCAAGAAAGCTGAAAAAAAACTCAAAAAAAAAAAACCCAGAAAAGAAAAGGATTGGGGTGGGTTACCACAGCTTGGTATTAAGCCCTCACAACCACCTCAGTGCTGTTGGTCTCTTTCCATGTTGACTAATTTTCAGATTGAGTTGCTTCTCAAGGAGTGAGACACGCATGTACTGCCCAACTTTCACAACCATTCAGTCTTCTTGGCAACTGCACCTCACTGTATATTAATAAAGCAACATTTCTGACTTACCCATAAGACTTGTGAGTTGAAAGAGTATAAATCAACATGCCAAGACCTGATGCTCCCCTGGAGAAAGGAAGAAAATGCAGAGCTTCTGGCCTCCAGGTAGTGGACCCAGCCTAGGACACAGTTACCCATAATGTAGTCATTTCCATTTCTGTACTACCCTGTATACACACTAATTCTGTGAATAGCCACTGAACTCCAGAGTCAAAGTAAACCAATCCATAGTCCAAAAGGAGGTCATTCACTATGAAGTGTAGTAGCTAAAAGAGGCTTTGATACTATGCAGCCACAAAAAAGAACAAAATCATGTCCTTTGCAGCAACATAGATATGGCCATCACTCTAAGTGAACTATCACAGAAACAGAAAACAGACACTGAGACATGTCCTCACTTATAAGTGGGAACTAAACACTGAATACACACGTGCATAAAGTTAGGAACAACAGACACTGGAGTCTACTAAAGGGAGGAGGGAGGGAGGGAGGCAAGGGTTGAAAAACCACCCATTGGGTATCATGCACACCACCTGGGTGACGGGCTCAGTAGAAGCCCAAACCTCATCATCACACAATAGACCTATGTAACAACCTGCGCATGAACCCCTTGAGTCTAAAATAAAATAATTTTTAAAATACATAAAATAAGATAAAAAGAGGCTTAGATATTATCCAGCAGAGCCTGGGCATTTACCACAAGGAACTGAAGGCCTATCTACAATGAATTCTAATCAAGCTGGTAGCGAGCAGAATGCAAGAGAAGTCTGCTCTCTTGAAAAGCTTATGAACAAGCTTGGGAGTTACATGGTCTAATAGAGAGAAAATGAACTTTAAAACCAAAGAGACAGGTCAAATCCCAGTTCTGCTACTGCTAGCTGGGTGGCTTTGGGCAAGTTACCAAACATCTTCTCACCATCCAGTTCTACCTGCAATATGGGATTAATACTATCTATTTCACAGAGTGGTGGTTAATTGAGATATTGCATAGATGACATGCGTCATATATATCAGGTACTCAGTAATAGTTTCTTTACAGGTACCAAAAATGGCATAAAGATGTTATTAAGGACTAAACTGTGCCACCTAATCTAAATGCTGTCAGAATTCAAACAAAGAAGAAATACCTGTTTAGGGCTTTATCTCGAGTGAACTGATGGGTTTAGGGAGTGAGTGGATCAGCCTGGAACACTTTAGAGTTATTTCATACCTATCAAAAAGCCATCCAAAGCTTCCACTGGATCTTATGATCAATCCAACCATTCCATGACCCATCCCTTCACACCTTGGTATGGGTTGAATTGGGTTCCCCCAAAACTCATGTGTCACAGTTCTAATGCACAGTACCTCAGGACGAGAGCTTATTTGGAAATGAGGTTGTTGCATATATAATGAGTTAAGGTGATGTCACACTTGAGTAGGGTGAACTCCTAATCCAATATGACTGACATCCTTTAAAAAAGGGAAAAGTTGGACAAATACACACACGTGGGGAGAGTGTCACATAAACATTAGAGTTCAGCTTTCACAAACCAAGGAGCTACCCAAAGGTGGAGAGAGACCTGAGACAGACCCTTCCCTGACACCTTCAGAGGGAGCACGGCCCTGCTCACACCCTGATTTCAGACTTCTAGCCTCCATGACTGTGAGATCATATATTTCTGTTGCTGAAGTCACTCATTCTGTGATACTTTGTTTTGGCAACCCTAGGAAACTAATACACACTCCATCCCTACTGCCCTGATGTCCACCTTGCCCTGGGGAAAGCTAAACCCAAGCCACTGGGCACCCCAAGGAGACCTGCACTCACTCTCTTGGCTCGGGGACTGTGGAGCTATGTAAGCTCCCAAAACCCTCCAAGACCTGTGGTCTTCCTTTCCCATCTGCCAGAAGGAGTGGACAAAACAGCCTGCATGTTAGGTCCACTGATTCCTGAAGACAGACGCAGAGGTGGCCCGGGCCATGGAAGCCCAGGTAGACATCTTCAAGGTCTCCTGACCCTGTCTGGTTCCAGAACCCATTACAGCCTCCTGCCATGGCTGTCTACTTTCTGCTTAAGCATAAATGTTGGTAAAAAATTTATAACCTCTTTAATTTCAGGGCTACTTTGAAAAAAATTTTGTTTTAACTCTGATCAATGCAAAGTTTGAACAATAAATAAGTCAGACAACTCTTTCTTCCTATATCCTCCACCTGTTAACCCACCAGCTCTGCCCTCTGGGGTCGTGCAGAAAGGAAAAAGAAAAATCCAATCCCACATCTTTGTGGAAGTTCTTCAGGCACTTGGAAACTTGTATGATGTCCTCCTACTATTCTCTTATCTCAGCAAGACCTCTTCCTCAGCTCATCTACTCCCTAAAAGGGAGATGACCACGTGTTTACACATCATGGAAAGATGTTACATAGGCTGTGTGTCTTGATTACTGTTTCATCCAGTTTAAGGTTTAAAGCTGAATTTGTAGGGTTGCATGGGATCCTGCCCTCACCTTACTGCCCAGCCATGGCACAAATTCTGTGGGGGCCTGCTATAAGCCAGATCCTGGGCCAGGAGCTGAGAGAACCAGGAAAATTGAGGCATGGTATTGTCTAGACTGCAAGCTCTTAGCAGGCAGGGTGGCCCTGACTGTTGACACAGTGTGGGTAAAACATTTTCCCCAAACAGGCAATATATGAAAGCTAAAAAGACAAAAATTAGATACCCTTCAATTGACGTCAAATTCCCAGAAAGCTCAGTCAAGGAGAAGATTATTTTCCCCAAAAGAAGAAGAGAAAAGTAAAGCTGGATTGACCTGCAAAAAACATCTAACCTCGTTTTTAAAAAGACTCCTTTCTTTTACCCAATGCCTGGGATCCCTTCTTGGGGTGTAAATTCCCTGAAAAGCCAAATCTTTTCGGGACATGAAACTGTTGGCTGCCCTTTTGAGGACTGAGAGCAAAGAGCTCCAAAATTTATGCACTACATTAAGCGAGATGCCTTGGTATCCAACTAGGTTAAATTGCTTTCTATATTTAAATTGCCTGCTAGCTGGTTAGATGTGGGAGCCACAGCTGTGAAATGGATAGTTCCAGCCAATAAATAGAAAGGCGTAAATCCTAATGGATTAATCTGTTATAATTAGACAATTCTGCATGACTCTGACACGGAGTCCAATTCTCAGGAGGAGGAGGAAAGAGGTGAAGCAGCCCTCAGGTTTGGGGTGCATGGCATGGGAAGATAGCGAGGACCTAAGGAAGCGTGACATGCCAGGGACAGCATGATTGGGTGGGACTCCGATGGGTGGGGAGAGGCCTATTTAAGTATTCCTCACCATAAAGGAGTCACACCCAAACCATAAATTTGCATTTTAGATAAGAAAGGAAAAACAGAGTAGTGAGTTCCTCCTCCTTCCCTTTACCTAAAGAAGTGCTTTTTGTTTGTTTGTTTCCCTTTGCTTCTCAAAGGGGACAAACGCTTTCGATAAACTTTCTTTGATGTGATAAGAACTCTCAGAGAAACTGACCCAGAGAGCTTCTTTCTGCTCTTGCCCTCCTCTCATATTCTTCCCTCTTGCCAAGACCAGGAAACCCTGAGGAGAGTCACTGCCAGCAGGGAAAGCCAGCTCAGACCCCATCCCAAAGGGACCTGGGTGAAGGGGAAGGAGCTGACCGCCAGGTTGAGACAGCTAGGAGGATAGAGCTGGAGTGGAATGTGGGTACATGTTCCTGGCCCAGATCCGGATAAGGAGGATATCCAGAGCACAAGAGGAGCTGGAGATGTTTCTGACACTAACATGCAATCGAATTGTCAGGGTAAGATCTTGTCAATCTGGAATTCCAGGAAAACTCTGAGCCCCTGGATGCTCTTTGGTACCACCCTCTGTCTTGAGACAACCTCCAGGACCAGAATGACCTCCCCACCCAACTGGCTCCTCCATTCCAGTGCAACTCCTGACCTCTCTGCAACAAGAAGACTCAAGGTGAGCGTATCTAGGGAACCAAATGGTGCTGGTAAGGTGGGATGGGAACCAGAGCCTATCTACGCTCAGAGTCTCAGCCTGTCTAGACAGGATTTTCTGAAGCTAAACACTGAAAATGCTGAGGAGGTACAACTCTGGCTTTATCTCCAGAAAGATAAGCCGAAAGATAGCCAAAAAGTTTAGATGACAGGCGGCAGCCAAAGAATAAGCTATATTCACGATTTGCATGATTACCAGGGACACTGAGCCAGAGATCCTAGTTGACATCATGTTAGGTCATCAGACCCTGCATTTGCCAGCTTAGATGGGTGATGTACCCAATCAAGCTTCATACCTATGGTAATATTCTTTTACTAAAACAATACCTGCTCACCACCCATCTGCCCAGAGCTATGCAAAACCACAAACCCAAAGCCAGTACATTATCAGAAATGAAGAGAGTGGAAATAAGACATGAGCAGCATGCAAGATCGAGAAATAGAGGCAGTACCTGCTCTAGGCTTCGAGAAAAGGCCTGGGCAGCCCTGAGCCTCCGGTCAGAAGTCAGTGCCCCCACTAAAGAGGCCCCATGTAGGGCTTCCTGGGGAGTGATGTGGGGTTAAAGGTGAGGGAACAAGCTGCTGTCCAGCCTCTGTCTGCCTCCCCAACACCTCTGTCCCCGGTTCCCATCTTCCAGGTGAGCCAGGAGGACTCACCTAATCCTGTGTAAATAGAACAATATTACCTTGCTGAAAGAAAACTTGAGTCAAGATAGTATATTTGTGGATGGGAATGCTGATTATTATAAAGAAGTTCAGTTCTTCACATGTTAATTTATAAACTTAGTATAACTCCAATCAAAATTCCAAGGAAATTTTTTTCTTCATGCTTAACTAAATGATTCTCTAATGGTCATCTATAAAAGCCAAGATGCAATAATTTCCCCAAAACATTATTAAAAATAAGAGTAATAAGAGGAACTTGCTGTGATAAGTATTAAAACTGACTATAACTACAGCAATCAAATGGCTTGAAGCTCACGGGAAAATTATTGCATAGTTCACAGACAAATTCAAGTATGTAAATAAATGCACACACATAAATGAATTTACTTTAAAAATAGATGCCATCACTAAACCAGCAGAAAAAGATTATATGGGGCATTTGGTTAATAACTGAAGAAAAACATTTTCATCAAAATAAATATCAGATGGATGAATCTTATAATTCATAAATCATATGAAATCATAAAATAACCAGAAAATATAGGTAAATATTTAATTTACCTTAGATTGGAAAATAACTAAGCATAAGAGCAAGAAAGAGAGAGACTGAGAATATTTTCTATGTGCCAAATTAAAAATCTGTGCATGTCAAAAACCCCATTATAAATAAACAGAAAAATTATGCACTGAAATAAAATAAGGATATAATTAAATAATCCTTTTTACATTATATGTAGAGCTCATACTTAACAACAAAAAGAAAAATTAAAAGTAGGCAAAGAATATAGCTCACTACATAAAAATAGCAATGGCCATTAAATATTTTTAATAGTAATATTCAGTGCCGTAAGATGATCATTCCCAATGATCACTGATAGGAGTGTAAATTGATTAAAACCAAACAAAAATACAAAACATCCACACCCACATAATTGTTCAGGAAAGCAATTTGACAATATGTAACAAGAATCTGACTTCTAGGAATTTATTCTAAATAATCCAAGATATAGGCAAGCAAAGTTTTTTATTGTAGTATTATTGATAAGAACAAAAAATTAGAAATTCCAATGTCCACTAACTGGGGACTGATTAAATAAATTGCACCGCAGCTACCAGATAGACCATTCGAGCCATTTTATTTCAATGGCATAGGGAAAGGCTTAAAATACAATCTTAAATTTTAAAAAATCAGAACATACACTGGAAATGGAACAAGGCAGACTATAAAAATACATTGATGCATAGGAAAAAAGACTGGAAGGAATTCTTTAAAATTCTAATAGTGGTTATGTTTAGGTAGTAGAATTGGGGTTTTATTTGAATTTTTGTCTTTATACCATTCTGCGGTTTTCAAATATTCTAGACTGAACACATTTCACTTTTATAATTAGAATTAAAAGCAATCAAGCTTGTTTATAAAAGATTAGTCCTCCAGTGATCCAGGAAGAGAAAAAAGCGAGTCTCTCTCTCTCTCTCTCTCTCTCTCTCTCTCTCTCTCAACACTGCTGAAACAGCCCCGGTGCTTCCTCTTCTGGCACTAGCAGAGTAACAGAGGCTCTAACTCGGGCTGACAGCAGGATTATTTATACTGGTGGCCACACCACTGCTCACTCACCTGAGGGGAGTTCCCTGCCGGATCTCCTCCTGCCCCAAATAAATCAGAAACCTCCGGCCAAGCTTCACTGGCTGCACTTATCCATGTAAATTAGCCTGATTTGATATCCACGATCTCTTTCCTCGCCTGCCACACGTGCACACACACATGCATCCGCTGGCACCTCAAATGGGGCAAATGCCCACTGAGCCATCACTATGCCCAACTGGTCCTGGCTGTCAGGCTCCCACACACCCCAATCACCTCATGGCTGCATGGCGGAATCGCTGCTCACCCTGTTCTCCTGCCTGGAATACCATTCGCCCTCCTGGCACCTGTCCATGTCCTGCCTTTAATGCAAGTGCCTCCCCAGTCCCGTTGCAGCCATTTGAGGGCCTGCTCTGTGCCAGAAATTGTGCATGACACCAGAGTCAGAAATGGATAAGATATGAGCTCACTATCTCACTCAGATAAAGGAACCGTTGAGCGCACCAAGAGCAGGGCTCTGAAAGAGAGAGATGCTGAGTGCTGAATGGTCATAGAGGACTTCCTGGAGTCAGGTGCCCCAGTTGAATCTAGAAGGACATGTAGGAATTGGTCAGATGAAAGGAGAGGAAAGAGACTAAATGAAGACCCTGAGGTGTGAAACAGCTGATGCAATAGAGAACCCCAAGCTAAAAGTTCAGCACAGAAGGAACAAGAAGGCGGACGACGGGAGCAAAAGAAACGAGTTAGGGAAAAGTCCATTCATGAAGAGCACTGTGTGCCACGCCTGTGAGCTCAGCGTGGCTTAGGACTTCCACAAAGCTTTCTCCCTCTGCAGCCCCCATGAGTCTGCCCAGGAGTACTCCCTCAGCAAGTGCCCACCTTGCTCAGCTGACTCATTTAATCAACTCAGGTCTGGCAGGATTCACTGTTTCATTCCTGTGTCTGTTGCCCTGACTTGCAGCTAACAGGTCCTTCCCTGCTTCTAGAGTCCTGGTGCCTGGCCTATGTTCCCACTGTAGCCCAGCCACCCTTCAGGGCTACCAGTGGCATCCTTCTGTGTGATCCAGTCATTTCTGGGCCTTTTCCAGTCCATCTTTCAGCCCCACCCTCCTCCAAAACTGTTCTTGTCGATGTCACCAATGGCATCCCTACTGTGAATCCAAAGTTCAGTTTCCAAACCTCATTTTGTATGGCATACCCAGGACATTCGACATAATGATAACCCTTTTCCCAGATATGCTTTCTTCACCAGTCCTCCAGAACACTAAAATCCCTTTGATGTTCTCCCTTCTTGCTGGTTTTTTTTTTTCCTCTCTCTCTCTCAGTCTCCTTTTCTGGTTCCTCCTCATCCAGAACTTTTAATATGGCTGGGCCTTGGAGTTGTGTTTGGCGTCTTCTCTACTTATGTTTTAATATTAGCTTCATGACAAGCTAACTCCTCAACTCTTAACTCATAGATCCAACCATGTGTGTGAAATGTCACTAGGATATCTAAATACTTAACTCAAATATAAATATCCCAAACTGAACTCCCATGTCCCCTCAATCCCTTTCAGACACCCATTACGCCCAGCCTTCCCATCTCAGTGGATAACAACTCCAATCCTTCCAGGAGCTCAGGTCAAAGACCTTAGAACTACAAAACTTCAAAAAGAACATATAGTAGAACAGTTTCAAGATCAGGAGCTAAGCAAAGATTTCTTAAACAGGATATAAAATGTACTAACCTTAAAGGAAATATATAATAACCTTACAAATAAAGACTTCTGTTCATTTTTTAATATGCCATTCAAAAGGTGAAAGGCAATCCAGAGTGAGAAATTATATTTGCACTGTATATAATCAAAGGACTTGTGTCCAGAATACACAATGAAATCCTAAAAATCAATCAAATAAAGATAGGCGACCCAATTGTTTTTTAATAGGTAAAAGACACGAACAGGCATTTTTACAAAAGTTAGTATATCCAAATGATCAATATACATGAAAATCTGCTCAATTTTTTTTTGTCAACAGAATAATGCTAATTAAAACCGTAATGAGACATCACTGTCCACACAGTAGAATTGCTGAAATGAAAAAAGCAGACAATATAAAATGCTAAAAATTACAGGGAGCAACTGGAATACTCAGACATATTGGCAGGAAAGTAATTGGTACAGATGCTGTGAGAAAACACTTGGCAGGATCTATTAAAACTAAACATTTCCATGTGTCTTATGACCTAGCAATGCTATCCTTTAAAATATACCCAACACAAATGTGTACATACATGCAGGAAAAGGCACATACAAGAATATTCATAGCATTACTACTTAAAATAGTTAAAACCCAGAAAAAATCCAAAACGCCCATCAATATTAGATTGGATATGAAAGTGTTGTCTATTTACACACTGCAACACTATACAACAATGAAGGAGAATAAATGACCACCACATGCAACATTATGAATGAATGTCAAAATTTCAAGCAAAAGAAGCCAGACACAAAAGAACACACACTGTATGGTTGCATTTCTATTAAGTTTAAAAACAGACAAAAACCAATCTATGACGTTATAATTCAGATAAATAAAAACCTTTGGAAAGAGGCATTGGGGGATTTCTGGAATGCTGATCATGTTTCAATTTCATGATCTGGATGGTGGTTACCTGAAGGTGTTAACTTTGTAAAAGTGTATCATCTTCATTCAGGTTCCTTAGAAGAAAGACCTGAAATGGAGGTCTGTGTGTAAGTGATTTACTGAGGGGGCAATCTCAGGAGAAGGTGGGTGAGGGAAGCAGGAAGGACAAGGGAAGAGAGCCTAGCATGGACATGTTCTTGCCTGGAGACAGCATAACTCTTTGAGTGTATATTTTGGCCCCAAAGTTTATTGCGGTGGGCAGCTTTGGAGCAGACCCGAAATTCTCTCTTCCTGTCACACCATACTCCCACCAGCAAAGCCTATCAAAACCTTCTTCAAAATGCATCCAGAACCTCACCATTTCCACTGCCATATGCACTTCTCTTACCTGGCTCACTGTCTTAGCCTCCTCACTGATGGCCCAGGTTCCATCCCTGCCCCCTACAGTCTGGCCCCAATACAACAGGCAGAAGGACCCCCCTTAAAACATAATTCAGATCATGCCCCCTCCTCAGTTCCGAACCCTCCAAGGGCTCCACAATTCACTCCGAGAAGGAGGCAAGTCCTTACAATGCCTCCAAGACCCTACCACATGACCCAGCCCCCCACCACATCTCCAAGCTCCTCTCTCTACCCACTCCCACCCAGCCCTTTGCTCTATTCAAGCTGCACAACCTCACTGCCATTCCCAGAACACACGAGTTCATTCCTGTCTTGCATCCAGTGCCCTGGCTGTTCCTTTGCCTGAAAAAAATCACCCATCACCTCCTCAATAAACCCCGGCTACTGTATTTACAATTGTTCCCTCCCTACCGACTGTGGTCCATGTCTTCAGTCCTCCTAACCCCAATGTATGCCTTTTCTCTATAGCACTTATTTTCTTCTAGCATACTACATAATTTATACATTAAACATGTATTGATTATTGTCATCTCCCTCCACCCCAACACACACATGCACACTAGAATGAATTGCACAGAGCATTAGTCTGCTTTGTGGCTTTGAGTCCCTGTCATTGAGAGCCCTGTAGAGTTCTTTGGTACCTGGTAGGTGTAACCCAGTATTTAATGATGAATGAGCTGCCCCTTCCCACCGCTCTTGGGTCAATGTCAGAATCTGAACTCCCCACACTGCTCCCCCCGACTGGCCAGGATTTTCCAGCCCCAGCATCCCACCCTAGGGGCCACGTGTCACATCAGTCACTCAGCCGGGCAGTTTCCTTGTCCTAAAAAAGTGCCCCCCACCGCATCATTTCCTGGACTCCTCCCTCCTTAGGTTCAAGGCTGTAAGTGAGCAGGGGCCATATCTTCCTCATGTCTCGCATTCTCCGCTGGCCCTACCGCAGTGCCGGGCATGGAGTCAGAGCCCAGTAAGTACTCATGGGAAGGATGAACAAATATCACGTAAGCTGAATTTAGAAGGTAGTTTCAGCAGTAACTTTAAAGGCACTAATGAAGGTATATCATCTTCACCCCCAAAGTGAACCCAAGGGACTTTAAAACAGTCCCCCTTTGACTAGCAAGCAGGTTGTAGGCGGGAAGTAATGGTCATAAACTGCCTGCAATTCATTCTGGTTTTAAAAGTTCATTCAGTGTTCCCTTAATGCTGGCCAGAGATAATTGATGCCCTGGAACCGAGGGGACAGGTCAGCACCTAGCTTTGGGGCAGACAGAGATGGCATCCCCCTCACTGTGATGGATGGCAGCAACCTTCAGTTTCTAATTGCTCCCAAAGAATTCACATATGACGCCAGCCCCAAATCACACACGTGGGGAGAGGAAGGACAGCACCAAGGCAGGAGGCTCAGTCAGCAAAACTGGAATCACTTGAGATGGAGGAGGAAGAATTCCCCATCTTGGCCTGCCCTATAAAAGCGTAAGTGATGTATTTTCTTCCCCAGTTGACTTTTTTTTTAAGTGTCTCTCTCATAAGTCATTAATAACTAATTTCACAATCGCTGCATCATGTGACAGTCATAAAATATTGCCTGCACTTTTCCCAGCAAATTTTAGTATTGAGCCAATAATTGAATCCAAATTATCTATTAAGTTAATTCTTTAGTAGACAATATTTTACACTTGAAGTCATTTTTCACAAGTACTCTGGAATGAAGTAATTGTGGAATTAGCGATGACTTCTTTCCCCTCCTGAACAAGTAAAAATAAAATTGCTGGGTTCAGCCTGGAGGGTGTCAAGCTGTTATGAATTCTTTTCTTTTCTATTTTTCTTCTTCCAAGTTAGAAAGAGCTTCCTGTTCTCAGAAATCTCCAGACAGACAACTAGACATTGCCTCTGTATGGACAGTGTCTTAGCTGCAGCTGACCTGACCACCTCACATGTAGAGTCACATGTCACACTCTCTGGCTAGACTCTGGCTTTTAGGAAGATCTTGCACTTTTTGTGAAGACAGGTGCAGGGTGCACCTGGGGAGTCCAGCCAACCCACCTCTTCCTTCTCTGAGAGCCAAACTTCTACCCATAGATGTGGTCTCTTGTAGTCATGTTTGTCCCAGTGACACTGTCCTCACCCCTCTTCACTGCCTCATAGCTGGCTATAAATGATTGGACCTGGGTGGACAACTGATCTGAGCTGAGAAAATCAATGATCTTCTTACAAGAATTTGAACTTTGGTCCAAGAGGTACCAGCCAGTCTCTGTTAGTCCTCTGAATTACGGATATGAAATTGTCATGCACTTTGCACAGGATAATTGTTTCACACTCTTACATTTTCACAGATCCAGAAGGGTTGGAAGGAGAGGAGAATGAGAGCAAGAGGAAGAAGGAAAGTGAAATCAAGAGCAAGCACAAAAGTGTCTGGTGAGTGTGCAGGTGAGAGGACTCGGGGCCCAGAGGAGGAGCGACAGAAAGTGGGCACGAACCCCAGTTCTTGTTCGGGGCCATGGGACCCTGTCTCCTTATGTGACCTGAATAAAGTGTGTTTTTTTTGGCTCCAGCCTGATTATGGGAGCACATTTGGGGGAAAAACAAAACTTACATAGCTAAAAGCCAAAGGACTCAAAGATTAAAACATAGTTCTTGACTGAGGTCTTCTTGAGGAGCTGGGGAAAGGCAAAAATTACCAAAAGTGCTCAGCTCAATTGCTCTTTGCAGTGTCCCACACCCTGGGACTACTGCCCACATCAGGGAGCACCATGGCCAGTCTCTCCTGGAATCCACCACCTTTCTCCCCACACCATCAAACACTAAAGAACAAAACAGAGTGATCCATTCTTTCACCCCTTGGGTGTTGAACGGGTACCACTTGGAACCAGCAGCAAGACAGGCAGGGCTCTGCTCACCGACCAGGCACTGCCAGATCCCTTACAGTCTAAGGAGGCATCATTGAACACTTTGCCCCTGTCATAGCTACAATCAGGTTCCCACTTTCTGAGAACTGATTTAAGTGAGTTGCTGTCATAATCAACCAAAATGACTTGCCCCAAAGAAAATTCCTAGAGCCTGTTCATGCCTCAACCTTTGCCCCTGCATGGTGGAAGAGAGCAAAAGAGGAAGAGCATGGAATTTGGGACCAGACAGACCTGGGGTGCATGTCAGTTTCTCCTTAGCAAATAAAACCATAAAGTCTTGACCCAGTGGCTTATGCCTGTAATACTAGAACTTTGGGAGGCCAGGACAGGAGGATTGCTTGAGGCTAGGAGTTCAAGATCAACCTAGACAGCATAGCAAGATCCTGTCTCTACAAAAGAATAAAACAGCCAGGCTCAGTGACTCAGCCTGTCATCCCAGAACTTTGGGAGGCCAAGGTGAGTGGATTGCCTGAGCCCACGGGTTCGAGAACCACCCGGGCAACTTGGCGAGACCTCATTGCTACAGTAAATCAAAAATTAGCCGGGCGTGGTAGCGCGCGCCTGTAGTTCCAGCTACTTGGAAGGCTGAACCAGAAGGATCTCCGGAGCCCAGCAGGTCGAGGCTACGGTAACCGGGAGCGTGTCACTGCACTCCAGTCTGGGCAACAGAGTGAAACTCCGACTCAAAAAAAAAAGGCTAAAACAAATTAGCCAGCTGTGGCAGTATGCACCTATAGTCCCAGCTACTCAGGAGGCTGAGGTGTGAGGATGACTTGAGACCAGGAGTTGAAGGCTGCAATGAGCATTGCTCATGCCACTGGGTCACAGAGTAAGACCCTGTCTGTTAAAAAAAAAATTAATTTAATTAAATAAACAATGAAGCTCACATTTCTCCATTCAGTGTGACTTGCCGTTGGCTTGAAGCAAACAGCCTTGCTAGAGTCAGGGAACTTCCTTTCTAGTCCTAGATTCCTAAAATATGTATTAAGATGATGATTATTGTTACAAATGGGTATTGAACTCCATCCTTTCTATTATAATTATAATTATAATAGAAAGGATGAAGCTACCACGTTTCATCAAATGCTTTTTCGGCAACTTGTGGGACAATCATATGATTTTTTTTTCTTTTTCCGTTGGTCCATTAATATGGTGAATTGCCAGACTTTCTGCTGTTAAACCACCCTGCATTATTCACAGAAACTCACCGACATTATTGTGGCAATCGTTTTTAATACACTACTGGATTTAGTTAACTAATGCTTTCTTTAGTGTTGTTTTCATCTACTTTTGCAGGTGAAATTGGCCTATATTTTTTTCCTCCTGTCTTAGTCTAGTTTAAGAGTAACAATTAAACTAGCTTCATTAAATGAATCAGAACACTTATTTTTTCCCCTTCTTCTATTTTCTGGAACAGCTTCTACAAAATGGGGGTGATTTTCTCCATAAATTCTTTGTAGAACTCAACTGTAATGGGGTATGGATCTAGGCCTTTAAAGGGAGGGACTGGTTAGGATTTTAACTTTTTTTACTCATTACTGATCTGTTAAGAGTTTTCTGTTTATTCTTTGTCAATTTTGGCATTTCTCGTTTTCTCAGAAAGCATCCAATTCAAAATTTCTTAAATTTATTGGTGCTTTATAGTATTTCTTTGTAATATCATTTTGCTATATTTAAAATATCTGTTATGTCTGTCCTCTTCCTTTTTTAATCTTGCTTTTGATTACATTTTTTTCTCAACCACTCTTGTTAGTGTTTTGTCTCTTATTAATCTTTTCAAAAGTCCTTCTGCAACTTTGCCAAGCTTCTGTGACTTTGGGGTTGTAATTTGCTTTTCATTTATGTCTGCCTTTATATCTAATAGTTCCCCCTTTTCCTTTAAGCTTATTCTGTTCCTACTTTTCCGACCTCTTGAGATAAGTACTTAGCTCATTTTTTCCCAGTATTCCGCATCTTCTTTGAGATAGATGTATTTAACGTTACGCCTTTTCTCCTGTGTCCCATAAATTTGGCCATGTGGCTTATTCAATCATTTAATTCTAAATATTTTGCAATTGTCTTTATTATTTCTTTTTTAATCCAAAGACTTTTTTGTATTGTCACTTTTTAGTTTCCAGACATATAAGTTTAGGATTTTTAAAACTGATTTCACGTTTCACTGTATTTTGATCAGAGAATATTGCCTGTATGATGTTGACTTTTTGGAATTTGTTGAGGTTTCCTTTGTGCTCTGATTTATATTCATTTTTGTGAATGTTCCACATATAACCAAAGGAATGTGTATTTCTTTCAGGTGTAAATTGTATGTTTGCATGTAACTATACACAGAGATTTAAGTTTATTAAACAAGTTGTTCAATTATTTTATATACTTAATAAATTGTGTCTGCTTGCTCTATAAACTTATGAGAAGAATATGTTTAAAATATTCAAATAAATTGTTTAATTTATTTATTTTTCCCTATGTTTCTACAGCTGCTTTTTATATGTGTGCATGCATATAAGTATACACATATATATTTGAAACCATATTGTTAAGCTGTATGTATTTTATAGTTTTGTGATCTTTTATTCCTCTTACTATAATACAATGTACCTCTTATTTCTTATAAATTTTTTTAGTTTATATTTGCTTGCTATTTCTTCTTTTAATCCTTTATTTGCAATCTGTTGTTGTGTCTCTCATGGAAAATATACTCCAAAATCTTGTGTTTTTAATCCAATTTAAGAGTCTGTATTTTGAATTATGAGTGTAATTCATTTAAATTATTATAAATTGATATCATATTAAGAGTTATGCTTGCTATCTTATTTCACTTTTTTCTTACTCATTTTTCCTTCTTTCCACTGGATAGATTGAAATTCTCCTGGCTTGAAAGTTCCACATTCTATTTTTTCTGGTATTGGCTCTAATTTCCTCTAGTTATTCAGGCCAAAAATGTCAGCATCACCTCTACTCCTATCTTTCTCTCACCAATCCATCAGGACACTCTGCTGTCTCTGCCTTCAAAATACATGCAAATCTGACCCCTTACCGTGTCCACTGACACCACCATCTCTCACCTGGTTAATGTCATCGCTTCCCTCTCCAATCTTCCACCTTAGCTGCCTCAAATCCATTCTCAACACAGAGCAAGGCCGATGCTTTTAAAACATTAAGAGCCCATTGCTCCTCTGTCCAAACTCTCCATCATCTCCTCAGGTCACCCAAAATAAGAGCTAAGCCCACCCCTCTCAGACATGTTCTTCTCCTAGTCTCTCCTTGGCCCTCTGCACTCTGGTCTCCTCTTTGTAGATTTCCTCTTTGTAGAACACTCTTCCCTCAGACAGCCACACAGCTAACACCCGCACCTCCTTCAGAGCTTGTCTCAGATGTCTCCTTCTCCCCTATGTTGTGACTGTGGTTCAAGAATTCCCCACTGGCATGGCCAGACCATTCCTGGAATTGCACTCCAGCCTGAGGCACTTTCTTCCCCAGGCCTCCTCCCTTCCATCTCTCTTTCTGCAGACCAGCATCATGTTGTGAGACTCTCTGGCTTTCCTTGCTCATGCTACAATAAATCAAACACCATTGTGGCATCTTCTTCTCAATGGACTTAAACTAATGTATTTGTTTTGCTCACTGATGTATCCCAAGTACTTAGATTTGGAATAGGTGTTCAATACGTATCTGTGCAATGAACTTCTAATGGAGGCTAATTGCATGTCTGGAACATTCATCTTAGAAGCTACCCCAAGATCCCACTCCAACAATCCCTCGGTTAGGGTTTGCATAATACAGAAGGTGAAGGTGTGTCCTTTATAGCCTGGTTCTTCTGACATTGAGCTAGTTAAATGCCGATTAGAAGGTTGAGATCCCAGGGTCGAACTGAACAGTGATAAACAATATTGCAGAGTGATTTAGGATGTTGCTAAGTGTCCTTACAAATATACTGTCATATGACCTTTACCCCAACCCTATGAAGTGTATTTCTGTCTATCTTAAATTTGAGAAAAACACACATGCCCACACATGTGCACATCCTACACATACACACATACCTCTCTCTGCCTCACACACACAGAGGTTAGTTGCCCAAGATAACACCGCAGAGCCAGGGTTCAAACCTAGATGTTTGCACCCTGGGCCAGTGCTCTTCCCATGGCACCAGATGCCCACGCTGACACGAGCCCCAGCATCAGAAAGTGGGCAAAGCATGAAGGTGGGTAACTTCTGGAGAAGTCTAGTCATAGGCTTACCACCAAGAGGCAGAGCAGGCCTGGAGAGCCAGCTTTGGAGATAGGACTTCCTGCTTCTCTCCTCTGTAAGCTAATGGCATTCTGTGGAGTTGCACAACACGGGATCCTGCACGAGAAACCACTTCCTGAAGCTCAAGGGGGTAGAGAAGAGTTAGTGAATAAGAGTGAAATAGAAAAGAGGCACAGAGGGAATGCAGACCTCTCATCCAGCCTGGGCGACAAGACTGGGCATTGGAGAGAGGCCCTTAGAATCACAAGTTCTTCAAAGACACCCTCTCACCCTCTCCAATTGAAAGGAGATGAGCTCTGTTCCAATCCTGTAACGCTGGGAGTACCTTTCATACCTGCCATAATTAGGATGTTTTGCACTCAGAGCAATGGAGCAGGAACTGGACAGCTGACCATGGGTGCTCTGCTGCTGGGGAGGGGGGAAGAGAGTCTGGTGAGAGGGGCAACGTTGATGAGCTCCCTCAAGCACAGCAGCAGACAGGCTCCAGCAAGTGGCCAACCAGGCATTCAGTCACCAAAGAGCTCCAATGAGGTGCTGTGATCATGAGCAGGGGTGTAACATACCAAGACCCAGGGCCATTGTGTGTCACTCACTGAATGAAACACCTTCTTTCCTTTGAAGCCTTAGATAGAACCTACCAGCCTCTCCTCCTACTCATCTGGGCCAGGGTCCCCAGTCCCTCAGGCTTGCATGTGCTTCCAGCCAGCTCCAGGGTCCCAGTGGGGAGAGGACATCCAGATATTCCCATGTAGCCTACTGCAGCACAGTGGTGGAGGAGGAGTGGTTATGGGTTTATAAGACATTGATCCTTCCCCGAGTCATTCTAGTGTGCCCTACTAATGGTATCATCTTCTATGCATGTCATGATATTGGAAGGGTGGGGGGAGGGAGGGAGAAACCACTTTCTAAAGCTCAAGGGGGTAGAGAAGAGTTAGTGAGGGAAGAAATAAGGAAGGCAAGGAGGGAAGGGAAGGAAGAAAAAAAGGAAAGAAAGAAGGGAAGGGCAGAAACAAGGGAAAGAGGGAGAGAGGAAGGAAGAAAAGGAGGGAGGAAGGAAGAAGAGAAGAGAGTCAGGGAGCGAGGGAGGAAAAAGTAGGGGACTCTGGAGCTCTCATTGACTCTCCTGCTTCCTCACCTACCTCTAGAGTCCCCAAACCATTTATTCATTTTTTATTCATTTATTCATTAATTCATTTGTTCATTCAGTTAAAACGCATTGGGCACTCACCACATGCCAGGCATATTTCAGCATGTCAATTGCACACTCTTCTGCCAAGGGACAGGTGCCCTCTGCCACTAAGGACCTGTCTAACTGTGGGCCTCAGCTCTCCATCCATAAACTATGGAGCTGAACAAAATGCTGTCCAAGGTCTCTTCTGACGTTCTCAGTGTGGGGGGAAAGAATTTAGAGAGTATCAACACTTTTCCCTCTGCTCCTTGCTCCCTCTTTCCCTTCCAGACATTAGGCCTTTCTTTGACCATTGCTTTGAGGAAGAACACTGAAGCACAGAGAACAAACAGCCTGGAGCGTCCTCTGGACTCTAGTATGTCAAAAACTTGTATCCTTAGGGAACTGAGAGGACTCAGGTTTTGCCTCAGTAACTCAGGGTTCAAGGTTGCCCTCCCTCCGTTCGATTAACCTGGGCTGAAGGAGAAGAGAGACATATCCAAAAGGGCCAGATGGTAAGAATAGGGGTGCCCTAAGACGTGTCCTCACAAATGGGTGACTAAGACAGATGGGAACAGTGACATCTCAGTGGACACACCTGCCTGGACAGTTGACATCAAAGCCCAGATGGGCCACCTCACCCCAAACCCACAGTCAGCCTAACATTTCCTGAGCCTGGGGTGCCTGGCATGAGCTCAGGTTAGAGTCTGAAGCCTATGAGGCCCAGAGGCAGGGCAGGGAGAGGGTAGCCTGACCAGCTAAGTCCTTCCGGTTGCCTCAGACAGGACTGGCTCAGAATGGGGAGACCCTGATGGGATGGACCCCTGTGGAGCCTGGCTGGGGAATGGAAAGTACCAGAAATGCCTCCTGGGGGTGAGACCCACCAGTCAGACAGCCAGCTCCCTCTGAGGCAACCTCCTCCTGGTCAGATTTCCGCCCAGGCCCTGTACTCCTTCCCCTCTCCCACAGCTGTCCCCATATCTGACCCCTCCCCACTCCCACCACAGCCTCATTCATCCTGGCTGAGCCCCGTGTCCTGGCAGAGCCCAGCCACACCTCACCAACACCTGCCAATCAACCAGCTCTGGGCTCCCAGCAAAATTCCAGCCTCCCAGATCCATCCCTGCAGTGACAGGCAGAACCTGGTTTTCCAGCTCTAACCCTCACCCCTGCCCAGGCTGCTCCTCCCCACTTTCAACACCTCTTCCTGCCTCTCACCACCCCCTTGTCCCTCTGGGAGCCCAGCCAAGCCCCCCAGGGGCCGTCCCTGTCTATCTCTAACTCTAACGACCTAACAACTGCAATGTAATTACATCCCCCCTGCCAAGCCGCCTGCCCAGCAGTTCCCAGGGAATTATGCACTACTTAAGGGGAAAGTGTTGCTAATAGAAAGCAGTAGATGAACAAGGGCTGTTGCAGGCACCTTGCTTCCTTCCCTTAATTTACAACAAACCTCTGTTTATTGAGCCGGTAACATATTTGAACACTGACTCATAAGAGGCCCTTCTCGCAGACACTGTATATCTGGCAAATAATTCCCCTTCCACGGAGGGTGTGTGCAGAATTCAGCACAGACTATTTATATGGCTGCCTGGGGAGGGACAGGAAAAGAAAGGGACATTCCAGCAGCAGGTTGGACTGCACAGGAGCTGACAGAGGGCAGGAGCTGTCCTGTAGAGATCAACCCTCTTCAGTGTGGACCCTAACCCCCACCCCCTGGGCACTCAGGTAGAGGTACAATGCAGGAAAGTCTCCAGAATTGGAACCCCTGGCGTGTCCGTGGAGTCCCACGGACTCTGGTCATTCTCCCTACTAAGTTTCTGTGTCTGCTCTCTTATTCCGTCCCCACGACACCATGAGGAGGGCCACATAGGTATAACCATTTCCATTTTACAGATGAGGAAACAGAGGCCCAGAAAACAGAAAATGAGTAGCTCCAGGCCACAGAGCTTTTTGTTTATCATGTGCTCCCAGCCCCAGGAAGACATCTCATCTTCTTTCTTTTGCTAGGGCAGAGAGAAAAGGTAACAGCGCTCTACCCTTCCCTTCTCCTACCCCCCATCTGTCAGGAGAGGTAGCAATGTCATATACACAAACTCCCTGTCAGAGAAGAAACAAAGGGCTCCCAAGGCTGCCCCATGCTGTGGGATATGACTATGGGGGAGACCTATGCCCAGGCCCAGGCTATCCTAAAGAGATGCCTCCCTTACCTCTCAGGGACCCCCAAGACAGCTTTCAGGTTCCCCAAATCCATGCCATATCAGGGAGGCAATAGAATGAAGCAAAAAGAGTATGGGAACCAAGGTCAGATATTACTTTCTAACTTCTTTGCTTGGGTGAAGTATTTCAACTCTCTGAGCCTCAATTTCTTCACCTATAAAATGGAAGTATAGCAATCATACAGATTTTTTAAGGATCAGGTGAAATATTAGCCATTTAGCACAGTGCCCAGCATGCAGTAGTTGCTTAATCGTTGTCCAATTGCTTCTCCTTCTTCTCCACCTGGTTGTTGTTGTTGTTGTTGTTGTTTTGCTAAAACACATCAGCACATTATCTCCAAAAAGTTTTCCTCCAAAGTCAAGCACCCCAGAAACAGACCCTGATAATCTGAAGCCAGTATTCATGTGCCGGCGATATATTATGAAGGTGCACCCAGAAGAAACCTGCAAGAGAGAAGGGGACATATGACAGGGATGAAAAAGAGCCAACAGGGCTCGGTGGCTCAGCCTGTAATCCCGCGCCTTTGGGAGGCTGAGGTGAGTGGATTGCCTGAGCCCGCGGGTTCGAGACCCGCCTGGGCAGTGAGACCTCATCTCTACAATAAATCAAAAAAATCAGCTGGGCATGGTAGCGCGCGCCTGTAATTCCGGCTACTCGGAAGGCTGAGGCAGAAGGATCACCGGAGCCCAGCAGGTCGAGGCTGCGGTAGCCGGGAGCGGCCACTGCACTCCAGTCTGGGCGACAGAGTGAGACTCCAACTCAAAAAAAAAAAAAAATAGCAGGCTTAATCCAGGTTTCTGGATTCCTGGTACCGGCCTCCCTCCAAAAATAGTACTGAAACACATACACACCAGATGCTGATCGTCTATGTGAGAATCTGGCAGCTTTTCAAAAGGGAGGTGTGGGCTAGAGCAGAAACTCAGAAGTCAAGAGCCACATGTAGGAGCCTTCCCTCCAGGGCACGCAATTCTCTGGTTAGGTGAATAAGCTCCTTTGTGTCTGGTGGAAACAATCCAGAGAGAACGAATCTGGACCTGAGACTTCCCTACATCAGTGAATTTTTTCCATAGTTAACTCTCTTCCAAACATCAGGCTACTGTGGGAAGGGGAGCTGCAGGGTTAAGGGAGGGAATACTTAAGTTTCTTCCTTCCAGAATCCTCCGCTGAACCCCAGGGACTGTATTGAGACCCTGCAGCATTGATCAGTGTTGTCATTGCTTTCTTAATTATCTTTCCTTCCACCTGACTGTCAGTTCTTCAAAGGCAGAGCTGGCCACTCCTTTACCGCTGTGTCCCCATGTTCCTTGGCACATAATAGTCACTCAATGTTTGTTGACAGAATAAATGAGTACCATCACTTAGGAATAGGACTCTGTGGTAGGGACTGCAAGAAACAAAGGGCTTATACCAGTGAGTAAGAGGGGGCATGGTGGCATCAAAGGGAGAAAGGAGACCCTAAGAAGTTGGAAGAGGAACACAGAAAGGAAAATAGGAAGGTTCCAAAGATCTCCTTGGTTGCACATTAAATTGTCCCCTGGGATTAGCAGTTTCCTGCAAATCACAGTGCTGGTCTAATGGCTATCCTTCAGAGCCCTCTGGGCCCCAGAAAATAGGAGAACTTTCCTCACAGCCTGGCTCTCTTTGGAAGTCCCCCTAGCTACCCCTGACTCCCCAGAGCTCACATTGGAGGAAGAAGGAAGGGAAGAAGAGGAAGGCAGCACATGGGGGGTGAACAGAGCGCCTGCACTTGGCCGCAGGGTCTGCGGTGCTCAGCATGGATTTCCCCCTAGTGCTTTGGCTCAAGAACCTGGGAGAACAGCCAAGATAGTGCGGGGGTGGCAGGAAACGGGGCCTGAACGCCTGCAAAATTTACAGAAAATAATGGAGGAAGGGAAAATGCCTGTTTCCAGATGGGATTGAAGGGCGTATGCATTATTCTGCCTGGGTCCAGAGGGAGCAAAGCCACACAGAGCCGAACAGGGACTGGTGGGTGGGGTGGCTGGCCTTCCGAATGCCACATGCCACTGTCAGCCTGGGGACGCTGGCCTGGGGCCTGTGGGTACTTCCTGTTGGGGTCTCCCTGCTTGCATTCTTTACTCTTTCAAGGCAAATTAAACTGTCCCACCCTGCCATGACAGCAAGTCCAGTAAAAGCGGCTCTGTCATCTCGGGAAAGGGACTGAGAGGTGTTTCCTTTCTGATGGGGTTTCCCACACCCCTGTTTACCAGAGAGAGATCCCAGTGCTGAGTGGGTAGCCAGGCAGGAACCAGAGCTCTAGCCGGGAAGCACCTCCAGAGATGGGCTAGAGTAGCACCTCATTTTACTGGGGGAAACTGAGGCCCACAGAGGAGAGGGGCTATCCCATGTCTCCTCCCTCCTCCAAGATGATGTTTCCAGGGGCAGCAGGACCAGCAGCCAAGTAGGGCATGGGGTCACAGGCGGAATCCAGGCAAGGCAGAGTGGTGAGGACATGTGCGGCTGTTCTTGCCAGCACCTCCTACCCAATACCTACCGCAGACTGCAATCTGGCAAATCTGATCTCTGTCTCACAATTCCCAGTTGTCAACAGCATAACAATAACCCCAAGTTTTTTCAAGGCAGGCTCTCATTAGTCTTTGGGGACTTCAGGGAGAAGCAGAAGGAAACAGACATTTTCTCCCTGATTTAAAAAAAAACCAACAACAACCACCACCTACCACCTGGAAAACCAAGACCAAGAAAGAGGGGCAATGCAGGTGGCCAGGCTTCAGAGGACTCATGGTGGGCAGCCGGCCTCTGCGGCTTAGAGCACAGCTCTGCAATCCTCTTGCCAAGGGCTATGGGTTCACAAAAGCCTGATCAGAAGGTTTCTGGGTTTTCCTGGTAGCATTCTCTGTCAGTTGAGTGTGTTGAGCTTGGCAAACATCTCTCTAACTTCTAGACAGTCTCTCAGAGACAGTCTCACACCGTCGCCTAAGGACCAAGAACAGCCTCATTGCCCCAGCTTCTCACTCCCTGCATGGTCACTTTTGAGGTTACCCCCCTGCAGTGTCCCCTGGAGATTAGCTATAAAACCCCCAACAAGAAAGGGGGCTGTGTGCCCAGATCCATAGTTAGCCAAAAAATGAGGCAGCGGAGACAGACTGCTAACTGCAGCCTGCGAACTACAAAAAGGAGAGAGAGGGCAGTTTCTGCAACCAAGAGACTTCCCAGGGCCACTGGGCTGTTGTGACAACCCCTACCCTCCACTCAGGACTTGACTCTCCCTCTGCATTATGTCTTACAAAAGTGTAGGGTGAGTTCCTGGAAGGGGAGGACGCACCAGAGGAACCTCTTTGAAGCATCTTTTCTCAGTCCTTCTTGAGTTAAATTTGGGGATGGGAGAGGGATAGATACTGGGGGTACCAGGGCTCCCGGGGAAGGGAGGAGGGGGAGTTTGAAAAACGACATTCAAGATTATCACATACAGTTGACATTGAACAGCACGGGTTTGAACTCCACGGATCCACTTAAGCTCAGATTTTCATCCACCTCTGCCTCCCCTGAGATAGCAAGACCAATCTTTCCTCTTCTTCCTCCTCTGATCTTCTCAACATGAAGATGACAAAGATGATGGACTTTATGAAGATCCACTTTCACTTAATGAATAGTAAATGTATTTTCTCCTACTTATGATTTTTCTAATAACATTTTCTTTTCTCTCATTTACTATATTGTAAGAATGCAATATATAATAATACCTATGACATACAAAATATGACAATCAACTTTAGATTACTGGTAAAACTTCCAGTCCACAATAGACTAGCAGTGGTTGTTAAGTTTTGGGGGAGTCAAAAGTGAGGTGAATGGATTGCCTGAGCCCGCAGGTTCAAGACCCGCCTGGGCAACTTGGCGAGACCTCATCTCTACAATAAATCAAAACAATCAGCCGGGCGTGGTAGTGCGTGCCTGTCATTTCAACTACTTGGAAGGCTGAGGCGGAAGGATCGCCGGAGCCCAGCAGGCCGAGGCTGCGGTGGCCGGGAGCGGCCACTGCACTCCAGTCTGGGCGACAGAGTGAGACTCCAACTCAAAAAAAAAAAAAAATTTATATGCAGATTTTCTGCATTGTTCAAGAATCAACCATAATTTTATATTTAAAAACAAAAAATATGTATCATTTTTATACTCTAAATTCCGCAAAACAAAATTCAATGAAATACTGTAGTTTGCTGGAGACAGGCACCCAACAGTGCAGTGTTCATCAGCAATGGAAGGCCTGGGGGAGGCTCTCCAGGGGAAGGGTTGGGGCTTCCATGCCCATCAGATTTGGACAAGAGGTTTCAAGTTTCAGGACCGTAGCACTGTGTGTGTTAGGACCTTCAGAGGCACAGTCTTTTCTAATTAACTCCTTGGGGCCAAAGTAGCATCGAGAACATGAGCCTCAATATTTTCCCAGACTTCCCTGATACAGAATAGCCTCATGCTCGTGAGGAAATGCACATTCCTGGGCCTCCCCACAAACAGGGGCCTAGGACTCTGGATCAAACTTTAACAAGTAACTTGGGGATTCCTCTGATCCAATCAGATTAGGACACAGAGATTTCCAGGACAGGGCAGGTATTATATCTGTATTCATCAAAAGTCCAGACTCAATACAAAGATCCACCCAGAGAAGCTCTGTGCCTGTGATGCTCTCTCCCTCAACTTCCCCAGCAGATAAGCCTGTTGTCCATTTCTTGCTTATCTTTCCAAGGTTTCTTTATGAAAAGCAAAAATTGATAGGTATAGATATAGAGATACATATAATATATATAATATATATTCTTATTTCTTCTCTTTCACAAAACATACACTATTTACACGCTCTTTCTTCTTTCATTTAACAAATTATCCAGGAGCTCGCTACCTATCCATATGTGGAGATTTTCCTTTTCTTTTTTTCCGTTGCAGTTTTCCACTAGGTAGACATAGCAGAATGTATTCGTCCAGTCCCCAGGGTTGTTCCCAGTCTTTGTCGTTATAAACAATGCCTTGATGAATGACTTCGCACATGTGTGATTTCATTCCTGCACAGGTGTATCTGCGGGATAGATTCCCAGAAGTGGGATCGCTGGGTAGAAGGACAACTGCATCTGTGATGTTGGAAGATATTATTAGCCTTCCTTCCACAGAGTTCTTCTATTTCACACTTCACCAACAATGATGGAGACTGTGTCCTACCCCACAACTTTGCCAACAATGTGTTCTGTCAAGATTTGGGATTTCTGTCCAACTGGAGAAGTGAGTAATGGTATGTCTGGAAGTTTAGTTTTGGCTTGAATTTCTCTCATTATGAATGGGTTGCACATCTCTTCAAATAGAGAAGTACTATTTGCATTTTTTGTAAATTCAGTGTTCATGCCCTTTGCCCATTTTTCTGTGGATTGTGGATATCCTTCTCAATTTCTAATTCGTTTTATATTAGAGGGTTGACCTCTTTGGGATACAAGTTGCAAGTAATTTTTCCACAGTTTGTTATTTGCCTTTGGACTCTGCACATGGTGTTTTGGACATGCAGAAGTTTTTTTAAAATTATTTTTTAATAGTCAAATTTAACCACCTTTTCTTTTTACATGGTTTTTAGATTTTGAATCATAGAAAGGCTGTCCCCATCCAAAGTGAACCTTGTGTTTCCTTGTAGCACTTTTATGCTTGTTTGTTTTTTGACATTTAACTCTTTGCTTCATTTGGAGGTTTTTCTGAATGCATATGAAGTATGGAGTCAAATTTATCTTTTTCCAGAAATGGCTATTCTATTGTCCCAATATTGTTTGTTTGTTTCAAAGACAGGGTCTCACTCTGTCACCCAGCCTGGCGAGCAGTGGCACAACCTCGAATTCCTGGGCTCAAGTGATCCACCTGTCTCAGCCTCCCTAGTAGCTAGAGCTACAGGTACATACCACCACATCTGGCTAATTTATTTTTTATTTTTTATTTTTATTTTTTTGCAGAAACAGGATCTCACTATGTTGCCCAGGCTGGTCTTGAACTCCTGGGCTCAAGTAATCTTCCCGTTTCTCATTTCCAAAGTGCTGAGATTACAGGCATGAGCCACCACAGCTAGCCCCAATACCATTTACTAAAAATTTATGTTTACCTTATGGATTTGAGATGCCACCCGTGTATTTACTAATTCTTTTTTTTTTTTTTTTTTTTGCATCAGAGTCTCACTTTGTCACCCAGGCTGGAGTGCAGTGGCACGCTCACGGTCACCCCAGCATCCACCTGCTGGGCTCTGGCGATCCTTCAGTCTCAGCCTTCCAAGTAGGCCAGAACTACAGGAGTGCACTACCACACTCAGTCAATTTTTTTGATTTATTGTAGAGACAGGGTCTCACCAAGTCGCCCGGGCTGGTCTGGAACCCACAGGCTCAGGCAATTCACTCGCCTCGGCCTCCCAAAGTGCTGGGATTACGGGCTGAGCCACCGAGCCCAGCCTACCAATTCTTTTTTTTTCTTTTTGAGTTGGAGTCTCATTCCGTCGCCCAGACTGGAGTGCAGCGGCCGCTCCCGGCCACCGCAGCTTCGATCTGCTGGGCTCTGGTGATCCTTCCACCTCAGCCTTCCAAGTAGCGCGGTCCTACTAATTCTTAATGTGTATTCTGGGCCTATCTTGCCACTGCTGTTCCACTCCTTTAATCTATCCACCTATGCCAAATGTTCTCACTATTGAGAACATACAGTGCTTTCAAATTGTCCAGTAGTGCCAGTCTCTTCTCATTATTCTGCTTTTTGGCTGTTGTTTCTGGGGGGCTTTTTAAAGATATTTCTCAAGTTTCTTGCTTTTTATATATATATATAAACTTTCTACTATCTTGTCTAGTTTCAAGGGAACAGGGGAAATCTCTTGGTATATTACTGAGATTGTGTTAAATGAATAAATTAGCCTAGAGAGCATTGACCTCGTTATAATATTGAATACTCCCATCCAGGAATGTGGCTGGGGGTTGAGGGTAAGAAGAAAGAATCAGGTATAACTGCAGGAGGGTCTTGAGGCTGGGGTAGGAGTGTGGTGGGGTGGGTGTGGTGAATGCTGAGCCCAAAGTCACCATGTTACCCCTGTCATTCCTGCTAGAATAGTATTAGTGGCCAAAGTTCACCCTGGTTGTTTCTAGTTCCCTTCTACTATTTAAGATTTTATGAGAGGACATAAGGAGCAATGAAGTTTAGCAGGACACATTGAATGAGACATAATTTCATAACCACCTAAATATCCAGTTTAGAATTAGGATTACTCAGCGACACTGTAGGCAGTAGGGAAGGAGGGAGGGAAGAACAGAGGAAGTCAAGTTTTAAGTAAGTTTAGTGGGTGCTTCCGATGTGCTAAAACCAGGCGTTTTCAAGGATGTTTCCAGATACCCCAGAATATGTAGATGAGTTTAGCCTCTTGCGATAAGTTAATGCATCCAACTTACGTAACAAAATACCTTAGACTGGGTAATTTATAAGCAACAGAAATTTATTGCTTGTGGTTCTGGATGCTGAGAAGTCCAAGATCAGGTACCAGCAGATAGAGTGTCTGGTGGGTGCTTCATTGCTCACAAATAGTGCCTTCTAAGTGTCCTAGCATGGCAGAAGGGGTTGGGGAGCTCCCTCAAGCCACTTTTCATAAGGGCACTTATGCCAATCATGAGGACCCCATTCTCTTGACCTAATCACTTCTCAGAGGCTCCATCTCGTAATATCATCACCTCAGGGGCTTTGAGAAGACACGTACATTCAGAACACAGCACAGGGGGTGAAATTGTATGACACTGCCATCAAAGGGGGCATGCAAAATGAGATTTAAGTGTTAAAGGTTAGCGGGAGAGGCATTTATGGATAGCAGAGATGAGCCTTAGCACAGAGGGTTCATGAAATAAGTTTTCCTTTATCTTTGCATTTATCCCTTTCCTCACTCATCTGAGCAGCTCCCCAGACCTATGAGCCTGCTGTTGGCTTTAGGGTCCATCATGTTCCAGCTGCACCAAACGATTCAAGGTGCCCTAAGGCAGCAATCACTCCACCTCTGCATTTGCACATGCTGTTCCTCCTGCTGGGATGCCCTTTTCCCTGTCTCTGCCTCTAGTTCTCTTGCTTATTCTTCCAGACTCAATTTAAGAACCTCACCACTGCCAGGAAGCCACTTAAACCCTTCTTGTACATGACTGACACTCAGACACTGTGATGGTTAATTTTATGTATCAACTTGACTGGGCCATGGGGTACCTAGATATCTGGTGAAACATCATTTCTGGATGTGTCTATGAGGAAGTTTCCAGAAGAAATTGTCACTTGAATCAGTAGACTGAGTAAAGAAGATGTGTCCTCAATATGGGAGGGCATCAGACAACCCACTGAAGGCCTGAACAGAATAAAAAGGCAAAAGAAGGTGGAATTCTCTCTCTTTCTCTCTCTCTCTCTCTCTCTCTCTCTCTCTCTCTCTCTCTCTCTCTCTCTCTCTCTCTCACTCCCCTTGACTGTTTGAGATGAGAATCAGTCCTTGCATCTTCCCTGCCCTTGGACTGGAATTTACACCATCAGTGATCCTGGTTCTCAAATTTTCAGACTTGGACTAGACACCAGGTCATGGGACTTCTCACTCAGCCTCCATAAACACATGTGCCAACTCCTTGCTCTGTCTCTCTCTCTCTCTCTCTCTCTCTCTCTCTCTCTCTCTCTCTCTCTCTTCTTCCCCCTCCCCATCATATATGTGTATATATTGATATATTATTGATATATTGGTTATTTCTCCTCCTTAGAGCACCCTAGTATTATGTGCTCTGTGTATCCCCTCATAGGTCTAGGGGACAGCTCAGATGGGTGAGAGAAAGGCCTAAATGCAAAGACAAGGGAAATTTATTTCATGGAACCCAACATTGTGCTGAGGCTCATTTCTGCTATCCATAAATGCCTCTCCCCCTAACCTTTAACACTTAAATCTCATTTTGCGTGCCCCCTTTGCTGACAATGTCATACAATTCCACCCCCTGTGCCGTGTCCTGAATGTGTCTTCTCAAAATTCATATGTTGACATCTAACCCTTAAAGTGATAGTATTAAGAGGTGGGGCCTTTGGAAGTGATTAGGTCATGAGGGTGGGGTACTCATGATTGGCGTAAGTGCCCTTATGAAAAGAGGCTTGAAGGAGCTCCCCAGCCCCTTCTGACAGGCTTGGACACTTTGAAGGCACTATTTGTGAGCAATGAGGCCCCCACCAGACACTATCTGCTGGCACCTTGATCTTTGACTTTTCAGCATCCAGAACTGTAAGCAATGAATTTCTGTTGCCTATAAATTACCCAGTCTAACATATTTTGCTATAGACGTAGAGTGGATTAAGAATCCTACATTAATTTATCACAAGCTGCTGAACTTAGCTTCGTGCTCTGGGGTACCTGAAAATCTATATCCTTGCAAATGCCCTGATCCTAGCACATCGGAAGCACCCACTGAACCTACTTAAAACTTGACTTCCTCTGCTCTTCCCTCACTCCTTCCCCACTGCCTACAATGTCACTGAGTAATCCTAATTCTAAACTGGATATTTAGGTGATTATGAAATTATGTCTCATGTATAATGTATCCCACTAAACTTCCTCCTTGGCCCTTATGTCCTCTCATAAAATCTCAAATAACAGGAGGGAACTAGAAGCAACCATGGTGAACATTGGCCACTAATGATATACCCATGCTGTATGCCTCAAAGAAGTTCTCCCCCATCAGACTCTCTGAGCTTCTCCAGGGCAAAGACTTCATATTTCAGTGCTAGACATGTAGACAATGTAGAATATGTGTTTGCAAAAATGAACAAACAAACAAAGCAAAAGGCCCTGGTTGCAAATCCCTGCCCTCCACCACCGCTTACCACAATTAAGTGACTTTGGACAAGGTATTAAAGCTTGTCTTTGCCTCAGTTTCCATGCTCTTAGAACGGAGAGAAGAGTAACACTTTGTCAGGGGATGGTTCATAGGATTAAATAAGATAACACATGTTAAATACCTGGACAGGATCCAGTGTCTAAAAAGCACTCAATTAATGTTAACTACTATCATTGCCATTGATGAGATTTTAGATAATGGGGTTTCAAGCTTGAGCGGTCCATTTAACAAAAGGGCCCCAGGCCGGTTTCGGGCAACAGGGGCATTTTCTATATGGAGAGCTCTTTCTACTGTTCTCTGTCCCCTTTCTAATAAGTTATCTCCACTCTAGCTGTGGCCAGACCCAGGTATTCTGGGCCTGGTCTCTGCAAATGAACTCAGAGTTTCCTGGGTGTGTTATCCCTAAGAGCAGCTGCCTCCGTAAGATAGAGCCTGCTCACACCACAGAAGCTCTGCAGTCTGGGTTAACACCCAGGGAAGATGCAGAATCACAGCACCACAGACTTGCCAGAGCTGTCATTGGAAATGCTTACTGAACAGCAAACCCCAACTTCACAGAAGGTCCCATCGAAAAAGGCTGACAAAGGCCTGGTTATGCAATGGAAGCAGCGAATAATTAGCACAAACACTCCCCAACAGAAGGGGAAGAAACATCCCCTAAGGCCTGAGTCATTCTCTAGGAGACCACAGAGAAAGTTGTTTGCATTAGCCCAAATATCTGAAAAGGATTTTTCTCCCTAGATTAGGCTTCATTTAAAATCTTCAGAGAACAGGCCAGGTGTAGTGGCTCACACAAAGAATCCCAGCACTATGGGAGGCCGAAGTGGGAGGATTGCTTGAGGCCAGGAGTTTGAGAACAGCCTGGGAAATAGAGTGAGACCCTCCACTACAAAAAATGAAAAAATTAGTCAGGTGTGGCAACATGCACCTGTAGTCCTAGCTACTCAGGAGGCTGAGGCAGGAGGATCATTGGAGTCCAGGAGTTCAGGGCTACAGTGAGACATGATTGCACCACTGTGCTCCAGTCTGGGCGACAGAGTGAGTTCCAGATGCTACAAATAAATTAATTAATTAAAATAAAATAAAATCTTCAGAGAACAGGCTTCTGACCCAAAGGCAAAGAGGATAGGCCAAGGCTTGGGGCTCTTCCCGGGGGAGTGCTGCCGAGTATTTCTCCTCTCCCTGGGAAGGTGTAGGGAGGTGATTGGTGTGCAGGAATTTATGGGCAACCATTGCCCACATACGGAAGGAGGAGTCCAGGCTGCCAGCTTGGCATCGCCGGGGAGTTTTTGAAGGTGTTTCTCCTTCGGATTTCCCATGGACAGCACACAGCAGACTCTGGATAAAAGTTGCTACATGAATAAATACATTTCCTTGCATCTCAGGCTTCTGGCCAGCCAGAAATTCCAGAAGACCAGGAGAGGATAGTAGGTCCTCAGGGTGGAAGAGAGGGGACCGCCTTTGTTTTATGGACTGAGGAAGCTAGGCTTTCTGTGTCTGGACAGGGAGATGTGTGTTTCTTCTAGCTAAGGGCAAACACCCAGCTCTCAGCAACGTGAAGTGAGTTCCCGCATAGATTATAAATCGGTGAGGGTTTCTTAAAGAGCTGCTGAAGAACAAGGCTATGCTTTAAAAGCCCTCCAATGTGAATTTAATTTTATACTGCAATTCACATTTGGAAAGTTGCTAAATGCCACTCCACGCGTGTGTCCAGCGCCCGCTCCAAATGGAGGCGCGTGTGTATACATGATACAGCTTCAGAAGCAAACATGAGCCTTTCCTCTCTGCACGCTGTCCTCTCCCCTACTGCCACGTTATTAATACTGTCCTTGGCAACACTGCCTGTCAGAGCTTTTAACTTTGAACCTAGCCTCGGAGACAAATCAAGGCCTTCAAAGTCAGCCCCCAGCCTTCCCCTGATGCCATCATCCCATGTCAACCAGGGACAAGGTGGCCTCACAGAAAAGACAGGTTTCTTTCAGCTTCCAGGGGCTAGCCTGGTTGGATTTGGGCTCTGACCTTCTTCAGAACAAACTTCAGAGATGGTGCCAACTGCTAGACGCCATCCTTGGCAGCATCCCCACAAGGCACAGGGCAGAGAGCATGGAGCTGGGACTCACAGATTGAGGTTCTTATCCGAGTTCTGCCACTGACTGACCGTGAGAGCTCTGGCCCATCACTTAACCTCTCTGGCCCTCAAGCTTCCGAGAGAGAATCCAGATGAAAACACCTGCCCTGCCTACTTCATAGCGTCCCTGTGAGGATAAAAGGAGATCATTGCTGCAAAATAGCACTTTGAAAACATAAGGTTCCATGTCTGTGCCACAGGTAATTACAACAGCCTGGTGCCAACCTGGTGCCAGCCTGGCTGAACCCCTGTGTTGAGCTGATCTCCTGAGCCAGGCACAGTGTGTCCCTGGGGAGCATCTCTGCTGGTGACAGACCAAGTGGAGCATCACAGTGGAGGGATAGGCATGCTTACCTGATGCCAGGACCCTGAGCGCCAGTCCAGTACCCACTTAGACCCTAATTTCTACTGTAAAATGGGGAGCCAGACCACCAGATCTCAAAGGCTCTTCCACATCTATGTGCTATGAGTCTATGTACCAGACTGAATGCCTAGACCTTCTCCCCAGTGGTGTTCAAAGGTTTGCTGAGGGATTTGCAGAGACAATGTGCCCAGCAGCAAGCTGGGTGGCCAAGACAACTTAAGAGATATGTCAGACAAGGCCCCTGGCCTCTAGAAGCTTACCTTTGAATTAGAATAGCAGGACCACAGGGCACATCATATGTGCTGGAGACTATTTTTTCACTCATCATAAAAATCTGTTGAGCACTTACTATGGGCCAAGCCTTCTGTTACCCACTTGACTTACATGCTATGTGTAATCTTCCACTACCCTCTAAGAGGATAGATATCGCTACCTCCATTTTATACACAAGGTCAGAGAGATGGAGAACTTGCCCATGTTCACACAGCTATTAAGTAACAGAGCAGGATGAAGATGTATGTCCTGCTTCACCCCAAAGTCTACAACCTTGAGCACCAGGACTCACTGACTGGAGTTGGCAAAGGAGGCTTTGTGGAGGGAAAATGGAGTAATGTATCTACTTACTTAAACCCCCATCCCACATAATTGCAAAAGGCTTTGAAGTTGTGTTTATAATAAAATGTGTGCAATCATTGTAAAAGATCAAAATCTAAAATATCAAAACCCGTAGAGTAGAAGGGAATGGATAATTATACCTGAAATGTGGACTAAAATGTTTTCCTTAACCATTTGCGTCTTCATTTCTCTCTTCATTCAGTGAGCATTTATGGAGAATATCATTAAGTTCCAGATACCAAATGCTGGGTGTACTGAGTTAAGAGACGCAATCCCTGGTCTCAAGAAACTTTAAATTGTGTGTGTGTCAGCATTGTGACAGAAGGGAACTGGGATGATTGTCCTAAAAGTGCCCTCGTGGAGGTAAACACAGGTCATCCAGGAGCATTGAAGAAGGCCTCTTTCCCAGACTTGGGGACCCAGAGAAAGTTTCCTTGAGAGATTTATAAAAGGAGGTTTATAAGTATGTTAACATCATAGCCCTTGAGCACAAACTTAACAGATTTTTCTGGCAACCAAAGCAAAAGGAGAAAATAGGATCTGTTCCATAGTAATCTAGCATCAAATAAGACCTGATTTTTCCATTACTAACATCTAAGATCATATATATCTATACTGAAGGAGCATTGTCTATCATGGATGGTATCTTCCAGAATGGACTTTCAGACAATGCAAACCTTCCTGAAGTGCCTGTGGCTATAGCAGCCCGCACTAGAGCTAAGAGTCGTGTGCTAGAATGTCTTCCAGTGAGCACATTTAAACAGGGAATCAAACCCATCGGAGTCTCCTTACATGACTTTTCAATTCTCCAACTTGGTTCAGTTTTGGAACCAGAAGAACATAGGCATAGGCTGTGAGGAAATAAGGAAAAAAGGAAATTAACGGGGAACCTATATTTTAAGAGCCTACTATGTGCCAGGCCCTGCAGAAAGCACTCCATCCACATTAACTCATTCAGCACTCCCAACTGTTCAAAGCAAACGTAACCCCCTTTACAAGGGATAAATCAAGACTTAGAGAGGTTAAGGGGCTTTCCAAAGTCACAAAGCAGCCCATCTTGAGACAGTCCATCTTTGTAAGTTAGCTACCTGCAGCTTACCCATCCCATTCATTCTAGATTTCCTGGAGCTGCTTGCTCAGTTGTTTGGTCTAAACCCCTTATTTGACAGAAGAGGAAACTGAGGCAGACTGAAGGCAAGTGACTTAGACCAGGTCTGGGACCAGAGCCCCATCTTCCTGACTCCCAGGCAGACACCTTCTCACTGACATCTTTTTCCCCAGAATCCAGCAGAAGAGCTCATTCTTCCTAGTGGAGCAGCAGCCAGTCAAGCTCTAGAGCTCCCAAGATTCCTGCTAACGACTGTTTCCCTGTGAAAAGAGCAGATGAGGGCCCCTCTGCCTTTTGCCTGGCTTCCACCTCAAGGGCACCGCCACTTCAGTACAGCTCTGAGCCCCACACACAGAAGTCCCCAAAGGGTGGACACATCCTGGACCCCATCTGAAGGGATACAGTGGAGAAGAAGAGTCTAAAGGGCTCTGCAAACCATTCTGCCTCCTAGAGATTAATGAGTCCGCTCCCATGCATCCCATCCATGTTTGATTAGAGCCATCTCCACCACGTGCAGGGAAGCCAAGGGAAGGGAGAGGGGAAATCCTTTCGCCAGCGGCCTCTGCAGATGCGTTTTCCTTTCTGTCCACTCTTTCCTTGACGTCTCATAGTTCATGTGCAAATAATAATTAATGGCCTTCTTAAAGCCCAAATGAGAGACTTAGCAAAATTCTTCATTAGTTGCAAATTATCATAGGAAGAATGCCATCACGGGGCCATTGAAGGAGATGGCCCTGGACTGGGAAGTTGTCAGCCAGCATCTGAGGCTGGAGTGTAGGCACAGGTAGCAGCACCCACCTGCAGAGGAGGCCTCCCCCTAACTCTCCAGCAGGTCCAGTCATGGCCCCATGGTCACCTCGGACCACTGCAGCTGGGTCAACGCAGGGTCAGGCTGAGGAGGAGGTCTAGTCTCTATGGTTTGGTCATTTCCAGCTCTCTTTCCTTTGATTTGTTAGTCAATCAGCTTCCCCCAAAGGAACTCAAGGTTTGGCTTAGATAATTGTAAAAGAATAAGTAACTCCACTTACTCTTCTCTGTTTCGCCAATGAGAAATTTCTACATATATGCATGTATATATCCACGGGTACACACGAATCTCACGGCTGTCCCCTCACTGCTGAATGAAAATAGGAAACAGAAAATACCTGTGTCACTGGGCACAGTGGTCCACACCTACAATCCTAGCACTTTGAGAGGCCGAGGTGGGCGGATTGTCTTAACCCAGGAGTTCGAGACCAGCCGGGGCAACATGGGGAAACCTCATCTCTACAAAAAATTAAATTAAAAATTAGCCAGGTGTGGCGGCGCACACTTATAGTCCCAGCTGCCGGGGATGCTGAGGTGGAAGGATGCTGAGCCCAGGAGATCGAGGCCGCCATGAGCTGTGATCATCATAATTGCGCCACTGCACTCCAGCCTGGTTGACAGTGTGAGACCCCACCTCAAAAAAGAAAGAAAATACCTGTGGCCTCCTCAACCCAGCTGAACTGACCCATTAACCGCCAGAAGGCAGCACCATTTTCAGGGTCTTTTAGAGCCCTCTTCCCCAGAGAGGACAGCACAGTGTCAGGGATACATTAAGCATATTTTAAGTACAGGATTGTTCTAAAATTTGGAAAACTTAAGACCTATGGCACGCTGCTCCTGACTTTTCCCTTCTCCTTTGTCTGTAAGAGTCAACAACTGTGTAACTCCTGACCAGAGGCAAAGGAGCCTGGATTTTCACTCAGCTAGTCTGTTCTTGACCCTTTGCCTCTGACCCCTGGCCCTTGGCCCCCAACCTGTACCCCACACTCCCCATCGCCAATGGCTGGAGAAGGATAATTATCATATCAAGGCTGATCGCCCAAGTAGACCTTTTATGAAGTGATGTTTGTTCACCCAGGCTCATTGAAATCGTTCGATTTGATCATGTTCTTGAGGTTGTATCTATCTCCTTCCCATTTCAAGAGGCAGCTGTTGATCTTGGTTATAATAGCCTGGTGATTTCTAACAAGTTCCTTTCCCCTCTGCAGATGGCCTTTCTCAATCACATAACTGAACAAGCGAGACTCGATGCCCCCCCCACTCAAGCCCTCTTTGTAAATAAAACCCACCTGCTCCCTTCTCTCCCTCTCCCTCACTCCTTAGGCTCCTCTTAACCCTTCAAGACCCGGACTCTAGGTAGACTTTCCCCAGCTAACCTTCCAGTGTGTTGACCAAGACAACTGGCCGCAGTGCTGAGCAAGCATGCACTGCTAGTGCAAATTCAATAGACTGGTGGTATTTTTGCACGCGAATTTTTTTTTTTTTAAGCAGGCTGAGTAAACCAGGACATGAAGTTATTCAGAGGGACAGGATGGAGAAATCAGACGGCTGTGAGCTTGATTATGAGACAGGCTGCCTGCAGAGAGACTCAACTGAACTTACCTCCGCAGATGTCCAAGTCTCCCGAAGCAGCCAGACTCACCCCAGCCCCGAAGCTTCTCTCCAGAAACCCTCATTCAGATCCTACCAGGTAGAAAGCAACTGTGCTTCAGTAGCTCAACTGAGAGCCCCCTTTGTTCAACCCATAAGAGAAGGGTTTACTGAGCAAATTAAAATTCTAAATGGGATCATAGGGTATGCACGGAACCCCCTGAGAGAAGAAACTATTTTCAGGGTAAGAGAAGAGAATTGGACTAGGAAATAGAGTCTAGGGTTCTACCCTCAGTCCTACTATTATTGACCTGTAGTATGGCCTGGAATGGAGACTAGGAACTAGTTTTCACAATAAGGAAAAGGTGTCTAAGGCCAGCACTCTCTGGGCTTCTGATATAGTCAAAATAGGTATAATCATTCAAAATCCTCTCTGTTCCTCTTCCCACCAGCTTTTCCATCAACATTCTACCTGAACACGCTCCCAAGACCAACTAAAATTCCATGCCAACTGTCTTTCAGTCAATCACAAGCATTTATTGAAGCCCCTCTCCCTGCCAGGCACTGTTCTAAAGATAGAACTGTGGAAAACAAACAAAACACAGGTAAAGATCCTGCTTGCTTGGAGCATACATTCTAGTGGAAAGAGATAGCACATGAACAATTGCACACACACATGCATATATATATGACCACGTGTGCATATACGAAGGGGGACCCCAAAAAGCCAGAATTTATTTATAAAAAATTGTGTATTTATTCTTACATGTTTAAACTTCAGTCACCTTCAAAGTACTCTCCATTTAATGCAATACAACTATCAAGATGCTTTTTCCACTGCTCTAAACAGTTTCTGAGCCCATCAATTTTGATGCCTTTTAGTGCCTGTGCCATTTTTTGTTTCACCTCTTCCACATCAGCAAAATATTTCCTTTTAAGGACATTTTTTTATCTGGGGAGACAAAAAAGTCACTCGGGGAGATCTGGTGAATAGGAAGAGTGGGACATGGGGGTCATGCCTTTTTTGGTCAATAACTGCTGAACACTCAGCATGGTGTATGCAGGTGCATTGTCATGGTAGAAGAACAATCACCTGTTTGCCCCAACTTGGGACATTTCTTCCACAACACAGCCTCTCACAATAATATTGCTGGACACAGATGCTGACGGGTTCCCAGAACACTTACCTAGTAGAGGAAGCCTGTACTACCAGGGGCCCGCCCTCCAAAAGATAATTCTGACTTTTGGGGGGTCCCCCATGTAGTCTGTGGAAAGGTGGTAAGTGGTTTGGAAAAGCAAAGTGTTAGGAAATAGGAAGTCTTGAAGTAGGAGGCAAGGCGAAGGATGCCCTGGAGGGAAGGTTTATTTAATTAGCTGACATTGGAGCAGGGACCTAAAGAATTGAGGGAGTTTTCGCCACACCCTCTCCAACAGCTATTATTTTTTGAGTTATTGATCATTGCCATTCTGACGGGAGTTAGGTGGTATTTCAGTGTGGTTTTGATTTGCATCTCCCTGATGATTAGTGAGGTTGAGCATTTCTTCATGTGTCTATTGGCTGCTCAGATGTCTTCCTTTGTGAAGTGTCTGTTCATATCTTTTGCCCATTTTATAATAGGGTTGTTTGTTTTTTTTCTTTTCAGCACGTTTGAGTTCCTTGTAGATCCAAGATGTTAAGCCTTTGTCAGACCTGGAGTTGGCAAATACTTTTTTCCAGTCTGTAGGCTGTCTTCCTGCTCTCTTGATGGTTTCTTTGGCTTTGCAGAAGCTTGTCAGTATAATGAGGTCCCACTTGTCTATCTTATCCCTTATGGCCTGTGGGTTTCAAGTTTTGTTCAGGAATTGGATGCCAGTTCCAATTTCCATGAGGTGGAAAGCAGTGTAGCGATTCCTAAAAGCTCTAAACATCAACCTCCCGTATGACCCGCAGTCCCTCTACTGGGAATATACCCTGAAGAACTCAAATCACTCTATAAAAAAGATACCTGCACACAAATGTTTATCACAGCATTGTTCACAATAGCAAGAACCTGGAACCAACCACGCTGTCCATCAAAAGAGGACTGGATTAAGAAAATGTGGTAAATATACATGATGGAATACTATGCAGCCATAAAAAAGAACAAAATCATGAATTTCACAGCAACCTGGATGGAGCTAGAGTCTATAATACTGAGTGACCTCTCACAGAAACAAAGATCTGAGTATCACATATTCTCACTCATATAGTGGACCTTGATCATCCAACGCACTACCATAAGAAAATGACTGACAGTGGTGGGAAACTATGGGGGGATGGGACTAATGGTAGTAAACATCTGTCTGGGGACGGGGAGACACCTGTTATCAACAAGGGGACCTGAATAAAGCATATTTGTATACCTAACCCTTAACTGTACCCCACAATATCAAAATTAAAAATATTGATTAGAAAAAAAAGAATTGAGGGAGTAATCATGACTAGGAGAAGAGTGTCCTAGACAGATGGAACAGTCACTGCAAAGACCCTGAGGTGAGAGCCAGCTGGGGTATGCAGGGAATAGCCAGTAGGTCCCTGTGGTTGGAGCAGAGTGGATGGGGGAGGGTATTTGGAGAAGAGGTCAGAAAGGTAATGGGGCCAGACCATGAGGCCTTATATGGAGGATTTACATGAAGAACTTATAAAGGCTGGGTCCCACTTTAAAGAGATTGCATAACATTTCTTTGTTTAAGCAAAATTTTATAATTTAGATTATTTGATTCATTTAGATGAGTCTCCCTTAAAGCCTCCCAATTAATTCAAATGGAAAGAGTTTTGTGCCAGATGGATGAAGAGATGCAAGAAAACGCACAGTGCAATTTGAACAGACTAATAACTGGGGAGAAAATGTAACAATCCTTGTGCAAACCATGTGGGCCAAGAGAGGCTGCCTGACATGTGGATGGGGACCTAGTCGTTTTCCTCTCCGGGTTCCATTCCACATGAAGGGGAGAGGAGCTGATAAAGGACCTGGACTGGACAGGTGGGACAATTAACATGGAATCAGAGGGTGGCTGGTTCAGGGACTCTGGTGGACAGATCCCCCAAGATGATGTTCAGTTGGGTGCAGACAGCCAAGAGCAAGGGCAGTCCTGACCCAAAGCAGAGGAAGTAGAGGGGAAAAGCCTTTCCTTCTCCTGGGTCTACAAATACGGAGCACAGCATCTGCACCAAAGGTGAAAGGCAGGATGCCAACCAGGCGGGAAATGTTCTAAAGAAGAAGGATGAACGAGGGAATTCCTGGAAGAAAATGACTGGATTCCAAGTCTGTGCAAACTGAATTTCTAGCAGGATACGGCAACTAGGAGTAACCTAATCAGCAGGCACACGTCATACCCAGAGTCCCGCACCTGCCACTGGAATCCCACATTCGCATGCTTAAGGGTTTGTAGTCCCCGCCTGACCACAGTGGGTGGGACAAGGAGAGAAGAAAGGGGAGTGTCTCCGGGGCAGCAGCCCCCAAGGGTGGAAGTCAGAGGGCTTGCAGGCCTAACAGAACCCTGAGGGATTCACTGGTGGGAGATTCCTGTTCGGGGGCGCCCGTGGGAATATCCATCTTGCTGCCAGAACTCAATCACTCGATCAATCACATTGATGGCAGAAGGAGGTAGCACCCCCTTGAGTCTTCCCACTGTCCTGCCACTGCCAGATTTCATTCTAAAGTTGTGAATACTTGAGTCCACATGGAAATGCCCAGGACCTGGCCCTGGGCTGAGCCCTCCTGGGGAAGTGCCCCTAGGCCTACTCTCTGAGTGGGGTGGATGAATCCTCCGAGATGTTGGACGGGTCTGGGTGATACGGACTTCCTAGTCCTACCAGCCTATGTCCAGAGAGGAATGAGGCTCACAAACCTAGCTCAGTCCCAAATTCCCACCTGCAGCAGGGCCCCAACAGCATAGTTGCATGCACAAACACTCCTCAGACCACCTGTGCTCTTTCTAGATCTTTCTTCTTTAAAACTGTCTTGGGGTTGCACATCAAGATGCAGGAGGGTGAACTTGAGGGGGCAGGCCAGGGGTCATCACGATCATCACCTGGGACCCCTGAACCATTTACAGTTGTCAAAAAGGTCAAGTCTCCTCCCTTTGGAAGAGAAGATTATTTAAGTAACTCCCATCACCACCAGGTGCTCCGGGTAGAAATACTATAAATCTGCTTCCCAGAGGAAGGCATTTTAGCACAGATTCCTAGTGTCACTGCGGCCTCACATTCAGCCAGCTTTCTAACAAAACAAGAATTAAGAGTAATTTCAGGTTTCTGGGGGCCCCCACAAAAGGCCTTTTATCTTCCACTAAGGATAAAAGTGAAGGACGGACAAGGCCAGCTGGTGTCATCCCACAAGGATTTGTTTGGCCAACCAGGCTGGACTCTGAGTTTTAAATAGAGCAGGGTGAAAGCAGCAGCCTTCATCTTAAATTGTAATCTCCTTCTTGTGTGTTGGTGGATAGGGAGGGTCAATCCACTGTGGCGGCCTAGGAAAAAATCAAGGGAGAGTTGTTCCCCAAAGCTTCTCTTCTGGTTGCAAGAGCTTCATACTGAATCAATGGTCGCCATGGATGTTGTGCAAAAATCCCCTCATGCAGACATGTTTGATGAGAATTAGTCACTTTTTGCCTGGGTGGTCCACCCATAGGAGACTCCGTGACCTCTAACTGCTGGCAGTATCCAAATCAAGGTGGCAACTCGAGTGTGTCCTCCCCCAAGGAGGGAGGCCAGGCAAAGGGTGGGTCATTGCTCCACATGGCCCTAGGGGCTGGCTGACCAAGAAATGCTGTCTTGAAGGACAGGGAAGTGGCCAGAGCATTAAGTTCCTCGCCCAGAGTGAACTCCACAAAGCAAACAAAAACTGGAGCAACCAAGCAGGGTGGTGGTGTTTACTGAAAGGGAGATGAATTCTGTCTCCTTCCGAGTCATTTTGCACCAGGCCAGCGAGTTCAGACTTAGCTGGCAGTCATCAGATCACAGAATCTCATCATGGAAGGAAGCTTAGAGAGCAGAGCCTCTGGCCTCTCCCTTTGTAGATGAGGACATCAGAGTCCAGGAGGGTAAGTGCTTTGCTAACAGTCATGCGGGGCTCTCAGAGCCTTCCCTGTGCACACAGGACCCTTCTCCCCTTCCTGCTCCTGGAGGGGCAGCTCCAATTACTCTTGGCAACAGGTCATCTGCCAGCACATACGGCATCCTTTGTGCAAATTAGGGAACAATGCCCCCTCCTCGGGGCAGGTGCACAGATGGATGAGTTAAGTGTGGCTGGATTCAAGCTTGTTTGCCTTGCTGACCCGATGACCCCGAGCAGAACACAACCTCATGGAGTTACACACATCCCATGTTCCAGCCTGTGTCTGTGTATGTCTGGCCCACAGGCTACCTGGTCTCTCTCCTTGTAACCCCAGCCCCAGTACAAGGTCCACTCAGCTTTCTCTCCCACCACCTCCCTTTGCCAATGGGCCAGCATCCCCCTGTCTTCCTCCAACCTATGGATGATTTCAGCCCTGTTACCCATTATTCATTCTCCAACACTCTGAGGTCCAACTGCCTGGGACGGAGAGCTTGGTCTCAGAACTCATCTATAGAGCAGGAGTTGGCAAACCATGGCCCATGAGCCAAATTTGACCTGTTCCTGTGTCTTAATAAAGTTTTATTGGAACACATCCATGCCCAGTCACTGACATATTTTGCCTATGACTGCTTATGACCTACAGCAGCAGAGCTGGTAGTTGCCACTCTGAGGACACAACCCACAAAGCCTATAATTTTTACAACCCGCCCATTACAGAGAAAGCATGCCCATCCCTGACCTAAGGCAATCTTACAGAGGCTCAGAGTTCAGTGACTTGGCTAATGTCACCAGCTGATGGGTCAGCATTTGAACATGGGTCCCCTGACACTCTGTCCAGGGTTGCATACCCCAGACTTCTGAGGAAGTAAAATGACTTTAATATGTCATCCAAGCCTATAATCCCGCGCCTTTGGGAGGCTGAGGTGAGTGGATTGCCTGAGCCGCGGGTTCCAGACCCGCCTGGGCAGCAAGACCTCATCTCTACAATAAATCAAAAAATCAGCCGGGCGTGGTAGCACATGCCTGTAATTCCGGCTACTCAGAAGGCTGAGGAGGAAGGATCGCCGGAGCCCAGCAGGTCGAGGCTGCGGTGGCCAGGAGCGGCTACTGCACTCCAGTCTGGGCGACAGAGTGAGACTCCAAGTCAAAAAAAAAATGTCATCTGACTCTCATCTCATTGCCAGCCTTTTTCTATATGGAAAAGAACGCAAAAGAAACACGGTTCTGCACAGAAAGCATTGAGGTGGCTCAGAACACACACCCAAAGCTGACTCTGGGAGCCTAGGGCTCCCTCCCAGCAGGGGGCGCCTGAGAGCCAAAGGCAGCAAAGCCTGACCTGCTTTCACCCAGTCACCCCACGCCAGCCCGCCACCCCTAGGTGCTGACATTGTCCAGCTCAGCTCCATCTAATCGGTGCTTCCTAGCCTCAGTTTCAAGCTGGTGCTCTTGCTCTGGCAGCACACCCCCTCCTTCACGCGTGGAGAGGGCAGGCCGTCCAGTGGACTCCAGAGAGCATGACATTTGAATGTTCCATAGCCACCACCCCCAGTGCCTCACAGATCAAATCAACTCTGATTTACAAATACGAGGAAGTTTCCTTTTCCTCTCTTTCTTCCTGCCCACTCAACTCCACTCGGCAATGCTTGCAAGAAAGAACACAGCCCAGGGGCCTGATCACAGTTGTGTTTTCTTGTCTGCCACGGGGAATCCACGAAAGTGTCTCAGGACTCAGAAGGGAGGAGGAAGGATGACTCTCCAAGGACGGAGCACAACGCAGCACCTCCCACTGCCAAGAGGAACAGGTGCCCGAGCAGGAGCTGAGGAGTCACGGAGGCTAGGACAGTGTGCCCACCGGGCAAAGGGCGTGGCCGAGTACCACTGCATGCCTGGCATGTGTCAGGGTGTCCCATTTCATCCTGATACCACTCCTTAGAGGCAGGGACCGCTGCCTTCATTTCACAGATGAGAAGACTGAAGTTCAGACAGGACGTGATCATCCAGTTAGCAAACGGTAGATCTGAAACCCAGATCTGCTGGATTCCCAAATTTAGGCACTGCCCTCTTAGCCCCAAGGCAGGAGCCACCCAGGTTCAAGCCAGTGGAGTCCTAGCTAGTCAGTCTAGTCTCTTTCCTGGAAAGGCTGTCTTCATGGCAAAGCCATTCCCAGCAAGGTTATTATCGATGCCAGCAAAAGCAGGATGGAAAACCCCGAAGTGGAATGCCCACCCCACCCTCTCTCTGCCCCACCAGAAAGGTCTCAGGCAGAGGCCCATAGTCAGTCAGCATCTTCCTTCTGCTTCTCCCTCCCTTCTCACAAGTCCACACTGCACTTGATTTAATGAAGCTGCTTACAGAAACCGTTTCCCACTGCCCTGTAGACACCCTTGTAAAGACCATCGTCCTGCACCTGGACAGTCTGTTACCACTGACCCTCACAAGTGCAGAAGAGGGAACAGGAGGGCACAACAATGAAGCCCAGGTCAACCGGCACCCTCAGGGAACTGGCCGCCTTCATCTGGGCAGCCACAGATCAGCACAGGCAAGGCACACACATGGCAGCTCACTTCAGAACAGCAGCCTGGCATGACAATTAAAGCACAGAACCTGGAACCAGCCTACTGGGTCTGTGTCTGAGCACTGCCACTCACCCTCTGTAACAACTTAGGCAAGATAGTAATGTCCCCATGCCTCAGTATACTCGTCTGTAGAATGGGGCTGCAGCACCAGTCTCACTGTGTCCCAGTGGGGATTAAATGAGTTAATATTCCTACAACTTTGGAACTGCATCTGACACGTGGTAAGAGCTATGTGAGCATGTGTTAAATTGTAAATAAACACATTTTAAAATGGCCACATTTGATTTGGTTTTCAGTAACGCTATCAAAATCCTCCTAAAATGTTTGGTCCCATTTGCCTGCTCAGGAAGGTACGGCACACCATCATTTCCCACTCAGATGGAACGTGGCAAATATGTCTGGCTAACTGACACCCTGCACAGCCCTGATTCTATAAACAACATTGCAACGATTTCAAGACCCTTCTTATTTCCTCACTTGCTTTAACGTAAAAGGTATAATGATAAGGTCATCCAGTTGGGTCTTTAGAAAACACATCAGGGGAACCCCTCGGGTCCCCTCCTCTCTGGGAGCTTTTCTGTCCTCTCAATAAATCCTGCTTTAAAAAAAAAGAAAGAAAACACACGAGACCTTAAGATTCAAGGTGGTCATCCTGATGGTGGGGGGAGAGGTGGGAGAGGGCTCACTCCCATTGTTCAGAGTATCAGAGGCACACCTTGAGGCCAGGAATGTGTTGGGCAAGAAAACCTGGCCCACCGCGTAGTCAACCTCAGTAGGCCTCTGTCCTTCTCTGTCGCTCTGGGTCTGTCTCTGCTCTTGCAGACTCTTTAGATTTGACAAAGACTTTAGGCATCATGTAACAGTACTTTGTAGGTGAGGTACCCAAGGTTGAACATGGTGATAAGATTTCCCTAAAGCCCAAAGCGAGTAACTAGAAATCAGCCATTCCACCATGTAAGCCCACCACAGAGAATGCCACCCACCTCATTTACTAGTTTTGGTTCCAAATGACTTTGACTTTTCCTTAAAAAAACGTAATCCATCTCTAAAAGATGAATATCTACCCCCACCGAGACTCTTTAAAAGAATGAGCAACAATTTATGAATGTGTTTACTCGTATTGCCATGGAATATGTGACCAGTCCCAGCCTAGTCAGGAATAGCAGCCCAATTTAAACTCACTTCACAGGTTCGAAAATGCTGGTGAAGGATTTCTCCAGTCAGCAAGCTACACTGGGCTTTGTCCTTCTATGAGTAAGAGAAAGTCTATGTCTTGTACAAGCATAGGTAGTCCGTGGCTGGGAACTAGAGACAAGCACAACTGCATGTGTGCGCGTGCACACACGTGCACACACACAAGACCCTTTTGGTCTTAAAGTCATAGCAGGTGGACCATCAGATCCTGAGAGTCCAGGGATGAGCAGGCAACCAGCACTTGAAGGTTACCCCAGGGCTCCTGGGTGGGCCCCTCAGTAAGTAGGTAAGTTATGGACAGAGTTTGGGGATGGCCAGAAGTGTCCATCCTGGCAGGCCAGGGACTAGCATCAGGAAGGTCTGGTGGAGACAGCAGGCCCCGTTAGGGCCTAAGCATCCCAATCAGGGCTTGTTTTCTGGAGGGACCAGCAAGTGCAGAGTTTAACCCAGTCCTAGGAAACCTGTGCTGCCAAGCAGGTTACAAAGGCAGGGCCTGGAGGGTCAGGAACGAAGATGATGACACTGTTTGGTTTGATCTCCATGTGTGGCAGAGGCCCAGCTGTGAAGACCACCACGAGGTCAGCGTGGGACCTGCAGCACTACTCGCTCAATGCCCAGCCCCCTGAGCTCCTGATCAGACATCCCCAGGCCCCACTGAGGTCTCAGTTGGGTCTTTAACCTGGTCCTCATGGTCCTGTTGCACTGACAAGAGGACAGCAGAGGCAGAGTTGGGCAGAAAGTGATGTCTGGGTTCTTGGCTGAGCATGATTTTCCCATGCTGGAAGTTTCCCCAGCAAGAAAAGAAGCATCCCTGTGTGGTTTCCGACTTGGCTGAGCATGATTTTCCCATGCTGGAAGCTTCCCCAGCAAGAAAAGAAGCATCCCTGTGTGGTTTCCGACTTGCAGATAGATGCATGCCCCAGATCGGGAATCCTCAGGGGGCTGGTAGCAAAAAAAGCTAATTTTATCCACTTTGCTGACTCCGAGGTAAAAGCACAGTGAGTCTCTACTGCATGTGGTTGCAGCCTCCCCACAATAACTTTAAAAATAACTTAGGCCGGGCTTGGTGCCTCAGCCTGTAATCCCAGAACTTTGGGAAGTCGAGGCAAGTGGATTGCCCGAGCCCGCGGGTTCAAGACCAGCCCAGGCAACTTGGTGAGGCCTCATCTCTACAATATATCAAAAATTAGCCAGGAGTGATAATGCGCGCCTGTAATTCTGGCGCTTCCGGCTACTTGGATGGCTGAGGCGGAAGGATTGCTGGAGCCCAGCAAGTCGACGCTGGAGTGGCTGTGAGCATGCCACTGCACTCCAGCCTGGGTGACAGAATGAGACTCCAACTGAAAAAAATAAAATAACTAAAAACCTCTCTTTGGCAGCCCCTACCAATCTTGTCCTGATTCCTGTCCTGTTTCTCTCCCATTGTCAGTTCCCTCAACCTCAGTCTCACTGTCTTGACCTAAAGGACTTAATTTGCAATGCACACCACTAAGTTAACTTTAAGATAGCAACATTTTACTCTTCCCAGTTCTGTTTACTGTAAGTCCCCAACACACAAAAGAGTTCTATTCCAAGAGTGCATTCATAAGTCCAATTTGTTCTAAGTTCAACAAAATTACCCTAGGTACCCAACTAACACAATCAGCTATATAATACTGTATTATAATCATTTTATAATACTTTTCATACAAAAAGTACATAAGAAACAAACAGTACTGTGAAGTACGCAAAAGCACAACCACTTGTAGGAGATGCATGTGGCAATGTATACCAGATACGTAAACACACACGATTGGACATGCAAACATACATTTGCATCTTTGCAAGTTTGCAACTTGAAGGTTTGTATATAGGGGACTTACTGCAGTTATTTTTGAGAGGATCACAGAAAACAGGAATCATCTCAACCAAAGGAATGAATACTTAGTGGTAGAATTGTGATACTTGGATGGTGAGGTGTTTTAAGGCAGAGTAAGCTGCCCAGTACCCATACCTCCTTCATAATGGCACTTCAATTTCCTTTTGAGAAATTTTATCTCCCCCATTGTGTAACCCAAGGTCTTACCTCCTATTAGGAATACAAGACATGACACATCCTTCCTCTGCCATCCAAAGCAGGCACAAGTCCCACTTCAGCCTGCTGGAAGATGGTTGGCAGCCATTCATCACAAAGGCAGCAGCATGCTGACACTGTCGATCCCGCCCCACATCCCTCAGATATCCCCTGGTCCCTGCCCTTACCCCTCTAGTTCTCTCATGCCCCATGACTCTGTTGGTCCCCTTCTCCCATAGCTTTCCAGTAAAGTATTTGTTAAAGCTAAATGATCTTGCTGTTTGCAAAGAGCATTGATTCCCAAGTGGATGCCATGACCACCTCTACCCAGAGTATGGCCAGCAGTGGCCGGGCAGAGAGCTAGATGGCTCACTGTCCCCCTCCATGCTGAGGCCGGAATGCAATCCACCATGGCGATCACCACCATGAACACAGGTTATTAACACATGTGCAACCAGAAACAAGAGCCAGTGGAGGGGACAAATTGGGGGGCCAGAAAATGACATCTGTCACCCAATGGGAACCGGATGGTCATTTACAGTCCTGAAAGCCAGGCTGACAGTGGGAACACCCTTTCAACTGCCAGTCTTTCATGCTCCCTCCTGCCTCCTGCCATGGGCATATACTCAGATGTGTATATGAACACATGCAAGCCCACACATGTGCACACATGCATGCATATGTTCACACACATGTATACACTTGGCCAGCAGGCATTCTCTTAGTCCTCTCTGGGACAATCTCTCTGGAAAAATATGGCAGGCCCTGCGTCCTGGTGGGGGCTGGGCAGCAAAGGGAGGAAGAAAGAAAGAAGGCGTGGAGGGAGAGGGGGAAAAATCTGTGTTTTTTTAGATGCCGACCTCAAAACACTCATAACTGTCTTCCTTCCCTGGTGGGACCCAAAAGGCCAGGTCCCTTCCTTCCCAGGTCCAATTCCCTCCTAGCCTCAAATAAGCCAGGAGTCTCAAGGAGACATAGCACTCCACTCTATGTAAGCCTAACAGGGCCACCCAGGAAGGCTGAAAACAAAAAACACAGTCGAGGGGGAATGCCAAACTGTCACTCACTCCACCATCCCATCTACTGCATGCTCTTCCAGTCCAGGAACAACAGGCCTTTGTGCTGATTGGGGAGGGGAGGGGGGAGGGAATACAACCACCCAGTAAGCTCAGCATAGCCAGGACCCTCAGACCAAGTGCCAAACCAGCTTCTAACAGAGCTCCATCCACTCAATGTGGACACATGGGTGAGACCTGTGAGTGCACACATATGCACCCACACACATACACACACAGGCACACACCTTCCCCATGCCCACTGGGAACCAGGTAAGCAGCCAACAGGTAGTGTGAACCAAGAACAAAATGGCAAAAGCACACAGACGTGAGGCAGAGGCAATTTGCTTCCTAATACGTTTATTGGAGCCTTGGTTAAGCGTGGATGCAGGTCAGGAGCCTGGCAGAGCCCAGCCAGCCCAACTGCAGCAGGGCACTGGGGGCCGATGTCCTTTTCTCCCCATTATAGACAACATTATTAAAAAAAATAAACTTTACAATAATACATTTTCGCTCATCTGTTGGGGTATTATTCTGATAGTTTTGTTTCTTTAAAAAAGGAAACAAAGGGAAACCACACGATATATGTATATGGATGTGTATATACATATATGTTGAGAGAGGAGCCTTGGTATGTACATACAGTTGGCGTATGTCTCGGAAAGGGTGGGGGGAGTGGAAAAGGGGAAGAGGGAGAATAGAGAAGGAGAGAGCTCGAGAGACCAGAGTGTGTGGTAGAGACACGTCCAACAGTGGTCCCTCCTGCCCCTCGTAGCGGCCCCTCTCCCCAAAGGGAAACCTGCCAAATGGACCCACGAGAAACCAAAAAAGCCAACAAAGTATCATTTCTCTTTGACTTCAAAATTCCTGCCACCAAGGACGAAGAAGCACCCTGGGGCTGGGGCCCAGGCTTTGCTCCCTCCCTGCAAGGGGACGTCCCAGGTGGACTGAGCTCCCAAGCCCTCCGGGAGCAGGCCCCCAGAACCCTACTCTGTGCTATAGTCAGGGGGAGCCCTGTGAAGTGCCACCCCCCTCCACCAGCATCTGTGGTGGTTCCCACATCAGATGCAGACCCACCCTGCCCACCTGAGGGCAGAGGGAAGGCAAAACCATCTCCATCCTTGATGCCAAGAGGAGGGGGCTGCAGGTAGACCGCCTCCCGTGGCCAGCCCCACTGCCCTGCTGACCGATGCCCTCTGCCAGCCTCTAGCAGGTCCCCAGAGTGGGCAGCTTGAGAAGGCAGCCACATCATCCTGCCCCCAGCCTGCCTCAGGCACGAGTCCCTTCAGCTGCAGGGCTCCCATCTTGGTCTCTGCTTCAGAAGGGTCCAGAGAGGAAAACACCAGGAGAAAGTGAAGGGCATTTCTACAGCCCCATGCCCTCCTCGGCGCTGGGGCTTCCCTTGCCAGAAGACCCTTGGGCCAGCTCTCAGGCTGCCCGCCTGCTTGTCTGTTTGGTTTAGAAAAATTTCTCCAGAGAAGAAACCTGGGAAGAGATAGGTTCAGCGACAAAGTGGGAAAAACAATTTTTTTTGCAAGGTGTGTGTGTGTGTGTCTGTGTGTGTTTCCATTTTGTCAGGCGGGTGTTCTTGTCCATGTAGCTTTCAGAAATCTTCCGACACGGTTCCTGGTGCCTACAAGGCCAGTTTCAGCATCAGGAAAGAGAGCACGGTCAAGGCAGCCGACGGTCTGGCTCTGCTGAGGCCTGAGTTAGGTTTGATCACCTTGTTACTGCTCCCTGGGATGATGTTTGTCGTGAGCTGAGGCCACAGCAGAAGGAGACATAGCAACAAAAAGAACAACAATAAAAAATCAGCAGGCCTGAGATCAAAGGAAAGGACCAGGAACTGGACCCTTGAGTCCCCTCCCCCTCTATCCACCCAGAGGACTCTCTCTTGCACTCTGAAGGCAGCGCCAGGTTTCCATGGGGCTGGGCTGGGCAAGAACAAGAGGGAATGCTCTGTCACTCTAGCCCAGAGCCCTCGGGTTTGAGGGCTGTGGTCCTCAGGAAAACGGACTGCTCCTTCCAGCAGCAGGGCTGAGGATCTGTGTCCCAAGGAAGAAGGAAGTGTGGTAAAGATCTCACTAGAAGCTCCAGGGACCACAAGGCCCTGCCTCTTGAGAGGAGAGGAGAGGAGAAGGAACCCACACTCTCCCTGTTGCTAAATTTGTTCTAATCCCCTCTCTTCCTGCAGAAGCCTACCTGCACATCTCTGTCTGAGCTTCTCTCTCCTTCTGAAGAATCTTACGCTGCCTTTTCTTTTCACCTACGTAATCACTATACACATACTACTATGCTGAAGGTTCCTTCAAAGAAGGGGCTGTGTCTTTTTCTACCTATGTAGCTCCTAAATATCACAAACAGTGTCAAGAAGGTACTCAATACATTTATGTTAAAGAATAAGGAAGGTGTGGGAGGGCCTCTGTTCAGAGAAGTCACTGTCTCTCCTCCAAAGAGACAGCCACAAGCCCTGAATGCAGCCTTTGCACTCCCCCACCCCACCCCAGCAGAGTGAATATTCCACCCAGGTCCAGGCTGGGCCTGAAGCCCAACTGCCTCAGCCCATACAATGGGATCTGAGTCAGAGGCACACCAGGGAAATAGCCCTCTCTGAGCCCGCCTCCTGCACCCACCCCTCACTCTGCCCCTCACTCACCTCTGTGAAGCACATGCTTAACTCTTTGGAGTTGTTGGCCTTCAGTCCCTGCTCCTGTAGGAGAGAAGGTACTAGTAAGGACAGGTCACTGGGGCTTTTTCTGGTCAACCATTGTCCAGTGACTTGGATAAGGCCCTGCCATCCACTGTTGGCATCGTCAAGCACAGGGGACACAGTGAAGATACTGGCTCGACCCCACAAAGCATAAAAGGCTCCCGCCCTTCTGCCAACCTCAGCAATGAGGTCCGAGGCTCCCTGCCTGGGCTCTTGGAGAACAGAGCTCTAAATTCTAAACTTACGGCATTATGCAGTCATCAGCCACTCACATGTCTGTTTACATGCTCAGAGCGCCTCAAAGGCAGGGACCATGTCTTCTTTTCCTTGCACTGAGCACGGTCTGGCTCCTAACAGCAACTCAATACATGTCGCACTCGATGCATCCATGCATGAATGAGCGTGAATGAATGCCACCGCATAGGAATGGCCTCCAAGCATTCCTCAAAGAGCCAAAGACAGATTTACCACTTAACCTAGCAATCCCACTCCTGAGTACATACCCAAAGGAGCATAAATCATTCTACCAAAAGGATACCCGCCCTTGTATATCTATCACAGCACTATTCACAATAGCAAAAACATGAAACCAACCTAGGTGCCTACTGATGGTGGACTGGATAAAGAAAATGTGGGACATATACACCATGGAATACTATGCAGTCATTAAAAAAACAAAATCATGCCCTTTGCAGCAACATGGATGCAGGTGGAAACCATCATCCTAAGTAAATTATCCGCAAAACAGAAACCTAAATATTACATGTTCTCCCTTGTAAGTGGGTATAAACACTGAATACCCAAGTGCATAAAGATGGGAACAAGACACTGGGGACTCAAAAGGGGGAGGTAAGGAAGGGGGTAAAGGATGAAAAATTATCCAATGGGTACCATGCCTACCACTTGGGTGACAGGCTCAATAGAAGACCAAAACACATGGTCCCACAACATATCTGTGTAACAAACCCCTTGAATCTTAATAAAATAAGATAAATTTTACGTTGGCCAACTGATTTTAAAAAAAGAAATGGCCTTCTAGTGCAAGTTCCTGTTAATTTGCCATGGATGCTGGAGGACTTTATGGAAAAAGATCATGAGTGGGTTTATCTGGGCTGCGGGGGAAGAGGAAGAGGTATGATTGATTAGTGGTGTCTGCCACTGGTACATGTTAAGTAGACTTCTGGCAACTGTGCCAGGCCATTTCACCGTAAACAGATGTACTGCACCTGGGCACTTGTGGACAAGGTGAAGAATGAGAAAGGAAGTCTGGCTTGGTGATGAGTCCAGGATTCTCTACCCTGGCATGACCACCTGGATGCATGGCGAACAAGCCCTTTGTTCTCATCCTCATAATAGTGATCCATGGGAACCAGCTGGAGGATGTTATGTTTCTATCCTGGCTTCAGATGGCTTGTTCCCAAGGCACTTGTGAGGAAGCTCTGGCCGCCAGAAGCAACTGGGAAGCCCAAGAAATTATGCCTAAATCACTGCTCTTGGCCAGAAGTATCAATAATCCCTTGGACATCACAGGCAATCTACCACTCAGGGCATCTGGTCAGCTAAACGAGGTCCCAGCTGTCACACAGAGACCCCAGCCAAATGCAGAGTCATTGCCAATGGAGAAGACATGACCACAGTGATGATTAGTACAGCCAGAACGGAGGGTCCTATTTAAGACCTCAGTACCAGTGTCTCTAGTGCCAAGACAGAGCCTGACCCACCCCATAAGTGCTTTCCTCTGCAGAAGGGTGTGTGCTCTAAAGCCCTCCAGACTCAAGGCCTGGATTCTATGCCCCAGGTCTCAGTGTCATTCCAGCCAGGGCTGTGTGAGATCACTGTGGGGGACAGAACACACCCACTCTCTCAGAAGCAGTGCTGTCATCACAGTCTCCCATCTGCCCTCCCTCACTCCTTGGATAACCTTTGCCTGGTCACCTCAACCCCATCTGTGAGGTCCTATGGCCTGTCGGGGTCTTAGCTCACAACCCATTACCCACAGACACCCAGCATCACTTCCTGCTCAGGTTCAGGTGCGGCAGGCCAAGCCCCACCCCCTTGGGAGTCCTGTCTTATCCCTGTGTCCCCATCCCCCAAAAGAGCTCCTTAAATACGAGCCCACAAAGAATCTCAGAGGCAGACAGTTCCCTGGACTCAAGGTCATCACCCCATGCCACCAAAGCAACCCTCTTTGTATTTGTTTTGTATATTGGAGTTATACATAAAGTTGTTTTAAGAATAGTCTACTGCTTAAGAAAATCAAGGTCTGAGAAAAAAACTAAACTGGATGGCTTCAAGGGTGGGGTGGGGCCTGCACAACATTCTGTGGCTGTGGATGCCAGCGTTCAGCGAAGCCCCAGGCCTAGACAGACCTAGACACTCCTAGACACCTGTAGCCACCCCGGCGCTGCAGGGTCACACCCAAGGCCAGCCCTTACAGAGAAGCTGGCAGAGCACCAGGCACCAGGTGTGAGAAGATGGAATCTGAATGCTGATACTCTCTGGAGTGAGCCTGGCCTGTGACTGGATTTCACTCTTCAGAGTGAGCAGGACTTGACAGACTCGTCTTAATGAGGAGAGAGGGGAGAGGTGTCGGCAAATATCACATAGGAAAAAGGAGAGGGAAGAGGAATGAGGCAGGAGTAAGAGAGGAAACAGGTGAAGGGAGAAGCAGAGAAAAAGGAAAGGCAGCACAGGGAAGGAAGGGGAGGGGACAGAGGGGGAGGAAACGGGTAGGAGATGAGGGAATGGGGGGAAGAGGGGGAAGGGGGGGCCCTGCTCCGTCCTTTGTGCTGTCCTGACTCAGTGCCTGGACTCTTGTCCCTCCACCTGGGATGCCCTGACCCACTCCAATCCCACATCCACGTCTCCACATAGTCCATTCCCTCTGTTCTCCCAGGCTTGGCAGTGGGTGTCACCTTGCCCATGAATCCTTGGCTTCTACTCCCCTCTCCCGTCAGAGCGGTCCCCCCCTCCTCAGGACCCCACCACATCCTGCCAGTCCTGCAAGGGATGGATGTGCCAGCCACATTTTCCCTCACAACCTCTGAGTGTGCAGCCTGTCATTCCACGGGCACGAGGACCAGGGAAGTGGCCCATGCAGCCTGTTAGCCTCAGTGCCTGGGATGCAGTGATATGCAGTAGCATTTCTGTGGAATACATGAGCAAATGCACTAATGGGCTCTCAGCCCCACGCTCTGACGTCCTGGAGCCTGTGTATTGGGTATGAAACCCATCCAGGGAGCAGACAGAAAGAGGGGAAAGGGAAAGGTGACTACTGGCTGCTGAGTATGCTGCAGGCACATGGCGAGGAGTCCCTGGGGCAGCCACTCCAAACTCTTTATTTTTTGATTTTTATTTTTTGAATCGGAGTCTCACTCTATTGCCCAGGCAGGAGTGGAGTGGCATGATCTTGATTACCATATCCTCGACCTGCTGAGCTCAGGCATTCCTTCTACCTCAGTCTTCCAAGTAGCTGGAACTGCAGGTGCATGCCACCACAATCGGCTAATTTAAAAAAAAAATCGGGGCAACTTGGCGAGACCTCATCTCTACAATAAATTGAAAATGAGCCGGGCGTGGTAGCGCTCGCCTGTAGTTCCAGCTACTTGGAAGGCTGAGGCGGAAGGATCGCCAGAGCCCAGCAGGTTGAGGCTGCGGTGGCCGGGAGCGGCCACTGCACTCCAGTCTGGGTGACGGAGTGAGACTCCAACTCAAAAAAAGGAAAAAAATTATTGTAGAGACAAAGTCTTGCCAAGTTGCCCAGGTTGGTCTCAAACCACTGGGCTCAGGCAATTCTCTCACCCCTCTCTCTCCCAAAGTGCTGGGATTCCAGGTATGAGCCATCATGCCCAGTCAAATTCATTTTTAACTTTCCCCAATATATGACTGGCAGTGCCAAATGTAAGAGGAAAAACTGGCAGAAGGAAACACAGAAGGCAGAGGAGATCAGGTACTGCCTAAGCTCCCGGCACGAGGAAGGTGAGACATAGCCCTGCAAATTGGCATTGTGGGCCCAGAGTAGCTGCAGCAGAATGTCAGGGATGATAGCCGGCCATGGCCAGGAAAAGCACTAACATGGCCAGGCTTTCTCCAGTCCCCACACACCCTTCTGGTCCAGGCCCCATCGTGCAACCAAAGATCCTCTCTGCAGGCCGGGCTCGGTGGTGCAGCCTGTAATTCCAGCGCTTTGGGAGCCCAAGGCAAGTGGATTGCCTGAGCCCACGAGTTCGAGACCAGCCCAGGCAACTTGGTGAGACTTCATCTCTACAATAAATAAATAAATAATTAGCCAGGCATGGTAGTTAGTGCGCACTTGTAGTTCCAACTACTTGGAAGGCTGGGGTGGAAGGACCGCCAGAGCCCAGCAGGTCGACACTGGGGTGGCCATGAGCAAGCCACTGCACTCCAGCCTGGGTGACAGAGTGAGACTCCAACTCAAAAACAAAAACAAAAATCCTCTATACAATCTTCCTACATCTTCAACCAAAAGACATCTTCACCTCTGTACCCTCCAGGCACCGTGCATGCAGAGACACCCAGGACACCCAGGGAGGAGGCCACCAGCAGGAAAACACACAGTCTGTATTCTCAAAAGAGCAGTGAGCTGCAATAAATCAAATATACCACAGACTCTGGGTTCTTTCCTTCATCCTGAGCAGAGCACTGCTTCACGCCAGGCACTGTGCACTTGGCTACACAGGGTGACACGGGAGAGTGAGGTGCCACCCTGGCTTCCAGGGACACTGGCCTAGTAGGGGAGAGGAGAACACATCATGGCATACATGAAGCCAAGCGGGAACCCAAGGTAGGGTAGGTGGCAACTTTACCTGGGTGGAATCTGGAACGACAACCCCAAGGGGTGACATCTGAGTAAGATTCACTAGGCAGAGAGGGATGGATGAGGGAAGGAGAGGTACTATGCTCAGAGGAGCAAACAGGTGCAGGGTCAGCATTCAGCTCACCCATCTTGAGGGCCTAGTCCATTGGAAAACCTCACTCAGCTTCAGAAACAGAGGGCCTTAGGTTCAGGCCTGGTGGAGAGCTTTGGGAGGCCGAGGCAGGAGGATCTCTTGAGGCCACAAGTTTGAGACCAGCCTGGGCAATATAGTGAGACCCCCATCTCTACAAAAAATAAAAAAATTAGCCAGGCATGGTGGCGTGCACCTCAGCTACTGGAAGGCTGAGGTGGGAGGATCACTTGAGCCCAGGAGTTTAAGGCTACAGTGAGCTATGACCACATCACTGCACTCCAGCCTGGGTGACAGAGAGAAACCCCACCTCTTAAAAAAGAAAACGGGGGGGGGGGGGAGTGGAGGGAGAGAAAAGGAAGGGAGGCCTTAGATAAATATCCAATACTGACCTGCATCTCCCTGCTCTAGAGACCAGTGGGATGGAAGGAAGTAGGAGGAAAGACAAGGTGTGTATACAGGCAGGGCCAGAAGGCCCCAGGAGAGTCCATTCTGCAGACCCTGCCAGCCTCTCTCCAAACCCCATGAATCAAATGAACTGGGAATTCTAGGTTCTTTCCTTTAACCAGAGCACAACACTTGCTCTATGCCTGGCACTATGCACCTGGCTAAGCTGCACAGGATGACACAGAAGTGTGAGAAGCCACCCTGGTCTCAAGGGACACTGGCCTAGGAAGGAAGAAGAGAACACAGAGCAGAGCTGCCCAGAGAGGGGGCTGCAGTCAAGGGAGATACTTAGGAGAGCAGGACCCAAGACAGCGTTAACGATACCCAGACAAATCGGGCTCAGTGACTCAGCCTGTAATCCCACACCTTTGGGAGGCTGAGATGAGTGGATTGCCTGAGCCCGCGGGTTCGAGACCCGCCTGGGCAGCGAGACCTCATCTCTACAATAAATCAAAAAATCAGCCGGGCGTGGTAGCGCACGCCTGTAATTCCAGCTACTCGGAAGGCTGAGGCGGAAGGATCGCTGGAGCCCAGCAGGTCGAGGCTGCAGTGGCCGGGAGCAGCCACTGAACTCCAGTCTGGGCGACAGAGTGAGACTCCAACTCAAAAAAAAAAGACACCCAGACACAGGGCCCCACAACTCACGGCTCGGTTCCACTATGGTGTCTAAGACCCCACAACCCTGCTTAGCAGCCCCACGATGGGAATTCAATCCCACACTCACCCCAACCGAGAGAAAGTTTTTTGGGGGGAGCAGGTTTGGAGAAAGAGGAAGCACAGTGTAGCCAAGGGGGTCTGCTCTGCTGCCAACTGGCTGTGGGGCTGTGGACCAGGCCCCTGGTCCCTAGGTTTGGGAAAGAAATCTTGGAGCGCCCTTCCAGCCCTGATCTCAGACACCTGTGTAAGGTTCCTAGCTGGCTGCCATCTCTGGGTGTTTCTAAGGCCTCCCATAGGAAAAAGAAAGGACGCAAGAGGACAGAAATAAGTAAAATGCTCTTGCCTTCTCTCCAGGATTTATCTGGGATGCATGGGCTCCCCCCACCCTTCCACCCAGGCCTCAGTTTCTTGTCCCTACCCTCACTCAGGGACTTCCTCCTAGAGCCATGAATGTCCCTAATTCCTGAGGGCCCCAGAAGCGTCACCACAGAGTCATCCAGAGACAGTCCCAGTTAGGGGAGTTGAGGGACAGGAGAGGGGTGTGGGCAGGTGGGGGCAGGCAAAGCACCCACGTCAGCCCCTGCAGAGCTTGTTCACTCTACACACTCAGTGCCTGGCATGAAATAATAGGTGCTCATTAAAAAGAATGTTCGTAAAACAGAATCAGGGGCACTTCTCTTTCCACTTCTCTGAGAAGGAACCTAGGGACTGGTGGTAGATGGGCCCTTTCTGAGGGTACTCCTCTTCCTTTTCTCCTGGGATGGCTGTCCTGCCCCGAGTGACTCAGTCAACAGACCCGAACCACTGCCAGGCACCCTTCCCCAGCCCCCAGATTCATAACACCTAAGGTTTATGCAGTATTCCTCCGTTCACAAAGCATTTTCACACACATCATCTCACCTACAGGTTTGCCCATTATCTCCACTGGAATCAAACCAAGATTAAGCAAGCTCCCAGATGGTGAGTCTGCAGAAAACCAGGCTTGGGTTAAAAGAAACCAAGCGATGGATGGTTTAGCAAACTGCTAAGGGGGAAAAAATGGGACTGCTGATGAAGTTGTCAGGGGCTGCTGATGAAGGGGACCAGGGCTGGGGGGTCAGGACCAGGAATTTGAACTTTTCTATACCCACAAGGAGTCACTGTGAGTCCTGGGAAAGGCTGGCGGCCTTCTGACAGTTCACATCTCCCCAGGCGAGTCAGTCCAAGGGGCTAGAAAGGAAGGGTACCCTGCTGGAGGCTGGTAGAGCCCGGAGGACCACACCAGGACATGGTCACCTGACAAGTGGCACAGCCCTGGCCAGCCGAGCTGCCTGCCACTCTAGCATGAAATTGAGCTGACAACTGTCTGCAGAGTGGGATCCCGAACTCCCTGCCTGCAGCCACGCAAGCATGCCCAGTGTCATTAGGAGCTGCCCAGGAGTGACATGGGCACCTCCACCCAAATCAGGAGGGGTGGCCTAGTGGAGAAAGCAGGACATGGAAGAGCTCCCAGTGGGCCTGACATGAGGGCACTTGGAGGTCACTGAGCAGGGGCGCCCATGAGGGCAGGGAAGGGAAGGTGGGAAGAGGGCTTCCCTCACCAAGACAGGCACTGGCACGCATGCAGTGAGTGCCCAGAAGGGACCTGAACGCCTCGCCAAGCTCCACTCAAGTCCTCATCCTGGCCCTATGGATGCCCACTGTTGATCCCATGAGCCCACTGCCCCATTCAGACTGGGGTCTTCATAGCCTCACACACAACCAGGACTTATTCTCCCCGCTCTTGTGCTTAGGCAACGCCCCTGCTGACTGCTTTTCAGGCCCACCAACCAGGATGATCACCCAAGTCCTAAATACTGCCTGAAACACCCTTCATGCCCACCACCTACAACTTGGCTGCTTCCTCCCTCCTCCACTCTCCCTGATGATCTGTATCATGTTCCCTTCTAAGGTCTGTGTGTGTGCATGTGTGTGTGTGTGAATATATATGTGTATATGAATATAAGGGTATGCATGTGCATAAACAATTCTGTGTATATGTATGTGTGTGTGATCTGCCTAGAATCAACCTCACAAGCAGAGAACCTACTATAATGAGTGGAGTGATTGTCTGAGGGTAAGGGTAGCTCCGCAGACAGAGAGGTCTTGGGGAGCATTATGATGTGTTTCCACAGTGCTACATGATGTCATGACACCAACTGCAGTCATGTCTGAGGTATACTTAAATGTCTGACCCTCAACAGGAACCTAAGAGTCACAAAACTTGGGACAGTGTCAGCCTCATTCACCAATGTATCTCTAGAATCTCACATAAGACCTGGCACACACTGGGTATGTGACACATGATGGATGGATGGATGGATGGATGGATGGATGGATGGATGGATGGATGGAAGAATGGATAAATGAGTAGATGGATGGGTGGATGGATAAATGAGTGGGTGGATAAATGAGTGGGTAGATAAATGAGTGGGTGCATGAATGGAAGGAAGGAAGGAAGGGTGCATGGATGGAAGGAAGGAAGGAAGGAAGGAAGAAAGGAAGGAAGGAAGGAAGGAAGGAAGGAAGGAAGGAAGGAAGGAAGGAAGGAAGGAAGGGTGGGTAGGTTGGTGGGTGGATGAGTGGATGGGTGGATGGGTGGATGGGTGGATGGATGGATGGATAAATGAGTGGGTGGATGAATGGATGTGTGGATGGATGGATGGATGGATGGATGGATGGATGAATGGATGGATAAATGAGTGGGTGGATAAATGGATGGGTGGGTGGGTGGATGAAAGGAAGGAAGGAAGGAAGGAAGGAAGGAAGGAAGGAAGGAAGGAAGGGTGGGTAGGTTGGTGGGTGGATGGGTGGATGGGTGGGTGGATGGATGGATGGATGGATTAACAGATGGCTAAACAAATGAATATCATAGACTTTGGATTCAGATGTGGGTTTGAGATCTTATTCCACCATTAACTAGCAGTGTGGTCTTGGATATGTCACCTAACACCTCTAGATTAGTTTTTTGTGTGTAAAACAAGAAGAGCAACACCTCATTGTGTGGGAATTCCGTGAGACAGGTAGAGAGGCTATTGGTACACTCTCTGGTAATTAACAGACAGTTTATAAATGGTAGGCATTACATTTCTCTTGCATCCCCATGGTATCTAGTACAATGCCGTGAAGAAACAAGGGTTTAATACTTGTAATGTGAGTGCCTAAATAAATGAACAGGTGGAGAGCTACCCCCACCAGCTCCCCCTTGCGCCTTGGGTCCCTGATCTAAAGGGAGGACCTTCAGCACTCCCTCCCCAGCCCCAGTTGACTCACTTCCCAGCCACTTCCGGCATCCCAGTGCTTTTTCCCAGACGCTCAGCCATGCCCCCTCACCTGGACAGATGTGCAGGTGGTGATGACACTGGTGCCCAGGCTGGTGCTATCACTGAGGTCATCTGGCAAAGAAGGAGTCTTCTCCACCCGAGGGGCCTGGGTGGCCTGGAACGAGGGGCCCTTCGGGGACACGTTCACATCTGTGCCGTTGCCAAAGGCCTGGATGGCATTCCCTGGGAGGGGGGTAGGGGAGAAGATGAGAGAAATCAGGACCCACGTCCAGCACTTCTGCCCCTGCTCCTTCCCTGACCACTTCCTTCCCTGGAACAGCCCAGAAGCCAGGATAGAGCGTGGCACATCCACTTTACTGAACTCAACTTTACTGAACAAAGGTCCCACAGCTAGAAAAGGAAACAGCAAGAGGAAGGTTGGAAAAGACAGAGAAGCCAGAATAGAAAGACATGTATGGAAGGAGGAGTGCAGGCGAGGAGAGGCAGAAAAGAAGGAAACAGGAGGCATGGAGGGGCTCAGAGGAGGAGGGACCGTCTCCTCTGCACAGCACTGCAGACCACATCTTCCTTCGACAGCTCCCCCTCCCCAGCTCCTAGTCACAGGCACTTCTGGCTCTTTTGCCACCTCAGATACATCCAGGTCCCACAGCCGGCATTCTGCCCCTGCTCCTTCCCCGGCCTTTTCTCTGGAACAGCCCAGAAGCCAGCACAAAGTGTGGCACATCCACTCTACTGAATTCAACTTTACTGACCAAAGGTCCCAGATACAGTCTCTCCCCTCTGCACACCATGTATTTTCCCTGGGTGGCCTCCCCTCCTCCATGCCATCAAGAGAAGTATCTAGAAAACCTCTACCTCCATGTCCCATATGCACCTCAAGTCATCACGTCTGAGCCTGCAGGCATCTCTTCCCGCCACTGTCAACGCTCCTTTCCTCTGTCTTGCCAGGCTTGAAGGTGTCATCTCTAACAACCCAAGGCCCCCATGTCGGAATCCTGGGGATCACCCACGGTGCCTCCCTAAACATCCACTGGCAGTCTACTCCTAAAGCCCACCTTCTCAAGATCTCTCCACCCCTAACTGTCACCCCATGTCCCCCTCCCACAGCTCTGGCTCACAGTTGTCACTGTCCTCCCCCATGCATACCCTACTACGACCTTCTGAGGGGACTCTCTATGTTGAGACACATGTCACAATCATATCTCTGACCCCCATTGCCCACAGGCAGATTTGCTTTCTGGGCCACTGATCTGATCTCAATACCCCCTGCAGACATCCTTTCAAAGACCCATGCCACCACCATCACCACCTGCAAGACAGGAGGATTCAAACACCTTCGGGTCTGTAAGGCCCTTTGTGAAGAGGATGCTGTCTACCTGTCCAAATAACTGTCGCTCTGGTCATCATCAATGCTATGTAACAAGACTATGTGGTTGGAAGTTCCCTCCACCCACCATGGCCCCCGTGAAGCCCTGGTCCTCAGCCCAGGGCGGATCCCTGCCTCTGCAACTGACCAATACCCTTACCCATCAATGGATACAGCCGCTGAGAAACTTTCAAGGCCTCTCTCCTCCTGGCGGACTTGGACATTCCCACCCTGGGCTCCTTGAGAATCCTGTGCAGACCTCCACCCTCAGCCTGTTCATTCCATACTATGATCACTGGTGACCCCTCAGTTTACCTCCATCAGACAATCTTCAATGACAGGCACTGTGACCAGGATCTCTGAATCTCCACTGCCATACAGAAAGGAAGGAAGGATGGATGAACGGATGGACAGAAGGAATAAAAGTGGGAAGGAAAGAGGGAAGAGATCTTCAGGTAGACATGGGTGGCAATGAGTGTCACATTGGAAAGATCAAAGAGAGCCTGATCTTGACTGTGGCTAACCTCCTTCTAGTCTTTGGATTAGAAAGACATAGAAAGTCATTGATTTCAAGGGGAAATAGGGAGAATTGACAGATGTCTGAGATCCTCAGGAGAGGGGTCAGTCCCCAAAGGAATCTGGCTGAAGATATCAGAATAACAGAAACCTTCATTCTCCACTTGACATAGGTTCAAGGCCTCTGGTAGTAAACTGAGGCTGGCCTACTGACGGTTCTGGTATGTATCTTCAAGAGTTCAAAACTCAAGGTAGGCAACACCCATGGTGGAGAAGTCCCTACAGCTCACTGTTCATCCCAAGGGAAGGAGAAAAGAATGGTTATGATAGACCCCAGGAGGGGCAAGTGGGGCTTCTGGGGATGGGGAGGATGTTCCAGGACTTACGGAGGCACGGGTTCTCAGTGAAGTCCCTGAGGAACTTCTCACACTCCTCCTCCATGTTGCCACTGCCACGACAGCTGCACCAAGGGGACACCACGATGCCAGTGGGGTTGGAGTCCACATAGTTGGGTGTCATATCAAACCCTGGGCAGGGAGAAAAGGGAGGGAAAGGAGAGAGGATAACTAGGGCCTTCTCTTTGGGCCTACAGACCCCAGGCACAGCAGGACAGAGGCTTAGCACCCACCCATCCACCCACCCCCCAAACACACAAACATCTCGATCACAGGCCTAACTCTGAGTATTGCTGTCCCAGTGATCATGGGGTCAGCAGGGAGCAGAGTGATCAGAGTCACAGAGGATTCTGAGCTCCTCCCCACCAGAAGGACAGAGAAGATGCCTGGAACCCCTCCCATAGCGTGAACCCTTGCTCTCTCCTTCACCGACAAGCAGTGAATATTCTAGAATCAGAGCTTACACCCTGGATTGAGATTCCAGCACCTATATTTACCAGTGACGTGGGCCTGTGCAAAAGTTATTCAACTTCTCTATACCTCAGTCTCCTCATCTATAAAATGGAGATATCAACACCCCCTAGTAAGAGCTGTTGGGAAAATTCAGTAAGACAGTCCCTGTAAACAACTGCTTGGCACAGTGCTGGAATGTCAGAGTCGTCAATACATGTCACCTTTTCTTCTTATTTCAAAAGCCTTATAAGGTCCCTGGGGCCCTGCTCCCTCCCACGAGAAAGAGCTGTGGCCTTCCTCTTTGTTACAGAGCTGGCCTTCCCTCTGGTTTGCCGCAACTCTAGCTGAATTTGCCTCAGGGAAGGCTGGGCTCAGGCTGTCACCACTGGGTGGCCTGAGCTGGGCCGCAGCCCCTGCCCTGCTGAGATGGAGGCAGCAAGGAATCACCTCGAGCCCCAGCATGCAGGGGGGAGCTTACCAATCATGCCAGCATAGGAGCCCAGACACGCCTGGTAGTTGTCCGCAGGGCAGCTGGTGACCGTCTGGTAGGAGGCTCGACAATTGGCATGGAAGTCTGCCAGCCGGGACCTGGTGGCGGGAAGAGACCCAACGGAGAAAACAGGAGTTTAGTCTGGCTGTCTTCTGCCCCTTCTGCCAAGCCGGTGGCAGGGTACTGCCTTCCTGTAACTCCCTAACTCCCCAATGCAGAGGAAGCCAGGAAGAGGGAGGGGAGGAAAGTGGGGGGAACCCAGTCTTGGGGGGGCCTCGGGCTGTGATTATCTTTAGGACAAAGACTTCCTGAAGAGCTGGGCACATTGTAGAGCTTTAAAAAAAAAACCCAGTGACAGATAAACAAGACCCAAACAGCATAGAAACTAGCTGCTCTAAATGGCTCTCTCAGGCAGAGGAACACAACCTGGATGGGTCTTCGGAGAATGCCTGGGGCCAAGACAAGAAACCTGGGCTTCGCCTTCCGCTCGGCCACACTCCTAGATGAACTTGTCCAAGCCCTTCAAAACATCTCTCTTTCTGCCTGCAAAATGGGTACAATAATCCCTGCCCTGGCTACCTCATAGGATCTATCTGAGAGTAAAAGGAGCCAGCGCCCAGGAAATTTTTTTTAAAGAGTCTCTTCTTTTTTTTTGAGTTGGAGTCTCACTCTGTCGCCCAGACTGGAGTGCAGGGGCCGCTCCCGGCCACCGCAGCCTCGCCTGCTGGGCTCCGGCAATCCTTCCGCCTCAGCCTTCCAAGTAGCCGGAATTACAGGCATGCGCTACCACACCCAGCTGATTTTCTGATTTATTGTAGAGATGAGGTCTCGCTGCCCAGGCGGGTCTCGAACCCGCGGGCTCAGGCAATCCACTCACCTCAGCCTCCCAAAGGCACGGGATTGCAGGCTGAGCCACCGAGCCCGGCTAAAGAGTCTCTTTATGGTGAGACAGGCCATGAGTATTTCTGACTGGGTCAAGTCACAGCAAAGGCTCCCCTGCCTCCCCTCTACCCCTCCTCTGGTTCCACCAGGCAGAATGAGTTTTCCCTTCCGCTGGTGACCATAATATGCCACTGCCCATTCCTTTCTGTCAGCATCTATGAGACTGTGTCATAACTCCTAGAGTGCAGCTCCGTGCTGCCCCCTCAGCCACCAGCTGCTTGAAGGCAGATGCTGTCTGACCCAGGCCTGTCCCCACCTCCAGCTCCAGACCTGGATATTGGAGGTTCCATGGCGCCCAGGACACCCAAGTTGAACACATGTGGCAATCCCCATCCCTTCTTCCTTCCACCCCAGCACAGTGGCCATGGATGTCACCATCAGCCTGAGCTGGGGGAGGATGCTTCCCTCCCCACCACGTCAAGAGACAATCACCACCTCCTATAAGTGAGTGTCCCCTGCCACATGGCCCACTTGTATCATATCCGCTGTGTCTCACAGCCACTCCAAGCAGCAGTAATAAGGTCCGTCCACAGGCATTTCCCAATGATTGGCACATAGTAGGACCTCAACAACCACATGCTCAGTGAGACTTCTATGGTAACTTGACAAGCCAGCTGCCAAAGGACCAGAACCCAGGTCACTGGCTCTCACGCCTGTACTCTTTGCACAGGATAAGGAACCTCACAAAGCCATCCCCACATTCACCCCAAATTCAGTTCTTCCTGGCTCTCCGTTGGAGCTCTATTCCATCTGAGAAAGGAACAGATGGAGGGAGAGAGAGACAAGAGGTTGAGAGGGACTGAGACAGCCTGAGCGAGGAGAGAGAATACAGGCTCCCCACACAAAGGTGCTAGTGCCCACTGAGAAAGCCCCCACCCCATGCAGGCCTGAGGGCATCTGCCTCTGGACAAATTCCAGTTTTTCCAGTGACCTCACAGTCCTGGGGATAGTTCTGAGAGAAGGAGAAAGCCTCTGGAGAGGTTTGGCTCCAGTGAGGACTTGTGTGTCCCAGGCTCCTGCCGCTGATAGAAGGGTCAAGAGCACCAGACTGAGTTGGGGACCAGATTCTCAACTCAGCTCTGCCCCAGCTCACTGGGTGAACGGCAGAGGGTGGGGGGTGAGTCCCCTGCTTCTCAGGAACTTGGGGTTTTTTTATTTATCAAATTAACAAAAAAAGTACTACTCTTCATTCATAGTTTTTAAGAGGTAATTTCACCATTTGGGATGATGAGAAAGTTCTGTAGATAGATGGTGGTGAAGACTGCACAACAATGTGAATTAATGACTTAATTAATTGTGAACTAATTACTTAATACCTCTGAATTATACCCTTACAAATGGTCAACATGGTACATTTTCGGTTATGTGTATTTTACCACAATGATTTTTTTTAAAAGGTACTTTCACATCCATCTTTTATCACTTAATTTTCACATACTGACAAGCAGTTGTTATTATTATCCCATTTTACAGACCAGGAAGCTGAGCTTCAGAGAAGCTGAATAACCTTGCCCAAGAGCCCAGAGGCACTGAGCAACGGAGCCAGGACTCAAATCCAGAGCTCGGCAATAAGACAAATGCCCTTTCTGGCACGGCCGCCTGCTCCTGTGAGGGAGGGAGAGCTACAGTCCTTGAAGGTCCTCCCAGAACCATCATTCTGCACCTCTGGAAAAGCAGCGTTGTCTTTCACAGGAAAGAGAAGGAAATCTTCAGTTGTCTCTACCCTCCCTCTCACCCATCAGTTCACCCTCTACTTCTTCACCACCCAGCCCCCAAACAGGAAGAAGAAGCATTTCCAACCAAGCCTTCACCCCTTGCAGAAGAAGACTCAGTCTTAAATGTCAAAACCCACTTTTGTCCCATCCTGCAACCTGCACAGGGAAGGTGCTATGAGGTCTGGTGGGAGGAGGTCTCCACTCATATCCCAGACCTCCAGAGACCTGAAAGGTAGGCTGACAGGGGACAGAGACTCTAATAGGTAGAGGGGATTTGGAGGCAAAAGAAACAAAATCTGTCACGGGTTGCATTGTATCCACTCGCAAATATGTAGAAGTCCTAATCCCCAGGACCTGTGAATGTAATCTTAGAAATAGAGTCTTTGCAGACATAATCAAGTTAAGATGGGGTCACAGTGGATTAGGGTGGGCCCTAAATCCAATAAGGTGTCCTTATAAGAAGAGGAGAAGAGACACCGACCCGCAGGGAGAATGCCATGTGATGACGGAGACACAGACTGGAGTGCTGCGTCTATAAGCCAAGGAAGGCCAAGGATTACAGCAACACTGAGGCTAACAGAAAGGCATAAGGGCATGCAACAGTCTCCCTTCCAGCCTTCAGAAAGAGCATGGCCCTACCCACACCCTGATTTCAGTCTTCTGGCCTCCAGAACATTCAGAGAATACTTTCAAATACTTCACTGTTTGTTTTGGCTAAAGGTCTCCCTCCAGAAGGAGCCAAGGGGATACAGTCAGGCCCCAACATGGAGGTGGGCTGCAAGTGGCCATGATAAAGCCAGAACTAAGCTCCCGTAGGATGTGGGACAAGGAGGCTTCTAGATTATTCACAAGCTAAGCCACTAGCTACCATCTTCTCCCCACCAAAGGGGAATCTAAGCACCAGGCCTTAGCTGAAATGTAGGAGTCCATTCCAATAAAATGCCAGGCGATCACGCATCAGGCCCACCCCCCTCCAGTCCCTCCCCATGAAGCCCTTTCATCACGTGGATTTCTCCCATTTTTGTGTTCCAACTACACATATGGTCTGGACCAGGCAACTGAACACTTTATTGCATGGGGACTTACTGATTTTGCCCTGTTTGGCCCCTCTAACTGGAGCACACGTTCCCAGAATGGTACTCTTGATTTCTTTATCCCTATCCGCCACAGTCCCTTTTTTGACAAGGACAAGGTGATAAATTTTCATCCATGCTTTCTCTAAATATGTATTGAGCTCCTACCATATGACTGACAGACTAAAGATGGAAATGGTCCACATGTCGATGCAACATCAGAAAGGAAACCTGGCTGGCACTGTGGCTCACACCTGTAACCCCAGCACTTTGGGAGGCCGACGCAGGAGGATCACTTGAGGCCAGGAGTTTAAGACAAGCTTGGGCAACATAGCAAAACCCCAACTCTAAAGACAATTTTTCAAAAAGTAAAAAATTAGCCAGGCATGGTGGCACGCACCTGTAGTCCCAGATACTCAGGAGGCTGAGGCAGGAGGATCACTGAGCCCAGGAATTGGAGACTGTAGTGAGCTTCATGCCACTGCACTCTAGCCTGAGCAACAGAGTAAGAATCTGCCAGAACGAAAGAAGGAAAGAAGGAGGGAGGGAGGGAGGGAGGGAGGGAGGGAGGGAGGGAGGGAGGGAGGGAGGAAGAGGGGAAGGGAGGGGAGGGAGGGAAGGGAGACCCCAGCTAGTGGGGTCATGGCAGCATGCCTATCAGGCCAGCATCTAGGCCAGCGAGAGGTCACTATCAGCTCACCTCCCTAGGGGGACACAGTGTCTACTACAGCTCACTTGAGGGTCCATGCTCTGTCCGCCAGCTGTTGGGAGCTTTCCAGACAGCACCCATCCCCACCCATCACACAGAGACTTCGCTTTCCTCCTGAAAGGTCAATTATTTAGTTGCCGGCATTGGGAGTCCTAAGGATCTCAAATGGCCTCACCATCCAATCGGCCTCTCAAATGTCACTAGCCCCAGAGGCTAGAGAAGGAGAGGCAGCATAAATGGGAATCATATGGCTTCCTTTAGCCAAAGCCCTTTGGGGTGTCAAAAATATTTCTCTGAAGGGCCACAGAAGAGGCCAGGACAGCCAAGGGAAAGGAGGAAGAAGAGGAAACAAGTCAGGAAACAGAAGGTTCAAGAGTCCAGACCCCAGGTGGAGCTGGCCAGAGGAACTCCTCAGCAAGGAGGGGAGGGACAGACCCAGTGTCTGGAAAGGAGGGGGCTCCCGTCATGTAACCACACTCTGCCCCTTGCTAGCCAGCTGTGTGACCTTGGGCTGGCCTGTCATGGCTCTGGCGCTCAGTGTCCCCAGTTAACTAGGGAGAGTCATGTCTGCCCATCTCTCTCCTGGGGCTACAACAGATAGCCAACAAGACAGCGTGTGTGAGAGAGCTCATGCCCAATGCAGACAGAAGGCATCATTCTCTTTCTTCTCTGCTCAGCATTGTGCCTGCCACTGCAGGCACTCACGGGAAACAGCTTTCCCTGGTGTCTGACACGGAAGGAAAAAAGTACCTGTTGGCCCTGCCAAGGTGGGTCTGGGTCCCATGCAGGGCAAATGAGCACATCAGGGAGATTAGGTTCCCCCTCTCGCTCTCCCCCGCTGCTGGACATCAGCCTGCTAGAAGCCACAGGCTCCTGGCCCCACCGTCCTTCTCCATATCGTGATGGGGACACAGGAGAAGCAGCACAGCCCTTGAAGCCAGGAAGTGTGCACAGGGTCCCTTGGCCAGGACCAGGAATAACCAATAGGGAAAGCACCACCTCGCTCCTCTGAGGCTGTGGCCTATTTCCTTAACAGCAGGTCCGAACACTGGTGCCAGGGTCTTGGAGAGGAAGCAATTCAGAGCAAAGGGAGGGAGAAAGCACAGGCCTGAGGCCGCAGACAGCAGAGGGGAAGGCTAAGTGAAGGGAGGCAGCTAAACCTTCTGTTCCTCTGTTGCTCCATTCTCAGAGTCAAGGCAGCACTGGCAAGCACAAGTGATAAATGGGGCCGTTTAGGAGGATGCAGTGTCCAAGCTCAAGTCTCCAGGAGACCTTTGATTGCTCAAGTTTCTCTCCACCCCTCCATGCATGATAAAGTCCACAGCAGCAGGCTGCCTCTGTCAGTATCAGAGACCACAGGGTGTCAATTTTCTTCAAGCCCTCAACACTGTCCAACTTCAGTCACGACTCCAGCCCTGGTAGGCAATGTTCTCCAAGGCCAATGTTATCCTTTTCATAATACATGACAAGCCTGCTGGTGAGCTCTTCACTCTCGAGGACAGATGTCACTCTTCCCTCAAACACCAGGAGGCCACTGGTCTCTGGGACTCCTTTCTTGTTGCCAAGAACAGACTTTTCCTGCATCAGCCCCATGGTTTCTCAGATTTCTACCTTTCAGAGCCCACATATGAGAGATGGCTCAAGAGAAAGAGACAAACAGAGAGAAGCAGAGAGCCAGCAAGAGAAGCAAAGAGAATGCAGGCCAAGTCCATCTCAGCTGAGATCAAGCCAAGGCTGCCAACTGAGCTCAGGGCAGCAGGTGGATCTATCCAAAAACACAAATCCTCTTTGGGCTTGTTTTATCAGCAGCTGTAGCCTATTCAGTCACAGGAATGCATCAGAAAGAGAGAAAGAGACACTCGACTGCCCAATTTGATATAAAGATTACCATAGTAAACACAGAACATCATGTTAAATTGAATTTCAGATAAACAATGATTTTTTTTAGCATAAGTATGTCCCATGCAATAGCTGGGATATGTTTACCCTAAACAGTTTTTTCTTTTTTATCCAGAATTCAAATTTAACTGGGCATCCTGTATTTTTATTTGTTACATCTGGCAACCATATTTGATGAGCATGTGTGCCCCAGCAAAGAAGATACAAGCAAGGCTGGGTGTGCAAATATCCAACCACACAGGCAGAATCATCCAGATTTGGGGGAGAGGGATGGACTTCCTGAAGGTCAGTGGTTCTGAAAGTATAGTCCATTAACCAACAGCATTAGCACCACCTAGGAACCAGTTAGAAATGTTAATTCTCTAGCCATCCCCACTTCTGCTCAAGATGTGCCATATCTGAAATTCTAGGGTCAGGGCCCAGCAATCCAACCTTAACAAGCCCTCCCTGTGATTCTGAGGCAGGTTGAAGTTTCAGGCTGAAGTTTGAGGGTAAGACCATCTGCACAGGTTTCAGAGCTAGGCTTGTGGGTACCTTTCAGACCATACTGCCTGGTCTCAGTTGTAAAACAGCCTCAATTTATGGCCCAGCCATGAAAAAGAATAATGCTTCAGAGCCAGAGAAGTTTTCTGGTTACACAGAAAAGGGCACACATGTTTGCATACATACACAAACGCTCCTATCCCTGTGAAGACACACAGGTACCCTTGGATACACACTTCCCAGTGCTATGCTTTGGTCTTAGCCAAGAAAAAGTAGACAGTAACCTGTTATCAATGAAACCCTCCCTTGGCTCAGACTGCAAATACCTTCCCAAGCACATGCTTTCCCAAATTTGTCTGGCCTAAAATAACACTGGGGTGAATTACTCTCACAGAAGTCCAAAATTTTCCAATGCTAGCCAATAGGTGGCTTTTTGATCTGAAGTTCTTGTCAACTTCCCAAAGTTCCCATGTATCAGATGATACCTGCTATGTTATTGCCATGGAAACCAAGAGGTTTCGTGGTAGTAGAAGAGGTAAGGTAGAGGAGGGGGAGAAGGGGGAGGAGAAGCAGGAGGAAGAGGAAGAAGAAGAGGAGAAAAGGGAGCTGACATTTACTGAGGACCTACTATGTGCTGGGTGCTGTTATCTCATTTAATTTTCTAAACAATCCCACAAAGTAGCATATTTCACATTGAGGACATGGTAGCTCAGAAAGGCTAGGTCACACAGCTACATACCAGCCAGCACACCACAGCCAGATATCTGCCAACAAGAACAGGGGCAGCCACCAGCACTGCCTGGTGCAAATGAAGGGAGCACTTGAAAATTTCACGGGTCAGGCTCAGTGGCTCAGTCTGTAATCCCAGCACTTTGGGAGGCCGAGGTGAGGGGACTGCCTGAGCCACCCGGGAATCTATTAGAGAACAGGAACCCTGTTCCTTACCTGCTTCATTATGGAAACCCCGGGCAAGGACCCTGTTTGGCCTAGCTTGTGTTATTTCTTTATTTTATTTTATTTTTATTTTATTTTTTGAGTTGGAGTCTCACTCTGTCGCCCAGACTGGAGTGCAGTGGCCACTCCCGGCCACCGCAGCCTCGACCTGCTGGGCTCCGGCGATCCTTCCGCCTCAGCCTTCCAAGAAGCTGAAACTACCAGCACGCGCTACCACGCCCGGCTAATTTTTTGATTTATTGTGGAGATGAGGTCTCGCCAAGTTGCCCAGGCGGGTCTCGCACCCGCGGCTCAGGCAATCCACTCACCTCGGCCTCCCAAAGCGCGGGATTACAGGCTGAGCCACCGAGCCTAGCCATTATTTCCTTATTCCTAGACCAGTGTGGCCAGGAGAAAGGGGTACTGTGCTGGCCTAGCCGAGGCCATGTGTTCCCCAGGGCTCAGGAGGTGACATATAATGGGTTCGAGAATAGCCTGGGCAACTTGGCCAGACCTCATCTCTACAATAAAAATCAAACAATTAGCCAGGCGTGGTAGCGTGCGCCTGTAGTTCCGTCTACTTGAAAGGCTGAAGCGGAAGGATCACCAGAGCCCAGCAGGTCGACACTGGGGTAGCTGTGAGCATGCCACTGCACTCCAGCCTGGGCGACGGAGTGAGACTCCAACTCAAAAAAAAAGAAAAAAGAAAATTTCATGGAGGGAAAAAAGGGTCTCCAAGAGGTGCAAATTACTCATGATAGGCTTCATAGACAATTTATGGAAATGCAGGGAAAATGGCCTTAATAGACCCAAGTGCCTCTGGAATGGCTTTCTGACGTGCCCTCTGGCGGTGCGGGGCTTGGTTAAGAGGGTTCAATGTGACATGACACTGAGAAAAAGGAAAATGGATTTTGCCCATGTGACTGCTTTCTGACACCTCCAGGGCTCACTGTGGACAACAGGATCCTCCATCCCCGCCTGCCTCCTCTAAAAGAACACCGCCACGCATTTCCTGAAGTCAAGAATCAACTTGGCTGCCTCCCCTTCTGTTTATTCTTCAGCTACACAGCAGATACTTATTATTCCTTCTGCCCAGAAAAGCAGCCCTCCTGAGGGTAGGCTAAGGAAGGAAGACTTCCTCCTTAGGCCAGGCAGTTCTAATAAAGGTTATATGTCACCTCCTGAGCCCTGGGGAACACATGACCTCGGCTAGGCCAGCACAGAACTCCTTTCTCCTAGCCACACTGGTCTAGGAATAAAGAAATGACACAAGCTAGACCAAACAGGGTCCTTGTCGGGTGTTTCCATGACGGAGCAGGTAAAGAACAACTTTCTTTGCTTTCTGGTTATAAAACACCACAAATGTAAGCACAGATATATTGGGACTATAATCCTAGTCTCATGGTCACAGTAAGAATACACACCCAGCTAAACTGCAAGAAGAAACAAAAACAAAGGACAAGAAAAAAATAGAGAGAGCTGGGCATGGTGGCTCATGCCTATAATCCCAGCACTTTGGAAGGAGAGGCATGAGAATCACATGAGGCCAGCCTGGGCTAAAAAGTGAGATCCCTCTCTCTATAAAAAAAAAAAAGAAAAAGAAAAACTAGACATAGTGGTGCACCTATAGTCCCAGCTACTGGAGTGGCTATGGTCAAAGAATTGCTTGAGCCCAGGAATTCTAGGCTGGAGTAAGCCATGATCACGCCACTGCACTCCAGCCTGGGCTACAGGACAAGACCCAGTCTCTAAAACAGAAAGAGTCCTATCTGTTACTTGAGTTCCTGCGATGCTCCCCTGCCCTTTCTATATTTTATCGTGTAAGCCAATCAATTCCTTTTTAAAAAAAAATTTCCTCAAGCTAGTTGGGTCTCTGTCACTTAAAACAGAAACAATCTTGACTAGTGTCTAGTTTTGCTCTCTTATTTGGCACAACCTTCTCTGTCCAAGTTAAAGCAACCAGAAAAAGCACAGGCTAAAAAGGCCACACAAGTCAAAAATGAAACCCACAAAGCACCTGTCCAATCCACACACAAGAGTAAGGATTGTAGGAGCACTTCAGTGAGAGAAACTTTAAAGACAGATGATGATCAGATTCATGAAGGCAGACAGATCTGGCCTTGGATTTCGTCTCCAGCTTAACTACAAAGGAACAGCTCAAATGGATATTAACATAAGAGAAAGCAACGCTGCTATAAAAAATGGCAAGGATGCAGATTGTATCAACACATGAAATTTTAAACATGAGATCATGTCAAAGTATTAAAAAGCAGAAGACCATACAGTTTATGCCCCTGGTTACAAATGGGGAAAATGTCAGGTTGTGAACCACCAGATTCAGAAGTAAATTGCTAATAGAAGACAATGTTCATTATATTCTCTTTTAATAAAATTGCTTTAAGATTGTAATTATTTCTTCAAGTTTAATTGGACTAGGCCTCAGGAATCCTGAGTCATTATAAACAATGATTTTTCTAAGCCTTTGGTTAGAGAAAATGTTATTGGTTCTGGAAACCTTGGCAAATTCAACTGACCCTCTATCCTGAGACAAACAGGCTGAGACAGAAAGCTCACTGTCTCACAGAAGAACCAGCACTTCAGTCCTGGGCAGCTCCGATTCCTAGGAGCTTGCAGGCTGGAGAGAAAACCTGGTGCTATACTGGGAAATGGCCTTCGAGCACTTCTGGGCATGACCAAGGCCTGTGGGCAGCTGCCACAGACAGAAATGTTTGATCTCCTCCCAAAAGAGGTCCTGACTTCTCGGAGAACGCTTTCCCTCCACCCCAGCCCCTGCACAGAGGTACTCCCAGCCATGAGATCCAGTTTCTGATGTCACGCCGGCTAGATCACTAACTATGTGACCTTGAGTAGGTCATTAAAGAAAGCCTCAGTCTCCTCATTTGCAAAATGAAGGTATCCACGGGGCTTGCATATGGTCCTTGCGAGGATGAAATGGGATGCTCAATGTACGTAGTGAATGTACGTAGGTGTGTGAACAGTACATGACTCACAGTGGGCACTCCATCAACATTCTGATGTTGTGATTCTTATCAGGGGGTTCCACAACCCACTCCTTAGTGCAAGACACCATGTAAAAGGTAGGAGCTCTGTCTCGTCAAGCCAAAGGGACATATTCTCTCTGATCTATTTACAAGCACCTTCTAAGTTAGCAAAGAGTCACAAAAAAGAGCATTCACTAACATCGCCACATGCTATTTTGATGATGGTATCATTGTCCCTGTTTTACTGATATGGATTCTGAGGCCTAGACAGGTTAATTAACGCACTTAATATCACAGCAACAAGTCCAGGAGACTCAGATTCAAATCCTAACTCCAAAGCCAGTAGGTTTTAATTTCCAGCATGCTGTCCCAGCCCAGGCTCCTCCCAATCCTCTCCCTCCTCCCCTTCTCCCAGTATCTTGCAGCCACAGAATTAGGGAGGTTTATTTCTCTTCTAGAGCCATTCAAAGGAATCACTGGGATGCCATCTGCCTCCTTGACCCCCTTTCCCCATCCAGTCTGGAGCTCACCCAGCATCCCCTCTCCCCTGGGAAAGTCATGAAGGTGACCAGAAGAGGGCTGTGGCCGGAGCCACTGGACCCTAGCCGACCAGAGGCAATCAACTAGACCCCAGCCACCACCAAGAGACCAACACGCCAATGACAGCAGTGGACCCAAGCCTACTCTGGAAAAGGATCAGGAGGGCCTGGATAGAACAGGGGCCAATCCAAGCCCACCTGGATCTCCCTGCAAGGCCCAGAGATGCCAAAGCAGTTTCCTTCTCCAAGAGACTGAGAGACTGCCAGTGGATACACTCCTCCATGTCCACCACAAACACAGGCAGATGGACAGGCCTCCTTTCCTCCATTTTCCCCCAATCCCTTCACCTATGTTCCAAGCCTCTTATTACCCAGTAAGAGGAGAAAAGAATTAAACGTATGCATCATTTGATTTTAATTGAAGGACTGTTCTATTTCATTGAACTGCTAAGTAAGCTGAACAAGAGATTGTGTTTACATAAGCAAACCCCGAGTCACTATAGACTTGCTGTCACATTAAGTCAATACTTATGAAGGCTCTCTATTTAATTATTCAGTGAGGATTGACTTATTATTGTGTTAAGAGTGTGGTTAGCCTTGAGCTAGGTAGCCAGCCAGCTAAAAGATTTCTTTCAATTTTCTCTGAATGCTGATGGGGTTCTTGCTGGTGGGATGAGACTGGGTTTCTTCCCTCTCTCATCTCTACTCCTGCACTCCCTCCTGCTCCAGAGTAAAAGGCTCCAGGTCACCTCCCCAAGTACAGGGTAGCAGGTGACTGCTTGACCTCTTACATGGTCTTCCTAAGGCCAGTAGTTTGTCCTAAAACCCCGACACCTGAAGTCTCAATAGCTAAGTTCTTGTGCTCTTAGTTCTAGCCCCTCCAGTCTGTGTCCTGGCCATTCTCAACCCTGAGGACCTCCCACTCGAAGACCCAGACCCCTCTCCAGCTTTGTAATTCCCAGCATCGCCTCTCCCCTCAGCCTCCACAGAATGTGTTTCTCAGCCTTCGCAATAAACCCTATTATCCCGCGGCAAGTTTCTACAAAGCTTCAGATAGGTTCTGACACACAAACACATTTCCTGAAACAGAACGTATGGAGAAAAACCCAGAGAAGGACGCTTAGCCTACACTGCAGACCCACTGGAGTGGCAGAAAGCATGGTGGCTAAGAGCAAAATCCCTGGCCTCAAATCTCCAGGGGTTTGAGTCCCAGCTCTGCCAATCGCAAAGGGTACAGCCTGAGGCACTGCCGAGCTCCTCACCCATACAAAGGGAGCAGCAGTTTCTGGAAAGAGTAATCAAGATTTCTGGAAAGTACCTGGCACCATGGCTGAGATGCTGGCCTTGGCTCTGATGAGGGAACCTGTGTACTTCTAGGCTAACTCTCCTGAAGGAGGACTCCTGGGTTTCTACAGCTCATACTGTGCCACCCTGACCCCACCCATGATAGGGCCCGCTCACCTCTACCGTCTCATCTCTCCTCATTCCTGCTATCTCCCACCCCAAGTCCAGTAGCAACATCCAACAGCACATGCTCCCAACCGTGATGTTTCCTGTATCTTGGTCCTGTGCTGCATCCCAAGCTGAGAGTGCCACATACCACCCCCCTACAGTGTCCTCCTTACACTTCCTCCAGGTCATCCTTCCAAACCCCATTCAGACCATCTCTCCCAGAAACCCTTCCCTGAACGACTTGCCCCAACTCCACATGTTTCACAAACTCCAACTGTTCCACTTGCACATTATATCTGATTTATACTTTTTATGTCTGTTTTTCCTATTAAACTATGAATTCTTTCAAAACAGAAACCATTTTACTCAAGTTTGAATCTTCAGTGTTCAAAGAAGTATATGACACCCAAAAGGGACTCCATAGCCAATGAATGGAGGGAGGAAGGAAACGTTAAGGGAAGGATGGATGGATGAATGGATGGATGGATGGATGGATGGATGGATGGATGGATGGATGGATGGGGACTGTATCTGGAGACTGTATCTGGAGGCAAAAGGACTTTTCCTCTTAGCTGTAGGAGATCCAAGAACCTCTCCTTGAAAAAATAAAATTATAGGCAGATCTCCAGCTAGCAGCACAGAGAAATGTATCAACGTTGCACTAACTTGGACACCAAGATAGTTCAACCCCCCAAAAATGCCCTGCAGAGGGTCTACCTTTCCCCCTTTCTATGACTCTGCCCGGTGGTTGTTAGGAACTTGGAAAATATCTCTGCATTTTCTGATAACAGCCATTCACTAAAGGAGGCCCTAGTGGCCAGCAAGAATTAACACACATCCTTAAGCACCACTCCTAACATTAAGTAAGTACCCTGGAGACCTAGAGAAGAGAATCCAATGGGTCCCTGAGGAGACAGACAGGGTACAGTGTGCATTCTCAAACAAACAGAAGGGTATAGGGAGTTAGCGACGGGCTGGCGTATTTGGGTCAAAGTGCCTGCTGCTTACAAGTCATAAACCCTGGAAACATCACTGCACCTCTCCATGCCTAAGTGGCTGTGATACCCACACAGAAGAGTATTTGAGAGACTAAATGAAACCACATATGCAAAAGTACTTCTGAAAAACAGAACCCACTCTCGACATGTTTATTATTTTTCTTCTTGAGAATAATAAAGAGAATAAGGGAGCCTGACTGCACCCAAATTCTCCTCTTCAGCTGACTCGACAGCCAAGCTCCCAGTGCAAGAGCCAGAGCAGGGACAAAGAGACTGGCGGGGCACAGCGGGCAGGAGTCTGCAGACCACAACCCGGACCCACCAGGAAGCAGGAAGGAACAGGTCTGCCCCAGGAAAGTATAGGGAGAATTCATTCTCAGAGGCACAGTCTGCAGGGGATCTTGGGCCCTCAGCCTTCTCCCCACAGCCCTCCATTCTGGGCCTGCTAGAGCAAACTGCATAGACCAATATTTTTCCTATCAGGCAAATATCTGGGCAGCTATGCCACCACTAGGAGTCTTTCTCATTATATAGACTAATGAGAACGCTGTGCTTCTCAGGCGCAATTTATCAAGGCAACATCCATTATAAATGACATTTTTCCTGAACTAACAAAGGATGTGAGGCTGGGGGAACTGGTTAAAAGGAAATGTTTAGCTGATTCCAGAAACCATTCAGAAATTAATTACACAGCCCCTTGCTAGCCAGCACTTTCCCACCCTTCTGTGTTCGCCCTCCCACTTGTTCTCCCTGCCCTGTCCGCCCACCTCCCAGCACCTGAGCCAGGAGCTTGGGGAAGGGGAGTGACGCCTGGGCCCCAGGAATATGCTGCCTTACAAGGAGAGAAAGTCTTAAGCGGCAGCATCACTGAAGCATATAAGACCAGATTATTTGTGGTCCCAACTTGCTGATGCAAGATGAAAAATACAGCAAACTGCAGTTGCTGAACTCAGCTTTTTTTTCTTTTTCTGCTTCTTCCCCCTTCGCTGAGGTTAGTGTTTTACAAAAAGGGCTTTAAGAAAAAATAAAATCTATAAACTGGGGGTTTCCAACCTGTCAGCTTAAGGTTAGACATGTAGAACATGGCATCCAGGGAAGATACAACTCAGGTCCTGGTCTCACCTGCACGCAGTGAGCTCTCCCACACGCGTACCCACACACAGACCCAAGCGAAAGCCCTGCCACCCCAACAGATGCACGCAAGACCACACATACCTCAGGGGAAAAGCCCTCTTCACCCCCAATCAGAAATCAGAGGACTCTGAATCGTGGGTCCTCCAACTCCACAACAGGTGACAACATTAAGTCTCCCTTTGACATCAGTGGGCTGGGAGTCATGCCTGTGATCCAGGAGCTGACCCCCCACCAACCCCCTGTACCACCTGGGCAGTATATGCACCAATGCTGATTACACAGAGCTAAAGTCTTACAATAGCGCAGCACCCACCAGGGACTCCCCATGTGGAGTGGGCTGAATAGAAGTCAGAGGGGACACAGTACACCACTCAGGCCAGGGAGAGCACAGTCACTGGGTGCCTCTGGATAAGTCACTAACTCTATGAAAACCTCTGCTATAAAGAAACTTGAGTGGCAGGACATTGGAGCTTCTGAGAATCTGAACAGAAGTCTCTGGCTTTATCCAAGGAGAAGACAAAGTGTCCAGATAGACTACTTCCATGTGGCATAAAAAAAGATGGCAACTCCTTCAGGAAGACATAACATCAAGCAAGATTGAATGAAGAGACTCTTAGCTCATCGAGCATGGGAATGCAGATATCTTAGACAAGCAGATTCAGGCATCAGGCAAAATTCTTCACTTGTCTATTTGGATTCCTCATACTACCCTGCAGGGCTCTACAGGTTCAAGGTTCAAGGGACAGAGAACAGGATATAGAGAAATACAAGGTATAGGCCAGTGCTGGGCATGGTCTCATTCCTGTAGTACCAGCACTTTTGGAGGCCAAGGTGGAAGGATCACTTGAGGCCAGAAGTTCAAGACCAACCTGGGCAACATAGCAAGACTCCATCTCTACAAAAAATTTAAAAATTGTACAGGTGTGTGTGGCATACAACTGTAGTCCCAGCTACTCACGCCACTGCATTCCAGCCTGGACAGCAGAGCAAGACCCTGTCCTGAAGAAGGAGGAGGCAGAGGAGGAAGAGAACAAGGAGGGAGGAGGAGAAGGAGGAAAGAAGAAGGAAGGAGAAAGTAGGGAAGGAGGAGAAGGGTCAGAAGGAAGAAACATCTGAGTTGAAATCGAGACAAGGTAAGGGTAGATCCCGGAAAAGAAGGAAGGCCAGCAAGGCTACTTCTTGCAGAGAGCAAGAAATGGAACCAGCGATGGCAAAGTACAAATGAGCAGGTTCTAGAGGAAGAATCTAGAGAGTTTCCCCAGAGAGGCTGGACGAATAAACAGAAGCCCTTCCAGGGCACTGGGGCTCCAGCCTAGAGCAAAAGGAAGACTTTGAGGGACCCACCACCAACCTCTCATTCTCTCCAGTGAGTGGAAGGGGCAGGTTTCTCCAGTCCACTTGGAAGGCTCTAGGCCTCCCACAGAAACTTTGAAGCATAAGGTAGGTCGCCAAGAATGCTCACTCGGTCCTCTTTCCAATAGGCTAGAAAGTAGGTTGGCCATAGAATCATTGGCCATTCAGCACCTCCTGTAAAACCAATTCTAGTTCCTTAATCTATCTCACTTCCGTGGTAGACAACTAGGGTATAAAGCAGAAGGCAGCATCTTGGTGTGTCAGCAAGGGTGAATCCCCTGGCAGGTGGCAGAAGGCTCCAGTGAAGGGAGCCAAACAGGACAGAAAAAAATGGAGGGTGGAGGAGTATAGTGTGTGAAAAACTGAAAACAACAGCCCAGACCCCCAGGAAATAAGAGGGGACACTTGCCTTCAAGTGGACTATGCCCTCAAAATCACAGAGTCTTCAAGGAGAAAAGTACATCAGGCTGATAACCTCTGATCCCAGGTCCTAGGGAACAATCTTCCAGCTTCCTGCAGAGGAAGATAACATGTCCCAGCCTGATAGTACCTCACTATAGATGGTCTTACATGTGGGCCTGGTGATTCTTGGCGTTCCTATGTGCTGCCCCTTGGCCTACTGGAGATATACCAGATATACCAGATGTCTGTCTACAGGCTACCTGCATTTCATCCAAATCTCGCTGGTGGTGGGGATGTTGAGAACAGAGAGTAGAATCTACCTATCACTGCTCCAGAGTGGAGACAGCAAGTTCTGTCATAAATGAATCTGTGGCAATGAAGGAAGCAGACTGGCTGTAATAGCTGATAGGAGGAATGTTCTTTGAATATCCAGTCAACAGACTCCTCTGCAGTAGTAGGTCTGCAAATAATGGGCTGATAAATATGACGCTTAAAAGGCCTTCAACAAAGCCCTCCTAGGCCAGGAGACAAACTGGGAAAGGCAATTCGAGACCAGGTGGTTGGTGACCTGCAGGCAGTGAAGTCTGACATTTTAATGAAGGTATTCAGGACCCCGAGACAAAGGTAAGGCTGTGTGCACAGAACTGAACATGAATGAAATCGAAAATAATCACAGCCCAGGGGCATGCAGGAGCTGGCAGGAGATGTAATAGTACCCCTGACACCCCCGAAACCCACCCCTAGGCTCAAATACAGGTAGCACACGTAATGGAATCATACAGAGGATCCCTGCTGGTGGAAGTCCCTGTGGGACACATTTGATGTCTTGCCTATGCTCCAGTGGCCAGCTGCAGAGGGGTCACGGTCCCAGCATAATCCCTGGACACAGGTTTCCCAGGCTGGTACTTGCCCCACTCATCCTCACACTGCAGACCTCAAAACCTGTCCTTGACTGAACCTGCTCTCAAGAAGAGCAGGGGAGAGGAAGGCAGCAAGAGGCTGAGTATCGGATGCCATTCAAGCTTCCACCTTGGAAGCAGAGCCAGCCAGTTTGAAGAGGCTGAGGAGCCAAAGCCAAAAAGCAGTTCAGCCCCAAGAAGATTCCCGAGTTCCTCCAAGATTGAGACCTCAGGGCTGGGTTGCTCCAGTTTAGCTCCTGACTAGGAATAATGAGACCTGCAGACCAGCCCCTAACTCAATAAGCTGCTGTGGTCAGAATGCTGAAGGGACTGGATGGCATCAAGAGAGCAACGGGGCCAGGGTGGATGCCCTTCACAGAAGAAGCCCAGTGCCCAGCCAGGGACCGGGAACAGCCACCAGAACGCTGCGCCAGTCCAGACATTCGGGCTGAAACCTGTACTTTGGAAACCTGTATTTTTATGCTGTTTATGTTTTGTGTAATTATTTCATTGTAGTCCTGCCTTTGCATTTACTAAGAAACCTACCAAACTAATAATAAATAATAATAACTAACAATTTTGAGTATTTACTATGAGTCTGCTAAGTACCTCTAAAAGCATTCATGCATTGAATCCTCATCAACACCCTAAGACACAAAATTTCCCAATTTACAGAGAAAGAAGTCAAGGCTTAGAGAAACAGAATGACTTGCGGCACAGCTGGGAAGTATAGGGGCTGTGCTTGAACCCAGGTCTATCTGTGTCAAGCCCAAGGCCACCGGTCCTCTCAGATGTGTGTGTGTTTGGGCCGCTGTTCCAACATGCATCAAGCATCACTTTGACGATGGGGATGGTAGTGGCAGCAGAATCCAAGAGAGACCCCAAGATGGGGGTGACAGTCACAAGGGCAGAGCCAGGGCTGCCTGACCTCAAACACGGCAGCTCTCCCCTGAGAGTCGCCCCAGAGCTCTAGCCAGAGGGCACTGGGCTTTGGTGCCCTGAGGAAGGCCGGCCTCCTACAGGCAGGCAGCCCATCTGCTCTTAGTCCTCAAAATTATGGTCTTTCTCCAACTCCTCTCCCCTCTGCCTAGAACCCCACAGTAATCCCCCAGCCCGGGTACACCCCACCGTTTCCTCTCCAACCAGAGCCCTACCACCCATCCACATTCGCTCCCTTTTCTCAGAAAGCCCCCTTAGCATTTCCCCGGCTTTCTCAAGCAGCACCTGCCCATCTGAGCACCTCCTGTCCTCCTCTCAGAGGACATTAACTGTCATGAAGTTTTCAAGGTCCCACCAGCCTTGGGGGTCACAGTGACAGGAACAAGGTAGTCCTTCTCTGGCTGTGACACCCCCTGGAGTAGTATAGAAGACTCCGCCTCACTGAATTAGTTTCCTTGGGCAACTGTAACAAATGATCACAAACTCGGTGGCTTAAGATGACAGAAGTTTGTTCTCTCACAATTCTGGAAGCTAGAAGTTCAAGATCAAGGTGATGTCAGGGTCATGCTCTCTCTGATAGCTCCAGGGGAGGATCCTTCCTTGCCTCTTCCAGCTCCTGGTGGTGCCTGGCTTCCCTTGGCTCGTAGCTGCGTCACTTTAGTGTCTGCACCTGTCATCATGAGGCCTTCTTCCCTGTGTCTGTGCATCCTCTCTTCTTATTGTAAGGACACCAGTCACTGGATTTAGGGTCTATCTCAACACAGTATGATCTCGTCTTAACTAATTACATCTGCAAAGCCACTAGTGCAAAGATCACATTCTGAAGTTCTGGGTGGACATGAATTTTGGGAGACATTATCCAACCCACTACACCCATCAATCCCCTTCTCCTTCCAACAAACACGTGGTCTCATGTCTCCCACTCCAGCCGGACTCAGAGGTATGGGAAATCTTTGATTATTTTCCATAGGATAAGCAAAGGGGGGTATTTTAATAGTAAAAATGCCAGCTGGATATTAAAATAAAAGTTTATGGATGCTCCACACAGGTAAATGGCAGGTACACCTGAACCTCTGTGAGTCTAGATTGGGTGATCACTCCTCCAAGGACAGGCTTTCACTCTTCAGGATCACAGGCTCTGTGGTCTACCTGGGACTGGGCTCTACCTACTATAGGAGTGCAGCAGGGACCCCTTACTTCTGTTTGGGGTTTCTCTGAGTAAGAGGAGAGGTTCAGGATCCCTCCAGACCCAGTCCCCAGGCCCTGCACCCTACAGCGATGTCCTGGGGTCCTCTCCTCTCTGTAGCAGGACACTGTGGGGTCTGGGTCTCAGCACTCTACACCTGGACACGGCCCTCCGGTCATGGCCCCCTGCAGGAGGCAGGTTGGATGTGCACAGCTCCGACTCCCAGACTCCCATCCTCCCTCCGACTCCCAGACTCCCATCCTCCCTCTTCCAGAGGCTTCAGCAGGGCATAGAGAAGCCATGCAGGATGCCACATCTGGCCACCAACTCACTGTGATGGGTCAGCGAGAACAGCAAAGTGAGCATGGCTGCTCCTGCCTGACCACAGACAGTAGCCTCCCCACTGGGTCTGTCTCAGTCTTTGAGGCTTGGGACAATTCCTCCCTCTGTTCCAGTCTCACCACTGTGATCTCTCTGCAATGACAGCCCATTTCCAGTGCCTGGATTTACAGAAAAGACTGTGATTATTTTCTTTCTTTTTTTTGTTTTGTTTTGTTTTGTTTTTGTTTTTTTGAGTTGGAGTCTCACTCTGTCGCCCAGACTGGAGTGCAATGGCCGCTCCTGGCCACCGCAGCCTCGACCTGCTGGGCTCCGGCGATCCTTCCGCCTCAGCCTTCCGAGTAGCCGGAATTACAGGCACGCGCTACCACGCCAGGCTAATTTTTTTATTTTATTGTAGAGATGAGGTCTCACCTACCCAGGCAGGTCTCGAACCTGTAGGCTCAGGCAATCCACTCATCTCAGCCTCCCAAAAGCGCGGGATTACAGGCTGAGCCACCGAGCCCGGCTTGTGATTATTTTCTAAAGGATAAACAAACGGGGGTTATTATAATAGTAAAAATGCCAGCTGGATATTAAAATAAGAGTTTGTGAATGTTCCACGCAGGTAAATGACAGGTACACATGGGCCACTCTCCAGCCAGGCACACTCCATCTCCCATTGTAAGAGTTCTAGAAAATGCAGAGATGGTGAAGACATCAGCAGATAAAGCTCCTCAGCATGGACAGACTGTGGGAAGTAAATTAGTTTGTTGGACACCCCACCCCCAGGCCGCCATACAGCACTAATTCCAGGTGTGGGTCCCAGCACTGCAAGGTTGTTTCCGCCCACAATGGTTCTCAGCCTTCACCATGAAGAAAATCCCCCAGGGAGCTCAGGAAACACTACATTCCTGAACCCCACACCCAGAAGGCCCAGAAACTAGCTTTTTGCTGTTAGAGACAGGGTCTTGTTCTAACACCCAGGTCGAAGTGCAGTGGCATGATCATAGCTCACAGCAGCCTCGAACTCCCAGACTAGAACAGTCCTCCTGCCACAGCTTCCCAAGTAGCTGGCACTACAGGCACACACCACCATGCCTTGTTTTTTTTTTTTGTTTTTTTGCTTTTTTGCTTTTTTGGTAGAAACAAGGTCTCACTATGTTGCCCAGGCTGGTCTCAAACTCCTGGCCTCAAGTGATCCTCCCGCCTCAATCTCCAAAAGCACTAGGATTACAGGGATGAGCCACTGCACCTGGCCAGAACCAGTATTTTTAATAATCACTGCAATTGATTGCACTGTAGGGTCTACAGACCACATCTGGAGAGAGAATACAGAATACTATGGAAAACACAGCCTCTGGAGCCAGCCCAAGTTCAACTTTTTGCTCTACATTAATAGCCACATGGCTGTGGGAAAGTTCCTTAAAATCTCTGGTTTTCATTGTCCTTACCTGAACACAGATAATTAATAAGAGTGCCTACCACAAAGGGTTGTAAAGTGTATATGAGGCTGGGCATGGAAATTCTAACATGGCGGTACCGTGCTTAACACACGAGAGCTCACTCAGTGTTTCCTTAGTACCACTGGATAAAGGGGTCAGGGCACCCTCTACAGCCTTACTGTCTCAGGTCTAGACAGTCAAGAGTCAAGAACTTAAGGCTGTGTCCTGGCAGCATATTCCAGAGTGATGCCCACCACACAGGACAGATCAAGACTAGAGATGGATGGACCTGTCAGCCCCGGAGAGCAAGTGAGACCTGGTGAAAACAGGCAGCCCAGACAAGCAGGTTACTTTCTATGCTTATCTCCTTGTCTCCTCTGAGCCTTTATTTAGTGGAAATCTCTTGACCTGATCCCAACTGTGTTGCAGGGCATTAGAAAGTGGACAGGACTGAAAAGTACTGAAAAGAAGAAAACAAACAACCCCATTATAAAATGGGCAAAAGATATGAACAGACACTTCACAAAAGAAGACATCCGAGCAACCAACAAACACATGAAGAAATGCTTAACCTCACTAATCATCAGGGAGATGCAAATCAAAACCACACTGAGATACCACCTAATTCCAGTCAGAATGGCAATTATCAACAACTCAAAAAATAACAGCTGCTGGAGAGGGTGTGGTGAAAAGGGAACACTTCTACACTGTTGGTGGGAGTGTAAACTAGTGCAACCTCTGTGGAAAGCAGTGTGGCGATTCCTAAAAGCTCTAAAAATTGACCTTCCATATGACCCCGCAATCCCCCTGCTGGGAATATACCCTGAAGAACACAAATCACTCTATAAAACAGATACCTGCACACGTATGTTTATCGCAGTGTTGTTCACAATAGCAAAAACCTGGAAACAACCATGCTGCCCATCAAAAGAGTACTGGATTAAAAAAATGTGGTACATATACACGATGGAATACTACGTAGCCATAAAAAAGAACAAAATCATGAATTTCGCAGCAACCTGGATGGAACTAGAGTCTATAATACTGAGTGACCTCTCACAGAAACAAAGATCCGAGTATCACATGTTCTCACTCATATAATGGACCTTGAACATCCAATGTAATACTATAAGAAAATGACTGATGGTACTGGGAAACTATGGGGGGGGTGGGATTAACAGTAGCAAATATCTGTCTGGGGATGGGAAAACACCTCTTATCAACAGGGTGCCTGAATGAAACGTAATTGTACACCTAGTCCTTAACTGTACCCCACAAAACCATAATAAAAAATATCGATTAATAAAAAAAAAAAAAAGAAAGTGGACAGGAGCCAGGTAGGTGGCACAAGCCTGTAGTCCCAGCTACTTAGAAGGCTGAGGCAAGAGGATTGCTTGAGGCCAGGAGTTCAAGCAATAAGTGAATTATGATCATGCCACTGCACTCTAGCATGGCCAACATAGTGAGACCTCATTTCTACAAAAAATTGTTTTAAAAAATAGCTGAGCATGATGGCACGTGCCTATAGTCCTAGCTATTCATAAGACTCAGGAAGGAGGATCACTTAAGCCCAGAAGTTCGAGAGTCCAATGAGTAATGGTCACACCACCACACGCCAACCTGAGCAACAGAGCAAGATCCCCGTCTCTACAAATAAAAATTAATAAGTAAATGGACATTCTCCTTAAGGCCTGATTGTCAAAGGGGAGCAGGGCTGACCCCTCCAGACCCCCAGGTCTCCCAAAAAGACCCCCAAGGGAAAGAAAAGAAGATTCCTAGAGGTCAGAGCGGTGCCCAGAAGGCCCACCTACCCTTCTTCTCACTTAACAGATTTCCTCTTTTCACACCTGTGGAGAAACTGGACTTCATTATCATTCAAGAAGATGGCAATCTCCTTACAGAAGCAGCACCTACAATTCAGAAAAGCTTGAACGAAGCATGTTGTCAAAATCCACAGACATGCTCACAGGAAAACCCCCTCACAAGCTCACACATATGCTTTCACTCACATCCCTGGTATGAGCCCTCATTCACAGTCCCAAGAGTCCAAACACCGAGCCTCTCCTTCCTCCCATCACTACCCTCAGCAGGCTTAGTGGCCCTAGGCAGAGTACCCAGGGAATGACTTTTCCCTCTCCGCTGGCCCAATCCATGAGAATTAAGAGGCCACATCCTACCATGCCTGCCTGGCCCCTGTGTTTCTAGGCCTAAGGAGCTCAAACACGACAAAGAACAGCCAACGGGCCCAAGGGCCTGCCCTCAGACCAGAAAGCCTGGAATTAGAGAAACAAAGCCCAGGATGGCCTGGAGAGATGACCTGTTTACCCCAGACACTCCAAGGTAGAAGCAGGGCCACAGGGTGGACACCCAGGGCCTCTCTTGATGGGGGGGGAGACCTTGTAAAGGTGTTTCCTGGGTTCTCAGGGTACAAGAGGAGCCTTAGAAACCAGGTCACCTAGCCCCTCACAACGGGAATGAAGGAACTCTGTCCAGAGGGGGATGTGGCTTACCCAAGGTTCCTTGTTCAGCCCCAGTCTGCACTCCAAAGTGAGCAAGAGTTGGACTCTCACATGGCAACACTAAGGGGGAAGCCCTCTCCTAATTCTTCCATGGCCCGGCCACTCCAGCATGTCTCCTCAGCCCCATCTTCCTCGGTATCTCTCACACATACACACAAACACACACAGTCCACACAGGCTTGTGCAAACCTACAGAATCACAGCACTTGCAGAATGGCCACAAAATACAAAGCCCTTGGCTCTTCTACCTTGCTGGGTAGCAAGCACTTTATTAAGGTCCCATGACCGTAGTTCTCCTCAAATCAGAGGAGATCAATGCTCCCTCCTCTCCCTCCCAAATTTCAGAAATAAGGCCAATATAGTTTATGGAGCACAGAATTTGAAAAAGGTATTAATCCAGTCCCTTTGTTGCCAGATAAAGGAACAAGCCACGAGCAGTTGCACATGTCTCCTGAAGTCTTCCCAGAAAGATGGTGCAGCTGTAGCAGTGGGACACAGGAATTCTTGCCCAGGACTCTGTCCCTTCCTCATGTGCTGACATTGATTCAGCTGGCCATATGAAAAAGACTGTTCTGACCAGGCTTGATGGCTCAGCCTATAATCCCAGCATTTTGGGAGGCTGAGGCGAGTGGACTGCCTGAGCCCCAAGGGTTCAAGACCAGCCCAGGCAACTTGGTAAGACCTCGTCTCTACAATAAATCAAAAATCAGCTGGGTGTGGTAGCGCATGCCTGTAGTTCCAGCTACTTGGAAGGCTGAGGCGGAAGGATCGCCAGAGCCCAGCAGTTTGATGCTGGGGTGGCCATGAGTGTGCCACTGCACTCTAGCCTGGGCGACAGAGTGAGACTCCAACTCAAAAAAAAAAAAAAAGAAAAGAAAAGAAAAGGCCTTTCTATGTGAAGCCCTCATGGTGCCTTATTTCTACCTGGCCCTCACAGCACCCCTGGTCAGGTTACTGTCACCATCACCAACCTGCCCAGCGTCGTGTGGTGAGGAAGTGACAGTTCCAGCATGACAGCTTTGTCCTCAGTCAATGTTCAGTGCTGGTGCCACAGCCCCACCCACCAAACTATCCTCCAAATTTCTGGACCTGCAGTCTTTGACAAGAAGACAGGGTATAATGAGGTAGGGACAGATCATCAGGGAAAGTTGAGGACAATGAGGATGGGGCTGTGTCATTTTGCTGAAAAACAGAGGAATTCTGGGAGGTCTACTATCTTATCCATCTCAATGGCCAACTCTAATTCCAAAAGGCCTTAAAAAAAAAGACTTAAAAAAAACTTAAAAGACTTAAAAAACTTAAAAAAGACTTAAAAAAAAAGACTCTCTTGTCCCTTTTCCAAAGTCACCTTAAAATATACAAATATTTTTTTTAATCCAAAAGGGCTTCACCACAACAACACACTTGTAGGTCACTCATCTGGCAGTCAGCCAAGAACAAGGAAGTCACCTGAATAGATGGTAAAGTTTGTACACTGAAACATATTTCACTCCTAGGAAAATCCTTTTTGTCTCCACAGGACATCTAATGGTTCCTTGTACATATACAACCACAAGGCTCGCAGTTATCTGGCTCTCTGCTCTACGGAAAACCAGCAGGCCAGGTGCTGTGGCTGAAGCCTGTAATTCCAGCACTTTGGGAAGCTGAGGTGAGAGGATTGTCTGAGCCCACGGGTTAGAGACCAGCCTGGGCAACTTAACGAGACCTCATCTCTACAATAAATCAGAAAATTAGCCAGGTGTGGTAGCGCATGCCTGCAATTCCAGCTACTTGGAAGGCTAAGGCAGAAGGATCACCTGAGCCCAGCAGGTCAACGCTGGGGTGGCCGTGAGCGTGCCACTGCACTCCAGCCTGGGTGATGGAGTGAGTTTCTAACTCAAAAAAAAAGAAAACCAGCAAAGGAGAAAGGGTGACAGAAGGAAGCTCCGAAGGGCAGACAGAACCTCCAGCAAGAAGTGAGAGCGAAAAACAGCAAAGAACACAGAAACACTAGAAAAGCAAAGACAATGACTCAAAAGCCACAGTATCCCAGTTAATCAGTGCAGGGGCAAACAGTTCTAAATCAGTAGCACCTGGAGGCACCATGTACACCATCCACACAGCTTAGCTGGTGGTCAAGGATAACAATGTCATTAAGAAAAGGGGAAGGTGCTTTCTGCAATCCATGTTTAAGGAGACAAAGAGCATTCAAGAATGCCACAAATATTTAATGCACCCCTGCACCTGGCCAGATGCAAGGGTGAGTGAACAAGTCATCAGGCCAGAAGCACACGATGTCACTGCCACAGAAAGAGGGGGAAAGGCAGCTGGCTCCTATCTTCTTAAAGGTGCAGCAGGAAAGAAGGAAAACAAAATGTTGAGGTGAGACGATTGCCCGAGCCCACGGGTCCAAGATCAGCCTGGGCAATTTGGCAAGACCTCAACTGTACAATAAATCAAAAAATTAGCCAGGCATGGTAGCGCACTCTTGTAGTTCTGGCTACTTGGAAGGCTGAGGCAGAAGGATCACCTGAGCCCAGCAGGTCGACACTGGGGTGGCAATGAGCATGCCACTGCACTCCAGCCTGGGCGATGGAGTGACCTTCCAACTCAAAAAAAAAAGAAAGAAAGAAAGAAAGAAAGAAAGAAAGAAAACAGAATGATAAGAGGTGCTTTCCCTTCCTTCTACCCCCATGTGCCCCTTCCAAGGGCCAAGAGGGGAGCCCGGTGTCCCAGCCACTCAGAAGAAGCCTCATTTTCCAAAGCCTCATGAAGGCAGGCCAAGAGCTGGAGATGTCCAGGGCTTGCTGAGTGGAGCAGCCAGTAGGGAAGGAGAGAAGGCCACTGCCCTAGGGCCCAGGTGAGGGACACTGGCACTACCAAACAGGGAGCCCCAGGGTCTTCAGGGACAATTCTGAGGAGAGGGAAGAGGGGGTCTCTCTGGGTGAGTCTGGGGTCAGTGTAGTTTACAGCTATGGGGGCACATGGGTTCCCAGCAGATGCTGAAAGACCCACTAGGGATCCCTCATGACCCCGGCGGAGGAACAACAACACAGACTGAAGATGGGCCTCCACCTGTGAGCCCCAAGAGCCCAGGAGTCATGCAGGCCACAGACAGGGGCAGCTCAATTAACCAGGGCTGCATTTCCTGCTAGCCAGGGTAGAGAGAGAGAAACTTGCAGCCGATTTAGAAATGTGAACTGACCCGAGTACTGTGCAGTGAAATCCACACACTTAACAACTGCAACACATCCTAAGAATAGCTCTGACGGGGTTGGAACAAAGTGATACCAGAGCACAGGAAACGGAGAACACAATTTCCTGGAAAAGACAGAGACGCTTCAGGAGGTGATAAATGAACACTTCCTGTTGAGGTAGGAGGACATTCCAGGCGGGGAAACCTGTCCTCACAAGACCCCATAGGCAGAAAAACCAAAGGCAAATTAGACTTTCAGGGAGGCCAGGCGTGCCAGGAAAGACTGCTATAGATGTGGGGGTCAAGGCGTGGGGTCTCAGATCCCAGATTCTCCTGGACCCAGCGTCAGGCAAGCCCTGGGGTTTGAGTGCTTTGAAAAGTTCATTCTCAGGACTTATCTGATGGCCGTTCGCTGTTGGGCTGTTTGATTGCAAAATCCATTTCCAAATGGCTTGCTCGTTTGTGAGAAGCTACAGAGGACTGTATATCAGGAAAAGTCACCCCTTCCCCCAATATTCTGCAGTCCGTGTGCCTAGCTCTCTCAGGCTGCAGCGGCTTCTGGTCCATACAGAACCAGCCTGCAGGCCTTGACCTCCCCCGCCTTCCCCAAGTTCCCCAGATCAAGAGATCAGCAGACACCCACCCCGTGCCCAGCTCCAGGCTTGCCCAAAGCCCAAGATCAATCAGGCAGAAGAGGGTCATTTCTCATTAGAATAAGCAGATAACCACTCACTGCATGCATCCTCTATATCTGGTTAGAATGAAAGGTAGACATCCTTGGCCCTACCGCTGAGGCCTCTACCCAGCATCCCAAGCCTGAGGAGCTGCCCATTCAGTTCTAGGAGGAGAGAGAGGACGGAGGGAGAGCCCCTCCCCCATTTTAACCACCTGGCAGGTTATGCCAGTCCCAGCAGGGCCTGCGCCTGAGCCGGGGGGCCCTGGAAACCCTGCTCTAGTTAAAATACATCTATCTGCAGCATTCAGAAAATAGCTATCTACAGTATTGCTTTCAGCTATAATGGAAAACTGATGGCTTTTATCTCCCCAACTTTATGACTATTGATGGGATAGAGGCTGAGGTTTGATGACCATTTAATAGCCGACCCCGCGCAGTTAGAGGAGCACCAGAAAGCAATGAAAGCGCCGAGATGATTGTCTGGCAGAGAATCCTCCGCTGAGGTCCAGGAAGCAAAACAACCACCCTCTCCAGGCTCCGACAGAAGAAGAAAAAAATCAAAGTCATCATCGTTTCTGTTTCTCCCCCCTCCTTTCTGCCATTGACCTCTGGGAGGCTGATCCAAAGGGGAGAGGGGACGGGAAGGAGGGTACGGCAACGCTGAGGTCTCAAGGAGAAAGGAGGGGCTCTGGACTGGGGACCCCGGCTGATGGGTTCCCTGATACCCCCACTCAGCCTACAGCAAGCCGTGGGACAGACTGGGCTTCTGGCAGGAGTACAGGGGTCGGGGCAGATTGGGAAAGAAATGGAAAAAGAAAAAGAAGGAAGCAGGGTCCAACTGATCTTAGACCTTCTGCCCACAGCTAGAAGCCAAAAGCCACCTCCAAGACTGCATGTATCCAAGCACCAAGCCTTCCCTCCCACTTTGCCCCTTCTGGGGTAACTCTATCCAACACCCATAGCTGTCCGACCTTTCTCCCACTGGAACAGAGCCAGGTGTGCAGGCCACCCTGCACAGGTGCTGGGAAACATGGCATTGTTAAACTTTGCAACATCCCAAGTACCTTCACGGCTATTCTCTTATTTCTACAAACCCATGAGGTGGACGGGACATATTCCATTCTGTTCATTATTTTTTTATCTTTTTTATTTTTTTTTTGAGTTGGAGTCTCACTCTGTCGCCCAGAATGGAGTGCGGTGGCCGCTCCCGGCCACCGCAGCCTCGACCTGCTGGGCTCCGGCGATCCTTCCGCCCAGCCTTCCAAGTAGCCGGAATTACAGGCATGTGCTACCACGCCCAGCCGATTTTTTGATTTATTGTAGAGATGAGGTCTCGCTGCCCAGGTGGGTCTCGAACCCGCGGGTTCAGGCAATCCACTCACCTCAGCCTCCCAAAGGCGCGGGACTACAGGCTGAGCCACCGAGCCCGGCTTGTTTATTATTTTTAATAAGGAAAGTGAGGCTCAGCGATGTCGGGGGTCCAGGTTTTTGACTCACTGGTCACCCTCTGCCGTACCAAGTTGCCTCCAAAAGCAGGCACTGCCCCAGGGAGGCAAGCCCTGACCTCTCGTTGGGTCCTGCCACTCCTTAGTTGTGTGACTTTGAACAAGTAACTTTACCTCTCTGGGCTTCAGATTCTTCACCTACAAAATGAAAATGTTGCTGGGATGATCTTTAGATCTCCTCAAGCTCTGTTTCAAGGTGAAACCAGGTGGACCCTTGGGGCTTCATCAGCCACATTTTCAGGCACAACAATGTCTTCCCAGGCCCCACAGTTGCCACCTTCTGGAAAGCACACATTTATCCCATCATGAATAAGACTGAGGCACACTGAAGACATGAAAACTAAGGCCTCTCCCGATCCCTTGCCAGGTCTTTTGGCAAGCACCATCATAGCAGAGACTCTCCTCCGAGCACAAGGACAAGGCAGGCTGCTCAGACCAGAGGGCATGGCTGTCCGAGGCACAGATAGCCACTAAGCAGAAACCCACCCTTCTCCACCCACTGCAGGTACACCAGCTGGAACTCTTTCTGGGACCTTTTTACTGGCCCAACCTCCTTAAAGACACAATCCCAAATGAAAGCGACAAGAAAACAACTAGCTACAAAAGGAGGGTGTTCTCCTGACCAGGGCTCTGCAGAAATGTACAGAAGAGGGGGCCAAACCTGGGGGTTTTTTTGTTTTTTTGAGTTGGAGTCTTACTCCGTCACCCAGGCTAGAGTATAATGGCAAGCTCATGGCCACCCCAGCATCGAACTGCTGGGCTCCAGCAATCCTTCTACCTCAGCCTCCCAAGAAGCCATAACTACAGGCATGCACTACCAAGTCCGGCTAATTTTTTGATTTATTGTAGAGATGAGGTCTTGCTAAGTTGGCCAGACTGGTCTTGAACCCGTGGACTCAGGCAATCCTCTCGCCTTGGCCTCCCAAAGGGCTGGGATTACAGGCTTGAGCCACCGAGCCCGATCTGGGCTTCTGCAATGAGTTCCAGCCAGGGTCAAGAGAAGACTCGTGAGGGTAGGAGGTGTCCCAGACCTGCTCCTTACACTGGCTTTCTTCCCACCCCAGCTGCAGGAAAGAACACCCCACTCCTTGCCCAGATATCACCCTATACCTTCTTAACTTCAGCCGAGGAATTTCTCCATCTAACTACCTCAGCTACTGCAGGCTCAAGCCTTAGGAACTCACTGGGTGCCACTCAGTAGCTACTACTTGTTGATTCCTTTGGGACTGCAAATCGTCCCCAGGCTGGAACTAGGGGAGGATTATCTAGTGAGTAGCAGGCAATGATCCTTGCTTGGTTGATTTAAAACTCTCAGAGAAACAAAACACTTAGGAAAACTGAGATGAGAAACTTGCCACCCAGGCCCTTAAGGCAGAGCCTTGCCAACACCCCAACTCTCTCCACTACGCCCCTCAGGCCCCACCCTCAACACTGCCGCCAGTTTGTGTTCTAATGATGCCAACGCATAGGTCAATTCCTAAAATTTTCCACTTTGGGCATCATCGTCCCTCGTGTCTTTGGGTGGCTGCTACACAGGCCTCGCATATTCCATTCTGAAACTCACTGGCTCTATGACAATCCTGGCCTTGAGCATTCATTGCCTCAAGAAGTTAGAGGGAGACAGACCACACACTCCCTGATGACCCACCTCAGTGGAGAACCCGAACCACAGTAGAAACTACCCAGAAACAGGCCCCACCTGCGATGAAGACCCTGGTTCATTCCAGTTCCCTGTCCTCCCATTCACCTTGGGAAAGTCCCACATCAGGGACCCAAGAATTCTGAGAGTCATATTATCCCTGTGCTCCTGGGAAGCCTAGAATGTGGCTGTCCTCCACCATCTAGCAGGCTCGAATCCAGAAACACATTTCTTGAATGATAAGAGTGAACAGATGAGTGTCCAAAGACAAGCTGTTCAAGATGTCTACAGGGACACAACTTTGTGAGGAAAAACAAGACTGTACAAAAAGCCGGCAAACCTGTATGTATGAGATGAAAAATTTTAATAGTGTATTCAGAGAATAAAATAGCTTACAAAATAGAATGTACATATGACATGATTTTTGTTAAAATATATATATATGCACCCCAAAAAAGGCTGAACTATTCCCCAAAGTGTTAGCCATGGCCTATTTTGTGGTGTTCGGACTGGTGCTGATGTCTACTTTCTTTAGACATCATAAAATTCACTGGCTTTCTTTAGGTACACCTTTCCATCTTGCTTGACTTATCTTTTAAAATGAGCACATATCACTTTCATAATCAATGAAAACAGCAAAGTGAATTTCATTTTGTGAATTAGGGAAAGAAAAGAAGGAAGAAAAGAGAAAGAAGAGAAGAGGAAAGGAAAGGCCATCTTCTGGGGGCACATCATCTATCCCCTGCACTTACCAGAGAGATAGGAGTTCTGAGTTACATGTGCTCAGGAGGGACCTAAAAAGCCCTCTTCCCTGACCCTCCTCTGACCCTGGCAAGGGGACCTCCAGACTCTGCCTTTGCATCTCTGAGGACAGGGAACTTGCTACCTAACATGACAATTCATCCTAATTCCCAACAAGATCACAGAGTTACGTTATCACAAGGGTGGTATTAGGAATTAGTATAACTCCTATAACTCCTAATCCAGGACCTGTTCCACCTGACACTACTCCATTCCCTTATTAAGCAACACGTTTAGAGTACCCTGAGCCTTGACCGGGCGCAGGGGCTCACACCAATAATCCCAGCACTTTGAGAGGCCAAGCCAGGAGGACTGCTTGAGCCCAGGAGTTCAAGACCAGCCTGGACAACATAGCAAGACTCACCACTACATAAAAAAGAAAAGAAGAGGCCAGGCTCAGTGGCTCAGCCTATAATCCCAGCACTTTGGGAGGCCAAGGCAAGTGGATTGCCTGAGCCCGCGGGTTCGAGACCAGCCCAGGCAAATTGGTGAGACCTCATCTCTACAATAAATCAAAAATTAGCTGGGCATGGCAGTGTGCGCCTGGAGTTCCGGCTACTTGGAAGGTTGGGGTCAAAGGATCACCGGAGTCCAGCAGGTCGACTCGGGTAGCCTTGAGTGTGCCACTGTGCTCCAGCCTGGATGACAGAGTAAGACTCCAACTCAAAAAAAAAATGAGAGCCCTGAGCCTGCCGGAGCTGGGGACTGACCTGAGGGAGGCCCAGGAGGAGCTGGGGGAACCCTCGTCTGCTCAGTGTCCCAGGGTATCTCAAAGGTCCAACCCACACACTCCCCCATCCCGTGCACACAGACTCTCCTCCCTTGGCCAGCACCTCCCTGCCTGGGAAAGTCACTCTCGGTCCCGCTTCCTCCTCCTGTCCCCTTCTTCTGGAAACCTCTGCCCCAGGACATCCTTCCTCCCTCCCTCCCTGGCTGCAGAACCCTGCCTCCACAACACTCTCCCTGGCTCTCCCAGCCCCACAGCTCCCCTGCTCTGAATGCCTGCAGCAAAAGTTTAATCCATAAAACACTTAATTAAACAGGGCCTTCTCCTCGTAGTCAGAGATGGTTTGCACGGGTTAGCCCCATCTTCCCCAACGAGCTTAGAAGGCCTTTGAAGGAATGATGCTCACCATGTGCCTATGTGCTAGACCTGACACTTGCTGCTTTTCATGCATTATTTCCCTTAATCCCATAATCTCGATCCCAAGCCCCTGCCTCTCTCCTGGACTCCCAGATACACAAATACTTTTGGATTTGATGTTTGAAAACCAAAAGCTTTCAAACAACAAGTCTGAATCCAACCACCTTCCCTCCATGCCCCAGATCTCCTCCTCCTCCTCCCTTTTCTCAAATGACAGCTTCACCAGCCAGCAGGCCACCAGGCCAGAGAGCTTGGCATCATCTCAGTCTACACCCTTCGAACCTACATCCAATTAGGGCCTGGAAGCTGACCTCTGAAGATCTCTGACACATCTCCCCCCACCCCCCACCCTGGCCCCTTCCTTCTGCCTTGGCCCTACCTCAGGTCCCATCACAATTTGATCTCCTAACCGGCCTCCCTGTCTCGAGTCTCTCTCCTCCAATCCATTGATACTCAGCATACAAAAGGATCTTTCTAAAATGCCAGCTGGATCCTATCACTCTCTTGCTTCAAATACTTCATGGCTCCAAAAGGTCCCCTGAATAAAAACCAAACTCCTTGGCCAAATGTGCAGGGTTTTGTGAGCTGGTTCTCCCTTTCCTCTCTCAGCCTCCTCCATTTTTACCTACATTCCCTTTGCAAGGAACAGAAGGTCCAACTCCTAGCATAGGCCTACTCTTCCTTCAAACTCAACTCAGACACTACCTCCAAGAGGCCTTTCCCAATGGTTCCACCAAGCCTGCAGGGGCAAACCCTCTACCTCAAAGCCAGAACTAGCCTGTGGGAGCCTCAGGACAGATCTGCGGTTCACCCCAGCACCCTGGGGGCTAAATACCCAGACTCAGAGCTAAATGTCCTCCTGAATGGGCTACAAAGCTTCAACAGACGTGCCACTGTCCTTATTCTGACAAACAAAACAGAGGTTCTACATTGTTAAAGAACGTGCCAACTCACATAGCTGCTACAGCAAGGATGTACCTGACTCCAGTTCATTAGGATTACTTCCTTGAGCACCTCTCAGTGCTCAAATTGCACTCCCATGAACCGAGAGAAGGAAGAAGTACACACTCAAGAGGACCCCAGCAGATTCAGGCAATGTGTCTTGTTGGGCCAGACAAGGTGAGAGCAGCTATCCCCAAACCCTGCCCCCTCCTCACTCTGTATGAGGAAAAAAATGACCTCAAGTCCCTTTGTTCGTAAGTCAACATCCTCCTTTTACTCTAGGTAGGATGATACTGATAATGGTTTCATGTGCTTGCCAACCACGGAGACCCTGAGATAACAGGACTACCTGCATACAGCCTCTGAGTCTTCCAAGAGAGTCCTGAAAGGGACCTGACACTGAAGGCCCGCTGCAGGACACCCAGGCTCATGTGTTGCCACAAGAAGGGGAGCAGGGCTGCCTCACCTCTGAGGATACTCACCTCAAAGGCAAAGCACATCCTGAGGATAGCACGGAAAAGCCCACATCTTCAAAATGCCCTGAAGAGGACTCCCACCACAGGAGCCCCGGAGGCCCCTCACAATTCCTCACCACTGCCCTAAGTGCCTCCTCCAATAGGAAGACTGAAAGCTAAAATGACAATGTTTCTCTGGGTGACCCAAGAGCTGTCTTCTCTAAGGGGCAGGGCCACCCAGGTTGCTCACAAGACCACAGTGGCTTGGACTAAAGTCTCTTCCCGTGTCTGAAAGACTCAACTGTAACAAGAGAAGTTGAATCAGTGACAGCCATGCCATGGCCCCTCCAAGCCCAGGGAGGACATGGCAGGCAGGATGCTCTGGGGTCCCACTCACAGTACAGTGTTTGGAGTCGGCATTGAAGACCATCAAGGGCATGCTGCCCATGGCAGAGGCTATCCCAAGGTCAAGACCTGCCCAGTGCCAATAAGTAGCAGCTGGGATTGCCCACGACGGCAAGAACACTCTCGCTCTCCTGTCCACCTTGGCCTCCTCCCCATACTTCCCAAAGCCAAGCAGTGTCGAGTTGTCCTCAGCTGTATCCAACCAACTGGCCAATGTCTCTTTAGCACTGATCAGACTTCCGTAATTGCCAAATCATCAAAACTGCCATGGAAGAGTCACCAAGGTCTTCCAACATCCCCAAATCCAAAGTTGACGCATGCATCCTAATCCTTCCAGACCTCTCAACAGTATCCGGCACAGCTGTCCACTGCCTCTTTTTCAGAACCTGTTCTTTTGACTCCTAAGGCACCGTAATAACAGCACCCAACACTCTTGGACACTGACAGGGTACCGGACACATTCTCAGCACTTCCTCTCCCACTGGACTCTCCTTAGGAGAATCCTACCCGTTTCCCTAGCCTTAAATGCCATAAATATGCTAATGGCCCCCAGGATTTATAACTCCAGTCAAGCACCAGATAGGAATGTCTCAAAGGCAACTCGAGATTAACATGCCCCAAATGGAATTCCTGATTTATCTCCCCTAGGTCATCACCATCTCAGAAAGTGGCAACATCACCACTGAGCTGCTCAAGCCAGAAGCCCGTGAGTCACCCTCAGGTTCCTCCTTCGCCCTCACTCCCACATTCAAGGTATATCATTTCCATCTGCAGAATATCTCCAATTTATCCACTTATCTCCCTCCACACAGCCACCACCCTGGGCTGAGCTGCCATCATCTCTGATCTGGTGATTCTAAAATAACCTCCTCCCTGGCCTCTCAGTGGTCACTCTCACCTCCTCCTTAATTCTCCACACAATAACCAGTCATCTTCTCACATCACAATTTTAATAAAGGCCCTACTTGGCTGCTGAAGCTCCTTTCCAACTACACTCAGAAGTCCAAACTCCTTGTCGTGGACTTTGAGGCCCCATGTGACCTGACCCCTGCCTGCCTCCAGATCTTACCCTATGCTCCCTCCCTGACCCCCATGGCTCCAGCCACACCATTCCCACTTCTCCCTCCTACAAATGCCTGTACATGCTATTCCCTCTGCATGAAGTGTTCTTCTTCCCCTCTGTCTGACCTCTGACTCCTTATTCTTCCGGTTTCAGTTTAAATGTCACCCCTGTTGTCCAAGTAGGTTCCCCATCTCTGCCCACATTAGTCTCTGTTTCTGCATCTTGCTAATTTCAACCATTTTTAATTAGATGTCTGTTTTCTCTCTCACTGTATCCTCCAGCAGACTGTCACCTCCAAGGGGGCAAAGGCCACCTCCACTGTGTTTTCCCGGAGGTGTGTGGTATCTTGCATGGTGTCTGGCACAGAGTAGGCACACAATAAATACTCATTAATTTAATAAGCCGACATAGTGTTAATATAATACAAGCATATTAAAAAACAGAGGCCCGCCGGGCTCGGCGGCTCAGCCTGTAATCCCGCGCCTTTGGGAGGCTGAGGTGAGTGGATTGCCTGAGCCCGCGGGTTCGAGACCCGCCTGGCAGCGAGACCTCATCTCTACAATAAATAAAAAAATCAGCCGGGCGTGGTAGTGCATGCCTGTAATTCTGACTACTCGGAAGGCTGAGGCAGAAGGATCGCCAGAGCCCAGTGGGTCGAGGCTGCGGTGGCCGGGAGCGGCCACTGTACTCCAGTCTGGGCGACAGAGTGAGACTCCAGCTCAAACAAAAAAAACAGAACAAAACAAAACAAAAAACAGAGGCCCAATTGAAAAGAAAAACATTAAAGGAAAGGCATGGGCTAAGCATCACATGAAGGATGCAGACAGGTTCTAGAGTGCACCCATAAAAAGAGTGGCCAGGGCAGAGTTTAGGATAAGGACCAAATAGGCTTGAGGAAGGGTAAGTCTAGGTTCTCCCAAATTCATATGTTAAAATCTTAATCACCAGCGTGATGGTATTTCGGGTGGGGTTTTTGGGAGATGATTAGGGTTAGATGAGGTCATGAGGGTGGGGCCCTCATGATGGGATTAGCGGTCTTATAAGAAGAAGAAAAGACACCAGATATCTCTTCCCCTCCCCCTCCCATGCACACATCAGGGAAGACCATGTGAAGACATAACCAGGAAGAAGGCCCTCGCCAAAAACCCAACCATGCTAGTACCCTGATCTCAGACTTCTAGTCTCTAGAACTGTGAGAAGTAAATGTTTGTTGTTGTTTGTATGTGAAGCTTCCCAATCCATGGCATTTCGTGATAATGACCCAAACTAAGATATAGGCAAGGAGAGAGCCCATGTCAGTGAGTGGAAGCAGAAACCATCACAGAGCCCATGGGAACAATGTAAGACCAGGAGAGCTGAAAGTATGTCAGCCTCAGTGTAAGCAAACACACCTGCCCAATGAATGAATAGCAGCTTGTATTCTGATACTCTCTGCAAAACTGCCATTTTCTCAAACGGGTCATTCCTCCCCAAACATCAGGGATGAAGTGGATCCTCAAGCATGACTCCACCAGTGGGAACTTCAGCTAGACAGGGGCTGCCTCTCATCTGTGGCGCGTGAGCCTTGTGCAGTCTGAAGGGTCAAACTAAAGCCACTCTCTGCTCAGCCGTGCCAATGTGCCTGTAGCAGCCTCAGCAGGAAGATGCATAACCCGTGTCTTGTAAACTAGACCTCTAGGTTGGAGCTTCTCTTTTTCTTTATTTCCCTAGAGCCTTTAGTAAAGCAATATCCAACATTCCAGTCTGTTCTCAACATGCCACGGAAAATTCCAGAAGAGACATTTGGGGACCCTTGGCCCAGAGTTAAAGGGTGAGCAGGACCCCTGCTGAGACCAGCAACAGAAGCCAGCATGGGACCCCAAAGGGAAGCTGGTAGGGCCCAGGATCCCACAGCCCCCTCTCCACACAGAGAGTCTCCCTGAACTGGCCACCACAGCAGTTGGGTTTTCCTCAGGAAGGTGGTGATTCTTTCCCCTGGCACTCCTCACCACAGCTCTGCTCTGAGGCTGGATGTAACCACTGGACTCTGAACTCTGCTCAAGGCCAGGCAGGCCCCTAAGTGAGATGTATTTCTCTGTGGCTCATCCTCCTACCCCAGAAGGGGCTGCTGTCCAATGCTACCAGAGTGACCCAGGGAAGACCTAGTAGAAAGGAGATTTCGAGAGAATCTGAAAAGCTATTGTCTAATTGTAGTGTGGCTCTACTCCCACTGCAGAAGCAACCAATACCGTGACCTGTCACTAGACTCTAAGTACCATGAGGGCAAGGACTTCTATCGATTTCTTCATGAACTCTCCACCCTAACACAATGCCTGGCCCAAAGTGGATGACCAATGATAGTGAAATGAATAAAGGAATGGTCACGAGGGCCTCATTCCTCCTGCTATAGGGAATCCACTGGCCCCAGGAAGGACTGGCTAGGTTCCATGGAGTATCCATGCTGTCCTTCTCATGACTGCGGCAGGCATCACTAATTGATCCCAGCCCTCTTTGCTACTGAGTCAGGAAGCAGTTTCAAAAACCTTTCCCAGGAGCCAATTCAAGTTGGCCATCTAGAGAAGGAAGAGGTTTCTAAGCTTTGGGATGTCAAGGGGCGCTTAGAGAATCTAATGAATACGATGAGTTTCTCTCTGGAAAATATACACAAAACATGGATGTAACTTCAAGATATTCAAGGACCTCTCCTGTAAAAGAAGTGAAGGTTTGGAAGCCCCACAGCCCACCCACCCCTATGCAAATGATCATTTGCTGCCACTGAGAGATAATCTGCTAAACACATTAGCCCACAGATCCAATAGAGAATCAATCGGTGGACAGTCCTAGGGAACCAAGAATCAAAACACGGGTCTATTCATCCACACTGCCTAAGACATTGGACACTCCCAAGTTGGGTAAGAGGGAGAACATTCGGAAGGGACTCCTCCCCGCTCCCTAAGGACAGCCTTGAGGGAGGCGAGGCCCAATTCCCGCTGCTTCCCATCAAGCCTCTCCAACAAGGGCAGTGTCCATTGCACCGAGGGGCCCAGGTAGCTCCAGGCTGGAATCTATTTATACACATCCTCAGCACCCAGAGGTTAAATTACAGCCCAGGAGATGGCACAGGGCCAGCAAGGAGTTATTTATGTCCTCTTAGCCAACTAGGAGGAACAAGGCATTTCAGAGAGCCTCTTCAAAACAGGGCCTGGTAGGGACACAATTTACAGGACAACAGTCAGCCACCACAACCACCCCCACCCCCGCCATACACCCAATCTGAGACCATCTTTGTAATGAGTGCAAGCGGAGAGGGTACACACTAAAAGACAGTGTTTTTTAAAAAGTAGAACATGGTCCACAGGAGTGGGGAGGGACTGGCTGGAGAGAATCCAGTCAAATTCCATGGATTCATTCCAGGCTTTCCAGGCGCTTTATCAGAAGTCTTTTAAAGGAAATGCCTCTCGGTCTTCCCTCCATCCTCAGTTAGCTTAAGTCCACAGCCCTAAGGCTCATGGGATGTGAACCAGACAAAGGCAAAAGGCATCTCAGGCTCCTGAGATGCAACTTCAAAGCCAACTGGAACTGTGGGTAGAGCCGGAAGCTTCCACTCCCAGAGGCTCCATCCTCAGTCACTGACCCCAAACTGCTCCAAGTCCAAAAGGTGATGGGAGGATTCACAAGTGCTTCCAACAACCCCGAGGCCCAGCAAGCAGATATCCTTGTTTAACCGAGGCTTCTTCAAACCCCAGATCAAAGGAAACCTTCAACACTTTATCGTTAGTGACATTTAATAAGACAGCACGGAGGAGTCCGTTAAATATCACACGGGTGATGTACGAGGCCTGCCATGAGGTGCGCCTCACAGCAAATCAACACACTTGCTTTAATGTAGTGCCAGGTGAGGTCGGCTCTGCCAGAGCTTCCCCCAAGAATCCTGGGCCAAGATTCACTCAGCGAGAAGCCTGGGCATAGCGGGGCCAACTCTGTGGGCAAGAGGAGAGACCAAAGGGACCGCACAGCCCCAGCTCCATCAGGACCGGGTGCTATAGCACCAGCACATGAGCAAGTTCCTGGAGCCCAAAGCCCAGAGAGGTTTTCCCATGGCGCCCATCAAGGCCAACTTCATTCATTAAAGAATCCAGAAAAGGGAGGCTTGGGAGTCCTACAGTTCCTGCTGTAAGCACCATGACACTGGACTCTCCCCTCTTCCCAATAAAGATTTCCCCCCTGTGGTTTCTACCCTAGAGAGCAGAAACCTGGAGGAAGCCAAACGCAGGAAAGGAAAAAAAGCACCCCTTCCGGTGCAGAGTGAAAAGCCAAGCCCAGGCTTCCGGTTCTCCACATCGAGTCACTCATAACTTCCTGGTGCTGAGAATGGGCACCCACAGGACCACTAGGGCACTTCCGTGGAAGCTGGGGACAGGTCAGCAAGTCAGGTCTGCAAGAGTGTGGGAAAATGGTTCTTCTCCTTCCAGACCAGCCCCGGGAAAGCTATACACCCATCCCACCACCCACACTGATGAGGCTTCTCAGGTCATTTCCTCTTATGCCGAGGGCTCATCTCTCCAGGATTATAGTCTCAAGTGGAGAGGCAGGAGCAAAAGGATAAAGGTCGACTGGAAAACCACTTCGACAGAATCAGAACCACAGGCCTGGAGGACCTGGGAGGGTCCCTAGAGATGAACTGGTTAAGCATCTTTGTCTGATCAATGAAGAATCCAAGGAGTAAAATGATCCATCCAGAGTCACCCAGGAAGCCCCCAGGCAGAAGGGGACAAAAGGCCACTCTCCTGACTCTAGGGTGCCATGACAACCACCTCTACCCATCACCTTTCCTCCTCTCTGTGCATCTCAGTCTGGGGTTCCCCAACACGTCTCCTACCCCACCTACAGTCTCAACTCTGAGCCGCGGGCAAAGTTCCCTAAAGGACACTTCTCCATGCTGTCAGATCCTTCAAGGCTCCTGACAGATGCGTCCTAAATGCAGTTTCCACCCTCATTCCTTGCCTACCTGCTCAGGACTTTATTTAAATTTGCATGCGGATGGATGTGCTGGGTAGGCTGGGAGATAGGACACAGGTTGGAGAAATGCTCTGCTTCAAGGTCAGGAGCTCACCTAGCCACACCCTGGAGCAACCAGCATTTCCTACTCATAGCCCCAGGCCTTCCAGAGTGAGCCATGTACCTAATTCAATAACCCTGACACAGCACAGTCAGGGCCCCCCCCCAGAGTCCTCACTGTTTAAATTTATATCTCAGTGCAAGAAGCTCATCTGCCTGGCTCAGCATGTCTCTGGAACTGTCATCTTGTGGCTCCTCTTTCTTGAACCTCCCAGTACTGTGTCTTGTTTAAACACCCTCTCTGGTTCCACCATGTGAAGTTTATCACCGAATTCCCCTGTCTCTGGCTTCCTTCATCTCTAGAAAAGCAAATAAAAAATGCTTCTGAGCCGGGCTCGGTGGCTCAGCCTGTAATCCCGCGCCTTTGGGAGGCTGAGGTGAGTGGATTGCCTGAGCCCGCGGGTTTGAGACCCGCCTGGACAGCGAGACCTCATCTCTACAATAAATCAAAATATCAGCCAGGCGTGATAGCACATGCCTGTAATTCCAGCCACTCGGAAGGCTGAGGTGGAAGGATCTCCGGAGCCCAGCAGGTCGAGGCTGCGGTGGCCGGAAGCGGCCACTGCACTCCAGTCTGGGTGACAGAGTGAGACTCCAACTCAAAAAAAAAAAAAAATGCTTCCGGCTCTTTCTTTTTACTTTAGATTCAGGGAGTCCACATGCATGTTTGTTCCATGAACATATGGTATGGGGTGGGGATTGAGATTCCCCAGAGAGTGAATGCTGTACCCCCAGGTAATTTCTGACACAGCCATTCTCCAAGTCACCAAACCCACCCTGCTCCAGACACTCATCTTACACCACAGGAGACGTACACTACATTATCCCTCCTTCCTTAAAACACCACTAATAAAGCAGGCGCTGGTGTCCCTGGCCCTCCTCCACCCAAGAAGTCTAATTCAGACACCCAAGTGGCTTGACTCCAGGACCCATCTCCAGGGCCCCTGTAGCCACCCAGCTTTCTGGGTGCACCTGGCCCACCATATGCTTGGGGAACTGGGCTTGGATTCACACCAATCCTTCACACTCTTTTAAGGCCCAGTCCCCTGTCTGCTCTGTCATTCCAAGCAACTGTGTATGATTCAGCCCCCCAAGGTCATTTTAGCATTCAGAATAGGAGAGAATATGGCCCGATTTAATTATTAGGATGATTCTTTCTATCCTGCTTGGGGAGTTATGTGGCCTATCAGTCCATCTCTCCTTTATCCCAGCCACTAGGAAGCTCAGAGTTCAAGTTCGGTAACTATCAGACTACAGCATCACTGCCTTTGCTCCCATCTCCTTTCTAGGGCTCTCAGTGTCTACAGCCAGCCCTCCTATTGTTGTATGTATAGTTTCATATTGAATTGCCTCAATCAGTTTGTGTAGGCAGTGAGGTGTACCCTATTATTATTTTGGAGATGGGGTCTTGCTCTGTTGTCCAGGTTGGAGTGCAGAGGTACAACCATAGCTCACTGTAACCCTGAACTCCTCCCAAGTAGCTGGTACCACAGGTATGCCCCACTATACCTGGCTAATTTTGTTTCATTTTTTGTAGAGATGGGGTCTCACTATGTTTCCCAGGCTAGTCTCAAATTCCTGGCCTCAAGCACTCCCATCTTGGTGCCCCCCAAAGTCCTGGGATTACAGGCATGAGCCACCATACTCAGCCTTGGCATATTTTTTTAAGTAAGCAAAAGAGAAAAGCCCATTTTCCTCGCAGAGATTTCCCTGAGCCTGCAGCTGGCTCTGGGATCAGCCCCTTCTCTGAACTCCAGGAGAACTTGTTTTCCAAACCAAACAGAGTAGCGTTTCCCCTTCAGTGTACACACGGCTCCTGCTCTCCCATGTTAAAAAGAAGCCCTCTCCAACCCACATCCTTCAGCAGCCCCTGGTCCTGGCCCACATTGCTTCTGAAGAAGGTGATTTGTATCCAAGCCTCTGCTCCTGCTTCCCTGTCAGACCTGGGCCACCACAATCTGGTTTCCACTACACACAACACACACACACAGTGCACATGCACACACACATGTACACACAAATACACACACACGCACTCTGTGAGGCACCACAGCTCACTCATCTCCCTGAGCCCCCCTACTCTTCCAGTGTCTGGGCCCACTCTCTCCTGCTTGTCCTCTGATTCTCCTCAGCCTCCCTGTCTCACACTCTACTTCCTTTGCCCCTCCCTTAAATACTGGTATTTCCAGTAGAACTCTGCCCTCAGTGTCCACTCCAGTGGCTCCACTCACCACCTAAAAAAATAAAAACACACAAAAAAAATTTTTTTAATTAGCCAAACAGAGTGGTATGCACCCATAGTCCCAGCTACTCAAAAGGCTGAGGCGGGAGGATCTCTTAAGCTCAGGGATTCAAAGTTACAGCGAGCTATGATCACACCACTGTACTCCAGCCTGGGTAACAGGATGCTCAAATCTGTGGGTATCTCCAGCCTAGACTTCCTCCTGGGCTCTACCAACCCTTTCCACACCAACTCATTCACTGCTATGGCTTTAATCACCAACAACAGGGGCCCAAAGACTCCCAAGGTCATCTCTCCCCTCCAGTCTCATTACTGAGATCCAGACCCACAAGTCCATGTATCCCTTAGAGGTTGCCATGGGGGTGACAGTGGTCCCCCAGGAACCTCAAATACTACATGTCCAACACCACCCCCACTGAATGGCTCCACTGCCCCAGAGTTACTCAGCTAAGAAACATGGCAGTCACCATCCATTTATCCATGCAAGTGATGTTTATGGAGGACTCACCATGTGCCAGGCTCTATGCACAGGCAGGGTGTAAACAAAACTAAAAAGGTTCTTGCCTCCGGGGGACCTTAAACCAGTCACCCAGTCCTATCAAGTCTACTTTCCAATCTTCTCTGGAACAACACACTGTTTTCCATCCCCAAAGTTGGGGCAGTATGCCATACTGGAAAGAAAGCAATATAGCTTGAACCCCAGCTCAGAAATGTATGGATTGTGTGACCTTGGGGAAGTGACTTTCTCTGTAACTCACCAGATGTTTCCTCACCTGGCAGATACAGATGAAAATAGCAGCTATCTCATAGCTTTGTTTCAAGGATTAAATGAAACATAAAGCCTCTACAACAGTGTCCAGAACATAACAGGCAATCGATAAACACCTGCGCCTACTGCAGTCCCTGTTTCTCCAGCCACCGTGCCTCTGGCCTCCCCATCATGACTCACTCTGTGAGCAGATAGGGAACCACCTGCAGTTCCCCACTGGCCAGCCCCTTCCCACCCTCCAACCTTTGCCATGCTTTTCTGGCAGCCTCATTCCCTGGCTTTCTCCCTCTCATGTCCCAAGGCTCAGCTCAAAGCACCCTTCCCTTTGCATAATGCCCCTCTCCTGTGACCCTCCTCTGGGAACCCACAGCCTCATCCCACTGAATAGGAATCACTGCTTCCTTGTCTGTTTTTTCTGCTGGGCTGGATGCTCCTTGGAGAGCACTGTGTTCACCTTTGGATGTCCAGGTCTTAGAAATAAGCACTAGCCGGGCTCAGCGGCTCAGCCTGTAATCCCGAGCTTTGGGAGGCTGAGGCAAGTGGATTGCCTGAGCCCGCGGGTTCGAGACCCGCCTGGGCAACTTGGTGAGACCTCATCTCTACAATAAATCAAAAAATTAGCAGGGCATGGTAGCGTGCCCCTGTAGTTCCGGTTACTTGGAAGGCTGAGGCAGAAGGATCACCGGAGCCCAGTAGGTTGAGGCTGGGGTGGTCGGGAGCGGCCAACTGCACTCCTGTCTGGGTGACAGAGTGAGACTTCAACTCAAAAAAAAAAGAAAAGAAAAGAAATAAGCACTGAACACAACAGGGGCTCCATAAGGACATGAGAATAATAAAGAGCCAAATTTCAACTCACTATAACCAAAAACAAAAAACCTCCTTCCTAATAACAAGGCTACACTTATTAAGCATTTACTATATTCCACACTCTGTGCTAAACTTTGGACACACATTATATAATCTTATGCTCACAATAACCTTGTGATGTGGGTATTTTTATTTCTATTTTACAGGTGAAGGGATAAAGACTCAGGAATATTTTTAAAAACTTGTTCAAGGTGGCACAGCTAACAAGTGGTAAAGTCAGGATTCAAACCCAGGACTGTCAGACTCCAGAACCCAGTCCTCACCCAACACTAGACTAGTTCAGATCTCAGTAGAGAATGAGCGGGCCTTAGATTTATGATAGCACTTTCCCTGATAGCCACATGGCCTCTGTTGGTATATTAGGAGAAAACTTCCTTTAGGAATGAAACTAAATTATCTGAAGGTCCCTTCTTTTTTATTATTCTTTTTTTATTTTTAGGGACAGGATTTCACTGTATTGCCCAGGCTGGTCTCAAACACCTAGCCTCAAGCAATCTGTGCTTCAGCCTCCTGAGTTGCTAGGATTACAGGCATGAGCCTTCTTATTCAAAGGCTCTAGGAATCTGTGATCTTAAATGGTAAGCTTCCTAGGTTGTTCATTTTGTTTTCTCCATAGCATGAGGCTGGGCAGAGTAAGCAAGCGACAAATCTATGCCAAATAAATGGAAAAAAATGAGCTAATGAATTAATCAATGAGTAGATGAACGAATGAATGAACTGAATGGATGAAAACTCATTTTGCACATGTCCAAGTTAGTTTTAACCTTTTTGGCACCCTCCCTGCTGAGCTCAGGGCTGTAAACCAACACACCGCAGGAAACACAGAACAGGAAGAACGTCAACCTGGCAATGCGAGCCCCCGCCTCCCGACACCCTAGAGCTGTAGCGGCACTCTTACCGGCACAGGTGGTCAGTCCGGCACACGCTGCGGAGGTCCAGGCAGTTGGGCTTTTCCTTGTCCTCGTAGGAGCAGCTGGGCAGGATGGTTTGCCGGCGGCGCTCGGCGCACGCCTGGTCTTGGCAGGAGCAGAAGAGCATGCGGTAGGTGTACTCGCTGGGCACCCGGTCGAAGAACTGGCGCAGGGCCTTGTGGCACTTGCGGCGGTTGCAGCGCTCGCTGGGCGAGATCTCGCGGTTGCAGATGGAGATGTAGGAGGAACGCAGCTTCTTGCAGTTGTCATTCAGGTTGCAGGCCTTGGCGGCATCCAGGCAGTGGTTGCTCTTGGTGCTGACCACCGGGTCTGCCCCTGTCCCTGGAGGAGGAAGGAGAGAGCAGGTCAGAGGCCGCACAGGCCTGGGGAAGACATGGCTGCCCATTCGCTGGGAGACGTCTTTCAGCATTCAATATGCTTTCCAGGTCGGGTGTACAGGCTCAGGTCTGTAATCCAAACACTTTGGGCGGACTGAGGCAAGAGGATCACTTGAGACCAGGAATTTGAGACCAACATAGGTAACTATAGCAAGACGCTGTCTCTACAAAAACAATTTTAACCAGGTGTGGTAGTACATGCCTGTAGTCTCAGCTACTTGGGAGGCTGAGATGGGAGGATTGCCTGAGCCGGAAGTTTGAGTCTGCAGTGAGCTGTGATTGCACCATTATCTCTAGCCTGGTCAACAGAGTGAGACCCTGTGTCCAAAAACACCACCAAAAAAATGCTTTCCATTGCCTGCTCTATGCCTCACTTTCCTTATCTGTGAACTCGGGATCACTTCCCAGGACCTACCTCCTAAGGTAAGGATTGAGTGAGTTAATATACAGGTCCAAAAAAGTGCCTAATACAGCCTGGTACAAGGTGACCCATGCACACAGTGAACTATGGCAATGATGATTGTTCACTCAAAGTTTTGTTTAAAATTCATCACAGACCAGGCTCGGTGGCTCAGCCTGTAATCCCAGCACTTTGGGAGCCCAAGACAAGTGGATTGCCTGAGCCCAAGGGTTCAAGACCAGCCCGGGCAACTTGGCAGGACCTCATCTCTACAATAAATCATAAAAACTAGCTGAGCGTGGTGGCGTGCGTCTGTAGTTCCAGCTACTTGGAAGGCTGAGGCAGAAGGATCGCTGGAGCCCAGCAGGTTGACGCTGGGGTGTCTGTAACCATGCCACTGCACTCCAGCCTGGGTGAGGAAGTGAGACACCAACTCAAAAAAAAAAAAAAACTCATCACACACCTAAAAGGCAAGCAACTAGGTATGTATGGCCCTTATTGACAAATGCAAGAAATACAGTGACAGGCTCAAGATCAAACAACTAGAGGGCAACTGGGCCAAGACTGGCCCCGAGATACTGGAACACCCATCAACAACACATGGGCATTTAAGGTGGGACAGTTCTCGCGACAGGATCTTCAGCAGCCAGGGTACAAGTAGCACAAACATGGTGAGAGCCATATGAGAGATCGTCTAACCCAACCTCTTATTTTATGAATAAGGAAGTTGAAGCATGAGTGGATAAGGAGCCTGCCCAGGGTCACCCAGTGTAGAAACCCTGACCACACCCAGTACTGAGGTGTGCCAGGAAGAACCACTGGCTTAGGATTTAAGATGACCCACAGTCTTTTCACCCATTCTTCATCCATCCTGAAAATGCCTTCTAGTGTATTCCTTGAGCGCCACTCTTTGTACGCAAGGAGAAAGGACTCGGGACAAGACAAGCTGGGGCCACGCTTCCCTCCCGTGTGGGCCAGGAGATAGAGCATTTCCAGCACTCAGTTCTGGTGTTCCAATCACCTCTGCTAGGTGCTGTGTTGGATATAAAGTACGAGACGTGGCCTCTCTGAAAGAGCTCACAACTCCAGTCAGGAAACCAAGAGGCAGAACAGCACAGTGGTCAAGGCTGGGCGTTCTTGAACTCAGTGATTGGCATTCAACTTATGATCCTATGACTTATTAGCTGTGACCTGGGGCAAGTGACTGAACCTTTCTTTGCCTCAGTATCCTTGTCTGTAAAATGGTACCTACTGCATAGGGTCATGGTGAGCAGAATGACACTGCTCATTTTTTTTTCTCTCTCCCCCACATCATGGTTTTGTCCTGTCTACTAGATCATTCCCATCAGCTATTGTATCATCCATCTTAATAGAAAAGTCCTCCTCATGAATACACACACACCCCAAGACACCACTCCATTTTTCTGCTCCCCTTTAAAGCAAAACTCCTCAAACCAGCTGTCTCTTCCTCTCCCGTTTTCTCTTGGATTCACTTCAGCCTGGCTTTTGCCGCCCACCCCCCTCCCCCCCACCTCTCTCATCAATGCTCAGGAATCCTCAGACCTCATCTTCCTCAGTCCATCAGCAGCATAGGACACAGTAGATCCCCCCTCCTGCCAGAACCCCCTCCGCTCTCTGCTGGCTCTCTGCCACCTTCCCACACCCTCCTGAGCAGCCTGCTTTGCTGGTCCCATCTTTGCTGCCCAGGGCTAAGCCACTGTTTCTCTGTGCACCTGCTCCCCAGGGCCCTCAGCTCACCTCACGGCCTGAAACACCGTGGGCAAACTTCCAACTCCCAGATTGTTGCCCCCAAGCCAGATCTCCTCTCTGAACCCCAGACTCACCCATATACTCAACCTTTGCTACATGCCCAGTGCCCACATCACACATTTCACAAGTCCAAAACTAATCCCAGATTTTCCCCCCAAATCTGGGGTTCCCCCTCCATCTTTGACAGTCTTCCTCATCCTGCTGAAAACACCTGCAGCCTTCCAGTAGCTTAAGTCAAAACTCTTGGTGGCTCCTTGACTCCTGTCTTATTCACACACCACATCTGGAAAGCTTGGCAGTTCTACCTTCAAAACACACCCAGAATCCAGCCACTGCTCACCACCACCGCTGCTACAATCGGGGCCCAAGTAACCAACACTCTGTGCCTGGTAAGAGCCTCCTTTCGACCCTCTGCCCCATGCCCTCACCCCCTGCCATGTCTCTCATCACAGCAGCTGGAGTGAACCTTTTAGAACACAGAGCTATCGCTCCTAGGCCCCAAAGCATCCACTGGCTTCCCCATCTATGAAGAGGGCTTAGCATGGCCTACAAGGCTCCATGTTGGTACAGTCCATTATGGTAGCCACTAGCTGTTCATGGTCACCAAAACTGAAATGTGGCTAGCACATCTCAAATGTGCACACAAGATCCTGAAATATGCACCAGATTTTGGAAACTTAATGAGAAAAAAATAATGTCAAGTATCTCATGAATAATTTTTTACTTTGATACGCGTCAAAGGGATAATATTTTGGATTTATGAAGTTAAACAAATGTAGTATTAAAATTAATGCTAGACCAGGCACAGAGGCTCAAGCCTGTAACCCCAGCACTTTGGGAGGCAAAGGTGAGGTGACAGCCTGAGCCCACAGGTTCAAGACCAGCCTGATCAACTTGGCGAGACTGCATCTCTACAATAAATTAAAAAATTAGCCAGGCATGGTAGTGTGTGCCTGTAGTTCTGGCTACTTGGAAGGCTGAAGCGGAAGGACTGCCTGTGCCCAGTAGGTTGATGATGGGGGGCCATGAGCATGATACTGCACTCCAGTCTGGGCGACAGAGTGAGACTCCAACTAAAAAAAAAATAGTAATACTAAACTCACCTATTTCTTTTTACTTTAAACAAATTTTTTTTTAGTCAGGGTCTCACTCTGTCACCCAGGATAGAGTACAGTGGCGCACTGCAGCCTCCACCTCCTGGTCACCAAGCCCGGCTAATTTTTTTTTTTTTTTTTTTTTTTTTTTTGGTAAAGACGAGATCTCATGATGTTGCCTAGGTTGGTCTCAATCTCCTAGGCCCAAACAATCCTCTCACCTTAGCTTCCCAAAGTGCTGGGATTACAGGCGTGCGCCACTGCACCCAGCCTGTTTTTACTTTTTTAATGTAACCACTAGAAAATTTAGAATTACATATGTCAGCAATGTTTATTATACTTCTATTAGCCAGCATTGCACTGTATGCTCTCACCTCCTCTTCCTTTCCCCCAACTCACTCTACTCCATTCCAGCCCATGGGCCTCCTTGATCTTTCCGGAACAGGCGAGTCATGGCCTGGCCTCAAGAGCGCTTGCCCTTGCTGTTCCCTTGGCCTGGAAGGCTCTCCCCGACCCCAGTGGCAACTTCCCTAGTTGCCCTAGGCCTCTGCTCAACTGTTACATGTGAGTCCTTCCTGATCATCCTACACTTAATAACAACCTCCCCCACACCCCCTTTACCCCCTGCTCTGATCTTTCTTTCCCACAGCCCTCATTACCATCTGCCCTAGTCTGTGCTTACTCATTTGTTTGTTTCTAACACAAGCTCTATGAAGGCAGAGTTTTGTTCATGGTTGCCAGTGTTCGATACATGGGTGCTGAGTAGGTATTTGATGAGTGATAGAATAAATGTACTTAGACCAGTGTCTACTTTGTAATAAGTGCTCAAAAACATTGGCCAATATTACCAAGGAAGCAAAACTGGTACAGAGTAGACAACAGCAGTCAGTACAAGACCCCGTGGGGCCCAGCCCAGAAGGGGCTCAGAACTAAAGTTGGGGGGTGACGAATGAAGACTGAGCTGTTCACCCCAACACCTTATCTGCAGCCTTATAAAGACAGAAAGAGGAAACTGCCCTCTCTTGTTGTTATAAAAAATAAAAACAGCCCGGGATCGGTAGCCTAGTCTACAATCCCAGTACTTTGAGACCGAGGAGAGTGGATTGCCTGAGCCCGTGGGTTCAAGACCAGCCCAGGCAACTTAACGAGACCTCGTCTCTACAATAAATCAAAAATTAGCCAGGTGTGGTAGCATGTGCCTGTAGTGTCGGCTACTTGGAAGGTTGAGGCGGAAGGACCACTGGAGCCCAGCAGGTCGAGGCTGCGGTGGCCGGGAGTGGCCACTGTACTCCAGTCTGGGCGACAGAGTGAGACTCCAACTCAAAAAAAATAAAAAATAAAAATAAAATAAAACAAAAACAGGTATATCCAGACCATAGAACATTATTCAGTGATGAAAGGAAATGGGACCTTGAGTCATGAAAAGACATGAAGGAGCCTTGCATGATCGAAGACACATATCACTCTGTTTCCAACTCTATGACATTCGGGAGCAGGGAAAACTATGGAGACTGTAAGAAGATCCATGGTTGTCAGGAATTATGGGGAGGCAGGGAAGAATGGGGGGAAGCCCAAAGAATATTTAGGGCAGTGAAACTCCTCTGGATAATACTGTAATGATGATTGCATGTCATTACACTTGTGTCTAAACCCCACAGAATGTCCAACACCAAGAACAAACCCGGAGTAACTTGTGGACTCTGGGTGATAATGATGTGTTGATGTAGAGTCCTCACTTGCAAAATGTACCAATCTGGTGGGGGACGTTGATTATGGGAAAGACCATGCCTGTGTGGGAGTGGGGATAGTTGGGAACTCTCTGTACCTTCCTCTCAATTTTTCTGTGAACATAACACTGCCTAAAAAAAAATAATAAGTCTTCTTTTAAAAAAAGATAGAGAGAGGGAGACTGGGGAAATTAAGGCAGAAAGGGAATGAAGGTTTGCTTTCCTAATCAATTAACATCTCTTTATTCAGGGCCTACTATGTGCCAGGCACTTCCCTGGACACTGAGGCTGCAACCTCGCCTGGCACACAGCTGGGAACAGAGAAGCTGCCTTTCTAATATGAGTTTTGCATCGCAGAAGTTATGGAGCAGTGAGCAAGGCCTCCTGCCCAGACCTCACTGAAACCCACCAAATGAGTCAGAGGAAGCACGGAGAAAAGGAAAGGGGTCACAGGCAGGCAGGGAGCAGGGGCAAGGTCAAGAGAAACTGAAAGCAATTCAATATGCCTGGAGACGAAACCCAAAACGGAGAGAGGACGATGGCGCACGAAACAAGGGACTTCAGCAGCGCTGGGGCGTGGAGACTCCCAGGCAACTCCCTGAGCTGCTACCAGACCATTCTGCCCGGTCAGAAGGACCCCAGGATGCCTGTCAACACAAAGCCTATTGTGGAGACACTGCCTCTATGGGAGGGGGGGTCTCATGGGATGCACCTGTCAAAGGCTGCCTGGCTGCTAGTGGGCAGACGGCAGGGAGGCCTAGGGGCAGTGCGGAGGAGAAACAAGGAGGGACCCCAGAGAGGAGCAGGGCGGTAACCGCAAACGGAACAGCAGCTAATTTAGGCCCGTGGCTGCTTCCAGGTTCCCCAGGTGCTCTGTTCCCGCTCCTCTCAGCAGTCCCTGAGCTAATGCCGGTGTAATTATAGCCTCGGTGGCTTCCATTTGGAGCTTGAATCATGAAAGCTTCTGCTAGGGGGTGGGACATGTAAACCCCTGGGCCAAAACTTGGTAAATTTCCTAGAAAAAAAAATCAAGAAATGCAGTTACTGCCTATTTACCAGGAAAATGCCCTCCTCCGATCCTCCCAGGTGGGAACAGTGGGCTGATGATGGGGGGGTCCCCCTCTCCACTATGGAGAAAGGACCCCAGGGGCTGGCCTGGGCTCTGATGCACTAGCAGGTACCCCTCCAAGCAGGCCACCCGCTCTGGCATCCATCATGAGGGAAAGAGTCAGGTAAGGACTCAGCACAGGTCCCATGCACAAACCCCCTTCCACTACCATCCCCAGCAGGCCGACTGAGGGGACAGCCCCTTCCAAGCAGCCACAGCCTTTCCATCCACCCCGGGCTCCTCTCCCTCCCGCTAGGAAGGCGAGTCTTCACTGGGAAGAAAGAAAGAGGTAGTGGATCCAAACACAAACCACACCCAACAGGACTCCCCCACAATCCTTCCCGGCACTGAGGCTACAGCCCCTGAACTTACAGCTGTGTAAGACATTTTAATATGCAAAGGGCAGGTATGACAATCCAGGAAACTTAGCCCCCTCTGCCTACCCCTGTCCCCATCCTGCTCAAAGAGCTGAGACCATATAAGACATGAGAGGAACTCAGCTGCCAGAAACTCATCCCGAGCCCAGGCTGGCTCTGGAGGGCCTGTCCTCCATACATGCTCCAGGCTCCTGCCCCATGTGGGTCTCCCGGGCCTGCTGAGAGGATCCGAGATGGCCAAGGAGGAAATGGTAAACAGCTGCCCAAGGAAGAGGGAGGCAGGATTTCACACCCGTGGCATTCTCCAAAACATCAGCCAATTAATTCTCCCAGTACCAGCCCCTGGGGACCTTCTTCAGCTTCCTCTTTTCCTCCTCCCTCCGTGAGGGCCAGACTGGGGCGGGGGATGGCAGCTAACCTTGGCAGGGTGGGGAGGGTCAGGCCTGTACAACCAAAGGCTGCCGTTCAGCCTTCCACATGCCAGCACCCCTGCCAAGCCAAGCCCAGGCCCCTCTCTCCTCTTCTCTCCTGGGGTGCCACCCTGAGCTAATGGCCCATCTGCACCACCCGGCTATCCCCTGAAGGTGGGTGTGTAAACACTCTTCTAACTCATGTTCTTTAAATATTTACTTGACATTTCTGTGGAGCTAGGTTTATCAAATTTCAGTCACCCAAGTACCACCTATATCATTTTGGCCATATTAACAGCACCACCTGTACTAATGTTTAATTAATTTTTACTTTAAACCCTTTAAATCCTTAAATAATGAATTTGTTTATTTTTTTTAATTGACTCACTTTTAATTTTTCAATACCTACCTAGATGTATCCTAAATGATAGCATCTACATGGGTTCTAAATTTTTCTAACACACATTGACAGGCACGGCGATTAAAATTAAAATGTAGCCGGGCTCGGTGGCTCAGCCTGTAATCCCACGCCTTGGGAGGCTGAGGTGAGTGGATTGCCTGAGCCCGCGGGTTCGAGACCCGCCTGGGCAGCGAGACCTCATCTCTACAATAAATCAAAAAATCAGCCGGGCATGGTAGCGCATGCCTGTAATTCCGGCTACTCGGAAGGCTAAGGCGGAAGGATCGCCGGAGCCCAGCAGGTCGAGACTGCGGTGGCCGGGAGCGGCCATTGCACTCCAGTCTGGGCAACAGAGTGAGACTCCAACTCAAAAAAAAAAAAAATTAAAATGTACATTCCTGGCCAGGGATGGTGGCTCATACTTGTAATCACAGCACTTTGGGAGGCTGAGGCAAGAGGACTGCCTAAACTCAGGAGTCTAAGACCAGTCTAGGCAATTTGGTGAGACCTCATCTCTACAATGAATTAAAAAATTAGCCAGGAATGGTGACGTTTGCCTGTAGTTCCAAGTGAGGCTGAGGTGGAAGAATCACCAAAGCCCAGCAGGCCGAGGCTGCAGTGGCTGTGAGCAATGCCACTGTACTCCAGCCTGGGCAACAAAGTGAGACTATGACTAAAAAAAAAAAAAAAATTAAAATATACATTCCCATACCCCATCTCCCATTCTAGCGGTGGCGTGCACTGCATTCTGGGAAGTAACTGGCTTAGGAGAGACGCACTTAACCTTTGGTGGATATGTGACTTCTTGGGGACACGAGCTAGGTGCTCTGTGGTTGGTGCCCTGGCATCTGAATTTCACAAGCTGCATATAATTCTGTCGCCTTCCAAAGTCTGAGAACCAATATTCAGAGGGGAGGCTGGGCTACCCTTGGCCCTCTCCCCAAACACACACACACACACACAGTATCCCACCCAGCACATCCAACAAATATGATCACATTAACTTCTCATCTTGACACTGGATTGGCATTATCGCTATTCCAGAGAAGTAAATGGAAGCTCAGAGAAGAGTTTGGTGGAACTGGAAGCCTAAATGTGTCTTTTTTATTTTTATTTTTTATTTTTATTGGGTAAGAACACTTAACATGCGATCTACCTTCACAGGTTCTAGCAAACCTGCCCTCCTCTGCTGTCACCTCAGCATCCCCCCACCCAGGCCGTTCATCCCCTCCCCACTCCCTTCAACAGAGAGGATCCTCGGGCCACGCTTTTCAACCACAAACAGGCATCTTCTTGCCAGAGCAGAAATGAGCTGCTCACTTTCCTGCAATACTCCCTAGCCAATGGGGACCCAGGTGTTGCAACTTCCCTTCTTGCCTTCCAGGAAACCACCCCAATCCCATTTGCAGGTGCAGTGTCTTCTCCTGAGTTCACCTTGGGGCCCTGGGCCAAGCTATACAGCTGGGTCACTAAGTAGGGGTCAGAGAACCCGGATCCTAATTCTGTCTGTTTCCTCTCCCAGATGTGTAAAACCCCAGATAAATCCTTATCTCTTCCTGGGTCTCATTTCTCCACCCAGCAAATGATGGGTGTTGAGGTGTGTGGTCTGCTACACTTTGTGCCTCTCCTTCCTCCCCACCTGACACACCAGTGCAGGACTCCAAGGGCTGGGGAGCCTGGGAAAGGTGCGCCATGCCATCCCATTCCTAGGAGCCAGAATCATAGGTCAACCATGCAGGCTTTTTTTAAAAAGTCCATCCTGGCCCTGTGTGCAAACACAACAACATGTGTGCACACAGCTGCACACACATAGACACAAGGGCACCCAATCATACCTGCCCCTCCACGAATAGCACCCAGGCCACTGCAGTTAGCAGCCAGTCAACAATATTTCCTCACACCAATTGCATGCCAGGCCCTAGTAACCCAGCCAGGAACAGGAAAGAAAGGGTTCCTGCTCTCCGAGGGCTTCTACTCTAGTGAAAGAATAAAAATACAAATGAATAAAGAAGGTAATTTGAAGAACTGATAAGGCTATGAAACAAATAAAGGAATTCACAATAGAATGACCAAGGGACGAGAAAGGGCCTTTCGAGGAAGTGACATCAAGTTGAGACAGAATCGTGAACAGGCATGAAACATACACAGACACACACACACACACAAATCGAAGGTAAGAGAATTTCACGCAGCAGGAAGAACGCATGCAAAGGTCCTGTGACAGGCACAACTGTGGTATGTTCCTAGTCAAAAGGTTGCCAGAACTTCCTCAATGAGGCAAAAATTAGAGGGAGAGAAAGTCAGAGGAAAAATCAGGGGAGACCTTGCAGGGCAGGTAAGATCTTTTGATTTTATTCTAAAATGTAAAACACTTGGAGATCACTTAAGGAGAGCCCATGACCTCATTTACTGACATGTGGAAGCAAGAGTCGATGTGAGGGAATGTAGGAGAAGAGACCAATTACCATGGAGTAGCAAGTGTATGATGCTGGACGCTTCAGTGAGGTGGTGACTGCAGAGATGGCCAAAAAAATGAATCTATTCTGCATATAATTTAGAGATAACGCCAACAGGACTGCTTAGATTTTGAGTGGGAGGGGAGACAGAAATCAAGGAAAACTCCTGGGTTTTCAGCCTGAGCACCAGATGGATGGTATCATTCCATGAAACAGGAAAGACTTGGAAGGACGGAAAACAGGTAGAAGGAAATAGTCTGTTCCGGTTTTGGCTAATTAAGTTAGAGACACTTAGATGCCCAAGTGGGGATGCGGAAGAGACAGGCAGGTCCACGAGTCTGGAGTTCAGGAGAGAGGTCTGGGCCAGAGATATCATACAGCTGACACTGGGGGCTGCAGAAAGCCACACAGCTACATGAGGTTGCCTGAGTTGAGGGTGAAAATGGAGAAGGGGATAGATGTCAGCTCAGAGCTCTGGGGCATGACATTCAGTGGAGACTAGGGAGGGGTAGACCTAAAGCTGGTGGGAAATCAACAGTCGCTGCTTTCATGGAAGCCAAGACAAGAATTTCAGAAAGGAGGATGGTCAACAGACACCCCAAATAATTGGAGGTATAGGGGCGAACAGAGAGGCAACTTACAATGAGGTGTAGATTTAACGAACTCTCAGTGGGGCTAGAGGAAGTCAGGAAGGACAGGTACAGGAAGGGAGGACCCAGGACAGAAGATTGGGGTCTGCCCACCTTGGGGCCTGGAACTTCCTGCGGGGTTGTAGCCACCTTGACCATCACCTCCACACCTCATAAGGCATCCAACTCTAGCCGTCCCTCAAGATCTCTATATTTTTGCCACAAGCATTAACAACCCGCTATGTGTCAAGTACTGCTGGAGAGAGTAACAAAACCCACAAGGCTCCTGCCCTCCTGGGGTTTACAGTCTAGTGCAAGGAAGAGTTTATAAACAAATAAACAAACAGAAACTTTCTCTTCGGGCTTGGGCTTCTAGAAAGAGCAGTGACTCTGGCCCGGCAGTGGCTTGGGAGGACCCAGCTGGGCCACCAACGAGCACAGCGAGTGTGTACAGGTTATGTAACCTCTTTGGGCCTTATGTTCCTCACCTGAAAAATGGGGCTACAACACCCTCTCTGCCTACACATGGGATATATTAAGATAAAACAGGATAATTCAGATGAAAATGCCTCTCAAAGTTTCCAGTCCATAGTGCAAAGGCAATAAATGTTTGTTTAAAAATGTGTCACCTGGCTGAAAAGAACCCCCCTCCCATCTCGCCTCTCCCCCTACCTCCCCACCATACCACCCTGCTAGGAGAAGAGGCCAGTTCCCAGTCTCTCCCTCCGTGAGGGATCTTCAGAGCCCCTTCTGCTCCATCGAGGCGGCCTGAGAAAGCAGGACCTCCGAGCATCTTTCTCAGCTCTGGGCCCCCTCACCACTAGGAGTGGTGGCCAGGAGCTCATACTACCTAACTGGAAGAGATGCCTCCGCGTCCCCATCCCCAAGAGATGACAGGACCGATCCCAGTACCTCACCTCCCAGTCCTCTCAGTTTTCACTCAAAGCTCAGGGATCCAGCCGGGCTCGGTGGCTCAGCCTGTAATCCCACGCCTTTGGGAGGCTCAGGTGAGTGGATTGCCTGAGCCCGCGGGTTCGAGACCCGCCTGGGCAACTTGGTGAGACCTCATCTACAGTAAACCAAAAATGAGCCGGGCGTGGTAGCGCATGCCTGTAGTTCCAGCTACTTGGAAGGCTGAGGCAGAAGGATTGCCAGAGCCCAGCAGGTCGAGGCTGCGGTGGCTGGGAGCAGCCACTGCACTCCAGTCTGGGTGACAGAGTGAGACTCCAACTCAAAAAAAAAAAAAAAAAAAACTCAGGGATCCAGCAGGACTCGAACCCTCATCCCCTACTGCTCTGTATGTCTGGGATGCCCACCCTCCTCAAACTTGCCCTGGAAGTAATAGACCAAGCTTCCTTATCATCTCAACTTTCTCTCTGTACTCTTCCCTTGCCTCCCAGTCCTACCCCAACAAGGTGGTCACCCCCAGCACTCTCTGGGGAAGGTGCATTTGGGGAAGCATGCCAACCCGCCAAAAGTCTATTTGATGAATGGCAAATCGCTGAAAATCAATTCTAAAGAAAATCCATTTGGATGGTTTTGAATCTCATTTTATACGTTGTCAAATTTTAACCACATTTAAAATTATTTCTCCAAGTCCTCAAATGGTATATTAGTCTTAATTTTGTGGTTCTCGCAATTAAAAAACTCAAGTTTCATTCTTTCACATTTGAAGGTTCTTTTTCCAGCCACTTTTGAGTGTTCTATTCCTTTAAAATATAGTTTTGGTGTTTGGGGTTTTGTTTAATATGTCTATTTAGGGATTTTATGATTCTGACACCAATTCCCACACACACATATGTCAGCTTTAATTTTGTATCTGTAACCATTAAAAACCAAAATGGAGGCATTTCATCTTGGTATGATTGACCTAAATCTTTCCTCAGCACTTTTTATTTGATGACATAATGAAGGATTTGAAGTACAAATCATAAGCTGAAATTTTGTTTACTGATTATAAAATATCTTTTTCTCACCATAAGAAATCTACCTCAACTCATGACCCTCAGATTCCAAAAAATTGAATATACCTTAAAATACAGTTATGAAGACCATTTGCAAAAATCTTCAAAAGTCATAGAAACCATTCAATGTGAATTGTTTTTAAAGCAATTCAAAGAAATAAGTTTGGGTAAAATTAACGCACTTGGTAAAATCAGTGACTTTGTCATTCAGCAGCCCAATTTGGAAAAAAGCAGCCATTAGGCAGCTCAGGGACAGCTGAGGGCCTCCTCCCTCCCTCTTGCCATTTCTGTGCCATCTGCCCTCCAGCGAAGCTCATGCCATCAATCTCTGCACCCTCTCTTCCTTGGGGCTGTCACTCACCACCTCCACCATTTCCCTCCCTTGGGAATGATCTTACCTGGCTCACCATCTCCTGTCTACCCCTTCCTGGGCACCACTCCCAATGGCTTCCACTCAAGAGGAACGGTAGTCTGTGCAACACTCTGTCTTTCTGCTTCCAGTGATCTCTTTCTTCCCACTGCCGTAGCCATACTTTGGCCTTCACCTTCAACCTCATTGACATTCAAATCGCCCCTGAAAGGCGGACATCAAACATCCCAACTTCCAGCTCCCTCTCTGAAATTCCTACTCCAGCAAACTCTTAACCTCCCCCAGACTCTAACGTATAGACCCAGCCACTTGCTCTACCTCACCCCTTCCCACCCTCTCTTCACTTCCTCCCTGCCCAGTTTAGATGTCCATGCAACACCTTGAACTCCTCAGCCCCTCCCTTACTCTACCATACTCATGAACAAATAACCCCAGTAAAAGACATCCATCTCTACTCCATGCTGGCTCCTGATCAGCTGAATGTTGCTAGGAGACACACACACACACACTAAACCATCTTTTTTCCCCTTGTCCTAAGCTGATTACCTTGTGTCTTAGTCCATTTGGGCTGCTATAATAAAATACCACTGACTGGGTGGCTTATAAATAATAGAAATCTATTTCTGACGGTTCTGGAGGCTGGGCAGTCCAAGATGAAGGTGCTGGAGGATGTGGTGTCTGGGAGGACTCATTTGTCCGTTCACGGACAACCACCTTCTTGCTGTGCCCTCACTTGTCAGAAGAGGCAAGTGAACTCTCTGGGATCTCTTTTTATAAGGACACTACCCATTCACCTCCCTAATCACTTAATCACTCCGCAAAGGCCCCACTTTCTAATACTATCACCTTGGGGGCTAGAACTTCAACCTACTAATTTGGGAGGGCACAAACATCCAGACCACAGCACCCTGCCTAATACTTGACAATAAAACAGAAGATCTGGACAAAAATCCCCTCCCCTTCCTACCCTGGCAGTAACCAACCTATCTTACCTGTATACCCAGCTCTGTTTTGTTTCTGTTACTGAGAGGAAGAACTTGGCCCCATCAAAGGCTGCCCTGCCACGTGTGTGCCTCACTTCTCAAAGACATCACTCTGGAAATCACCCCTTCCCACTATGCCCTTCAAGTTCTCCTTCTCTTGGGGGACTGTTCTCAACAGCTACAAATGTGTAACCATCATTGCCTATCTTGAGACAGAACAAAACCACCACCAAAACCATCCCTTGCCCACCCCCCAACCCCCATTTCACTGCCCCCCCCTTCATAGCAAAGCTTGAAAGCTTGAATCTGGTTGCTTATTTTACCTTCCTACCTCACATTCTCTCCTCCTTTCTCCCCAAATCAACCTTCTAACTGCACCCTCCATGAAGGACACTCTAGCAAGATCATCTGTGACCTCCATGTTGACACACCTGACAGCTACTTTTCTAAACTCCTCTGACTCGACTTGACCTCTAGCCCAACTTATGCAAGCTTGAACCCTGTGCTTGTCTTGGCTCACCTGACACGGATGACTGGTTTCTCCCTCCTTCTCTGGTCACAGTCTTAACCAGCTCTTCTTCCTCTGCTTGAAGAGACCCAGCCTGCATCTCTCCTCTGCCTTCACGCCCTCCCTCTGTGACCTCATGGCTCCATGGCTTTAAACACCATCTATATGCTAATAACTCTGAATCCATGTATCAACCCTGACCTCTCCCCAGACATCCGGGTCTACATCTAACTGCCTCCTTGACACTTCCAGTAGGGGAGGTCTAACTGGTATCTCCACCCTAACACGGCCAAAACAGAACTCTTCTGCTACCCCACCCTGAAATATATTCCTTCTTTCATCTTCTCCATCCTAGTAAATGGCAACACCATTCTTATTCAAGCCCAAAATATCAAGAGTTATCCATAATTCCATCCTTTCAGCTCTACCCCCAAACTATCTCCCATACCTACACATTGTCTCCATCTCTCCTATGGCCAATTCTTCCTGGACCACTGCAATGACTTCTTAACTGGTCTCCCTACTTCTGTTCTTGTCCCTGCCCCATGACCCATCCTCCCATAGTGCAAGAGTAATCCTTCCAAACGTACAGATCATTCTGTGCTACTCGACTGTCTAAAAGCTTCCAGTGTTTCCTCATCACTCTTAAAATCCAAATTCCTTAACCTGGCCTGCAGCAACTCAGTGGTCTGGCCCTATCTGCCTCTACATCTACCTCCCAAATCACCACCTCCTCATCCACAGGTTCCAGCCACATGGTCTTCCCAAGGTCCCACCCTCCAGATGCAGGTCCCCACAGGGCCTTTCCCCAGCTGTCCCCTCTGCTATTCCCCTGATCTTCCCATGGCTGGATCCTTCCTGAGAGTCAGATGTGGCATTCCCAGTCCCCTCTGTCCCATCACCCCATTTTATTCTCTGCTTGACACTCATCACTATCTTATGTGTTTCTTGTTAATTTGTTCATTGGCCTGTTTTCTATTTTTCTCTTGTCTGTGACTAATGGAATGTAAGTTTCACTAAGAGCCACATGCACCACTGTTGTTCACTGATGTGTCTCAGCACCCAGAACATAGCGCGGCACACACAGGGTGCTCTATGAATATCCGGGGGTGAACTCACACATGTTCCTTCCCAGAGAGAGTGCCTAAGTGCCCAGAATTTAGTACTGTGACCTCCAGACTGCAGAACACCCCAACACACACACGAAGTTCTGTCCACCCATCACTGCTGCTGGTCAGGCACAGTTAGCTTCCCATCTTCTAACGTCCCCCCCATATTCACCCCACACCGCTTCTCCAGAGCTCGCTAAGAGGAAGAAGAGGGGTTGGGATGAGACAGCCCCTGAGGATGGGAGTGAGACTACTCGGAGTCACTCCCACCTCTGGCTCCCTGTCCTGTTTCCCTTCCTTCCCCACCAACATGCGGACATAAGGTCCCTTCCCAAAACCCACAGCCACTCCTGCACACATACAGCAACACACACACAGCTCACACAACATCCCATATACTAACTCACAGACACCTACACACATACCTTCTATACCACCTCACATATACCTACACATGCACCTATATACACCACCCCATGCATATACCACACACACACACACACACACACACACACACACACACCTACCTACAATCACATTGGACACACTGATGCACACATCACCCCACACTATCCCACACATACAAACCACCCAAACACACACCATTCCATACATACTCACTTACACACCAAACACACACACACACTGACACACACCCCACCCCACACATGCAAACCATCCAAACGCACACCATTCCATACATACTCACCTACATACCACACACACACCATCCTACACACACAACACACATACATCATCCCACGTCCACACACACACCCCTAACATAAACAACTACACACACTCCACCACTCCTGACACACACTGACATACACATACCACCCACACACACCACATACACACCACCTCATACACACGCTACCTTACATACACAGATACATACACTACACACACTGCCATGTACAATATCACTCCACACACATCGCACACCACTACACACATACACATACCACCCCATACACTACTTCACACACACCACATACACACATCACATACACATACACACTGACCCATACACATACCACCACCACCTACACACGCAACATCACACACACATATGCCACATTTATCTACACTCTCCACCTACACACTACACACACACACACATACACGTTCATGTCACACATCGGCCCCCCTCCCAGCTGTGTTCCTCACCATGCACTCCATGGGGCTACAGGATTACATGGAAAGGGAGTTCCCAGGGCAGGTGCCTGAACCCTGTTTCCTATCAGGATAACCAAAGTGAGGCTAGCTAACAGCTAAGCCAGGAATGTGCTCGGGGACAGACTCACTCAAGAGCCATCTCAGGAGAGAGCACAGAGCAGGAGAGGCTAAACAGGATCCGCCCCAGCTGCCAGCAATCCTGTCTCCTACAGAAGAAGGCAGGTGGCTCCCAGAAGATGCTATTTGAAGGGTCACAGAAAATACCCTCACCTAAAAAAAAATCTCACCTCCATCACAGCAAATAAAATTCAACCATTAAAAAAGCCTCTTTGGAGAGTTAAATATTATTCTCTCCTGATCCTTTTTTCATGACAATGTCTTGAAAAACGGTTGGATACAAAGGCAACCAAAGATGAAGTCACCACCACCCTGCTCACACCTTAGCAACTCCTTCCACCCACTGACAGGAGCCTGAGGTCACCTGTGTTGACAGGGAGAGAGAGAAAATGGAAACAGAAGAACGAAAATGTCCATCTCTCCAGCGTTGGAACCTCCAGAGGGAAAAGCTGACTTCCTTCCAGTCAGTCCCAAGTGCCCATCAGAAGGGTGAAAGCCACTAGGTCGCCTGGCCTCCCCTCTCGATGGTCCACCTCTCCCTGCCCCCTCTCCCTCGCCCCACACCCTTCTTGGCCATCTGACAAATTTCCCCTGAAAGGGGAGGTGTGAAAGGTGACAGAGCTGCAGCTAAAGCCCAATTTTCGTTGACACTCAGAGTCTCTGACAGCTGTTAGAAGAAGAATGTGATTTTGAAATTTAAATAACACACTTCTGCATTCGGTTCAGGGAGACAACCTGAGGATAAGCAGTTTATCGCCTGAGCCACCATGAAGGGGGCAGGGAGAGCCACTGTCTATGCCTCCAGGTCTTCCCTACTGCCATCCCCAATGCCCCCTCTCCTCAGGCTGCCTTGAAGTGGGGTCTCTGAGCGACACCAGCTTGACCTACTGAAACATTCAAAGCCTCACCCTCCATCCTTCCACCCAGCAGACCAAGCAGTGAGGGTGTGCAGGTACAAAGGCTCAGACACCTGCCTCAGCGGGGCCTCAGGACCTCCTGTCACGATGGGATGTGAGGGAGCAGGACTGGGGGTGGCAAGGGGTTTCCCAGTGAAGCAAAGCCAGCCTCAATCCTCCCCCAGACCCCACCAGGGCCACAAAGGTGTCTTCATGGGGACTGACTCTTGAGTCCTGGGATAAGTCTTGCCCCCACAAAGGACAGCTCCTCTCCTCCCTAAACTAGGCAGTCATCCCATGCTCTGTCATGGAGTTCTGGGCAGGAGCCCCAGGGGAGGAGACCCTAGAGAGGCCATTGTCCTGAAAACCACAAAGATCACTGCTCACTGTCCCCTGAGCCCACCAGGCTCAGAAGACTTGGGGTTCCTTCATCACCCTAGCTTGGCCCGGCCTCCTAGCCATGATGCTTCCAGGAATATCATTCCCAAATCTCACTGTCCCCTCTTCCAAGATTTCCCTGTTTTTTCCAGGTACTGCTGGTCGCTGCCTCCCCTGAACTCTTGGGGCAGCATTTGGTCTAAAACACCAACAACAATAAACCACCTATTAAGTGTCTAAGTGGGTGTCTGCCTATCCCAGCAGGACATGGGTCTGATTCTCTTAATGCAGCGGCTGGCACTGTCTGTGGGGCAGATGGAATGCTCAATGTTTACTGAACAAAACATGTCCCTCCGAGGTCCCACCCAGCCCCAACTCTACAATGAGAGATCCCTGCAGGAGCAACACCTTCTCAATACCTCAGCCATGGCTAAGGTGCAGCATGCACATGACACCTCACAGTTGCTTAGAAACTCCCATGAAGCCATCAGCTCCCTCCAGTCCCCAGACAGTGACAACCATCATTACCACCTAGGGTGCTTCCGTGCACGCAGCACCCTGTGAAGAGCTGCCCAAGTATCATCACCAGTCTTTGCAGAGCAGCTGAAACTGCTCCATTTCACAGAAGAGAAAGATGAGGTTCGGAGGGGGCAAGTGACCCTGAAGTCACACAGTCGGGCAAGGTCAGGATTCAAAACTAGGACTAGCCACCTTCCAAGTCCACATGCCACCCCCTATTCCAGGACCCTCTATGGCTTTGTATTAGGTATTAAGCACAGTGTGGGATACCCAGAGGACGCAGAGAGGAATGGATGCAGTGGACATAGACATACCAACAGGACAATTGCACACATGTTCCCAACACATGGGGGGTGAGCACCATGATAAAGGACAAAGTGCTATGGGTATTCACCTCACAGGAATAACACACAAGGCCTCTTGGCAAGGGGTAGGGTTTGAACGCTAGTTCCTGCCTCTCTTGAGCCCTCCAAAGAGGATACCATCGGAACATCTGACAAGAACATCCCTGGCACTCCCTGGGTTCCATGCAACCAAGATGTCCCACCCCAGACACCTGCTGGTCAACAGAGGTAGACACTGTCATCTCTGCTACCTCCAATCCACCAAAGGCCACCGAGCCCAGGCCTTTCCCCAGTGCCCATCTATCCCTGCCCAGTCACAGCACAGCACACGAAGGCTGCCACTACCCAAGACACCTGCTGAGCCTCGGGGGCGGGCTGTCTTCTGAAAATCTCCTGGTCACCCCCAATCCAGCTCCCAGCAAGCACCATCTCGGTGTGGGAGGCAGCCTCTCATCATCAAAGGCATGCAGTCATTTCCATTTCTGGAATTTCTGGTACTAGACTGCCCTTCCCTCAACCTGCCATCTGAACTTGGAGAACTCACTCCAGACTAATTTGTGTGTGTGTGTGTGTGTGTGTGTGTGTACGCGCGCATGCGTGTATGCACACACACACAGCCTGGAATGCAGTGGTGCATCATAGCTCACTGCAGCCTCAAACTCCTGGGCTCAAGTGATCCTCCCATCTCAGCCTCCTGAGTAGTTGGGACTACAACCATGTGCCACCACCACATTTGGTTATAACTTTTTTTTTGTAGGGACGGAGTCTTGCTATGTTACCCAACATAGCAATCCACCCACTCCCAAAGTGCTGGGATTATAGATATGAACTACCATCCCAGACCACTGTAATTTTTAAATAGCTAACTTAATTTAGTGCAATATGCCAGGCTTGGGACCAAGCACTTTCCTACACTACCTCATTTAATCCTAACAAAAATCCTAGAAGGTGAGTGTTTTCATTGGCCTCAGGTTGGGCAAGAGGAGACTGGGGCTTAGAGGAGGATGTGCTTGCCTAAGGGACACACTGGGTAAGGGATGGAACCAAGATCTGAATGTCATCTACTTCTGTCTCCTTCTCTCTGGACCTCAATTTCCTTTTCTGTCAGGTAAAGGGGTAGGGCTACGTGATCCCTAAGTTCCCTTTCAGCTACAGAAAAGCTATGTATTTCCACAAACATGCCCCACGTCCAAGTCTCTGGCCACACTTGCATCTCAGGCCTGGTCCTAAAGATTCCCCTGCCCCTCACCCAGAACGCAGAGACAGCATCTGCTGACTGCAGAGGCCATCTGTCCACCACTCCCCCTGTCCCTCAGGCCCGGCCCCCATGGTGATGAGGGACGCCACTTCCTGGCCCACCCAGTCCTCTTCACCCCACTTTGATGTCTGCCCGCTTCCCTCTCACTCCACTCAGGCCACACCCCTGCAACTCCGTGCCACCCTTCCAGGATCTGCTCCTCTCAGCATCCTCTCCTTGACGGAAAGATCTCTCCTTTCTTCGCTGCCCTGTTCCACCTTCTCTTGACTCCCCAGGTGGGACCAGCTAGGATTCAGTATTCACAGAGTCACGGAGCCTGGGGACAGGAGGGACAGTCTTGTCACACCTCAACCCCTGCATCCCCTCGAGATGATATCCCGACTCCGATGAACACCCTCTGCAGACAGAGGATGACTGACAGTGTCAACCCTGGCCCAGTCCCCAGCGTGCAGTGGGCACTTTGCCTATGTCCATCCTCACTGAATGCTCTCAGTAGGAACACTCACAAGCTCACATCTCACAAACGTAGGCATCACAGTTCCAAAGGGCAACAGTGAGGCCCAAAATTACACACCCTTCAATGACCAAGCCAGGATTCGAACCCAGAACTGTCTGGCTCAGGGGCCACATTTTTGTGTGCACCAAGTGCCTCCCTAAACACTGTTTCAGGTTTCCAAGGGCAGTTTGAATTTCTCGAAACAGGAGATACCTCACTTCTTCTCTATGAAATCTCTCTTCCCATGGGAGGGCGGGACATGTGGATGTGTTCAACACCACTGTCGCAGTGGCTCAGGGCCTGGCCACACTGCTCTTCTCTTGGCCCTGGACTCAGGACCAGCTGGCCCATCCCTGAGCCCAGGGCCCATCGGGTGGGACTGGGCAGAGGAGAGGAGAGAAGTTGCCCTTCCCCAGGCTTCTGGCCATCAGTCAGAATCCCAGCAGCTTTCTTTGCAATAGAATCCCAGTAGGACTTCCAAGAACCCCAACAGAGAAGAAGACAAGAGATGACAAAGACCACACATTCCAGGAGGCCTATATACCAGGGCCCCAAGTTCTCAGACAGGAGATGGTACAAGGATAGTCACAAATGGGCCCAGAGATACAATGGCATCCTTCTCCAGTACCCCTGCTGGGGTAGTGCAGCCCAGAGGAGGCCAAGGCTCCATGCCCCCTACCCACAGCCTTTCCATGCAAAGATGGTGGAGAGGGCAGTATAGAGCCAAATCAGCTGTGTAGGAGTGGGACGGGGCTTCCTGCAAGATTTCATATGGTCCTACAGGGTAGCAGCCTTAGAATTCCAAAGCACTACAGCAGGATCTTGGGTCACCCATGCCAAGAATTCTGAGCCGGTGTACCACACGCAGGATGGGATACATGCGCCCAGATACCAATCCCTCAGCCCACGGGGTAGCCAGGCAGAGGACCCACAGTGGCCTAAGCGCCAAGTTGGCCTGCCCACCCACCACATCACCCTACCCTGTGCCTTGGTAATACAAAGGTTGAGAAACACTTCTACAGACTCATCTTCGTTCTTCACAAAAGAAAAGTGAGGTCTGAAGCCTGGAAGGGACCTGCCCAAGGCACCACAGGTGATTCGTGGCAGGTGATTGGCAGCAGGCGATTTGTACACCAGAATCAGTCCGCTGGCTCGTGCCCCTGCCTTCTTCTCGCTGCTCTCCCCACCACGGCCCACTTGGTTTTTTCATGGCAGGGCCAGGGCCTCACCATCCTGCTAGTGCCTGAGTCTGCCTAGACAGAGCTGCCCACCCAACTCTAGGGCTGTTCTAGGTGGAGCAGAATCAACAGGGGCAATGCAGAAGGACCGTCCACTGTGCCCAGAGCCCAGCCCTCATGATGGGGAGTGGTCCCCAGAGCACAGAAACCAGGAGCTGTGTGGGGCCCGTTATCTCCGGGTGTCAGGTAGAAGGGAGCTGATGCAGTGAGCTGCAAACCTAGTAATTTTCTCATTTGTCTTGTCAACATCCTGTCCCGCAAAGTGTCAAGTCCATTACGTAAAGATTTTCTGCTAGGAAGGTACTTAAGTGTGAGTCCCAGAAGCAGCAGGGGCCTGGACTAGGGTGAGGACCTCTGCGCTTCAACATGCAGGAGCAAGCCGATGTTATTTATAACCGGAGGGAAGCCCAGTGGCACCTGTCCACGCAGCAGTACTCAGTCAGCGCTTACGCTATGGGTAGAGTGGGACATGCATTCATTGGGGGCCACCAGGACAACGCCCCCCCACCACCACCACAGCATCCACAGGCCAACGATGGCCTCAACCTGCTTCTGAGCCACAGAGGTCTTACTCAAAAGGAAAAGTTCAAGGTGGATTTCTATGCAAAACTCATCAGGAAATGTGAGAAGCAGGTGTTTCTGCAAGAAGGAACCTCAGTCGGCTCCAGCCAGTCCAGCCCTGTCGATAGGCAAAACTTACTACCATGGAGTTACCACAGTGCCCACAGACAGGACCAAGAGAGGAGCCTGCTCTGAGCCCAACGACTCTGCAGTGATCCCACCGGGAGGGATATGATGGTGAGAGCCCAGGGCAGGGTACCTAAGACCATTGGCCATATCTGAGGTCTCCAATCCACTCACCACCTTCCCAACCACCACCAGCACCCACTGCCATCCCCAGATGGCCACCCTCTGGCCAATGTCTCCCTTCTCATGGGCATCCAGGATTGCTCCCACCAGAGACGTGGGTGTCATCCCCATTTCAATCCCAAGAGCATTCGTTCTCAACGGGAGGAAGAGTGTCACCTCGAGGGAGCAAAACAAGTACATATTACAATGGTTTGTGGCCTCCAAAACTCAACCCTTTGTGAACAAAAACTTATTCCTTAGTATCTAATTTCTCTAGTCAGGGAGAAATTTTCTCTCTAGGAAAACAATAGTGAAAAAAAACAGTTGAGAAATAAGGCTCTAGAGAATTCTTCATTCGAAAGGGCTTAGGGTTTCACTGGAAACACTTTAGAGCAGTGGTTCTCAGCTGGCAGTTGACTGTGCCCCCAGAAGACCTGTGGCACTGTCTGGAGACATCTTTGGTTGTCACCCCTTACAAGCGTGTTCCTGGTATCCAGTGGGTAGAGGCCAGGGATGCTGCTAACCATCCCACAAGAAAGAGTTGCCCAGGGCAACCCCTTCAGGTCTCCTCCCACTGTGGGAGCTTTTCTGTCCTCTCAACAAATCCTGCTTTCTAAAAGAAAAAAAGAAAGAAAGAGTTGCCCAGGCCAAGATGGCAATTGTGCTGATGCTGTATGATGTGGAGTGTGGAAGTCCCTACAGGTGATCTGTGGCACAGACCACTCCAGCATCCAGCTCCCTGGCTCCCGTTTCAGTCTTCTTTCTGCTGTACTCCCGACTAGGGTGCCTTGGTTTCTTGGTGACAGGGCCAGGGCTTCCCCACCCTGCTATGTGCATAAGTTTCCCCAGACAGAGCCACCCACCCACCCAACTTAAGGCTGCTCTAAACCCGAGCCTAGAGCAACAGAAACATCACAAGATTTCAAAGACTGCCACAAAACTGCCGGTGAGCCTGGGACCTGGAAACAGATCCCTGTGCTGAGAGGTCCCCGAGAACAAGCCCCGCTGGCCACTCCTGAGCAACCAATGGTTGCTCCTAGACAAGCTCACTCCCACCCACGGAGCAGCTCCAAGACCGGAGGCAGTTCCTAGACCGGCAAGTGACCTGGGTCCAGGGCCTCCCAGATGCCAGAGGGAGCAAGACCAAGAAGAAAGAGCCACCAAAGCTCGTGTGGCTCCCACACATTGACCGACCCTGGCACACAAAGCTAGAGCCCAGCATGGTTTTTCTCAAGCCCCAGGGCAGACCGGTGTAGGGAGTGGCCTGGGGGCTGGAGAAGACTCCCGCAGACGACTCCCTCAGTGCAGTCCCAGAAGCAGGGCCCTCGGGAAAGAGGGAAAACCCAGAGCAGAACAGATCGTGGTAAGACCAATAATACCAACAGCCACAGCTAGGGCTAACTGAGCGCTCACATCAATAGTGCCGATGTGCGATGCTGGCTGAGCGCTTTCTAATCCCTCAACTCATTTAGCCCCCACAACAATTAACTCTCCCCAACTGAGGAAACCGAGGCACAGAGCAGTCAGGCAACGTGACAAAGCAGAAGAGAGCCAGATAACTACAGTGAAGGGAAAAGAGCAAGACAGGAGGGTGACATCAGGTTTCAGATTCAAGACCTGTGGTTACCACCAAGCCGGGCAGGTTCCATCAATGTTTTGCTCCTTACAAGCTCCTAGGGAGGTGAGCATTGTGGTCTCCTTCTTTACAGAGGAGAAACCGAGGCTCAGAAATGTTAAGGGATGTGTTGACAGGCAGCAGAGCCAACAGATGCCCAAACATCTGAGTCCCAGCCCAGAGCTCCATCCACCACGCCACGGGGACAGGGAGAGCTGGCCAAGTCCCAGCGCGAGTCCACTCACCTGAGAAGATTGAAGCGAGCCTGAAGATGTCCGAGAGGCGGGAGGTCACCGGCTCGTAGGGTGAGGCTTCGTAAAACTCCTCACCTGGAAAAGAGAACAGGCATCAGACACAGGCTCCTCCCGTCCAGAGCTTCCCAGCACCTAACAAACTGCAGGGAGAAAGCGCCCCTGCTAGGACTTTGCTCCCAAGGGAGCATGGGATAGCCCTTCCCAAGGGGGAGTTAGGAATGATGTGTTAACCATGCAGACAGCCATCTCTCTCCAACTACAGTGGAAGCTCCCCCAGGGAAGGTCAGAACTCCCTGACACTTCTCTCTTGTGACCTCCCTGCACTACCAGCCCTCTCTGAAGAACTTCCAAATGCATCTGGCGTGAGGAAACTGGAACAATGATGGTCTGTGGAAGGCCAGGTGAAAAATCACAGGATTGGAAGTCAAAGGGTGCTCCGTAATCACTCAATACAACTTCCTCATTTCACAAGAGACAGCTCTGAGGTAGCCCAAAGGGGTGAAGCAACCTGCCTGAGATCACACAGCTATACTTGCAAGGGTCAAAGCTAGACTCCAGTCTCCTGGCCTCACACTGGTATCCCTTTCAGTCACACCATGCCAGCTCTGCCCAGGTCACTAAGGAGAACAAGATTTCCTCTTTGCTTCCCAACTTGTCACCAGGAAAATCTTGCCAGAGAGGCTGAGGGTCCGCGGGGTGGGTGGCCTGACTCACTCTCCTACAGTCCTTACCTGTCCTCCCCACCATCTGCCAGCTCCTCAGACCTTTGAGGCTTTGGGGTGCATCAGAAGCTCATGAATTTTTTAAAAAGCAAGTGAACGACAAGAGACAGATGCCCCAGGGCTGCCCTGGAAGACCCCGTCACTTCATCGGGAATCCCGCTCCCCTCTGCCAAGGTCTCAGCAGGAAAGGAAATACCCTTCAAGGAGTAACCGAGAGGAGAGATCAATGACTAATTACAGCCTGCATGTGTGGGTAAGGGGCGGGTAACAGGTGATGACCTGCAGCCTTGAACACTGACTCTCCACCTGCCCAGAGCCCGGCACTCAGGGAAGGCACCTCCTGCCTAAAGGGGACACAGGTGAGTACACATGGGGCTACCTGCAGCAAGTGACCACGCATCCACAAGAGAGGCCTTGGAACCCTCCCATATGTGGTCATGCAGTCACCCAGAGGTCAGGATGGGAGATTCAACTAGCCCCTGCTGGGTCACCTAGCAAGGAGTCTGTCTGCTGTGCCTGGCAGACCCCCAGGGAAGGGGACAGACCCCCAGAGGACAAGGAGGAGGCACCTTTGCCCCATAAGAAAAGGCCTCCACCCTTCACCTTACCTCCTAGGAGTACTTACGCCCCACAGCACCCAGCACACACAGCGGGCGCCCAGCTAGTATTTGCCAACTGGCCTAATCCAAACGCCACTCATTCTCCATGACCTGTGTCCGGTCCACCTTCTCCTTGAGGCCTTGGGGTCACCACCAGCCTGAATGATCTCAATGTTCTCCACCCCATCCACTAGCACCTGGACTCTCTGGAGAAACTCTTTAGAGTGGGATTACCAGCCATTGCTATTTGTTGAGGTCAAACAATGTAAGAGCTTAGGAATCACTTTTATAATAAAAATAATACTACACTGTGCTATCTATGTGGCAACATTACTGAAAATACTTTAGATATATTAACTCATGACATCCTCTTAACTATTCCATGAGGTGGGCACTATTACTCTCCCTATTTTACTGATAAGAATCAAGAGGCACAGAAATGTGAAGACCACACAGCTGGTAAGTGGCAGAGTCAGGTTTCAAACCCAGGCAGTTGGCTCCAGAGCCCGAGTGCTCCACCACTATCAACACTGTCAAGTGTTATGGAAACCAATTCATTCCTAGGTATGCAGTGTTGTTGTTTGGCTTCTGGGATCAGTCTTCTCCTGCTCGCTGGATAATCCCCAGAGCAGGGCTTGGTCTTTCTTCCAGCATTCAGCACAGATACGCGCCTGTGTACAGATCAGCCAGTACCATTGACTAATGGGATCTCGGGGAGGTATGAAGGGTCAGTTTCTTCTAGGAACGGTTTGGAGGGGTTCATCCCCTTTAAGTCAGCCCATGTACCCTGTTCCCACAGCAGAGTTCACTGGCGGGAAATCCCAAAGCTTAGGCCACTGAAGCCAGATCCGGAATGTCAGATTCTGAGATAGGAAGGGCCAGGGGACCCTGAATTTCAGTGTCACCTTTGGAAAAGAAAAGAAACCTCGTCTCAAATCCCCCATGCAGCCAACAGTGACTTAGTGGTCAAGACAGAGGAAAAAAACAGGCCCCAGGCCATAGGATCTTCCCCAAGGCAGTGAAAGGGTCTGAATAAAGAGCCAGGGGCCCTGAGGTCCATGCCACCTCACCTTTATGCCTCAGTGTTCCTGCCAAATGGAAGTGGACCCAAATGATCTCCAGGTCCTTCGCAGTTCAGACCCAGGGAGTTTAGCAGCCACGTCTTCAGAGGCCACATTCCCACCCCCAGCCCCTTCCTCCCCTGCCACCAGCAGCCCTTTGCACATGCTGGGGGCCACCAGCTACACACTGTGAGCTGAGCCTCAGGGTGAGGGAGAAGGGGGAACAAAGCCCCATGGTGAATCACACCCGCCAGCAGGAGCCAAGGAGAAGCCAAGACTCAGAAGGAGAACCCAAGACTCAGAAGGAGAACCCAAGCCTACACAGGTCTCTCCTCTCAGCCCTAGGCCCAAGCTGGGTTATTAAATGCTATCAAGGGGCAGGAAGGAAGGACCCACAGTCTCCCCCAGGGAGACCGCTCAACCTGCCGTGAATACTTAACTCTCAACTAGACCCTGACATGCACAGAAACATAACTTGTTGTCCAAAGACCTCCTGGCTTCCCCTGCTCAGCCCTGCGCAGAAAATACCAGGCCTAGGAAAAGGTGGAATCCACTGGGGAGAAAAGAAGTAGGTTTTGCAGAAGGAGAAAAGTGGGGTGTGCTATTCTAAGGGGGGCCCAAGGAAAAGGCCTCCTGGCCTGTAGGCTGGCCAGCACAGGGATTGAGACTTCTACAGTGCTGTCACCCACTGAGGCACATAATAGGTGCATAACAAATGTCTGCTGAGTAAATGAATGAACCATCTCAAGGCTCGGAACCAGAGACAGTTGTCCACAGTCAGGCATTCCCAGTCAAGGGGCCGTGAAGACCAACCAGCAGCATGTGGCCAAATTCACACCACGCCAATGGGTTCCTTTGCCCGGGCCCCATCAGCACGATCCTCTTGTGCCCCAATGTCAGATGATATCAAGGGGGCAGGAAGGGCTGGTTATGCTAAAAGACCCATATGCCCACCCTGTTCTTCTACTGACAGTTCTCTGTCCCCTCCTCTGCCTACTCTGCAGCCGCAGCAAGCCCACCCCCACCTGCTGCTGAGTCTCCCTTGGGTTGAAACTGAAGGCTGCCAGAAAGAAAACAAGAAACAAAACTCCCCTACTCAGGAATCAGGCCCTTTCGGTCTTTATACACTACGAAGTCAGGCACTGGGTGAAGACAGTGCCTTGTCTCATGTAGAATAAAGTATGCCTACCTCATGACACCATTTTCCTCTTTGCTTCTTCTAGTTCTAGGAATCCAGGTTGCCAGGGAGAAGTGACCACCTGATTCATGGGGAATCATTCTATTATTAGCACCAGTGGTGATTCGATGTGTTTCTTTTTTTTTTTTTTTGAGTTGGAGTCTCACTCCGTCGCTGAGACTGGAGTGCAGTAGAATGCTCACGGCCACCCCGGCATCGACCTGCTGAGCTCAGGCAATCCTTCCGCCTCAGCCTTCCAAGTAGCTAGAACTACAGGCACACACTACCACGCATGGCTAATTTTTTTTATTTATTGTAGAGATGAGGTCTTGCCAAGTTACCTAGGCTGTTCTCAGGCAACCCCCTCACCTCGGCCTCCCAAAGTGCTGGGATTACAGGCTTCAGTCACGCGCCTGGCCTCAGTGAGTTTCTTATTCCTATATTCAGAACATGGTTGAATCATCGCGGTGGCTGGTCCGGGATCCCTCACTGTCCAGTCTCTGCATCGGTAGCTGGGTTCTTCCTTCCCTTCCAACACCCGGAGGGAGTGTTCCTCCTCTGCTCTAAGGCTCGCCCCCTCCACCCCACCAAGTGCCCTGGGCTCACCCCCTCCTGCTCCCAAGGGCATCTTTCCACTCAAGTCCCTTCTCTCTTCACTGCGACGTCTCCATCACAACTGTCCTACCCTAGGAGTTAAACTGCTCAGCCCTCTCCCATCTTTTTTAAAAACAAAAAGAGCCATCCTTTGTTCTCCCCTCTTCACAACAAAATCCTGGAAAGAGTTGCCCTGTTCATCCTTCCCGACTCCCTGGCTCCCATCTGCGCCCTAACCAGGCTCCTGCCCCCAGCGGCCACCTAAGAAGCTCACCCCAAGGTCAGCAGGGACACCTCAGTCCTTCTCCCGCTTGACCTGAGGTACGTGACCCTGATGACAGTCCTCCCTTCTGAGAACGAGTCCCTCCCTTGTCTTTCTGCTGTTCCTCCCACCTCTCCCTCGGAGCCTTCTCAGCACCCTTGCAGGCTTCCCTTCCCTCCCATCCTTAAATATCAGTGGCCCCAGGGGTCTGTCACTGCCCTCCTCCCACTGGGATCCTGCCACCACCGGCTCCAGTTACCCCCTGCAGGCTGATGTCTGCTCCTCAATCTCCCCTGAGGACCTGCCTGTTGCAGGGTGTGGCCCAGGAGAGGCACATGCCCCCAGACAAACTCACCATCTCTGCCCTTCCCCCAGTCAAAGCCCCATCCCCCACCCAGTTGCAGGAAAAGTGGGTGCCCTCCTTGACTCCGCTCTCCCCTCACCCTCTCACCTCCAATCAGGCACCAAGACTTGTCGATCCTGCTTTCTGGACAGTTCTTAGACCCATCCTCCCCTCTCTCGCCACTGTCTTGGTTCCGCCACCTGTTCCTGGACTGTCTCACAGCTGCGGCTTCCGAGCATCCCTCCAACCTGCTCTCTTCATTGGAACCACAGACACACTTTGCTGAAGCCCAGACTTGAGCAGGTCCCTGAAAACCCTGCAGGGCTCTCTTCCTGGCCCTTGCTTCTCCTCCCCCGCCTTCCACCATTCTGAGTTACTCACAGTGCAGCAAGCAGGTTCCACTCTCACATCTGGCCTGCCCGTGCTGTTCCCTCCGCCTCCACCCTCTTCCACATCCCTTCACCAGCATAACTCCGATTCACTCTTCAGTCTCAGCTCGGAGGCTGCCTCTTCCACGAAGCCTCTCTAGATTTTGTAACAAGGACTCTGAGGCCCCTCCAAGGCACTACTGCAGCACCCTGTGCTTACCACAGCACACACGCCACCCAATAAAAGAAACCCCCTAACTCCTCTGCACCCACCCCCGACCATGAGCGCCATGAAGGGGAGGCCGCACCAGCTTGTCCCCAGCAGTTCTCACAATACCTAGCAAATGGGCCACTCTTCATAACCATTTCCTGAGTTAATAAATGATTATTTGACCAAGGGAGCCAACCCTCCTAAAATATATGCAAATCTCCACACTCCAGTCTGGAAGACGAAGGGAAGGGGCTAGGGTGTTGGGGGAAGGACTCACAGGTTCTGCCTGGAGAACTGGAGGCAGGTTTTCCAAGGGGTGGGGGACCCTCTGCCCACACACTGCTCTGTGCCCCCGAAACATCTCCAACTAAGGTAGGGCAGTAGTGATGGACGTGTGGCCCGGGCCAGCCATGGGGTCTGGAAGCCACATGAAGGACAGGCCTCCTGGGAACAGGGAAGGGGAGCAGGAAGGGCAGAGGGGGGATAGCCCTGAGGCAGGACAGCAGGGGGTGGCAGGGGTCGGCTTCTCCGGGCAGTGGGGCTCTGTGCACATGGCCTGCCTCTGCTCCCTCCTGATTCTCACTTCTCCATCTGCCTGGTCACCACTCCTACCATGCTTGCCTGAACCACAGGCCCTCCCCACCCCTGCTCACCTCCCCTTCCTCCAGCCTGTGCTCTCCTCCCCCTCACTCCCCTCAACCCCCCCACCCCCACCCCCGACTGTGGCCACTGCCTGGTCTCAGTCTTCCCTGGCCTTCTCTAACCACACTGCCACCCAGGCCTGGAGGCTACCTCCTCTGGGTTCTGTGTTCCTCTGGGGGGGCACTCCGCCCCATCGCCAAATCCTCGCTCCCACGCCCCTGGCGCACCACATGCCCTCACGGCCTCCGCGGCCATCCCCGCTGAGTCCCACCCGTAGGCTTACCCTCGGTCAGCCCCAGGTGGATGCTCCAGTAGATCTGCAAGCACTGCAGCTCCTTCTTCATGCCCCGCTTGCAGCGGCAGTCGTACAGCGGGCTCTCCTGCAAGACCTCCAGGGCCGCCTGGCACTCCTTGTTGGCCAGCATGGTGTTGCGGTCGCGGCCAGCCAGGCACTGCCGCAGCGTGCGGTAGCGGGAGCTGCAGTTGGATTCCGCGGCACACAGCTCATTGGCCCGGACACAGTCCACCGGGGGGCGCCAGCCGTGCAGCTCGGGGCCCTGCGGGGAGGAAGGGCTGGCCAAAGAGCAGAGGGTCTCGTCTGGGTGATGGGAAGGGAAGACAAGCGTGAATGAGGGCCGCCAAGACCTCCGACCCAAGATGCAGGCCCTTCTGGGAGCTTCACACCCACTGCACACCAAAGCACACCAAGGCCGACTCAGTGGAACAGGTCTCCTCCCACCCAAGGGAGAACTCAGGCTGTCATCCTCCCAGGGCTCTACCAGCGTCCCCACCTGCAGCCACTGCAGGCCACTCCATGCCTCCTCGCTCCGGCCCTGGGCCTAGGAGCACAGAGCAATAAAGCCAGGAAGGCCCTCGCTCAAGACGCCAGGAGTCTGGGCAGCGAACTGGGGGCTGCAGGGCTTACTGGGGTGTGCAGAGGGGACCACTCTTTAATACCACCCGGGCCCCCTATGAGCCCCAGCTCCGGCCAGAGGCCCATCCAAGATGCCATGTTAAGCCCTGAAAGCAGTACAGAGTCATTTAACGTTCACAGCCTGTTGGGGCCTTGGAGAGATCCGAGAGTCTGGCCCTCACATTTTACCCCAGGGAAACTGAGGCCCAAAGATGGGTAGTAACAACTCAAGGCCCCACGCAGGGGTAGAAACATCCCCCAATGACCCCTAGTGTACTCATTCCAAGTTGCTAGACTTTCAGAGAAGACAAGGAGAGACGAGCCTCACTTGAAGTCCAAGGTGTGCCCGGGAGGGAAGACCTATATCCTGGCCTCACCCCTCCACAGCTTCCAGTCCAACTTCACACCAGACGGAGACCTGAACACTTGCCTTCCACGTGACATGTTCCACCCCAGCATCCTCCAAAATACTTTCACCAAACCTAGAGAGCAACTCCACATCTTCCCTGGCTCTCTCCTCCCCTCTCTGGATCTGCCCTGCCTGTCTGTGCTTCTCAGCTATTCTTGACAACTGCCTCCCGGGAGGTCTGTTTCTCCATCACCTTTTACCTTTTCTCTCTGAATGGCCTTGTTTGTTCTCTCTCTCCCGCTCTTATCTCCTTTTTTCTCTTTCTTTCCTCTCCTCCCCACCCTCCCCTGCAACCCTCTCCCACTCTGTCTCTCATTTTATTTTCTTCATTCCAAAACCCAATAATATAAATCAATTGCAAAAGGAGAAAGACTCTGTTCCTCGGACCTTGGTCTTGCAGACGGAACCTCGCTTCTCTCGAAATAGGCAAGCACCCACCAGCCCACCCTTCCCATCCCTGGATCCCAAGTCCACACCCACAGTGCCTCAGGAGGGAAGGGGCAGGAAAGAAGATTCAGAGAAAGGGCAGGAAGAGGCTCGCCTGATCCTTGCAAAGCCAAGCTCCCAAAATGGTTTCCTCCCCACGGAGACACCGTCTTCCCAGCCTCCCCGTCCTCTCCGAAGCCCCTAACTCCAGATCCTGCCCCAGGAAAAGCCCACGCCGTGGCCCAGAGTCTTGACTGCGTTTTCCAAGACCCAAACAGTGATCTCGGAGGCTTCCTGAACTCCATCTCGCCCCCAAACATAATAAATGGCTAGGCCAGAAATTCCTTCCTCCGAATACTGCAGAATCCCCCCACCCCTACCCAGCCGCTCCGCCTTCCCCCAGGAGGACCTACTCAGGGGGGGCGCTACCGCAGGGAGACAGCGACACCTAGAGGCAATGCACTGCACGGCAGCCCGTCCCTCTCGAGAGCCCCACGGGAAAAGGAGTCCACTCCAGGTGGGACTGGCCAGGAGGCCCACCCCACAGGAGACAACAGAGAAGAGAAGCAGGGGTGAGCCTGGGATTGAGAAGGCTTCAGGGACCAGAGCAAAAGACATGTCCTCCTCCCAGTGACCATACCTCTTCCCCACGACAGGAAGGCTAAAGGACGTGGCCAGCCTCAGACAAGACCAGAGAAGAAATCAGCACGGAGTGTGAGGCCAGGGCACCGGCTCTCGGAGACGTGTCCTCCACACAAGCTGAGGCAGCATCTCTCCTTCTCAGTTTCAGCAGATTCCTACCTCCCTGAGAAGTGCCCAGGTGCATCTGGGCCCCCAAGAGCAGCTGAACCAACATGGCCCCTGCACCTGCTGCCCCCAGGCAGCCAGCCAGCCTGCTGGAACCTCAGGAAGGGGCAGTCCTAGGCCCATCTGATTTAGCCCAGCATCTCTGCAGGCTAATCCCCTCCCACCTGGACTGAGCTGAAGGCTGCACCAACAGAGGGAGGCTGGGAATGGAACCTTCCAGCATCCTCGGCCTTCTGTAGGCCTGGACCTCACAGCATGCTTAAGGGTCAGGACATTAGCTTAGGCGATTCCGGAAATAAGGACACTTACTCTCCCTGTCCTACTGGTGGGACAGAGAGCCCCCAAGGGATGATGCTTACACAGTCTTAGGCAGTCTCCCATGCCAAAAGTGAAGGCTTCCCCTGTCCTGACAACTGGCACGTGTGATCAGGTGAGGGACACACTCTGCAAAGGGCCTGGGCATCCATTCACCAAAGAGTCTTTGACTCTTCTAGTCGGCTTTATGACCCCAAAACCAATCAGCCTCTGCCAGAGAAAAGAATTGTGGCACCCTGCAGCCTTTGGCCAAGAATCCTAAGAGTGAAGAGCAGAAGGTGTCCTGGTGATTCTCCCAAATCCTAAATCTGGCAAGACCAGAGAGGAGGAGCAACCTCTAGGAACACAGAGGGACTGAGAAGGAAACAGAGCTACAACTGCCTTCCTGAATCCACCGTCCCCACCAGGGCTAGAGACCATTCGGAAGTGGGCCCCCAGGTCAGTCCTCCACCCCCACCCAAGTCACTTTCTCTTGTTGGGTGTGCCAGGTGTTGTGGGGGGTGTCAGAAAGACTGGGCAAGAAAGGCCTCTCTCCACCAACAGTCCTCCACCCCCAGCCTCCCTCGGAACGCTGGAGGGACACGCTGAAGACCTTGGTCCAGATGAAATTGCCTACCAAGGCTCAAGCTCTGGAAATCCCCACCACAGTGGAATTTCCAACCATCCCCTTGCCAGGAAAAGGGCCCTAGGGGAAAAGTTTCCACCATGCCAGCCCACCCCTGCCTTTCGACCAGCCTAACCCAGAGCTTTTCTATACCCTGTGGCTACCCTTTTCAGTTCCCCTGTGGAACTGAAGGGCCACAACCCAAGGGGATGCTAAGCCCACCGTTCTGCTTTCTTCCTTCCTCCCAGCACTCAGCCTCCAGGGTCTCAGACACTGGGGAAAGCATCTCTGACCAACCCCCATACGCACCTTCTCACACACACATACACACCCACCATGAGCAGGATAGGTGCCAATGGCACTTCTGGGAAGGAAGAGAGCTGACTCCTCGGCCTCCTCGGCTGGGGAAAGCCTGCCTGCCACATAGGGGTCTGGGCCCAGAAGGGGCTGAGGACCCCCCCGCGGCTCTCCACCTCTCCTAACCCTCAGAGGCACCAATACCTGGGAGCCCTGCCCACCGGAGGGATGCACAGCTCAGCAGCCGGCAATCTGGCCACTTTGCCTGAAATACAGTTTTTCTTTTTTCTTGGCCCTGATCATCCTCGGCCCCAGAAAGCTGAGTTTTCAGACCAGCAGTGGGAGAAAAGGTCAGGTTTTTAATAGCCCCTTCAGAATGAGAGTCCACTTGCCAGGGTTGCCAGGAAGGACTACCTGGCTCACAGCAGCCCTGAGCACCTTCCAGCTTCCTCACAGGGCCCCTCCCAACCTAAGGAGCTGCCTCTGGCTGAGGGAGACAGGAGGGGAAGACCACACCCCAGGGCAGGGCCTTGCCCCCCGGGGAACGCACCAGCAAGGGCAGGCAGAGGGCCCAGGGCCCCACCAATGTGGACACCCATGGACTCTGGATCCTTTATCCTGGTCTGGAGGGTACCTCTTGGACCACACACGTCTTTCCTTGACCAGCTCCTACCTCCTAATCTGGGCCTTCCTGGAGCCCCTCCTGCAGAAGGGAAGGTGCACGCCTGACCCTGCCCAGCAGCCCAGCACACCACTGGCTACCCAGCAAGCCAGGAAGGGGCTAGAACAGCACCTGCACTGAAGCAGACCTGTGCTCTTTCGCCACACACACCCAGAGTAGTTACCTCTATCGAGCTCCTGAGTCCCTACTCTCTGGCAGCAGCCTTGTCTGGGACTCCAGGTCAGCACACAGCCTTCCAACACCCTCCTCTCCACACCTGCGCCAGGAGATGGCTTTCTCTAGCCCTGTTTTCCATGCTGCTGAGATTTCACATAGAGTAAAAGGGGGCGAGGGACTGGGAATTCAGTGTGAGAAATAAACTGCATGGGTTCAGGGGGGGCACAGGCAGCCCTTCCTCCCTCCCTCGAGGGAGGGGGCTCACAGAATGAGCAGTGGTCTTTGTTCAGCTCAATTTTCCTCCCTGGCCTGCCACCTCTCCACCGGAGGGATCAAACTTTGGCCTCCCTCCCGCCTCTCCTCCCCAGGCACGGGGTCCCCGGCCCCCAGAGGCGGAGAAGGGAAGGTTCACGAACCCTGCTCACACCCTCCACTCCCGCCCCCCGCCCCAATCTGGCTCGGGTCTGGGTGGGAGGGAGGGCGACCGAAGGGGAGAAACTTGAAAAGTGTTCCGAGGAGTGGAGCTGCCCGCCGGGAAGGGGCTCAGGCGTGGGGCGCGAGCTGCATTTTCCAGAGGTGGACGCGTCGGTGGGGGCGACGGCCGGCGCTGCCCCCGCAAATGTCCAGCGGGGGGCCGCCGGAGACACCCGCGCCCTCCACCGCGAGCCGCTCGGGAGCGGGCCGGGAACGGTAGGACGGACGTGGTTTTCCCTTCCTTCCCTTCTCTCTCCCAGATCAAGAGTTGGATTTTTTTTTCAAGTTGCCGCAATTTGAACCCATCATCTTGCGGGAAACGAACGCCACCACGGTGTGCGAGGGAGCGAGGGGGGCGTGTGTGCGTGCGTGTGTGCGGGTCGCCTCGGATGCGGCGGGTCTCCTCCCCGATCCCCGCGCGCAGCCCGCCCGCCGCGGCTCCGGTCCCGCCGACGCCCGCGTCCTCGCGCCCGGCCCGCTCGGCTGGCAGGCGCCGGGCCCGGCCGGGCTCCGCCGCGCTCCCCGCGCCGGCCTCCCGCCGGGCCCGCGCCGCGCCCCGCTCGCCCCCGCCCCCACCCCGCCTCCCCGGCCTGCCGCCGGCGCCCGAGCGCGCGGTCCCGCGCCGCCCCCCGGCTCGCCGCCCGCAGGTACTCACCTAAAAGGAAGAAGAGGCAGAAGGCGTTTGCCAAGATCATGTTAAATAAATCCCACGGCTATTTTGTCTTTCTCCCTCGGGTGAAAAATAATAGCAACAACAGCAATAATAATAATAGCCAAGCCGTAATAATCAGCCCCAAATCCAATGCGGAGATCGCCGCTAGTCCACCCGGTGAAGATCCTGAGTCCTGCGATTCTCGCCTCCGGCTGGAGGGGGTGGGGTGAAGGAGGGCGGTGGGCGCCCCTTGGCTCGCGACAACCAAACACACACGTATCGAGGTGTCTTTCTGCCTCCTAAGCCGGCAGCCGGTCCTGAGGTCAGCCCTCCCCTCCGATCGTCCGGAAGGCGCGAGTCCCCGCGGGTCCAATTCCCCTGCGCGTGCCAGGAGGGGCTGGGGGAGGTGGGGGAGAGGCGGCTTGCGAGTGGAGGGCTGGAAGGAAGCGGCGGGGGGGTCAAGCTAAAACGCAAATGGGGATGAAATCCACCGACGGGTGTCAGCGCCCAGGACGAATGCAGCCGGAGCTTCGAGGACGAGAGAGCAGAGTCGCTGCTTTTCGCACCAAGACGGAGACAAGATTCAAAAAAACCTTCTCCCGCTAACCCTTGCTCGGCTCACTTTTTCGAATGGAATTCCGGGGACCGTGTGTCTCCGCGTGCGTGTGCCTTTCTCGCTCGCGCCCTCCCTCTCCTCTCCCTCGCTCGCTCTTTGCTCTCGCTCCCCCGCTCTCCCTCGCTCTCCTCGCGCCCCCCCCCGCTCTCCTGCCCCTCCCTCCGCCCGCCCCTCCCCCTCCGCGGCTCCCTCGCCGCGGCTCTCGCGCCCGCGCCCCTCTCCTCCGCCCGGGGCTCGGCGCTCGGGCTCCCAGGCGGCGGGCGGCGCGGGGCGCGGGCGCGCGGCGGAGCGGCGACGCTCTGCCACGGCGGCGGCGCCGGGGCTCGCGGACCGCGGGGAGAGCTCCGCCGCCGGCTCTCTCGGCTCGGCCGCCCGCCCTCCCCAGGCTGACCCGCTGCCTCAGCCGGAAGCCGACTGGCTCCCCGGGCTGCGGCTCGGGCTCAAACCCACCCCGGCGTCCGCACCCTCCTCCCCGCGCGGCGCCCCCCACGCTGGGGGCGGGCTACGCCCTCCGACCCCGCGGCCCCTGCCCCCTCCCCTGGGCCGCCGGGTCTTGGGGGCCGGGGAGGCTGAGCCCGGACGGGAGGGCGCGGAGTCCCGGCGCTCCAGCCATCCTGATGGTGGGGGGCAGGGTGTTAGAAAAACCCCGGCTTCGCGGCCCAGGTCCGGGAGGGGGGCTGCGTCCTCCGCGGGCCGAGGCGCCCCTGCGCCCGGGAGCCGAAGCAGACAGGGCGTCTCCCCCCCGATCGTGCGAGGAAACAGGAGGACCCCTCCGGCGCCAGCCCCTGACCCCCCGCGCGGCCGGCCTGCCCCGGCCTCGCCCCGCGCGCACACACGTGTGCCCGCCACACGGAGCTCGAGAACTTTCTCCCGTCCCTCGCCAGGCCCAGCCTTGCAGCCCTTCCAGACGCCCCCTCCGCAGTTGACCTCCCCTCCCCCGGCTCAGGGAGAAGGCTGCCCTGGCGGGCCGCCCTGACAGTCTCTTCGGAGGCCGGCGAACCTGCCCGAACCCCGCCAGAGGGATCGAGCCGGGCTTCGCACCCCACCCCGGCGGGAGCGCCCCGGACCGACGCGGGCCAGGGCTCCGCTCGTCCCGAGGCAGCTAGCGGCTCCGGGCTCCCGAAGCTGCGGGTGGGGTCCTCCTCCCCCAGCCGGGAAGGGGGCGATTGATCCATCTGTCAGTGGGCCGGGCTCACCGGCGGGTTTTAGTCAACGGAATTTACAATAAACGCCCAGAAGGACCAAAAAGGAAGCGTCTGGCTGGGAAGGGGCTGGAGGAGAGGTGAGACTGCTGACACGTTCCGGCAAGATGGGAGAGGCGGCGGGCCTGCGGACGCGGAGGGCACACGCCCACGCACACCGACCACCCGAGCTCCACGCTCCCTCCTGACACGTCCTCAGCTGCGCTGGAGCTGCCGGGCAGCCCTAGGCTCTCGCGCGCACGTCCCTGGCAGGCAGTTCCCAAGCGCGCACACACGTTGTGCCGGGGTGGGGTACGCGCAGCTCCTGGTAAACTTTCCCCGCTGCCCAAAACCGGATCTGGGCTGCATCTAAGGGGTATCTGGCAGTGCCTTTTAAGATGCATTTTAAAATAAGACCCTAGAATACAGCAAATGCTAGAGATTGACTCGGACGCGAGGGGAGGGGTCACTCACAAATCGGCAGCAGCCGTAGCTACTGGGAAAGCTAGAGGGAGCAACTTCCATCTTGCGGATTTAGGCGGGAACGCGGCTCGGAAGTGCAGAGTGCAGCTCTCCTCCAAATGCTTCTATCATCTGGCCCATCCTGGGGCACAGAACGACCTCCCACCATACTCTGCTTCAGCCTGAGAGTGGTGCTGCTTGCTAGAGCGACGGCTCCAGCTGGGTAGTGGAGACAGACCGAGAGGGCCTGCAGACACCAGCTGGGTAAAGCCCCCTTCAGACCTGCCCTTCCTGCCATTCCTCTCGGGGTCTCTCCTATCCTCGGAAATGGCTTCACATCTGACAATGTGACATCTCCTGGTTTGTTGTTGCTACTGGTTTGTTATTTTTAAGAAAATGAGGAACTTAACAGGAGTAGGCTTCAGACAAGTGTAGGTTAAAAGATGAAAACCGATAGGAATTTATATACGGCCAGGGTGTCTTGGGCTGGAGGCCAGAGGCTGGGATCCTGGCCTAAGTAACTTTCTCCTCTCCTTTCCTATCTCCACGGTCTTCTGATGGTCCAGATTCTCCCCGCCACCACCTATTTTGGTACCACAGGAGTCCTTCCCTCTTCCAAGGACCCCACTCCAGATTCCAGAATTACTGCTCAGTACATCCCTCTCCCCTCCTCCACCCAAAACTTGTTTTCACTTTCTTTTAACCCTCAGCTGAGCACAGGGAGTAAAAGGCTCCGGATCATATATAAGAACTTTGCCCTCCCCCACCCCACATCCAGGGAAGGGGTGTGTTAGAACAGCAGTGAACTCCCAGGGATAGCTGAGTTCCCATGGGATGGGAGGAGATTCTGGTAGCAGGAGGTGAGTGGCTGAGGCCCTTCAGACCCTCGGGACAAGTCAGCCATCACTAGGACGGTAATAACACCCGCCATCACCAGTGTTCAGCTTGCTGTGGTTTCGGGGCACTCTAACCTTGGATCCTCTCCTCTTTCCTTTCTATGCAAACGTCTCCCACTACACCCCAACTCTCTGCTAGCATCCCCAATGCTCAACCTGAGTGGCTCTTAGAAGCGGCGTCACCCATGTGTCACACCGTTATTTCCTGAGCGTCTTCTGTGTGTAAGGATTCCTTTGTGCCAGGATCTGCAGAGGAAACGCAGATGAACGTGCACCAGTCAAGAGCAACTTAATCTCTGACCCTCAGTTATCTCGTCTATACAATGGGGATTTTGAGAAAAACCAACTTTATAGAAATCAGATATTATATAGAGAGCAGCTTGTAAAATGCCTGGCTTATAGAAAAGTGTTCACCTCTCTCCTCTGGGATCCAGAAGAGGAATTGGGGGCCTATGACAAAGCAGTAAAACCTATGTGGCAAATGAGAATAAGAAGCAGAGATTAAAAGGCTATGAGATTAAGGGAAACAGAGACTACTTTCTAGAGGCTAAATAATAGGAACAGACCTTTTCAGAGGAAGTAATGGGGAAAGGCGAAGTCTCCCAGCAGGTGCAGATAACGCCCTTAGGCTCACTGATACACTTGCACACACCGCAGGTACCTGTGTCCTTTGTACACCGTTCCTGGCCAGCCCAGCTGCTCCTGAGTTCACAAGCAGATGTGCCTCCCGCCCACGCAGACAGCACCTCTCCATCAAAGACCCTGGAGTCATCATGTGCAGGGAGAGGGAAAGGGAATCCTGAGGCCATTAACGCTGTCCCTTTCTCTCATCTCTCTAGTCCTCCTTGTCTTGTGGAGTAGATTCTCTGGAGGGCAGAGGAGCAGAGAAGCAGGAGAGAGAAGAAGGACCAGCAGAGGGGAGAGGGTGGCAGTCCCACCCCAACACACAGGCCTGTGCACCCAGGCCTTGGCCACGCTGCTCAAGGACCACAATTGCGTGCCCTGCTTTCCTCTGGTGGCAGGAAGGCTGAGGGTTCCCTGGCCCCAAGATAAAAACCAACCAGACATTAAAAAAAGAAAATGTCTAGCATCCAGCAACGACCTGTCAGGAGCCGCAGATCTGACAAGGCGGAAGCGCCTAGGGCCATGGGACAGCAGCCTGACCCAGGGCACCCCACAATCGATCAACCAGCACAAACTTATTGAACGCCTTCTCTGTCCCCAGCACAGTGCCGAAGGCTGTGGGGAATACGGCGGGACTGGCCCTGCCGTGGACACATTGATAGATAGAATTATTCATGTACCCACGAGAAGAGAGTGAACAACCCAAAGACACGCCAGGACCCAATAGAAAAAGAAAGAGTCGGTACCACTGGATTTCTGGAGTGCAGTTGGAGAAGACTTGCCAGGGGAGATGAGATCCAAGCTAAAGATGGAAGGACTGGTAGAATTTAGCTGAGCACGAAAGAGGACACTCCGGTCAAGTGAACAGCAGAAGCAAGGGCACAGTGGTACGAGGGATGTTAGGAGCAGTCCGTCAGTTGGCAGGAACGAAGGGCACAAGTCAAAGGTGCCTGGTAGGAGAAGTTCTGGAAAGTCCCCTTGGGATGTCCAGTTGAGGGCCAAGCATTGCAGGCTTCAGACTTGCATGCCAGGAAGCACGGAATGTTTTTGAGCAGGCAAGTGACATGATGAGAATGGTGCTTTAGGAAGCTTGATCTGACAACTTATGAAGGATGGAGACCAGAGACCAATTAGGAGGCGATTGTAACCATCTCAGCCTGAGGTTAATGAGGGCCCAGAATAGGAGGTGGTGGTGGGCGTGGACAGGCCGAGACCGTTTTCAAAGCCATTGTAAAGATGAATCGGCATGATGTAGGTGGCGGATGGCGCACAGAAGAGTGGCCAGGCCTGGACAAAGTGACCAGCCTCACTGCTCAGGCTTTGTCACTGGAAGAAGTAACTAAAGTAGCCAACTCTATGGCAAGATACATGTTAATACGCCTTTAAATCTTACAATAACTCCATGGCCTCAGTGCTATTATTAGCCCCATTTTACAAATGAGAAAAAGCAGAGGTAAGAGAAGAGATTTAACTTGCCTGAGGTCATATTTTAAGTAGCAGAATCAGGATTTGAACTCAGGCAGTCGAGATCCAGTGCCCCGCATTGGTGAGCTCTGCGCCTTGTGTAAATAAGAAAGGTGGTAGCTCTGCAGGCCTGTGCACCTTCGCATCCCCATCAGAACAACTGAGATACTCCTGTTCTCCCTGTCCAGCAACACAGTGAAAAAATCATGAGAATCAAAATGTCTTTATCTTGACCATGGACCTTGCTGAGCCTAACCCTTGGAGTTCAAGTCTGGAGCCTAGAAAGGATTATGCCAGGTATTGCAGAGCTTTGCAGTGCCCAGCTTAGAACCCTGGGCCTGGATCATCTGAGGGCTTCTCCAACCCCGTCTCCCTCCTTGTTGGCAAGCCGTCCCTCTCCAACATTCCCTCCGCACAGGGTCACTGCAGATACCCAAGGCCCAGCCTGGAAGGCGCAAGCCAGTCTGGGAATGGGGACCAGCAGGGAGTTAACGAAACCATCTGATTCCCAAAGAGTGAGCAAGGCTGCTGGGGCAGGGTGGGCGAGACTGGGCTAAGAGAGAAGGAATGCACACTGCACTCAGGGGCATTGATTTCTCTAATTGATTTCAGTCAATGTTCTCAGTGATTCATCATTCTCTTTAGAGGTAGGCACCAGCAGGAGGTGGGGATCTGGCTTGACTCTGCCTCTCCCCCGGGCATAGTAAAGAGACCTCTCTGCAGCCCCACCCATCCCTGGGAGCCCCCAAAGCTCCAGGGTAACCCATTAGAGAGGGAGAAACCTGCTGCTGCAGCAGCTCCTCGGAATGGGGGCGTGCGCAGAGCAGGGATGTGGATGGGAAGCTACTTCGACAGAAGCCATCAATACCACCTTGTGTGGATATAACACCTCCCGGCTACACAAAGCCCATTCCACATCCATGCTCTCAAGTCCTCACAGCATCCCTGGGAGGAAGGAGTGGTGGAATTAGCTTCCCTTTTCAAACTCACACTTGAAGACCACCCATGGCACAGCCCAGGTCACAGCATAGCCAGCAAGTGACAGCCAGGACTAGAAGTAAGTCCTCCCACACCCAGATCCAGTGAGCTTTCCACTTCTGACCTGGCCTCTCTCATGGACCAAAAATGAAGCATCGGCCATCCTGCCACAGGGCCAAGCCTCTGCTACTTTGTCCCATAACAGAGGGTCATGGAGGTCAAGGAGAAGGCACTCAAGCCACTTTATGGCCTCGTCTTTGTGTCATCCAAGGCAAACCTGGGAAGGGCTGTTTTCTCTGAATTCTTCTTTCACCAGAAAGCGCAGACTTCCCAAGAAAACTGTGAAACCTCGTTCCCCACCTGCCCCCTTCACAAGTCCCCGATGGCAGCAGGAGCTGAGCTAGTAAACCGTCCTTCTGTTGAGCTATCGTAAGCCTAAAATAGCCTAGCTCGGTGTCTGGCCTCCCCACCACCACCCTGACGACACTGTGCTCCGTCTGTGGTTGGCACCATCCTGGTCACGCCCTAGCCTTGTCCTGATGCCAGTACTATGCTTGCAGACCCCAGCTGCCTCGAACAACCTCACAGCTTCTCTTCTGAGTACACACACATACCCACCCCAGTTCTCACACTGGCCATCTGCCAGGTTACCCAAGGTCAAGGCGGAATCACAGGAGAGGGGCAGTGGCAGTTTCTGCCAAGCTGTGGGGAGCCAGCTCCTGCTGCCTGGCACCCTCCAGGAGAGCCCTCAGCACCCGCACCCCACAGGAACCATGTCTTTATTTAGCCAAGCACTAGATCTGAGGCAGACTGCCATTAGAAGGGCCCAGCTCTGTCTCCAGGGCCTGGAAGGCAGCTCCCAAGGGACTTTGGACAGAAAATGGGAACCAGATTGTCCCTCTCTAAGGACATGTGCCTGTCCTGGGCCAAACCTAGGATTTGGCCAGATAAGCACATTTACTGCATGTCCATCCTGTCACCCTGACCTCTCATTCTTGAAACTTCTTTTCCCATCATCAGGAACTTTCTCTCCTTATCCCACTGTCCCCATGCACTCCTGCTTTCCTGCTATCTTATCTCTCTTGCCAAAGCAGGAAATCCAGAGGGAGGGGCAATGTTAACCAAAAGAATGAATTGCTAAGGGTAGAATTTCGGTCAGCGTAGTCCTGGGCTCTTAGGTACAATTGCATAGCTCTTAACAGCTTACGAAGCTCTTTTCTACAAGTTTGCCTCACTTGGGCCTCTCAAAAACTGTCAGAAGTCCCTATTTTTCAAATGGGAAAACGTGTAATCCCAACACCAGGTGACTTGTCCCACTGTGAGACTATGGTCCCATAATCAGTGAGTTGCTGTCCTAGGACTAAAACGTGATGTCCTAGCTGATTCCATATTCCCTATTTGCAAAGTAGCCTTTGCTTACACACTTTGTAAAATAAAAAGCAAAATAAGGCCAGGCACCAGTGGCTCAGCCTGTAATCCCAGCACTTTGAGAGGCCAAGGCAAAAGGATTGCCTGAGCCCAGGGATTCAAGACCAGCCTGGGCAACTTGATGAGAACTTGTCTCTACAATACATCACAAAAACTAGCCAGGGGTGATGACATTCATCTGTAGTTCCAGCTACTTGGAAGGTTGAGGCAGAGGGATCGCCTGAACCCAACCTGGGCAACAGAGTGAGACTCCAACTCAAAAATAATAATAATAATAAAATAAAATACTTTGTAATTTTAGAAGAGAAGACAATTTTACATAAACACCTTCAGATATCCCTATTTGACACAGGACCGCCTTCCCACAGTCCCAGACAGCTTAGGTAATAGAGTGGTTCTTCCCTACGCCAAGCTGGAATTTGCCTCACCCACCAAAAGTCCGACGTCCACAAGGACCCAATGTATGGGGGAGGTTCACCCAAAGTCTCTCAGACCGTACTGGCTTTTGGACAGAAAACTGTGAACCCCCCTCCCTGAGTCCTCTCCTTGTCCTGCTCTGGGTGCTGTTTGCTTCCAGTAGAGCAGACAGAGGCTGCTCCCATCTCAGGGATCAGGTATAATTCCCCCTCCCGCTCCCCAGCTCAAGTCACCATGTGGAAGTCGTCACACCACAAAATAGGCTCCAGGATGGGGCATTTCCAATGGTACAGGCACCTGCTGCCTCCTTGCTCCAAAATGGGTGAGCCTCCTCTCCCTGGGAGAGGAGGGATGGGGTGGGCTAGGGGGTCTCACTCCTGATAGCAATGGAAGTTCAGGATTCTGCAACTTTCCCTTGTTCTGGGGTGGGCTCATCCTTTCATATCCTTGCTGCCTGGCTCCAGGGAGAACACCCAGCCAGCAAGAGGGGCGCTGTAGAAGGAGGCTAGGACTAGGGGTTTCAGTTTCAGCTTTGACCTGGACTCACCACCAATCCAGAAGAGAGTTCATTCAGTACCATCTGGGGATAGCATAGCGCCCATGGCCACCCTGGGTTGGCCCTCAGTACGAATTTCTAGCTGAAAGAAAGAAAAAGAAAAGGAAGGAAAAGTGGGGGAGAGGAGGGAAGTGCGTACTGTTGGAATCTCTGTGCTCTCCTTGTCTCTGCTCCAGTCCAAACCCTTGAATTAATCTTCCATCTGATTCACTTCATGGAATGAGCCAAGTATACTTGAGTTCTAGCCACCAGCCCTGCCACCAGCTGGCCCTGTGAACTTAGTCTCTGGGATAATAGCCCCCTATCCTGCCAGCCTCGCAAGGGACAAAAGCAATCAAATGAGACACTGAGTGTGACAGCGCTTTGAGGTGTATGAGACACCCTGCAGACACAAGACTCTTCTAAGCAGCCCACATGCCACGGTGAGCTCTTCACCATCTGTTGCAGGAATAAGTCCCCCACTCACTGGGACAGTTCTTGCTATGCTAGTGATGTGGAATTCCGTGATAAAGAAGAACAATCCCTTTTCACAGATGGGAAAACCAAGGCCTCCAGATCCTACTGTGAATGCCCCCCACTTCCTCTTACTTGTTGAAAATGTTCTGGTTCTCGCCTGTACTCACTTGACTCGAAGTTTTATTCGGACAGGACCCACACCTTCTTCTTTGTCATATCCTTAGAGGCTGGCACATAATATGTGCTCAATTAGTGTTTGTTAAATACATATATACATACATATAATAAATTACATTTTTAAAATAAATAATAATTATTAAATAAAATAATTTTAAAATTGTGTTTGCTGAATGAACAAACATATGAGCAAAAAATGCCTCTTACCCAATATGGCCTTAGCACAGGCCCTCAGGTCCAGGATCACTGACCTGGTTCATACCACTTATCCACCATTTTGAACTTGCTGGGATCTAACTGACCCATATAACAAATACTTCTCTTTCTTCCCATTCTGTTCTCCTTGGAAAAAATTGATAAATCTTGACTGGAGGATTTTTTTTTTATCATTTAAGTTATTTTAATTCAGACTAGATTGGTTTATGCACTTGACTTTAAAGTCAAATTCTACCAAGACTCAATACGTTTCTGGGAGTCAGCCCCACTAGAATTTCCAACCCATGCAGTAAACTGCCTCATTTCTACTTGTTAGCAGTGTAATCCCCTTCTCGCCCCCAGCCTAGCACTGTGAACCCCCACTTTTTTGTCTGAAGAAACGGAGCTGCAATCCCCAGGTCAGCTCTCCCCCGCCCCCGAAGTGAGTGACCGAAGCTCAGTCCACAGAGAACTGGCAACAGTGCTAGGAACTCAGGGCACCCTCCCAACAAGGAGCTTCTATCCTCCACAGACAAACCAATCATAGCACTAGGGGTGAGAGGCCAAGAGCTGAGGGCTGCTGGCCAGAGGAAAGCGTGGAGCTGGCTTTGAGTCCTCGCACAGGTAGTCAGCATCCATGCCTCTGGCCTTCTGATGTCCCCACTGTGGGGTGCACTCTAGCCAGGGACACCTCGGGTTTCCAGCCTCGCCTTCCATAAAACCGGCCTGCTCTTCCATTTCCTCTCAGCCAGCTGCCACTTAGGAAGACAGTCTGAACAACAGACCCTGAGCAAAGTGGTCATCTTTTTCTTTTAAGAGTTCCCGTTGCATTGCATTTTCCAGGACCAGCAGAACTGATAATGGTCGCTTTTTTTGCAATCAATCTCAATCAATCACTTGATTCTTCAATACCTTCTTGTTACTCCTCTCTGACACATATGCATATTAAAGAAATGTTAACAGACAGACAAGGCCTTAACGCAAAGTAATGACTCTCTAATTGTAGAAGTCAGGCACCACAAGAAGAGATTCCAATGAGATCCAAGAGGGTGAATTTGCACTCTTCACACACTATTCCCGCTCCTAACCATGCAGATATTGATCACTGATCGCAACTAACACTTCTCCATGCACTGGTCCAAGCATCCAGTCAGTCATTTGGAGCAGGCATCCAAGTTCATCTACTCCATCTGCAAGTGCCAGTTCCATGAATTCTGAATTCCCTCCAGTTCTAGAATCCGGGGTTCTGTGAGGTGACTGAGATGCTGCTCCCTTCACTCTTCAAACCACACCATGGACTGACCCATGTTGTGCCTATCTAAAGGGGGTGTCTATAGGACTTTTCAGAAGAGAGAGACCTTGTTAGCTGGGTGCGGTGGCTTGTGCCTGTAATTCCAGCACTTTGGGAGGCCAAGGCAAGAAGATTTCTTGAACCCAGGAGTTTGAGACCAGCCTGGGCAACATGGAAAGACCTCATCTCTACAATAAAAAACTTAGCCAGGTGTTTACCTGTAGTCCCAGCTACTTGAGCCCAGCAGTTCCAGGCTACAATGGCTGTGATCATGCTACTGCATTCCAGCCTGGGCTAGAGAGTGAGACTCTGATGAGACACACACACACACACACACACACACACACACACACACACAACACAAGAGAGAGAGAGAGGGAGAGAGAGAGAGAGAATCAACCATCCTACTTCCCTAAGGAGGACAGGGAAAGGGATTGCTGTAAGTCACCCATTATGCCAAGAAAAACAGTTAGCCCCTGTTGGATTCTGACAACTCACTAACACAAATCCCTGCTGCAGAAAGGCTTCCACATTCCACCAGCCCTGAGGAAGGAGAATCATTTCTTGAAAAGGTGCTGCCCACAGCCCTTGCCAAACCATCCACGCCCAATACTCCATCCATCATGCTTCTTGGATAGAACTCCGAAGTATGAATGAGAATCTGGCAAAGAATTTCCCACAGGGTCAGCAAGCAGGAGCCAGGAGAGGGATGCAGGAGGACATGGCTGATATGGTGTGTGCCAATGACTGTTCTGGAAGGGCTTACATAGGCTGCACAGAGGCGACCACGAGCCAGCCATACACAGTCATCTGCCCAGCAGCCAACAGAGCCCCAGCATTATCAAGGGGCTAAGACAGACATCAGGTGGGCTCCAGCAAGTCACACAATCAAAGTGAGGGCAGAAGGAGGCCTTCACAGGTTCCCAGCTCACCCACCCCCTTCACAAGCCTGTCCCTTCAGAGGGCAAGGGAGAGCTTGCTTTCCTGTTTCCCATTTGTTCGGTGGAATGAGATACTGGACATGGTATCTCCAGGTGCTGTTCTGCAGATGAGGGTGTGATAGTCAAGGTCTCCTCCCCAGGGAATTCCATCCCTGTCCTCAAGAAGTTACCTTACTCCAGCCAGTCCCTTTCATTTCTTTTTCTTTCTCTTTCTTTCTTTCTCTCTTCCTTTCCTTCTCTTCTTTCCTTCTTTTTAAAATTTTATTTGTATAAATGTATAGGGTACAAGTATAATTTTGTTACATGGATATACTGCATAGTGGTAAAGTCAGGGTTTTTAGGGTATCTATAGCCTGAATAATACACATTGTTCCCAATAAGTAATTTTTTATAGTCCATCCCTTCCCACCCCCAACACTTCTGAGTCTTCACTGTCCATCATTCTACACTCTACATCCATGTGGACACGTTATTTAGTTCCCACTTATGAGCAAAAACATGTAGTGATTGCCTCCAGTTTCTGACACCACCATGTGGGCCCCCGACTGGCCATGTGGAGTCAGGAAATACAAAAGTAGCAAGACTGTCTTACCTTTCCCTCTCCTCACCATGCGTGTACAATGTGCCCTTGTATGTCCAATCTCATTAGATCCTCAAACCAGGCAGTGATTGTCATATCAGGCTCTCCAGTCAGGAGACGGGCCCACCCTTCTTGCTCTTGCCAACTTCCTAGCTCTCTGATTTTGGCAAGTTCCTAAACCTGGCTGTTCCTCTGTGAAACAGGGACACCTGCCTAATTCATATGATGAGTGACTCATTCTGCTAGCATTAAAACACCTACCATGTTCCAGGCACGGGAATAGACACCAAGACATAAAATCTACAAGATATTGCCTCTGTTTTCAATGAAACAGAATCGAGGACCCCAGTCTGGTAGGGGGAGGCAAATGTACAAACAAATGAGTTCAGAAAAGTTTGGAAGCACCAGTGGCAGAATTAGGGAATAGAGGGACTGATTGAATAGCGGATATATGTAGAAATGGAGCTTTTAGAGAAGTCATTACATAAGGAAATAACACTTGCTAAGCTCTTCCCAGGGAGCATTTCCATGCACGTAATTGTTCTAAGGATCAAAAAAGATGATGGATGTGAATCTACCCTATAATAAACTGTGAAGAGTAGTACTGTACTGCAAATATTCATGTCAAATGTCAGACTTTGGCCAACAAAAAGTAGGTTGTATTAGTTAAGCTAGATTTGTTGCTGCAGCAACAAACAATTGCAAAGTCTCAGACGGTGAACACCACAAAGGTTTATTTCTTCATCATGCAGCATCTTCAATGTAGGTTGGCCTCTGCTCCACACAGTTGCTCAGGGATCCAGGTTGACTGATGTATTATTGTCTTGTAGCTTCTGTACCTGGAACATAAGGCCTCTTCAGTCATTTAGGCAAGAAAGACAGCTGGAAAGCAGAGAGCTGGCCATAAGAGATACCTGTCACTTTCGCCCACAGCCCATTGTCGAGAAACAATTACGTGGTTTAGTCGAACAACAGCAGGACTAGTAAATGTGAGGGAACAAATGGAAAGTCCGGTGGGCATCAGTGTCTCTGTCACAGGGACCAAAAGAGAGCTCTCTGAACCCTGCAAAACTGGGGTGTTTGGCTAATCAGAGAATCCTTTAGGGAATACTGAGTCTGGGCCCCTCAGGACCAAGCAATCCTCAGGACACAGGACTAGACATATATTTTTCCTGACTCCAAAGTGACTGCCATAGCAGGAACTAAGGAACAGCCACAAGACTCAAATTATTTCTGTGACTCAGATGATCACAGAATTAAAAACAATACTGTAGCTAAAATAATTGTGCACTTACTATGTGCTATGTCCGTATCACCAGTATTATCTCATTTAAGCCTCGCAATGGCCCAGGGAAATAAATAGTAATTTTAGCCTCATATACTATATGAAGATAATAAAGAACAAGTCTCAGATTTTTCAGTCTTCAATTCATAAAATATCAGAAAAGGAAATTGGATACAGAACCACTGTGTCTCCAAAAACCATTCACTTTATCACCAACCTATACTATGTCCCACAGTGGAATAGTGGGACTACACACACACACACACACACACACACACACACACACACACACACAATTTGCAGTACCAAGATCTAGATTCTCAGCCTGGTTCTGTCACTAACTGTATAACCTTAAGTAAGTCACTTAAGTTCACTTCTCTGAACTTCAATTTTCCCATCTGTAAGACGGGGATAATAAAAATTATCTCCATTATCTTTTTAATTATCTTTTAGAAAAGCATTTTTGCCAACTATAAACTTATCTGCTATTACATGGCAAAAGAAAAAATAGCTAGATTAGACATGCCCTAAGGATGAACCAGGGTCTCAAGAGAGATCACACCTGCCGGGTAGGGAACAAGACAGAACGGACCCCTTGTCCCTGAGGAGTCTTGCTGTCACAGCTAAAACAGCCCCCCGCCAACAACCAGAAGTAGGCCCTCCTTGCCTCCTCCTCTGTTCCCACATTCTCTTTGGCAACTCTGTCACAGCTTGGGCTCTGTCTGTTTTTCCTGCAGAGGTTTGTGCAGGATTTCTCCTAAGTGGGACAGCTACATCAGTAAGTTCCATTGCATCAGGAGTGTTATTGAAGAGTAAGGTATCTGGCGTTCTCTCACATGCTCTACCACCCCCCCCACCTCTGCCGTCTGTCCCCTACTCCCCATTCCAGCACTTTCTCCCCCAATCAACCTCTGATTCCACACTTCTCCAGGATTCCTGCTCCAGCCTGCCTAGTCCACCCATCTATCCCCAAACCCAAGCCTTCTCTCAAGGCTCAAGTCATGTCTTCCACCTAGAATATCCTCCCATCATCACTGTCTGTCAAAGTCCTCCCCAGACACACACGACAATGCCAACAGCAGTTGTCTCCGGGTGATGAGATTACAGATTATCTTTATCTTTTTCTTTCCAATTTCCTCTACTTGGAGATCTAGAAGAATGAGCACATGTTATTTTGATAATCAAAAAGGCACATGCTTTAAGCCCCTACCCTCCTGTGAGCCCCTCCCTCTCACCCATCTTATGGTCCTTTCTCCTGTGAAATTCTATACCTCTCGGCCTGATCATAAATGACTTTATACGCTAGCTAGTTTGCTGTGTGTGAACCTCTGCCATCCCCAACCAAATGATAAGCTCTGGCCGGGCTCGGTGGTTCGGCCTGTAATCCCAGCACTTTAGGGGGCCGAGGCGAGAGGATTGCCTGAGCCTGCAGTTTTGAGACCAGCCCTGGCAACTTGACCCGACCTCGTCTCTACAATAAATCAAAAAATTAGTCAGGCATGGTAGCTTGGGACTGTAGTTCTGGCTACTTGGAAGGCTGAGGCAGAAGGATCGCCGGAGCCCAGCAGGTTGATGCTGGTGCAGCCATGAGTGTGCCACTGCACTCCAGCCTAGGAGACAGAGTGAGACTCCAAAAAAAAAAGGTAAGCTCTGTGAGAGCAAGAGATATATTATACACATCTCCCCAATGTGGCATAGCCCTCTGCACAATCCAAGGCATATCTAAAGAAGCAAGTGAGGACTGATCAACCATGGGCATCAAGGGCATGGCCCTGGTACACCTTACATTGGCATGGGGAGGTGGAGTCTTGCAAAGTTATATCTAAGGGAGCTTAGAGTTCATATCATCCAATGCCCTGCATTCACACAGACTCTTTCTGACATTTAATTTGCACACTAGTAGGGTTTGGTTACCCCCTCTATATGAAGAGCCAAACTAAGGCCGGGGAGGTAAAGCAATTTGGCCCAAGAGTTCGGAGCCCACATTACCTGTGGTCCTGTCCAGTGCCTTAACCACTAAACCGCAGCTGCCACTCCAAGACCTTATTAATAGCCATATCTCTCCCCAGTCAGTGGCTGGACATGGCTTGCCAGGTTAATAATTTGTTCATTAGGTACCTAATGAATTACTTGTTAATTGCTAACTTGATGAACAGCCAGCAGTCCCCATCTGCCTGGAGAAATGGCTACAAATAACCGCAGAAGGGCCGGCCAAGCCCCAGCGGCTTCAGAGCAGGAACTTTCGGCCCTAGAGGGTGGCTTCGGGGGGAGAAATCTGTCTTGGCCTGTTACCTGGAGCACAGCCGGGGCCCCAGGGAGAGGGCGCCTTCTGATAAGCCACCTCTTGCTGGACCTATAACTGCCTGCAAAGGGGCAACGCAGCCCAGATCTTCATCTGCTCTAATCCTTCAAGCCACTCCACGTCTCCACTTTCTCCTTTTTTACAGCTTTCTCCTTTTGTAGGCTAAGGGGCAGTGGTACAATCACAGCTCACCACAGTCACCAACTCCGGGGCTCAAGTGATCCTTCTGCTTCAGCCTCCCAAATAGCTGGGATTACAAGCCTGCACCATCATGCACTGCTAATTTTTGTATTTTTTGTAGTGATGACGTCTCACTATGTTGCCCAGGCTGGTCTTGAATTCCTGGCCTTAAGCAATCCTCCTGCCTTGGCCTCCTAAAGTGCTGGGATTACAGGCATGAGCCACCGCGCCCAGCCCCTTTTTACATTTTTATTTTATTTTCTCTGAGTTTCCACCACTTGAAGTCAGAACTACAGAGGGTCCCCAGTGTATGATGGATCAACTTATGATTTTTCACCTTTACAATGGTGTGAAAGAGATATGCTTTTAGTAGGCGCTACTTTGAGGACTCATACAACCATTCTGTTTTTCACTTTTCGAACAGTTTTTAATGAATTACGTGAGATATTCAACACTTTATAATAAAATGGGCTTTGTATTAGATAATTATTTCCAACTATAGGCTAATATAGGTGTTCTCAGCATGTTTGAGGTAGGCTAGGCTGAGCTATGATGTTTACTAGGTTAGGTGTATTGAATATATTTACAATGTATGATATATTCAGTACACAATGGATTTATTGGGACATAAGTCCATCTGTTCAAACTTTACTTATACACATGTAATGACATGCCATCATATTTTCTCAAAGTGATCCTATCTCCCCATCTCAAAGGCAGCTATGATGTCCCCATTGGTCACTTCTAGCTTTCCAAGAACAGGAGTCACATTTTCTTTGTTCATCCTTGTATCTCCAGCATCTAACACAGTGCCGAGCTTATAAATATTTATTAAAAGAGTAGATTACTCAGGCTTTTCTGCACAAATCTATCTAAGTTTTCTCAGTCTGCTGCTACGGTTTGAATGTCCCCCCCCCACAAAACTCATGTTGAAATTTAATTGACATCATGATGATATTCAGAAGTGAGGCCTTTAAGAGGTGGTTAGGTTATAAGGGCTCTGCCCTTATGAATAGATTAATGTCATTATTGAGGGAGTGGGTTCGTTATCATAAGCGTGAGTTTCTTACAGAAGTGAGTTTGGGCCAGGCGCATTCGCTCAAGCCTATAATCCCAGCACTTTGAGAGGCCGAGATGAGAGAATTGCCTGGTTTGAGACCAGCCTGGGCAACTTGGTGAAACTTCATCTCTACAGTACTTCAAAAAATAAGCTGGGCATGGTAGGGTGTGCCTGTAATTCCAGCTACTTAGAAAGCTACAGCAGAAGGATCGCCTGAGTCCAGCAGGTTGAGGTTGTGGTGGCTGTGAGCATGCCACTGCACTCCAACCTGGAAGACAGAGTGAAACTCCAACTAAAAAATAAAAATAATTTTTTTAGGTGTCATTTAAAAAAAAAAAGAAGTGAGTTCAGTCCCCTCTCCTCTTCTCCTGCATTCTACCTTCTGTCACGGGATCACGAGGCAAGAAAGCCCTCACCAGATGCCAGCCCCATGCTCTTGGACTGCAGCCTTCAGAACCGGGAGCCAGAGAAACTTCCATTCTTTATAAATTACCCAGACTATGGTATTCTGTTATAGCAGCAAAAAGCAGACTAAGACAGCTGCCATAACAAAATACCACAAACTAGGAGTCTTAAACAACAGAAATTTATTTTCTAACTGTTCTGGAGGCTAAAAGTCCAAGATCAAACTGTAAGAAAATTTCGTTTCTCCTGAGGCCTCTCTCCTTGGCTTGTATCAGGCTCTTGCTATGTCCTCACATGATCAAGTGCACATGATTTCCCTGATATACATACCCCAGGTGTCTCTGTGTGTCCAAATTTCCTCTTCTTACAAGGACTTCAGAGAAGAAAACGACCAGGTCCCATCCTACAAAGACTCACAAGGAAGGGTTCTGGGAGTGAAAGCCACATATTAGGTTTAATCCAACTTGGGAAATTTGACTTATTCCTTTTTATTTCAATTTTCTGTCCACAGGATGGACATCATACACCTCTTCCTCCATCTCAATAATACTGGAAGCATAGAATGAGACCATACTCTGATAAGAAAAATTGATATGCAAATGCAGACTGGATTAGGACCTGCCCTAACGACCTCATTTTAACTTAATCATCTCTGTAAAGACCCAGCCTCCAAACACAGTCACACAAGGTCATGTAGGTTAGGGCTCCCACATACGAATTTTGAGGGGGACCCAATTCAGCCCATGACAACTTCTCACCCCACAATGCCTGTCTCAATTCTGGGCATGTACTAAATAGTTAATACCCACTCTGAGGCTGACAGCCATCCTATTTTCTCTGGAGGAAGGGTTCATCTTTGTGGCCGGGCTCCTAGTCCTGCACAGACCCCTGAAATACTCTACAGTAGAGTATTTAAGGCAAACCCTCTGGTCATGTCAGCTCCCAAATTCTAATGGCTCTGTTATTTTTGAAATCACTTTAAAGCAGCCCTGAATAGAGATGATGATTTCTTGCATTTGCATAGCAATTTTTCTTATCAGAGCACAGTCTTGTTTTATCCTTCCAGCATTGCTGTGATGGAGGAAGAAGTATATGATGTCCATCTTACGGACAAAGAATTGAAATAAGAAATTAGACAACTTTCCCAAGTCAGGCTAAGCCCAGTATTCCTATGTGGCTTTCACTCCCAGTGCCCTCATGAGTCCCTGTAGGACAGGACTCAGTCACTCTTTTCTCTGTGTCCAGGCATACAGCCCAGGGTCAGGCACAAAGGGGATGGCCCACGATCGTTCTGCATTTATGATGCTGGAACTGCTGAAGGAGCCACTACCCAGCAACAGACTACTCAGAGCCTCAACCCAGGACTGACCACCACCCAGCCACCCAAACCTCCTCAGGCAAAATCAGCCCTAGGACAACATGGATGGTCAGTTTCAGAGTCTGAGCTTGTCACACCAGGCCTCCTTTCTAGTGAAGGCCCTGAAGCCAAGGTTAAATGGAAAATGAATCTGAGGACATTGATTATCGCTTCCACACTGCTAGGAGTGACAATAAGGAAAATGAGTTTGTGGTACAATTGCAAAATTATTTCACATATTATTTATTTTTATCTCTTTATATCGCAGATATTTTTAGAAGCTGCCTCACATGCATTGTGGAACGAAGTGGGGTGTGCATTTTAAAAATACACCATCTCATTTTATCCTTGGAGCAGTGTTTCAAAGTGGATAAGGAAGATAGTGTGTCCATTTGGCAGATGAGTAAAGCAAGGCAGAGAGAGGTCTTGACTTCTGTCCTTTCCAGAAAATCCATTTTGAAATCACACCAGGCTCAGAAGCAGGCCTGTATCCTGACATTTGGATGCCCAGCAAGCAGTGTTCCTCTGCACTTTCTGCCTCATGGCTCCAAGCTTGTTCCTCTTTATCACTGGATTGGTGTGGGAGGAACCCTTAGGAACTGACCAGGAGGGAGTCCCTCTGAAGGCAGGAGAAACAGGAGTGCAGATGTATCTCCTTTGGCAGAGTTTTCCAACAACTTATATCTGTATGATTTCAGTCAAGACCCACACTCTCCAGCTCCCTGCGGGCCGTGCCAAACCCCTGCACCCGCTCAAGTGTTTCTGTGTGGTTGCTAATAGCTCTTGAGTTTGCAACCTCTGCTAGGTCTTTGAACACAGCATTGCAGTGACTTCCTTGGAAAGCACAAGGACGTCAGGGATGGGAGGGGTCCTTAAGTAGGGAATAGGGCCCAGGAAGGCAAGTGAACTTCACACACACCCTTACCCAGCTGCATAAAGTTGCACCAACGGACGGGATCCATCCAGTTCCTCAAGCCACCAGACACCCCTACAGTCCTGGACAAAACTAGACCATGTTTTTTACCCTCCGCGATCATCCCCCAAGTCATGGTCTGAAATAGGCTGCTGCAGAATAAACAAGCCTTAGTCGCTCACAAGCTCGGCTCAACAAAGAGAGCTTCTGAGTTTCACGGACTCCGTAAAAAGCCAGACAGATCTGGGCAACAGAGTGAGACTCCAACTCAAAAAAAAAAAGCCAGACAGAAAAGATATACGGCGGACAATCCAACCCCTTCCATGCCTGAAATGCCACTGCCACACTTAACGGCTTCCCTCTCTGGTGAACACAGGTGCCCCAAACCCAAACATGCCTCCAGGCATCACCAGTGGCCCTGCACCGTGGAAGTGGAAATGACCACTGCATGCATTCTTCTCCGCTCCCTGCTCATCAGGTCTCTAGCCTGGGTGAGATTAGCCTCCCTCCCTCTGCCTCTGCCCCTGCCTGATTTGGAGACTTAGCCCCACACTAACTCCCCAGTCTCTTCAAGTCCTTTCCCTCCCCAGACAGAGTCTTTCCTGGGACACGTGCCGCCTACAGGCCCAGCTACTCAGGAGGCTGAGGCGGAAGGATCACTGGAGCTCAGAAGTTTGAGTCCAGGCCGGGCTCGGTGGCTCAGCCTGTAATCCCAGCACTTTGGGTGGCCGAGGCGAGAGGATTGCCTGAGCCCGCGGGTTCAAGACCCGCCTGGGCAACTTGGCAAGACCTCATCGCGACAATAAACCAAAAAATTAGCCGGGTGTGGTAGCACGCACCTGTAGTTCTAACTACTTGGAAGGCTGAGGCGGAAGGGTCACCGGAGCCCAGCAGATCGACTCTGGCGTGGCCACGAGCGTGCCACCGCACTTCAGCCTGGGTGACGAGTGAGACTCCAACTCAAAAAAAAAAAAAAAAAAAACAAGAAGTTTGAGTCCATCCTGAACAACAAAGTAAAACCCCATCTCTAAAACAACTCCTGGCCTCAAGCAATCTTCCTGCCTTGGCCTCCCTCTCCTCAATAAAAAGCTGATGACCAGTTCTGTGGTTCATGCCTGCAGTCCCAGAGCTTTGGCAAGCTGGAGTGGAAGGATCAAGAGTTCAAGACCAGCCTGGGCAAACTATCAATACCTTGTCTCTACAAAATTAAAAAATAAAAATCTATGACCACTTGGTGCCAGCTCCTTGGCATGTTCAAGATACAGAATAACTAGGCCCTAAGGAAGAGCAAAATGACAGGTCCTGGGTAGGATTAGGGGAAATGGAGGCATCAAAAGGGCTGTCACTCAGAGTCCCATTCTCAGCAGAACTGTAGCAGCGGCAAGGACCTGAGAGGATGCCACTGCGGGAATGGGTTGCAGATGCTCAGAGGAGCCAGTGGTAACACTGGGGACATCAGACACAGAGCTAGAATTCTCAGGGACTCTGGCAAAAAGAGAGATGCAGCCTCCTGGAAAGGACCTTCGGAATGAGGTGAGAGGTGCCCTGAGGCATAAGTGAGGCTCATGCCCTGGGAACCAGACTTAGTCCAGACTTCAGAAACCAAGCAACCCTGGGGGAAGTGGAACCTGGAAAGCTATCTGGCCTTCCACCAGGACATCTGGGGAAGGGGACTGCCTCTCAGTGCTTGACACTTCTGTCCTTTCCAGAAAATCCACTTTGAAATCTCACCAGGCTTAGAAACAGGCCTATAGCTGGCTCCTCCCAAGTCCCAGAAGAGGCCAGGACACAGCAGGCATGGGTGGCCCACCTCTCCTGGGAGGCCATCAGGAGGCCAAAGCAAGCAGCGTCCCTCTGCACTTTCTGCCTCATGGTTCCCAAGCAGAAGCAAGAACCAGCCTTCCCGGGAGGCACCCTCAGAGCTGGTTCTCCCCTCAGCCAGTGCTGTAGGAAGTCTAGACTGAGATTAGGGGGCAGGATCTCTCTTGGGCCAAGCCAAGAGATCTTAATATTGGCTTTACCAGCTCTTAGAGAACTTGGGGTAGATTTTCCAGGACTGGATCAGAGAATTTATAAGTGCCCCTCCTGGGATTAAATCCCAAAGCATCTCTTCCTGAAACCACTAACCAGATCCTCCACAGGTAGGAGGCCAAGAATGTGGCATCTCCAGGGTCTTCCATCCACCCAGAGCCCTCAGAGTCAGCTGGGAAACAGCCCTTCTCTCCCTCTTGCTAAAGGTTTGTATTCCCAATGTCCTGGGCTCTTCACATGTCAGAAACCCAGGGTCCTCCTGCATGCAAATCCTCCCACCCCCACCCCCATAGGCAGTCCTAACAGCTAGTTTCCCCAGAAGTGAACGGAGATCGCCCCCCCACTCACGCCCCCCCCAGCCCTCATTGCCATGAAAGGCTTAGCTTTTCTGTTTGTTTCTTTAACTTAAAAAAATAATCATTCTAGATTCACAGGAAGTTGTAAAAATAGTACAAAACAGTCTCACAGACCCTTTGCCCAGCTTCCCCGAACAGTTACAATTTATATAACCATACTACATCAAAACAAGGAAATTGACTTGGTACAATGGACGTGGGTAAGTGTGTTACGATGTGCAGGGATGCGTGGGTGCATCTGTGCCCTCTTATCACACAACCACCACAGTAACCAAGATCTCCAACTGTTTGCTCCCCACAAAGATCTCCTCTTACCACCCCACCCCTCTCCCATCAGCCCTTGGCTGTCACTCATCTGTGTTTCCTCTCTGTCGTTTTGTTTTTTCCTGCCTCTGCCCCCACTGAGCTTGTGGTCATTGAAAACCACCTCAGAGATGAGTAGATCCCAGCAAAGAAAGGGACTGACCAGAGCAGGCAGTCCTGGGACAGAGGGAGCCCAGTCTCACTTGGACACAGACAACTGACATAACCTGACGCCTGTGTGCTGCAACTCAGCCCTCATCTGCCTGCTTCGAAGCTGCCTGATGGCTCCATATCCCCAGTTAAGACTCCAGGCCCGCCCTGGCCAAGGCCTCACCTGCCTGGTCCACTCTTCCACCCAGTGTGGCCCCTCCAGCAGCGTGCTCTCTGCTGCCCCCACCAGGCAGCATGCAGCTTAGAGCGTCCAGGTCACTGGATTTTAATTTGCAATTCTCCCAAGTCATGCTTCCCCCATACTGTACCCACATAATTCACTTTTATTACCTAAATATAGGGCTTAATATTTGGCCCTGCTAAATTTCATCTTGTTTGTTTCAGGCAACCTTTCAGCTTCTCAGGATGTTTTCGAATCCTCCGCTATCTCTCTGGACTTCAATTATCCCTTCTAACTGTCATCTAAAAATTTAATCATCCTGCTCTCTGTATCTATGTACACGTCATAGGTGAAATCGTTGAATTGAACAGGGTTTAGAACAGAGGGCTTTGGCACAATACTATCTGCCCTCTTTCTAGAGGGAAAAGACTGAGATTTGGGATTTAAGCAACCCCCCTTAGGGACCATCGTTCAGCAGTTCTTCGTCCACCCAAGTGCACTGACAATCGGACGTCTTTTTTTTTTTTTTTCACTTATTCACAAAGTTGCCAGGAATGATTTTACACTGCCTGATCACAGATAGACCAACCCAAAGAGCCAGGCCTCATCAGCTTACAGGTACCAAAGGAGGGGTCACATTTCCTTTCATACCCAAGTTCCAATGGCTCTGAGTCCCCATGCCCTTACCCAAGGATCTAATTCCCAGATGTTCCCAAGAACACCAGGGCTGTATCCACTTGCTAAAGCTCAGCCATCTTGAGGCTACCTTGCTACTACCTGCAAAGAAAGCAAAAACAGAGACTAGCTCTGCTGACTGGACTTGCTACTGTTTTTTTTGTTTGATTTGGGGGGACCCTGATGGCTCTCTGGGGTGAGAAGGACATCAAATCTGCCCAGGACCCAAGTATTGCACCTTTAATCAGAACTATGCAACTTTCCCCCAACGCCCACCCAGAGTTCTGCATTGGCCCTAAATCACTGTGGGTTCCAGCAGCAGCCAGGTCATTCGAAGTCAGCACCCCGGTGATGGTCCTGGGAACCAGGCCCTGGTCCTACCTGTCTTTGTCTTCCCCAGAACATGCTCTCAGAGACCAGCTGTTCTTTCCAGCCTACTCTTCTCAGCTGCAGCCATTCATTAGAGCAATGTGAGGATAGGGGTCCCATTCCCCAGTCTCTGAATGAAAATGGAGACATAAGAGAGGCACAGGGCCGGGCTCAGTGGCTCAGCCTGTAATCCCGCGCCTTTGGGAGGCTGAGGTGAGTGGATTGCCTGACCCCGCGGGTTCGAGACCCGCCTGGGCAGCGAGACCTCATATCTACAATAAATCAAAAAATCAGCCGGGCGTGGTAGCACATGCCTGTAACTCCGGCTACTTGGAAGGCTGAGGCAGAAGGATCGCCGGAGCCCAGCAGGTCGAGGCTGCGGTGGCCGGAAGCAGCCAGTGCACTCCAGTCTGAGCGACAGAGTGAGACTCCAGCTCAAAAAAAAAAGAGAGGCACAGGGCCAGCCTGTCATACCTAAGACCCATGTGCACACAGATATTATCAGGAGAGGAGCAACCCTTCTCCAACCACCCCCAGCAGCCAGCACCAAGAAGAAGTGTCTTGCTATCCTGATTTACCAATCAGACAGCTATCACAAAGAGGAAAAGGAGTTGGGTTGATCTGCTTTGTTCTAAGTGAACTCATGCTGGCTTCTAGCAATCACCTTTCTCTTCCAAGAACTCACAAAATCATCAGTTTCCATCATCCGTTTGGAATTTTGCCAAGAATCAGCGTTGAGATTACTGAATAATCATTTCCAAAATCAGGGAAGGTTCCAGATTCTCTGGGCCTGGTGCTCTCAGTAAGATTCTTAAGTGGAAGTCAGCTGTTCCTTCCCCTTTTACTCACCATTGGTAATCACGTGTACACGCACACATACACACACACACACACACACACACACACACACACACATACGTAAGGCATCCCCCAGAGACTACACCCAGAGGACCCCTCTGACATGGACACGCCACCTAGCACAAAGACACCGAAAATCAGCATCCCTGATTCTCCCAGTCTTGTCTTCTTTTCGCCTCTTTCAGAATTGCTCTGTCCTCTCTCTCCCCGCCACCCCCTCCCTTCCCCCAGAGATAAGAGACATCTTTATAGCTCTGTAATTGTGACCGTGGCTAAGCAGGCGTGATCGCAGAGACAGGGGAGCCAGGCACGCAGGAGGGGGCTCAGGCAGGCTCTGACCCATGCCGCCAACACACCTCCATCTGTCAGCCGCGGCCCTCCCTGCGTGGGGAGTTGATGGAGCGATGACTGCCAGTTTGCTAACGTCCTTGTCTGCGGACGCTGCAAAGACACAGTTTTCCACAGAGGAATCCTGAGGCTTGGACTCAAGACTCCTCAGAATTATAGTAATTAAAGTTGAAAAGAGCAACTTGCCAGAACCCCTCCTTCACCTGTCATTTCTGGGCTGATGACAGGGCTTCAACTTCAAGGTCATTCTGTCCTCCTCCCTCTTTCCTTTCTGCTCCGTCTCTCCTCTCCAAGTCAGGCCTCAGGCAGCCAAGAACCAGACCTTTCAAGCCACAAAAGAGGCCCTCGGAAAAGCAGATACCTCTAAACTCCAGCACTTGGGACTTCAAGTGGAGTCTTATTGGCTTGGTTCCCAGCAGGAAAACATCCCATCTAGGCCTCGTAGGGGCTGGGGATTGGGTCAGAGACCATAATCAAAACTGGAGAGGTTGCAAACACCATCCAGACCTGTCTGCTAATTCCACACATGAGGAAACCGAAGCTCCAAAGAGGGAAGTAACTTACTCAAGTTCAGCCAAATAGTCGCAAAGCCAGAACAGGGACTCGAGTCTCCTGACTCCTGGTTCATTCCATGACCCCAGAGTCGTTTATGGAAGCTAGGCACTGTGCTAGCTATTTCTAATTAGGTTATTTCTCATTTTCACAGCAACTTTTCAGGGTATCGTGGTCCCCATTTCAGGATTGAGGTCATGAGGTGATTTTCCCCAGGTCACGTAGATAAAAAGTGGCAAATGAGGAATTCAAGCCCACTAGCCCATTCTTTTGCATAAATATCAAGATCAGAGAGAAGCAAGTCTGAGGGGGTTTGTGAACACATGAGGGTGTCCCACGGGGAGGAGTTCTGGAAGCTACCTGCTGGAATATCCCAGTCTCTAGTCTTCACAGATTCTATTCAACTCAACATGTCTTGCTGAACACCAGCAGTAAAGACCACATGTGGCCAAATGTCAACAAACAGGGTGCCAAGGAAGAAAAAGGCACCTGAGTACAAGTGCCCGGAAGTTGACTTTCAAGGAGGAGGATCTGGAAAGGCAGTTGAAAACAGAGAGGACCCTCGGGTTGGTGGAAGGTCAAGGAGAACCTCTTAAGACTCACAAGCCACCCCTAGTTTGGTGGCTAGGCATATGGGAGCAAGGAGGAACCCAGACTCCCAATCTTATCTCCAGATGTCTGTCCACCCCATTCTCCCCATTCTCTAACCTCCTCCTGGATTTTATGTTTATTTTTTAGAGGTAAGGTCTTGCTCTGTCCCCCAAGCTGGCACCATCATAGCTCATTGCAGCCTGAAACTCCCAGACTCAAGTGATCTTCCCACTTCAGCCTCCTGAGTAGATGGGACTACAGGAACACGCCACCTCACCTGGCTAATATTTTTATATTCTGTAGAGATTTTGTCTTGTTATGTTCCTCAGATTTTTCCTTCCTACCCCCTCCCAGATTAACAGGAAGACTGATCAGATCTCAGAGAAGGTGATAGGATTTTTGTGTTCCTGCGACCCAAATGCCATACCCCACTCTCCTACCCAAGTTCTTGAAAAGGTAAGAGGCTGTGGCAGAGACAAATCAGGGAAGTGGCAGTGTGGGCTGGAGAAGAAAGTGGCTATGTTTGTGGGGAAGACCCGACCCTACACAACTCAGGAATGGGGTGGAGGGACTGACCTGTCTTGTATGCCTTGCCTTTGTGGACTAGGGACTAAAACATGTGCAGACAGAAGGGGCCTCGCACGCTTAGACACCATAATGGTAACTCTCGCCATGGGTGGAATAATTGGCATGTCACTGTTGGTTAGTTATACCAACTTTCTCATCATTTGTCTTTGCAAAACGAGGATGATAATAGTATGCACCGCAGAGGATGTTTGTGAGAATTAAATGAGATGCAAAGTGCCTAGTGTAGTTCCTGGCATGTAATCAGCACACAATAAATGTTAGATTTTTATTATTGTTTTTATTTCTATCTTGATGAAAAGTGTATTATTTTTACACTGTTATAAAACTAAGAGAACCATGAGTTAGGTTCCACAAATTTCATTGCTGAAATCATGTACCTTGGACAGTTCTATTATTGCATTTGTGTTATTTAAACAAAAATTTCCCTTCTCGAGCAAGTTGAGAGGAAAGTACTTGCTACACCACCCAAGGTGGTGCTTCTGCCCGTAAAACACTTTTCCCTTTCAAGGTGATTTCTCGCCTCTTTTCATCGTAAGCTCACAGTATAATTCTGAGCTCAGTGGGGTAGAATTGTTGTCCTTCCTTTATCAGATGCTGAAACTCCAGGAAAAGGAAGTTTGTAGGACTGGACCCAAACCGGGTCCTGCTGCCCCTCGCAGCCCTCAGTTCAGCAACACTGAGGGTAGTCGGCGAGGCAGGCAATCGGCCTATTTGTTTCCTGCGCACATGGTGAGTCCTGCCTGTGTCCCACATCTGGCCTTTGCTGGGCCACGCATCTGTCTCTACCACCCCAATGGGACCCTCACCTGAGGACAAGCTGATCAGAATCTTAAGGAGTTTGAAATCACCACATGCAAAGACGGTCAGGATTCTCTTTTTTAAAAGAGCACACCACAGAGCCGTCTGTCCGTTTTTCAGAACTGGTGCCCAGCCCTGCAGCCCTGCTGTTCACACTCTAACTCCTCCCCTGGCCTAGTGACTTTCCAGCATGAGGGTCAGCCTTACACTGGTATCATTGCTCTAGGGCCGGTGGGGAGGAGTCACCATTGACCCCATGAAAGGGAAAAGTGTTTTCTGAACCTTCTTTAACAAAATAGAATACAAAATATCAGAAGATACCACCAGTGATAAAAATGGGTCACAGCAGGCACACATACATGAAGGCGTGCTGCATACTAATGTCATGTAAAATCTCCATGGCTTAGCAGGGTTTATTTCTCACTCCTGCAAGTTCACCCTGGGTCTAGCAGCTCTCTAGGGCGACTGTCCCTTGTGCAGAAACTCAGAAATCCAAGCTGCTTGTGCCACGTTCTAACTGGTCAGAGCTCACGCTGTTCTAGGTGCTAGAGCTGGGTCAGGCATTGGCTATTCAGAATATCACCTCGGCCTGTTTTGGGGTTTCCCATTATCTTCCCCACCCCACCCTCGACTCCTGTGTCCCCATGGAAAGGCTGACCACCTTTCCTCAAATATCTATGCTTATCCTCAAGGACTTGCTCATAATCTCTCTCCTAGAATGATCTTACTTTACTGATCCAACTCCTATTCATCTTCTACAACCCTGGTCAAGGGTCCCGTCCTCCCAGAAGCCCTCCTAGATCATCCCTAGGCCACAGTACTTACCTCCATTTTCTAGCTCCTTAAAGTTTTTTTTCAAACTGCAGTTTGTGTATCATTAGCGGGTCATGGAAGTAAATTCAGTGGATCACAGTGTCTTCTTTAACAAAACAGAATACAAAATATCAGAAGATATCACCAGTGATAAAAACTGATCACTGTACACCCATGCACATATAGATGCGTTGCATACTGATGACATGTAAAATGCATTCCTTACTGTGAGCTGCAGCCAAAACCTTTTGAACTACATTAGATATTAGTTCCGTCCACCCTACAGAACACCTTTTTTTCTTTCTTCTTTTTTTAGAGGCAGGGTCTCAGGGTCCCAGGCTGGAGTGCAATTCTTAGCCTCAAGCAATCCTCCTGCCTCAGCCTCCTGAGTAGTTAGGACTACAAGCATGGGCCACCACCCCCCTGCCTTCCATCCTACATAGTACCATGGAACTGTAATCTGCCTAACTTCTCTTCCAAAGATACCGGAAGCAAGGTAATAGAGAAGAGAGGAGGGTGAGAGGAGACCCAGACTGGAGTCACTCCCACCTGTGAGAGGAAGCTGCCCACCTCAAGGCAGGAGAGATAGACAATAAGCACACAAGAGCAGGGACTGGGCATCTCTACTTACCGCTCTCCCCAGCACCTACAAACCAAATAGCAAGCATTCAAAAAGAAGTGTTGATGACTGGATAGCACAGGTTAGGCTGGATTACTCTGTGACAAGAAAAAAGGAATCAAAATCTCCTTGGCTTAATATGCTTTATTTCTCACTCTGGGTCTGACAGCTCTTCAGGGCCACTGTCCCCCCATACAATAGCTCAGAAATCTGGTCTGCTTGCATCAAATCACACTGTTTGCTCCATCAAAGCATAGAGACAGTGGCTGGGAAAGAGAGACCAGGGCTGCCCTGGTGACATATATCCCTTCTCCCGCCATCCATTGGTCAGGCCTAGTCATATAGGCCCTCACCTAACTGCAAGGAGGAGGAGGAAGGGAAATTTAGAGATGCACATGGGTATCTGGTGAGTAGGAAATGTCTCTACAGCAACTCTGCATGAGCTCCTTTGCCTTGTTACCCAGCAATGCTTGACTCTATGTGTATACCTCACCTCCCCTACTACTCGGGGATTCATTCCAGAACTTTTTTTTTTTTTTTTTGAGTTGGAGTCTCACTCTGTCGCCCAGACTGGAGTGCAGTGGCCGCTCCCGGACACCGCAGCCTCACCTGCTGGACTCCGGCGATCCTTCCACCTCAGCCTTCCCAGTAGCCGGAATTACAGGTGCGCGCTACCACGCCTGGCTGATTATTTGATTTATTGTGGAGATGAGGTCTCGCTGCCCAGGCGGGTCTCGAACCCGCGGGCTCAGGCGATCCACTCACCTCAGCCTCCCAACGGCGCGGGATGACAGGCTGAGCCACCGAGCCCAGCTACTCCAGAACTTTTGATGTCTGCTCCAAGGCAGGCACTGTGCTAATCTCTGGCTATGACTAAGACACTGTCCCAGTTTGACTGGCCCTTGAAGCAGATCCTGGGCACAACTAGAGTGTACCTGGCTAACTCAGAAGATTCAGGGAACACCAGCAAGATGGAAAGGCAGTGACCCAGGAGATGCATTTTATGAAGCCAGTTACCTCAGTGGATTTCAGAAGCTCAATCCCATGAAGAAGCTCTGGGAAAAAGTGGATGTAAAGCACACCTCAAAAAAGTATCCCTAAATGAGGCCAGGTGTGGTGGCTCACACCTGTAATCCCAGCACTTCTTTGGGAGGCTGGAGAGGGAGGATTGCTTGAGCCCAAGAGTTTGAGACCAGCCTGGGCAACATAGCGAGATCTTGTCTCTATAAAAAATTCAAAAAGGCCGGGCTCAGAGGCTCAGCCTGTAATCCCAGCACTTTGGGAGGCCGAGGCAAGTGGATTGCCTGAGCCTGTGGGTTCGAGACCAGCCCAGGCAACTTGGCGAGACCTTGTTTCTACAATAAAATAAAATAAAATAAAATGGCCAGGCATGGTAGCATGCATCTGTAGTTCCGGCTACTTGGAAGACTGAGGTGGAAGGATCACTGGAGCTCACTGCACTCCAGCCTGGGTGAAGGAGTGAGACTCCAACTAAAAAGAAAAACTAAAATAATTAGCCAGGCATAGTGGCACACAACTGTGGTCCCAGATACTCAGGAGGCTGTGGCAGAAGGATCAACTGACCCAGGAGGTCAAAGTTGTGGCAAGCTGTGATTGTGTCACTGTGCTCCAGCCTGGGTGACAGAATGACACCCCATTAAAAAAAAAATTATCCCCAAACTCTAAAATTTAAATTTTTTAAAAAGTATCTCACAACAGGGTCCAGGGAGCTGAAGTCTATCAACCCACTCCCATCAGTATGGGTCAAGGTTAATACCCCAGGGGTATTAATCCCAAGCCCTTCCAGCAGCTGGATTCACTCATGGGGGCAGAATAACCCTCTAGAAAAATCCCTCAGTCCCAGAGATGAAAATGGGGCAGGTGAAGCTCCCAGAGCAAACTTTCAGTAAGGGTAAGGTCCAAGGGGAATAGACAGGGAACTCACAGCCCCAGCTTCAGACACCAGGGGCGATCCATGATCTAGCCAGGCAGCAGAGGAAAGAGGCAGACACACAAACAAATTCAGCAAAGGTATGAATGCTACAATGAAGAGAGAACAAAGTGTGGTAAGGCACAGAGGGAGTAGAGGCTGGACTATCTAAAAGGACTTCCTAGGTGTGGACAGATTTGGGCTGCATCCTGAACGTCAAGTGAGAGTTGTCCTGAAGGAGAAGAAACGTGATGGTGACTACTGGGTGCCTGTCCATCCCCTACATCGTCCCTTTCTGCCAAGCTGGCCCACCTTGTTCTTTGGTTCTTTTTCAATTTTTAGAGACAGAGTCTCTCTGTGTCACCCAAGCCAGAGTGCAGTGGCATGATCGTAGCTCCCGGCCTCAAGTGATCCTCCCACCTCGACCTACCAGGTAGCTGGGACTATAGGTGTGGGCCACTGCTCCCAGCCCAGCTTTGCTCAGGGTGCTGTAGGCTCAGCCCAGGCGCTTCTCCATGACTGATCTGAGCCAGTCATGAAATCCTCATGCCCATTTGTGAGAGTCTCACTGTTCAGCCTCTCTTGCACCTGGCAGTGAGCGTGTCACCTGGGTTTAGCCATTGAGAAGTAAGAGGGAATCTGCTGGGGAGGGTTCTGGGACAGCATTTGCTTTCCAGAACAAAAGAACAGATGGAGTTGCTTCTGTCTTTTCCTTTCCTGCTGTCGTGAATGCAAATGTGAAGTCTAAAGAGCCACTGTAGTCATCTTGTGACCATCAGGTGTTGAGTATGAAGACAAAAAGCCAGCAAGGTAAGGACAGCAGAGTGGAAAGTGAGAAGGAATTCAGAATTCTGACAGCGTTGCTGAACAGCCAATGTCTGGCCACTACCTGCCTTCTTGTTGTGTGAGATATACAAAGCCCTATAGGTTTGAGCCTACTTACTGTAGTATGTTCTACTTGCGGCCCAGGGCAGTCCCAGCCAACCCAAGTAGGGGATGTTAGGCAGAGAGACATTTGTGCCATAAACCTTGCCTGGGACCAACGAGAGATTCAATTTGGCTGGAGAGGGGAGAGTGCATTATACAGTGGAGGGAAAGCAGTCCCCAGAAAGATTAGGAACAGAATAGAAAAGGCTCACTTTCTGGGCGCAGTGACTCATGTCTGTGATCCTAACACTTTGGGAGGCCGAGGTGAGAAGATTGATTGAGCCCAGGAGTTCAAAATCAGCCTGGGTAACATAGTAAGACCTTGTCTCTGCAAAAAAAAAAAAAAAACTAGCCGGGCATGGTGGTACATGCCTATAGTCCCAGCTACTTGGAAGGCTGAGATAGGAGGATCACTTGAGGCCAAGAGGTCAAGGCTGCAGTGAGCTGGGATCATGCCACCGCACTCTAGCCTAGATGACAGAGTGAGACCCTGTCTCAAAAAAAAAAGAGAGGGAAGGAAGCAAGGAAGGAAGGAAGGAAAGAGAGAGAGAAAGGAAAAAAGAAAGCCCACTTTGCCACGCAAAGGAGTTCAGAAGAGAGGTCCACAAAGCTTCAAACAAGAGAGTCAGATGATCATATCTGTGTATTGGATAATAATTGTATCAATCACATAAAGGAAGGCCTATACCTCCCTTAAAGACATAGATGACATCATGTGGGTAACGACCCGTGCTATTTTGTGTTATCTACAGCCTCTAATATAATTGCCATCGAATACTTGTTGAATTGAACGGAGATGAAGTTACCTTAGTCATTTTCATGGGACCCACAATGCTTCAGTCAACTGCCATTCAGAAAGGTTGTGGGTATTGTCTTGGCTCAGCCACTAACTCACTTACAACTTTGGCCAGGTCCTTCCCTCTCCAGGCCTCAGGATCCTTATCTGCACAATGAAAGTAAAGGACGTGGTTTGTGACTGATTCCATCTGACAACCAGGAGGCTTATCCTGGGCCCCCTCCCACAAAATGACAGGGGAAGGAGGTTGGTGGAATGGCTTGATCTAGGCCCTCAGCCCCCAAGTGTGGAGCAGAGAAAATGGGTCAATAGCTGTGCCACCTCAAGCCTGATTTGGGAAGAAAAACTGCAGATCAAATATACATATTTCTGCAGGTCCCAAATTACCAGGTCCCAATCTGGCTCTTTCTCTATATATAACTTATATGCAAGTTAGGTGTTTTATTTTTTTTTACTTGTCCAACTATTATTTCAAAACCAAGGATGAAGGGAGAAGGGAAATCAAATGTTTTCTCATGTGGCATTCAAAGAAAGAGTGACCAATTAACCCCCCCAAATTAGACAAGTACCAGGGAGACCCACAAAGATGAGACGTTGGACTTCATGTTCATACACCCATCAGCACTCCAGCCCTAAATTATATTTGACATTTAATTAAAACCCCAAGGCAGTGAAGTCAAGAGCTGAGCTGCTACAGTCCTAGGAAAAGAGCTGCTCTTTAGGATGGATTCATTTATCTTCTGTCACCAAAGGCATCAACACTCACCCCTACCCCCACCCCTACCCCAGCCCAGTTCCACTCACCACCACGGAGAGAGACAGGATAGAAGCATCAGCCGGGGAGGGGGCTCCTCCCTCTCCTGCCCTCCTCTCTTCCTGGGCCCACACACGCAGATGCTCACAATGCCAGAACAGGACTGGTCTCTCCCATGTGCCATGCCATCCACGCCATTCAGAACTAACGTCCCTCTGGGCCGCCCACCCAGGCCCAGCCTTGTTCCCCACTCACTTCCTCTCCTAGAGATTGCACTTTTTTCTGTCCAAAGAGGGTGAGGTTTTCAGCACTGAGCTTCTTTCCTCCGCCTTCCTTTCCTCGTTCTTCCCTCTCTCCTTTTCTCCTCCTCCTCTCCTCCTTCCTTCCTCCACTGCTTCCCTTCATCCCCCCTCCTTCACTCCTGCTGTCCTGCTTTCCTTCCTTCCCGCCTCCTCTCCTTCCCTCCTTTCTTCCTGACTATCTCTGGGACTCCCTGAGCAGCTTCCACTTAGTCTGTGACCTAGTGTAGTAACTTGGTGAAATGCTGAATATCTGTAGTAGATATAATACGACAATGTATATGTAGTGCCAGCAAGGGGTCCAGATAACAGGTTCAGAGTCAGAGGAAAGAGCTATGTAAGCAGTTAGGAAAGGCCTCACGGAGGAACCAAGGCTTGTGCTGGGCTTCCAAACTGACCTGGCCGAGAAAGATGAGAGAAGGAGGAAAGGCATTTGAAGCAGAGAGAACAGCATGTGCAAAGACCTAGAAATGGAATGTGAGCAGACAAAAGTGAGAACCCCTTTCTGCCTAGAGTGAAGGGTCTATAAAGGGGGGTGAAAGCAGGTGGCAACCTGTTGATGGGATGGCAAATGCTGGCTGTGGAGTCTGGGCTTCCTACTGCCCACAGGAATCTTGGAGGCCCTGTAGAGACTCTAAGGGTGTCAGTAATGGTGGAATATTCCAGCAGACGAGATTGCGTTGTTGCGTGGACTTGCTGGCGACTCCCTCTTGGAGCCGGATTTTCTTCCCACTGTGAAGTGGGGAAGGTGAACTTCATCCCTGCTTCCCCCAACTCATCTTTCAGAAACAGTTCAGTGCTAATGGTACCAAGTGCCAGGTTTGGAATTACAGGCAGTGTCCTTGGACCCCAGATGCTGCTCCCTTCCTCAGATATTTGAGATACCAGAACAAAACGACGCTTTCCTGATTCAGATCACAAACCCAGCACAGAATCGAGACATACTAGCAGTGATTCAGACATACATGAATCCCTCTGTTAAAACAGAGCAGTTCAAAGCCTCCTGACTCACATTTCTCACAATTTCAACCCCAGAAGGTTTAGGAGGTAACAAAGGCAACAGCTTTCTCAGGATTAATTCTGATCCACCAAGAAGAAATTACTGGGAACTGAAAATGACAGAAACCACAGACAGAGAAGACAGGATCTTAGAAGAAAGTGAACATGTCATCTTAGACTTCAGAACAACCCAGAAAGAGAACGGTAGAGAGACGTGTGTCAAAGGCTTTAGGAAGTCTAATTTCTAGTCAATTGAAGAAACGATAGCTACAGTCCTGTGACCAAAGACTCTACAGGGGGAGACAGCTCAAGAATGGTGGATCACAATTCCCAGAGACAAAGTTCTTTCTCCACAACTGCAAAATACTCCAACCTGGGGCTGGACATGGTGGCTCATATCTTTAATCCCATCAGTTTGGGAGGCCAAGGTGGGAAAATCATTTGAGCCCAGAAGTTTGAGACCAACATAGGCACATAGCGAGCAGCAGCAAGATCACCATCTCTACAAAAAAATATAAAAATTTGCCTGACATGGTGGCATACACTTTGTAGTCCCAACTACTCAAGAGACTGAGAAGGGAGGATCACTTGAGCCCAGCAGTTCAGGGGCTGCAGTAAACTATGATTATACCACCATACTCCCGCCTGGGAGACAGAATGAGACCTTGTCTCAAAAAAAAAAAAAAAAAAAAAAAGGACCAGGCTCAGTGGCTCAGCCTGTACTTTTGGAGGCTGAAGCAAGTGAACTGCCCAGCACTTTTGGAGGCTGAGGCGAGCGGATTGCCTGAGACTGCAGATTCTAGACCAACCCGGACAAGTTAGTGAGACCTCATCTCTACAATAAATAAAAAATTCACTGGGCCTGATAGCGCTTGCCTGTAGTTCCAGTTACTTGGAAAGCTGAGGCAGAAGGATCGCTGGAGCCCAGCAGGTTGATGCTGGGGTGCCCTGAGTGTGCCACTGCACTCCAGCCTGTCAACGGAGTAAGACTCCAACTCAAAAAAAAAAAATTCCAGCGAGGTGAAAGGAGAGAGAAAGCTAAAGAAAGCAACAATTTTGGTGGTACTATCACCTTCCTGGTTTGAGCAAGAAAGCAGATGGACTAAGCTCCTGCCTTCCTCTATATCAAGGAGAATGAGCTTGCCCTGAAAATCCAGTTTTAGTCACAGTACTTCCCAGTTTTAAAATGTTGTGACTCCCTCTCTCACCGTGAAATTTAAAGTTCAAGAAACCCTCAGGCTCTGCCCGGTGTGGACCCTGTCTAGTCTCCCAACCCCTGCTCATCACACCTGCCACATCCCACGACCCAGGCAGGGGGCTGCAGGCTACAGCCCACAGGCCCAGGGCACTTGGCCACACCTGTTTTTGCACAGTCCACAAGCCAAGACTGCCTTTGCGTTTTTACTTATTTTAATTATTTTATTTTCTTATTTTAGAATCATAGAGTACATGTGAGGATTTGCTACATAAACATATTGCATGAAGGTGAGGTTTGGGCTTCTGATGAACCTTCCTGGTCCTGCAGTGGGCATGGTACCCGATGGGTAGTTTTGTACCCTTTATCTCTCTTCCCTCACTTCCTCCTTTTTGCTTGGGTTAGAGTCTCTGTCTGTTGCCCAGGCTGGAGTGCAGTGGCACATTCACAGCCACCCAAGCATCATACTGCTGGACTCTGGCAATCCTTCTGCCTCAGCCTTCCAAGTAGCCGGAACTACAGGCACGTGCTACCATACCTGGCTAATTTTTGATGTATTGTAGAGACGAGGTCTTGCCAAGTTGCCCAGGCTGGTCTTGAACCCATAGGCTCAGGCAATCCACTCGCCTCAGCCTCCCAAAGTGTTGGGATTACAGGCTGAGCCACCGAACCCGGTCTGTTTTTTTCTTTTTAAGAAACAAGATCTTGCTCCATTGTCCAGACTGGAGTGCAGTAACATGATCACAGATCACTGGAGCCTCAAACTCCTGGGTTCAAGCAATCCCCCCACCTCAACCTCTCAAGTAGCCACAGGTGCGTGCCATCATGCGTGGCTAATTTTTTAATTTTTTTTAAAGAGATGAGCTCTCACTATGTTGCCCAGGCTAGTCTTGAACTCCTGGCCTCAAGGGATCCTCCTTCCTTGGCCTCCCAAAGTGCTGCAGTTACAGGCATGAGCCCTCATCTCCTCTTCTTATGGGAATACGAATCACATTGGATCAGAGCCCATTCCAGCGACCCTAATAACCTCATTAATGCCCTATCCTAATACAGTCACATTCTGAGGTTAGGAATTCAACATATGAATTTGGGGGACGCTGCCTATGGGGGTTTTTGTTCTACCATGGCAGAACTGAGTACTTGCAACAGATACCATGCGGTCCACAAAGATTATGTTAGATGGTCTTTCTCTTTCGATAGCTTATTTACTATCTCACAGAAAAAGTTCACCCACCCCTGCCCTAGACAATCTGTATTTGCGGCACATTCCCCAAACACCATTCTTCACTTTCCTATTGCTAGATCTGAGTTTACACTGGAATGTAGAGGTCCCATTTTCTCCAATAAAGCCCTTCCTACTCTTCAAGAGCCCAGCACTGGAAGTGGCATCATGTGTGACCCCTCCCAGGGGGCATTTACATTGAAACCAAAGAAATGGGTCTCTGGTGAGAAATTTTCAGGCAGTCAGATGAGTTGAGCAGAAGTCCAGCAGCCCCTCTCACACTCCACATGAAGGTAGGCATGGGAGCTGGAGGTGACGGGGTCAGAGAGTCACATGGAGGAGCAGGAAATATGTCTGGGACTTGAGATGTCGCTAGCTTCGCTCTGAGACTGTGCAGGTCTGAGGAATGAGCGTTAGAGAAACACGTGGAAAGAAAAAGTGCCAGATGACACCAAGCCTGACAACCTCAAGAGGCAGAATGCGTCCGAGGGGCCGGAAGAGGAGAGAGATGGGAGACAAGGAACCAGAAGAGAAGGAAAGCCAGGGACCAGGACCAGGAAGGAAGCTTGGACGGAGCACAGGGTCCTTGTGGCATCTCCCAGAGAGAAGAGCTCTTGTGGCATACAGCAGCCCAGCGTGCTACATCAGATGCTGGGGTTCAAGGAAAAGCACAGTGGAGAGGAGAGGGGGGCTTGGAGCTCCGGAACCAAAGAAGAGGTCACCTGGGCACACACCCTGGGCATGAATCCCTAAGGAACACAAAAGCATCAATGTAACAAATAAGTCACATGGTGCCCCGAATTCAGGCCGCTACACACAGCTTCTTCAATAACTTGGTCCCCACTCTCCCTGAGATCAACAGAGGCTGGTACTCCCCTCAGGCGCCCATACTTCCCTCAGGCCCCAACTCCAACTCCCTTCAGGCGCCAACTCCAACCCCACTAACAAAGCATGGAACAGATACCTGGCAAAGCCTGTTGGAAGGGGCACCAACACACTCCCCGCTGAGTATCTACATGACTGGCCCAGGCTCTGGTCCCAGCTCTACCCAACACTGGCTATGTGACCTTGGACAGCTCTCAGTCTCAGTGTCCTCCTCTGAAATCCAAGGGGCTGGACCAGGTCTTCCAGGCCCTCCCAGCAGTAACATTCTGGGAGGTAATATAGGCCTTGTGGGGCCTCAGCAGATGTTGGCAGAAGCCTGGGGAACAGGAGAGAGTGTTGGTTGGACACAGGCCAGAACCTTTTGCTGTGGCTTGCTTGCTTTGAAAGCTTGATAAGGGTATGGTGTACGGAAGAAGGACGGTGACCTTGCAAATGGAGCCCACTGGCAGACCAGCTCATCTGTGTGAGTGTGGGCAGGTGCATACATACACACACACATACATACACACACAGTCAGCTTTGGGTGTGCTCCTAGCCGAGGAGAAGGAAAGGAGTTCAACGAGGAACTAGAGCCACAGAGGGACAGAGGGACAAACGGAGACACAAAGCTAGAATCCCGAAATAACTTTCTCCATTTTATAGAAAGAGAAACTGAGGTAGCCCTCCGTAAATATTCCTTTACAGAGCAAACTGGAAGCAAGATGGAGGCCTTGGGGTGTTGCCAATTGTCTGGGTCTCCCTTTAAGAGACTGGGACGAAAAGAGAGAGGCAGGGAGAGAGGGAGGGAGAGAGGGCGAAGATGATGACCAAGGATGGCTCAGGCGGAGGGTGTGCTGGAAAACATCTCACCCTCGACAGAGGAGAAAGCCACAGCCAAGCAGCAGCAATCAACAGGGAGGAAAGGGAGGAGTATTCTGGGCACTGAGGCCTGTGGTCAAATAAATGCCTCCCTAGCCTCTTGTCCTCTCCCTCCTCAGAGTGCACTTCCATTTCTCCCTCCCTTCACCCACATGCCCAGCCTCCAAAAGGAGGAAACTTCGAGAATACTCCAAGCTCTGGATCTCTGTATTCCTAGCCCTTGTTTTAAGATCCTTGTCCTGTAACTCCCAGACATACTCCAGGCCTCACTCTGTCAGCAACTTCCACGGAGATTTCTCCATCCGTCATAAACTGCTCTGGAAACCAAACTCACGTTTATCTTGTGGAATTCAGCTCTTTAAGTTCGAGTCCAGGAGTCATTCGGGGAAACCAGGCTTAACCCTTGTAGACGTGAGTCCCAGCTGTCCTTTAGGGCTTGTGGGAAGGCAAAGAGTTGGGGCAGTTGGCTCTCCATACACTTATCCGGAAACATTCCCCCATTCCCTGTAATCCCATATCATGGAGCCACCATTTGCCAAGTTTGCAAAACCCCAGAAGAATCTGTTTCTATTTCCAGCAGGATTGTCTATCCAGGGTGGTGTCTCTATATTCACTACCCACAGTGTAAGTGGGGCCTGCATTCTGTTTGTCCTAAAAGTGGCCCCCTTGGACAGGGAGACACCTCTTATCAACAAGGGTGCCTGAATGAAGCATATCTGTATACCTTACCCTTAACTGTATCCCACAATATCATAATAAAAAATATTGATTAAAAAAAAAAGTGGCTCCCTTGGCCTCTCTAGGGACCCTTGTTCTGGGATTCAGTATGTCCTCCCTAGCCAATGGCAAGGGGCAAGGGCCAGTTCTGTGCCATGAGCCACATAAGGGGGACTCCACTGAGACTCAGGGTCTTCAGTGGGAAGAGTGAGGGGCCCCAAACTGTCCTGGAAAAGCAGCTCCTCACTAGCCATCCCTGCTTGTCTCTTTCCTGGTGTTGAATAGATTATTTCCTGCCAGTATTAGCATCCTGTGGCTGCTATGACAAACCACCCCAAACTGGGTGGCTTAGAACAACAAAAATGTATTCTCTCCCACAGTTCTGGAGGCCAGAAGTCTGAGACTAAGTTGTTGGCAGGCTCAAGTTCACTACAGAGGCTCGGGACAGAATCCTTCCTTGCTTCTTCCAGCTTCTGGTGGCTTCTGGCCTTCGTTGGCTTGCAGCTACATCACTTCAATCTCTGCCTCTGTCTTCATGTGGTTTCTCCTCTGTGTCTCAAATTCCCCTGTCTTTTCTCTTGTAAGGACACTAGTCACTGGATTTAGGGCCCATCCTAAATCCAAGATCATCTCACCTTGAAACACTTAATTGGATCTGCAATTTCCCATTTTCTTTTTTTGTTTTTTTAGAGACACGGTCTTGCTCGTCCCACAGGCTGGAGCGTGGTGGCACAATCATAGCTCACTGCAGCCTCAGACTCCTGATCATTTTAAAATAAGGTCACATCCCCAGGCACCAGGGGTTAGGACTTGAACATCTTTTTAGAGGACACACAGTTCATCCATTCTCTTGCAGGTGACACCCTATGCCAAATTTTGAAACCCAGACTCTTCCGTGATCATGCAAGGCCACCATCTTGCCGCTTACCTGTCCCCATTTCTCATAATCCCTGAATCATGCTTTCACAGTCACATTCTACTTTCCCCCCAAGTATCCTTACTCGTGTTTCTAAACTCCACTCTAGCTGCCCTAACCAAGGACCTTCCTCCTCCTTCCCTCTGCCCACCTGTCCTGACTCAGAGCCTCTCCTTCCCTACGGGACACTGGGAAAGAAATCGTTTGGCCCCAGGACCCTGAGCACTGACTCTGTCATTCGACAGTTGCTTGAGTTCAGATGAGCCTCTCAATCATTCTGGGCCTCAGTTTTCCCACCTGAACAGGCAGGCAATCCCTTCCTCCCAGATTGTTGAGGATTAAATGGCATAATGCACATGAAAGAATCTGCCACCTAGTAAATGCCCAATAAATGTGCATTCTCCAGATATCTGATCTCCCCTTCTCTGGATTTACTTCTTTTTATGGCTGGCACTGCGCTTAATCGTTTCATCCTGTTGGTTTTGTCTCCCAGGCTTAGCTTCTTGAGGAAAGGGAAGGGTCTGTGGGGCTTCTCTGGAATCTCCCATAGGACTTGGCACAGCCTTGGATCAGCGAAGAGTTTGTGCCCAGAACCGACAACACACCCGGACCAACAATGCCCATAGGTCTGTATTTCAGGCCAGAGAGACAGCCTCTGTGTCCCAGTCACCTCCCTGCTCTTCTTACCCACGGGCCTCAGGCCTCATGGGAGGGACAGGGCCAGCCCGGCTCCTGAAGACCTCGGCCAAGTGGGGAGGGGGCAGTAATGGAATGAGAGGCCCTGAGATCCAATTCCACAACCATTAAGGTGAGAGGGACAAACTCCAGAGGCCATTTGTTGGGTGTAATTGGAGTGAACAGTGAATCACAATCGGCTGAGAACCCCGAGGCCAGACAGGCTGGGCCCATCCCTGGTCCGGGAGGACCCCTGTGGTCAGCCAGGCAGAAGGAGATCTCTCTCCATTAGGTCCTGGCAGGGAATGGCGAGCGGGCTGCTCTGCATCATCTGGGTGGAGCGGCTGAGTGGATGTGACATAATTGAATGAGGCCTCCGTGTCTTCCACCCAGAGCGGGGGAATTAGCAGGCCCAACCCTCGCCTCGGGAGATGGTGCTCCCCCCTCCTCTGCCTGCATTGCTCCACTCCATGCCACCTGCCCGGGTGGGGATGGGAGTGCCTGGAAAGGGCTCGGGCCAGGGCTGTAGAGGGAAAGAAGGGGGAGGAGGAGATGAGAGGCGAGGTCTTGGGGGAGGTGGGGAGGGGGTGATAGAGATGAACTGGGGCAGAGGGCCACAGGACTGAGTGTTTGCCAGTTAGACAGCAAGGAGAGAGTCAGAGGGAGGAGGGAGGATGGAATGGAGGATGGGGAGATGGAGATAGGCAGAGAGCGAGAGATGGGAACAAGATAGGCAGGGAGATAACATGACAGCAGCCAGAGATACAGACCAGCTGAGTGGTCGGGTAAGAAGGGTGGGGACAGATTAAAAGAAGCTTAGTAAGAAGGATGGACTGATCAGCAGCCAGAGTAACATGCAGATAGGGAGACAGGAACTTCGTGGAACACCAGCCCAAACCCTCACCTACAGGAGCAGCAACACCTTCTTCCTCTCTGCACTGACTGCGACAGACACTACTCTGAATACTCCAACCCAACACCCTACACAGTGGGTACAATTGCTCTGTCTTACGGATGGAGAAACTGAGGTTGGAGAGGATGAGTCAACTACCCAGGGTGACCCAGCTAGAAAGCAAGAAGCCAGAAGGTGAACCCCCACAGAACCCGGTTTCCTGGCCCCACCCTCACCCCACTCAGCTGCAGGGGAATCTGCCCAAGCCAGTGACCTCCCCAGGCTGGGCAGATGCAGAGGACTTCCTGGTGGCTGCAGGCGTGGATGTGGTCAGAGAACTTTTTTTTTTTTACCTTCCCCCCTACTCCTGGGACCCCTGGCATTGCCCCTTGCCACCTACCGTGGCCTCTTGAACTCTCAGCTAGTCACTGGTAAATTTCCACAAAAGTGTACACTTAAGTTGCTTTAAAGTAAGGCTTCTGTTAAGAGTGATTATATATGGCCAAGCTCAGTGGCTCAACCTGTAATCCCAGCACTTTGGGAGGACGAGGCGAGTAGATTGCCTGAACCCGCGGGTTCAAGACCAGTCCAGGCAACTTGGTGATACCTTGTCTCTACAATAAATCAAAAAATTAGCGGAGCATGGTAGCCCGCACCTGTAATTCCGGCTACTTGGAAGACTGAGGCAGAAGGACCTCCAAAGCCCAGCAGGCCTATGCTGGGGTGGGCATGGGTGTGCCACTGCACTCCAGCCTGGGCAACGGAGTGAGACTCCAACTCAAAAAACAAAAACAAAAACAAAACCAAGAGTGATTATTTAACTGAGGGCTCCGGGTATAATAGGAGAGACTTTGGTGAGGAGGGCAAGGCCTTCCCTGTATCCTTTGATAATACAATATGGACAAATTCCTCCTATATTTATTCATCAAGCCATTCCTGGCTGTGTGAGCTACTGTGCCCAAGTGGGGAGAAAAGATGTCTGGGTACCCATCACTCACTGGCATTGTGCCCTGCCCCCAACTCCCATGGAAGATTTCCAGCCACAGGTGCCAGCTTAGAAGGCTCTGCCAGCCAAACCAACCTCTCCCCAGGCACAGGGGCTTTCTTCTGAAGGGAACCACCAAACACCTGCTCCCACTCACCAGAGAAGCTCCCCTGTCCTCCCTGGCCACCTGCTATCAGGGTTCAGAGGGACTTCAGGCTGGGACACTCCACCTGGGTAGCAGCTGGGCACTCTCTGACCCAGCCAGGCCCACTGCCTCCCCAGCTACCTGCAGGAAAGGAAGAGTGGGTGCCCAATTCAGCTCAGAGACAGCTGTACCAGGGAGCCCTGAAGGGAGGTGGGAGCTGGTTCGCCTTCACGGGCAGCAGTTTCCTAACAGCGAAGCTGGGATGCTCAGTGCCCTGGAAGGAGGTGCCGGCCCCGCCCCACCCTGGAGCAGCTAGGGAGAGAGAGCAAGTCAGCTTCTCTGCTTTGCTTACAGGAAATGAACTGGCAGAGCAGGCAGGGGAGAGGCTCAGAGAGGAGGAGGAAAAGCAGGGCAAGGTAGGTACAGAGACTGGATACGAGGCACCAATGATGGACCCCAAAGCTGGAGGGAGGACTGCAACTGTGCCGCTGTTTCCACCTGTTATGGATCCTGAGACCCAAAGAGCAAAAGGATTCACCGAGGTCACCTGACTGGCCTGACACTGAACGGGTTCCTTCATAGCCACCTCATCATCAGATCCTGAAGTACAGCGCCAAGAGGAATCTCATGGCTCAGTCACCCAGGGGCCGGGAGTCTAGCTCAGCCCTGGACCCCAGGAGCCACGACTCACTCTCTTGCTCAAAAGCCCTCATGACCTCCTGAACCAACTACTTCCTGAGCCTGGCAGTCAGTGCCCTCCCCACCTGGCTCTAGCCTTCTCTCTCTCCATTTTGCCCCCTACTAGTTCTCCCACATACCCTCACCAAGCTCTACTCCCTGCTGTTCTGTGACAGCCTGCACTCTACCATCTTGGATCACACTGGATCTCTCTCACTTCAGTGCCTCTCTCAGCTGATCCTAGGCCTCAGAAAGTGCCCCCACTCTGTTCTATACTGTCATGCCTCATTTTTTGTGCCTCTCTGATGGAGAAAGGAAAATAACATTTGTAGAGATTTGTCTCTACCTTCAAAATGCTCCATATTATTTCCACTTTACAAATGAAATACATTCAGAGAAATAACTCACACAAGCTAATTATTGAGTGGTGAGTGGTAGAAGCAAAAAATCAAATCTAGATATAACCCCAAAACCCTACTGCGCTTTGTATTACAGTTGCCGTATATTGCCCATTCACAATCTCTTGGACTATGTCCCTTGATGTAGGGACTGTGCTTTCTTATTTCTTTATATCTAGCACATAGAGGAGTGCTTCATTCATAATAGGCACTCCAGATTACTATTTGTTGGATGGATGGATGGATGGATGGATGGATGGATGGATGGATGGATGAGTGGATGGGTGAATGGATGGATGAATGAGTGGATGGAGAGAGGGAGGGAGGGATGGTTGGATGAGTGGCTGAATGGATGAGTGGATGAATGGATGAGTGAATGGATGGATGACTGGATGCATGGGTGGATGGATGGATGGACAGAAGGATGGGTAGATGGATGGATGATGATGGAAGAGCACAGCATCTCCAACTGAGAAGGCAGAGGTGGCTTGGAAAGACTGTGTCAATCTGTAGAGTGGGATTTGGACACCACTCCAGGGAACATGGTCAATCACCAGCAACATCTCAGCAGTCTTAGAAAAGAGGTGATGGTGGGAACTGCCTTGGAATCTAGTGGATGAAGCGTTGCTACACCACCAGAGAGGGAAAGGGTCACCTCAGCAAGCATTCTTGGACTCAAAACATTAGCATTAAACTGGACATCCTTAGCAATAATGAAATCCAAACTCTCATCACTTTTACCCTTCCATTTTGCAGAAGAAGAAACTGAGGCTCAGGAAGATAAAATGGCATGTGGCATCACACATCTAGGTGATGTCAGACACTGAGTTACTATAGAAATAAAGTGACCATATCTAGGGATGCAGTCAGTTGGACACATTAGTTGATATGCAATGATATGTCTTTACACACAGGAGTATTTGCTGTAGATTCTTCGAAAGCTAATGGGCAGGTGTGCTGAGATGGAAGCCTTTGGAAGGCAAGAGCCACTGACCACAGGGCCCAGCACTGAAGGGGCTGCACCCCCTCCCTGCTGGCATCCTCACCCAGCTGAAAGGCAGCTTAGCAGTGCAGCCCACCTAGGAAGCCACCTGCAACCTCATAGCCTCAGCCTGCTTGCTAAGGACTGTTAATCTACTCTACCCGCCTCCATTTTCAGGAGCTACTGCAACTCCAGGACTTAGTCTGCTTCTCCAGGCCACCTTCTCTGGCAAGGTGAAGGAACCCCTCAGTTGTAGCTATACTTCACTCTTTGCTCCAGAGGATCCAGGCAATATGTTTTGCTTGGTTAGTTTGTTAGGATCCCATGGTTTGATGACAAATAAGTCACCCTCCAACACTTTTGCAAGGCAAGAAAGGTAGATGAGAGTACCACCCTTCTTCTAGATAGGGAAACCAAGGCACTGAGTAATACTGGACAATTTTCCCAGCTAATACAGGAAACAGAGGCATAGCCAGAACTCCTAAACCTCTCAGTCTCAGTTGACCCAGCCCTGCCTGCTCTCTTGTGTCTTGGCAAATCTCAGAGGCATAGCTAAAGCTTTTGGGGTTTTTTTGTTTTGTTTTGTTTTGTCTTATTTGAGTCAGGTTCTCACTCTGTCACCCAGGCTGGTGTGCAGTGATGTGATCACAGTTCACGGTAGCAAGGTGTTTTTTTTTTTTTTTTGATGCTGGGGTAGCCGTGAGCAGCGACAGAATGAGACTCCAACTCAAAAAAAAAAAAAAAACCTCAACACCTTGACTTCCTGGACTCAGGCAATCCTTTTGCCTCAGTCTCCCAAGTAGCTGGGTCTACAGGCACACGCTGCCATGCTCGGCTAATTTATTTATAATTTGTAGAGACAGGATCTCACTGTGTTGCCTAGAGGGGTCTCCAACTCCTGGGTTCAAACAATCCTCTCACTTTGGCCTCCCAAACTGAACTACCACATCCGGCCCTAGCTAGAGATGAATGAAAATCCTCCCGAGAGACCAGAAGCAGTGGCTCATGCCTATAATCCCAGCACTTTAGGAGGCTGAGGTGGGAGGATCACTTGAGTCCAGGAGGTTGAGACCAGCCTGAGCAACATAGTGAGACCTCATCTCTACAACAAAAAAAATTAGCCAAGTGTGGTGATGTGTCCCCCTAGTCCCAGCTACTCAGGAGGCTGAAGCAGGAGGATCACTTGAGCCCAGGAGTTGGAGGCTGCAGTGAACTATGATCATGCCATTGCACTCCAGCCTGGGCACCAGAGTAAGACCTTGTCTCTTCAAAAATTTTAAAAAACAAAATTCTCTCCGAGAGTTGATCTTTGTCCTTCCTCCTCTTTTACCCCACATCATCCTGTTTACTTATCGTCGTCCCACGGTGCTTGAGAACCCCTTAATGGAGCTTCAGATGGAATTCCCCATAAAACCTGGAAAAGGGGAAGCAGCCAGGGAGGGTTCCAAAGGCCCCAGAACCAGAACTGGGAAGAAGTCATTGAAAGCACAGGGAGGATAGAAGAGCAGCTCAGTGGGAAAAGAGCTGGCAACCCTCAGGGCTAGAGACACCCGTGAGACCTGACATGGGCAGACTGAGAGGAGCCACAGAAAGCTCAGCGCCACGGCCTCCAGCTGCACCACAGGTCCCATATGGTATGTAGAGGCCCAGGGCTGGGTGTTAGCGCCATGAAATGCTTGATTTCTTCCCTCAGTGAGATGAAGCAGCAGGCAGGATCCTCCCCGCCTCTTCCTGCTCCTCATCCTAAACCAAATGAGACCCCGAAGCCCACCGCTGTTGGCCAGATCAAATCCCACTTGGACCAGTTCTCTGTCTCCATTTCACTCCACCCCGCTCCTTCTGACCCCTCCACTCTCCCATGCCACTCTTAAAATCCTCAGCTCTGGCAGGGCTCAGTGACTCAGCCTGTAATCCCAGCACTTTGGGAGGCCAAAGTGAGGGGGTTGCCTGAGCCCAAAGGTTCAAGACTAACCGGACACCCTAGCAAGAACTCACCTCTAAAATAAATCAAAAATTAGCCAGGCATGGTAGCACGCGCCTGTAGTTCCGGCTACCTAGAAGGCTGAGGCAGAAGGATGGCCGGAGTTCAGCAGGTCGATGCTGGGGTAGCCGTGAGCAGCGACAGAATGAGACTCCAACTCAAAAAAAAAAAAAAATACCTCAACTCTATCAAAAGGGTCCCCACTGTCGAGGGCAGATGGAGGAGAATGGAGACCCACTCACCCAGTTGACCCCAGAACTTAGCCCAGGGCACCTCAAAGACTCAGGGCCAGGGGGTCAGGGTCCTCCAGGGCCAGCAGTTGAGCCCTGATTTCTATTTTTTTTTTTTGAGTTGGAGTCTCACTCTATCATCCGGGCTGGAGTGCAGTGGCATGCTCACAGCCACCCCAGCATGGACCTGCTGGGCTATCACGCCCAGTTAATTTTTTGATTTATTGTAGAGACGAAGTCTCGCCAAGTTACCCGGGATGGTCTTGAAACCTTGGGCTTAGGCAATTCACTTGCCTCGACCTCCCAAAGTGTTGGGATGACAGACTGAGCCACCGAGCCCAGCCATGGCCTGATTTCTAATTCTGCTCCTGCTCTACTGAGCTGTGTGACTTCCAGCAAATCCCATCCCTCTCTGAGCCTTGGTTTCTTTACCTGTGCAATGAATGAGCTGGGGAGACCATGGTTTTAAAGCCACCGGACCCAGGAGTAGTTGCTGAGGAGTCAGCAGGCGGGAGTTCAGGCCCCACCTCACTCTGCAGCCCTGCTTTTGTCTGTTTTATTGGTAAGGCATCGGATAAGATTTCATCTGGGAGTGGAGGGGTGGAGGTTTGGTGGTTGTAAAAAAAAAAAAAAAATCCATTGGCCTAGAGATGAACTCTGAGATTCCTTCCTTTTCTGTCTCACTCTGAGATTCAATTCATGCACACATGTTTTACTGGCTACCCCAAGCAGGAGAGTCCTGATTCACACATTCTTTTCTGTGGTTCCTACATGGTTCCATCAGGCCTCATGCCCTGATTTAGGATTGGAAAGTAGGTCCCCACACACTTTTGTTTGGATGTGTAAGACATGGGCCCTGCTCTAAGGTTCAAGAAGCAGGTACCCCAATAAAGATAAATGCTCCAGTCAGGACATCTGTGCCAAGTGGGGAAGGTTTTAGTCAAGAAGGGCCACAGGGTCCAGGAAGCAGAGGTGGCTGCGGTACAGAGGGCAACCTTCAAGGAAGATGTGGTATAGACCCAGGTACACTGAGTCCAAAAATGGGATTACAGTAGTTATGCTGGGAGCACAGCAAATTGATTAATTTGGCTTCCGTGGTGAGCAGAGAGGTATGATGTCAGGACTCCAATTCTGTCACCTCATTGTCATATGATGTGGGCAAGCCAGTTATGCTCCCAGCCTCAGTTTCCCCATCTGTTCTAAACCACATCTAAGATTCCATCCAGCTCCTTACAAATCTCCCCTGCTTCTGCCTCAAGCTCTTTCCTAGAAGTAGCCTTGGTCATGGATTTTTCACAAGAGAAAAGAAGGACACAGGGAGGAATTCAAGGCCCAGAGAAGTCATACTGAAATCCACAAACTGGGGACCAAACGTAGACCCCAGATCTCTCCCCTCTGGTTCTGGCTTTGCCACAGTCCGGAGGTCAGAGGAGGCAAGAGAAGGTGGGAGAGAGGAAAGGCAGAGAGAAGAAGGACCACATCCCACCCTTTGCCTCCCCAGACCTCTTGGCCTGGAGGAAGAGGTTCATTAGCAAGCCCGGAGGAATTCCTAGCTGCTCCAGAAGAGAGCTCTTCATGAATATTCATAACCACCAGAGGATGAGGCTTTGTTTGCATCATTAAATTTCCCAAATGCCATAACAAACAGCAGCGACAGTCCTCTTCTGGCCACCCATCTCCGGGGAAAGGATAACCTGCTGCTGTAGTCACCATCATTCCTGCAGCCCACCCACCTCCCTCACCTTCACTGTGCCCTAAGCCAGGCCCTCCCCAAAGCCCCGTGTGTCAAGACCCTCCGCTGCCAAACTCCCAAGCTGAGCAAACAAGGAGGTCCAAGCCAGGCAGGGGGCTGCCAGATCCCTGCAAGGGGAGACAAGCAGACCAGACTGGCCATGCATAGAGGAAGAGAGGTGAACAGGGGAGTGATGGGGGACCTGAGGTGTCCCATCACCCCTTCTGGGAAAGGATACCATTCTGGCACCGTTAGGGAAGGGCGGTAGGGGATAGGACATTCTGTCCTCTCCTCAAAGGCAGCACCAGGAGAAAGAGATGGGAGGAGAAAGGAGACAAACAGAAGCTTACTGCCAGGCCTGAAACCCTACCATTAGGAGAGCCTTCATTCCAGCCAACTGTTGCCCTCACTGCTCAGGCCACCTGCAAAATGCGATTTCCATTCCGCACAATTCACAGGTCTATCAGTGGCGGACTGGTCACATAAGTGACGCCCTCCTCCTCCCATCCCAACCCCCTTACGCCCCCCCTTCCCTGCCCGCCTAGTTCAGAGCATTATATGGCCTTTAAAAAGATGGAAGTATAGATTTTTAAAATAACAATGTCCACTCTTTTGCTGCCAGGTGGTAAGAGGAAATCACACAGCCACGCTCAGCAAGGGTCCTGCCTTTGTAAAAATAAACTGACTGATTTTTTTTTAATCAATATTTTTTATTATGATATTGTGGGGTACAGTTAAGGGTTAGGTATACAAATATGTTTCGTTCAGGCCCCCTTGACTGATTGACTAAGTAAATTAGTGAATGCACCAGAAAATACCATCAGCAAGGACATAAACTAAACAGTGGCTATCTCACAGGGTGTGGGTTTGGATAAGAAGGGATTTTTTTTTTTTTACTTTTCCGTGTGAAATATTTCTTTGCTGTTTGAAGTTTGAGGGTTGTTTAATAATGATTGATTTTATAATCGAGAGGGGAAAAAAACCTTTCGGAGAGTGTGGGGGAGCAAATTTCCCATGAAAAGAAGATGATGAGGGTGCTACTCCAGCTGTGTGACTGCAGAGGCAGGAAAGCTGGGCCCCTGGGCTGGCAGAGGGGACTTTGGGGAGAGGATGTGAGCAGGTGTGCCAGCCCCCCGCCCCTCAAACCATCCCCGCAGGTCTCACTCCAATCTGGCCTTCGCCTTGAAATTCAGCTCTGTTTACTTCATTAAGTGTTTGCCCAAGGCTCACTCTCTAGAGAAGCATATTAACTAACTTTTGTAAATTCCTGCCAATTTACAAAGCACTTACACGTTTGCATTCATTCATTCGGAAATGTTCTGAGCCTCTCCTACGAGCCAGGTACTAGGTGCTGGCTAGACAGAAACTAAATCCATCGCAATCTCTGACCCTGGAAAGAGGTCCCCATGCACCGAGGAAAGGCCTCAGCTGGCCATCTTGGTGCACGTCCTCAGGACTATGTCACAGATATGCCCAGGACAGAGTTCAGAGGGGCCTCAGTCCCAGGTCAGAGGTGGTGCTGGACTTTAAGGAAGCTAAGACATGAGCCAGATGAAGAAGGAAGGGCTCTCCAGTAAACAGAAGTGCCCTCAGTCACCAGATGCCAAGAGAGGACCATGCACTAGGCTAAGATGAGAGACGCCCTCCTCATTTAATTTCAAAGGTACAACATCAACCCTCCAAGGTACAACCATTATTATTCCCACTCTGTGGAAAAGGATAGATTAGAGAAGGAACTGACAAGCATGGGAAGTGGAGAGGCTGGGAAGAGGTGTATTAGGCCCACAGCAGCAGGGGAAAGAGGGCCTGCTGCCTCTACGGAGGCCTGGTCTCCCTTCTACACCTGTTCCCCACTCTGGGCTTGACTAGATTGCTCAGAACCAACCCTGATGCTCAGACTAACCAAGGCATGTTCACCAGCCAGTGTCTCCCAGGTTTCCTGGATCTGGAAACAGCTAATGGGGCCTGCCTCGACCGGCCATGGCTGGCATGCTGTAGCTCCCAGAGAGAATAATCCTATACGCCACGCACTCCCAGGCAGATGGATCTTCTTCACGGTCTTCTGAACTGACAAGGCTCATGTGAGCTTCCACCCCCTTTGTCCATGCCACCTTACCTGGAATGCTGTTCTTATACACCGCAATGTACAAAATATAAGATTCAAAGGCTAACTCCCCCATAAAACATTCTTGGTTTCTTCCCACCTGAACTAATCTCTTCCAGGACACCCACAGAATTCAAGTGCTTAATTGTTCGTCAGTGATTTATTTGTGTGTGTGTGTGTGTGTGTGTGTGTGTGTGTGTGTGTGTGTGCATGTCTTTATCTGTGTAAGAGTATGGGCATGTCTGCATGTATATGTGTGTAAACAAGTAACTTACAAATCCTTCCTGAGTAGCCAGTAATCCCCAGTCCACACCAGTCACAAAATAGGAATTCTTTATAGCTACCCCCTTGGTTGCAACCTCCAACTCCACACCACCCCCAAAGGGTCCCCTACCAGGACCCATAGTTCCCAGAGCCTATATTCTCCAGGGCTGGATATTTAGAAAGTGGTCAACACATGCATGCTGGATGATCCTTAGATCCTGTGTTGGTGTTTTTTGCACCACTGACTGGCACCATCACCTCCTTGCCCATCTCTCCTTTTCCTCCCCTACCCTGTGGCCACCTCCCTAAAGTACCCGGTGGAGGGACTGAGTTTTCATTTGTGTCTGAAGCAGGGTTTCAGACCAGAAGGCTTTGCGGTGACTTTGAGAACCTAGAACACTTTCATGACCCTGAGCCCCTGGGGTCCCTCCCCACCCCAGCAGGTGCTCAGTGTCCCTGTCTGGGGCTTCCTAGCCACAGTGCAACAGCAAGGACTAGTTAAGGAGGCTGTCCTTTGGAAAAACAACTCAGGGAGGTGGCCAGAGCGCCTGGGGGCCTCCACTACAAAAGTGGGTCACTATGGGGGAAAAAGGTGGTTAAAAAAAGAAAAGATCTGTTTCTGGAACCTGGTCTCCGTGCTGGCTGGGAGCAGAGTATCCCCTGAGGGAGTTCCAGAAATCTCATGGTTTTTTTCCCCAGAACCCTGTAGGACTCCGGGTGGGTCTTCAGCCCTGCGCCCCACAGCTGCAGTGAGCTCTGGGTGGGAACAAGGGATGCCTGAGGGCCCTCTCCCTACCCACCCACCACAGCCCAAGCAGCCACCCAAAGCCAGCGCTGGGCCCCTGGAGTGCGTACTGTGGGGCTGTGTGGGCTGCCTTTCTCTGTTTTCTGGGTTGTTTCTAAACTGCTCCATTTCCTGTTAAGTAGGACACACCAGGGAGGGTGGCACTGAGCTCCGGGAGGGGCAGGGTGGGGCTTATAGACACAGAGGCTGATCCTCGGGACTCCAGGAGAGGAAAGCACCTCTCAGGGTCATCTAGAGGCAGAGCCCAACAGGCAAGGCCCAGAAAGGGATGGGGGCTTGCCCTAGGCCACCCCACAAATGAGCAGTAGGGGTAGGACTAATGACTATCGCTCACAGCGCAGCTGTTCTTGGAGAAGAGTGCTAAATGGGAAGCCAGGACACCAGGCTTGCAACAGGCTCTGCTTCAGGCAAGGGTCTCAGTCTGTTCACCTCTAAGGTGGGAATAACAATATCTCCCTCATGGTCGTTGTGAGGACTGGATGAAATGCTATTTATAAAAGATGTTCATGTACAAAACAATAATATTCTGCAGAAACATAGGATACTATTATCTCCTAATCCATGGTCCCATCTACCAGTAAAACCCCTAAATTGGTCATGTGTTGATAAATGCTAAAGAAGGGTGGAAGCGTGCTGTCTACTGAATGTTTGTGTCCTCCTAAAATTCATATTAAAATCCTAACACCCACAGTGATATTAGGAGGTGGGGCCCTTGGAGGTGATTAGGTCACGAGGGTGGAAACCTCATGAATGGGATTAGTGCCCTTATAAAAAAGGCTTCAGCAAAACCCCTCACCTCTTTTAGCCTATAAGGACGTAGCGAGAAGACGGCTATCTCTATGAAGCAGAAACCAGGCCCTCACTAGACACCGGATCTGCCAGCACCTTGATCTTGGGCTTCCAGCCTCCAGAACTGGAAGAAATAAATGTGTTGTTTAAACCACCCAGTCTATGGTATTTTTGTTGTAGCAGCCCTAACAGAATTAGACAGGGTGGGGGTTTCATGATACTATTCTCTCTACTTTTGTCTGTGTGCAAAATTTTCCAAAGCAGAAAGGCAAGGCAGACACAAGGCTGTGTTTCTGAACTTCTACCAACACAGCCCACTCGGGCCCTGACCTGTGGCTACAGACACACAGGCATATCGGAAGGGGATTGCACGGCTTCCGAGGGCTATGCAAGAGAAAAAGGAGAAAAGCAAGTCACTCTGTCAAGTGGGACATGGCTGTCATAACTGCCTTGTGCGCTTCTTCCCATTTACGGGGACTGTAGGACTCGTTCTAGAGTCAAATTCTGGCCAAACTCCATGCCCTGCCCTGTGTACTCAGCCCACCCTCCTTGGGCCTGGCTTTTCTCCAGTTTTAAGCCGCCTCCAGGGAAAGGCCGGCTTCCTTTCTCTTTTTTGTTTTGCCGCACAGGGTCAGCAAGTCAGACACCATCATGCTCCTTGGTGCACAGCACATTGTTATGTTGTGTCTGGTCACTGCAAGGCTCTGTGTTTTCTTTTCTTTTTCTATTTTTGTTTTTTGAGGCAAAGTCTCACTCTGTCGCCCAGGCTGGAGTACAGTGGCACGCTCACGGTCACCCCAATGTCGACCTGCTGGGCTCTGGTGATCCTTCTACCTCAGCCTTCCAAGTAGCCAGAACTACAGGCACGTGCTACCACACCCTGCTATTTTTTTGTGTATTGTAGAGACAAGGTCTCACCAAGTTTCCCAGGCTGGTCTCAAACCCATGGAATCAGGCAATCCGCTCACCTCAGCCTCCCAAAGTGCTGGAATGACAGGCTGAGCCACCGAGCCCAGCCGGCCCTGTGTTTTCCGTTGTTTCCTCTTCATCACCATCCCTACCCCAAATCCATCTCTTCCAAGATAGGAGCTGGTATTTGTAAATTGCCTACAATGGAATCAGTACGCACCGAGGCACCTGTTTGGACACCTTGGCTGCATGTCCTCAAATATGCACCAATCTTTGTACAGTATAGAGCACTGCTTTGAGTGCATGTTTTGAATATTCATAAATTGTATTGTGTGATGCATGTTATTTTGCATTTGTCAGTTAACACTGTGTTTTTGAGCTCCACCCTTGTTGCTGTCAGTGTCTGGTTGGATGATTCCAGCACTTCATAAGATCCCACGGTGCACCCATCACAGTCCACTTTTCTATCACTCTATTGACGGACACCCAGTGGCTTCCAGCCCCTCTGCTACAAACAACACACTCTGCACATACCATTTTGTGGAGACTTTCTGCAGGATCCATTGCTAAAAGTAGAGGCACTGGGTCATAGGCTTATGAGTATTCAATTAAGGGAGCAATTTTTTGAGTTGGTATTTGTAAGTTGCCAAGAACAATGTCTAAAGCACAGTATATGGCATGTTAAATAAAAATAATTGAAGAAATAGCACTGGTCGGGCGTGGTGGCTCAAGCCTGTGATCCCAGGCTTTAGGAGGCCGAGATGAGGGGATTGCCTGAGCCCACGGGTTCAAGAACAGCCCGGGCAACTTCGTCTCTACAATAATTCAAAAAATTAACCAGGCGTGGTAGCGCATGCCTATAGTTCTGGCTACTTGGGAGGCCGAGGCAGAAGGATTGCCTAAGCCCAGCAGGTCGACATTGGGGTGGCTGTGAACGTTCTACTGCACTCCACCCTGGGTGACAGAGTGAGACTCCAGCTCAAAAAAAAAAAAAAGGTAATAGATAGCACTAAATTTGCCAGGTAGCTTCCCAAAATCAGTATACCAATTTTTACTCCTATCTAGATTCAGGGGAGTTCCTATCCTCCCATTCGCTCACTAACTTTTTGTTTTGTCCAATTCTTCTGACTTCATTCTGATGATGGCAAAGTTATGTCTCAATTGTTTACGTTTACATTCTCTGATTAATAGTGTTTGAGCCTCTCTTCAAATATGTATAAAGTTGTTTGGTCTTTTTTTTTCAGTCAAAGTTTCACTCTGTCACCCAGGCTGGAGTGCAGTGGCACAATCACAGCCCACCATAGCCTGGAACTCCTGGGTTCAAGCAATCCTTCTGCCTCAGCCTCCCAAGTTGCTGGGACTATAGCATGCCGCCATGCCCAGCTAACTTTTTTTATTTTTTGTAGAGACAAGGTCTTACTATGTTGCCTAGGCTGGTCTCAAACTCCTGGTCTCAAGCAATCCTCCCACCTCAGCCTCTGAGAGTGCTGGGATTACAGGCATGAGCCACAGTACCTGGCCTAAATTTTTTTTTAAGGTAGAAGCAGTGTTAGAAATATGTTTCCATTCCCCCAAGGTAAGCTAGAGAATCGGAGAGCTTTGGGATCACATGTGATGGAGGCTGATTTCAAGTGTTGGGGGGGGGGAAGAGGAAGAGGAAGAAGAAACAGAGAAGAAGGAGGAAACAAATGTGAAGGATTAGGAAGTAGAGGAGAAGGAAAATGTTTTCTGTGCAGGTACATTTTAAGCCAATCAACAAACTTCCTCAGCCCTTACCAAATGCCCAGTCTATAACATAGTGGTTCTCATGCAAGTAGTTGCCTCAGGATTACCTGGAACTTCTTTTTTTTTCTTTTTTTTTTTGTGAGTTGGAGTCTCACTCCATTGCCGACAATGCTGGAGTGCAGTAGCACATTGATGCAGACGATGCTGGGGTGCAGTGGCACACTCATGGCCACCCCAGCATCGTCTGCCTCAGGCTTCCAGGTAGCAGGAACTACAAGGCACGTGCCACCACGCCTGGCTAGTTTTTGATTTATGTAGAGCCAGGTCTCGCCAAGTTGCCAAGGCTGGTCTCGAACCCATAGGCTCAGGCAATTCACTCGTCTCGGCCTCCCAAAGTTCTGGGATTACAGACTGAGCCACCGAGCCCAGTCACCTGGAGCTTCTTAAAACACAGCTTGCTGGGCCCTATCCCCAGAGTTTCTGATTCAGTGGGTCTGGATGGGGCAGAGTATTTGTGTTTCTAGCAAGTTCCCCAGAGGTACTCATGCGACAGGTCTGGAACTTGCTCTGAGAACCACTGCATTAAAGGATTCACCACCCCAATGAGCACGGTGCCGTCACCTGGGATGGGGCTTGCCCTGCAAAAACATCAATCATGACTTTCAAAGAACATTCAAGCTGGGCATAGTGGCTATGCCTGTCATCCCGGCACTTTGGGAGGCAGATGCGAGAGAATTACCTGAGCCCGGGGACTCAAGACCAGCCTGGGCAACTTGGCGAGATCTCATCTCTACAATACGAATAATAATAATAAAAGAGAACATTCAAAACTAACTGGCCACTCAAAGTACCCATCTCTCCCCATGAATTAATGCCAACTCATACCTCCAGGGTCCAGACCAGGATGGGAGAGAGAAGCACCCACGGAGAAGCAGTTAGTCCTCTCTCTCAGGACTGTTCCTGCACAGGGTCTGCACCTGCAGCTTAAACATTACAGCTTCGGGGTCTTGAGTGCCTCCCCCATCCCTGGCACAGCCCTGCCCACCCCCCTCCTGCTCCCAGCTGCTGACAAAAATAACCCATTGCATTCTCTCTCTTTATTCATTTTCAATGTTCTCAATGTTCACATCCCACACGTTATCTCTCTCGATTCTCATGACAGCCCCAGGAGGTTGTCCATCCTGTACGACAGACGGAAACACTGAGACCCAGAAAGCCTTCACAGCAGGTTAGGAAGCACCTCCTTCTCCTTCTTCTCCTCGACTCCTGAGCCAGGACCTCTGTTCTAGGCCCAAGGCAAGCACCTGCACAACCCCTGCTACACTGTCCCACAGCCCTGTGCCAGCTCGGTTCCTTGCAATCTACCACTCTGGCCTCTCGCATGGTGTCATCGCATCCTCCCAAAGCTCTCTAAAGGGGATTGCTGGGACTATCATTCCCATTTCATAACAGAGGACGCTGCAGTTCAGAGGAGCCAAGGGCCTTACTCGAGGCTGCCAAGCTCATTGGACATTGCACAAGCTCTAGACTTCAGGCATCTCGGCCCGTAGTCATCACGCAAACAATGCCACACTTGCTTTCCTCATATGCACATGCCTCAGACTTCCTTCCCTCTTCTTCTCTAATGGTGGACACATCATAGCTCAGCCAGCATCCCCCAGAAAGCCCCCCATGCCCCCAGCCCCTTCCCAGGCACTCGGGCAGAATCATGAACTTCTCTCACTTTCTCACTAACTTGTCTGAGCTCCACCAGGCTGTACGCGCCACATGGCAGACATGCGTCTATCTGGTTCGCTGCTATATCCACAGCCCGAATGCAGCCCAGGCCTGGCTCTTGTGGCCTCTTCCCCATTCGCTTCCCCACTCCTTCTCCTACAGCCTTCTGCAGAGGCACAGCCAGTGCTGAGGCACCTTGGCAGGCAATGTCATCCAGCAGAAGAAATCCGACCCAACAGTCACCACCCAGGCAGATCCCTGACTACCTTCCACAATGGGTCCTGTCCTCCCTCCAGGCAATCCCTCCCTCCATTCACCCTTGGATGTGGCCAGCCACCCCCCACCACCACAACTTCCCAGGCCTTCAGGGGTAGGACTAAAGGGGAGATCCACAGGGCTGGCTTTCCTAGAGAGACACCAATGCCAGGAAGAGCAGGGCTGTGCTAAGAGGATTTGGCCCAAGGTCTGCCCTGGGGAGCAGGTATGGCTAAAACACAAAGCCAACCTATCCCTGTCCCTCCTACACCTCCCCAATCTATCACCTCAGGGCATTACATAAAGTACATATTAAGCTCTGTCTTAAGGCTAGGCATGCTGGCTCATGCCTATAATACCAACACTTTTGAAGGCTGAGGTGGGAGGGTTGTTTGAGCCTAGCCTGGGCAACATAGAGAGATCTCATCTCTGTATTTTTAAATATAAAAATAAAACAATAAAAACAAGCTTTGTCTTTTTTTTTTTTTTTTTTAATTGGAGTCTTACTCTGTTGCCCAGGCTGGAGTGTAGTGGCACACTCACGGCCACCCCAGCATCGACCTGCTGGGCTCCAGCAATCCTTCTGCCTCAGCCTTCCAAGTAGCCGGAACTACACCTGCATGCTACCACGCCAGATTAATTTTTTATTTTATTGTAGAGACGAGATCTCACCAAGTTGTCCAGGCTGGTCTTGAACCCACGGGCTCAGGCAATCCACTCGCCTCAGCTTCCCAAAGTGCTGGGATTACAGGTTGAGCTACCAAGCCTGGCCAAGCTTTGTCTTTAAGCAAAAAGGAAGTTGCCCAAGAATAACCTGGAGGCAAGGGGTCAAGGCAAGTGGGTATAAGCACACACTGTGCATGTATGCACATGTTTGTGCACAAACAAATACACTTTAGGCCTTTCATGTTCACATCAGCAGGTGGAATCACCCCCTTCTTCCACCCCAGCCCCCTCCCACTGCACAGACACCCTAGGCCCCAGTCCTGGTTCTCCATTTCCCTGGCCTGCCCTGGAAACTACTCTGCAGACGGGGCCTCTGAAGGCCTGGGAAAGAGTCTGCAGCCGCAATTGCAGAGTCAGGTTGAGGGTAGGAACCCCTCTGGGGCCAGGAGTGCAGGAGAAAGGCTCTTAGGGCCAAAGAGGAGATAGAGCTGAATGCAGCCAATCAGTCTAGGGGGAAATCGCCAAGGACACACCTGGATAATGAGATGCAAATTGCCAGGGCTAGGGGCGGAGGAGATGCTTATATGTAAATGAGCAGTCCCAGCCTTTATCCGGATTAAGCTCAGTTATATTTTTTAACCCTCTTTTGACAGAATTAGTCCTCAAGCCGAGGGATCAGGGAGCAGTACTTGCCATTCTGCAGAGGGGAAACTGAGACCCAGTCTTGGAGAGTGTCCAAGTGCCCGAGCTCAGAGAGAATCAGAGCTCAGAGTAGCCTCCCCTGCCCCAGGAATCTGCTTGCAGCCTAAGATGCACGAACAAAGATGAGCCAGCACCTGTCTGAGGGGCCAGGCCTGCATCAGGCAGCAGGAGCGTGGGGTCTGAAGGATGAAACAACCAGGAAGAGGAACCAGGAAGGAGTCGGGGAAGGGAAGAAAACAGTAACAGACATGAAAGAAGAGGAACAGCATAGACAAAAGAAGCAGAAGGCACTTAGAGCAGCGTCTCCTGCAAACCAGCTTGCTTGTAGTGCAGCCTCTCTGGGGGATTTTGCATAGAAGGATGTGGGTTCTAATCCCCGCTCTGCAATAGGTGTGTGACCTTGAGCAAGTCACTTAACCTCTCGAACCTTGGTTTCATTATCTAAAGAATAGGAAAGAGTGATCCCAGTCGTGCCTGCCTCCCAGAGTAACCAAGGCTCAAAACGAGCTAATGGATGTGAAAGGTCTTTATCAAGTGTCATGCATTATTTCTAGCTGGGGAGTCCACTGGGAAGTTGAGGCCGGAAGATAAGTGCCTTCCCACCATTGAAAGTGAAGAGGTATGCTGAGGTGTGCCCGTCTTCATTCCTAATGTGTTCTGCCTCTCGAGCCCCAAAACCCAGTGGTTTGGGGTGAGGTCAATACCAAAGAGCCTTGGAATCAAGAAATGTGGTTTTTATCCAGGCTCACGCCCCAGTCACCTGGGTGGCCTTGGGCAAGTGACTTCCCCTCTCTGGGGCATAGCTGCCCCGTGTGCAAAATGATATCGTTGAACTGGGTGGTCTCTTGGGTACAGTACAGAAGTCTGCTTTTTATGCAAAACAGAGAATCCTTTTGAACTCTTGGTTAGTGGCGACCCGGGAGAAGTCTATTTGTGTTTAGTTTTCGTTTCTGCTGCTTTAGCAAGAAATTCTTTGGTGCATCACAGGTAGCCATAGGAAGCATTTTGACATCCCCCTCAAAAAGGGGAAGATGAGCCTCTGTGTTTCTACAAACCAGGTCTTTCTCACCCTGGAAAGGGGATAAGCAGGTCTTTTTCAGTGACACCAGGACAGGATCCTTTCTTTCTGACTCTAAATCCTACCATGGGAGGAGAAGAAGCTGCCAGCACTGTGGGAAAGGTCCTAAAGAAAGGTGGCTTGGAAGCATGATGGGGGGTGCCGGGCTCAGTGGCTCAGCCTGTCATCCCAGCACTTTGGGAGGCCGAGGTGAGGGGATTGCCTGAGCCCACAGGTTTGAGACCAGCCCGGACCTCATCTCGACAACAAATAAAAAATTAGCCAGGCGTGGTAGTGCGCACCTATAGTCCTGACAACTTGGAAGGCTAAGGCAGAAGGATCACCGGACCCCAGCAGGTTGACCCTGGGGTTGCCATGAGTGTGCTACTGCACTCCAGCCTGGGCAACAGAGTGAGACTCCAACTCAAAAAAGAAAAAAGAAAAGAAACGCGATGGAGGAAACTGGGAGGAACTGGGAGAAGAAGCTCTGGATATGGATTTGGACCCCTGGGCCCCAACTCCCAAAGTACTCCAGAATAGTCTGTGGCCCAGAAAATGCCAAGTTGAGTAGACCCAGAATAGCGATGCTAGGGGACATTGTACAAACACCCCAGCGAGTGTGGGAATAGAGAACCCTGCCCAGCCTCACTACTGGGCTTGCCGAGGCCAGCAGTCCCACTGTGAACTGGAGTCTGTCTTGTGGGTAACCACAGACCTCACCCGCTGAGCTTCTGCTCATTGCTCAAAGATACTTCTCTAAACGTGCTGGGTGATTCAGACTCATGCTGGCACCTAACTTCAGGCAGGGATGCTTCACTATGACCTTTATTTTTTTTTTTATTTTTAAGAGACAACATCTAACTCTGTAGCTCGGGCTGGAGTGCAGTACTATGATCATAGCTCACTGCAGCCTCAACTTCTAGGCTCAAGTGATCCTCCCACCTCAGCCTCTTGAGTAGCTGGGACTACACGTGCACACCATCATGCCTGGCTAATATTTCTATATTTTGTAAAGATGAGGTCTCACTATGTTGCCTGAGCTGGTAATTCCAACACTTTGGGAAGCCAAGAGGAGGATTGCTTGAGGCCAGAAGTTTGAGACCAGCCTGGGCCACATAGCAAGACCTCGTCTCGACAAAAAAATTAAAAAATTAGCTGGGAGTAGTGTGGCACACCTATAGTCCCAGCTACTTGGGAAGTTGAGGTGGAAGGACTGCCTGAGCCCAAGATATTGAGGCTATGGTGAGCTGTGATCATGACATTGCACTCAAGCCTGAGTGACAGAGTGAGAATCCGACTCAAAAAAAAAGACAGGCCGGGGCTCGGTGGCTCAGCCTGTAATCCCACGCCTTTGGGAGACCGAGGTGAGTGGATTGCCTGAGCCCACGGGTTTGAGACCCGCCTGGGCAGCGAGACCTCATCTCTACAATAAATAAAAAAATCAACTGGGCGTGGTAGTGCATGCCTGTAATTCCGGCTCCTTGGAAGGCTGAGGCGGAAGGATCGTCGGAGCCCAGCAGGTCGAGGCTGCGGTGGCTGGGAGTGGCCACTGCACTCCAGTCTGGGCAACAGAGTGAGACTCCGACTCAAAAAAAAACAAAAAAAAAAAACACAGAAAAACATCATGCTTTTCCTAGGAACCATCACTCACTGAAAAGAAGTTTGAACCTTGTGATGAAATCAACTGGTAGAATGACTGAGCTTTAGACACAGACATGCTGGGATCCTATCTGTGGACCAGCAGGGAGAGGAGAGCAATTTAGGATCTGAGGACAGGGGCCCAGATGTAGAAGTGCCCCCACTCCACTCCTGGCCCAAATCACAGGACCCAACCTGAGTCCAATCAAGCTACTGCTGATGGCAGTGAGTTCAGCGGATACAGTCTCCCAGCAGGAGCCCTTGTTGATTTCAGAGAGCTCTGTCTGGGTTTAAGCAGAATCCTAGCCAGTGCCAGGAGTTACAGAAAGCAGCCCTGTTTTCTGTAGGAGCTGGCAAAAGTTAGCAAGAGAGACAACACTCCAAGTAACAAGGCTAGGATGCAGGAGGGCATCATCCCATTAGGATGCTGAACTGTAAACCAAGAAGCCAGACTCCTGTACCAGTTATGCCCAACAGAGCTTGAAGGAAGGCCAGAGCTCACAGGCACCTGGGACACCAGGAACTCACCTAGGGCATCAATGCTGGTAGGGGAGGAGTTACTACTGTCCTAGGTTGCCCCTGATTCAGCGACTGATTCCAGTTAGCAGGTCAGGGCCTGGTGCCTGGCACAGGGTGGCACCCTCACATCTCAGCACCATGCCATCAGTCTCAACACTGCAATCTGGGGGACTCCTTGGTTGATAAATTGCACATCCCCCTTGAGTGTGGAATTCACAATAAAGTCCTCCACTGTCATCCCCTAACTAAATCAAACTTGACATTTATGGGACCCAAGGAAATCCTCCAGCCAGGGAGCGGGATACAACAAAAGGCAGGGTGACACGATGTGGGTGACTGAATGAACCTGGACTTTGGACTTGGACGAGCTGAACTCAGGCTCCAGCCCAGCCGTGCACAAACTATTTGACCTGCAGCAAGTAGCATAGTTTCTCTGAGTCTCCAGCTTCCTATCTATAAAATGGAGCTAACCTAAGGGGCTGCAAAGGCATATAGAATGATATAATGGACATTGGAGACTCAGATAGGGGAGGTTAGGAAAGGGTGGAGGGACAAAAAATCACCTATCGGGAACAATGTGCGCAAGTGGGAGTGATGGAGACACTTAAAGTCCAGACTTCTTCGCCAATACACAATGCCTCCATGTAACCAAAAACTATTTGTACTCCCTAAAGCTATTGAAGTAAAGAAAAAACATATTTTTCAAAAAAACAGAGCTAACAAGAGGTTCCTACATCAAAGGACATTGGGATGAAATAGAATGATGTACATAAAGCTTCAGCACATGAGTCCTCAACAAGTGTGCCTTATTCTTATGACAACCCCAGCTCTCAGACATTCCAGGAGTGGTTTCCACTGTCCCCATGACACAGTGAGCAGACAGTGTCTACTGGCACAGGCGGCAGGGCTCAGAGAGCGCCGGCTCCAGATGTCTGCATCTGCATCCCAAGACAGCAACTCCAGTCCAAGACACACCCACACTCTCCTCATAGTCTCAGGGAGCAAATTCTTCCAGACCAAGGACAACTCCAAGCACAACCCTGTTCAGACCCCATCAGGGAAATACAGGGCCTGCGGGCACAACCCACGTCAGTTGCAACTCAGAGGTCTTCATCTTCACCTGTCGGGGAGCCATGCGATACGACCTTAGGAAACTGTGCAGCGTTCCCAGCAGTGTGTCTCCCAGATGACCATCAGCGGGGACCAGTGGCTGTCAAGATTCAGCAAGCATGACCTCTTGGGGCACCCCCACTGCCTTTTACACAGCAGTTGAGGGCCAGCGCGTACACTCCCAACCACAGTGCCCAAAGTGCTCCTACTGCCGGAAACCACCTCAGACCTGCAGGCAGGTGACCCCTTCTGGGAGAAGCCACATGGACAGGGCCCAAGCTTTCTGGGAAGGAGTCTGGAGGCCTAGATTTGGCTTAGAACAGCCCAAACAGAGGAGAGCAGCACAGACTTCCTCAACTTTTTTTCTAGAGGTGGGCATTTGTGAGGAAAGCCGCGGTCAAAGCTACCTTGCAGTAGGCACCCGTTTCTCTTCAAAATCCTCATCACACTCTCTTGTTTCTTCTCAACTGCGAGCTCCATGAGGGCTGGGACCGTGTCTGACTTGTTCTTTACTGTTTCCCCAGCACTTACCCCTGACATTTGATGAATGAAGAAATAAATATCCTTAGAACACAGAATGCTAAAGTCATTTGGAAAGGACAAAGCATGGAATATTATTAAGTCAGGTGATCTGGAAACATTTCATAAGCCCAATGAGTATTGATGATGCCTAATGGTTTGCTTTGTGGAGACCACGGTGTCCTGTGATTAAGGCATTTAATCTAATATTGCTCAGCAGTGAATCGACCCCCACTTCTTGCTGGGCCTTGCCCAGGCCGATAAAGACTGAATTCATAAAGATACTGCTGAGGACCCTTAAATAATTGCTACCCATTGTGTGACATCCAGAGTTAAGCACCTTAAAATGTAAGCTTTGTGCTGCCCCTAGAAATCCCCCATGTACCCACAACTCCAAGGAGGGAACCCTAGTTTGATACTGCCCTGGTCTTGAAAGTAAGTGAAGTTCAATTTCATGAGAAGGCCTTCATGAAATCTCGTTCCATCTTCACACATCTGGTGTCATGAATGAAAAGAAAAGAAATGTGGAATGGCCCTCATTGACAATTCCTTAGACTACCACATCATGGCTACTCTCAGCAGCTCCACTACAAAGCGGGGTCTACACAATCCATGATATGTTTGTCCTCAAAACAAAAGAGTAGCTGCCAGCCTTTGCGAGGCCACTCCAACTCTACAATGCATTCCTTCCTTGAAAAGCAACACTCTCAAAACCAATTTAACTCCTAGTAGGAAAATATCTGGTGGTGTTGGTCTCACCATCCTGAGGTCACTTCTAAGAATGTCAAGCCATTATGGGCCACTAAGTCTGCACCAGAATGTTATAATCAGCATAGTCCCTCTCTGACCAGGGACACGTCACCTTGCTCCACTGGGACAGAGTACAGCCACAAGAGACCAGAGACTTCTGATACGCCAATTGCTTACAGCTCAAGAGCCACATCATCTGGTCATACATTGATAAAGAAGCCCTAGGGATTATCACAAAAGTCAAGGAGTCTTAAAACTAATTCCATGTCCTTGCGATTAGAAGCCCTGTTTGAACATCTTTTCTAAGGACAGGACTTCTCTCTAATTACACCACAATGTATGCATCCCTGAAATTAGAGGCTTCTGCTTGGCAGTTACAACTGTTTGTCGTCAAGTTTAAATATGCACTTTGACTTGCTGATGTGCTAGATCACCTATGATGCTGAATTTCAGAAAATTGTCCCTTAGAGCAGCCTAAAGAAAGAGGAAACGTCCATAAAAACAAAGGTGTAGATCAGATATGGTAAGGAGGGCAGAAATCACCATGTGCTACAAACAGAAATAGTTTTAAAAGGAACCTACTCCCCAAGGGGAGAAAAGACTCCCTCCCTCAACCTAAACAACAGAACAGACTGGGGGAACATTTAGTGTAAGGGCAAATTAGGCTCTTTGAAGGACAGAGGCAGGGAAGTGTAATGCATGTTCCTGTGTCTGAGTTCCTTATAAGCTAATTGGGGGAAGCAATGAACAAAGGTTGCAGGTGAAATGTCCAAGTAGACAATATAAAGCAAGTGCTCTGGGAACTCAGTGGAGAGTTGAGTTTGGATGGCCAAGGAGGGAATTATGATGAGTGGAATTTGGACAAGAGGCGACAGGACTCTCTAAATGCAGTTTTGCAAAGTACAGAGGTAATGCTAAGGTTTGGGGGTGCCTACCTGGGAAAGGTTCCCAAATTCCTCCAGGGCAGTCAGAAGAAGAGAAGCACAGAGATGGGGTGAAGATGGGCAAAAACCAGCAGAGAAAGACTGAGCATAAGGACTGGGTGTGCAAACTCCAGAAGCAGAGTGACCGTACATCCTGGTTTGCCCGAGACAGTCCCAGTTCATTTCTGTTGTCCCACAGTCGTTATTAATAGTTTCCCCCTCACACTCTCAAGTGTTCCCGTTTAGATGAAAAATTATATGGTCACTGTAGCCGGCAGGACCTTCAAGCAGCCACCTGCTGTATCCAGAGGCCTCTGATAGACCCAAGGGTCTGAGATCACAGGGTCCCTAACCCTTCCTGGAGCTTTTTCCACCCCAGATCTAGAGAGTCTCCTTCTAGATTCCACATCCTTGTCCCCTCACTCAGAAGCCTCCGTTTCTCCAAGCACCCACATGCTTTCCCTCTCCCATCACCATTGGATATAATTTGGGAGTTCATCCCCTCCAAGTCTCACGTCGAAATGTGACGTCAGGGGTGGGGCCTAGAGTGGGAGGTGTTTGGGTCATGAGCCTGGAGCCTTCATGAATGGAGGTGATGAGTGAATTCTTGATCTCTTAGTCTCCAGGAGAGGAGATTCCGCCACCCCTCCAGGGTAGTTGTGGAAAAGAGCCTGGCACCTCTCTTCCTCTTTCCTGGTCTCTCTCACCAATGACAGCTGCTCCCCTTCCCCTTCCGCCATGAGTGGAAGCAGTCTGAGGCCTTCACCAAAAGCAGATGCATAAGTAGAACCATAAGCCAAAATAAACTCTTTTTTTTGAGTCAGGGTCTCACTCTGTTGCCCGGGCTGGAGTGCAGTGGCATGATCATGATTATCATGGCTCACAGCAGTCTCCACCTCCTGGGCTCAGGCAGTCCTTCTACCTCTGCATCCCGAGGAGCTGGGACTACAGGTGTGCACCACCAGGACTGGCTAATTTTTTTCCATTTTTTGTAGAGACAAGGTCTCGCTGTGTTGCCCAGGCTAGTCTCGAACTCCTGGGCTCAGACAATCCATCCACCTCAGCCTCCCTCCCAAGGTGCTGAGATACAGGAATGAGCCATCGTGTCTGGCATAAACCTCTTTTTCTTTTTCTTTTTTTTTTTGAGTTGGAGTCTCACTCTGTCGCCCAGACTGGAGTGCAGTGGCTGCTCCCGGACACCGCAGCCTCGACCTGCTGGGTTCTGGCGATCCTTCCACCTCAGCCTTCCAAGTAGCCAGAATTATAGGCATGCGCTACCACACCCAGCTGATTTTTTGATTTATTGTAGAGATGAGGTCTCTACCTCTTTTTCTTTATAAATTACTCAGCCTTAGGCATTCTTTCATAGCAACACAAAGGGAACACCATTTCTTAGAAGTCCTGGTTTCCCCAGAAAAAAAGAAGAGCGTTAATTTAATATATATATATATAGTAAGACTTATGCAGAATGAGAGAATCCATAAACGAATGAAAAGATAAGCCACAGACTGCGTGCGACAGAGAATGGATTTAGTGTCAGAACATGTAAGAAATCCCTACATATCAATAAGAAAAAGACAAACAGCCCAGTGGGAATGTGGGCAAGGAACACAGACAGACAATTCACAGGAGAATCCCAAGTGTCAATAATCATGAAAGATGTTTAAACTCACTAATAATGTTGAAATACTAATTGAAACAAGGCAAAGTTCTATATTCACCATAGCAGAAATATATATATATATATATATATATTTTTTTTTTTTTTTTTGAGTTGGAGTCTCACTTCGTCGCCTAGGCTAGAATGCAGTGGCACGCTCACGGCCACCCCAACGTCGATCTGCTGGACTCAGATGATCCTTCCGCCTCAGCCTTCTAAGTAGCCAGAACTACAGGCACATACTACCACGCCCAGCTAATTTTTGATGTATTGTAGAGACGAGGTTTTGCCAAGTTGCCTGAGCTGGTCTGGAACCCATGGGCTCAGGCAATCCACTCGCCTCTGCCTCCCAAAGTGTTGGGATTACAGGTTGAGACACCGAGCCCAGCCAAGATAATTTTTTAAGTCTGATAACATCAAGTGATGACAGACTAACAGTACTCAGTCAAGCATACTGGTTCACTCCAGTCATCCCAGCACTTTGGGGGGCCAGGGTAGGAAGATCGCTTGAGACCAGGAGTTCAAGACCAGCCTGGGAAAAACTGTGAGAGATCCTGTCTCTACACAATTTTTTTTTAATTAACAGTATGGTGGTGCATGTCGGTAGTCCCAGCTACCCAGGATGCTAAGGTGAAAGGATTGCTTGAGCTCAGGAGGTTTGGGTACAGTAAGCTATGAGTGCACCACTATACTCTAGCCTGGGGAACAGAGCAAGATGAGGCCCCATCTCAAAAAAAAAGGACTCTCGTGCACCGTTTGATAGACAGTCACTTAGAAGTACCATTTAGTTACTAATATAGAGGATGTTGGCTGGGCACGGAGGCTCAGCCTGTAATCCCAGCACTTTGGGGGCCAAGGCGAGAGGACTGACTCAGCCCATGGGTTCGAGACCAGCCTGGGCAACTTGGCAAGACCTTGTTTCTACAATAAATCACAAAAACTAGCCAGACATGGCGACGCGCATCTATAGTTCCAGCTACTTGGAAGGCTGAGGCGGAAAGATCGCCTAAACCCCGCAGGTCAAGGCTGTGGTGGCCGTAAGGGTGCCACTGCACTCCAGTCTGGGCAACAGAGTGAGACTCCCACTCAAAAAAAAAAAAGATGTTTTCCTCCACAACCCAGCAATTCAACTCCAGAAAGTTCTCTCACCTGTGGCATAAGGAGACCCATGTCTCCTTATGCAAGTAAATATTCAGGTGCCCAAGAGTAACAATGAACAAAAATTGAAATGTCCATTAACAGAAGAATTGACCAATGAGCTTGGTATAGTCATACAAAAAGTATCACAGGGCAGTTCAGATGAATGAACCAGAATTACAAAAATCACATGGCTAAGACTCAATAGTATTGAAGGGGAGAAAAACAAGTTGCAGATTTATATAGTATAATACTCTCTCTGTACATTTTTAGATACGTAAAACTTTATATGCACATGTATATACATACATGTGTGTGTTGTATATATATAGTTTATGGGGGCACAAATGCAGCAAAAATGCAAAATTATGAGTAGGATAATAAACTTCAAATTCAGAAAAGTGATTAGGGGAAGAAGGTGAGATAATGGGATTGGGAGAGGATACTCAGAGGTCTTCTACTGAATCCATAATATTTTATTTAAAAAGAAAAAAAGATCTGGCCAGACATGGTAGCTCACACCTGTAATCTCAGAACTTTGGGAGACTGAGGTGAGAGGACTGCTTGAGCCCAAGAGGTCAAGGCTGCAATGAACCCAGATCATACTACTGCACTCCATCCAGCCTGGGTGACAGAGTGAGACCCTAACTTAAAAAAAAAAAAAAAAGACCTGAAGCAGATATGGCAAAGGCTGCAGTCTGACAAAACCAAGTAGTAGATAAATGAATGTTTTAGCCTCCTCATTTTTTTTTTGTAGTCTTGAAATATTTAACTACAACAACCAAGTAAGAGGGCTAGTGCATAGGTGGCCATAGGAGAGTTGGTAAGAATACTGTGGCTCAAGCCTATAATCTCAGCACTTTGGGAGGCCAAGGTGAAAGGATTGCCTGGGCCCACGGGTTCGAGAACAGACTGAGCAACTTGGTGAGACCTCATCTCTACAGCAAATCACAAAACTAGCCAGGCGTGGTAGCACATAGCTGTAGTCCAGCTGTTTTTTGGAAGGCTGAGACGGAAGGATTGCCTGAGCCCAGCAGGTCAACACTGGGGTGGCCATGAGCGTGCCACTGCACTCCAGCCTGGGCAACGGAGTGAGACTTTAACTCAAAAAAAAAGGAGAAAAAAAAAAGAATGCTGTGCTAAGGAGAAAAGGCTCTAGAACTAAGAGGCCACAGGCTGGGACAAGCCTGGATGTGACTCCCCAAAACCCTGCAGAGGGGAACACCTTCTCTATAGCCTGACAGGATCTGGAGTGGGATCAAGGTGACTCTGGAGCCCCAGACTGACTGTGAACAGACTGGCAGGTGGCGAATGTGGTGCCCCTCAGTTCCCCCTTTACTCTCCTGTCTTCAGTTGGCCCTTGGGGATCCTTTTCCGGACTGGTCTCCATCCCCTCAAAATAGCTCCTGAGGCATATTTCCCCTTGATTGTCTCAGGGAGAAAAAAAACATAGGTTTCACTTACTAGACTGACAAAGATTAAGGTGTTTGATACAGCCCAACATAACAGGTATGAATTTGTTCTGCCACACTCTAGCGCAAGAAATGTCACATTATCATTTGTCTAAATCAAACTAAGATTGGTTACAAGCCCCCACTCTCTGCACTCAGCAAGAAATTCCATCTTAGTCATGATTTGGAGGGTTGCTGTCTCACTTGAAGATCATACCAAAGTGCTGAGAGGATGATACTTTCCAAGTTCAGGCTAATATGGGCACGACTGAGATACCCATCATCTCAGTGGCACGGTCCTTTCAAAGGGCTGACTCCTCTCCCTGCACACCCAACTTAGAAAGGGTTTCCAAGACCTCATGGCTTAGCACTCTTTCTCTGGGAATCCACAAGCCGCCCACGACACTATGTAAGTTGAACACAAGTCACTGAGACTCAAAGAGACCTGGTACCCCAAGCCCACCACTGCAGGAAGCCACCTCCAGGCTGAGTCACCCCCCGACATTAAATTCCAAAACAGTAAGAGACCGAGTATACCAGCCACTGTGTACACCTGTCCTGACATATGGTCAAACTTTGGGGAAAAGTGTGTGAACTGACAGAGCTTTAAGCCCAGAATCCAGGCAAGGAACACTCCATTAGCCTGTGCCCTGGCTTTCAAGTTTTCACTCTGCTTGACTTTGGATCAGGTTGACCTCTTTAGTCTGAGTAAACCCCAAGGTGGAGATACTAGATTTAATTGTATAAGAGGGAGGTGGGTATGACCACATTTCAACCCCAAGTTCAAAAACGTGACCAGGATTATGAATGGACAGTGGCAGCATAAAGAGATTGTACTTTCTCCTTTTGATTTATCTGTGTTCTCAACTTTCTAAAAGGAACATGTATTGCCTTTACGATAATAAAAATAGGCCGGGAGTGGTGGCTCACATCTGTAACCCCAGCACTTTAGGAGGCCTAGGCAGGAGGATCACTTGAGCCTAGGAGTTCAAGACCAGCCTGGCAATATAGTGGGATCCCATCTCTATAATCAATAAAAAATAAAGATCGGGTGCAGTGGCTCAGCCTATAATCCCAGTACTTTGGGAGGCTGAGGCGAGAGAATTGCCTGAGCCCAGGGGTTCAAGACCAGCCTGGGCAACTTGGTGAGACAATAAATCACAAAAACTAGCCAGGCAGGGTGGCGTGCATCTGCAGTCCCAGCTACTTGGAAGACTGAAGCGGAAGGATCACCTAAGCCCAGCAGGTGGAAGCTGCAGTGGCCGTGAGTGTACCACTGCACTCCAGCCTGGGTGACAAGAGTGAGACTCCAACTAAAAAATAATAATAATAATAATAAGCTATCACCTTCTACATATTACAAATATTTTTTAAATAACTATTCTTCTGGGCCCAAATTCAATGTCCTTTTCTCTACATGCTACTGCTACCCCACAGCTGAGTGTTTAAGCATTTTCTACTCTGAAACCCTGTAACAATCAGACATCTCCTGTGGTTCCTTCATGTGGACTATAATTGTGTATGTGCGTGATTTTGCTCTGCCATAAGACACCTCTTCCCTGCAGCCCCCAGGTTGCATGTTTGCCCACCCTTGAGATCACTACAGAGTTCAGTGCAGCCCCTGTACCATGCTAATATTTAGCACTTTTTTCTTTTCTTTCCTTTTCTTTTCTTTTTTTTTTTTTAGTTCAAATCTCACTCTGTCACCCAGGCTGGAGTGCAGTGGCACAATCACGACTCACTACGGCCTCTACCTCCTGGACTCAGTAGTTTCTTTCAGCTCAGCCTCCTGAGTAGCTGGGACTACAGGTGAGCGCCATCACACCTGGCTAGTTTTTTTTTAATGTTTTTGTAGAGGTAAAGTTCTCGCTATGTTGCCCAGGCTGGTCTCAAATTCCGGGGCTCAAGCCATCCTCCCACCTTGGCCTCTCAAAGTGCTGGGATTACAGGCGTGAGCCACCACCGTGCCTGACAGGCACTTTTTCAATCATGTTTCTTGTGATTTTTACAACAAAACTGGATGATATCTATTATCTTCCTTATTTTGTGAATTAGGAAAGTCAAGCCCAGACAGTGACTAGCCATGAGCCTTGGGCAGAAGGTGAACAAGAGGCCAGGTCCTTCTGACTCCAGGTCCTCAGAGCAGGACCACAGACATCACTCAAGGTCATACCCCAGCAGGAGAGACTCTGGACCATCATCCTTAGGCGGGATTTCCCTTATACCTCACCCAAGTATGGATCATATTAGCTGTCATTTCAGGCAAAGAAGAGTTTGTCAGCGTGGGGACAGAAACTAGGCGTGTGTGGCTCAAAGCTGTGAGTGTCCTCTTCCTGTCTCTGCTGTGTCAGGCCCTGGACGGAGGCCTGTGTTTTCAAGGGAAATGAATGAATTCAGTTTGGGGGAGAGGGTAGAATTAGGGCTCTTCCCTAAACAACAGACTCGAACCCTGCCGTGGAAAACTCCAACTTCTCTCTTTCTGTTAAATATATTGGGTTAACTCAGTCTCAGTACTGTTGATACTTTGGACTGGATCATGTTTTGTTATAAGGGGCTGTACCGTGCATTGTAGAAAATTCAGCAGCACCTCTGGCCTACCAACGAATGCCAACAGTCTCCCCTCAGACATGACAACCAAAAATGTCTCCAGACATTGCCAAAAGTCTCCTGCAACTTCCCCAATTTAAAAAATCACTGCTCCTGGAATCCCAGCACGTTGGGAGGTGGAGGCAAGAGGATTGTCTGAGCCCATAGGTTCAAGACCTGCCTGGGCAACTTGCCAAGACCTCGTCTCCACAATAATTCAAAAAATTAGCCAAGCGTGGTACACGTGCCTGTAGCTCCAGCTACTTGGAATGCTGAGGCAGAAGGATCGCCTGAGCCCAGCAGGTTGAGGCTGTGGTGGCCGTGAGCATGCCACTGCACTCCAGCCTGGGCCACAGAGTGAGACTCTGACTCAAAACAAAAAAACAAAAAAAATCACTACTCTAGAATTATGAGGTATACTGTTTTCCCAAAACAGAGTCCTCCAAAAATAAAAATTAGAATTGTGTATTCTGGTCAGGCTTGGCAACTCAACCTGTAATCCTAGCACTTTGGGAGGCCAAGGCGAGTGGATTGCCTGAGCCCATGGGTTCGAGACCAGCCTGGGCAGCTTGGCGAGACCTCATCTCTACAATAAATCAAAAATTAGCTGGGCGTGGTAGTGCGTGCCTGTAGTTCTGGTTACTTGGAAGGCTGAGATGGAAGGATCACCTGAGTGCAGCAGGTCGACGCTGGGGTGACCGTGAGCATGCCACTGCACTCCAGCGTGGACGATGGAGTGAGGTTCCAACTCAAAAAAATAAAATTAGAATGTTGTGTTCCCAGACTTCTCACCCAACATAATGCCAGGACATGTGTGGAAATATCAGACTGGACTCTTCAGAATCAGGTGCAGGGAGAGGGCAAAAAATATTTTCAAATGGGAACTTTGACATCAAGTCAAGACTGATTCCTGAACAATCACAGATACACACATTCTTAGTAGAGAATATTTAAGCAATAAAGAGGTCAGGTAAAGTGGCTCATGCCTATAATCCCAGCACTCTGGGAGGCTGCGACTACTTGAATTTAGGAGTTTGAGAACACCCTGGGCAATATAGCAAGACCTCATCTCTTCAAAAAATTAGCCAGGTATGATGGCACATGCCTGTAATCCCAACTACTCAGGAGGCTGAGGTGGGAAGATCCTATGAGCCCAGGAGGTTGAAGCTACAATGAGCTATGATCATGCCACCACATTCCAGCTTAGGTGACAGAGTGAGACCCCCCAACTAAAAAAAAAAACTAGGTAAAAATAAAAAGCAATAAGGAGTCATTCATTCAAGCAGTCAATCAGCAAATATTCCTCTATTTGTTGATCGGTTATTATGAATTGGATGCTGTGGTAGATGTTGGAGACACAAAGACCAAGAAGATAAACAGAGTCTTTACCCTCACATGGCTTATCTCCTAGCAGGAAAACAGATATTTACATGATCAATGACAATAAAGTTAAGGGTTAGGTTGGAGAAGTACAGGGGCCCTGGATGAATTTTTCAGAGGGTGAACTCAGGGGTAGAAGAGGATCCTCTGTGTCATTTCAACCTACACAAACTGGGCCTGTCCAATGAGTTGCCCTTTTGCTGCTCTGGCAGCCTTCTCACCAGGCTCAGAAGTCCCCCTTCAGACTAGAAGCCTGGTTCTGACAGCTGTCACCTAGGCCCAGGTAGGCCCCAAGTCCTGAGGGGTTGTCGGGATCCAGTTGACTTTGCTCCCAGTTGTAACTTTTGATTCCGTTTTGAGCTAGCTAAGGCCGTGGAGTAATCGAATTAGGCAAATATTATGGGGAAGAAAATGGGCCTGTAAGTAGCTTAAAGTGATGGAAATGACCTGAAGGTGGCCATGCAAATGGTCTGTATAATATCCTGTAATAACCCTGTCCAGGCAGCCCGAGGAGGCAGGCTTCCAATAATGAGGTGTCTGATTAGAATAATGTTCAGTGGGAGAATGTGTGAGTGTCCGCATAAATCAGGCCTGGAGAGCCTCCCCAATTAGCCGGAAAGGAGACAGGCAAGGTGGGTGCCAACTCTGCACCAAGAGGCTGTCTGTCCAGCTGCAGAGGTAGGAGAGGAAGACTAATCATCCTTGTAACAATCCCTGATGTTTTATACACTTTACAGTTTACAAACCCTTTTCCTGTGTGATATTTCATCTGATCTTCACACAGTTGTTTCAAGGATTAAATAAGATAACTTCTCTTGGTAGATAATGTTCAGTTTGGGTGATGATTTCAGCTTCAGCAGCCAGCATGGTGCCTGGCACATAGTAGTTGTTCGATAAATGGAAGCAATTGATGACCATGTGGAAAAGAGATGACAGTTCTCCAATCATATGCTTTTCTTCCCTGCTGACTCTAGAGATGTGAGGAAACTCCTATATACTCTCAGAGGACTTCTTCTCCCTTCCCCTATTCCTTAAACAATGAGGGAGAGATTAGCATTGTCCTCAGCAAAAAGCTGCTCAAGAAATATGCATTTCTTTCCTTATTGTCCCATTTCCCCTCCAGTCGACAAGAGCAGGACCCAGCTAGAATGCTTCCATGGGCCCCACCTGCCCCAGATATCTCATTTCATTCAGTAATTGGATATTGAGTGTTTTCATTGCACAATTCTTTCATTTATATATTCAAAAATAATTATTGAATGCCCAGTATGGACCAGGCTCGTGCTCATGGGGCACATGGAGAGAATGGAAGTGGCCAACAACCCTGGGAGCCCAGGCCTGGCAGATAGAGGTAATTCACATGTATAAATGTACTACCTACTTACGTGAAAGAATGAATCAGTGCTCTCTCTGGTCTTAGGCAACTCAGGCTGCCATAACAAAATACCGTAGACTGGGTGGCTTCAGTGCCAGACATTTGTTGTCTCCAGTTCTGAAAGCTACAAGTCCATGATCAAGGTTCCAGTCAATCCGGTTTCCTGTTAAGGCCTCTCTTGACTTGCAGATAGCTGTCTTCTCACTATGTCATACATGGCTTTTCCTCAATGTGTGTGCACAGAGGGCGAGAGATCTCTGATGTCTCTTCTTCTTCTAATAAGGACACTAATCCTATCAGATTAGGGTCCCACCCTTATGACTTCATTTAACCTTAACTATCTCCCTAAAGGCCCTATCTCTAAATACAGTCTCTTTGGGGGCTAAGACTGCAACATTTGAATTGGAGGCAGGGGACAGTGTCACAATTTAGTCCACAACACCTCCATACTGTGAGGTTGCAGCAAACTCTGGGGCATAGGATAATAGAAACGCATAGTAAAATGCATGTCACATTCATTCATGCCCTGAACAGCTTCTGCAGGATATTGGATGCTGCATATCTTAGACACAGCTTCCTTCTGTACCAGAGTCCTGTAGCACCAGTTCCTGTAGGAGAAAGGTTGTTCGAATCCAGGAAGGTTATGATGCAGAAGCCTTCCCACCTGGTCCCTTCCCAGCATTAGGAGATAGGGCTGAGGAAATGTGTCCTCCAGGAACAGCAGGAAATTAACCCCCGAGCCTCTGGTTGACCAGCCACAGCCTCAGCCGAGAAGTGGGCCTGAGAGGAGAAAACATGAATAACCATAACTGGGGACCCATTTACAGAGGCAGAGCTATCAAATTCCAGCTTTCAGAGCCAGAACAGACCCTACAGCTGAACCCATCCAAATCCCTCATTGCGCAGATGAGGAAACTGAGGAAGGGGATTTGCCCAAGCTACACCTAGCCTCCCTGCCATGGGATGCTAGCTTTCATGAGCCCATACTCCAAACTGCTTTCAGTCAGCCTTCAGGGTGGTGTTTCTCAATGTGCAGTCCAAGGTCCTCTGTGTCAGAAGCACCTATGAGCTGCCTGTCCTGAAAGCAGAGTCCTAAGTGCCACACAGAGAGTCTTTCATTCTGAGACAGACGCTAGGAATCTGCATGTTGCATCTGCTCCCCAGGCAGACTTGGTGTACTTCAAAACTTGAGAATGATGCCCCAAGGGGGTCTAGTCCCCTGTAGCAACTCAAGAAACCACCAAGTGACACAGGGGTAGGGAGAAGACCCAGAGGCAGCATCTCATGGTGACAGGAGTAGGGAGAGGCCATCCTCCACCTGTAACCAGCACAGAGCAATGGCAGTCTCACCTGGAACACTGAGGGCGGAAGGGGCCCCGCCCATTCATCGAAGACAGCCATGTCCACCCTCATGATCAAGAGGGTGCCAGTACCACAACCACGTTGCCCTTATATCAGAAGCAGAATTTGGTTCTGAGAATAGCAATAACCTGTCAAGCATCGAAATCCTGACTCGTAACTTGGAAACTTCGTGTACATAGAAGCATCCTGAGCATGTATATCCTGCCTCTCCCAGTCACTTAGAAATCACACCAAACAGCAACTGAGCTGTGCTGGGACTGCGAGGCTACCTAATGGCCACAAGAGGAACTGTCTAACCTGACCCTCTTGGTGACTCAGTGACGATGCGTGATTCACCTCCCTTTTCTCTTGCTATCTGTTGCTACTTTTTTCAGTTGACTTCATTGCAGATCATTTCATGCAATCACACTCATGTTTTTTAATCCTTTCCTCTTAAGTGACATCACCCAGGGCTTTCAAACTGAAAAGCCCGCAGGGGCCAAAAAGGAAATATTTTCATTAAATGAAGTAGGCCTGGTCTCGTAACCAACTTCAAGGCCAGCTGCTGTTCAACACCAGCCTGTTGTCACCTTGTAGAAGTTTAGTGCCACAGACCCACGTGGCTAGGGGCTGCTCAAAGCCAGAAATCTGAATATTTGTAAATAAAATGTTTATACCCTGGACGATTTTTTTCAAAACATTAAAATGCTATATGGTCCAGCATACGCCCAACAAAGCACGCCTGAGAGTCACCTGGCTGTAATATCTAGGAGAATTCCTCCCTTCTTGTCCCTGGTTTTCCTTTCTTCCGTCTCCCTCTGCACTTTCCATTGGCAAGCCCAAACCATTACAATGGTCACTACACAAGAGAGAAAGACCTAGGTAATCTGAGCGTGGTGATTTGGGAGCCTGAGGTGGGAGGATCACTTCAGCCCAGGAGTTCAAGACCAGCCTGGGAAACATAATGAGATTTTTGTCTCTACGAAATAAAAAATAAAAAAATTAGTGGGGCATGGTGGTGCATGCCTGTAGTCCCAGTTACTTGGGGGGCGCTGAAGCAGATGGATCATCTGAGCCCAAGAGGTCGAGGCTGCAGTGAGCTGTGATCAAGCCACTGTACTCCAGCCTGGGTGACAGAGTGAGACCCTGACTCAAAAAAAAAAAAACACCTAGGTCAACACTATCTCAAAAAAAAAGATAAAGTGTTTTCAGAAGAAACCCATGAGTTTTTAAACAAAATCAAGTATTTCAAGAACTTGTGCCATCAGCCTCAGCCTGAATCCCTAGAGAGAGCCCAGAAGAAACATCGCGGATTCTCCCCACACACATTTCCACAGACCTCCTCCTCTTCTAAATTAACCTACTTCCCTGAAGCACCAGGATTCTAGATAAATAAAAAATGAGCTCTTATTCAATGGGATTGTTTTCCTGTTTTGTTTAATTACTAGTATTGTAGTGGTATTGTTTCCTACCATTCCCAATGCAAATATGCACCATCTCTGCCTCATTGTGGATTAAGCAGGGTCTTATGAGCTAGCCCTCGAAAGCCAACCACTACCTACCAGAGAGAGAACATGAGTGCCAAGTTCCAAAGATCCAACCCTGGCAGGTCAGCTCTGGGAAGCACAGTCTCTTACACACCGAGGGCTGCCTGGAAATGCTGTGTTTTAAGGGATACATATTGCTTTTCACACCACTTTTTTTTTTTTTTTGAGTGGGATTCTCACTCTGTCTCCCAGGCTGGAGTACAGCAGCATACTCACAGCCACCCCAGTGTCGACCTGCTGGACTCCGGCAATCCTTCCACCTCAGCCTTCCAGGTATCCAGAACTACAGGCGTGTGCACCACACCCGGCTAATTTTTTATTTGTTGTAGAGACGAGGTCTTGCCAAGCTGCCCAGTCTGGTCTCGAACCGCAGGCTTAGGCAACCCACTCACCTCAGCCTCCCAAAGTGCTGGGATTACAGGCTGAGCCACCAAGCCTGGTCCATACCACTCTTAAGAGAATCGCAGACTATGAGGATGAGAGGCATCCTTAGAAATCACTTAGTCCACCCCCTCATTTTACAGATGAAGGAAATGTTTACAAGTGAGAAAACAGCAAGATGAAGTGACATGCCCCCAGTTCTCCCAGCAAGACAGTGACCTGGGTCCCCAGACACCCAGTGCTGGGACTGCTGCCTGTTCAGATGATGGAAAACATTGTGGCCAAGGAAGAAAAGAAATAAACATTTGCTCAGTACTTAGTATGTGCCAGGCACTACACCAGACATTTAGGTTCATTTAATCTTCCAGAAGCTCTCTCAGGTGGTACAATTCTTTTTATATTTATTTTTTTCCTTTTTTTTTTTTTTTGAGTTGGGATCTCACTCTGTCGCCCAGGCTGGAGTGCAGTGACACAATCATAGCTCACAGCAGCCTCAACCTCCTGGGCTCAAGCAATCCTTCCACCTCAGCCTCCCGAGTGGCTGGGACTACAGGTATGCACCACCACACCAGGTTAATTTTTTTATTTTTTTGTAGAGACGAAGACTTGCTATGCCCAGCCTGGTCTAGAACTCTTGAGCTCAAGTAATCATCCCACCTCGGCCTCCCAAAATGCTGGGATTACAGATGTGAGCCACCACACCCAGCCAATTCTTATCTGTACTATACCAATTAGGCTGCAGAAGTTAAGCTATCGACCCAAAGTCACACAGTGAGTACAGCCAGAGTGGTGATGGGAATTCAGGCCACCACACTGAATCAAGGTGCTGCTTCAGAGTCACCCAATTTGCTCTCCTGTCCCACCATAACCCACAAGGAAGACCTGTGCCATCCAGTTATCCAGAAGTGCTAGTATATCTTTCTTTCTTTGTTGACGAAGAGGTGGCCTTCAGAGTGTAGGATTTCTGTGTTGAGAAGTACCAGTAAGGTCTTTCATTTTCAAGTCCTATGACGATCTAGATATCCTGAAAATTCTCCCAAGAAAAAACACCAAAAACATGAATGACAATAATGGGCTGGGCTCGGTGGCTCAGCCTGTAATCCCAGCACTTTGGGAAGCCAAAGCGAGCGGATTGCCTGAGCCTGTCAGTTCAAGACCAGCCCAGGGAACGTGGCGAGACCTCGTCTCTACAATAAATCAAAAAATTATCCCAGCGTGGTAGCATGTGCCTGTAGCTCTGGCTACTTGGAAGGCTGAGGCAGAAGGATTGCCAGAGCCCAGCAGGTCGATGCTGGGGTGGCCATGAGCGTGCCACTGGGCATCAGCCTGGGCAATGGAGTGGGACTCCAACTCAAAAAAAAAAAAAAAAGAAAAAAAGAAAATAATAGAATTTCACCAAAGCACAGCTGAGCTGGTGGAAAAGAAAAATCTTCAAAGGCCAAAAATCATTGAAAAACCCAATCCCAAGAGATCTGTGGCCACAGAGACCTGGGGTGGGCTGAGGGGTGATCGAATGATCCCCATTGACCTGAAGCTTAGATTTTAAGCAACATGAAGGAAAGGGATTCGGGAGACAAAAATCTAGGGAGGAAGATGAGAGAATTTTCTATCTCACAATTAAAAAATTATAATACACAATAGGAGATGGGCAGTATCTCTAAGGAAGAGCCAAAGGGAAGAGGCGAGATGAGCTCCAAACTGCTGAAGCTAATTCTAGAAAATAAGAGTTAAAAGTAACACTCAGCAGTCATAGGACACTTATTAGGAGCTGGACGCTATGCCAGGGTTTAACATGGACACATCCCTGTAACCTTTAACTGCACATTAAACTAATCAATCGCTGATTGGCTTAGACATAAACCTAAAATATCAGAATCAGAAAGTCAAAAGGGTGCTATCGATCACTTAATCTCGTGTTTCTCAAACTGCAAGTGTTGCAATTTTGGATTCAATAGATAGATTGGTAGACAGACATAGAGGTGATGGACAGATGAAATGCACTCAAATATACATACCTAAGTGCATATGTGTGTGTACATACACCCAAAGGTACATGTATGTATTCAGATATACACACACAACTATGCATGCATATACTAGGACTCAATGTAAAACGTATTTCTTACTCCAGATCAAGATAAAAATAAAAAACCTAGGAAACACTGATGAAACACTCAATATCTTTTGTGGGAAACTGAGACCCAGAGAGGGCTCTCTTGGTGAGAACAGAGTCCATCTGGGTGGTGGTGCTCAGAGCCTTCACCAGGCACAGCCCTGGGCCAGGAAATTCCCTCTGTGCCTCTTGGGGATGGAACCACAGAGGTAAACTGGCATTAGATAGTTTGCTTTCAGTGTCTGTAACTCCCTGGCAGGGCCTCCTCCTTACCCATTCCTCCTGTCAAAGAACCCATAGACCTCTACTATCTCTACTCTCCCACTACAAAGACCTGACATCGGGAAACGATTTACTAACCTTCTGCACACAAAGCTAGAAATTACTCTCATGCTATCTCCTTCATTATTATTTGGTCTTGTCCTGAAGAAATGAAAGTTGAAGACAGTGACAAGAATTCCTAGGCTGGGCACTTACTTGAGGCCAGGAGCTCAAGACCAACCTGGGCAACATAGCGAGATCCATCTCTACAAAAAATTTAAAAATTAGCCGAACATGGTGATGTGCACCTTAGTCCCAGCTATTCAGGAAGTTGGGGCAGGAGATCACTTGAGCCCAAGAGTTTGAGGTTGCAGTGAGCTATGATCACATTTCTGCACTCCAATGCAGCGCTCTGGGTGACAAAGCAAGACTGTATCTAAATATATATATATGTATGTATGTTAATTAGATATATGCTTTTCCCTGGCATCAGAAAACCAGCAGAGAAGGTACTAAGGGTTGAGGTGGGGGAGGGGAAGAACACCTTTTGCCTCTTTGATACCTGGTAATCCATCATGGCTAGTGATGGTTGATTAGGCACCACCAGGAGTCATGACATGGGGGGTACATTATTCTTCTCCCTGTGACCTCCCTCAGAACTCTTTTCTTTGGTATGGAACTCTCTGGTCCTCTTACTTACAAGGTTGATAAAGAGAATAACAAATAAGATTGTGAATCTGCTTTTTTTAAAAACACATTTAGCAAAATTTCTAATTCTAGAAAAAACCTGCCTTTTCAAAGCCATCACCTTGGGGGACACGTCACTTATTTCAATAGCACCTCCATTCATTTCGGGGTCTGTTTTAGGAATATTAATAATTGCCAATTATGAAATGCCTGGTACAGATCAAAAACTATGCCAGGCACTTAACATGCTATATCTTATTAACACTATGAAAGAATTTTCCCTTTTAAATATGACAAAGCTAGTTTTATTCTATCTGTATCAAACCTCATCAGTGCCCACAAAAACTCTAATCCCTAATTGTAGTCATCACACTTGGCTCTAAATGACTTTAGACTGTTTCCAGAAATCAAATCTACCCTTGAAAAGCAAAAAATGACCCCCATGGAGAACAACAGTCAAGAGAGTCTGCCGCTGCTCTGCTGGATTTCCCAAAAAGGAGTTCCAGGAATATTTTGTTCCATGGCAACATCTTTGCAATAAGTTCATGGCCTCCCAAGATGACTACTTTGATGTGCAAACTCAGGTGTGCATGTGTGTGTGTGCATGTGTGTTTAATCAGTTTCCTTCCTGATAGGTAAGGGGCATGAAAGCCATGTCCCCTAGTGCACCTGTCTGGTTCTTCACCTTTCTTCTCATCCTACCCACTGCATTTCCGGTGACTGCACACACCGGATATGCTAGTGATATGGGGTGGGAGGTAAGGAAGATGCTTGGTTCCCAGCTGCAGGGTTCACTTCACCTGAAAGACACTCTCCTACTTCCTCCTGTATCAGGGCTGGTTATCTTTCTTTCAACTTCTGTTTTATTTGTTTGTTTGTTTGTTTTTGAGACAGGGTCTTACTCTGTTGCCCAGACTAGAGTGCAAAGGTGCAATCATAGCTTACTGCAGCCTTAAACACCTAGGCTCAAGTGATCTTCCTACCTTAGCCTCGCAAGTAGCTAGGATCACAGGCATGCACCACTACATCCAACTATCTTTTATTTTTTTGTAGAGACAGGGTCTAGCTATGTCACCCAGGTTGGTCTTAAACTCCTGACCTCAAGCAAACCTATTGACTTGGCCTCTCAAAGTGTGGGATTACAGGCGTGAACCATCTTTCTAGCACAGTTCCTCTTTTCCTTGATATGGACAACTGAAGTTTCCCATGCTTATGTTGGTGTTTTGTGAATTCATTGCCAAGCTCCCCTCCAATCAGACCCATGTCCCCCAGTTCCCTACACAGAAAAATTCTGGAGTTTTCACTGCTGAAGGGTGACCTTAGTACAGCTCAACAATCATCACATTTTCTGAAGCCACTTCCCTTTTCTTCTCTCGTCAAACTTCCAACACCTTCTTTCTACCCATCACTCTCAGTCTATGATTCTTAGAGAAGCACTGGGTTTGCCAGACACTTTGGCTCATACCTGTAATCCCAGTTCTTTGGGAAGTGGAGGCAGGCAGATTGCTTGAGCCCAGGAGTTCAAGACCAGACTGGGCAACATAGTGAAACCTCATCTCTACAAAAACTCAAAAAATTAGCCGGGTGTGGTGGCACATGCCTGTTGTCCCAGCTAATCGGGATGCTGAGGCAAAAGAATCACCTGAGCCCAGGAGGTTAGGCCGCTGTGAGCCATGACCATCATGATTACGCCACTGCACTCCAACCTGGGTCACAGAGTGAGACCCCCAACTCAAAAAAAGAAAAAAGAGGCAGGGCTTGGAGGCTCAGTCTGTAATCCTAGCACTTTGGGAGGCCGAGGCAAGTGGATTGCCTGAGCCCGCGGGTTTAAGTCCAGCCCAGGCACCTTGGCGAGACCTCATCTCTACAGTAAAATTTAAAAATTAGCCAGGCATGGTAACGCACGCCTGTAGTTCCTGCTACTTGGAAGGCTGAGTCAAAAGGATTGCTGGAGTCTCAATGCTGGGGTGGCCGTGAGCATGCCACTGCACTCCAGTCTGGGTGACAGAGTGAGACTCCAACTCAGACACACACACACACACAAAAGAGAAGCAATGTACTCCATGGGCTCCCACCACCGTATCTGTCATCCTACTGGCCTCTCTGCCTTCCTTCCTGTTGCAATCTCCAGTCAGCCATATTTATTGAACAGAGTGGATCACACCCTCCTCCCCCAAACACATTCTTCCCAAGGCCTTCAGGACCACACTGACTTGAGGTTCTTCTCTCATCACCAGCTACTCCCTTTCTGTTGTCTTTGCTGATCTGAACTCATAGTTTTGCAGATTGGAGTATCCCAGGGATCGATCTTTCGACTTCTTATCTTTTTTATAAACACTCACTTTCAAAGTGAACTCATTCTGTCTCATGGCTTTAAAACACCATATGAACACTAGTGACAAACACACAAATGTGTATCTTCGCCCAGGACTTCTCCTGAGTGCCAGACCCATACATGCAACTGCCCAGCCACCATCTTCACCCGAAGGTCACGTCTTAACCTTGACCCACCCCACCCGCAGCCCTTGAACTTCCCTCCAGACCTGTCTTTCCCATCTCAGGACATGGCTACTCCATTCTTGTAGTTGCTCGGCCAAAAACCTTGGAGTCATTCTGGAGTCTCTCCCACAGCTCATCCAATCAGTAAATCTCCCTGGCTCTACTTTCCAAGTAGATCCAGAATCTGATCATTGCTCACCACTCACCACTATCACCACTGCCATCTCCCACTTAAACTACCATCATCACCTTGTCTGGATCTTGTGGGAGCCTCTCTCTGCTTCTGCTTTTGCCTCTAAAAGTCTATTCTCAGCACAGCAGCAGGGTGATCTGTTTAAAATTAAGTCTGATTAGTAAACTCAGCAACAACAAAACAAAGAGCCCAGATGAATAATGAGCAGAGGACCGGGCACAGTAGCTCATGTCTGTAATCCCAAAACCATGAAACGTTGGGGTGGGAGGATTGCTTGAGCCCAGACGTTTGAGACAAGCCTGGGCAACAGAGCAAAACCTCATCTCTACCAAAGATTTTTTTTAAATTAGCTGGGCATGGTGGTACACACGTATAGTCTCAGCTACTCGAGAGCTTGAGGTGGGAGAATCACCTGAGTCCAGGAAGTTGAGGTTGCAGTGAGTCCTGATCATGCCACTGCATTCCAGCCTGTGTGACAAAAAATAAATAAAAAAATAAAAAAACAAAAATAAAAATGGGCAAGGACTTAAACAGACATTTCTCCAAAGGAAGCAAACAAATGGCCAGCAAGCACAGGAAAAGATGCTTAATATCATTAGGAAAGTGCAAATCAAGACTAAAATGACATGCCACTTCATATCAAATAGAATGGCTACTGCCAGGCCGGGCTCAGTGGCTCAGTTTGTAATCCTAGCACTATGGGATACAAGTGGATTGCCTGAGCCCGCATGCTGGAGACCAACCCAGGCAACTTGTCGAGTTCTCATCTCTACAATAAATCAGAAATTAGCCCAGTGTGGTAGCATGTGCCTGTAGTTCCGGCTACTCAGAAGGCTGAGGTGGAAGGATCGCAGGAACCCAGCAGGTTGATGCTGGGGTGGCTGTGAGAATGCCACTGCACTCCAGCCTGGGCAATGGAGTAAGACTCCAACTAAAAAAAAACAAAAAACAAAAGAATGGTTACCATAAAAAAAAAAAAAAAAAAAGAAAATAGCAAGTGTTGGTGAGATGTGGAGAAATTGGAACGCTGTTCACTGTCGGTGGGAATATAAAATGGTGCAGGCTCTGTGAAAAACAGTACAGAGGCTCCTTTAAAAATTAAAAATAGGATTCCATATGATTCAGCAATTTCACTTCTGGGTATATACCTAAAAGAATTGAAAGTGGGGTCTCTAAGAAATATTTGTATATCCCTGTCCATAGCAGCATTATTCACAATAACCAAATGTGGACACAATCTGTGTCCAACAATGGATAAATAGATACACAATATGTGGCATAGCCACACGATGAAATCTTATTCTGCTTTAAAAAGGAAGGAAATTCTAAGCCAGGAATGGTGGCTCATGCTTGTAATCCCAACACTTTGGGGGGTCGAGGTGGGAGGATTACTTAAGCCCAGGAGCTCAAGACGAACCTGGGCAATATAACAAGACCTCATTGCTACAAAAAAATCAAAAAATTAGCTGGGTGTGGTGGCGCACTCCTGTAGTTCCAGCAACTTGGGAGGCTGAGGCAGGAGGATCACCCAAGTACAGCAGGTTGAAGCTGTAGTGAGTCATGATCATGCCACTGTACTCCAGCCTAAGTGACAGAGTAAGACTCTTTCTCACACACACTCACACACACACACACACAGTCAGGACATTTTGACATATGCTATAACATGGATAAACCTTGAAGACATTATGCTAAGTGAAATAAGCCAGTCACAAAAGGGTAAATATTGCATGATTCTGCTTCTATGTGTCACCTAGAAGCGTCAAATTCAGAGACAGAAAGCAGAATGGGGATTGCCAGGGGCTGGGAGCAAGGAGAAACGGGAATTGTTTCATGGGCACAGAGTTTCGATTTCATAAGATTAAGAGTTATGGAGCTGGGTGGTGGTGATGGTTGCACATTATGAATGTATTTAATACCACGGAGCTATATGCTTTAAATGGTCAGGATGGTACATTTTAGGTTATGTGTATTTTATTATATTTTTTAAATGGCAAAAAGTTGTCAGATGACTGACTGCTCTGCTCCAAATTCTCATAGGCACTTAAGATAAAATGCATCATCCTTACCCACGAGGGATTTCCAGTGCCCCCCGGTCCTCTCCTGCCTCTTCCCTCTCGCCCTCTCTTCTCCAGTCCCACTGGCCTCCTCCACCCTTGTGGAGACAAGTTGAGGAGCTCCTGCTTTTATTTTTTATTTTTTTATTTTTTTGAGTTGGAGTCTCACTCTGTCGCCCAGACTGGAGTGCAATGGCCGCTCCCGGCCACCGCAGCCTCTACTTGCTGGGCTCCGGCGATCCTTCCGCCTCAGCCTTCCAAGTAACTGGAACTACAGGCGCGCGCTACCACGCCCGGCTAATTTTTGATTTATTGTAGAGATGAGGTCTCACCAAGTTGCCCAAGCAGGTCCTGAACCCTCAGGCTCAGGCAATCCAGAGCTCCCGCTTTTATACGTGCTGCTCCCTCTGCTGGGAATGTTCTCTATTCACTTAGCTTGCTTTATTTCTCCTCTTGTCACCACCCTGCGTATTGCCTGTCTGTCTCGCCTGCCCCCATCCCCATAGAGCTCCAGAAGAACAGGGATGTTCTCAGCTCCTGTTCATGGATGTGCTCAACAAGGTCCTACCCGTCACTCCAGTAAAGTCCTGGAGCCACAGCTGCCTCTCTGGCCTGGGAGTGCACTGTCTCCCCCTTCTTTTCGTTCCCCCACCTCCACCCATTTGGCTTTTTCCCCTGTTCTTCTGCCTGGTGAGACCAGACACTCTAGAGGGCAGAGATCGGGGAATGTGCGTTGCTGTGTCCCCATGAGGATCTCAGTAAATGTTGACTGTTTATAAAAAATTTCTGTGGACCGGGTATGGTGGCTCAAGCCTGTAATCCCAGCACTTTGGGAGGCCGAGGTAAGGGGATTGCCTGAGCCCGTGGGTTCGAGAACAGTTCGGGCAACTTGGCGAGACCTCATCTCTACAATAAATCAAAAAATTAGCCGGGCGTGGTAGGGCGCCCCTGTAGTTCCAGCTACTTGGAAGGCTGAGGCGGAAGGATCGCTTGAGCTCAGCAGGTTGACACTGGGGTGGCCGTGAGCGTGCCACTGTACTTCAGCCTGGGTGACAAAGTGAGACTTCAACTCAAAAAAACAAAAAAGTCTCTTTGGTGCCGATTGTGTGGCACATAAGGAGCTGTGTATTCCTCCACAAATGCACCCACTCCCACGTCGGGGCACCTACTCACCCCAGAACCTACCTACCAAAGGCTCACTTAGCCATCAACAATACCACCTGCCTCTGAGAGGTAAGGAGAGCCAGGCGCAGTAGCCCATGCCTATAATCCCAACACTTTGAGAGGCCAAGACAGGATGATAGCTCGAGGAAGGGAATTGGAGACCAGTCTGGACAACACAGCAAGACTCCACTTCTACAAAAAAAAAATTTTTAATGAGCTGGGTGTGGCTGCTGCAGTTATCATATGTTCACCACCACTGCTCTCCAGCCTGGGCAGCAGAACAAGACCCTGTCTCAAAAGAAAAAAAAAAGGTAGAAGCATCTCAGGAGGGAACACACAGCCTTCCCATGCCCCCTTAATGCAGTATTGCTCTCAAAGGGTCAGGTCTTATTTTAATTCAATAGCCTTGTCCACACCATGAAAAATTCTCCCTTTTTAATTCTTTTTCAAAGACCACGTTATGGGTTGACTTGTGTTCCCGAAAAAAATAAATTGAAATCCTAATCCCCAGTACCTCAGAATGTGACCTTATTTGGGGATACAATTGTTGCAGATGTGCAATGAGTTATTGTAGCAAAAGGATTGTTAAACCGGAAGTCCTACTGGAGCAGGTGGGTCCCTAAACCAATATGACCGTTGTCCTTACAAGGTGACAGGAGACCACAGGGAGCTGCATGCCATGTGTGAGTCATGTGTGAGATGGCTCGCCATGTGACAAGAAAGACAGATTCAAGCTCTGTTTCAGCAAGCCAAGGGATACTCAGGATGGTCAACCAGCCACCAGAGGCTGTGAGAGGCAAGGAGGAATTCCCCCTGCAGTTTTCAGAAAGATGGCCCTGCTGTCACCTTGATTTTGGACTTCTAGTCTCCAGAATTATGAAACAACAAATTTATGTTGCTTTGAACCACCCAGCTGATGGCAGTCCCAGGAAACCAGTATGGACCCTGATGACCTCAAGGACAAAGCCTCATTTGGGGGCCAGCAGGTTTCTAATGCCTTTCCAGCATGCGCTGATTTTCCTTTCTACAAAGAGAAAAGAGTCCTCAGGCTAGGAGCTTTTAGCAAGAAAGGCATCAAACTACATTTTAATAACATTGTTTTGATTTCATTATATTTATTTTTATGATTACCATCTATTTCTGGCAAGTGATAACTGGTTTTCCTTGCACAACAGTAAAACAAAGTTTCCCTTTTGGATGAATAGATTAGGTTAAAAATGAGTTAACTTAAAGAAAAATATCATGTCACATTAATAGAAGCGGCATGAAAACACGGCAAAAAGAGTAAACGGAGATGGGAGCTGAAGTCTAGCATACACCATCTTTTAAAAAGCCAAGACCAAATAGCCACGATCTTCTTTCCTTTGACATCCCAAATCATAAATACAACATGAATAAAAATGGAAATGACAACACATACAACTACTAGGAAAAGCAGGACTTGGCAAAATTGCTTTCACATCAGTCTTGATTTTTCACACCTGCCCCGTCAGTTGCCTTCCCTCACCTGGGGGTTCAGGGTCCCCCTCTGGCCAGGCTCCTTCTCAACCAGAGGAACTCCATCTGATAAACCAGCTCCACTGAGTTTGGAGTTAGAGACTCCATCATTATCACTAACATGGTGAGTGACTTTGGGCAAATCCCTTGGTCTCCCCAGCCTTCAGTTTCCTCTCTACAAGAGAAGATAAGGAAATCTTCAGGGTCTCCCTCGGCTTCGACTTCTATGCTTCTGGGATGTTAACAATTTAATGTGTTCCCCTCTCAGGGACAGACTCACATTTCACTTCGAAAAAGACTTCAGGACAGGAATGAATAAATTCACTGAAAAGAGTCTCCAAGAGTGGATTCCAGACCCAGTGGCACACGAGAGAGAGAGCTGTTTTAGGAAGGATGGGTCACTTCTAAAAGCACACAGTCGGCAATAGCTGCCTCTACAGGAAGCTGGCTTCACCCCCAGATGATCAGCCTACCATCATCTCCAACCTCCCCACATCCTCAGCAGGGCCTGCCCTGGCTCCCTGGGTCATGGCCTTCCACGCCATCAAGAATCAGGAAATCAGATCTCTGACACAACTCAATACTGTATTTTTAATTTTTAAAAAGTAAAAAGAGTGGTATTTGTTTACATGCATGTCCATGTACACACAGAGAGAGAGAGAGAGAGAGAGAGAGAGAGAGAGAGAGAGAGGAGAGATGGGGACAGGAAAGGGCCGAGAAGAAAAATCAGCTTTGACAACCTAATAAATGTCAATTTCTGAGGGGGCTGAGCTCGAAGATGAATCCTCAGAACTTTAATTGGAGACATGATGCTTTCCCTGTGCCACAGCCCCGCCTCCCCACAGATCCCTCCACAGATAGCAAGGCCCTTGCTTTGCTCTAATTGACAGGAGGCCTCTGTCAGCTAGGATTTGTTTCCAGGACATCAAGAGGCGAGAGAGGGGGGTGGAGGTGCCCCTCAGAGAGAAGAGGAGAGGCCAGCAGGACCTGGGCCCCAAAGGCAGCCGGCCCAAAGGGCTGAGCAACCCAACCGTTGGCCCCACACTGCGCCCGCCTCCACAAAGCCCACCAAAGTCAAAGGGTCCCTCCCGAGTAGGAACGTTTGCTTCACGTGCTCCGTGAAGTTAGGAGGCTCCTTCCTGATCTGCAAAGACTTTGACATATGCGCGTGGTGGTCAGGGGGTATCACTCCAGGGTCCAATCAAAGCCCACGCTGGGCCTTAGATCAAGTGCTTGACCTTTCTGTGCCTCAGTTTCATCTTCTGTGAAAGAGAGATAATCACCGTATGAACCTCAGTGCACTGTGAGAGGATCAGAGAGGCTGATCCCAGCGGAACACTCACTTACATGTGTGCCTAATATGTTAACACTTGATGAGGAGAGCCCTCCCTTCAGCCAGCATGCCAATCTCTGCCAGTGCTTTGGAGCCAGTGCTCCTGAGCAAGCTGTGGAGTCCTGGCACCATGGCCCAAATAAGCTGCATGTCATATGTAAGATAGCTCAGCTTCAGAGGGAGGGCCGCCTCTGTGATCTGCCAAGTGATCAAGCTTGGCAGGAAAAGCAGCTGTGGCCATTGACGCCTGCCCACCATGGCTCTGACCAACCACTTTCTAATAAAACCCTGAGGACAACTTATCCTACCCCTTCTGGAACCCCCAAGCATTCTTTTTGACCTGCAGCAAACCCAGTCCTAACCTTGCAATTTAGATCATTTTTATATTAGTAATAGTCCAAGTAACTATAACTAGCATCTGCACAGTGCTCTACAGTTTACAAAGCATCTGTTTATATCTATCTATATATAGATTTTTTTCTTTTTTTAAGAAACGGAGGTCTCACTATATTGCCCATTTTGGTCTCAAATCCCTGGTCTCAAGCAATTCTCCTGCTTGCTTTGGCCTCCCAAAGTTCTGGGATTACAGGCATGAGCCACCACACCCAGTCCACAATTTTTAATTTAGGTTTTTGAATTAATGCATTCACATGATTCAAAATTTTAAAAATCTGTATTAAGCAGCCATAAAAAAAGAATGAAATCATGTTTTTTGCAGAAACATGGATGGAACTAGAGAGCATCATACCAAACAGAAAACTAAACAGCACATGTTCTCACTCTAACAAGGGAGCCAAACGGTCACAAAGATGGAAATAATAGATACTGGGGACACCAATGAAGGGGAAGAAGGGATGGGAGTTAGAGTTCAGAAACTACCTATGGGGCACAATGTTCACTACCTGGGGAATGGGTCACCTGAGACCCAATCCCACCACTACACAGTGTGTCCATGTAACAAACACGTATGTATACACCCTGAATCTAAAATTTAAAAAATATAGCCGGGCTCGGTGGCTCAGCCTGTAATCCCGCGCCTTTGGGAGGCTGAGGTGAGTGGATTGCCTGAGTCTGTGGGTTCGAGACCCACCTGGGCAACTTGGCGAGACCTCATCTCTACAATAAATCAAAATGAGCCAGGTGTGGTAGCGCGCGCCTGTAGTTCCAGCTACTCGGAAGGCTGAGGCGGAAGGATTGCCGGAGCCCAGCAGGTCGAGGCTGCGGTGGCCGGGAGAGGCCACTGCACTCTAGTCGGGGTGACAGAGTGAGACTTCAACTCAAAAAAAAAAAAAAATATATATATATATAAGAAAATATAAAAAATAAAAGGCAAGAAGTGATGAATCTCCCTGTTACTCCCATCTCTTATCCTTCCAGACCCCACAGGTAACCACTGTTATTAGTTCCTTGGAGATCCTTCTAGAGTTCCATTCTGTAGGCATAGGTAAATATTCCTATTTCCCTTGTTTTTAAATGCAAAATGTAGCATGCTATACACATCGTTATTTATTTATTTTTATTTATTTATTTTTTTGAGTTGGAGTCTCACTCTATCACCCAGACTGGAGTGCAGTGGCCGCTCCCGGCCACCGCAGCCTCGACCTGCTGGCCTCCGGCGATCCTTCCGCCTCAGCCTTCCAAGTAGCCGGAATTACAGGCATGCGCTACCATGCCCAACTGATTTTTTGATTTATTGTAGAGACGAAGTCTCGCTTCCCAGGCGGGTCTCAAACCCACGGGCTCAGGCAATCCACTTACCTCAGCCTCCCAAAGGCGCGGGATTACAGGCTGAGCCACCGAGCCCAGCTGGATGATCGGTCTTATACATCAGTATAAAGCTTCCTTTCTCTTTCCTTTTTACAGCTGCATAATACTCCATTATGTGGGTGAAACAGTCTCTTCAAGAGACCCCTTTTGGTAAGCATTTACAGTGTTTCATATCTGTTCTTTTTTTTTGAGTTGGAGTCTCACTCTGTCACCCAGACTGGAGTGCCTCGACCTGCTGGGCTCCAGTGATCCTTCCGCCTCAGCCTTCCCAGTAGCCGGAATTACAGGTATGCGCTACCATGCCCGGCTAATTTTTTATTTATTGTAGATATGAGGTCTCGCCAAGTTGCCCATGTGGGTCTCGAACATATCTGTTCTTATAAAAATTATCACTGTAACAAACAGCCATAAACAGATCCGGGCCTTGGGAGGATGAGGTGAGTGGATTGCCTGAGCCCGTGGGTTCCAGATCCGCCTGGGCAACTTGGTGGGACCTCATCTCTACAATAAATCAAAAAATTAGCCGGGTGTGGTAGTGCGCACCTGTAGTTCCAGCTACTCGGAAGGTTCAGGCGGAAGGATCGCCGGAGCCCAGCAGGTCGAGGCTGCGGTGACCGGGAGCGGCCACTGCCCTCCAGTCGGCGACAGAGTGAGACTCCAACTCAAAAAAAAAAAGTGTTGCTCAATGTAATTTTGACTTACAACTCTCTCATATTTAATGAGGGTGAGCATCACTGTGTATATCTCAGAGCCATTTTGTATTTCCTTACCTTAGACTCACTTTCTTATCCATTTATCTCCTTTGTTTTCACAATACCCCTGTGAGACATGTGAAGCAAGTATTAATATCTGCATTTTACAATGATATAGCTAAGACTCAAAGCATTTAAAACACTGGCTCAAAGCCATAAGCTGGTGCAGCAGAGCCAAATACTGACTTGTGTGTTTTTTTTCTGATTGTATTCTGCTTGGATCTTCCCAGTTGAGTAGTACACTTCTTATATGCCTTCGAATCATCCCCATGACCCAAGAACGGTGCTGAGGTGTAACAGAGGAGCAAGTTAGGGACCCTGAGCCCTGGTTCTTGCTGTGGCTCAGAGAATTACTGGCTGTCTGCCTCTGGGCAAGTCCCTTGACTCTCAGGGTAGACTTTCCATAACAGCGAAGCCAAGATTTAAACTAAATTACCCAGGTCCCTTCCAGGAAATGATTATAATGGGAAGCACTCTGTGAATCTTTTATTATTATTTCTTTTTGAGCGGAGGAAGTAAAACAGCTTTAGACCTCCCAAGATGCAAACCCCTTTGTATAAACCTAGTCTAATCAGAGGCGGTGAGTGAAGAGGTAAGGCAAGGAATGGGGTGGAGGGGTCTTCAGGGAGTGTTGAGAGGGGGTTGGAAAACTGCCGATTGTGAGATCTTTTGGGCGTTTTGTTTGCTTGTTTTGAGTTGGGGTCCACTCTGTCACCCACGCAGGAGTGCAGTGACACGATCACGACTCAATGCAGCCTTGACCTCCTGGACTCAGTGATCCTTCCACCTCAGCCTCCCAAGTAGGCGGGACTACAGGCACCTGCCACTATGCCTGGCTAATTTTTTTCATTTTTTGTAGAGACAAGGTCTTGCTATGTTGCCCAGTCTTGTCTCAAACTCCTGAGCTCAAATAATTCTCCTGCCTTGGCCTCCCAAAGTGCTAGAATTACAGATGTGAGCCACCGCACCTGAACTTTCAGGAGTTTTGCAAGCCAGTGGACATCCAATTGACTACTTAAAATGGGCTATGGCGGAAATATATACACCGTGGAAATGAGCAGATACATATGGTAGCATCCCTGCCTCCCACGCCCAGAGCCAGTTGTTCACTCGTGTTCATCTGCCACCACATCTCTCCCAAAAAATCCATTAGCAACAGGGGACACTGGGGAATTGACAAGATTTTCAGAAAGTGTGGAGAGTTCTGGGATTGAGAAGAGCTCACCTGGGCCAGAACTATGTTCAGACAGGGGCCGCTAGGCCACACCCTCCCTTAGTCAGCCAGGAAATCAATTAATTCCACACCGACAAATGCTAGAGCAAACTGCAAGGTTCGATTCTCTGCTCCCCACATAAAAGCTGTGTGACTTTGAACAAGTAGCTTAACTGCTATGCCTCAGACTCCTCATCTAAATAATGGGGGCATAATAGCCATTGTTTCTACCTCAAGGGGGTTTTGTGAACATTAGTGAGTTAACACATGAAAGCATTGAGAACAGTGCCTGGCATGATTAAATGCTCAATAAGGTGGTGGGGGTGGCCCATGCCTATAATCCCTGCATTTTTGGTGGCTGAGGTGAGAGAATCACTTGAGTTCATGACTCGCCTAAGCAACACTTCATCTCTATAAAAAAATTTTTTAAAAATTAGCCGGGCATGATGGCACACGCCTGTGGTTCCAGCTACTCAGGAGGCTGAGATGGAAGGATCGCCTGAGTCCAGGAGGTTGAGGCTGCAATGAGCTGTAATTGTGACAGAGCACTGGGGTGACAGAGCGAGACCCAAACTCAAAAAAAAAAAAAAGCAGCCGGGCTCGGTCGCTCAGCCTGTAATCCCACGCCTTTGGAAGGCTGAGGTGAGTGGATTGCCTGAGCCCGCGGGTTCGAGACCCGCCTGGGCAGGCGAGACCTCATCTCTACAATAAATTTTTTAAAAATTAGCCAGGCATGGTAGCGCGCGCCTGTAATTCTGGCTACTCGGAAGGCTGAGGCGGAAGGATCACCAGAGCCCAGTAGGTCGAGGTTGCGGTGGCCGGGAGCAGCCACTGCACTCCAGTCTGGGCGACAGAGTGAGACTCCAACTCAAAAAAAAAGATAAAAAGCTTCAGTAAGTGATTTCTACAGTTATTCTTTTATTATTATTATTATTATTATTTTGAGTTGGAGTCTCACTCCATTGCCCAGGCTGGAGTGCAGGGGCACACTCTCGGCCATCCCAGGGTTGACCTGCTGGGCTCCAGCAATCCTTTCACCTCAGTCTTTCAAGTAGCTGGAAATACAGGCGCATGCTACCGCTCTCGGCTAATTTTTTATTTTATTGTAGAGATGAGGTCTTGCCAAGGTGCCCAGGCTGGTCTTGAACCCATGAGTTCAGGCGATCCACTCACCTCAGCCTCCCGAAGGGCCGGGATAACAGGTTGAGCCACCGAGCCCGGCCTGGATATTCTTTTACTAGAGCTACAGGCCAAGACACTGGTCCAAGAATCTTAGGGCGCCAGGTTTCGGGTCCCCACTCTGTCTGTAGCTGTGGCATCTTGGGACATTTTCCTCGCCCTTCTAGGCCTGTTTCCCTGTCTGTAAAGAAGGGGATTGGAGTGGATAATCAGAGCACATTTTTCAACCTTCCTCTTCCTTCTACAATACCTCACTCCCTTGATCCTATTGGCTTCTCTTCAGGGGTACTGCTGTGTCACCACCCCTGCGAAGCCCTCCTGGGTGCCCTGGTAGAGTTGGGCCTCCTTTCTCCAGGCTCCTGCACCCCAGTGCTGTGTCCATAGGCCCTCAGCACTTAACACCCACACCTTAAGTATCTGCCAATCTCCCCACTAGACTCCTTGAGGCTGGAAGATGCCTCTATTTTCTTCTCGATGCCCTTCCCTGGCCAGAGAAGACCTGCAATAGTGAAATTAGGGGGGGTAGGAGACCCTTGTTTTGAAACAAGCCCTCACCCACCTGGCCTCTGCTCTCCCCACTCTAAGTGCCCTTCCCAATGCCTGCAACACCATCCCAAGCCTTGACCTTCTGCTGCAGAGTGACCCCAGCCCCTCCACAAAGCTTTGCTGCTTCCCCCCACATCTTGGTGTGAAAAAGGAGAGCCTATATTAGGGCTGGGTAATGGGCCCTCTGTGGGGAGCCAGCACCACGTTCCCTGCTAATCCGGGCTGACCCGGAGCTTGTCAGCTCCACAGGCTCCCCCTTCTGTCAGCCCAGGGCGCACTTCCAGCTGGTGGTCTGCCAGGGCACTGGCTCCCCACAGCCCCCTCCCTGAAATCCAAGAGCTCTCTGGATCTTGAGGCATCGGGTGGAGGAAGAGGACTGGAATGTGCAGAGGGCAGGTCCCAGGATGCTCGCAGCCCCCGGGAGTGAGCAAGGACCCCCTTCCGCTCTGTGTCCTGGGCACCTTGACTGCCGCACCCTAGCTCTGGTGTTTCCTTCCCTCCCAGCCAGGCCCCAGCCAGGAGGTTGGTGCCCGCCTCTGCAGCCTTAATCCTCTCCCTCTCTCTCTCCCCTGCTGATTTTTCTCCATAGCCCTCGCTGCCATCTGACATACCATAAATTTTATTTGTTTTTTGTTTATCGTTCTCCGCCCTCAAAAGAAGGTAAATTACACAAGGGCAAAGGTATTTGTTCTTTTTTTCCACTCTCTATACCCAGGACCAAGAACACTGTTTGGCATTTCATTAGCGTTTGATCAATATCTGTTGAATGAATGAAAAACTACATGCACCACCCTCCACCCAAACACACACACACACACACACACACACACACACACACACACACACACACACTGATACTTCTATCCAGATCAAATTTCAAGCTGTCACGTATTTCCTGCTAAAATGATAATAATGGAGGTGTTGGCCGATAATTAAGGCATGATCTCTTTATAAAGACATTTGCATTTTATAAGGAAAGCTTTAAGAAATGCTAAGAATCTTTCACGAGCCAACGGAGTGAAGCTATAACAGGTGAATTCTATGGGGAAGGTGTTTCGGGGCCTCTCCTCCCACTCTGCTCAGATTAGCACAGGAGTCAGGCCATCAAATCACACAGCCATCCCCTCAGAAACCCAGTTCCCTTCTTCCTGTTTTCTGGGGAAGATGTATAAGCTGTCCTGACTGGCTGAAATCCCCTGCACACCCCCTGCCCAGCTTAACCTTCCATATAAGGACTATTTATTTATCTGTTTAGAGTTGAGGACTCACTCTGTCGCATAGGCTAGAGTGCAGTGGCATATCACGGCTCAGCCTCAAATTCCAGGGCTCAAGTGATCTTCAGCCTTCTGAGTAGCTAGGACTGTAGGCACATACCATCATGCCCAGCTATTTTTCTTTCATTGTTTGTAAAGATGAGGTCTTACTATGTTGCCCAGGCTGGTTTCAAACTCCGGGGCTCAAGCAATTCACCAGCCTCGACGTCCCAAAGTGCTAGGATTACAGATGTGAGCCACTGCTCCTGGCCTTATTTTGTTTTTATCTAAATAGCCAAACGGAGTTGCTGGGCCTGGAGCTGGAAGCAGTGCTTTCTAGAAAAGGGGGTCCCAAACGAAGGCCAGGGGTGACCCAGTCATCAGCTCCCAGAGGCCCTCGGTATTTCACTGAGGTGTTACTAGGCCAGAAGCCTCACTGGCATGCCAGGCACCAGACCCCACAGCAAAGGCCAAAATGGTTGTGGATGAAGCCAGAGACCCTACAGACTGAAGGTGGCCAGCGAGTCCATTGATGAAGCCATTCTTACAGAGCATCTCATACATGCAAAGCATGCGATTAGGATCCAGGTGGAGGAATGTTCCGTGGCCCTGGTCACTGTCTCCTGCCCCCATAACCCTTATCAGTCTGATCTGGCCAGGACTCAAGCTACTTCCAGAGAGCCAATCAAGAGGCTAGCCTTAGAAGATTCCTGAAAACAGGAAATCCTTCAGATTGTCCCGCCACTTAGGAAGATCTCCTGGGTGGCGGTGTCTGGGCTTTCCCACGGGGGACCCCAGCCTGCTGAGCCCAACTTGGGGGTGCTCTGAATGGGAAAGAAGGAGAAGGCATTCTGAACAGGGGCTGGCTCCAGGTCCAGGCCCCTCCGCAGTCTCACCTTCTGGGGACAGGAGGAATCCCTGAAGGCCCAAGCCAGCAGAGACCTGAGGGTACACACAGACCCCAGCCCTGACAAGCCCAGACACATTCAGGATGTGACTGCATTCAGTACACTGCAATAGTACACCTCTCCATCCCACTTGCTTGGGATCACCAGGGTCACCTTGAACCTGACACATTGACTCAGATCACCACCCCCCCTCCAATGTCTTGGGCAGAGCCTAGCTGAGGTAGGATCAACATGGAGGGTGCTAGGCTGTCCTAGAGTCAGGGTAAGACCTCCAGCCAGGATTGCTCTCTTCTTTGGGGACAGGGCAGTGTACAACAGGCTCCAGGGAGTCCGTGCACCCGCTGCTGGCTCCTAAGTGCCGCCCCTCCATCCAGATGGTCTCCATTGATCTGCAGGAGATTTTGCCAACTGGTCAGATCCCCATCCCATTCTTCTTCCGACTCCCATCCCCTTCTCCTCAGGCCATCCATCATCTGTTCACCTGCCTGGATCAGCAGGAAGGGTAGCCTCTTAAAAGAACTGAGCCCTGGCCGGGCGTGGTGGCTTAACCTGTAATTCCAGCACTTTGGGAGGCCGAGGTAAGAGGATTGCCTGAGCCCGGGGGTTTGAGACCAGCCTGGGCAACTTGGTGAGACCTGATCTCTACAATAAATCACCAAAACTAGCTGGGCATGGTGGTGTACGTCTGTAGTTCCAGCTACTTGGAAGACTGAGGCAGAAGGAGCACCGGAGACCAGCAGGCTGAGGCTGACATGGCTGTGAGCGTGCCACTGCACTCCAGGTGGTCAAGAGTGAGATTCCAACTCAAAAAAAAAAAAAAAAAAGCACTGGGCCCTACCCTTGGGTGTCTTGTCAGCTGCCCTCAGGTAGCTTTACTCTGGGTATGGTTGTTGGGGCGGCCACTGGTAAGCCCCACGGGGAGCTGGCCAAGTTAACAGCAGGTGAATCTAAGGGTTTCTATGCCCTGTCCCCTCAAGGAGTCATGGGGCCAACCCTCCTTCCTGTCAGCCTGATGCTTCCTGGAAGCTCCGATGACCCCTGAGATAGGAGCTGAGGAAAATATAGGCATTTGTGACCAGGTTCAGTAGTTCATGCCTGTAATCCCAGCACTGAGGCTGGAGGATCACTTAAGGCCATGAATTTGGGTAACATAGCAAAAAAAAAAGGAATGTGTTTTTAATTAGTCAGCTGTAGTCTCAGCTACTTGTGAGGCTGAGACAGGAAGATCACTTGAGTCCAAAAAGTCGAGGGTATAGAAAGCTATGATCTCACCCTTGCACTTCAGCCTGGGGCAACAGAGTGAGACCCTTCATGAAGTCAATGGGTACTACTAGCCCTCTCCTACAGATGAGAAAACTAAGGTTCAGAGCAGGAAGGTAACTTGCCTAACTTAACACAGTTGTCAGGGCAGAGTCCCTGGTTAGTTCTTTTGCCCCTGTGCTGCCCTGCGTCTTGAAAGTCCTCAAGTTGCAAATGAATGAGTCTATTTTGGGGACTATAGCAAGCAGCATGGCAGGCAGCTTCCTGATGTGCTGAGGGGAACTTGGCTGAGTCTCAGTATGGCCGCTTACGAACCTGGGCAGCCCAGCTCGTAAGCTTCATCTGTTGAATACAAATACACCCACATCTTGAAAGAAACAAAGGAGAACATGGGATGCTCTTGACCCTAAAAAGCCCTGTGCCCTGGGAGGGGTCATGGTCACTGCGCCTCCAGGTGGCCCCATGCCCCAGTGTTTGGGACGTTGCAACATACTGTGACAAAGCAACCTGCACAGCTCCTGGTGACTTCCTTCAGCAAAAGCTGCTGTCTCCCTCTCTCCTGGAAGAGAGACCTCTGTGTCCTTGAGTCCCTTTGTAAATGGGACGGAGAGGACCCAGTGTGTCGCAGAGAGAAGAGATGAGGAAGAAAGTCACACGGTGCAGGATAAGGCTCAGGTGAGGGGTGATTTTCACCTGGAGACAGGCATCCCTGGCAGCCCAGCCAGCTGGGATAGGAGAGAGAGAAACAGTTAGACTGAGGGGCGGCTCTGAGATTGGCTTCTGAGGAAGGGCAAAGCTGGATTTTACAGCCACCTGCAGGCCCCTGAAGGACCCTCATTCATGAAAAGTGCCTCCCAGGTGTTTGTGGCTGTCCCCGGGGGACGACTCTCTGTTTTCTGGCACGGGTGCCACTTCTATCACGGGTACTACCTCTCTACACTTCTGAGTCCACTGGACACCACAAACTCCCAGACTCCAAATGCTGACGGTGTTTGGATCTGCTGACAGTGCTTGGCATCCTGTAGAAAAGTGAGGAAACTGTCCCATGTCAACCTCAGCTAGAGGGATGCCCACATGTGTGGTGAGTGTCCAAAGACCTTAAGACCTCTAATTGAAAGAGTGTTGTTGAGAGACAAGTACTAGAGATAGATATCCAGCCACAGCTCCACTGTGGTCTAGACTTGTGCACACCCCCCCCCAGATTTGTGCAATGCACAGCCCTGTGCAACTGTACCTGGTGGCCCTGTGAACACTATACTATCCCTAAAGCATCCCATCTCCCTGACAACTTACTGTTTATTCCTTGGTCAAGTTTTTCATGCTGGCCTGAACCCTCACTTCAAATGGTGTTTCCTCTGCACAACCATGCACAGAGAACCTGTCATACTGTCTCCTTCTTTTAGGACAAATTCTCAGGGAGCTCCTCTGTTCCTCTGGCAACTGGACTCACCCTACCATTTCTCTGGACATAGCTAAATCCCAGCAGTGGGCCCTACTTCATGTTTCTTCACATTTAAATTAAGACTTTGAACACAGCCGGATGTGGTGGCTCACTCCTGTAATCCCAGCACTTTGGGAGGCAGACATGAGGGGATTGCCTGAGCCCAGGGATTTGAGACCAGCCTGGGCAACTTGGCAAGACCTCATTTCTGCAATAAATCAAAAAATTAGTCAGGCGTGGTGGTGTGTACCTGTAGTCCCAGCTACTTGGAAGGCTGAGGTGGAAGGATCGCCTGAGTCCAGCGGGTCGAGACTGTGATGACCATGAGCATACCACCGCACTCCAGCATGGGCGACAGCGAGACTCCAACTTAAAAAAAAAAGACTTTGAACCCAAGGCTGGACATGGTAGCTCACGCCTGTAATCCCAGCTCTTTGGGAAGCCAAAGTGGGAGGATTGCTTGTGTCCAGGAGTTTGAAACCATCCTGGGCAACACAGCAAGGTTTCATCTCTACAAAAAAAAACAAAAACAAAACATTAGCAGAGCGTGGTGGCTCGTGCCCGTAGACCCAGCTACTCAGGAGGTTGAGATGGAAGGATTCACTGAGCCCATAAGGTTGAGGCTACAGTGAGCTATGATCATGCCACTGTACTCCAGCCTGGCGACAGAGCAAGACTTCGACTCAAAACAAAACAAAACAAAACTTTGAACCCATATTTTCCACAATCCCTTTTGGCAAGATTGTTTCTGCTGCCTTGCTGTCCTAGAGACTTCCACAAAGCAAAAGACTGCTCCAGGCCTGTCATTTTGCAGCGGGGAAAATAAGGCCCAGAGAGGGAAAGAGACTTGCCCAACTCCCTAAATTAGTGGCAAAACAGGGATTAGAGCTCTGAGCTTAGCCCCTATCTAGTATCCCGTGTTGTTCCCTCTCACATATACACAGAAGATACGGGCTGACGATCAAGCCACAAGCACAGTGCTATCTGTGCTGCTTGTCTCACCTACCTACCTTTTTTTTTTTTTTTTTTTGAGTCAGGATCTCACTCTGTAGCCCAGGCTGGAGTGCAGTGGCATGATCGTGACTCACTACAGCCTCAGCCTCCTGGGCTCAGGCAATCCTTTGACCTCAGCCTCTCAAGTAGCTGGGACTACAGGCATGCACCACCATACCTTGCTATTTTTTTAATTTTTGCTGAGATGAGGTCTCACTACGTTGCCAAGACTGATCTTGAACTCCTAGGTTCAAGAGATTCTCCCACCTTGGTCTCCCCAAATCCTGGGCTTATAGGTGTAGGCCACAGCACTCAGCCATTTTTTTTTTCTTTCCCTTTTTTTTTTTAGGAGGCAGCTCTGTCTGTCAACTGTCAGGAGGGTCTGACAAAGGCTGAAGTTGCAAATACCCAGCAGGGAAGTGGCCCAGTCTCTGCTGGAGGTTCAGGCTGGCTTTGCTGGGTGTGGCTGGTTTGAGGACCCCAGAGCTGGGTGTTGGGCTCTGAGTGCCAGTCCTCACTCCCCATGGGGTTCTTCTGGTCCTTCCTTCATGTGTCCACAGCTTTCCCTTCAACCAGACCCATTCCACCTCACCCCTGCTCCGTCCCATCAGCCTCAAGCCCCATTGCCTGCTACCTACTCATGGACCAGGTTGTTCTTGCCTATAGATGAAAGCCAGAATGGGAGCCAGGAGCTGCACCCTGCTTTGGAGTTGCCTGCTGAGGAAAGCTGCCCCTCGGGGGATTAGGCTCAAGGGTCACATGAGGAGGGGGACCAGGAGGGGAATAGTTATCAGAGGAAAATGAAAAAGGAATAAGTCCATATATGTTTCCGCCCAGTGGAAATGAGCAGCTACCCTTAATTAACCGGGCCCCTTGCTCACTCCCCTGGGCATTTGCTCAGGGACTTGTGGTAGTGGCACTGGGGAAGGAAAGATATCCTTGCTCAGAAATGGTGACCGGCCCAGTGTGGTGGCTCACACCCATAATGCAAGCACTTTGGGAGGTCAAGGCAGGAGGATCACTAGAGGCCAGGAATTTGAGACCAGCCTGGGCAACATAGTAAGACCGAGTCTCTACAAAAAATTTTACAAGTAGCTGGGCGTGGTGGCTGAGGTGGGAGGATTGCTTGAGCCCAGGAGTTTGAGGCTGCAGTGAGCTATGATAGTATCACTGCACTCCAGTCTGGTTGACAAGACAAGATCTGTGTCTAAAAAATGAAGAAGAAAAAAAAAAAGAAACAGTGACCCTTGCAGGAAGGCAGAGTAGGGAGTCAGGAATCTCCTTTCTTTGTGCCCCTTTCCATCCTCATAAAAGGTCAGAAACAATCTCCCTGTGGATGTAAGAAGCCTCAACATGGGTGATTCAGTCCTCCGCATTAAACACAACCATAAACAAATTCTCATAAAATGTAAATACATCTGAGAGGGATTAAAAATTAACTTGGAGCCAGGCTCGGTGGCTCAGCCTGTAATCCCAGCACTTTGGGAGACTGAGGTAAGTGGATTGCCTGAGCCCGCGGGTTCGAGACCCGTCTGGGCAACTTGGCAAGACCTCATCTCTACAATAAATCAAAAAAATCAGCCGGACGTGGTAGCGCATGCCTGTAATTCCAGCTACTCGGAAGGCTGAGGCGGAAGGATCGCCAGAGCCCAGCAGGTCGAGGCTGCGGTGGCCGGGAGCGGCCACTGCACTCCAGTCTGGGCAACAGAGTGAGACTGTGATTCAAAAAAAAAAAAAAAATTAACTTGGCCTCAGTTTCCTTAAGTGAAAAATATAGAGTAAGGCTGGAGCGTTGCTAAGGCCCCTTCTGGCTCAGACATCTTGCTCCTTGAAATCCCAGTAGTGAAGAGTTTCTCAGTCCCTGGGTCCCCAGAGGGCCCTAGTCTGTGCTGGAGGAGGGAATGAGGTGAGGAGATGGGACAGGGAAAGAGGTGAGCATCGACAGGGGGAAATGTGCCCATGCCAGGACCCATTCTGTGCCTCCTGCCAGGATTTTCGTGTGCAACAGAGGCACAGCACCCTGACTCCAGGCCCAGCTCAGGGCCATTCTTTTCCTTCTCCTGGGGACCCTGGGGACCTCATCCACTTCCAGCCAAGTCACAACTCAGGGTATTTGCATTTTAAAAGAGGCCTGCTAGGAGATGGAAACCCCCCCTCCCCCAAATGAAAATGGTGGCATTCTTGGCATCCGTGGGAGAGATGTTTCTGGATGGGGAGTCCTCCAGACCACCACAAATCGTTGTACATTGGAGAGTGCCTGCGTCTTCCACCCCCACCCCTCACAAGCAAAATGGGCTTCATTTATCCTTCTGATCAAGAAATACTTGCATTGACCAGGCATGGTGGCTTACGCTTATAATCCTAGCATTTTAGGAGGCTGAGGAGGGAGGATTACTTGAGCCCAGGAGTTCGAGACCAGTCTAGGCAACATAGGGAGACCTCATCTCTACAAAAAAAATTTTTAAATACAAATTATGTCAGGCATAATGCATCTGTATGGTATGGATCTGTAGTCCTAGCTATCCCGGAGGCTGAGGCAAAGGGATTGCCTGAGCCCAGGAAGTTGAGATTGCAGTGAGCTGTGATCGCGCCATGCACTCCAGCCTGAGCAACACAGTGCGATCCTAAATCCAAAAAAAAAAAATTATCTGTGCCTATCTCGGGCAAGCAGTGTATTAAGCGCTGGGGATAGAACAATAGATCAGGTAAAGAATGAGTCCCAGCCGGGCTCGGCGGCTCAGCCTGCCATCCCGCGCCTTTGGGAGGCTGAGGTGAGTGGATTGCCTGAGCCCGCGGGTTCAAGACCCGCCTGGGCAGCGAGACCTCATCTCTACAGTAAATAAAAAAAAAAAAAAAAAATCAGCCGGGCGTGGTAGCGCATGCCTGTAATTCCGGCTACTCGGAAGGCTGAGGCGGAAGGATCGCCAGAGCCCAGCAGGTCGAGGCTGCGGTGGCCGGGAGCGGCCACTGCACTCCAGTCTGGGCGACAGAGTGAGACTCCAACTCAAAAAATAAAAAATAAAAAAAAAATAAAAAAAAAAAAAGAATGAGTCCTGTCCTCTGGACCTTTGCAGTCCCGTGGAAGAGATGGCAAACCTCCTTCAGAATGTTCTCTCAGCCCCTTTCTGCCCACTTCCGCCCCAGCTCCCTCCTCTCAGAATGGTTACAATTCCCAGAGCTCTTCTTGCTGGCTGCAGGGCAGCGACTCCAGGAGTCTGGGTTTTTTTGTTTGTTTGTTTGTTTGTTTGTTTGTTGTGGGTTTTTTTTTAGTCAGGGTCTCCCTCTGCCACCTAGGCTGAAGTGCAGTAGCACGATCACTGCTCACCGCAGCCTCAACCTCCTGGGCTCAGGCAATCTTTCTGCCTTGGCCTCGCAAGTAGCTAGGATTAGAGATGAGATCTGCACCATGTTGCCCAGGCTGACTGCAAACTCCTGGGCTCAAGCAATCATCTCGTCTCCGCCTCCCAACGTGTTGGAATTACAGGCATGAGCCAGCACGCCCAGCCATGGGTGGAGGGGTCTGTATTGATCACACCAGTTGGCAAGTTGTACCAACTGAACCAGGTACTCCCACCCAGCAAGAAGCCTGTTCCCACGTCCTATATGTCACCTGCCAGGCTGTGAGTGGATGAGGTCACTCAGGTGAAAGGAGGAAGTCTCCCATATGGCTGCCTGTTCTCCAGCCTGTCTCAAGCCATGAGTCTTCTAGTCCACGAAGTAGCTTCTTTTCCAAGCTGTCCCATTTCTGGACATAATAGGCCAGTGGGCTTTCTCTGCCCACGTGTGCAAACTCGCCCAAGCTATGGGTCCCCTCATGTAGTGGCTGAAAGGCCATTGATGTTGTTCTCTTCACCTCTCCTGGAATACTCTTCTGCTTTCCTGTCTTCCTACCAAAAGCCTAACTCTGCGCGGGGCACGGTGGCACACTCCTATAATCACAGCACTTTGGGAGACTGAGGTGGGAGGATCCCTTCAGGCTAGGTGTTCAAGACCAGCCTGAGCAACATAGTGAGACCCTGTCTCTACAAACAAATACGTTATTTATTTATTTATTTATTTATTTGCTGGGCATGGTAGCACATTCCTATAGTCCCAGCTACTCTGGAGGCAGGAAAATCTCTTGAGCCTAGGAGATCAAGATTGTAGTGAGCTATGATCGCACAAATGTGCCCCAGCCTGGAGAACAGAGAGACCCTATGCTAAAAAAAAAAAAAAAAATGCCTACTTCTCCTTCCCAGTCAAGGCCTTCCACCTCCACAAAGCCTAAGTTCACCCTCCCAAGACAAGGAGAGACCCTGCTTCTCTACCCTCCTTTGCCTGGTTGGCAAGATGGAGAGATCTGGCCCTGCCAGCCTGGCAGGACTGGTAGAGACAACAGTGAGATGGTGGATAACCCCGGAGCTCTGTGTGTATCAGGCACTGTCCTCGGAGCTGTATGTTTATTCACTCATTTCATCTTGACCACAAGCCCCTGAGACACGTGTTATCATCATCTTCATTTTACACACATAGAAATAGATACATGGCAGTAGCAGGATACTGCCAGAGTGGGTAGTGGGGGAACACAACATCTATGAGGGTATCTGATCTCAAACCAGGCAAAGTGGGGACCAAAGGGAGGCCCAAACTTTACCTGTATACCTAATCCTGAATTGTACCCCACATCTTTAAAATAAAATATATTGGCTCAGCCGGGCTCAGTGGCTCAGCCTGTAATCCCGCGCCTTGGGAGGCTGAGGTGAGTGGACTGCCTAAGCCCGTGGGTTCGAGACCCGCCTGGGCAACTTGGTGAGACCTCATCTCTACAATAAATTAAAAATTAGCCGGGCCTGGTAGCGCGTACCTGTAGTTCCAGCTACTTGGAAGGCTGAGGCGGAAGGATCGCCGGCACCCAGCAGGTCGAGGCTGCGGTGGCCGGGAGCAGCCACTGCACTCCAGTCTGGGCGACAGAGTGAGACTCCAACTCAAAAAAATATATATATATATTGGCTCAAGCCTGTAATCCTAGCACTTTGGGTGGCCGAGGCAAGAGAATTGCCTGAGTCCAGGGGTTCAAAACCAGCCTGGGCAACTTGGTGAGACCTCATCTCTATAATAAATCAAAAAAATTAGCCAGGTGTGGTGGCATGTGCCTATAGTTCCAGCTACTTGAAAGGCTGAGGCAGAAGGATTGCCTAAGCCCAGAAGGTCAAGGCTGCAGTGGCCATGAGTGTGCCATTGCATTGCACTCCAGCCTGAGCAACAGAGTGAGACTCCAACTTAAAAATACACACACACACACACACACACACACACACACACACACACACACACACATATAAAAGAAACATACACAGGCCCAGTGACATAGCCAGTCGGTCGTAGAACCAGGATCGCATAGCCAGTCAGTCGCAGAATCTACAGTCTGTGCCTAACTGTCCCCACTCAACTTCTCCCAAAACAGTTTGTAAACGGGAAATGCTGTCCACACTCAAGAACATTCTTATCATCCTAAACACCAGTGGCCCCTCGGACATACCTCTCACTGGACCCCCATCTATGCTTCTCCGATCAGACACCTGGATGCACAAGGCTGGCCCTGCCCAGGGTGCAGGTCTCAGAATTACTTAGCCCAGCACTGGGACCCCAACTCCCCCACAAGTTCATCATAATCCAGTGCTCTCCCCTCCACTCCTCCTCCGGCTTCCTCTAGCCACCTTTGGCCCAGGAATCCAGGAGCTAGAATCAAGAAGAGGGCTCCAGAGGTTGAGGATGAGGAGACAAGGAGGAGAGCGGCAGGCATGGCTGAAGTGGAATATGGATGGCTCTGCTCCATGCTGGCCAGCATCGGTGTTGAGGATCAGACCTGGAGGGTGATATCCAGCTCCTGGCCATGGGGAAGGCAGCCTGATGCCTAATCATATTAGATCCCTCCTCCCAGCTCACTGATCACCCCCAGCCCCCGCAGCCCTGCCCTGCCTGAGGTCTCCAGCCGCCCCGTTGGTTTTATAAATGGTCCTTGCAGGAGGTGGGTACCTTGGCTAATTGAATCAGCACCCATGAGGCAGGAGGCAGGAGGCTGGTTAGCATCAAGACTGAAAGCTGGTAGCAGCAACAGCCTGAGTAAAGGTATCAGGGAGGCGCCTGAAGGAGTAGGGAGGCCCCAGCAAGCAGGGCCTTGATGAATTCTGAAGCTTCAAGGTGGAAGCTCACTGGAGGCCTGGTCCCCACTGTCACAGGCTCACACAGTGAACCACAGACCAACACAAACACACACACACACACACACACACACACACACACACACACACACACACCATTCATACACTCTGGAAAAAAGAAAATCCAAGGGGAAACAGGGAAGAAAAGAAGCAGGAAGAATGATGTGTGCCTGTGTGTGCGCGCCTGCAGTCTATGAATCTGCGCATACGTCTCTAGACTGAGCGCCAGTCACGATGCCATTCTACCTGCCCTGATGCCATCTCTGCATAATAATTAGCAAATGAGACCAGTTTATAAGTGTTCTGGTCCCAGCAAAGCTTCTCATGGTGTCAACAGCTGCATGGCTGCACATCCTAGAGCCTTCAAGAGGCCCTTTCTGGGTGCATGTGTCACTTGATCTTAATTGCCCGGTCTCCTTCAAGGGCGGTCTGTTTCCTTACCTATGAATTTGCCCCCGGACAGCCTGAGTGGCACAGAAACACTTCAGGGAGGGCGTCACCTCTGTATGTCTGAGGGAGTTGATTCCCCCAAGCGAACCCCTTCATTAACACTTTCAGAAACATCTGCGCCCACTCTGCACTGTGGGGACCACGAGGGTGGACACGGGGCTGTGCCGCTCCCCTGCTACTGGGTGGTGCTGGCCCATGGAAGATGCTCTGTGGCATTTGTTGAATAAAGGCATGATGCCACAAGGGACAATGATGCAGCGGGGGCTGCTACAGTGGAGCCGACACCATTCTCTGCAGGATGGCCCAATGGTTGGGTCCCGTCTGCTGAGAGGGACCCTGATGGCATGGTCAGCGTTTCCTCAACAACTGTCTCAAGGACTTTCATTACCCCTCCCGACTTCCCCAAACGCTCTACTTCCCCTGTCCTGCCAACCCTTACCCCACCTTTCCCTGAAGGCCCCAGTCAACCACTTCCCCTTGCAAGGCAAAGCCAACATCAGAATGGAAGAACTCAAGTCCCTGGATCTGGAAGATGAGGAGAGAGAGTGAAAGGGGGCAGGGCCAACTTAGGACCCCACAGCTCTTGAAGGCAGGAATTCTGAGGGTCTGAAGGGACAAACTCTGACATGCAGATTCCTCAAATTATCCCCAAGCCCCTCGAGTAGTAAATTCCTTCCTTCAGAACCAAGACCTCAAGCCTGGCGGTGGCTAAGGCCCTGGTGGTCTTTTTCATGGGCTCACACTGCCCCCTACTGGGATGAGCCGGGATGGTCACCTGAAGCGTTGCCCAAGGAGATTAGAAATGTGGCTTTCTTGCAGAAGAGAACCACTAACTGCTATCCCTGGCTTGAAGGGGGGAAAGAACGAAATCCTTGGAGGCATAAGGCCTTCCTGCCTCCAGCAGATCCTGAGGCTGGGAGTAGGTGGCAAGAGGCAGGACAGGAAGGCCCCTCGCTCACTCTCTCCAGACTGCTCATCTACTGCTCAAATTCCTTCAATAAGGGGCCAAGTCACAGTGTGAGATAAAACTTAGGTTACAGCACACCTGAAATGCTGTCACCTATCCGTATGTCTATACCCTACTCCCTCCTACTCACTAGCTCCTCTGTCGAGTCTGAAGACACCTCTTGCCAGACAGAACCCAGCCATCTTAAAAAACTAAGTTCATCTTGTTCTCAAAACATGAGTCTCTCTAAAAACCCTCTGTCCAATATGACTCCAGGATAACATTGTTTGAATACAGTATTTTCTTCTTTTTTTTTTTTTGAGTTGGAGTCTCACTCTGTCACTCAGACTGGAGTGCAGTGGCTCCTCCTGGCCACTGCAGCCTCAACCTGCTGGGCTCCAGAGATCCTTCCACCTCAGCCTTCCGAGTAGCTGGAATTACAGGCACGCGCTACCACACCCGGCTCATTTTGATTTTTACTGTAGAGATGAGGTCTCGCCAAGTTGCCCAGGCGGGTCTCAAACCCGTAGGCTCAGGCAATCCACTCACCTCAGCCTCCCAAAGCGCGGGATTACAGGCTGAGCCACCAAGCCCGGCTTTACAGTATTTTCTAAATTTCTCCCTTTGTACGTGAGAGAGAGAGTCAGGGTCTCGCTCTGTTGCCCAGGCTAGAATAGAGTGGCACAACCATAGCTCACTGTAGCCTCGACTTCCTGGGCTCAATCAATCCTCCTGCCTAACCTCCTAAGTAGTTAGAACTATAGGCATGCACCACCATGCACCTGGACTTTTTTTGTTGTTTTTTTGTTTTTTTGATAATGAGAGGGTCTGACTAGTCTCAAACTCCTGGGCTCAAGTGATCCTCTTGCCTCAACCTCCCAAGGCACTTGGATTGCAGGTGCAAGCCACTACACCTGGCTGAATTTCCCCCTTTCAATTCAACCCAAACTACCCCATCCCACCCCAAGTCCATCTTCCACAAGGAGGGAAGCCATTGGGGCTATTGCCCTATACAGCCCAGCTCTTATGGAACTCCCTGTTCAAAAGCATCCTCCTTCCTTTCTAATCTGGTACAAATTCCTCCTTACATAGTTAGAATGTGCCTTCCCAACTAGGTTGCCTCATGTTCCCTCTGAGCGTAGAACTCCGTCAGACACATCTATGTTTCACACTTGCTTTTATCTCTAGCCGGGATGCTCTCTTCATAACCTCCCTCTTTTTAAATTTTTTTGAGGGTCTCACTCTGTTGCCCAGGCTGGAATACAGTGGCACAATCAAGGTTCACTGCAGCCTTGAACTCCTGGTCTCAAGAGATCCTCCTGCCTCAGCTTCCCAAAGTGCTGGGATTACAGCTGTGAGCCACCAGGTCCAGCCTATACCCCCTTAACCATCGTTGAATTCCCTCCCACCTTTAAAGGTCCACCTTACATTGCACCTTTGAAATGAAGCCTTCCCAGGTTTCCAATAAATAGTTCTCTCTCTCTCTGAGGTTTGCATCCCCCTCTGATGACAGATTTGTCTCATCCCTTCGGGCCTGTCTACCTCTTGAGGTCCAGGCAGTCTCATACAAACAATGCTCCATTACTGGCAAAGGGGCTAAAACCAGAAATGTAGGGACATGCCCTTCCAGGAAAGCAGGCTTTGATGAGAGGGGAGAGCACCAGGACACAGAGCCTGAGCTGTGGGAACATGGACCACATGGAGACCAGGGGCCCTCGGGGCCAATGGAGAAGTACAGAGTTGGAAGGGGTCCCCTGCACCCACATGGTGCAATGCCCTCACTTCACAGACAGAGAAAGCAAAACTCGGGGAAGGGAAGGGCCGGTCCAGGACCACAAGGCAGGCTAGACCTCTTCCAGAGGCTTCCAGAGGCTCCATCAATTCCAATTCTCTCCTTTGTTACAGTCGAGCTTTCCCACTCCCCCATGCCTCCCCTGCCATGTTTACGGCATTGACACGTATGACATCTTTCCCAGGCACAGGGAAGACTTTGCAGCTGAAAGAGGTGGTATTCGTTCAGAGTCTTCATTCTCAGCAGGGTGTGGCTGTCCCGTCCCCATCTCTACAGCACTCACACCACACAAAAATGTTTCCGAAACGTTTTAATGCCATGAAGAAATCCGTAACCTGCAGAAAGTTGCAGCCACCCCTCTGGGGGCCTAGAGCCAGGACTGTCCCCTGAAGTGGCCTCCAGCAAGCAGGAGGCCTGCACACGCCTAGCAATCCAGGCGATTTGCTTACGTCCTGTTGTCCTCTGCCCTAAATGCCCCAGGTTCCCTCTAGGCCAGGAAAGAAAGAGGAGGAAGTGGAAAAGGAGTAGGAGGAGGGCGGGTCTCCCCAGGGCACTCTTCCTGCTTGGGGATGGTGACTCACCCAGCAGGCCCCGGGAGGGACAGTGCACCAGACCAAACTAAGGCAGGCCAAGCCAGGGCTCTGGAGGCGGCAGAGGGAGGTTCTTCTGACACAGTGACTAAAAGGAGTCACCGGCAGAAGCCAGAAGGGGAGGTGGGCCTTCCCTCTGCTGCCTCCTGTCACTTTGGGCCCTTCCTAAGCACAACATTGTCATACTCGGTTCCCAGCTGCAAGCCAGAGGGAGGAAAATCCTGCCCGGCTGGGTGGACATGCTGGAGGCCGCTGGGGTCCCCGTCAGCAGTGGCCTGCCTCCTCCACGCCTCACCCCGGGGCTCCTGTGGGCTGTCATAAAGGGACAGGGCAGCCACTCCCTCAGGCTCGTCGTAGATGTGGTCAGATCGAGAGGGTCGGGGCTCCTCGATGCTGTCGTACAAAGGGTCAGCTGGGAGCTGGGGAGGGACTGCCAGGATGCCCCTGATGCTCTTCCCCAAGGAACGGGCCACTGCATCGAAGGGTACCGCGTACTCCCCCTCTGGGCCCCGTGGCCGTGGGGACACTGACGCTGTGGGTGAAGGTGGTGGCAGTGAGTCGTGGGGCCGAGAGTAGGGGCTCTCTGGCCGGGGCAATGTGGCAGGGATTATGGCTGGCTGGGATGGGGGCCCAGAAGGAATGGCATTCTTCTGAGCAGAGATGGCCTCTTCAAGGGCCAAGAAAATCTCGTTGCCTTGCCGGGTTTCAAACTCAAAGTTGCCCTCTCCAGAGACGCAGCGCCGGCCTGCCTCAAAGGAAAAAGTGACCTGGGCCGGGGGAAAGAAAGTTACTGGCTGGGCCACAGGGAGGGTGGCCTTCCTGGATCCAGCTGTGACCATAAGCCCTGGGACTGCCAGCTTCCCTCCACCAGGAATGGTCTGAGCCTTCTCCCCAAGCCCGCTGTGCTTCTTCCTTTTGAGCAAAGACTTTCCCCTCTCCTCTCCCTACTCCTTGCCCCTCCCGCTCCCTTCCACCCATGAAGTATGTGCTACTCACCCCCTAACTTCTGCTTCTTTTTTCCTTAAGGGACAGGGGTCTTTCTATGCGGTCCAGGCTGGTCTCAAGCTCCTGGGCTCAAGAGAGCCTCCCGCCTCAGCCTCCTGAGTAGCTGGGACCACTGGTACATGCCACCATGCCCCGGTAATTTTTTAATTTTAATTGTATTTTTGTAGAGATGGAGTCTCGCTATGTTGCCCAGGCTGACTTCAAACTCCTGGCCTCAAGGGATCCTCCCTCCTCAGTTTCCCAAAGTGCTGGGATTATAGGTGTGAGCCACCAATGCCCAACTCAACTTCTTTCTACCGGTTCTCAGCCTCCTGCCTCCTCTTCCACCTCCACCATCGTTTCATTCTCTCCTCTTCTTCTTTGCTTCACTCTGTCTCCCTGTCCTGGTTCCCTCTCCCATTCCATGTTTCTCTTCTCTTGGTCTTTTCTCCGCCTTTCTTACCTCCTCCTCCTCCTCCTCCCGTCCTCTCTTTCTTTCTGGCCTCTTCTGTCTCTCCCTGACCACCGCTCTTTGTTCAGAGCTCATCCTTTCTCCCAACCAGCCCCATGCAGACCCCTCTTACCTTGTCTCGCCCAAAGCGCCGCAAAAACCTGTAGGGCCAGTCGTAGAGCTGGGTACCTGGCTCGGGGCCACCCCACAGCTCCAGGGCTTTCTCCCCAGCCCGGAGGGTATAGGATCCCCAGAGGCGGCACCTTTCACTGGCTTCAGTAGGCCTCATGGTCACAGCAAATTCCTTGCAGGGGGCCACTGGGGAGGAGAGGAGGAAGAGGGAGAGGCAGTTAACGGGAAACAGTTGGTCTGCCTCACAGCTGCCCAGTTCTAAACAAGCGTGCCGGAAGGTTTCTAGAAAAGGTATTTTCCATGCTCCCGTGAACACCAACCTGGATCTTGAAGGCTAAGCTGCTCTGTGCCAGGTCATACTCTCCAAACACCAGGTACCTCCACCCCCTACCCAAGTAGGCATCATGCCCCTAGCCACATCCACCCGACCTCGTGCCCACATCCTTCCTGCTGCTGTCACCAGGGCCACAGTCTTGTCTTCCCCACCCCAAACCAGCCACCTCTCCAATCCCTACTGTCACAGCTGCAGGTAAAGCCTGACCCTGCCCTCCCACTGCCGGCATGTAGATGGAAGGCAGACGGCGGCTTCTCTTCTGTCCACCAGCTCCTCAGAAGCCGCACCCTCCCCTGGGTCTCTCATCCTTGCCCTCTCCCTCCAGCATGGCCTGGGCAAGAAGGAGTGAACTGAGGGTGACACCCAAGACAGGCCAGGCTCCCTCACCTTGGGCTGCACCCGGAAGCAAGGGGGTAGGCTGATAAGGGGGCCGGCTTAGGCTTAGGGCGACCACAAGGCAGGAAGACTCAAGGCTAGCAGCTGGCCGGCCCTCCCCTCCTCCCAACCTTGCCCTGGGGAGAGCACCCTGGGGGAGGAAGGGCCACCCTGCCCCTCACCTGTGGCCGTGCTGCCATACAACTCGTTCTCCTCCATGCAGGGCCGGCTGTTCTTCCCCTGTCCCAAAAGCTCCTTCCTCTGCCCCTGGGAAAGAGGCCCCAGGTCTCATCACCTTCCCCAATCTCATAGCCCACCTGCGGCTGGGTTTCCTTTTTCTCCTTTCTTTTTTTTTAGAGACAGGGTCTGGCTCTGTCACCCAGAGTGGAGTGCAATAGTTCAGTCACAGCTCACTGCAGTCTCAAACTCCTGAGCTCAAACAATCCTTCTGCCTGGACCTCCCGAGTAGCTGGGACCACAGGCACACACCACCGTGCCCGGCTAATTCTTTTTATTCTCTGTAGAGACGTGGTCTCACTACGTTGCTCAGGTTGGTCTTGAACTCCTGGCCTCAAGTGATCCTCCCACCTTGGCCTCCCAAAGAGCTGGGATTACAGGTGTGAGTCACCATACCCTTGGCCCAGGCTTTCTTTCAGGGCCTACCCAGCCTGCTGGCCCTGTCTGCACCCTGGACGGAGTAGGGTGCCCTCATCAAGAAAGCACCCCAGCATCCTGACCTTGACTCTTCTAACACCCGCCCACAGAAAGTATCTCATGCCCCACACATGCCCTTGCCCTTTCTGAACCCCTGGATGACTCACAGGGAAAGCCAGGAGGCAGATGGCCTGCATCCAGTCACCACGCTCTGCAGCCGGGGCTGCTAGCAGGTACAGGCGCTCCTTGGTCTCCAGGAAGAAGGCGCTGGTGTCCCGGGGACTGCTGGCCTCCCCGCTGGCCTCAGCCACCCGCAGGCAGTCACTGAGGCGGATAATCTTCCGGGCTGCCTCACCCCGACGTGGCTTCTCTGGGCCCTCCTGGAGCTCCAGCCGGGCCAAGGCGCAGCCCGATTCTCCATACAGCACAGCCCCGAACCGGCGCCATTTCTGAGCCCAGAAGTATGTAAGTTGGGGTGCCAAGAAGAGTCCCCCAGGGATGGAGAGATAGTGACCAAAGGGGAGAGAAGGAACCATGGGAGGGGGATGGGGCAGCCACTCCGAGATGGGGAGAGAGAGGTAAAGATCACAGGAAACCTAGTGGGGCAGAGAAGATGACAGGGATAGTGGGAGTCAGAAAACCAGAGATCAGCCGCAAGCCACCAAGAAAGAGGCCTGCTGGTAGGAGCACAGAGACTGAGGAGGGCAGAAAGAAGCCCAGCAATGAGCCCGCAGGTGCAGACAGCAAGAAGGCCAGACAGGCCCAACCCCACCACCCCGTCAGAACCAGTCTGCAGGAGAAAAGCCAGTGAGTCACCAAACCCAAGAGAGGAGTGAGGAGGGCGGCATGCGGCCTAGGCAGGAGGCCTCGTTCTCATTCTGTGTGAAGTCCTGAAGAAGGGCCAACTCCAGGAACTTCTCCCCACCCTCCCAAACCTCCCTACCTCCCCGCTTGACAGGTTGGGCCACGAGAGACAGACAGATGCCCCCCAGGGTGGATCAGCTGAGAGAAGACCAGGGAAGGAGGAGGAGGATGGACACACTGGCTCCCAGAGGCCCCAGCCCAAGTTCAATACCAGCCCCGTCTGCCTCACTGAGGTGGGGAAGGGAGAAGGAGCCTCCACTGCCATTCCACATCATCACCCCAGCTATTCCTTCGCTTTCCTTCCAAGTCGCTCCCCCATGAGAAGTCAACACAGCAAGAAATTAAGTCAGCACGCTTTCCATGCCAGGGCAAACAGCCTTCATTAAAAAAACACAAGCTGGAGCCTGGCTTGGGAAGCAAGTGTCTGGGAGAGAGAGAGCCCTTTCGAGGTCAAGATCCCGGTCTAACTTGGTGGACACATCGTTGGCCCTAGAAGAGTTCTGGAACATTAAACTCCCTCTCCACCCTAGGAATTTCTGGGCACCCCCCAGGTCCTCTGCCCAGCTCCAGCCCCAGCCCGGTCGTGCTCCTACCTTTCCAAAGGTCTGCTGCTGCTGCAAATATAGGAAGCCCTGCTTCACCGCCCCTTCGGCCATCCTCTGGGCATCGTAGGGCCCCTAGCTTTAGTTCTCTCCCTCCTGCCCGCCCTCTTTCTCTCCCCTCTCTTCGCAGCGGTGCCGTCCCCTTCTCTCAAGTTCATTTCCTCTCTGCCTAGAGTTTTCTGCACTATTCTAGTCTGCTTGATGACGACAGGCCCTGTGGTTTCTTGTGTGTTCTTTTTTTTTTTTTGCTGAGTGAGTTTCATACTCAAGCTTCCTGCATTTCTAGTGAGTTAGAGACAACTTCCAAAAAGCCAAATGCCAGCTCTTCAGTGACCTACAATTCAGGTACAGAAACTGGCACTGAAAGGTACCAGCAGACAGTGGCTGACCCACCAGAACAAGGAGACCCAGAAACCAAATTGGACAGTAAAACCAATAGCAGAAGACCCCCTCAATGTGGATGCTGACAGAAGGGACGACTTACTAAGCTAACAATGAGGAAACCAAGGAAAGGTTTGAGGGATTTATTCAAGACCACCAAGCCAGAAGCCAGGTCTCTCAACTCTAACAGGTGAACTACACACCCAGCACTGCATACAGAGAAACAGAGACTATGGGCACATGCCTGTAGTCCCAGCTATTCGGGAGGCTGAGGCAGGAAGAACACCTGAGCCCAGGAGTTCGAGGCTGCAGTGAGCCATAATTGTGCCATTACACTCCAGCCTGGGTGACACAGTAAAACCCCAACTCAAAAAAAAAAAAAAATCTAGATACCACCTTCTCACACACACTAAACACACACATGTATGTGCATGCCCACATACAGATACAACTGTTCCACTACATGGGAGCACTCCCTGTCTGCCAACAACACACACTTATACCATCCCAGTGTAGATTCTAGAAACATGAACATCCCCTCTGGGAAAGGGCCTTACTCTGCAAATATATCTCAGCTGTTGGATTTTGCCTTCTTTACAGCCTTCCTGAACATTAGAAAGATGTTAGGTGTTTTGGGTTTGTTTTTTTTTTTTCAATTTAGAGATGGAGTCTTGCTTTGTTGCCTAGACTGGTCTCAAACTCCTAGTCTCAAGTGATCTCACCTTGGTCCCAAAATTCTGGTATTAGCGTGAGGCACACCGTCTGGCCAGACACTTGGTTTTCATCTGCAGATTGCCTTAAATTACAATAGCAATTTAATATATTTTAAATGCTTCATAGTTACCAAAACAAAAGCGCTTCCTAGTGACCAAAGCTTCAGGCTCCAGGCTTTGGTCACTTTCACCAGCCACACTATCCCTTGACAAAGGCAGGGCAGATATGGACACACCTGTCTGCAACTTGCCTGAGGTCACAGAACTAGCGGGGGGCTGAGGAGATAGTGGAGCCCAGAGCTCCTGATCTGTAATTCAGTGTTTTGTGGGGCCCCTAGTGGAATCTAGACTCCATGCAAGAAGATACATTGTTTTGGGGAAATCCAAGCTCCTCCAAGAAATTTCACTTAAAGCCAGATGGTTTAGAGAAGCAATCTGCAGCAAGGCATGGTACAGAAATGTTGGGGAAATACCTGAATGAGTCCAACAAACACTCTTGGGACTAATCCTATAACAGGTGCTTATAGAAATGGGCCCGTTTCCGCTAGCATAGAGGTTCAGTTGCCCTGGTAAGGAAAGCAGAACCATGCACACAGCTCAGGTCTCCTGCTGAATGTGCTGTGTGCAGGACCAAAGCAGCTGAAAAGATGAATGTTAAAAGTTCTGGGAGGAGAGGGCTGCGTCACTTCAAGCTCACTGCCCTCAACCCTGCTGCCTGGGTTCAAACACGTTGATCCAGAGCCCAAGGGAGGACTGAGGATGTTGTTTTGAGAAAGCATACCTTGGGAAGTGGCTGGGGTATGGAAGTGGACGTGACCTATGCTGCCTCCCTGGTCTCCAAGGCGAGTCGACTCTTCTGGGGCTTTGGGGGCCATCCGGGGACTGCCACTCCAGTGCCTTTCCAACTGTCACACGTAGATCTTGTTAAAAGTGCAGATTTCGATAAAGTAGGTGTGGGGTGAGCCCTGAGCTGCAGCTGCTGCTGGTGGGTGGGCCAGACCACACTTAGAGTAGCAAAGCAATAGAGGATGTTCCTACCACTCCCAACCCCTCCCCTGAAGGTACACCAGACGCATTCCACTCAGGACCACAGGGGGGCACCCGAGTTTACCAGATTACTTGAAAACTGTTTACACCTGGAGGCCTGAACCCCAGGGAATCTGGGCATCCCCACCTCATCCCACGCCCATGGAAGCTGGAGACAGCTCTCCTGTAGCAGCTGTCCATGGAAGATAACGTAACAACACTATTACCATCCCTCAAGTGCCCTTCAACTTACCCTGGCAGAAACTGTAGGGACCCTGAAGTGGAAGCACTAACCCCAGTACCTTCAGTCTAGCCACAGGGGAATCCTGGGAGGGGCCCAGAGACATTGCTCCAAGACAAGCAGAGGGGCGGAGAATTAGAGGCCCTTAGGGTCTCCGGGTCCCACTGATGGGTAGAAAAAGCATCACAAAGGAGTTTAGGGTGTCTCTTGGCTCCTCTGTGCTTTTACTGGAAAGGAAGGGGCACCCTAAACCCCACCTGTGCCTCAATATAAGTTACTGAAGCCCTTTCCTTTTTTTGTTTTTGTTTTTAGTTGAAGTCTCACTCCATAACCCAGGCTGGAGTGCAGTGGTGCTCACTGCCACCCCAGTGTCAATCTGCCGGGCTTAGCCGATCCTTCCACCTCAGTCTTCCAAGTAGCCAGCACTACAGGCGCATGCTACTATGCCCGGCTAATTTTTTTTTTTTTTTCTTATTGTAGAGACGAGGTTTCACCAAGTCGCCCAGGCTGGTCTCAAACCCCTGGGTTCAGGCAATCCTCTCGCCTCAGCCTCCCAAAGTGCTGGGATTACAAACTTGAGACACTGCACTCGCTCATCCAAAACCCTTTCCTTTACAGTGGTTTCCCTCAGCAGGAGTTAGGAATCACAGATCAGAAACCACAACTCAGAGAACTTTGCAACTTGTTGTTACTATTCTCCTGCAGTGATGAGCAACCAAATCCTAATGCAAGAGAGATTGTGTCCTTGTCTTTGGGGCAACAAAAGTTGGGGAATTAGATTACCCAAATGATGTACCTGTGGGAGACACTACCCAAGAAGTATCTCTGGGCACACAACAGGAAATGGGTATAGGATAGGTACAGAGCTAACGTGGGCCTAGGAAGAATGAAGGACTGAGCAAAAAATAAGTGAGCAGAGATTCTGAAAGATCCCATCCTTGCCTCCCCCCTCCAGTGGTTTCTGACTGTGGGGGACGGAGGACAATACCAGTCCTTGAATTTTCCCCCACCCTTTCTCTGATAAGTCTATCACATTTCCCAATACTAAGAAGGTTATAGAAACCTTCTGAGAGGAAGGGCCTATAATCATGTTATGTAATATTAACATAACACTTTAAATGCGTTATGTTCTCTTATGAGTCCTTTATGTACCCTAAAACAAGACTGAGATAAAGTCAATTCATTTAACAATTATTTATTGTATGTTTACTGCAGCATTGCTCACAGTAGCAAGAACATGGAACCAACCATGCTGCCCATCAAAAGAGGGCTGGATAAAAAAATGTGGTATATATACATGAAGGAATATTATGCAGCCATAAAGAAAAACAAAATCATGAACTTCAAAGCAAACTGGATGGACTTAGAGTCTATAATACTGAGTGATCTTTCACAGAAACAAAGAACTGAGTATCACATGTTCTCACTCATAAGTGGACCTTGAACAGTTATTGTAATACTATAAGAAAAGGATTGGCAGTAGCAGGAAACTTCTGGGGGCGGGGGGAGAGGCGGGATTGGCAATTGTGGGAATCTGCCTGGGGAAGGGAGGGCACACCTCATCAACAAGGGTACCTGCATAATGAACATTTGTATACCTAACCCTGAATTGTACTTTACATCTTTAAAATTAAAAAAAATTAAAAGTTAAAAAAACAATTATTTATTAAGAATCTACTCTGCACTGAGGTACTAGGGATGCAACATTAAAACAGACAGAATTCCTATTTTCATTGTGTCTGCCTCAAGTTGAAGAGTCTGACAATGAAAAGAGTAAATATGTAAGACTGTGATTAATGCTCTGACAGCAATAGGGTGGTAAGAACAGCTTCTCTTAGTAGGTGACAACTGAGCTGAGAAGTCATTGACAGTAGGAAACCAGCCATTTAAAGATTTGAGGGGAAAAACAATATTCTAAACAGAAGTTCCTGCATGTGCGAAGGCCCTGAGGCAGGAACACCCTGGATATGAGGAATTGCAAGAAGGCCAGAATAAACAGAGCATTGTGAGCAAGAGAAGGCATGATAAAGATGAGGCCAGGTCATGTGACCTCTTGGGCCACAGCAAAGATTTGGATTCTAAATGCAATGAGAGACCACTTAAGGATTTTAAGTAGGAGTATAAATTACCTGAATTCTGATTTTAAAGAAATGTTTTGCAGCTGTATGGAATACAGGGGCAAGAGAGGAAGCATGGAAACTAGTTAGGAATCTATTACCAGAGCATAGGAGAAATGTAATGGTGACTCAGACCAGGTTGTCTAGCAGTGAAGATAAACAGAAGTGGCCAGATGTGGGTACATGGTAGGTTCAACAGGATTTGCAGGTGGATTGGGTGTGGGGACTGATAACACAATCAAGATAACGCTTGAGTGTTTAGTTTAGAGCAGTTGGATGAATGGTGTACCATTACTGAAAAAAGTAAGACAAAGGGAGTAACCAATAGGGGGACAGGGTAGGGAGATGTACAAAGGTTTGCGCCTAGCCCACCAGGAAGTTGTTACCTCTACTCAGTCGAGTAGGGAATCCAAAGACTGCCATTGTAACTGTGACTCCAGTAATATACTACTGCCCGGGGCAAGGTCAAGAAGCCCAACTGACCCCACCACCTTTCCCTTTTTACACTTTCAGACACTGGAAGGTTACTGAAAAAACAGCAACAACAACACCTCAAAGAGCTATACCTGCCAGAAGTAACGGTGAAAAGCTCTGCCACACTTCTGCCTCTTAAATCTTAGCTCTGGGTCAACCTAATTGGCAGAGCTTAACTTGCACACAGAAAGCTGCCTGCAAGGAAGTCTGGGTAATGTAGTTTACTGAGGTGTCCTACCTCTGCAAACCAGGAAGACACACTAGGAGGAGGAGGGAGGTCGAAATGAACGCTGAGCGCTGGTCTACCATGTCCACAACAGAAAGGTGTGTAACTCACTACCACCGTCATTTGCATCACGCGTGGCAGCCCCCAGTAAATACAAACTTCAAACGACCATCGCCCTCCGGATCTAGCTCTGATCGAATCTGGGGGCCTTGAAAAGAAGCCAGCGTGGAATCCAATGGAAAACAAGAACCGGCATTATCTAACACACATCATTCCTAGTGGGAAAGACTGGAATTGGCCGCAGCATGCAGGGACTGACCTCGTCTGACCCACAGGAATGGCATTCCCACTCACACTGAACCCAGAGGTCCTAACCACCAGCCCCACCACCTCTCCCAGCATCTGACCTCTCTCAGAAGGCAGCCTACAGAGCACGGGTTAAGATAACCATCCCTTTGGGAAGACAGAACTGTGCCTTCCATACGTTTTGCTCATCGCCACTATTTGGCGGCTACTTCTATGCACGTTTATCAAGGACGAAAGGACGGAAATGAAAACAAGGCGGTCACTTATTGGGGCTGCTGGTGAAACCCAGATCGCCCCTGGTCCGGAAAGCTAGAAAGACACAAGCACAGATTCGGCGCCCGTTGAGCACAGTGACGCTGGAAAGGGAAGAACACCGCCCGCACCCTGAGGTGGGGGGCGACCGGCGGCCGGCGCTTCGGAAGACCCTCGCGGGTGTGGTGTTGCCGAAGCAGCGCGGCGGGGTGGAGGCGGGACGGGTCCGGGGGCAAGTCAAGGGGAAGGCACTCGGGAAGAGAGGAGGCCACTGGGGGCAGAGGTTCGGGCGGGGACAGACCCGGACGCCTTCCAGGAGCCCTCACCGCTCAGACGAGCAAAAGGCAGCGCCGATTTCCGCTCCCGCCAGCCGGAGCGAGCGCGGCCCCTTTAAAAACCATGTAAACAAAGCTTTGTTCCCCCAGCCGCCCCTCCTCCGCGTTCCCCGGCCCGCTCCTTCCTCCCACCCGGCGTCTCCGGGCCGCTGACGTTGCCCGCGCCTTTACGCCGTCCCAGCGGCGCTGCGCATTCTCCAACCGCCGTCCGGGCCGCCGGGGCCTGCGCAGCCGAGCGGAGCTACGCCACGAGCGTAGCGCGACGAGCCCCCGGCGCGCATGCGCAGCGGCGACGGCGGCAGCGGCGGCAGCGGCCCCGGCCGAGGTGCGCGCTGGGGGGGAGGGGGGCCGGAGAGGAGCATGAATGGAGCAAAATGGCGGATCATGTGCAGGTGAGAGGATCCGCGGGGGGGAGGGGGCGGCCACGGAGAGTGGGGAGTAGAGTGGGGGACGCACGCGGCCCACGGGGCTCGAGCCGGTTCGGGGCCCGCGAGGCCCGCGCCGCCGCCGCTCGGGGCTCGGAGCCGCCGCCCGTCCCGGAGCTCTGGGCCCTTTCCCGCCTCCCGGGCCGGGGGCCTTCTCCGTTCCCTCCCACCGGTCCACGCCTCGCGCGCGGGGCTCCAGGGGCAGGAATGGGCGCCCTGGCGCGCACAGCCCGCAGCGCTCGCCCGTCACTGTCTTCGCGCCGGAGGGAGGCCTTCGCCAAGTCCTCGGGGCCCCCCCACGACGGGGAAGGGAGGGAGACCCCCACCTTGCGGACCTGTCCTGAGAGGGCCTCCCCCATTACACCAGCCATCCCTCGGCAAATAACAAAAAGAAACCTCAAGCGGATAAACCTCGCTCTCGGGAGTCTTTCCCGCCGCCTTCCTCTCACGCCCCCGAATACGAGAGACCCTCCCCCCGCCTCCTTCCCCCTCCCACGGATGCGCCCTTCGCTCCCACACTCCACATCGCACAGCCCGAACGGCCGAGCGCCCCGGTCCTCCAATATGGGTGCTCAGGCCTCAGCCGGCCTCTCCTCCCGGCCCCCTATCCACGGTGCAGGAGTTGAGCGCCCACACCTCTGGTGAGACACGGGGTGGAGGGGGGTGTGTCTGAAATGAGAGGTGCGGGGTTGGGTGCAGACGTTGCTCGGGAGGATCTTGATCCGGCTCCGGAGCGGCCCCCGGCGAGCTTCAGGACCAGGCCACTTTTCCTCAAAGACACAGCACAGGCCCCAGAAAGGGACAGCCCACACCAAACCCAGTAGCCGCTGGAGGGGTGCAGGGCTATTTCTTGCAAACAGGCTAAAGTTTTCCTCTCTCTGCCTTAGGTTTGATATTTTTATGACAGGTATTGATGCAAATCTGTTGTCAGGGACCATCGGATTTTCTAGGTAGCCAACAGCACAGGTTGTGTGTGGTGTGGAAAGTAAAGATTAGAGAGCACGGAATGTCGCCTTTATTTTGCATACGGTAGAGCATCATTCCTCAAGTAAAAAGAATGATCTCATTCTTAGTATGTCTACATGAAGTTGGAATGGTGTGACTTCTGCCCCTTTCTTTGATTGGGAGAGACGGGACTAAATAAAAGATTCAGTTTTCAGGCCAAGGATTAGTAGAGCAGATCTTTGGAGCATGCAGGACATGTTATCAGGACAGAGTTATAGCAAGAAAAGTTGCCACACATGGAAACCACAGGGTTTGTGTTTTAAAGCCATTGGCTTAATTCAGAAGCAGCAGTAAAGCTTGATACAAGGTATAATAATAATAATATTATTATTATTACAGCACCTTGAGTCTTATAGCAACCATTTCTAAGAAGCGTGAAAGATTTTATGTGATTTTTAGAAAAAAATTATTGCAACTTAAAAGAGTAGGCAGGAATTACTTGTGTCACTTAAAGTAACAGAACCAAAACGCAAGACTGGTGATGAGATTTTGCTTAAGGTAAGACTTAAGTGGACCGAAGTCTTTGGAGTTTGGGTGCAATGCTCTTATTTACTGGGAGGAAAAAATAGTGTCCATGAACATTCCAGAACACTCTGTGAATAGATACCCTTTCTGAATGTTGCTTTGGAATGCAGAGTAAGTCAGTACTTTCATGAATATATATCATTCTGTTTCCGGTAAAGAAGTATCTGTTAATGTGATCTGTTCCTCATTTTTGAAGCAAAAAGTTTGTCATTACTAACTGTTGGAAAGTCAAGATGCATCAAAGCAATCTTCATTACATTTTTTGCTCAAAGGAGGGTCTCTTATTTATAGTAAGGAGATATTTTCTCCCACTCATTCATATCTACCAAAGTAAGAATTTATTAGCTTTTTAAAACAAAGAAGAGCATGTTGATCATTGTTTTATTTTTATTCTTTATTTTCTTTTAAGAGTTGGTGATATTACTCTAAGTTAGTGCTTAGATGGTCTCTATATCAACAGGATAAGTCTGAGTGAATTTTTTCTCTTTAGAGAGAATAGGATTTACTGCCTTTATTTGTTAGACCACTAAGTTAGTTTTAGTAGTATTGGGTATGCTTATTTGAAGGTGGTACTTTATTGTGGCAGAAAACCTTCCTATGAAGGTATACTTCCCCCAGGTTAGTAAGTGAATGAAAGGATTCTTTAAAAGCTGGTCTGCAGTTCACTGAAGAGGGCGAATATTTTTCTCATAACACTGTTCAAACATGAAGTTTATAAAGGAGTTTAGTATGGATTCAAGACCGTGATTATTTGAAAGTTGCATATGTAGAACTAAATAGTTGAGTCATTATGTATGTGTCTAGTGCCATTGTGAACCACCAGGGTGAGCAGTATTTTCATAATTGAGGCTGAGTATCATGTGATTCTCAGGTTCTCAGGCTGAAGTCTTGGGCATCCCTTCTAGGGATGTTTGTGGAAGATTTTAAGTGCCATAAATCTTTAGCAATAGGAAAATTATATTTGGTTTGCCTTTTAGCTCTGCTGATGTTATAGTCAAGTATCTTTGGAAGAGTGGCCTTAAGTAAGCAACTCTGGATGTGATAGGCTTCTTATTCTTGGTCCTAGGTGTCCTTATCTAACTCCCACCCTGGAGACGGTGATTATAAAGCATTACCTGCGGGGCACAAATCATACTTACTTGTATTTAATGATCTTCAGTTACCCTTCCTTTCATGTTTTTTAAATATCTGGAGTTAAATGAAGATAATGAGGATCTAGTATCTTCCTTTACTGTCTAGTTATTGCAAAGCGATGGAAGACAACTCTTAGTGAACAGTGATAATGAAAAAAATTAAGAAGGATTAAATGTTAGCTTTAATAGTGCTGGTGTTCAGGAGCTTGAGAGGAAAAAAGAATATAATTAATTTATTGAATATGAAAAGATAGTAAATATAAATAATAGAAACGAAAGATCATTCTTGGGTTTTGTTGGATTTATTATGTTGTGTGCTGGGTTTTACTCCAAATTTTAAAGTATTATTTACTGGGCTCTGTATTATGACTATGTACTAGCAGAAAGTACTATTTCCAAAGTAGTCATAGTTTGTTTTCAATTCCAGGCGCAGTAATTAAATATTGACTGCCAGTGTAACTCTAGGGATTTGTGAAGAATCATTACAACTGGCAGGTTAAATTTTAGCAGGGTACAAAATTCAGCCTGATCATAGCAAAAGTGAGAGTTGTCTTTTCAGCTTTAAAAAACATATGCAAGAAGACAACAGGCACTGTGGGTAGTCCGTTTTGAGAAGGGAGTTCGAGCAACTTTTGAGAATTTTGACTGGAAAAAAAATAACTTTTGTAGCTTTTTCTCAGTTAAACTCATAGTGCTTAATGTGTGCAGGGCCCTTACTGTGCTAGGCACTGCAGAGCATTCAAAATGAGAAGGACACTGGAGCCAGACTGCTGAAGTGTCGGATTCTGATGCTGTCTTGGGCAGCACTTCAGAAGCACAAACACAGAGACAAAAATGAATACCTTGATTTCAAAACATGCTACATCTGTGTTGGGTGATACTGGAATAGCTGTATCCCCTCACCAACCTCTGCCCCGATATGCATCTTTTGTGGATTTATACAAATAGTATGTCTATTTTATTTATTTTTTACATTTTACTCTTATCCAACATCTTAGTGGAAGTGTCTGTGTTTTTTTAAAAATATATAGTTATGTTTACTTGATAATTTTGACTTCAGTATATTGTCTCTTGAGAGAGAAGCCTTGAAAAAATTTAAGGAAGATATATATGCATGTGGTATCCGACACTTAAACAGTAAAGCACAAAATATAGTAATGTGATGGAATAATCTCTAATTTAGATGGAGGTTATAGAAAGAAGCATCAAGAAGGTCCTTGTTCTATATCTGACAGAAAAATTACCTTCCATTTGACCCAGAAATTGAGGTTCATAACAACCAGCTGTATTTTCTTTTTTCTTGGTTGGGTTTTGAAAGCAATATTGTACCACAGCCTTTCGAGCAGGGAAAGTTGCCAGTTTAAACCAATAAGCTAATGTCTCTCCGTAGGTACAACTACAGAGGCTACTTTGCTCACTTCAATATGTGTAAGGAAGATAGTATTTCAAAATTGCATCTTTTTTTTTTTTTAAAGACATCAAACATTTGTTATCTCACAGATTATTCTCAGGATTATTAATCTGGGAGTGGCTTTAACTAGATGGTTCTGATTTAGGGTCTCATTTGGAGTCAGACTGTGAGCGGGGCTGTGGTCGGTCTCAAGGCTTGCCTGAGGGTGGAGGATCTTTCAAGTGCACTCCTGTGGTCATTGGCAGGCCTCAGCTACTCATAGGCTGTTGCCCAGAGACTTCAGTTATTTACCGCATGGGCCTCCCTAGTACATCATTTTTTTGTGTGTTAGAGTCTCACGTAGTCACCCAGACTGGAGTGCAGTGGCTGCTCCCGGCCACCGCAGCCTCCACCTTCTGGGCTCCGGCGATCCTTCCACCTCAGCCTTCTGAGTAGCTGGAACTACAGACGCGCGCTACCACGCCCGGCTGATTTTTTGATTTATTATAGAGATGAGGTCTCACCAAGTTGCCCAGGCAGGTCTCGAACCTAGTACGTCATTTTTAAGGACTTCTTTAAATTCTGCAGTAGTGTCTCCTGTGTATAAGGAGCTCATCTTTGTTAGCTTTTTCAAAAACTTCTTATTGCAATATTAGATACCTATAGACAGTTATAAAAATCATAAGTGTCCAGCTTAATGAATTTTCACAAAGTGAAGACTCCTTTGTAACCAGCACTCAAACAAATCAATATTTTCGTGCCCCAAAAGTCCTCCTGATGTCAACTACCATTACCTCCCCCACCCCTGGTTAATACTGTCCTGTCATTTGGTTTTTAAAAATGCTTTTAGAACTCAAGCTGAGTAACTTGAGAGTTTTAGCTTCAAAGTGGGAGGGAGAAGCAGTATAGAGCAGTGATTATACAGCTTTGAGGGGATTTATATGTATTAATTTATTTCAGAATGTGATAGAAGCTGTGTTACTGGTCTTCAGTGGGGGTAGAGTATAACCCACAAAATTTTGCCTATAATTTCAGGCCATTCATGAACCTTAAAACCAGAGTTTAAAGATATGTTACTTTTTAGATGACAATGCTAGCAATGTTTTATTTAGAGACTGGTGTGTAAGTGTTTCTCATTTGACCTCTTTGAAAGGCTAGTTCAGGGCCACAACATGTATTCCTGAAGAGTTAAATGCAAACTAAATTTTTAAATATTGAATTAAATTACTGAGGATGATTAATAACAACCAGTAGGCATCTAGGAATATTCTATTTTTGGTGCTGTGCAGGCACACGGAAGGAAGTACAAGATGTGATAGCCTACCTTCAGGGACCTTACATTGAATTGGAAAGAGCATAACAAGTGTGGTTATTGAGTTGTGAATTTGTAATGAGACTGGTCATGTCCCTCAATGAGGGACAATTACTACCCCATTACCTTTTATCTCCATTCTAACATATCTGAGGAATACATTCACTCTTCACAGTTGTAGTGACTCACTGGCAGGGAATTCTCAGTGGAATGAGGTTGGTACTTAGGGGGCATCAGTGTCTTGCAGGAGGGAAGATAATTTTTAAAAGGTGGGTCCTAAATATTTCTGATATTGCATCCATGGCTCTTCACCCCTTCACACATGTGTACACGCACACACAAATACTCCTGTTGCCATAAAATGAAAAGGGTGTGTTTAAGAGAAACAGAATTGGAAGCTTTATGTTAGCTTTAATTGGACTATTAGCTGCTTGCCACTTTACATGGTCTTATTTAATGCTCACAGCAACTCTGTTTAATAGGTATTATAGAGAATAGTATTGAAATTTACCTTGAAATAAACTGATTAAAAGACCTGGTATTCCTGAAAGACTGGAGGACTAACTATTGGAAAATTTAGATGATATTTGTGGTGGTGATTACTTTAAGACTTGCTGCAGTGGGACCTCGGTTGGGCATGGGGAAAAGGGATACCAACATTTATAGAGCATCTATTATGTGCCAGGCACCAGGCTGAGCCTTTTATGCCCTAGCCATTTAATTGGGAAACTCATTTGGTCTCTGAGTTTTACTTCCACCCTTCTGGATGGGATTTCCAGTTGTCATCCTTGCCATTCTCTCCCAAACATGCCACCATGTTCTGAATTTTCATATGTATATATTTAAAATTTCTAAAAATACTTATGCTCATACTAATATCTCCATTTTATGTATTTTTTTAAACTTATTTTAAAGATGTGGGGTATAATTCAGGATTAGGTAGATAAGTGGTCATCGTACAGGTAAAGTTTGGGCCTCCCTTTGGTCCCCACTTTGCCTGGTTTGAGATCAGGTACCCTTATTGATGTTATGTTCCTCCCTGCACCCCACCCCACCCCAGGCAGTGTCCTGCTACTGCCAACCCCTTTTTTATAGCATTATGATTAATAGTCAGGGTCCGCTTATGAGTGAGAACATGAGGTACTCAGTTTTTTGTTTGTACGATAGATCACTGAATATTATAAACTCTAAACCCATCAAAGTTGCTGCAAAGTCCATAATTATGTCCTTCTTTATGGCAGTGTAATGCTCCGTCGTGTATATATACCACATTTTTAAAAATCCATTCCACTTTCAATGGGCAGCACCATTGGTTCCATGTTTTTGCTATTGTGAATAATGCTGCAATAGACATGCATGTGCAAGTATCTGAGTTCCTCCGAGTGTATTCCCAGAAGAGGGGTTGCTGGGTTGTATGGAAGGTTAATTTTTAGATCTTTTAGGAATCACCACACTGTTTTCCACAGAGGTTGTACTAGTTTACACTCCTACCTACAGTGTAGAAGCATTCCCTTATGTATTGTAAATATATCTTCCTTTACCTCCCAATATCTTAAATTTCCAGTTTTTTCCTTTAGGATTTACTAACCTGTAGCACTTCTCAAATTGATCATCTCTGTTATGCTTAAACAATAAGAGTTATCATAGTTGGACAATAAGCAGTGAAAGACTTATCTTTTATAAAGACATTTCTTATGGGACAGGAGTTTGACATTATTAGTCGGATGTTGATGCTGGTAAGCTGAGAAATTATTCTCACTTAAAAACCCCTGGGTTTTTTAGAAAAACATTAGTTAGAAAACATTAGTTAGATGAGTAAAAATCAAAATGTTTTTCTATGAAAACAATTTTCCTCTGAAAACAAGCAGATTATTAAAATAATCTCATACTACTTCAAGAACTTGTAATCATAGCTGTGGTGGTCTTTTAACTGTTTAGTGTATGAACTTGTATTGGACACAAATGCCTATGTCATTTGTACTTTGTACAGTAAGAAGTTATATTTGAAGGGTGCAGTCCCAGAAAGAATTGAGGGTTATACTAGATTTTGGCCACAAAGGTTGAGTCAGTTGTATGGTTAAAAGGGGAGTATTTAAGGCTAGAAAAGAGAAAAGAAGGGTTTTCTTAGGGTTTTTTCCAATTCTATTTAGACTGTTTGAAAAATTCTAAAAACGTGTCATGAATTTGGCAAAAATAATTTCAAAACTTGGTTTTTTAACTTTATTTACCTCTCCTGACTCCTGAATTTTGATGCTTTATTTCTCTCTTCCAAAAAGATACTATCTAAGATCAGTCATTAAATTTAATTTGACTTTAAGAACCTGTAACATAATAGTTTGCTCTGAAAAGAATCTGGGAAGCCAGATGTGTTTTTCACATATCAATGCTGGGTTGAAAAAAAATTACCCAATTTTGCCCAATATATAGTCACAAATTATTTAGAATATAATTTCTTGTGTTAGTAGGTGATGTTTTTGTCTTCAGTTTACCATTGATCCATGTAAGGAATCCCTATAAGTTCTTGTCAAAAACTAGTCTGCGGCATACCCAAGAATTTTAATGATTAAATAAAACATACTGGAAAGTTAAACTTTGTTTTCCTTACTCTTAATATTTTGAACTGATAATGTTATTCCATAACTGAGCAATTTTCTTCGAGTTTTCATAAAACCAGTATTAAATTGTTTTTAGACAAATTGAGTCCAAATAATAGAGTATATTTAAAATAAGGACAAACTAGGCATGGTGGTACATGCTTATAGTCCCAGCTACTCAGGAGGCTGAGGCAGGAGAATCACTCAAGCCCAGGAGTTCAAGATCAGCCTAGGCAATATAGCAAGACCCTCTAGACCACTGTCTCTTAAAAAAATTAAAATAAAAGACATCATTCCAAAGGTGGTACAAGTGAAAATTTGTTGTAAAGGGTCATTTACTAATTCTTGGGAGTCTACGTTTTAGTTTAATTTAGCCATACAACAAACAGGGAGATCAGAATGTTGTGAACAGAAAAGTTTCCAGTTCACAGAATGCTTAAACATATCCATTCAAAGCTCTTTGATTTGTATTACTATTGATGTTCCCTAGCACTATTTCCCAACAGTGATTAAAAACTAACTTCTTATTTATCCCTCCCATACCCATTACCTTAAATGTAAACAGCACTCATAATAGTGGGTATTTTGATTCATAAATGTAAACAGCACTCATAATAGTGGGTATTTTGATTCATAAAAATGTATATTTGGGTAAATCTGCTACCAATGGAATCGAGTCTTTTTCAAAATCCATTTTATGTGTACAGTAAAGTGCATCCATTAAAGGGTACAAATTGACAAGCATGTACACCTATGACTCCTTCACCAGGACCAAAATATAGAACATTTCCTCTTTTTTTTTTTTTAAAGGTGAGAAAGTAGGATTTATTGAGAGGACAGAAAAGCTCCCAGAGTGGGAGGGGACCTGAGAGGGTTGCCCCACATTTCCTCTTAACTCTGCAGTCTGTCCTCTCACCCCCAGGCAATCCTGATCTACTTTCTGTCTCCACAAATTCGTTTGTATTTTCTGGAATTTTATATAATGGACTTACTGTATACTCTTGTTTTCTGACATCTTTGACTCAGCAGACTGATTTTGAGATTTGTTTCTGTTGCATATTATCAGTAGTTGGTTACTGTTTATTGCTGAGAAGTAATTTTACTGTATAATATTTGATGTTTCCATTTATCCCTTAGGAAGTATTTAAGTTGTTCCCAGTTTTTGTCATTGTAAATAAAGGTGCTATGAATATTCATATAAAAAGTCTTTGGAGAGGTGTGTATTTTAATTTCTCTTAAGTACCTAGGAGTAGAGGGACTGAGTCCTATAGTGTGTGTTTAACTTTTTTTTTTTAACTGACAGTTTTCCAAAGTGATTGTACCATTTTATTGTCTCACTAGCAGTGTGCCAATTGCTCCACATCTTCACCAACATGGAGTATTGCCATTCTTTTACCATTCTGGTGGGATCTTATTGCGGTTTTGATACTTAACAATGCTAACCATCTCTTCATGTGTTTACTAACCTTTTGTATGTCACAGGCTTGCAAAAGGCTGGTGGTTTGGACTCACAGCCTATTTTTGCAAACTGAGAATTATTTTTAATTGTAAATGATTGGAAAAAAATCTAAAAGAGGGTAATATTTCAAAACACAAAATTCTAATTTGACTGTTCGTAAATAAAGTTTCGTTGGAATACAGTCGCATGCATTCATTTATGTATCCTCTGTGGCTACTTTTGTACTACAGTGGCAGAATTGGATAATTTTGACAGATTTTTGACCTAAAATGTTTACTTTCTGGCCCTTTACAGAAAAGTAATTAACTTTAAGTTCTGTAGTCTCACTAACCACATTTGAAGTGCTCAGCAGCCACGTGTGGCTAGTGGCTACCATATTGCATAGTACAGATGTAGAATATTTCCATTGTCACAGAAATTTCTATTGGACAGTGCTACTCTAGAATAGGAAGCATCTGGCCACTGAACCAAAGGAATTAAAAGCAAAAGAATTTAAATTGTTTTCCTGGATGCCATTAAAAATAAGCTAGAGCCTCATTCCTCCCAGATGTGTGTGAATGCAAATGGATAGAGCTGTTTAATGATTTATTTAAGATTACTGCTGTTCATGCTATAAGTCTGTGATATGTTCTGTTCTCTTGGCCAAGTGATGAGAGAAAGCAGTTATCTCATGAAAGAAATTCAGAATTTTACTGGTAGGAAATTGTGTTTTAAGGGGAAAAACAAACTTTAATGTATTTTTTCCCAAAGCACTTTGCAAAAGCAAACCTAAAATTTCCATGTATTTCTTTCTTTTTTTTAATTTTTATTGTAGAGATGAGGGCTTGCCAAGTTGCCTAGGTTGGTCTCGAACCTGCAGGCTCAGGCAATCCACTCGCCTCGGCTTCCCAAAGTGCTGGGATTACAGCCTGAGCCACCGAGCCTGGCCAATTTCCATGTATTGCTAACTATTTTATAGATAAGATGGAGAACATTGAGGAAGATATTAAACCATGAAATCACTTATTCATGGTGCTAAGTCCTGGTGTACTAGTAAAGGTCAGTAAACATATTACATAGTCATTCTCTTCTTTGACAAAAATATTATGTAATTATTATGAATTATTATTATTATTATTATTATTTTTTTTTTTTTGAGTTGGAGTCTCACTCTGTCGCCCAGACTGGAGTGCAGTGGCCGCTCCCGGCCACCACAGCCCCGGCAATCCTTCCACCTCAGCCTTCCGAGTAGCTGGAACTACAGGCGTGCACTACCACACCCAGCTAATTTTTTTATTTTATTATAGAGATGAGGTCTCACCAAGTTGCCCAGGCGGGTCATGAACCCGCGGGCTCAGGCAGTCCACTCACCTCAGCCTCCCAAAGTGCTGGGATTATAGGCTGAGCCAACGAGCCCGGCGTATTTTGTTTTTAAATAGTAATGTTTGTAAATTTTTGATGATTCATTACTCATGTCAGTATCTTCCTAATCCGTCCTAGAAATACGTGTTTTGCTGAAGGAGGAATTAAGTGCACCAGCTAACACTGAGAGAGTAGAAGAAATATGTAATGAATAGGCATTTTAGAGGCTCCCAGAAAGGTACATTTTAAAACAACTTCTGCCATTTCTGGTTTCAAACATAGTTTTTGTTCCATTCTCTAATGGACCTGATATTTCTCATATGTACCCTAAATGTGTCACCTGTTTGCTGTTTAACACAATAATATTGTTTAGTATTATCCTCCCAATTATTTGGTAAGATAGAGAAATGACAACTAAAGATACACATCAGTAAACATTCCTTCATTTGGCTGGTATTTTTTATCATGTACTTTGTACGAGATTGTCAGGCAATGGGAGTATAAATGTGAATAAGGCACAGTATCTATGCTCAGGGACCTGAACAGCTAGAAATATATGTTAATAAGGATTAGAGGATGATATTGGTGAGATGACATGTATCTGCATAGAACATGAGACACAAGTGTCTATCTGACCTCGGAGATTCAGAGAAGACTTTTTTTTCTTTTCTTCTTTTTTTTTTTTTTTTTGCGAGAGAGTCTTGCTCTGTCACAGTCTGAAGAGCAGTGGCACTATCATGGTTCACTACAGCCTCTACCTCCTGAGTAGCTCACCAGGCCCAAGAAAGACTTCTTAAAGTAGTGGAGGATTAAGCCTGATCTAAAAAGACCTGATGTTCTCCAAGCTGATAAGAGCACACCAGGCAGGTAAAGTACTATACGCAAAGATATATATATGTTCACAGAACATTCCAGAAGTGCAAAAGCAAATATAGCTTCTGTGTAAGAAATGAAATGTTAGGACAGTCCAGATCCTGAAAAGCATGTTATATCATAATAAGATATTTGTCCTGTAGGTGTGTAGTTGAAGGTTTTAAATAGATTGGCAGAATAATACCTGTGGCAGTGGTATAGGAAATTGTCTGGATGTGGACAAAAGTAGGAGATTAAGCAATTTAGTCTGCATTAGAAATAATTGAGGTTGAAGTCAGGTTCTGTCTGTAGGGATGGGGAATAGGAAATGGCACTAGGTGGGACTTGGTTGACAGCTGAATGTGTAAAGTAAGAAGGCAGGCTCCCCCATTTCTGGGCAGCTAAGTGGAGAGTAAATGAACAGAATGTTGAGAAAGGTAGCAAGGACACTCTGTAATATACACAGTTGCAGGTTCTTGTGTACACTTGGGTGGATAGGTCTAGTAGGCAGTTTATCTCATATCAAGTTAGAACCCACATTTTCATAGAGAAAGCTCATTTCAGTAGCCTTCAGATGTTGTAAATATGTAAAATGTTAGCTGCCCATAATATGCTCCCATCTTGTTTCTTATTAACAGCAACTGCAAGACTTGAATGAAACACATACTATATTCTACTTTGTGTGCCAGAATAGCCTCAGATACTGTTAACAGTGACAACAGCTTTTGATAAGCAATGAAATTGCTTGCATTTAATTTATTAGCCTTCAGTTAATGTAAAAAAAAAGGAGAGGCCATATTCTCAGGAATTTGAATAGACCATACAACATTGACTACTCTGCCTACCAATATGTTCTTTTTTTTTTATTTTTTATTTTTTTTGAGTCACAGTCTTACTATGTCTCCCAGGCTAGAGTGCAGTGGCATACTTACAACCACTGCAGCCTTGACCTGCTGGGCTCATGGGATCCTTCTGCCTCAACCTTCCAAGTAGCTGGAACTACAGGTACATCCCACCATGCCCAGCTAATTTTTTGATTTATTGTAGAGACAAGATCTTGCCAAGTTGCCCAGGCTGGTCTTGAACCCTTGGGCTCAGGCAGTCTTCTCACCTCCATCTCCCAAAGTGCTGGGATGACAGACGTGAACCACTGCTCCTGGCCACCAATATGTCATAAAGATTTCTATTAATTGTATTTGTCTACTCTTAGTGCATTTTGTCTCTTTATCTCATATTTCAACTTTTGGAAAACCAGATTTGTTTTTCTTTATCCTCCATCAGCTATTGTTTCAGGGATATCCAGAAAAAACTTTTTAAAATCTTCTAAATTTATTTCACAGCTTGTCTGATCTTTCTTATTTGCTGACTTGATGAATTCCTGGAAAGCATTTTCCATAGATCAAGTAGTATAAGCTTGAAAAGCAAATTGATATTTTACAAAACTGTTAAGGGAAAAATGATTTAGAATTCTAGAAAATGAGAAAATCAACAATGTGTAGGGTATGATGTCAAAACTTCTTAAGAAACATTTATTTAGTAATATTTTTTACACTTTTTTTATCAAAAGGGTAAATAGGGAACTCTGAGTTTTTTGCTTCTCTAAATCAAAGTTCAGGGTTCCAGATTAAGTAGTGTGGTTGCTTTTATCTTTTTTCCTTTTAATGTTCTGTTTTGAATTTCTTACGTTTCTTGTTGCGTCTTCTAAAGATGTACATACAGTGTTTGGGGTTTTCTCATGGGAAAAGAGATAAGGAGAGCTGAAAAGCTTTCTTCTGAATTTTTATGCCAGTAAAAACTCTTTTGTCTTCTTCCATTATGCCTATATTTCTTTTTTTTCTTTTTTTTTTTTTGCCTATATTTCTTATCTCTTCTTTCATTCTTCCTAACTTTTCAATGTTTCTATCCATAGTTAGATCGTAAGTCAATGGGCCAGAGGTGATGCTAAGTCTTTTTTTTTTTTTGAGTTGAAGTCTCACTCTGTCCAGGCTGGAGTATAGTAGGATGTTCACAGCCACCCCAGTGTCGACCTGCTGGGTTCCGGTGAGCCTTCCGCCTTAGGCTTCCAAGTAGCTGGAACTACAGGCGTGCACCACCACGCCTGGCTAATTTTTTGATTTATTGTAGAGATGCAGTCTCACCGTGGTGCCCAGGCTGATCTTGAACCCTCAGGCACTGGCAGTCCCCTCGCCTCGACTCTGCAAAGTGCTGGGATTACAGGCTTGAGCCACCGTGCCCGGCCTGTGCTAAGTCTTAATATACTGGCAGCTAGTCTCAGAAACTGTAGACTATTCATTGTTTGTACCTGTGATATACAGGTATTTTAAAAATCCACATACCAAATCAAGGCATTCAAGGAAAGTTGGCTATCATAAGTATTTATTTATTTATTTATTTATTTATTTTTATTTTTTTTTTTTTTTTGAGTTGGAGTCTCACTCTGTCGCCCAGACTGGAGTGCAGTGGCCGCTTCCGGCCACCGCAGCCTCGACCTGCTGGGCTCCGGCGATCCTTCCGCCTCAGCCTTCCAGGTAGCCGGAATTACAGGCATGTGCTACCACGCCCGGCTGATTTTTTGATTTATTGTAGAGATGAGGTCTCCCTGCCCAGGCGGGTCTCGAACCCGCGGGCTCAGGCAATCCACTCACCTCAGCCTCCCAAAGGCGCGGGATTACAGGCTGAGCCACCGAGCCCGGCTTATCATAAGTATTTAATAGTCACATTTACCTCTGTTAGAAAATCAAGGTTATGTTTTTATAGAACAAGAAAGTTTTAAGGTATGTGGTTTACTGCTAGGATTATAGGTGTACATCACATTCTAAGGTTTTAGAAAACAACTGAAATTTCCTTCTCCTTTTACTAGATTATAGTGTTATCATTGTTACTGTTTTTTAATAGACTGTGTGTTACAGTTTGAAAATTCCTCTAATTTTAGGCTTCAAGGCTATATATATATCATTAGTTTCTCAAGCACATATACAATTTTTTTTAGCACTGGAATATTGTCTTGACCCTTGCTTTTAAACAGAGACAGAAGCATTCTATTTATGTACAACAATAGCTTCATGTCCAGTATTATATTTTATTTAGATGAGTATATCAAGAAAATATTTTAAGCCAGATAACATTTCTCTACCAGATCTACTGTTTTTGTTTGCCCATAGTTGAATATTTGAAATTTTCATGTATGAATGAAATAACCTTGTAATATGCTCATGGTATTCAGGATAATATTGTTATCAGGTTAGTGAAGTGGTACTAGAGTTACATAATTTTTAAGCTAGAATAAGCCTTACAGTATGATTATACAATAAAAAGAATTCATATGACCCTTATTTTTAGAAGGTAGCTAACTGTATATAATTGATTTTTAGAGATAATGTATGACTTAACCTTTCCAACCATTAAAATTTTAATTTTGTCACTTAATTAATGAAATGAAAGTACAAGTAAACATGCTTAAAGACAGTTTGGACAAGAAAACCATTTTTTATAATTGTGTATTTCACTTTTATGTCACAAATACTGTGCTGCTTACTAGAGAAAACAACAAAATAGACTTGGTCCTTGCTTTTATCATGCTTACAATATTCAACAAGTTATACAAATAAATATATATTTATAAAATGTAATGAGTGCTATGAAAAAAAGTGGCAATGAAATATTTTAAGAGAAGATAACTGATTATTTTTGCGGGGGGGGGTGGGGGTTTTCAGGGAAAAACAGGGACAGTGAACCAGCAAAAAGAAATGACATGTTTAAAGGGGCTGAGGTGAGAGAGACTGCTCCTGGGCTAACTAAAAGAGGACCATCCTGACTGAAGCTCAGTGAGTCAAGGAGAAGATGAGGCTAAAGAGATTAGCAAGAAATGGAATATGACGGATTCATACGCAGGCATTCAAACTAGATTTTCAGAGATTCAAATGATTATTGAAATACTCATTCCATAAATTAAATGGAAAAACAAGAAGAGTGAAGCTGTATGTAAGTATCTTGATTCTGATTTTTAGTTGTAGGGTCTGGGGCAGTGGAGATTGTAATAGCAAAAAGGTAAAAGAGCCTGGGTAACAGAGTGAAACCTCATCTCTGCAAAAAAAATTTTTTTTAATTAGCCGAGTATGGTGGTGCATGCCTGTAATTCCAGCTACTGGGGAGGCTGAGGAGGAAGGATGTCCTGAGCTCAGGAAATTGAGTCTGTGATGAGCCATGGTCATACCACTGCACTCCGGCCTGGGTGATAGAATGAAACCCCTAACTCAAAAAGGGAGGGAGGGGGAGAGGGAGGGAAACGGGATATAAAAATACTTTTTAAAAAACAGTCCTGTCATTTTCTGTCACCCATTAAAGAAGTTATTCCATTGTTTTCTATCTTTTGTTGTTAGCAAGTCTGCTATCACTCTTTCTGTAGTAGAATGATACATGTCTTGACTGAAACATACAGTCTGGAACAGTCCCAGTTTACTCCTGTTGTTTTGGGTTCCATCTGGTTTAGCATTTGTCTCAGAAACAAGTTCCCAGTTTGGAAAATAAATATATTGATACTGTACTTAAGATTTTCCCTTTACTTTGCATGTTTTTCTGTAAGTATCTGGAGTAGGCTGATTTTTATAGATTGTGTTAGATATGTGTTACATTTTCTCATATTGGGAGTTCATGATTTTCATAATTTCTGGACAATTCTCCAAATACTATTGTTTCCATTCTCTACCTTCCTCTCTTAAGCCTTTTTAGATGTTTTTTTGGGTCTTCTTGACGTTTTCTGTATGTACCTCTCTTTTCATATTTCATATTTTAATTTTCTTTTCTTTTTCTTTTTTTTTTTTTTTTGAGTTGGAGTCTCACTCTGTCACCCAGACTGGAGTGCAATGGCCGCTCCTGGCCACCGCAGCCTTGACCTGCTGGGCTCCGGCGATCCTTCCACCTCAGCCTTCCAAGTAGCTGGAACTATAGGCACATGCTACCACTCCCAGCTAATTTTTGATTTCTTGTAGAGATGAGGTCTCACCAAGTTGCCCAGGCGGGTCTCGAACCCGCAGGCTCAGGCAATCCACTCACCTCAGCCTCCCAAAGGCGCGGGATTACAGGCTGAGCCACCAAGCCTGGCTTATTTTTCTTTTCTATTTGAATAATTTCCACAGTTTTCTCTTTTTAGTTCACTAACTCATTTTTTTTAGCAGTGATATTCAACTGTTTAACCTATCTTATTTTGTTGGCTTATATTTTCCATTTTCACAGTTTTATTTTTATTCAGGTCTGCCTGTTGTTTTTTCTTAGTGTCATGTTCTCTTAAGGTTTTGATGACTTCGACATTTATGCTTATCTCTGTCATGTTATCCAATTTTGTTATCCAATTTGTTGACATCTTAGATTTATGAGCTAAACTGGAATAGAGATTTATTTGTGGGAATCTAGTGTGCCTGGATAGGAGGTATTCTCATCCAGAGGGGTTTTGTATTACTTTGCCCTAGCATAGAAGTGTCATTGGTCCAAAGGCAATTTATATGTTAAGTTTCTAAATCTGCAATTTTCTGAGCTGAAATATGACACCAATCCTTAGTTACAAAAATCTAAGGAAATTTTTATTTTTCCTTTTCCCAGAGTTCAGATCAAAATAAGCAAGCTCTCTTATTATCTCCCTGCACTAGTGGGCAGTTTTAAAAACTTTTAATATTATTATGTTTTTAGTCCACCCTTTTATTGAGAACTTTATTTTTTGGTATGAATCAAGACTTCCTAAGGACTTGGTTCCAACTCCCTACCTAATGTGGGCTAAAGCATCCCTGTCCTTGCAAAGATGTCAGAACAAATACAAGCCACTAGAGTACCAAGACCAAAACTCTCCATTTGCATCACAGGTTACTTTCATGCTACTGCTCTGGTTTTTAGTTCCCTCTTAGTCTTTGGTCTACTTGATATCCCCTACTCTTTAGTTAGTAAAACCATGTGTCTAAAAGAATTTTTATTATTGTTATTACCATCATTATCATCATCATCATTTGAGTCAGGGTCTTACTCTGTCACCCAGGCTGGAGTGCAGTGACATAATCATAGCTCACTATAGTCTCAACCTTCTGGGCTCAGGAGATCCTCCTGCCCTAACACCCTTATCCCCGAGTAACTGAGACTACAGGCGTGTGCTACCATGCCTGGCTAATTTTTTTATTTTTATTTTTTGCAGTGATGGGATCTCACTATGTTGCTTAGTAGGTCTCAAACTCCTGGGCTCGAGTGATCCTCCTGTCCTGGCTTCCCAAAGTGTTGAGATTACAGGCATGAGCCACTGCACCTGGCCAGTTTTTGTATTATTTAAATATCAGCTCTAGATGTTTGTGTCAAGAAGGTTTGAAGCTAACTAGCTTGTGATATTGCTGGAACCAAAAGTCTCAACCTAGTTTACACAATACTTTCAAATTATTTCCAGGTCAGCAAACTAATTAGAAATTAAACTAATTTGGACTTTTTGTCCAAAGTCACACAACCAGTGAGAGTAAGATCTTAAGCTTCAGGTTCAGGTATCTTATCAGTATTTCTTTCTGTCCATTAAATACAGATAGTCTTAACTTATATATTTGGTGTGTATATTTGTTTTCACTGACTGGCTCCATCACCTTTTGCTTCTTATAGGTAGGACTTTAAGCAAATTGTTTTGTTTTTAGATAGCATGGTTTAATGAAAGAGCATTGGATTTGAAGAAAGATCTAAATTTTAATTCATTTAATAGTGATGTGACTTAAACTCTTAAAAATGTGGCAAGTCATGGTGGCTGACACCTGTAATCCCAGCACTTTGGGAGGCCAAGGCAGGAGGATTGCTTGAGGCTAGGAGTTCAAGACCAGCTGGGTAAACAGTTCTGGTGGCACACGCCTGTAGTCCTAGCTATTCAGAGGCTGGGGTAGATGGACTGCCTGAGACCAGGAAGTCAAGACTGCAGTGAGCCATAATAGTGCCACTGCACTCCAGCCTGAGCAAATAGAGTGAGACTCTGACTCAATAAATAGAGATGGATAGATCTAGACTCTCACTACTGCGTCGATAGAATTTTCTGGGTGTAGCAGTTCGTTGTTTTTTCTCATTTGAAAAAGGAATAATAGTTACTTCATGCAAGGTGGTTTTGAGGGTGAAATCAGAGCTGAGAGGTAAACATTGTTGGATAGTTAACTAGGCTACTCACTACCTACCTAAGTGCCTTGCAGTTACATAATAGGCTCAGCAAAATAAAAACTTACTCTGCTATCAACCTTTAGGTCACTCTTGACATGCTCAGACTTTGACTTTGACTTACCAAACTGTGAGTTCCAAAATCATGCTCTATATGTTAATGCCTACCACAATAAGGTCTCAAAAAATTTTAAGGCAGCACATCTCATGGAATTTTCAGCATGGCTAGAAAATTTTTAGAGTGACAGCTATAATTTACATAGTCATTGGTGGATTATAAATTACCACCATAGAGCGCACACAAATTCATATTGGTTGAATGAATCAATCTTATTTGAGTCTGTTAAATGTATTTCTAAAATACCCTCGCGTTTAGTCATTAAACTATTTATTTGCTTTTTAAAACATCTTGATCTGTTATGTTTCAGGCTGAAGCACTTTTGATCTCTCTACTACCAAGAAGATTAAACTTCTTAGTACTCATATAAAAGGAAAGACTTGGAATTAATGTTTTGCTTGTGGACCCCGCAGGAGCTGAGTTTAATATAGTTTTCAAACTGTGCTTGTCTAGTTCCTTAGAATTCCAAAGTAGCTGGTAACTGTCCTTCTGTTCCCATCACTGCTCCTGTCACTGCAAGTATCCCCATCTTTGACAGCTGCCAGTTGACAGCATAGGGAAGGCATTTATTTTTTGAGTTTATTAATTACTTAAAAGGCTAGCTAAAATCACCAGAAGTTATTGACTGTAACTTTGTTTAATTGTAGAAGATCAAGCAGAAACTGAAGTACCCTAGACCAACAAGAAAATCACTGCCTGATTCTTGATAATCTTTGTTCCCCTTTTATAAAATCAATTATATTTGTTAAGCAAATATTAAGAGAAATTTGATAATCAGTTTTTGCAAGTAGAAATGTTATATGAGTAAATGAGACTCTTGAAAAGTCTTGGCATAATTTATTAAAAAGATATAAGTTTTACATTAAGCTATCACTTTTATTAAACTTTTATTACTAAAGCTTCAGAGGAATAAGATATAGATAATATTTATGAGTTTTTCATATTCGCTTTTTCAAACTTTTTTAATAGATAGCTCCTCTTTAAATGGAAAATGGTATCTCACAGACCCCTTGGCATTCATTTAAATTATTTTGGTTTTAATGTTACAGACATTGTAACATGAAAGTAGGTGTACATACCTCAGGTTTGTCACTCTTATGCATCTATAAACTGATTTACAAATTTAAATAAACCACAAAACCAGTTATTTAAATTAGCAACACACATTTAACACGTTAGATGATAATGTCTATAATACTGACAGCTATGCTTACGTTCTTTTCTTTTTCCTTTTTATTAACATTCACATAACATAAAATCTACCATTTGAAAGTATACAATTCATTGTCTTCCAGTACATTCACAGTGTTGTGCAGTCATCAACACTGTCCAGTTTCAGAACGTACATTCACAGTGTTGTGCAATCATCAGCACTGTCCAATTTCAGAACCTTTTTTGTCACCTCAGAAAGAAACCCTTTACCCGTTAAACAATCACTATAAGTTCAAGTTCAGCATGCCATTACTGCTTGCTGTAAGCCATGTGATGTGAAGACCCAATTCTTCCACCATTTTTCTGTATTCAAAGCACTTAGAAACTCATTTATAATGCAATTCACTTTGTAGAATGCATCATTTACATACGAAGTCCACCTCTGCTCCCTTTTTAGCCTTCAGTTACTAAAGTATGACTTCTTGGCACTGTACACCCTGAACAGGAATGTGAGTACCAAAATCATGGCACAGTACTTGCTATTGAGGTGATTAACCAGATGATTGAGAGTATGCTTATGTTACCTTTTTAACAGTCATAAAAATGAAAATACAACATTTAAAAATTATCCTAGAGAACTCCTGGAGCACTGAGACTGTATCTTAGAATCCCACATTGAGAAACATTGTTATAAATGATTCTTGGGGTTTTATGTGTGCTTCTTAATGAGAATGAGGAGCATGGGCATTTTAAATCTCTTATTATACTTTTAAATGTTTAGGATAATTGCCCTGCTGTCTGGAAATTATCTTTTTGGGAAAATTTTATTCATATCTCACTCTGGTAACAACAAGATTTTATTTACATAATTTTTTTCACTGGGAACATGAAAAAATACTCCCTTTTGGAAATTTCAAGTTCATAATAAAATGAAAGAATTTGTTTTTAGCTCTTGCATTCTTATTTTGTTCTTTGTATAGGCTTTATATTTTAAAAATAAATAGGCATAGGCTTTGCCTATAGAATGTACCCATTGTTTTCAAGCAGTAACTTATTTTTGGATTTTAAAAGTTACTTTAGAGTGATTACTTCTGATGACTGAGTTGTGATTTTTTTTCTAAAGTTAATTGAGTCCAATTCTCGTAAAATAATTGTAACATGAACTGTTTCTAGATTTTTTTGTGGTTAATTTTTAAAATATTGTATCAGGAAAACAGTGACTCCAAACCAGATGACTCTTTAAAATTTATACTACCCCAAAAGATTAGAGGATAAATGACAGAGTGGGGAGAGATGAGGCTGAAGAGACCAAGTCATGACATGTTTTATAAGCTAAGCATCTTGATCTTATTAAGATTTAATTTTATTCTGAAAACCAGGGGGAAATCATCAGGGAAAAAATGTTTAATGTAATTGGTAAATATTTACTAAACTAGCCTTTAATTTTATCTAAATTATCATCTCAACTTATAGGGTAAGAAAATTATATTTCTTAATCTACCCGGAATTCTGTTATTTATGTAGAAACTAATTTGTTATTAGTCTTTTCATAACTGAAACACCTTTGCTTATGGAGATGTACCTTTTCAGGTGAGGAGCTGATCTTTATGCTGCTGAATCTAATATAGTTAAATCTAGCCCCTAGTAGCCAAAACATTTAGCTTGAAAATTTGGTGAGGAGATTGATCAGATATGTTTAATCTAGGAGTTCTTAATGATACTTTAAAAATTGATTTAATATTGATAAATTGTAAATGATTTTTTAAAAATAACTGGACAACTTCAGACGATGTAGAAGACCAATTTATTATCTTGAAAATTGGTAAAAGAAAAGAATCAAGTAGTGTTTACCCTGCCTTTTCTGTGTGAACTGAACCAATAGATAACCAAATAGTTGATAAGGAACAATATACTTTGTATAAATGTATTCCAACTAATAAATGAAGAAGAAATGATAGACTGAAAAGTATCACTGTTTTGCACTCTCTACCGACTGAGTAGATATAAGTAGTAAGCAATAATGGTTCCTAAGATCACAGAGAGACAGTTGGGTATTTGATCTTCCTATAGTCTTGCCAAACACTACCTTTATGTAGTCTTGCCAAAGACTCCGTCTGATCCAATCTCTGCACCCATCTGTCAGTTTTCAGGAAGTATCCAAAAGAGAAGAACATGCTGAACTGTACCAGGAATACACAAGTCAGCACAACACAAACCTGGGAAACTCTGTAGGTCAAACAGCCTGAGTTTTTCAGTAGACAAATTATAGTTGTCCCTCATTATCTATGGGGAATTGGTTCCAGAACCTTCCTTGGATACAAAAATCCACAGATGCTCAAGTCTCGGATATAAAATGGCTTAGTATTTACATATAACCTACCCACATCCTCCCATACACTTTATATTCTCTCTAGATTACTTATAGTACCTAATACAATATAAATGCTATGTAAGTAGTTACACTGTTTTGTTCAGGGAATAATGCAGGAAAAATCTGCATATGTTCAGTACAGATGAGTTTTGTTTGCCAGATACATATATATAATTTTTTATAAAATAAAAAAGAGACAGGGTCTCACACTGTTGCCCAGGCTAGAGTGTAGTGGCATAATAGCTTGCTTCAGCCTCTACCTCCCGGGCTCAAGCGATCTTCCCACCTCAGCTTCCCAAATAGCTGGCAACAGGCATGTGCTACCACACCAGTCTAGTTTTTGTTTATTTTGTAGAGATGGGGTCTGTTGTGTTGCCCAGGCTGGTCTCGAACTCCTGACCTCAAGCAATCCTCCCACCTCGTCCTCCCAAAGTGCTAGGATTATAGATGTGAACCACAGTGTCCAGCTTTTCCAAATAGTTTCAATCCACTGTTGACTGAGTCCCCAGATGCAGAAACTGGATATAGAGGACTCATTGTATAAGGAAATGAAAAGAATGCTAGAGAAATCTGTGGATTAACAGAGACCTAAAAGACCAAGATTTTTAAAAATGGACAAAACTAAACTGTAATGTCTTAGGAAGAATACATAGAGGCTTAAAACCATAAAAACAGTAAGGAAGTGATTACTATAAAAGTTGGTAATAGTTACTTAAAGTATCAGGAGGGAGAGGTGTTATGTTTGGGATGGGGCCCATGGAAGGGTTTCTGGGGTGGTTGGCAAAGTTCTATTTCTGGATTTGAGTGATGTCTGCCTTATAATAATTAAGTTGGTCATACACTGCAATATTGGAGATGTACAAGTAGCAAACAGTATTCCTAAACATGTAGAATAAAATAGATAATGTGTGAGTCCTGCTGTGTGTAAAGTGGAGCAAAGCTCCCAGGAGAATGCTTTCCATCAACTATAGTAGCAGTTCTCAGACTTGATGTCAGGCCCTCCTTTTTTTTTTTTTTTTTTTTGAGTTGGAGTCTCACTCTGTCGCCCAGACTGGAGTGCAGTGACCGCTCCCGGCCACCACAGCCTCAACCTGCTGGGCTCCGCTATCCTTCCGCCTCAGTCTTCTGAGTGGTTGGAACTACAGGCACGTGCTACCACGCCCGGCTAATTTTTTGATTTATTGTAGAGATGAGGTCTCACCAAGTTGCCCAGGCGGGTCTCAAACCCGCGGGCTCAAGCAATCCACTCACCTCAGCCTCCCAAGGCGCGGGATTACAGGCTGAGCCACTGAGCCCGGCAGGCCCTCTTTACAGTCTTTAATCTTTTCAAGGACCCAAAGAGCTTTTTTATGTGGATTATAGCTAAAATATTTACTATATTAGAAATTAAAACAAATTTTTTAGAGTATGTGTTTTATTCATTTGAAGTAAGCATCATAAACCCATTATAAACATTTTGAAAACAATTTCCAAGACACCAAAACTTAGTAAGGTGGCATTGTTATACACTTTCTGTAAATTTATTTAATATTTATCTTAAAACAGCTGGAATCTCATAGTTAGCTTTTGCATCCAATTTGTTTACAATACGCATTTTGGTTGAAGCATATGAATAGAATCCAGCCTCACACAGATAGGTAGCTGGAAAGTGGAGGGGTATTTTTTAGTAGCCTTTTAGATAATTGTGGTGTTCTTCAATACTTCTTTAACAAGAGGTGGTTTTGGAAAAGGTAGTTGCAATGTGGAATCTGAAATCATATCTGAACTTTCCTTACTCTGCAGCAAAAGTATTTTATTCATGCTTCTTATTTTGTCACATGGAATAGTAAAAAGATATGTCCTCAAGGTTAAGACTTCATAAAAACAATCTTTCTGCTTCTTTATCAAGGACAGTACTATATGAAATTGACTGGGTTTTTGTTTGTTTGTTTGTTTTTTAATGAGTGTGTGGCAGTGAGAAATACAATAGCTGCCAGTACACTTTGATACCACTGCCTTGGTTTGTGCTGCAGTACCAGCGGTTCTATCCACCATTGCCTTTGCACCCTTGATGTCCCATTTGTGCAAGTGTCAATACAGTGACGAAGGTATAAATAAGTGTTAGTATTATGAAAATAGCTTAGCTGTTACAGACCTCCTAAGTCTCAGTAACCCTCAGGGGTCCATGGACCACATTTTGAAAACCACTCACTGAATTAGAGAACTTTGTGTATTCTCACTGGCTCTTATATTTAGTACTCTTCAGGGTTAATTTTTGAGAAGGATATGAAAATAATTTCTTGTGCTTTTACAGAACTGGCATACAATGTGGCTTTCAAGAATTAAGGACTTGATATTTTATAGCAATTCCTTTTGGGTGTCCTCAATTAAACAAAATATTTAGGACCACAGTGTTAGGGTTTTGAGGTGATTGACAGTATGTTTCAATATATTTGATTTCACATCATCTGAGAAATATATGTATAGGCCCCTTTATTCTTTGGATTGCTATAACTTAATACAGTTCTCTCACAAGTGTTTGTTGCCCTAATTTGCTTGAAGAAATATGAGTTAAGAATATGAAAACAGATTTTGATAGTGTTGAAGGGTGGGTAATTTTATTAAACACAAAACTTTTCTTGTTTCCTTCCCTAGAGAGGAACTAAATGCAGAATGCTATTTCTTGCCTCTCACTTTTCAGCTAGTGAGGGTGAGACTGAGAGGGTTCTCCTTTTCTCCCCAAATATCCCACACATTTAAAAGACTTTCTAGTGTTTTTTAAAAGCAGTTATTTATTGACTGCTTGCTATGTGTTCAACACTGTTGAATAGCATGGGAAGATAAGTTATAAACTCATTAAACAAAAAAAAAACAGTGTCTGGTTAAAGTATAAAAATGTGTATTGCTGAGTTCAAAATTGTGCTAGACAGGTATGGTCTGAAAATTCAGAAAGGCTTCATATGAAGGATTTAAGACAAGCCAGTAATTTTTAATTTTTTTTTTTGAAAGCAGGATTTATTGAGAGGACTGAAAAACTCCCACAGTGGGAGGGGACCCGAAGGAGTTGCCCAAGAAAAGCCAATAATTTTAGTGAAAAAGGGAAATGTTAGAGACAATATATATCTGGATTTCAGTAAAGCATTTGATAAAATATCTCAGAATACCCTCATAGACATTGAGTAAACTAAAATGTAAAATGTAATGCAGTCCCAAATAAATCTTTGTTGTTTTGTTTTGTTTTGTTTTGAGTTGGAGTCTCACTCTGTCACCCAGGCTTGAGGGCAGTGGCACGCTCCCGGCCACCACAGCCTCAACCTGCTGGGCTTCAGCGATCCTTCCACCTCAGCCTTCCAAGTAGCAGGAACTACAGGCACATGCTACCACGCCTGGCTAGTTTTTGATTTATTGTAGAGACGAGGGCTCGCCAAGTTGCCCAGGTGGGTGTCGAACCTGCAGGCTCAGGCAATCCTCTCCCCTCGGCCTCCCAAAGAGCTGGGATTACAGACTGAGCCACTGAGCCCGGCCCCAAATAAATATTTGAATCATTGAGTAACTAGTTGAATGGCCATACCCAAGATAATCAATGAATCTGACGACTAGGAACAAGGTCTCATATAGCCCAGGACTCTGACCACAGGCTTGTCCTGTTTTTTTCCTGATAAAGAAGTTTTATCAATAACTTAGATAAGGACATTAATTCAATATCCATTTATTGAATACTTCCTGTGACTGATATATTCCAATATGCCCTCAAAAATAAAAAGTAACTAAGGTATAGCCTGTCCTTTACCCCCAACGGAATTAGCCCTTTATATGTAATCTCAAAGGGAACTCATATAACAATTGCTGAAATAGAAGTTTAACATGCTAGTCATAGGGGAAGGAGTGGATTGTTTGCTAAGAGCTACAAAGATCTCATTAGACTCAAACAGTTCTGCAAATCTAACAAGATGCAATTTTATAAAGATAAGTGCAAAATCCTATATTTAAATATGGGAAAACTACGTAGGTAAAAAATGGGAAAGTTATAGTTTAACAACATGTGCAAAGAAAAAAGGAATCTGAAATTTTTAGCAGTGTAGTCCATTAGCATGGTACATTATTTGAAAATCCTTCTATTATACAACACCCAGAAATCTTTAGTAAAATACTAAAATAAATCATTTAAAATACATAGTCGACCTTACTCAAAAAAACGTAAGGAAAATCACTTGGGAACAAAAATGAGTAGAGAGAGTAAGAGTTCCGTTTCCAATTGTATGGCAGACTAATTTTTCTGAAGTGCCCTGTCATTATAATATAAATAGATCTGTTTAAATTTGAATAAACCTTTTTTAATGCATTGACAGACTTATAAGAAATAAGGGGAATCTCAGTATCCCTTGCCCCCACTAATTAACTTAAATTTACATACTCAAATTGGAATGTGGTGAGTAGAGATGACAAAGTAGCTGTGGGGTCAAATGCCAAAATGAAACGCTTAGTCTGCTGTAAGATGAAGAAGCTACAGCTGAGACTGCTACATTAATCCAGACCCCTAGAAAGCACCTGGAGTTGTTAGTACTTTTTGGGCATTAGCAGAAACAGGAGAATGTAGATTCTCAGGATTTCCATAGATTTTTTTTTTTTTTTTGAGTTAGAGTCTTACTCTGTCGCCCAGGCTGGAGTGCAGTGGCACACTCACGGCCACCTCACCATCAACCTGCTAGGCTCCAGTGATCCTTCGTCCTCAGCCTTCCAAGTAACCAGAACTATGTGCATTTGCTACTACGCCCAGCTAATTTTTTATTTATTGTAGAGACATGGGCTCAGGCAATCCACTCACCTTGGCACCCCCAAAGTGCTGGGATTTCAGGCTGAGCCACCCAGCCCGGCCTTTTCCATAGATTTATATAGACCAATTATGCTCTTATAAGCAAAATGTATTGTACACACACACGTACATCTGTGAGGAAGAAGTCACTATAGATGAGATGCAGCACAGAGATGAGATTCAAACTATAGGCAGCAGGTTTAAATCACCCTATTCTTCTATGTGCACACGTCACATATTGACTTCACATACTGGAAAATCATCAGATACAAAATTTAAAAATAAATTATGTATGAAATAATCAACAAAATAATCTTTTAAAAAATGATCAAGCAAAAATTAACCATCAAAAATGACAAGGCACATTTGAAAAAGAATCAAATAGAAAGTAAAAAATATAATAGTTAAAATTTTAAAGCCAATAAATAGATAAACATATTAAACACAGCGTAGAAGAGTCAGAACTAAACAGATCTGAAGATATTGTTCAGAATACAGTACAGGGAGACAAAGGATATGAAAAGTATGAAAGATTAAGAGACACGGAGGATAAATTTTTTTTAAGGGTAAATTATTTAACCTATCTAGAAAGAGAGTGGAGGAGAGGCAAATATGTGAAGAACATTGGCTGAGAATTTTCTAGAACTGAAAAAAATAAATCTCATTTAAAAGTGCTCCATATTTATAAAATAGGATAAATTTCTAAAACTCACACCTAGGTATATTGTAGTAATCCACAAACACTAAAGACAAAATGTTAAAATCAAAAAGGAATATCACCTGCAGAGAAAAGACAGACTGATAGAGACATCTGTCTCAATAGCAACTTGGAAGCCAAAAGAGAAAAGTAAATGTCAGCCTAGCATTATACCCAACAAAATTATCTTTCAAACATGAAGGCATTGTAAGTCATTTTTACATAAACAAAAACTGAGTTTACCACCAGCACATCTTTACTTATGGAAATTCCATAAAGAATATATTTAAGGAAGGAAAATACCATACAAATGTCTGATTACAAAAGAAGGAAGGGTAAGCAAAGAAAAAGCTACACAAACATTATATGAAGCAATATAGTAATGTCCAGTTTGGGGGCTAAAAAGACAAAACCAAAATAATGGACAATAGCGGTATAATGCAGAAGAGAACTGATCAGAGTTCATGTTCTAAGGTCATTGTGTTCATCAAGATGGGGGATAAGATATTGCCTAACTTTGTACTTTTTAAAGAATATGTGTTAACTAGTATTGGGGAGAAGAGTGAAATTCAAAAACAAGCAAGCAATTTTTTTAAATTAAAAAAGTCAAAGAAAACAAAAGTAGGGCAAATAGAACAAAAAGGAAGAAAGGAATCCAAGGTGTATTAGTAATCACAGATATTAAGTAGCCTCAAATTTAAAAGCCAGTTTGTCAGAGTGAATTAAAAATAATACTGTAGAATAAATTAAACTTTATCAATACCATCAACATACCTTCCCCCAACATATACACACATCATGCACAATAGGCAACAGGCTTTTAGATCTGCAGGTAAAAGGAAAAAAAAACATAGCTTTTAACGATAATATAGAAAAATATGTTTATACTTTAGAAAATAATATACTTTTTTCCTAAAATATAGGAAAAGAGTTTCTAAACAGGGCAAGCAAAGCACTAATCATAAAAGAAAATAATGATAAATGGGCCTGTGTTAAAATTAAGAACTTGTATTCATCAAAAGACACCATACAAGTGAAAAAGCAATCCACAAAGTAGGGGGAGAGATTTATAACATAACTGAAAAAGGCCTTTAGGAATCAAAAGAGTTACTAAGTAACAAAAGATTCACCTCTTAAATGGGTATTACCTCATGAAATCGTTTCAGGGTATATAAAAAATGAATACAGTTATAGTGCAAAACCACACATCCACTGTCACAGTAAAAAATTTCAGCCATTGATAAGATGCCAAAATAATAAAAGATGCAGAAGATTGAAACACAGGTTAACAGGTTGGAGCAGCTTGATGGACATTCTCAAGCACACGTGGAACATTTATAGAAATGAACAAAAAGCACAACACTAGAGTGGTAAACAGGCCCTAAAAGTCCCTGCTTAATGAGCATGATGAATTTGAAAGTCAGGAATCAGCAGGTTCTTATTAAAGTGTAATGGAGAGTAGATTTAGATTTAGATTAGATAGATTTGAAGTCAGAATTTTTTTGGGGGGGATGGGTCATAGTCTCACTCTGTTGTCCAGTGACATGATCATGCCTACCAGTCTCTATCTGCTGGACTCAGGCAAGCCTTCCACCTCAGCCTTCCAAGTAACTAGAACTAAGGGGGTGTGCTCAGCTAATTTTTTGATTTGTTGTGGAGACAAAGTCTCACCAAGTTGCCCAAACTGTTCTCAGACTCCTGGGCTCAGGCAGTCCTCTCACCTCTGCCTTCCAAAGTGCTAGGATTATAGGCATGAACCCAGCCTGAAGTCAGATTATTTACCACATTTGCAATAGGTCTTACCCTCACATATTGACATAAAGATGAAACCCAACCCTTAACTAAAAGCAAAACACAGATTTCAGAGAACAGTCATGCACCAGGTAACGTAGGCAACATATATAGGACAGTAGTCACACAAAATTAAAATGGAGCTGAAAAATTGCTATTGCCTAATGACATAGCCATCATAATGCAGCACATTACCTTGTCTATGTTTAGATCCACAACTACTCAGCATTGTGTTACAGCCACCTACAGTAGCACAGTACCATGCTGTACAGGTTTGTAACCTAGGAGGAGTAAGTTGTACTGTGTAGTAGGCTGTCCCATCTAGGTTTGTATAAGTGTACATGTGATGTTCACACAACAAAATTGCCTGACACATTTTTCAGAATATGTCCCCATCAAGCCACACATGATTATTTTCTGAAGGAGTTTTTAAAAGTTATTTGTATATACTACAAAAAATTACCTTTTTTTTTTTTTTTAAAGTCAGAGTCTCATTCTGACACCCAGGCTGGAGTGCACTCTCACAGCCACCCCAGCATCGACTTGCTGGGTTCAGGCGATCCTTCTACCTCAGCCTTCCAAGTAGCCAGAACTACAGGCATGCTGCCACTTCTGGCTAATTTTTTGATGTATTGTAGAGACAGGGTCTCACCAAGTTGCCCAGGCTGGTCCAAAATTTCCATTTTTACAGGTCAAAAATGGTTGAGGAGCCAAGCACTGGCTCTCCCCATAATCCCAGTGCTTTGAGAGGCTGAGGTGGGAGGATCACTTGAGACCAGAAGTTTGAAACCAGGATGGGCAAGGTAGCAAAGCCTTTAAAGTCTCTTAAAAAAAAAAAGAAAGAAAGTTAGGCAGGGACTGTGGCTTGCACCTATAGTCCTGCTTCTTGAGAGGCTGAGCTCAAGGTTTCAGTGACCTATGATATGCCACTGCACTTCAACCTGGGCCACTTCAGCCTGGGCGACAGAGGAAGACCTCATCTTATTGTTCTTTTTTTTTTTTTTAAGGGTTGGCTATTTGGCATCTTCATACGGTTCAACCTAATAGAAAATGGTAGATTGAGCTTCTCTAGTTTTGTTGCTTGTTTTAATTCACCTTTCTCCAGAAAAACAAGTACTAGTAGGCCAGAAATCAACATCCTTTCAAAGGTATCTGTGCCAAAATCTTCTTGAATTCATTTAATATTTTATACACCAGAAGGAGTCACAGACTTTTTTTGTAGTGACACATTCTCAGACTAGGTAGGTGTGAAATTAGTTTGAAGAAACTATTTGGTTCCTCCAAGGATCTTTTAAAAAGCCAGTACTCTAAAGAGGTATAGGTACTAAATGTGTGGACTTATCCATAGTTGAGTCATGACCAGGAAATGTGTCCCTAAGCATAGACTTCTGGCAGCAGCAGTAAATTAGTGGTCCTGAAATGGGAACAGATGAAAGCTTCCACAAGTCAAAATAATTTTCTCAAGGTTTGCTAATCTTTCTACTCAAAGGATACCTTGCTTCTAGTTTCTATTTTACTGTTGAAGTACTTTTTTCAGAAAATTTTATAAACGGACACAGTAGTTTCAGAAAATAATATAGAGGCAAAATTAATTTGTTCTCACCCTGTGATGTTTAATTTCCACTTTTTTTTTTTTTTTGAGTTGGAGTCTCACTCTGTCGTCCAGGCTGGAGGTACACTCACAGTCACCCCAGTGTCAACCTGCAATCTTTCTACCTCAGCCTTCTACAGGCGCACTCTACCATGCCCAGCTAATTTTTTGATTTATTGTAGAGATGAGGTTTCGCCAAGTTGCCCAGGCTGTTCTCAAACGCATGGGCTCAGACAGTCCCCTCACTTTGGCCTCCCAAAGTGCTGGGATTACAGGCTTAAGGTCATTCTTATTGGGAACTAGGTTTGGTTTGCTTTGAGGTTTTAAAAAAAAATTAGCATACATATTAGGTGGGTTTATTAACACATCCATACCCTACCTAAAATATTTCAATTTCAGTACCCAGTTGGGCTGAATGGATCTCAAATCATATCATTTCCTTACATGTATTTTTGTTTTTGTTTTTCAGTCAGGGTCTCACTCTGTTACCCAGGCTGGAGAGTAGTGGCACAATCATGGCTCACCACAGCCTTAAACCCCTGGGCGCAAGTGATCTTCCAGCCTCATCCTCCCTAGTAGCTAGGACTACAGGCAAATGCCACCACATCCAGCTGTTTGTAGAGACAGAGTCTTGCTATGTTGCCCAGGCTGGTCTGGAACTCCTGGGCTCAGGCGATCATCCCACCTCGACTTCCCAAAATGCTGGGATTACAAGTATGAGCCACTACTTCTGGCGAGATAAAGTTTTTTGTTTGTTTTGAGTCGGAGTCTCACTCTGTCGCCCAGACTGGAGTGCAGTGGCACACTCACAGCCACCCCAGTGTCGACCAGCAAACCTTCTGCCTCAACCTTCCATGTAGCCAAAACTACAGGTGCATGCTACCACGCCTGGCTAATTTTTAATTTATTATAGAGACGAGGTCTTGCCAAGTTGCCCAGCCTGGTCTCGAGCCCTCAGGCTCTGGCAATCCACTCCCCTGGGATTATAGGGTGAGCCACTGAGCCTGGCCCAGATGTTATTTTTTAAATCTCACTGTCTCATGGGCTTTTAAGGACATTTTCAAAGAAACATTTACTTGAAGATTTGATTAGCATTAGTACCATTTGTTGATGGACTATTTCGTGGTCCTAAAATGCAGGATCTAGTTTTTGTTCCCCTGAAGAGAAGAGTGAATTATTCTTATCAGATGAGTAAGATTTGTTTGTGAGGGAGGTCATTTAGAGATGTTTAGGTTGCATCTTGTCTGTTTTGGGGAACATTAGTACTGTTTTCACTTCAGCTGCTAGACTGTCGAGTTTCTAGTTATCTTTATTAGTCTACACATGTTGCAGAGACTGTCCTTGAATGAATTCGAATTGGGGCATCTTACAATACATGATCGTTAACTTAATTTAAAAGATGTTCTGTGAATTAAATACATATGTATACATAGTATATACACCTGTATTCTTCTTTCTTTTTCAGTGGCTTTTCTTAAATTAATTCATATAAAATTCATATATGCCTTTTACTTTTAAAAAGTGAAAATGACTACAGTATAATTTTAATATTCTACCCAAAACCTGTACAGAAAATGAGACATATATAAAGTACCTGGCACAGGAATCAACACATAGTTGGTGCTCAGCAAGGTGATGGCATTTCCCTTTTGAGGACTCTCTTAGCTATAGAGAATCCTTGTTAAGTGACATACATAGATGTGCTTACCTCCTTGGTTATCTCCTTCACCTTTTTTTTTTTTTTTAATTGGAGTCTCACTGTCGCCCAGGCTGGAGGGCAGTGGCACGCTCCCGGCCACCTTACCCTTCCAAGTAGCTGGAACTACAGGCACACGCCACCATGTCCACCTAATTTTTTGATTTATTATAAGATGAGATCTCGCCAAGTTACCCAGGCTGGTCTCGACCCCGAGAGCTCAGGCAAGTCCTCTCACCTCAGCTTCCCGAAGTGCTTGGATTACAGACGTGAACCACCACACCCGGCCTGGACTTTTTTTTTTTCAAACCTATGAGGCCTGCCTTAACTACCCCATTGAATATGTGTAACCTGCACCTCTAAATACCCACATATACTTTCTTAATCTTCCCTACTCTACTCTGGTTTTTTCCATAGTATTTAACACCTGCTAACATACCTTATAATTTTTTATTGTGTTTATTTTTTATTTTTTATCTTCTCACTGTGATATTAGCTCCAAGAGGGCAGGATCTTTGCTTTTTTCGCTGACGTATATTAAGCATTTAGAATGGTGCTTGGCACATAGTAGGCACACAGATATTTGTTGTTGAATGAATCCTGTGTAGTATGTAATAGAATAGAAACATTCAAGAGTTTCTAGGGGACTTCCAGAGTCACACAGTCTAGAGCAGAGCTGCACACAAAACCACCAGATAAAACTCTTCTGACTTGCACGTTCCGCATTCTCTTCAGAAGCCTGCCTTTCTGCCTGTTTTGTTTAATTATTAATGCAACCTGTCAGTATTTGGCCACACTTAGAAGCACCAGTGGTCATGTAGGTGGTCATGTGGGTCAACTGTTCTGTTATTGAGTGTCTCCAACTACTGCTAATGATTTTCAGAGCCTCGTGTTCTCAGCTCAGGATTTGGGGAAATTCCTTTTGAAGAGTGTTTATGGTACTACTACTTCCATAAGGTCATATGGTAATTATGAGTCATGGTTATGTTGATCCTGGTGCCTTCTTGACCATGGGAATCCCTCGAAGTGATGGGGACACAGCAGTTAAATTAAGACAGAAGTGATTGGTGATAACATAGCCCAGTACCAAATTTCCTAGCAAATTTAAGTAAAAATCATCTAGTACTATCCCCACATAGTAGGAAGGTACCTTTTTGGTGTTGGCGACCTGTTCAGCAAATGTCACTTCTCTCCTTTTCTAGGATATTAAATGCATTTGGCCTTCCTTTTTCCTTTGTGAGACTTTAGCTCAAAAAGCATATGCCAGTACCAGATGTGAGAGCTGGTAAAATACCAGTAGTCATTTCCTGCAACAAGTTGGTAAATGTAAAATAATAGGGATGTTCAAAAATAAGATTATTGGTATGCTGCATGCCTGCTTTTCTTGTTTTTAACATTTTCCTAGTTACATATGTGGCAGTAAATCTGCTGCAGTTTACCGTCAACTCTGTTCAGGTGAAGTGAGTTGTGCTTTAACCCTTTGCACTCGGATGTACACACTCAGGACACATAAAGAGATTGCTAGTGATATACAGGAGAAATTTATCTCAGTAAAACTTTTCAAAAGTGTATGTTTCCTTGAAGTTTTATATTCAGATTGCACCAACAGAGCAAATAAAGAGATGGAATATATATTGAGATATGATCGATCAGTTGAGAAATGGTTTTCAGGAATTACAAGTGCATCCTTCCACATCTTTGAACAACAGTCTGGGCAAAAAAATTACATATTATTAATGTTGGAGAAAGTAAATGAGACTGCATTGTCTGTGTGAATAGAAAGACACCAGGTGGAAGACATCAAATTACTGTTGCACAACAATTATCAGTTAACCTGCAATGCATGTCGGTATGTTACCACATATTAGAAAAATACAAGATATAAAATTTTGATTTTTTTGTCATAAATAAGTTCCTCGATGTCCAAAATTCCATTACAAGCTAAATAACATTCCAATAAAATAACTGGTTCCAACACTGTACTATTTTAATATGAAGTGATGAGTTAAAAAGTGCATTCAAGTTGCTGGTAAGTAATCCACCAGATGTCTCCGATTGCAAAGAGTTTAAAAAAATAGAAACAAATGCATAATTGAGCTGCAGGAACTTTTAGAGAAAATGCTTTCAGTTGTTGAAGTATGTCAGAATTATATTCAGAACTTTGAAAGGGCAGAACACCAGAGATGCTATATTAAAACAGAAGACCCATACAGCAAACTGAGGTATATGATTGGGGGGGAACTCAAAAAAACCCAAAATTATCTTTTGAAGGCGGGCCCCTTGTAGTACAAGCTTTCCTCACTGAGTAAGTGTTCTAGGAACCCATCAGCATCTGTGTACCAGCTAGTGTTATTGTGAGAGGATGCATTTGGCTTCTGTAAAATTTTTTGTGTCAAACAGGTGACTTCCACCATGACAATGCACCTGCCCACATTGCACTGAGTGTTCAGCAATTTTTTACCAAAAATACCATGACCTCTGTGCCCCCTCCCCATTTACCTGATCTCACCCCAGCAACTTGTTTTTGTTTCCCCTGGTGAAAAGAAGTTAAAGGGAACCCTTTTGCCACTGTGGAAGAGGATGAAACAAAAAACGGCAGAAACACTAAAAGGCATCAGAATTGACAAGTTCAAAAACTGTTTTGAGCAGTGGAGAAAGCATCTCAATAGGTGTATTGCATCAAACAGAGAGTACTTTGAAGGTGACTGAAGTTTAAACATGTGAAAATACAATTTTTTAATTAATAAATTCTGTGGTGTTTTTGGTCCCCCTCATATTTTGCTAAACTGTCCCATGATAGGATGGGACATGATGGCTGGATGACAGAGAATAATTTGGAAAAGTAACAGATTATTTAAATATGAGCATTACTTTGAAATGACTGTAAATCTAACCATTGAAGGACTTTGCTGTATACATCTTCTAGTAGAAGAATATTTTATGTCAGATAGGTGCAGTATGGGTTCTAATTTAGATCTACAGAGACACATTCTCAGTTACATCATCTTTGACTATGCATGAGAGTGTTCTAATGACTATGTATTCAGCTAGAGAGTTTTAACCATTCTATGATTCTGTTTAGGTAGTAAGGGTGGGGAGGAGGGATGTGAAAGCTAAAATATGAAATATCATGTTTTAATATTGAGTACTGATTAGTAAAGCAGACAATATTAAGATAAAATTTAGAAAGGAAGAATAGGGCCTTTTTAAACTAGAAAATGAGATGTGTTTGTATTAGACTTTATTTTTTAGAACAGTTTTAGATTTATAGAAAAATGCAACAGAAAGTTCAGAGTGTTCTCACCTATTCCCTTATTCCTCCCCCCTACTGTTTTCCCTATTAACATTTTACATTGGTGGTGGTATATTAACAACTGATGAGCCAATATTGATACATTATTGCAACTAAAGGCCCCTATTGGTGTTGCACATTCTGTAGGTTTTGAAAAAAGGTATAAATGACATGTATCCACAATTACAGTATCATACAGACTAGTTTGTCCTAAACATCCCCTGTGCTCCACCTATTCATCCCTCCCTCTCTCCCTCTCTCACACCCCTTCCAAACTGCTGTTGGCAACTGCTCCTTCTACTGTCTCTATGACTTTGCCTTTTTCAGAATGTCATACAGTAGTTGGAATCATAGAGTAGTAAGTAGCCTTTTCAGATTGGCTTGCTTCACTTAGTTCCTTCATTCAAGTTCCTCCATGTCTTTCTGTAGCCAAGTTTTGGCAATTGTGAATAATGCTGCTATAAACATTTGTGTACAGGTTTTTGTATAGACATAAGTTTTCAAGTCATTTGGGTAAATACCAACAGCACCATTCCTGGATCATATGGTAAGGTATGTTTAGTTTTGTAAGAAACTGCCAAACTGTCTAGTAAACTGGCTGTACCCTTTTACGTTCTCACCAACAGTTCCTGTTCTTTCACATCTTTGCCAGCATCTGGTTTTGTCAGTGATTTGGGTTTTAACCATTCTAATAGGTATGTAGTTGTATCTCACTGTTGTTTTAATTTGCAATTTTCTGATAATACATGATGCTAACCATCTTTTCATATGCTTTTTTGCCATCTGTATATTTTCAGTGAGGTGTCTTTTCAGATGTTTTACCAATTTTTTAATGGGGTTTTTTGTTGTTGTTTTTTTTTTGAGTTGGAGTCTCACTCTGTCACCCAGGCTGGAGTGCAGTGGCTGCTCCCGGCCACTGCAGCCTCGACCTGCTGGGCTCCGGCAATCCTTCTGCCTCAGCCTTCCAAGTAGCTGGAACTACAGGAACACACCACTATGCCTGGCTAATTTTTTGATTTATTGTAGAGATAAGGTCTCTCCAAGTTGCCCAGGCGGGTCTCGAACCCGTGGGCTCAAACAATCCACTCACCTCAGCCTCCTAAAGCACTGGGATTACAGGCTGAGCCACCAAGCCCGGCTGGCGTTGTTTTCTCATTGTTGAATTTTAAAAGTTCTTTGTATATACTTTTGATTTCAGTTCTGTATAAAATTTTCTCTCAGTCTGTAGCTAGTCTTTTCGTTTTTTTTAGCAAGTAAGTTCTGTTCATAAATGCAATTTCTATCAAACCTGGAAATCATAAGAACTAGTAACATAAAAAGATGGGGGAAACCCCAAAGATTGTTGTAGTTCCTTGAATATTCTCCAGGCCAGTTTGTATGTATTTGGTTAGTGTAATAATAAACCTAAGTATAATTGCTTGAATATAAAATTATTTTTATATAGTCATTGTGAAACAATGACTGAGTTTGGTGATTGGTGGCCTCAGAGAACCTGTGATTGTGTGTTTGATTGCTTCCTTTGCTCTATTATAGATAATTCACTGATTAAATGGTGCTTGTAACATCTTAATAGGATTCTGCACAGAATACCCCAATAGTCTGAATTTGAATGTTGTACTAAATTGATATTAAGAATATACACTTAAAGTAATAAATGTGCATTGACCCAACAGTGTCCCTCTACAGTATAACTTACATAACAAGAACTCATAGCTTTTGGAAACCAACATTAAATGAAGTGAAAGTTTATACAACTTTTTTCTCAAATTTTAGCTTCTTTAATACCTAAAATAGGTTATCACTTACTGAACTTTAGAAATCAATTGACCATGCTTGCTATAAGGTAAAAATCTCTGTTAAATCTGTAAGAAAAAAATCTGATAATATCAAGACAGCTGTCAAACCAATTTAAACTGTTAGAGATTTTGGCTAATACTCTTAACAAGAGTATTGAGCTATTATATATAGAATTGTTCTCCCAGTATAGAACTGCTTATAAAAATGCAGTTTTTAGGGAAATGGTGATATAGCAGAAATGTTTATTTACATATATGATTGTTTCACCCTGCAAATTTGGGTTCTCAAATAGCTCAGTGTTGGCTTCCTTTCTCAGGTGATCTGCCTGGCCTACATAATTTGCTTTCTTACTAAGCTGTTTACATAGCAGAGTACATTGTTTTCGTCTTTTAGTACTGTCAGCATGGCAGAATCAAATTCCATAAAAGGCATTTAAGGAACAACTTTCTTTTTTATAAAGAAGGAAGTGAAGGTGGCAAAAAGCCAAGTACATGTTTTGTTTTTTCCCCCTTATTTAAACTCCACTTGTAAATCACAGAGCACATTTTATGACTGAAGATTATTATGGCTTTTTTAATTTAACTTAATTTTATTTTTTTTTGAGTTGGAGTCTCACTCTGTCACCCAGACTGGAGTGCAGTGGCCGCTCCCGACCACCGCAGCCTTGACCTGCTGGGCTCCGGCGATCCTTCCGCCTCAGCCTTCCGAGTAGCCAGAATTACTGGCATACGCTACCACACCCGGCTGATTTTTTGATTTATTGTAGAGATGAGGTCTCGCCCAGTTACCCAGGTGGGTCTCAAACCCACGGGCTCAAGCAATCCACTTACCCCAGCCTCCCAAAGGCATGGGATTACAGGCTGAGCCACCGAGCCCGGCTTATTATGGCTTTTAAATGATATAACCATGCCATACAGTATCAGTTTCAAAGCCATCCTTTAAGGCTACACAACTGCCTTTATCTTTGGAATTTAGTTAAAAATGATTATGTACCTCTGGGAAAACTTTACAAAATTTAAAGAGAGTGGTTACTTGATCAGTTGAGGACTTTTCTGTAGACTAAACTTTAACATGGATTAAGGTGAAATCTTAAATACCTAGGTATTCTATCCTCAGGTTAAAGAGTGCAGAGGCGGTGGGAATCTTGATGATCATTCTGTGAACATGGCTTGTCCTTTGAGTCACTCTGATTGAGCAAGACCTGGTTGCTCTCAGTGGCCAGCTCACAGTTGTCATCCTGGGATCACCCTTCCTTTCAGGGATTTTCTTGATCTTCTTTCTTTCTTGATCTTCTTTGTTGGATTTCTGTGTCCTGCATTCCATTCTTACCGTTCTATGGGATTACTTTTATTTTCATATGAAGTATATTCTTTAACAGTTTCTTGAAAAGGAGAGCATGGACAAGAGATTTTTGTGGCCTTACATCACCAAATACAACTTTGGTTACCCTCAGAGCTGATTACTTCTTTGATCGTGTATGGCCTTCTTTATTGGAGATCATTCCCTTCTGGATTTTGCAGGAATTGTTCTGTTGGCTTCTCATTTCCAGTGTTGCTTTCGTGATACCCAGAGCCATATGATTCCTGATCCTTTACTTTTATGTTGTACCTGTTTTGTTTTGTATCTTTGTCTGTCTCTGCCAGAAGCAGCTTATAGAATCTTCTTTTTGTCCTCAGGTCTCTGAGGCTTCACCATGAGTGCTTTGGGTATGGTTTTGATTTATTACACTGGATATTCCATGGACCATTTCATTCTGATAAACTTCAGTTCTAGGAATTTTTCTCAGATTATTGTATTGATAATCTTCTCTCTTTCACCATTTTCTCTTTCTGTAACTTTTTTTTTAACTCATTCACAACCTCTGATGTGAATTTATGACATTCAAAATTCTGTTCCTGGTTGCCGCTGATGTGAATTTACCTCATTATGGAAGACTGTCTTTTTGGGTTTATAATCCAAATAAAAATACAAAGTATGGAATGCTAGTCAGAATGGGATCTGAGGCAAATACTGGTTAGGTCAGCAACTTTCTGTATTGTGAAAAAGGTGACAATTTAGAAAAAGACCATTTCACTTGTGCTTAATGACAGAAGTTTGTGGCAACTAGCTTCAGATGGAAAGTAAAAACTTTGCCAGTAAGTGAATGTGCTTAATTGGACCTCTTGAACTGGGCCTCTAGTTTTCTTAATTTTGCTCTTATATTTTCCTTTTTGCTTGGTCTTTTTGCTCTGCTATCTGAGATTTTAACTTATTTTCCACCCTTCTGAAAGAATATTTTGTCTCTGCTGTCATATTTTTATTTTCTAAACGTCTCCTTTTTTATTTTATTTTATTTTTTACAGTGTGTGTAGCAGCTTTATTTGCAATAAGTAAACACTGAAAGTCACCCAAATGTCCCTAAACAGAAAAATGGATAAAGGAGAATTGTATATCTATAGAAGTGAATGTTATTCAGAAATAAGAATGAACTCTTCTCATATGCATTGTTTATGAATCTCTAATTACATAGAATAAACAAAACCAGAAAAATAAAGAGGAAGCACTTTCATAATTTCTATCAAAAATTCTTTTAAAATGCAAACTAGTTTATTGTAAAGGAATGTAAATCAAAGATTGCCTGTAAGATCAGGCACAGATTATAAAAGGGATAATACAATTATGCAGGTGAAATGTGCTCATTATTATGATTACAATGATGCTTTTACAGGATTACACAAGTCAAAACTAGGCAAACTCTACAGTTTACATGTGTATAACTTATTCTATGTTAATTATAACTTGATAACATTTTGAATGGCTCAGACTAACAATCTGTATCACCCACCCTTTAGAAAAAATCAGATTTGATAAATCCCTATTTGTCTTCACCATCAAACTCCCTGTACCTGGTAGGGGCAGCCTTGCCTCAGTGGCAGGTATTACAGGTGAGCAATAAAGGCCATTTCCACCTGATTTAAGAGGATTGCTGGCTGGGTCACAAAGGCCACATCCCTGGACAATAAGATCTGCCAACTCTTCAGCAGACTTTCGTCATCTGTGTAGCAACAACCTTGACGTAAATAGACCAGAGAAACTATGGGAATCCATAAAATCCTTAAATTAACTTTCGGGTTTTTTGAGCTATACAAGACACATTCTGAAGACTGTGAGATTTCTGTACACACTGGTCCAATAAAATATCACAGTTATCTAACTGGAAAATTTGTGCATGTGTTTTTAGAAGAGGAACATTCCATTTAGTTTGTGGCAGTCTCTTCTATTCATCCAACCCAATGTTTCTATGTAAATGATGGTTGCCATGGGCCCCTGTAATTTTATAGCTAGTGGCATTAACCTAGTGAATTTTGGGTTTCAGGGCACACAGCTCCTTTGCAGAACCTGAATAAGGAATTCTCAACAATGTAGGGCAGTGTGTGATATCCCCAATGAACAAGAAAAACTATACATTATTTCCACAGACACTGGAAGTTGTTACAGTTGCCCCCTGCTTGGATTGACCTCTGAGGCCATAGACCTCTGGGACCCAGGCAAAAAATAAGAACCAGAAAGCCTTGCAGTCTATCTCATGACACCTCAATGGCCGTGCAAACTAGACCAAAAAAATGGAACAAAAGCTATACTCTCACTACTAGATCCTCTATGAGGCACACAAAGTTTGGATCTCCACAAATTTTATGTATCCCTTTAAGCTGGCAAAGTCCTATTATACTTTCAAACTTCTCAAAAGGGAATAAAATTTCCCAGATTAAAGGTACTTAAACAAGTCTTTATTAGTACACATCCAGTGCAATGTACAATAGGCAGTTCTAAGATGACCTAGAAGCTGAAGAATCTTCATCAGAAGCATCACCTGAGACCAATAATGTCCATGAAAAAGGCAGTCCTTCTCTGCAAGCTAACAGCAGAACTCATATCAGGTCCCAGGAAGAAAACTGAGCTTGGCCTGAGAGCCTCCCAAGAACTCATACTACTCATGATTTCCACCAACAAATGAGAGAAGTCTGTATCTGTGAGTACTTTGGGGTGGTGACAGCATATTCTGCTTGACTCTGCCAGTTGATAAATATGAAATAACTTCTGGCAGTGCCACCGGCAGTCACATGAATCTGGTAAGATCCCTGGGTACGGTTTAGAGAATACAACCTAACTACAAATGCTTCCCACATACCTCAACTTATGGATTATCAAGGATATTCAGATACATGAAATTCAAATCAGAAGGCTCTTCTCAAAGTCCAGTCTCCCCTGAGTAAGGAAAAGCACACTGACTTCAATGCAAAGCCCTTTGTTATATAGAAGCACTTCAGTGTTAAATGCAATACAAGAATTTGCCAATTGACTTCATGTGAGTTCTCTTGTATTTAAAGAGGCTAGGGTATTGCCTAGAATGTTTCCCACTTTCAGTACACTCAGTAAGGCCTTTCTCCAGTGTGAACTCTTTGGTGTTGAATGCAGACATATTTCTGGCAAAACAGTTCCCACATTGACTACATTCATATGGCCTGTCTCTAGTATTAATCATCTTGTATCGAATGAGATAGTTTTTGTGGACAAAAGATTTCCTACATTCACTGCAGTCATATGACCTTTCTCCAGTGTGAAATCTTTGGTGATGAATGAGTTTTATATTGCAACTAAAAAAATTTGCCACATGCACTGCACTCATATGGCCTTTCTCCAGTATGTATCTTCCTGTGTTGAATGAAGCTACAGTATTCCCACATTCATTCATTGCACTCATAAAACCTTTCTTCAAAGTGAACTCTTGGGTGTTTGGGTGTTAAGTGTCTCCTTTTTTTTTTTTTTTTGAGTTGGAGTCTCACTCTGTCTCCCAAGCTGGAGTGCAGTGGCCTGCTCACAGCCACCACACAGCCTCGGCCATCTGAACTCAGGTGATCCTTCCACCTCAGCCTCCCAAGTAGCTGGAACTACAGGCACGTGCCTCCATGCCAGCTAATTTTTTTATTTATTGTAGAAACGAGGTCTCACCATGTTACCCAGGCTGATCTCGAACCCATCGGTTCAGGCAGTCCTCTTGCCTCTGCCTCCCAAAGTGCTAGGATTATAGGCATGAACCACCATGCCCAGCCAAATGTCCCCTTTTTTTAGTGTCCTTCTATTTCACAGTTGCAGTATTTTTAAAAATCTCTTTGGTAATTTTTCCTCTCTTTTTTTGGTCATTTTATTCTCCCTGTATAGTTTCTAATTGTTCCAACTGCTTTTTGTGTGCTTGTTTAGTTCTCTGTCTTCTGTGTTAAAGGCCTTTCTGAGATTTCTGATAAACCTTGGTTACTTGCTCGTTATCAAGGTTAAGAGAATTCAAAGCTGATTGGAAGCTCTGAGAATGTGATGATCCTTGTCTGCTGAGGTACCACAGTGATCAGGTGTGCCCTTTGTTGGGTAACCTCTATATCAGTGTATCTGCAACTATTTCCTTTGTGACAGATAAGATTCTTGGAGGGAAATCTTCCAAATATCTACCTAAAGATACCGTCTGTATGCCATTGTTTCTGTGTAGAGCCCAACGAAGGAAAACTCGGCAGCATTCAGTACATGTGGCCATTTAAGTGACCTGTTTGTTACATAGTGCCCATATCCTCAAATGTGCTTTTGACTGACTTGGTGTCTCCCAGTCCAGAGAGAGGTACAGTTATTCAGAGGCATAGAATAAGAAGAGATATGTGGGAATCTGACTTCTCAAAAATATTTTCACCTTGTTCCTCATTGTTTGGGCCACTCCACTTTACCTTAGCATCTGATCATGTAGTGTCAGGTTTGCTTTTAGCTTTTCTCACTGCTGCCAAAGGATTTGGTTTTCTTAGGTCATTTAAATCAGTTACCATTGATTTTTCTGTACTCCAAAATTATATTGCTATTGTCCCCCTTCTGTCTTCCCTATCCTTGTGGGATTATGAAGCTTTTTATTTTTTTTATTCTTTTATTTTTTTTTTAGAAAGTAGGATTTATTAAGAAGACAGAAAAGCCCACAGTGGAAGGGGACCTGAAAGAGGTTGCCCAAAGCTTTTTTAAAAAATCCCTTAACCAGGCATTGTAATCCCAAGGCAGTATGGAGGGCCAAAGCGGGAGGGTTAGCTTGAAACCTGGAGCTCAAGACCAGCTTGGTCAACATAGTGAGACCTCATTTCTACCAAAAACAACAACAATAACACACACACACAAATTAGCCAGGCATGGTGTCATGCACCTGTTCCAGCTATTCAGAGGCTGAAGCAGAAAGATCACTTGAACCCTGAAGTTTGAGTCTGCAGTGAGCCCGGATCATGCCACTATACTGCAGCCTAGGTGACAGTGAGACGCTGTCTTTAAAAAAAAAATCCCTTTAATGTTGTGTAGTTGGGTTTTGGGAGGGAACAAAATTAGATATGTGGTCAAGCTACCATTTTAACCCAAAGTTCCCTTAGAGGCTTTCTTAAGAATTGAACTTATCCAAATGTTAAGCATTTTAATGAATCTTCTATTGTGTGCCACACTCTTGTCCTTTTCATCCAGTGTACGCACTAGTGCTCGTTAAAATCACAATGTATGCATAATTAATATAAATGGCAATTTAAGCAAATGTTTGAGACAGTTGAACAAATACCTTTAAATAGTGGCGGTAAACATATAGCTATGTTTCTGTGGGAAAATGGATACTGAATACTAACCAATGATGCCACATATAAAACTGATTCTCATTATTCCTTGTAGTTCTAGAAAGTCACCGAGGAGCACTGTATTAGCAAATACTGACCCATTGCTTCTAGGGGAACTCCAGAGCTAGATTCCTGCCAACTTCTGCTCACATTTTCATCAACCAGTCAGTACATAACCTTGTTTTATTTGTGTTTATTTTTAAAGACACTTTATTTAAGGTGCACTGTTGATTTGTTGACCTTGAATTCATAGCCCAAAACACAATAACTGATGCCTGAATGAAGTTTGTCTAACACAGTTTTTCCATAAGGCATGTCACAGCTTTCTTGCAGTTAGGAATACTAGACACTTCAGCCCTGTGTTTGTGGGCCATTTTACACAGTGGAATCACTAACAGAAAGCACAAAACTAAAAAAAAAATAGCCTAAATAAAATACAAAAAGGACAGTGTGAGAGCTGAAACAAGAAGGCAAAGCATCACAGTGTTTGAGCTCAGCTGGCAATGTGTGAGTCAGGTGATTCAAATTTTTTACCACTCTGTGCATGTCCATGAATGATTACAAAAGCATTGTAAGCGAATATTGATTTGGTAGTTACAAATATGTTTTAGCAAGTAGGTGAATTCACAAAAACAGAATCCACAAATAATGAAGTTCAATTGTAAATCCTACCTCCAATACCCCCAGTCCTATAGGGAAAGGACATTTATAATCCCCTTAGAAGAAACAGTACGGTGCTGATTTTGTATGCATTTATGCAAGCACATATAAAAAGCTGCTGTTCTCCAGAGTTTTTAGTAGCCAGTGTAATCGATAACAGCCAGTAATAAATTTAGTAATTAGCAATTTACATACATTACCTCATTGACTTTTACAACCTTGTGAAGTAGGTATTATTTCTGTTTAAAAGAGGAAAAACTAATTTGAATGATTTAAGTAATTTATTCATACTCCCACTGTAGATGGAGGAGTAGGGATTTGTTTGTCACCTAAAATTTTAACCCTTACTCTGTATTGAACCTCAACTCTAAAAGAACCCTTGTTCCTGCTGCTAGGTCAGGAAGTTATTTGTGAAGTTTATTGTGAAGTTATTTGTTAAAGATCCTATGTCACAGGGTTAGGGATGTGTTACCTGATTTATTTTCTTAGGGTAATTCTCACTTTGAAAAAAACTGCCTTGTTCATTGTTTTCATGATCATTTTAACTTTAGTATTTGTTTACTTTTAATTCTGATCTACTTATATAATTAAAATAGAAAGAATAGTATATTACAATCAAAGAGTTTTGGAACTGGAAGTGTCTTTTTAAAATCATATAATAAAATCCATTTACTTTACATATGAGAATATTAAAGCTCCTGGAAATAAACTTGCCAAAGTCACACAGTTAATTACTAAGACTAGTATCAAAATTGCTTAACTGTTAAAGTAACTCTTTTCTCTGCCTAGGTTTTAAACACAAAATTTGGCAGAGTTAGTAACCAAAGTTGAGCCCAAATCTGTTATCTTATCATGCTCATTTTTTTTTTTTTTTTTTGAGCTGGAGTCTCACTCTTTCACACAGACTAGAGTACAGTGGCCACTCCCGGCCACCACAGCCTTGACCTGCTGGTTCCAGCGATTCTTCTGCCTCAGCCTTCCAAGTAGCTGGAACTACAGGCGTGTGCTACCACACCTGGCTAATTTTTTGTTTTTTTTTATTGTAGAGATGAGGTCTCGCCAATATTTATTGTAGAGATGAGGTCTCATCTCGACAGCCACCGAGCCTGGCTTTTTTTTTTTTTTTTAATTGGGGACTTACTCTGTCACCCAGGTTGGAGTATAGTGGCACACTCATAGCCACTGCAGCATTGACCTGTTGGGCTCTGGTGATCCTTCCATCTCAGTCTTCCAAGTAGCTAGAACTATAGGCACGTGCCACCATGCCCAGCTAATTTTTATTTATTGTAGAGACGAGGTCTTGCCAAGTTGCCCAGGCTAGTCTCGAACCCAGGTAATCCTCTCACCTTAGCCTTCCAAAGTGCTGGGATTACAGGCGTAAGTCACTGTGGCTGGCTTTTTTTTTTTTTTTTTTTTTTTTAAGTTGGACTCTCTGTCACCCAGACTGGAGTGCAGTGACACACTCACGGCAAAGGCAGACTTGACCTGCTGGGCTCAGGTGATTCTTCCACCTCAGTCCTCCAAGTAGCTGGAACTACAGGTGCACAACACCACTACTGGCTAATTTTTTTTTTAATAGTAAAGATGAGGTCTCTCCAAGTTGCCCAGACTGGTCTTGAACCCTAGGCTCAGGCAGTCCTGTTGCCTCCACCTCCCAGAGTGCTAGGATTATGTGCATGAGCCATTGAGGCCGGCCTCACAACTTTTTAAGCATACCATCTTGGAATGAACCACTGATTGGAGATGTAATTGCCAGAACACAGAGGGGAAACAAACAGCTGTCTGCAGAGGAGCCATGGGGATCCCAAGAGAACTTGCCTAGGGAAGCATTCTTGAATCTCTTGGTGTCGTCTGACTAGAGACTCTTTAGAATGCAGGTGCAGTGTTTTCAAAGCTTCTAATTTTTCATAGGAGGCTGGAAAACCCAGCTATTGTGACATATTGGCACCTGTGTCAAACTTTAAAACCACAGTGCAAGGCAGAAAAACAAAAATTTCTGTGGGCCAGTTTCGTTCTACCAGATTGAAGCCCCTGCTTTAAAGGATTCATCTTAACACTGTAGCTTTCATTCCTCTGCACCACTGGTGACTATGAGAAGGAACCCAAACCATTTTCTAGGAACAATTTAAATGAATGGTATCATGTTAAACTTATAAGTCAGTAAACCATTAAGTGACCAAGAACAGTTAATTTGCTACATGATATAATTTGTTTACATGTTTTTGCCACATATTACCCACAATGCAAAGCTCATGTGTGTTTATTAAAGTTAGAATTGATTCATATTTTGAAGTTCAATGTAGAATTTTGCAGTCTCATATGTTAGTAGACTTACTGTCCTTATCTTATGTATACAAGGCTCTGGTGTAGCTTTATCAGCTGCTGAAAATATGTTATTTTATCTTGTTTCATGGCTGTAGACATTACACAGCATCTGCAACCAAAAAGTGTTACTCACCCTCTTAGGAACTTTCCAAAATAGAGTGTCCCCAAATCCAAAAAATCTTACCTTAATTCATTCCTGAGAAACTAATGGGAGTCATAGTTCTAAAAGCATGAAATGATGTAAAACTAAAACATTCTAAATCTAAAGTGCAGTTTTGGGTTATTGATGAACTTGTTTTCCATTAGTATCAGCAAGTAATATATGAGAATAAATACCTGGAGAATTTGGAGAGAACTGGCAGTCATCCATATGTACAGAAAAATGCACACATTATAAAGACATAAACTCAGTGGATTTCCACAAAGTAGACATGCCTTGGTAACCAGCATACCAATTAAGAAATAAAACATTTACCCATACTACTATTCGTGGGCACTTAGCTTTCTGTTTGAGAACTATTAAATTTAATGCTGCTGTGAATATTCTTGTACATGTTTTCTTATGACCCTAATACATATCTTCATGGGATACATACCTAGGAATGGAATAGCTGGGTCATAGGGTATCCATATGTTTAGCTTTAATAGATAATGCCAGTTTTCCATTGTATTAGAGTCAGACTCCTCTCCACTCAGCATACAAGTTCCATTTGATTCACATCCTAACTAACACTAACACTTGATCTTGATTTTTCATTTTCGTCATTATAATGGGTATCTCATCATGGTTGGAACTTTTATTTCCTAATGATTATTGGGGTTGCACTCCTTTTCATTTGTTTATTGGTTGTTTGGATATTCTCTTGTAAAGTACATATACAAGTATTTTATACTGGCTTGGTAAACTTTTCTCAAATTGACTTTTAACGATAAATATTTGCATTTTTAAACATTTTTGTTCAGAGAGTTAGTTATTTTCCCCTATCGACTTCACTGCAGTAAATAATTTCTGAGAGATTTGCTGCTATATATATATAAAACCAAGATGACTCTAGCCCACTAAGATTGCCTTCCAGGTAACTTTATAGACAAGAAGAAACCTTGGGTGTTCTTTTCAGGCCATATAAATGACCAACACTGATAAAAAGAGCAAAATAGAAGTAGTAATAAACACAAACATGGGTTTTTTAAAAATTAGCCTTTGGAATTGCTTTTTACCTTTTTGAGTTTATGAATTTTGATTAGTTACAAAATTGACTGCTAATTAGTAAAATGTTACTAATTAAAAGTTAATTTAGAAAAAGAATGTAGTTTAAATTATGTTCTTAAAGATATGTATCTGTATAGTTGTTAGAATTTTTTTCCTACTTACAGAGTAATATATACTTGTCAAAAATTCAAAAGTTACAGAAATATATAAAAGAATTTATAAGACTCCCATAATCTCACCTCCCATAGATAATTAAGTTCGGTTTGTACTCGTCCAGATTTTCTTCTGTCAACTTACTAATATGTATCACAAATAATAATATGTTCTACATACTGTTTTGCCACTTTTTGTTTTTTTTTTGTTTTTTTTTTGAGTTGGAGTCTCACTCTGTCACCCAGACTGGTGTGCAGTGGCTGCTCCCAGTCACCGCAGCCTCGACCTGCTGGACTCTGGCGATCCTTCCGCCTCAGCCTTCCGAGTAGCCGGAATTACAGGCATGCGCTACCACGCCTGGCTGATTTTTTTATTTACTGTAGAGATGAGGTCTTGCCAAGTTGCCCAGGCGGGTCTCGAACCCACGGGCTTAGGCAGTCCACTCACCTCAGCCTCCCAAAGGCGCGGGATTACAGGCTGAGCCACCAAGCCCGGCTGCCACTTGCTTTTTTAACCTAACAATAATTGTTACTGATTAAGAGGGTTTTTTTATACTGTATGGTAACTGGATACTCGTTCTTGAAAATAAGAATGCCCTATTGAATAGATTTACAAAAATATAATTTGTATATCAATTTTGTTAACCCTCTAGGTCCTTAAAATGGTTCATTTTCTGGCACAGTTCGATATACATCTTTTAATTTACTTAACACACTGTTTTCTAGCACACAAAACAATTCCAGCTAAGGAGGATCTAAATTAATAGTGTTCGTGAAGGGGTTGAAAGTGTCTTGATTTTTCAGCAATTCTTTTTATATTTGAGGCATCCTAATTATGAAAATTCAGCTACATACTTGATCGGTCTACACTATATTCATTCTCTGAATTTAGCCTACACTTTGTGATATGGGTGTAGCTTCTGCTCGTTTCAGATGGGCAAGTAGCAGTCAGGTTAAGGATGTGCTCTGCAGAAGACCTGTAGATCTGATTGGTCTTCCAAGCATTATGTTTCTGTCTAGTTCAGTGCTCAGCATTTTTGCAAATGTCATTAAGTTCTTCCTAAAAGTAAGTATCCTAGTTTCTGATCAGAAATCTCCAAGTTGACTTTTTTAAGAGTGAGGCTAATTCAAAGGTGTAGTCATTAGGCTATTTAAAAAGCAATGCTGTAAAAATAAATTCCAAGGTCTTCTGCTTGTGGAGTAGTATAGCATCTAATATACAAACAAAATCTTCATTTTCTTCTAATCTAGAGGCAACTTGTCAGGTAAAGTGTTACATTCTGAAGTCTGTAATCTCAACCAATTCCACCTTATATTGAAATGAAAATAACTGAGCTGTGTTTTCTCTAGCCAAGTTGAATAGACTATAAAATAGTATTGTTACTAAGTATAAAGAAGATACATTCTTTTAATACCTTCATAGTGATTATTGTTGGTGAAACCAGTTATAGATTTGGGAGTTAATCGTCTTGAGTTTCTTGTACTAACGCAGTGTGCTTTGCTAGTTGAAAATCACCTTGAGTTTTATAAAGTATTTCACCAAATGTGCTTTTCTGCTCCAGGGAGACTAAGTGAAAGTTATTTTATGGGTTATAGATTTGGCAATCTCATAACAGAAAATAGACATTCTCCTCTAGAGGTTTTTCTGTAACCAAAGTGACATCACATAATAGATGTCCTTAATAAGAACTAAAGAATAGAAAAACATTGAATATTGACGTTATCATGCAAAGGAGGAGAATGGGGGGAATATTGTTTGCCATCCTGTGTGTGAAGAACTAGTTTTAGTATCTAATCAAATAATTGTAGAATAAATTATTTTCTGCCAGGTCCAAAAAAAAGGTGATTCAAAATAACCTAATCATTAGATTTGTTTTGGAAGCACTAAGAACCAGAAGAACATAAATGTTAGCATCTCATTTCTCTCTCATTCCATGGGTAGAATGGGCAACCCAAATAAAATGACCGTGTGTTTTTTAGATGTTTCCACTGATTGTTTGGAAAAAACAATATTGTTTCCCATTTGTTCTGGAAACAAAGAAATGGAACTGTAGTTCTTCAAACTGCTTGTGTAAATGGTCAAATTGCTTTTTTGTTTTTCAAACAGTCTTATTTCCTGAGCTGAGAACTCATTACCAGACTTACCCTGCAGTGTGTTTTTCTGCTAAATTAAAGCAAATTAAAACACAGTAAACAACCCCAAAAAAAGCCCACCATAACCTGCTTTTAGGTTTTTAGTAGTAAGGAACTTACCTGTGACAGATGCTTAGCCATTGTCATGTGAACAGCTTTGTTGTAATAAACATAGAGTTGCAGTCTAGGAGCCATGGGAACTGATTGATCAGACTCTTTTAAGAGAGTCATTTTACCTGAAGCATCAGGACTGTTGAGGGAGTGTCTATTCAGGATGTTTGGAAGTGCAGAGTGTGGTGACTGTGGAGATTGTGAAGCTGCTGCTGCTTCCTAATACCAGATTTTATAGCCAGCTTTCATTTTAGTTACAGTGTCCTTCTGTTGATGGGCTACCTATCGTTTAAATAACTTGTTTCCTCTGAGTGAATCATTTTATAGGAGGGGGACGTAAAACAGCTCAATATTGAAACAAAAACTTGTTAAGATTTAATCCCTTGTTTAGGATTATGGGGGTTATAATTGCATTGATTTAATTTTCAATAGGGTCTTGAGTCAGTCCTGGCAAGCATAAAAATGACTTCTACATGTATTTTATGGAATATATGTAATTAGTCTTATCTTCTGTTTCTTGTGTTTATAAGCCATGCAAAAAAATCAAGTACTGCTTATAGAACTTCCTTACTTAGATCTGATTTTGCAACTGCAATTTTCTTTGTGCTTTTAAATTGAAGAAAATATTAAGTGAAACCCCTGGAAGTCAGAGAAAAGCAAGTTAAACATAAGCCTAATCAAAGTCCCAAGATATTTTGAGGAGGGTGGTGATTTGTTTTGAGCACAGGGTTGTTTTTGTTCTTTAGGGGGTCTCGTAAGTGAGACCGATGATCTTAGAGTGTCAGTATCCATCTTTCTTGTTTCCTGTAGGTTAATGTTGAAAATTTATTTATCAAGTTGAGCAAAATAGGAACCCTGCCCTGGGGGCTTTCCTGCTAAGTGGAAAAGCTGTGATTTATAAAGTCCACAGCATAATGAAACAAAATGATAATGAAAAGCCCTGGGCAGGCTGGCTATGTAATATATTTTAGGTAGTTTGCACAGGTGGGTTTGTTTAATTATTATTATTACTGTTCTTGTCAGAATCGTCATTTCTAATAGTAGGATTGCTCAAACTATTTAAACCAAATCTTGCTTGCTACTGATGAAAATATGCTCCAATTTCTTCTTAAAGTCCAAACTGTCCCTTGAAAGGCTAACAGATGCTTACTCTCTAGTCAGTGAAAGGTGATAAGTATACTCAACTAATTTCTTCCCTTTTTGCCTAAAACACTGCATTAAGTAGAAGTAGGTTTGCGTCCACACCCATGTCTCTTTCTGCCTCCCTGGAACTAGTTCAAGATTTGGAGAGAAGGGTTTGCTTGGGGGTGTTTCCCTTGTCTTATCTCTGAGTGAGCATATACTAGGGTTGAATTTATTTTGATCCTTTCATTTTAAATTTGGAACGGAAGCAAGAGTTTAAAGTACAACAGGAGAAGAGAATCTGCTGAACTTTAGACATGAGGGATCCCGGGAGAAAGGTGCGTAAGTCTATTCGGGAGCTTTCTCACAGAACTTTTTTCCTAGAGGTGACATCTATGCATGTACTTCATTGTAAGTTAATAACTACAGCTGAAAGGAAAAATATTTGAAGTATATAGAGATATATATGGCACCTGTGTGTTTAATGTGCTTAATTTTAGCAGCAGTGCCACAGTATTTCACACTTTTAAAGTGGATGGCAGAATAAGTAAATTCTGGATTTTTATTTGAAAATCTTTTGAAAAAGTTTAGGCTGGGTATTTGCAAGGGGAAAAATGTATCGTTTGAATTGATTTTCAAGGGAATGGCTGAAAAAGTATAAAGATAGTTTAAGCATTCTATCATTTTGTTTTCTAAAGCATCAAATAAAGAGAGCTACAAATACTAGATAGAGGTTACCCAACTTCTTAGAATTGAGCAACTCTCTCTTTGCTGATTATCATTTATCTTTGTGCATTAATTTTAAGCATAGTTCTTTGTATATATAATCAGCTGGCTAGACTGATTCCTTTCCCGACTGATCTTTTCCAGAGCCTGGCCCAACTAGAGAATCTGTGCAAACAGCTGTATGAAACAACAGATACAACCACTCGACTCCAGGCAGAGAAAGCATTGGTTGAATTTACCAACAGCCCTGATTGCCTGAGCAAGTGCCAGCTACTCCTCGAAAGAGGCAGTGTACGTAAGATCTGAAAAATCCTAAAGAATAATGGAGGTTTAGGAAACTTTATTCTGGTTCTAAGTTTAGGGATGACTTGGAATAGCTTCTGTTCCCTGATTCTTCTGGGTGTCTCTGACTTCTTATTTTCACTTTTAAAAAGCACTATACAGCCGGGCTCGGTGGCTCAGTCTGTAATCCCAGCACTTTGGGAGGCTGAGGTGAGTGGATTGCATGAGCCCGTAGGTTCGAGACCCACCTGGGCAACTTGGCGAGACCTCATCTCTACAATAAATCAAAAAATTAGCCGGGTGTGGTAGTGCGCACCTGTAGTTCCAGCTACTTGGAAGGCTGAGGCGGATCACTGGAGCCCAGCAGGTCGAGGCTGCGGTGGCTGGGAGTGGCGACTGCACTCCAATCTGGGCGACAGAGTGAGACTCCAACTCAAAAAAAAGAAAAAAAAAAGCACTATACTTGCCAGGTTGACAAGAAAGGCTGTACAGCCTCACCAAGAAAGTCTCTTTGAACATACAGGGGGATCCAAAAAAAAGCCCCAGATTTTATTTATTAAAAAGTTGTATATTTATTCTTACATGCTTAAACTTCAGTCACCTTTAAAATACTGTCCGTTTGATGCAATATATCTATCAAGGTGCTATTTTCACTGCTCAAGACAGTTTTTGAACTCGTCAGTTTTGATGCCTTTTAGTGAGTCTGCCGATTTTTGTTTGACTTCTTCCAATATCAACAAAACACTTCCCTATGAGGACTTTTTTCATCCTAGGAAACAACAACAAAAAAAAGTTGCTCGGGGTAAGATCAGGGGTAAGATTGGGTAAATAGGGAAGGTGAGGTCATGGGGGTCATGCTATTTTTGGTCAAAAACTGCTGAATACTCAGCACAGTTTGGGGAGGTGCATTGTCATGGTAAAAGATCCAGTCACCTATTTGCCACAGCTCAGGGCATTTCTTCTGCCAATTGTGGCGCAACCTTCTCAAAGCATTTAGATAAAAACTTTGGTTGGTCAGTGATCTGGAGGAACAGTTTCTGGGTTCACTAAAAGGGGCATAACTTCCAAAAGATAATTCCAGGGATTTTTTTTGGGGGGGTCCTCTTCGTATATTTCTGTCCTGCCATTTTTCAGTTTAAGTTTCTGCAACTCATTTTCCGTTTTTACATTTAAGTACTACCTTCTGTCCTTTCCAGAAGACAGGGCTGTGTATAAATAACTTTTTAATCCAAAGTCCTTGTAGAAGAGTCTCAATGTTCTCTTTGTTTTTGTTCTCTGCCACAGCACCTGCCTATTGCCTTATAAGTCAAGGAAAGAGTGACCTTTACAATGAAAATTATAGGAAATTGTGGGATTTAAAATGGAATTAGAACTTCCTCCAGCTTAAAAATGGCATTGTAGTAATCGAAATAATGTTCCTAATGAGATAATTTGATAAAGTCGCTATTTTTGACAAGATCCCTTATGGGTCAGATCTCACTAGATCCCATGAAAGGGCATCAAGAGAGTCATTCCCAGCTAGACTCAGCAGCAAGCACTAACCTTCTTTTGAAAAAATGGCAACAGCATTAAGTACAGTGCTCTTATTTTTCCTAATGCTCAAATAACTTCCCAGTCATGCTTACTTGTATTACCTTGTTTCACAGATGAAAGGGAAGACACCAAGAAAAAGCACAAGTATTAGCTATAATTCTCATGAGTGTGGAAAAGGTGAAAATAGAAATGATAATGTGGTGTTTGTGTCCTGAACAACAGTGTATCCCTGAAGAACTGGTTAATAAAAACATACTTTCCAAAAAGTGGTCCTTAAGACGGGAAAGAAATGTAAAAAAAAAAAAAGATGAAAGTAGCTAATTTGTTGAGAGAGTAGAATTCTAGATTACTTCATTTTATAATGTTTATTAGTATTATTATAATATTGTGTATGCCATAAATGAAACAAACTGTAGTTGTTGAAATTATCCTTTAGTAGCTGAAGGATCTAACTCTTTTTTCACATATCTGTATGATATGGCCAGAGTCAGAGATTGTATAGTGGTCTGTTCCAAGTTGTATGCATACAGTGTTTTATATGTTTCTTTTAAATCATTTGGTCTTGGGATTTCTCCACTTACATATATCCTATGGGAGATGTACAACTGATTCTTCCTTATTGACAGTCAGCAAGCTGGAAGAAAACAGGACTGGTGCAATACTAAAAACAATTACGGTGGACTCTTCCTTTTTAACCTTCTGTTGACTTCTTAGTTACTTGGCAGATTTATTGGAATAATGTGTAAAAACTATTTACATATTACATACTACAGTTGTAGTAGCCTTCTTTGAATTATTAATGGTTTGACACACCTGCTTTAACTTATCAGTTTAAATCATGTTCAGGTGTGTTGAATAAAAATCACATTGTCAGCCGACTCGGTAACTCGGCCTGTAATCCCAGCACTTTGGGAGGCCCAGGTGAGTGGATTGTCTGAGGCTGTGAGTTCGAGACCCAACCCGGGCAACTTGGTGAGCCCTCATCTCTACAATAAATCAAAAAATTAGCCGGGTGTGGTAGTGCACTCCTGTAGTTCCGGCTACTTGGAAAGCTGAGGCGGAAGGATCACTGGAGCCCAGCAGGTCGAGGCTGCAGTGGCCAGGAGCATGCCACTGCACTCCAATCTGGGCGACAGAGTGAGACTCCAACTCAAAAAATTTTAAAAATCACATTGTCAAATCTACCTTTGTAGATTTTTTTCCTTAATCATAAATACCTGGTGGTATTATGTAATAGTAACATAAATGGATAGCCTACAATCTTAAGGACTTTTAGTTACATCGAAAGTTATTCTTGACCTTTGATTGAATTATCTTTAGTAGTTCTGAGACTGTTCCTATTATATGACATTATATAACATAGCCGTATTGAGGAAGTCCTCCATGGCACCTTCTGATATATTTTGATCAAAGGGAATGCTTGAGTCTCTATAAGGTTAAAATTCACTAATATCCATATTTGATAACATGATAATGCTATTTCATTGCTTAAGACATAATTTTTTTTCTTATAAATATTTCTTATGAAGTTGACTTTAAAACTATTATATACCTTCCCTGGCACTATAGCTAACTGATAGCTGTGCTGATGAAAAGATACAATTTGGGGATTAACAATACAGTATAGTGTGGTGGTTCCCTCTGATATTTTTTTTTTTCTAATATACTATAAGAATATTTTTTAGGTAAAACCGTTTGAAACATTATTATAACAGACATTGAGAGGAGGAGATTTTTTTCCTGAAGATCTTACATTTTTCTGAAAAGATTACCCTCTGATGTCTGTCTCAGAGTGAAGTAGGTATCTATATTAGATTCAGTTTTATCAGACTTTATCTTGCCTGTCATTCATGATTGAAGCCAACTAAATAAGCACTTACATTATGTGGGACTCATTTTTCCTCAGGTAGACCCTCTAAAATACAGAGGACCAAATATTGCAAAACTGATTGCCTTTTCTTGAATCTGAGCACAGATCTCCAAGTGAAAACCCTTGTGACTAACTTACCCAATACAATTTTGGGTGCTTTTTCCCCTTTCTTTTCACAGTCATCTTACTCCCAGTTACTGGCAGCTACATGCCTTACCAAGCTTGTATCACGCACAAACAACCCCCTACCATTGGAACAACGAATAGATATTCGTAAGTAGAGAATTTTTTGTCCTGTCTTGAAGAAATTAGTTTGTTTAATGGTGTGTTAATAATAGGTCAGTCTATGTGCTTGTTTGATGACATGCTGAAATTGCTAACCATACAGAATATCTAGAATTCAGGTTTTTTTTTCCAGAATTTGGGGTTTGTGAAAGTGAAGAGGGCCTAATACAACTATTTCTACATAAAGCCTAAATCGTTCCTTTTGTTGTCAGGAGATTTCTTTCATTTATTATTTATTGCCACAGTAACTAAAAAAACATGGTTAAGCATTTTGAATTCTGTTTAGATCACGTTATTTAACTAACTGGAGGTAGATTTAAGGCTCCTATACTTCAGATTCTTCATGTAACAGTGAAGGCCTGCTAATCTTACATTTGAGGTCTCATTTCTCAGTAACATAAATAATTAAGAGAATGTAGGGTAAATAGTCTAAATTTATGATTTCTTTGGCATTAAGCATGTTTAAAGATATATACCCTTCTCTGGCCAAGCTTTTTATTGTGTGAATTGTTTTTTATTTTTATTTTTTATAGGGAACTATGTGCTCAACTACCTTGCCACTCGGCCAAAGTTGGCTACTTTCGTGACACAAGCACTTATTCAGTTATATGCCAGAATCACAAAACTGGGCTGGTTTGACTGTCAGAAGGATGACTATGTCTTCAGAAATGCAATCACAGACGTCACAAGGTTTTTACAGGTATAGTATATATATTTGACATAATAGGAATGGGAAAAGCAGCTTATATGTACTTATGTTCTGATCTTTTAAAAAATTACACAATATGGAATTATTTGATATATTCACTTCTGTGTCTTTTCTCTTAATATGTCTTGGCAGTGTTTGCATGTCAGCACAAACAAACCCTATCTCATTCTTGCAAACACCTACATATTATTCCAAGATAAAATATAACTTAATTAACTAACCGTTTATAGATGTACATTTATTTTGTTTGTATTTTTTTTTAACTTTCAAAAATATTTCCAAATTACCCTCAAAAAAGTTACATAGTCATGTACTACATAATGATGTTTTGATCAGAGGTGGCCTGCATAGACACCAGTGGTCCCATAAGATTGTAATGGAGCTGAAAATTCCTGTTAGCTAGCGATGTCAAGCCATCATAATGTCATAGCACAATTACTATATTTTTAAAATAAATTTAGTATAAAGTGTGCAGCATTTATAAAGTCCACAGTAATGTACAGTAATATCCTAGGTCTTCACATTCACTCACCACTTACTCACCTGGACTAACTTCCAGTCCTGCAAGCTCTACTTACGATAAGTGCCCTCTATAGGTGTTCTGTTTTTTTTATTTTTATACCATGAAATACCTTTTCTATGTTTAGATACACAAATACCGTTGTGTAAAATTGCCTTACAGTATTCAGTATAGTAACATGCTATACAAGTTGTGTAGTCTAGAAACAGTAAGCTATACCATATAACATAGGTGTGTAATAGACTCTACCATCTAGGTTTTTGTAAGTGCACGCCATGATGTTCAGATAATGACAGAATTGCCCAGTGATGCATTTCTCAGGACGCGTTTCCATCATTAAGTGACTCATGATTGGACCTAATTTATACTTTTACCAACAGTTCATAAGAGTGCCTACTTTCCTTATATCTCAGCCCTTGAAGCTAAACTTTTTATTTTTCCAATTTAGTAGTTTAAAATAATTGGTTCTCATTGTTTGAGTTATGAGTGAGACTGGATAAATTTTCTTGTGTTTATTCTTATATTTGTTTTTCTGTGAACTTCTATTCATATCTTAAACACACTTTTTCCTCAGGTTTTTTGCCTTTTTTCTTATTATTTTATATAGTCTCTTTATACATTGTATTACTCATTTGTCATTTACCTTTCAAATGTGTTTTACAATTTATCTTTTTATAATGTGCATGCTATAGTGCTTATGGGAATTTTTTAAATGTAAAAGTTTTAAATTTTGATGAAGTCAGATTTGTCAGTCTTCCTTTGTGGCAGTTAGATTTTACATCTGGCAAAACAAGTTTTCAACTATAATTCCTTGCTGCCTTGTGTAGGCAGTTTTATTACTGACACAAAAAACTGTTATTCAAAAGTATGAGTGCATTCCAAATACCAAAACCAAGCGTGTGTGCCAACTCTTTCTACCTTTCATTTGCTTTTTTTAACCAGGATAGTGTTGAATACTGCATCATTGGCGTCACAATTTTATCTCAGCTAACCAATGAAATTAATCAAGTAAGTGCTACAGCCTTCCTCATTGAAGTAAGTGTCATATTTTTTCTTAGTATTGGTGTTTTCTGCTGTGTGTGGGATGATCTTTTTTGGCAATTGTCTGCTTTTGCGGTAAGTGATTAATGCCCTTTTGAAACAAAATAGTTTGATTGGGTTTTCCTCTGTAAGTGCAACCGACTTCATTTTTTCCTCTGGTTCCCTTCTGTCTCCAGAATATTTTACCCTCCCATCTCAGATTTTTTAAATTGGTATTAGTGTTCATTTTAGAGATGAGAGTGATAGTCCTAAGTCAAGACCATAATGAAATACTACCCTGCTAATGAAAGGGTGTGCCTCCAAAAAAGGGACCATAAAGTGGAACTAGCATGTGTATGTGTTTCTTCTGCTCCTATATATGTTAATATGTATTACAGTCATTTAAAAATCAATTCCTATGTGCTACTATTAAATTTTGCTGGTAATATTTTTAGAATGGAGAAACATTCTGCTAAATGGCAGGTAATTTGTTAGTCATTGATGTCACGTACACTACAGAGGAAACACCAGTGACTTTCTTTTGCTCTAGCTATTATTTTTTTCAGTCATTTACTTTTGTATCCAGCTAAAATTTTGTACTTATTGAACAGGCTGGTATTAATATTAGTTGTAACATCTCACCCTTAGGTTGTCAGCATATTAATTACATTAGCATTACTGTTGCTATTGCTCATAATTGTGCAGACATTTTTATTAACCCTGAGAAATTTTAACTTTAAGTTGGTACTATTTAAAATGTGCTAACTTACAGCATATTAAAATCTGGAGTCCATATTTGTTCTCTGTCATATGTAACCCCATTGTGATCAGTAGTTATCAAAATAATAGCAACCACTGTTCAAAGCACTTATGTTAACTCTTTTATTCTCATAACCATCCTATGATGTAGGTACTGTATTTGTCCTATTTTCTAGATTTGGAAATTGAGGCACAAAAGGATTAAATAATTTCCCTAAGTTTTCATAGTTAGTAAGCAACAGAATATGAATTTGAACCCTTTAAGTTTCATGTGTGGCTCATGGGAAAAAAAAAAGAATTCAAACCCAGATAGTCTTTCCAGATCCTGTGTTCTTAACAACTAACTTACTATTTAAGCACTATTACCTTCACAGTAGGAGAGCACATGCATTAACTGAGTACAGAGATTTGTGGCTTAATGTTCTCCCTTTTGAAGCTTGGCCCCACAAAGAACATCAGTTTTGGTATTAAAAAAAAACAAAACAAAACAAACCTCTGTAAAATTTTACTTGTCTTTCTTAAGAAAATGTAGTCTAGCAGTACCTTTATTATCAAAGTCATGATAACACAATGACACCGAAGCAAGAATTGGAAAATGTTTTGAACCTCAAAATCACTGTGATTTTCCATTATTTTTTGGTTGTCATATTTAAATAAGAAAGTATATTTCTGCCATCATTCCTGTTTGAATCTAGAAATAAAATCAGGAAAGATTTGATTGTCATTAATCTTGCTGCATTACTCTTTAAAGTGGCAAAAACAAAATGAGCTTCTTGGGTGAATTGATCAGTAAATAGAAGAGATTTAAGCTTTCAGTAAGTGGTTAGACCAAACATACTCTTGGCAACCTTGAAAATCTTTCATTCTACATGTTGAGAGCCTACTGTGTGTTAGGATTAGAAGGTATACTAAAGAAGTATAAGATTTACTTCTTAACCACAAAAACATTTATAATTTAGCTGAAAAGACAAGTACAGAGCAGTAAATGAGAGATCAGTGTAACCATTTAAATTGTCACTTCTGTGATGTACATTATGTTGAAATAAGCTAGAGAAGGAAGAGAATATTACAGGCTATTGTCATTCTTCTTAAGTTGATGGCTGTTAGTTAATGACCATTTTGGAAATTCTGCAGCAGCTTCAGCTTTGAGCAATTTTTTTGTTTGTTTACCAGACTCCAAGATTTTTTTTAGTTTGTTTACCAAACTCTGTTTTTGACATTAAGCCACAATACAATATGACAGTGATTATTAGCAATGTCTGCCAACAGTTTGTTAAATTTTCCCTCCTTGAGTATAGAGGAAAATAATTTGCAGTAGAAATATGTATCCCTCCTTTTGTGATGTCCTGGTTGGCTATAAGTAGTTTACTGTCCTCTGCATCCTTCCACTAGGTAGGGTTTTATAATAATTCAAATATTTGAAATGCATTTTGTATTTTTGTTGCTTTCATTGGAAATCCTTCTAGCTTATTTGAAGTCTACATGAAAACTTACTTTTTGCTATTAATTTTTTGCATTGGTTTACTCTTTTTGTGCACAGGCAGACACCACCCATCCTCTCACCAAGCACAGAAAAATAGCCTCATCTTTTCGAGATTCATCATTATTTGATATCTTCACACTTTCCTGCAATTTATTAAAACAGGTGAGAATGTAATTTGGTTCATGTTTACCTGTTCCTTTTGAAAGGATGAGAATGGGTGGGAACTTGTTAAATGGTGGCTACTAACTGACCCTATAAGAGTTTATTCGTGCCTTCCATCATCATCATCTCTCACATATGATGCATCTCAGAGGTGAAGAAACTTGCCAGGGTGACCACTGACATTAGAGAAAGGATTGTAACTTACCTGCTTCAGATCTGTTCCCCTTAGTCAAGAGCAATAAGTGAGTGCTTATCCCACGCTCCTATCTTAAAAGGATCTAGTTTACCTCAAAGTTTGAATTTTTTTGTTTATAACCACATAAAATCTTTCTGTATGTAGTGAAAGCATATTAGTTTTATGGTGTTTGGATTCTTAGTACTCTGAAAACAAGTTCAGACTACATTGTTAGCATACAAAAACCAGGCTGGCTTCCCTGTCCCCTGCTGAGTTAAAAGCAGCAAATAAACAAGCAACATCTGTAAGAAAAAGTCAATTTTGAATTTTTAACATCCATTTAGATTTAATAACCTGAAGAAGTAGATAGTTTCACATAAGGAAATTACCTGTGTTAAAATAGAAAGTTGATGTTTCAGTTCATTTATTATAGAGTTGAGCTAAGAAAGAAATGTTAACCTGAGAGTTCTATACGTTTTTAAAAGTTTGGATGCTCTGTCCCTGCAGAAAGCTAAATAGGATTTTTGTTCATTTTTGTGGTTTTGTTTCCCATTTTCTAACATTCCCAGTTAATGATATCCATCTTTTGCATCAATCATTTAGTTTTACCTTAGAATTCCTGAAGAGTCATCAAGTTAGACAAGCTGCCTGGTGAAAGCTGTCCCTGGAGGGGAAAGGCTTTTGAGAAAACAGGATTGAATCTCTTCACTGATACTATTAGAACAAATAATTAGCCAGCCAGTCACTGAGGACATGGTATAACGTTGGACTTGGACTGTCAGAGTAACCATGGACCAGTCAGTATTCAGCTATGAGTAAATAAAATGAGTAGATAAAATCTGATTATCTTAATTCTGGTTTGAAAGATTTTTGATGATGGTGATGGTGGTATTAAAAAGAGGAAAAAAGGTAGGGCAGGTTGTTAAACTTCCTCAGAACTCCCTCCAGAATTTAATCTTAGTCTTGTCTAGAAATAACTAGGATTTCACATGCCAATAAAGTAACCACACATGCCATACTGCTTCAGAATTCCCTGTAGCCATTATGCCTACAACATGTGAGGAATACTTGTCAAATGGGGGCTTTCTTAAAATATCAGCTTCATGTTTTTATAGTAAAAATGTTTTAATAGTAAATAAGGAGCTGGGTATTTTCATAGTAATATAAAGGCGATAAAAGTACAGCATTTGTACAGGGGACATTTTAGTGGGCTGAAATATAATCTTCCTTTTCTGGCTTAACAGCCTTCCCATGAGTCTGGGAACAAGCTGGGAAGAGAGGGGTGATTGTTTGGAGCTCATTATGTGGTAATTTTTACAGGCTTCAGGAAAGAATCTAAACTTGAATGATGAAAGTCAGCATGGCTTGCTCATGCAACTGCTCAAACTCACTCATAACTGCCTAAACTTTGATTTCATCGGCACTTCTACCGATGAGTCCTCAGATGACCTGTGTACAGTACAGATTCCCACCAGCTGGAGATCAGGTAACAGAACTCACACCACTTCAAATAGTCTGCCATTCCCTCTACAGAGTATCTGTAGGATGATCTAAAGAACCCTTGGCAACCCCTTATTTACTCTGAGAGAAAATTTGGAATTTTAATGTCTATTTTTATAATGTAGGGAGAAGTTGTTTGAACAATGTTACAGGTGCCCCAGCATGGGAGAATGTTTACTGATTAATAGTAGATGCATATTTCACTTTCTTGCCTTAATCACCTAAAGACTTCTGTTAATCAGTTTATTTAGGATAAATATCTATCTTTGAAAACAAGCCAGGCTCAGTGGCTCAGCCTGTAATCCCACGCCTTTGGGAGGCTGAGGTGAGTGGATTGCCTGAGCCCGCGGGTTCAAGACCCGCCTGGGTAGCGAGACCTCATCTCTATGATAAATCAAAAAATCAGCCGGGCGTGGTAGCGCATGCCTGTAATTCCGGCTACTTGGAAGGCTGAGGCGGAAGGATCGCCAGAGCCCAGCAGGTCAAGGCTGCGGTGGCTGGGAGTGGCCACTGTACTCCAGTCTGGGTGACCGAGTGAGACTCCAACTCAAAAAAAAAAAAAAAAAAGAAAACAAAATAAGGCTGGGCTCCGGCTGGTGGCTCGGCCTATAATCCCAACACTTAGGGAGGCCGAGGCAAGTGGATTGCCTGAGCCTGTGGGTTCAAGACCAGCCCAGGAAACCTGACGAGACCTCGTCTCTACAATAAAATAAAAAATAGCCAGGCGTAGTAGCATGCATCTGTAGTTCCGGCAACTCAGAAGACTGAGGTGGAAGGATCACTGGAGCCCAGAAAGTCGACACTGGGGTGGCCATGAGCATGTGTGCCACTGCACTCCAGCCTGGGCAAAGGAGTGAGACTCCAACTAAAACAAACAAACAAAAAAAAGAAATGTGTGCTTGCTTGTGCTTATGTTTGTCTTTGTCTTACAAAAGGATAAAAATTTTAAGTTCTTGCTACAGATAGAGGTGTTTGGATTGTCTTAAGTTCCCTGAGAATCAAAAGAATGAATCCATTTCTTAGAGAAGCTAAAACTAGTACTTAAAAAAGGGGGAGGGGCGGACTAGAAAGTCTCTATTAGCTCAGAAATAATATTCTGTAAGAGAAGTAACCATAATGCATAGTGCCAGAAGTATGCCAGTGGCAATATATGTACATAGTAAAGGGATGTCTTTTATCTTTTTTCTTTTCCAGCATTCTTAGATTCTTCAACTCTGCAGCTGTTTTTTGACCTGTATCATTCCATCCCTCCTTCATTTTCACCTCTGGTGAGTTAGGACCACAGTTTCTAAAGCAAACCTGTTTCTAGAAAGTAACAATGGTGAATGAGACACAATGTTTATTTTGTTTTATAAAATCATAGAAGCAAAGCATGAAAATACTAGTGTTCGTTTTCATAGCCTTTTGAGATTAAGCTTGTAGCCTAAAGGTTCTAGCAATAAAGTCTTAATTATTTGCAAATTATTCCTGTCTAATAGATGGCCACTTCCTGCAGATGGTCAAGCTCTTTTGGTCTCATCTTGTGTCTAACTTTATACTGTACCTCAAATCGCCATAGGCTAGATTGTGAGGTTCACCTAATATTGTCTAGTTGAACCATTAAGATTGTCTTGACTGAGAAAATCCCTCAGGCATACGTTAGATGTGATAAATAGAAACTGTAATGGGAAGGCTAATTTGCATGCTTATCCTGAATAACATTTGAAAGCTACTGGGAATGGTGTATTTCTTCTTTAAAGCAATAATTATCCTCAAATCTCAAAATTCATTTAGGTTCTAGAATACCGTTGGCACAGTATTGCAGATTTTGGGATAAAATACTGTTGTACACAACATATATTAAAAAAACACAGTAAATGAGTGTATTGCATAGAGTTTGTGCAACAAATGACTCTCCTGGTCACTGTAGTACTATTGTAATTTTGCAAATTAATATAGAACTTTCTTTAACAGAAACATGAATTAATTTTTATATGTATCATTAAGGTTACTGTAGGAAAATGTAGCGCAGTCAATAGGAGAATAAATGAAAAGGCTATTTGCAAAGGTGTGGGCAAAATTAAGGAGATCCAGCAAGGGGTGGTGGTGTACACCCCAGGAGTTGGCAGTAGTAGGGAGTCTCAAGGAACAAGGGAAGAAAACCTTGGAGAAAGTGAAACCATGGCTCGGGGAGGGGGCTTGGACAGCAAGAGCTGAGGCCATCCACAGAGAAACTGCCATTGCATAGCCAGTCAGAGAGTCGGGGGAATACCACTTTCCCTCTGACCTCTGATCTCCTGCTGGTCTCTTCCATTGGTTGAAGCCAGAGGACAAGGGAGCTTGGCTGCTGTTCTTGACAGAGGTCACCCTCCTGAGGAACAGAGCAGGATGGAGAAGGTAGAAAATAGATCTGGAGGGGCAAAAAGAATATAAATATGTAGCACAGTAGGGAAAAGGGGAAAATGTTTTCAGTGTAAAAACTGTTTTTCTCAGGGCATAGATAAATGATGTGGTTATTTTATTATAGCAGGACATGGCAAGGCCTGATATAGCCAAAAAAAACTAAGTCTAATAGAGCTTTATTTAAAGTATAAATTGACGGGCACAGTGAATCACGTCTGTAATCCCCGTACTTTGGGAGGCCAAGGCAGGAGAATTGCTTGAGCCCTAGAGTTGGAAACCAGCCAGGGCAACATAACAAGACCTCATCTCTACAAAAAAAATAAATTATCCAGGCATGGTGGCACACACCTGAAGTCCCAGCTACTCGAGAGACTGAGGTGGAAGGATCAACTGAGCCCAGGAGGTTGAGACAGTAGTGAACTGTGCTTGTGCCACTGCACTCCAGCCTAGGCAACAGAGTGAGAGTCAGCTTCAAAAAACAAAAAGTATAATCGCTTGATATTCTCAAGTCTTAAATATGTATCTTAGCAAGAACCAAAGAAGCCATTGGAATGGGTCAAAGAATACCTAAGGGAATTTCTAAACTGAGTTTAACAAGTTGCTATTAGTAGCTTGGATCTAATGCTCTTTTCTTTTTCTAAAAAATAAAGCTGTTTCACATATCTTAAAGAAGAATATTGTAGAAGAGGAAAAGGACTGCTGAAAATGACTGTATAGTCTTTTTAATCAGTTGTGTTTGGGTTGTGCCCCGCTTGTAGGTGTTATCCTGCTTGGTACAGATCGCCTCAGTCAGAAGATCCCTGTTTAACAATGCAGAGAGGGCCAAGTTTCTCTCTCATCTTGTTGATGGTGTTAAGCGAATACTGGAAAATCCACAGGTAAGATTTTAAACAATGTACATATATGTCAGATTAGGATATGCTTAACTGTTATGGGCCAAAAGGAAACCTGTCCAGAGGCCACACTTAAAAGAAATCCCAGAAAACAGCTCCTTAGAAGGCTGATGGGAATCTCTATTTGGGGACAAATTCTGAGAGTATTTGCCTAAAAGAGGAGCTTGTACTCTCTAGCTTTAGAAATATAGAAGTTGTAGGAAGAGATTATGATGATCAAGGAAAATAAAGATGGAGCTAGTTATTTTTCCCCAAGAAATTAAGATTCTGAGATTTGCATTTTGGTTTTGTTTACCTTTTTAAAAAATGTATGTTTTTAGGACTGCTTTTAGGTAGGAAGGAAGATATTTGTCAAGGTTCGTTCTATAACTCAATTGCCTTTTTTGTCTTTTTCAGTCCCAAAGATTCAGCCAACACCTACTTTTTTCAAAGTATCACTTCTCTACACTAGAAAAAAAATGCATAAAAGTAGTTATTTTTAAATATACTCGGCCCTCTTTTTAAAAAATTCCTTTATTCATTCAACAGATTGTATCGAGCACTGATTATATGCCAGGGATACAGTGGTAAACAAAGTTTCTGCCCTCATATGCTAACAGAGGAAAACATATATAAGGAAATTTAATTTAAATATATGGTATACTATGTAAACAAATAAGTAGTTATTATAAGTACATAATAAAACAAACATCAATATAATAATTGAATAAATATAATAATATATAGCTATTGTAGTAATAATGACACAGTATAAACATTTGTGTAACTTTGCCAACTGTAGGTTAGTTGTACTTAATGATTAATTTCACACATGTGAAAATGAAAATTTCCTTAGATTTCCTTTGGTAATAATCAATAAGCAAACAGGCCAGTCATGTCTTAGATGGTGCCCATTTCTGCCATAATAGCTTTACAACCTTAGGAAAGTAGAATGATTCTCTGGGCTTCTGTTTGAAACTCTGTTAATTAAGAGTGATAATCATATCTCAGGATGATTATTATGAACAGATGAGAGAATAAATGACTGCCCCTTTTAAAAGAGACTTTTTAAAAAATTGTTTCTAGGCAAGGCGCTGTGGCTCATACCTATAATCCCAGCACTTTGGGAGGCAGAGGCAAGAGGATTGCCTGGGCCCACGGGCTCGAGACCAGCCTGGGCAACTTGGCAAGACCTTGTCTCTAAAAATAAATTTAAAAAGTTAGTTGGAATCAACTGGGCGTGGTAGCGCGCTCCTGTAATTCCAGCTACTCGGAAGGCTGAGGTGGAAGGATCGCCGGGGCCCAGCAGGTCAAGGCTGCGGTGGCCGGGAGCGGCCACTGCACTCCAGTCTGGGTGACAGAGTGAGACTCCAACTTAAAAAAAAAAAAGTTAGTTGGGCATGCTGACATGTGCCTGTGGTTCCAGCGACTTACAAGGCTAAAGGCTGCAGTGACTGTGAACATGCCATTGCACTCCAGCCTGGGCGACAGAGGGAGACTGACTCAAAAAAAAATGTTTCTAAACATTATACAAATGTATATGTATATCATCCTAAATCAAGACCTAAAGTCCAGAAGTTGAAAGTAGATCCCTCCCCTTCCCCTATGCCATCCCAAATACATGTCATTCTTGAAGTATGGTGAATCATATTTTACATTTTATTTTTCTCCTATGCTGTTGCCAGAGTTTATCAGATCCAAACAATTACCATGAGTTTTGCAGACTACTGGCCCGATTGAAGAGTAACTATCAACTGGGAGAATTGGTAAAGGTGGAGAACTACCCTGAGGTTATCCGATTAATAGCTAACTTCACAGTGACCAGCCTACAGGTTTGTCTCAATTTGTGTCTGTCTTCCTAAATACTGGAACCTCTTCTCTTGCTCATTGGTTGAAACCTTATAAGGATATTTTTTCCCCCTTAGCAAAGGTGACTGTAAGTATAGGATAGTCCTGCAGAGTATTTTCTATTGCAGCTTATGTATTTACATTTACAAAAATGCAAGGGTTAGGGTTAAAGGAATCATGTGGGATTTACAAGGTTAATATTCAGAGCCAATGCAGAGAGATTTCCCTCGTAATCACCACCAAAAAGGGCATGTTGGAACGGAGAGATAGATGAAAAGAGTAAAAACAAAATCAGTGCCCTCACTTACTTGGCCAAGTAGTATCTGGGAGCTTGATGAAAAAATACAGGTACTTGGGTCTTACACCTATAATTCCTGGTTCACTGGGCCCAGGATGGAGCCATGGCATGTCTATTTCTAACAAGCTCTCCAGGTGATTCTCATGCATACTAATGCTTGAGAACCATTTACACGAGGCCTTCCTTGTGGTAAGGCTTACATGACCAACTAGAACAGCTCTTCTCATTAGACATTTAATCTCTGAAATACCAATAAACACATTAAACAGTTGCCTTATACAAAACAAAACCCATAACAAACAAAAGTTTTATCCTCTGTGTCAAGTGGTATGGGACTAATGTGTACAGAAATGAAAAATAACCCTTCTGCTCTTGGTTTTCCTTAGCACTGGGAATTTGCCCCAAATAGCGTGCACTATCTTCTGAGTCTATGGCAACGACTGGCAGCCTCTGTGCCATATGTCAAAGCCACAGAGCCCCACATGCTGGAAACGTATACTCCTGAGGTCACCAAAGCCTACATCACATCCCGGTTGGAATCTGTGCACATCATACTGAGGTAAGGAGGCTTGGACAGCCTCCCTTATTCTCCCACCAGTAGCCTAGTGTCAGACTTCCTAGAGATCAGACACCAGGGTAGTTGATAAGAGTCTCATTGGAGCTAATACTGTTAATGACTGTTTTTCCTTGTCAGCAGAGCAGCATAATGAGAGCATCAAGTCTGATAGACTGGTATAGTAGTGGGAATCTGCGGCGGGGGGGGCCTTATCAAGGGTACCTGCATGATGAACATTTGTATACCTAACCCTGAATTGTATCCCACATCTTTAAAATAAAAGAATTAAAAGAGAAAAAAATACAAAAAGAATTATAATGTAAAGCCAGGCATGGTGGCTCAAACCTGTAATCCCAGCACTTTGGGAGGCCAAGGTGAGAGGATTGCCTGAGCCCACAGGTTCAAGACCAGCCTGGGCAACTTGGCATCTCTACAATAAATTTTTAAAAGTTAGCCAGGAGTGGTAGCATGCGCCTGTAGTTCTGGCTTCTTGGAAGACTAAGACGGAGGGATTGCCTGAGCCCAGTGGGTTAACGCTGGGGTGGCCGTGAGCATGCCACTGCACTCCAGCCTGGGTGATGGAATGAGACTCCTCAAAAAACAAAAAAAAAAAAAAACAAAAAAAACCTCTATGATCCCATAATTAAAAAAAGACTGGGCTCAGTGGTTCAGCCTGTAATCCCAGCACTTTGGGAGGCCGAGGCAAGTGGATTGCCTGAACCCGTGAGTTCGAGACCAGCCCAGGCAACTTGGTGAGACCTCGTCTCTACAATAAATCAAAAATTAGCCAGGCGTGGTAGCACATGCCTATAGTTCCGGCTACTTGGAAGGCTGAGATGGAAGGATTGCCAGAGCCCAGCAGGTTGACACTGAGTTGGCCAAAAGTGTGCCACTGCACTCGAGCCTGGACAACAGAGTGAGATTCCAATTCAAAAAAAACACCAACAACAAAAAAGAATTATAATGTGTAAGTTATAGTGGCTAGATGTGAACTCCCAAAGAAATAAGTGGATACATTTTTTCATGGGCTGTTTCTCAGGGGAATTTACTTGGACTTTGAAAATCAGATGCTTAATTTGGTGAGAGTCAAGTGCATTTAATTGTCGTGAATTAATATAGTCTTAACTGTTTATGATTTGAATCATTTCAAAATCTGAGTATTGGTGAAGTTCACTGGAAAGCATTGTTCTATCAGCTCCATAACTTCTTATGCTGAGGATTTTGCTGGCTTCAGTGAGGCATGGGTGTGTTTGTTGGGGTGTGTTTAAGTGTGTAGGCTTTGGGCCCAGATAGCCAGTACTACATAGTACTACAAATAGGATTATATATAGCTGGTACTATATAATAGCCGTGTACTATAGGGCACATTTCTCCATTTTATTATTTGTAAAATACAAATAATAATAGGCCTATCTCATAAGGTTCTTACAAGGATTAAATTTGTATGACCTGGCACATGGTAAACACAACAGTTAACTGCTAGTTGTAGTAATGGTGCTGCTGCTCATGCAGGCATTCTCATACTGTGACATAACAATAGAGAAGGCTCATCTTTGGACAAGATGTTAAAATCTAGGAGCCAGTAGATAAGGCAAGACCTGATACAGATTCATAGTGCCTCATCTGCAGGTCTGAAATCCAAGATGTGAAAACTAAATTTTCTTCTTGGTTTGGCACCAGAAGTCACTTGGTGACAAAATTTGACATGAGCTGATATGAGACCATTTATCGAGATCTTTTTATAAAATGACTTATGAACATTCATAATACTCATACATTTTGCTACAGAATTGTTGAGTTTGATATGCCACAAAGCCCATTACGGGTTATACATAACGTAGTAGAAACATCATATTGCTTTTCTCAAATCTGAAGATTTCTGAATTCCAAAACACATCTGTCCACAATGGCCTCACACAAAGGACTGTGTACTTGTAGTCCCAGAGTTTACTATAGTTAAAAACAAGCAAAAGACTAAGAGGCAAGAGGTCAGAGAGGTGGGACCGTGGAACTGAGGTTCAAGGCAGACAAATGTTAAGGGATGGGAATTCAGACTGGAAGACTGGACACCAACAAGCAGAATATACCGAAGAGAGACTGATACTAGGGGCAAGACATCTGCCTTCTGAGTTTTTTTATATTCTTCCTTGGGAAAAAGTAGTGTGGGGAGGTAGCCCTCTATGATATGAAATGGTGACTAAATGAAGAAGAAAGATATACACTGTACTGGGAAAACCAGTAGGTATGTTTTAGGAGAACTGTCTTCCTTCTCCCTTGGGAGCAGAGACGGCCTGGAAGATCCCTTGGAAGATACAGGGCTCGTCCAGCAACAGTTGGACCAGCTGTCCACCATCGGGCGTTGTGAATACGAGAAGACATGTGCACTCCTCGTGCAGTTGTTTGACCAGTCGGCCCAGTCCTACCAGGAGCTGCTCCAGAGTGCCAGTGCCAGCCCAATGGACATTGCAGTGCAAGAGGGTGAGTGTGCCATGTGCAGGGAGTACTATGCCCATAAGGAGATATCGTCAGTACCCTTCACACATTGCCAACTCTTTCCCTACCTCCCTCCCCAAAAGAATTATTTCATCAGTTACCTCCATATACACAAAAGAATATTTATGAATGGGGCTAGGAAGGAGAAACTGAAATCATATCTGTAGTGGGTTGTTTTGTTTTGTTGTTTATCTCTTCTTCTTTTTTTTTTTGGCTCCCTGTCACCCCACCCCACCCCCATCTTTTTTTTTTTTTTTAAAGAAATGGGGTCTTGCTGTGTTGCCCTGGCTTACTTCAAACTCGTGAGTTCAAGCAGTCCTCCCACTTCAGCCTCCTGAGTAGCTGGGATTACAGGCACATGCCACTGTACCCAACCTGGGTTGTTTTTAACTCTAAGGAAGTACTGCATTCTGGAAAAAAAAAAAAAAACTTTGTCTGATATAGGAACTTTGATTGTCTAAGGAATTTCCCCTTGGCATTGCCCTTATCAAAGCAGAGTAATAGCTGTTAAGACTATGACTCTGCCATAGTGTCCTTAAGATTAAGGAAGCTTAGCCGGGCTCAGTGGCTCAGCCTGTAATCCCGCGCCTTTGGGAGGCTGAGGTGAGTGGATTGCCTGAGCCCATGGGTTCGAGACCCGCCTGGGCAGCGAGACCTCATCTCTACAATAAATCAAAAAACCAGCTGGGCGTGGTAGCGCATGCCTATAATTCCGGCTACTTGGAAGGCTGAGGTGGAAGGATCGCCGGAGCCCGGCAGGTCAAGTCTGCAGTGGCCGGGAGCGGCCACTGCACTCCAGTCTGAGGACAGAGTGAGACTCCAACTCAAAAAAAAAAAAAAAAAAAGAATTAAGGAAGCTTGTAGTAGGGAATGTCTTCATGAAGTTATCACTGGAATTGATACTGAAATAAGTCTGTCTTCTGCTGCAGGAAGGCTGACATGGCTGGTTTACATTATTGGAGCAGTGATTGGTGGCCGGGTTTCTTTTGCCAGCACTGATGAGCAAGATGCTATGGATGGCGAGCTTGTATGTCGGTAAGTGTTTCCCACGGAAGCTCTTCATTCTGCTTCTCTGACCACTCCCTCACCCTCTGTTTGGGCCCTTCCCCTTTACAGAACATAATCTTATGTTACTGATTGCCTGTGAGACAAAGTTTTCAGGCTTATTACACATGCCACAAGAAGTCTGCCTATGATCCTTACTAAAAAAAAAAAAATTCACAACAATTCAGCAAGGAAATATTAGAGAATTAGGAAAACTAAAATGGAGAGGTCTGTTAGGTTTGTTTAAGGATAATATCTCAGAATTAATGTGGGCTGCTTCTGCCATACCAAAATAAGTCTCATAGGAAACTGGTTCTTCAAAAATCACCAAAAATATAATTACAGAGTTTTTATAGCCTTTCAAATCTCTGGGCCATACACTTGTCTACCTACATGATTTCAAGCTTTTTTGTATCTGTGTAATTCTCATTTTTTAAAAAATCATTAAATGAGCATTAAAGCTATTGGAATTTATATTTCTAAAGTTGAAGGGAGAAAAAAATGGAACATAATTAGTGATTTCTAAAAATGTACTTAACAAATAAAAAGGCTGGATTTTTTAATACCCTAAAGCAGAGCTGCTCAAACCTTTTGACCTCAGGACTACTTTATCCTCTTAGAAAGTATAAGGATCCCGGCCGGGCTTAGTGGTTCAGCGTGTAATCCCAGCACTTTGGGAGGCTGAGGCAAGTGGATTGTCCGAGCCCGCCAGTTCGAGACCCACCTGGGTAACTTGGCGAAACCTCATCTCTACAATAAATCAAAAATTAGCTGGGTGTGGTAGCATGCACCTGTAGTTCTGGCTACTTGGAAGGCTGAGGCGGAAGGATCGCTGGAGCCCAGCAGGTCCAGACTGTGGTGGCTGGGAGTGTGCCACTGCATTCCAGTCTGGGCGACAGAGTGAGACAAAAAAAAAGAAAAGAAAGTATAAGGATCCCAAAGAGCATTTTGGTTTTTGTTTTTCATTTTTAAATAGTAATAAGTCTATTACATGTTAATATAAATATTTTTATGACAAATAATTTTCTCAAAAGTAATGAGAAGAGTGGTATTGTTTTACAGTTTTGCAAATCTCTTTAATGTCTGGCATAGGTGAAGACAGCTGGATTCTCAGAACTCTTCTGCATTTAGTCTGTTGTGACATCACATGTCATGTAGCCTCTGGGAAGCCCTTCTTGCACCTTCATGTGAGAATGCAAGTGAAAAGGGCAAAAAATAAAGATGTTTTGTGACATTGCAGAGAGCCACTACTATAAGGATTCTACACTTAAAGGTGTTCTTCTTAGAGATGAAAACTTTTAAACATGATGCCTTAGACTTTATTGGTTTCCATACATCTCATTCTAGAATTCTTCTAAAGATCCCCATTTGTCTCTTTCCACTCCCACTTTCTTTATCAGATAAACATTTGCCTAGAGTTACCTTAATCCTGATGAAAGTCTCCATGGCATTTTCCCACAGGCATCTTTTGAAGAACTGAGCAAAGCTTTAATAAGAATGAAATCTAATATCTTTCTGATTCCACAGCCTAGTTTCATACTGTGTGTATCGTAATATGACTTTAGTTTAGACAGTGTCTTGCAGACTGGTTCTCAGCTTAAATATAGCAGCACAATGTTTGAGTCTAATTCACTCATGATATGCCACAAATAATCTGTGACCTTTTCTCACCTATCAGAATGTCATGTGACTCACGATTTTATTCAGCATTTACTCACTTGCATTCCAAGTGCTTTCTGTTGGAAAGAAAGGTGCAGAGAAAAGGGTAAAGTCACAGGTGGCTTATCTGCTGGTTATCTCTGGAAGTGTTACCTACATCTTCCTTGCTTCCACTCCTTTCCTGGCTCTGTGAGAAAAAAGACTGAGAACTATTGGTCTAGTCCTATCTCCCTCATTTATAAAGAGTAACTGGGAGGGAGAAGTTGTTCTAAGTTCTTTTTGTTTGTTTGTTTTTAGATTAGAAAATATAGTTTATTTAAAAAGTAAATTTAAGAGAGAAAGAGGAGATTCACCTCCCCAAGGTAGGGGAGGGGGCCAAAGCCAGGAAATGTGGCCTGGCCATAGTTCAGAGAGCACATGGCCACACCAAAGCTTAGCAAGGCAATGTCTACGCAAGTTCTTCCAGAAGTTTCAGGGAAGACTGTCACCCCTCCTACCAGTGTTTTTTGTTTTGTTTTGTTTTGTTTTTTTGCTGATTATGAGTTCTTCCCCTGTCTATAGTCAGTGGATAAACATCTAACCATTCATCCCTTGGCTGTGGTTCCTCTTGGGCAGAAGAGGAAAATTTTGTTCCCTCCTCACAGCTTAGAACCTGCAGAGAAGGCCTTTCAGATGGGATGCCTAAAGAAAACAGCCATACGCGACCATGTCAGTGTAGCTAAGATTGTCTAGAGTAACTAGGATGTCCTGCTGTTGAGAGAATCATTGCTCCTCTTCCTCTAGGGTGCTCCAGCTGATGAACCTAACAGATTCTCGCTTGGCCCAGGCGGGTAATGAGAAGCTAGAATTGGCCATGCTGAGCTTCTTTGAACAGTTTCGTAAGATCTACATTGGGGACCAGGTGCAGAAATCCTCTAAGGTAAAAACAGTCTCTCAGTTGGCATCATTTAGTTCTCATTTCTTACTTGTGGAATTGCTGCTTGAGGGAAACAGTTGATAACGCTTCACATAACCTCCAGACTTCAGGTATTGGGCCAGTCTAAAAGTTTTTTCTTAGTCTGTAGAATTCAGGGAGACTTATCAAAAAATTGGATCCATTTCTCTAGTTTCCATATGCTTAACAAGTGACGGGTCAACACATCTATTTTTCTTCCTCAAGGAGGCAATTCTTAATCTCCATACATGAATTAATGTGTAGAACAGCAAAGATTTTGGCAGTCTTTCTGTAACTTAAAAGATTGAAGGGGCCCTGTAAGATAGCTCAACATCTATCCAGTATTTAGTAATACTTAGAAACTAACTCATCACTTCAGTAAAGTCACCCCCGGGTTATTGTCCATTTTCTTCCCATATCTTACCCCTGAGTGTGAACAGAAATAGTACTAGGGTGTAATTGTTCTAATTCATATTTTCTGGTTACTTTCTCTTCCTTAAAACCAGCTGTACCGACGACTGTCAGAAGTTCTGGGTTTGAATGATGAGACCATGGTCCTAAGCGTCTTCATAGGAAAAATGTAAGTGTTTCAGCTTGCCATCAGCAAGAGTTCTTTGCAATCCTGTTGCAACTGTAAAATGTGATCTTGGCATTGTGCTGCCAGTGCCTTGGTATTCCAGCATTGATCGTTTGCGTCAGAAAATTGTGCATCTGAGTGTGTGACAAGCTGTGCTTAGAGATATGGCCCGGCCCCAGAGCATTCCAGGCTTGTACAGGCAAGGATTTAATTTTGTTACTGCAGAATCTCCTCTATAGCCTCTGGAATCACAGGTGAAACCCTGTCATGACATTAGCAAAATAAACCTTCTTCCCCAGTAATTGGTGCTTGGCCTCTCACCCAATTGTCATGCTCCAGGGATGTCCAGAGTAGGCATTCACTTTCTGTTGCTGATTGCCTCTAAGTTATGCCCCTCAGGAGGAAAGTCCCACTTTAAAATGGGCTTATTCCTCCCAGGAAGCATCACACCCTTTAAGAGTCTTGAGTCTCCAAAATCTAGTGCTGTTGTTGGAACTGTCTCCAAAGTTGGAGCTCCTAAGTGGCCCTTTTTTTGGTTTTTCTTTTTTCTTTTTCTTTTTTTTGAACGTTATGCCCCTTTGGTTACATTTTCCCCTTTCTAGGAGCTCAGTTTATCAAAGCACACACTAGGAGCCAAATATATTACCCAGGGCTGTGTGCAAAGTGACATTTTGCCTCCTTCCAACTGTCCCAACCCTAAACACTCATATTCATGAGCTGGTTAATAATTTAAGATGGAAAAAGCAAAGGGGGTCTAAAGGACTCTGCCAGCCAAGAATCCAGAAGCAAGGGCTACTAGAATTCTGCAGCTGACAGTGGATGGTGCAGGTGCAGAATTGCATACGTCTGCATGTTATCACTGCCGCAGAAATCTCTTACCCTTGCTGCAGAAATCAGCCCTGGAGTGCCCCAGAATTCCAAGGGCCTGGGTATGGGCCAGTGTAGCTTTGGAACCAAGTAGTGAAGATTATCTGAAGGATAATTTTTCTAGTCAACCAAATGTAAGTACAGAGATTTCCTACCCAATTTTTTTTTTTTTTTTTGTGGTCGTGATGTCTGTGAATTGGTGGTGCAGATGTGTGGTGATTTTTGATGAATGACTTTCTTCTCCCAGCCCTCAAGGAAACCAGGCAAATCAAAAGTGTCTCTTGCTTTTTTTTTTCTTTTTGTCCTCCAGCATTACCAACTTGAAGTACTGGGGCCGTTGTGAACCAATCACCTCCAAGACACTACAGCTTCTCAATGACCTCTCCATTGGATATCCTTTTCTAAGCTAGCTTCTGTACACAGCAGAAACTGGCATGCCACAGTCTTAGAACCATGCCTCTTGCTGTTTTCATTTTAATTTAGCTTTAGTGTGTGCTCAGATGCCTTCCATTTTCCTAGGAGTCAAGGGCAGTGCCCAGATTCCAAGAATAATTTTAGACCTCCACAAATGAGTCAAAACACAACCCAGTAGTTTACTACAGATTTATCTCTGGCTATTCCTAAGGTCCAAAAATACATAATAGCTGCGTCTCACAGGTACACACTCTCTGTGGCCAAGGTTTTAGGATCTGTAGTGGAGACACAGTCCCTCTTGCCCTGTCAGCTACTGGGTAGAAACATCCTGATTCTAAGCGTTTTGATAGAAGTAGTGATTATACTTGTCTTGACTGAACTAGGTCTGCTTTAAAGTTTGAATTGCTCTAAGACAGCTTTTCACAATCAGGGGTCTGCAAGAGGAGTAAACCCTGTAATATTATTGGAATGACTTTTGTCTCAGTTCTCCCAAAGATTCTACATAGCTAATGTTATTCTAAGTAGGAGAGAAGTTCATTCATTATACAAAATGGATGCCTTAGGGATAGTTTTAGTGCTTAATTCTCCCTTGGAACCCAGTGAGAAAAGCTACTCTAAGATATTCATGATTATTTGGGGAAACTGCTGGGTTTTATCTATTTTCTCACAGCTAGGAGTCTGGTATGGGTATCCTCTTCTTGATCAGTTACATATTGCTTAGAAGAGAATACATTTTTTTCTATTAAGTAGTTGTTTTAGAAATATAAGATATTTGGGTGATCTGTCCTTTATCCTAGAAAGTTTCCACGTGCCTTAAGATTCTTAGTGTACTTCACACTTTCCTTGACCTTCTTCCTTTGTCTTTACATACAGTAGTGTAAGGAAGCTAGTGAAGCTTAGTGCGGTACAGTTCATGCTGAACAATCACACGGTGAGTGACAGCCCCTCTCTCCCATCACCCACACACACTTTCTCAACACATAAAGTTGTTTAAGTTGAGGTCCTGGGTGCTGCTACAACAAAGACTGTGATCCCTGACTCCCGTTACACTGCCAGATTACAATTACTGTCATCAGAGCTATTCTTTGGGATTCAGATTATCTGAATTTCAGTGATGTCACCTACTACTATTCATACTACAGATAAATAGTAGGTAACAACAACCCAGCAAAAAAACCTTCAGGTTCTTAAAGAATGACTACATGTAGCCACTAGCTTGAAAGGGCTCAGTAATTCTCAAATTACTGGCTTGCATTCTGCCTCTAACCCATGTTTTTACCTTTTTAACTTGTTTTCTTTTTTTCAATAGAGCGAGCACTTTTCATTTTTGGGTATTAACAATCAGTCCAACCTGACAGACATGCGGTGTCGGACTACCTTCTACACAGCACTTGGGCGTCTCCTCATGGTGGATTTAGGTACTGCAATAAATCCTAGAGGCTCATGTAGTAATCTGGCACTGTTCTAAATTTTTATTTGAGGACAGAAAACTAGATGTGGGGGATACTTCTCTGTTGTTTCAACAGTAACCAAAATATCTGAAATAACAGTCTGATTTCACCAAGAACAGATCAGGCTTTTGTGGTCCCTGTAACTGGAAGAGAATAACAGCGTGCTTCTGAAGTTTGCATCTGACATGCAGTGACTTTAAATTCTCTTCAGTGCCTTATGTGTAAAATAAGGGAATTGAGATTCCTAAATGCATTGTGTTGGCCTGATAACTTCTCCACCCCACATTAAAGTGCAAACCCACATGAGACAGTCAACAAAACTTTTTATTATCGAGTTCTCTAGCACATAGGAACCAGGAGGGCTTAATCACTTTTGTAGCAACAGTGGTGATATTAGCAGTTTTAGGTCAACTAATAGCAAAGCTCAATGGAATCATTCTAATTTTGAGCTATTTAAATTTAATCTTATTAAAATGACATTATAAAACCTTCTAAGTTTATGAAAGATTACTTTTAAAAAGGAAAGTATGAATAAATCCTCCACAGGCACTTGTCTGACATTTGAGTCTCATCTAGTTCTCATACACCAGCCTCAGTCCTTTCTTGACTGACTCTAATTCTCATTAAGGCAAAATTAATAACATGGCATACACATATGAATCTCTGAGACTGTGGCTCTATATCAGAAAACTTAGGCCATCCCTGAACTAGATGGTTTCTTTTGTTTTCCAATTTTAAAATTCCATGTCTATACATACATTTTATTCTTGAATTACTACTGATAGCTATTGGGATAATAAAGGGACCCCCTCCCTTGACTTATCCTTGGGTCTGCTCACCTTTCATCCCATCTTGCTTCCCATGCATACACAGCTTTGAATTCTTGGTATTGGGGTCACACCCTGGATTGTTTCCTTTACAGGAGAGGATGAAGATCAGTATGAGCAGTTCATGCTCCCACTCACAGCAGCGTTTGAGGCTGTGGCCCAGATGTTTAGTACTAATAGTTTCAACGAGCCAGAGGCAAAGGTGAGTCCTTCACCCACTGATTCATCAGCTTCTGGTTTAGAGCAGTCCCTTGTTAGAAAGTAGTGCTTGACCATGAACTAACCACTGCTTGGATTCCTGGGATTTTGGAGTTGAAGAACCAGTACAGATTTATAAACTCTTGTATTTATGTTAGAGTGTATTATTAAGCAGCTTTTAGGATTTTTTTTGTCTAAGTTTTCAAGTGTACTAGCATAAAGTTGTTTACAGGCTTCTTACTGCCTTTTAAATCTCTGTTGTATCTTTAATTATGTCCCCTTTTAATTTTTAATACTGCTTATTAGTGCTTTCAGTCTTTTTCTAGATCAGTTTTACTAGTCTTTACAAAAAGCCAAACCAAACTTTTTTTTAGCTATTTTATCTGTGTTTTTCATTTCATTCATTTTTTACTCTTATTTTGCTTTTAATATATTTTCCTTGGAGTTACTGTTTTTCTAATTTTTAAGCTTTTCAGCCCTTCTTTACTAATATGATCATTTAAAATTATAAAAATACCTGTAGGCTGGGTTTGGTGGCTCAGCCTATAATCTCAGCACTTTGGGAGGCCAAGGTGAATGGATCACCTGAGCCCACGGGTTCGAAACCAGCCCGGGCAACTTGGTGAGACCTCGTCTCTACAATAAAAAATCAAAAATTAGCTAGGTGTGGTAGCACACACCTGTAGTTCCAGCTACTTGGAAGGCTGAGGCAGAAGGATCGCCAGAGCCCAGCAGGTCGACACTGGGGAGGCTGTGAGCATGCCACTGCACTCCAGCCTGGGCGATGGAGTGAGATTCCAACTCAAAAAGAAAAAAAAGTATCTGTAGGTAGGGTCATGTTTTTAATTGTGGTAAAAACACAAACTTTACCACCATAACTATTTCTATATGTACAGGTTAATAGTGTTAAGTATTTCTACATTGTTGTGAAGTAGATCTTTAGAACCACAATTTTATGTGTTACATTTTTTATTATTCAGTTCTTTGTAATTTCTAATTTCCTTTGAGATTTCTTCTTTGACACAAGTCATTTAGAAGGGTTTTTTGAATTTCCATATAAATGGAATTTTACATTGCTTTTAGTTCTTGATTTCAAATTCTCAGAACTGACATTTCTTGATTATTGCTTTCCTCATCTTTTTACTCTTTACACACCTGCTCTCCTGACCTGTATAGATCTCTGTGCCAAAATCAGAATACACCTGGATGTTACTATTGGTGGGACATTAGAGCACCAAGGCCCTTAGGAATAGAAGAACCACCAGGTAGCCCAGGGGTATTGCCACATAATACCAGGCTTTACCTGACATTCTAAAGTTCTCCTAGCCGAGCTTGGTGGCTCAGCCTGTAATCCCAGCGCTTTGGGAGGCTGAGGTGAGTGGATTGCCTGAACCCATGGGTTCGAGACCCGCTGGGCAACTTGGCAAGACCTCATCTCTATAATAAATCAAAAAATTAGCCAGGCATGGTAGCGTGCGCCTGTAGTTCCAGCTACTTGGAAGACTGAGGCAGAAGGATCACTGGAGCCCAGTAGGTCGAGGCTGCAGTGGCCAGGAGCGTGCCACTGCACTCCAGACTGGGCAACAGAGTGAGACTCCAACTCAAAAAAAATTAAAAATAATAAAGTTCTCCTCTTTCCTCTTTAGAAAAGCCTAGCTTTCTGTGTCCAAATCAGCAGAGTAATCAGGATATCACCACTTTGTCCAACTCTCTCTTCCTTTATACTTTTGTTTTGGGGTCTGAGATGGGTGCCATTCAAAGCTGGGTACGTATTAGTAACTTGGGCAAGAGTATTAATTATTAATTATTAATCGAGGACTTTGGTATATCAGTGAAACAGTCCTTTTCCCATATTAGTCCCATGTTAAGCAAATAAAATTAGCAAAAAGAACCACCTTGGCAATAGACTACAACTAACCTGTGTCTTGATTGACCAAGTTTTAGACTGGAAAATTGAGTTTATGGTATCAGTTTAGGAAGGGAACTATTTGCTCACAGCAGAGTGTTAACAAAAATGTAGTCATTGTTGCCAATTGAATCAGGATCTCCAAATGTGCTACCTTCCTGAGCATATTGATGACTACTAGATTTTTTAATGAGTCTTACTGTTCAGGCCTCCCGAGTAAAAGTTCTGTTGAGAAAGAGATTACTGGATTTGGAGTCTTGGTGTTATATATGAGACCTAATCTGGGCCCTCCTCCCACCTAGCAGCGTGGCCTTAAACAAGTGCCAGAGGTCCTCAAACTTTTAAAACGGGGCCAGTTTACTGTCCCTCAGACCGACTATAGTTTTAAAAAAAAAACTATGAACAAATTCCTTTTTTTCTTTTTATAAACTATAGTCCACCCCTCCAACGGTCTGAGGGACAGTGAACTGGCCCCCTGTTTTAAAAGTTTGAGGACCCCTTTCTATAAAAAAAGCGATAGCACTTACAGCTCCAACCTTCTACATGTCAGTTGTATTTCCACACAGCCCAACCAAAGAGACAGGTACCATAGACTCCCCTTTGTTTTCTTCCTGGCAGGGCCTGCATGTTCCTTTAAGATACAGACCATGAGGATATATGTGACACTTTTACCTCTTCTTGTATGGATCTTTTTAATTTTTCTCTGTTTCTTTCTTTTTTGGGGTAGGCTTTTTGCTTTTCTACTTTTAGGGGGGGCTAGATGGGCTGAAAGCTTTTCCACTTTTTGTATAATATATAATTTATTACTTTAATGTCTTAAAACTTTGTCAGACTCTATATTTTTTCTACAGTAGGCTTGGAATTATTCTATTCACTTAGTATAACAAACTTCCACAGCTAATTTTCCAAGTGAAAAGATTCCAATCTAGCATGAAAAAGATTGGTTCAGAATATTTGAGAAGTACTTATTGAGGGAGTGCTGCGGGAGGAAGAATTTGTTTATAGATATGTGAAATCCCCATCAGATGGTTATAGTTTTGGTTTTTCTTCTATATTAACGAATTTTTGCCTTCTACTACAGCGAACTCTAGTTGGCCTAGTGAGAGACCTGAGAGGGATAGCTTTTGCCTTCAATGCCAAGACCAGCTTCATGATGCTCTTTGAATGGATGTATCCTAACTCAAACTAGGGGCATACTACAGCAAGCCTTAACTGGAATGTGACTGGGTGAGAGAGAAGTGGGGAAGGAGGGTGTGATGAGGCAAAGATGAAGAGTACCCAAAAGACCTGCCATGTGTCCTGTGAGCTCCAATTCCAGTGGGCTAATGACATGATGTTGTCTGAGATTAGGCAATGAATGAGATCATTTCCAGGTTTCTCTTGGGTCCCAGATAGAAATGCCTGTAAAACTATATACCACTTAACAGTAGATTTTGCTACACTTAGACATTTCGATTTCAATCTACTATAAAAAAAAAAGACAGCTTTTAGAAATTAGGAAATCTAGCTTTACTGACATTATAACTTTGTGCAGATCATTTCAAATCCAAGTGTCTCTGTTTCTGATAGTTATGTAAAGGAAACAGCTGCTCCCTGATCATATCATCAAAGTGGTGAAAGGATAAATAACAATATGAAGTATGTTGTACTGTTTAGAAGAAAGGCACGTGTAAACTAAAGTATATTATTAAATGCATTTTACGGGTTAAATGACAAAATTATTTTAGCATCTTCTGGTTAGAAAGACTCTTAAGATTAGCGAGCAAGAGACAGGAAATTAGAGAACTATAATTTAATAGTTTGCACTTGGCTAGTGCTGAGAAACTTTTAAATTCTGTACCCTTCTGGATTCAGAAATCCTTCCTTAGCTTCTTATTTACAGATACCCATCCTACATGCCAATTCTCCAACGGGCAATTGAGCTCTGGTATCATGATCCAGCCTGTACCACACCTGTGCTCAAGCTGATGGCTGAATTAGTTCATAATAGGTAAGCAGGAAGCAGACCTTCAGAGGCTACACCTGCCCTTTTCTCAGAGAAATCCCTGAGAGAATTTGTGTTACCTAGTGCTTTGAGCAGGTTGTAGGAGATGTTAAGATTCACTGCTGTCAAAATTTGCAAACCTCTAAAAGTTTATGTGTATGATTTTGTTTGTTTGAAAGAACAATATTCCCCACCACGCAAAGCCATAGCCAACTGTAGGAAATTAGTCACTTTGAGGCTAGGCGTGGTAGTCCATGCCTATAATCCCAGCACTTTGGGAAGCTGATGCTGGAGGATTACTTGAGCCCAGAAGTTCAAGACTTGCCTGGGCAACATGGTATGACCCCATCTCTACAAAAAAATATAGAAGAATTAACCAGCATAGTGGCATGCAGCTGTAGTCCCAGCTACTCGGGAGGCTGAACTGGGAGGATCGCATAAACCCAGGAGGTTGAGGCTGCCGTGAGCCAGGATCACATCACAGCACTCCAATCTAGGCAACAGTGAAACTCCATCTCCAAAAAAAAAAAAAAGTTCCCAAATGTCCATTCTTACGAGAAATAAATTTAGCAACCAAGATTCTGATTTCCCTGCCCACTGATTAAAAAGTCAACATTTGGTAATGGTGCCGTGTCCATTACATTTCATGGTTAGAAACAAAAATATGATATATATTAGATGGACATTTACTCAGCAAATTGCAACAGGATCAGTAAAAATTTACTTTTTAAAAGTGAGAAAGATTTGCGAAACACCAAATTTTAGATTTGCCCAACAATTTAGGAATGGTATAAAAGAAAAATCCAGCATCTTAGCTTTGCTAGAATTTCAGGTAATGCATCTGTGTCTCATGGCACTCCTGGGAAAATTGATAATTTTAAAAATTACTTTGGTAGGGGGTGGGTAATACTCAAAGAGGGTATAACCTCCCATGAGGCTTATATTAAAGAGCTATTCATTTATAGTAGATATTTGAGAGCCTCTAATCTTTGCCAAGCACTTTCCTAGCTACTGTGCTGGACAAAAATCTCTGCCCTCTTTGATGTTACAAATGATGGGGAAGACAGACAATAAAAACAAGTATGGAAGATAATTTCAGACAGTGATTAAGTACTGTGGAAAAAATAAAACAAGGTAGGAAAACAGGGGGAATGGAAGGAGAGGAGGGTCAAGGAAGGCCTCTCAGAGAACATACTTAAGCTGGAATCTGAATAACAAGAAAGATTCTGGTACCCTGCAAAGATAAGGGGTGTTCTAAATAGGGAAAACTGCAAGAGTCCTGAGACTGGTTACATTTGCTGGGACTTGTGGCTGGAGCTTGGTCAGTGTGGGGAGGCCATGGGAGAAGGGTTCAGATCACTGGGCAGAGCCAGAGCATCTAGAACCCTAGCTCAGCAGTAGTGGGTATCGGGCATTTGTTCTCATTGCAGTGCAAAGCAACTCAAGTGTTTTTAGCAAGGGATTAAGATCTCATTTACATCATTTAAAGAGTGTGTGAAGACTGGGACTGCAGGGAAACTGTATAGGGAATGGGTAGATTCGGGGCCTATTTTAGGCCTAGATCTTGATGAATTCAATGTGGAGGGATATAAAGAGGAATTGAGAAGGACCTCTGGGTTTGAGGCCTTACCAGCTTGAGTCCAGTGAAGCTCATTAAACGGTAGAGCAAACAAAAGAGGTGTTCTGGTCTAATGAACAGTCAGGAACTCAAATCTAAGACTTGATACAAAGTGTTCCTCCTCTTCCTGACTCCTGTTAGAATATTCCAAATCCTTTTATCTTTTCTTTATGTAAAGTGGTAACAATGGTTTTCCCCCTCCCTTAGTTGTCACTGAAGTCATAAAGGTTGATGCAGACTAATGTCTGAAGGGCTGTGAGTTAGTACCAAGAAATGACTGGTAGAAAGTATACTTCAATCAAGTAAAATTGAGAATTTTAAAATCTTATTTTATCTGCTGCCACAAATTTTTGTTTCTTTTAAATATTTTCAATTTTCGAGTAGACCTCGAATCTAGCATGTTGGTCTTCAAGATAAGTTACATCTTTGTTAAATATTATAACTCGGTTATTCTCACATTAGGATAGGCAGTCTGCATATCTTAGTACAGAATCACCCAAGGTACTCGTATGAGAGCCTGAAGTACCCCAGTCTTATAAGAAAACACCTTTTGACTTTTTCTCCTCCTACGCTCTCTGCTCAGATCTCAGCGACTTCAGTTTGATGTCTCTTCCCCTAATGGCATCTTGCTCTTCAGAGAAACCAGCAAAATGATAACAATGTATGGTAAGTGCTTCCGAGGACTATGCCCCTGGAAGTGAATTCCAGCTCAGTCACCACATTCTAAAGCGTGTAGGTCTCCAGCTAGCCCTGGCAATGGCCAAGACAGCATTACCATCACATGCTGTGTTTCTCATTCATTGTGTATCAGCATGCCAGCTGTCACCAGGGGCCTGATAGAGTTTGTATGCCTTTGGTATAGGAAGGCTGAGTTTGTATATAAACTATGGATTCTAATGCAGTTGAATAAATATATATATATTTATTGCATCCTGACACTAGGCAATCGCATCCTGACACTAGGAGAGGTCCCAAAGGACCAGGTCTACGCCCTGAAGCTCAAGGGCATCTCCATCTGCTTCTCCATGCTGAAAGCTGCTCTCAGTGGGAGTTATGTCAATTTTGGAGTCTTCCGTCTCTATGGAGACGATGCCCTGGACAATGCTCTGCAGACCTTCATCAAGCTGCTCCTCTCTATTCCCCACAGCGATCTCCTGGTAAGCCTCAAGCTCCATTGGCAGGATCTTGCCCCTCATCACATTCAGTCTTTTTTGCACCTGAGGCCATGACTGAATGTTTCTCTTGAGAGAGTGTATAGTCTAGCTCCTTTCTGCTATCACTAAGTCTTTTGTTTTCCCAACAGAAAGGTACTAAGCTATTTAAGATCTTCTCCCTTCATACAGAAGTTCACAGTACCTAAGCTGATTTTCTTCCTCCTCCTGTCCCATAGGATTACCCCAAGCTCAGCCAGTCTTATTATTCACTACTGGAAGTCCTGACCCAGGACCATATGAACTTTATTGCAAGCCTAGAACCTCATGTCATCATGTATATTCTCTCTTCCATTTCTGAAGGACTTACTGCACTTGGTAAGAACTTGGGTGAGTGGAGTGGGTGGGTTGGTTTTTACCACTTCACTAAACAGAAGGGGTGAGTTTAGCCCTAGTATCCAAAAGGATTACTGCTTTAGGGAGTTGCCATTAACAACAGAGTTCATAATTCACAATGCATTCTCATCCAGCAGATACTTACTGATCCCCTCCTAAGTACCAGGTACTGTGCAGAAAACTTAAGGATACAGTAATTAACAACACATAGTTCTGTCCTTCAGGAGCTTTTTTATCTGGTTGATGAAACAGACACGTGAACAGACAACTGTCTGTTTACCAAACTCACCCCTAATACACTACAATAGGGGTGAGTACACGGCGCTGTATGAGTCCTCAGGGAAAATACCGAAACACCTGATTTTGAGGGGGTAGGGTCAAGGAAGACTGGCTGGAAGACTTGGCATCAAAGCATAGGCCTAAAAGCTGGACAGGTGTTACCCAGCTTGGCAGAGGAAGGTTCCTAGCAAGAGTGACAGCAAGCACTAGCACCTGGAGGCAGGAAGGAGCCAGGAAACCCGGGGGCTGGCACACTAGTCCAGAAGAGTTAGTGAGGAATGAAATGAAGCTTTAGAGATAAGCAGGAGCAAATCTGGAGATCATGAAGGGGGCCCTTAAGCCGTATTAGAGTGCTTAGACTGTATCCTGAGGGCGCCGAAAGCCATGGCAGGGTTCTACACAGCTTGCTCCCTAAGTTTTTTCATTCTAGTCCTTATGGTTTCTGTTAACCATTTTGTTTCTAGGCTCCCTTTCAGCAATCTTAATAGGTTTGTGTGTTCAGAGAATAAGACACATTTTTATGTAAGAGTGAGCAATAAGGTGAACTGCAGAATAATCATGATATATTGCAAATGCATGTAGAATGACTTTTGGGTTATCTGTTGTGGTGAATTATCCATGCCTCTCTGCCACTTGATATGCATTTACTTCCATCAGGATGCATAGCTTAGTACAGTCCAGTCTTTGGGAGGCTGTTTTATGTCTTCTTGGAAATAGAGGAGCCTTTGCGTAAACTGTCAGTCCTTAGGAATCAGGGAATTGCTTACTCTTCTAAGGGTTTATCCCTTGGTGCTTTGGCGTTCCCTCATCAGAGTCCTGCCCATAGGTTGTGCTATGGTGTTCCTTTTGTAAAAACGCATAGATGAGTCTGTGGCTCCCCTCAGAGATGCTTTAGAGATAAACAATATGGTGTATCCCATTCTAACAAATCATAGATGGGTTTATAGGCTATATTGAGGAGGGCTGAATGACATCTCCCAAGTAACCCAGAGCATGGGGTTATACCTCAGACTTGGATGCTAATCATAGCTCTTCCAGTTACCAGCAGTGTGGTCTTTAGTCAAGTCACATAACCTCTCCAAAGTCTGGTTTCTTCCTGTAAAACAGAACATCTACTTCCTGGAGTTCTTCAGATGAAAAATTAGAGATAATATTATAAAGTACTTAGCACAATATCAGGCACAAAAGAAATACCTGCTGAATGGAAACTATTTGTTAGTTTTTAATGAAGCAAAAGATATATCCACAACACACTGAACCAATAATTTTAATATTACTGATTTATAGCTATCACTACATGCTCACTTTCAAATTTAGAAATTGGTGTTGCTATATGGTAAGGGTAAGAGGTTAACAGGAAGCATCCTGAGTAGTGACCTTGGATGAAATGGCCAGTTTCCCGTGGGACCAGGTACTTCTGTGGAATCTCAGCCAGGAGCAGGCCATGTTGGCCCAAGTCACCAACAGCAGCTGTACCCCTGCCCTTCTTTCTTTCAGACACCATGGTATGCACAGGCTGCTGCTCCTGCCTGGACCACATTGTGACATATCTCTTCAAGCAGCTGTCACGTAGCACCAAGAAGAGGACCACACCCCTGAACCAGGAGAGTGACCGTTTTCTGCATATTATGCAGCAACATCCAGAGATGATCCAGCAGGTAAGGAAGCAGAGGCTTAGAGGCCATGATGCGGTTTCCTACAGTGAAAGGACCTCTGCAAGAGAGGGGAGGCCACTCAAGACATGAACATGTCTGATCTCATCTGGTTCACATTGCCAAGGTGAAGTTGCAGTGAATTTTGAGTTTGCTGAGTAATCACTGGATATAGAAAAATCTCAAAAACTCAGGTTCCAAATTGTTCTTCTGAGTGTTATACCAACCCCTATTCCCTGAGCCTATCTCATGAGCAATATCTTCCTTCCTTGAAAATTACTTTGCTCTTCCATTGCCATAAATGAAGCATGAGTTAGCAGTATCCAGCCTTCTGATGGCTTGTGGTCCCATTTGCAAAATAGGAAAAAAGAATGCAGGGCAAAAGGAAATAACTGACCAAAGAGATCAGCCCATATGCTTGCCCTTATTTTATTTGTGTGCAACAAAAATAATACTTGAAGCAACTTGCAGAAACACAGTATGACATAGAAATAGATAAGGAAATTGAATGTAGAAGTATTGAGATTTTAGAGAATCTCACCTTTGTCCACATTGTTCTCTAAAGAAGCTGTGACATAATTCATAACTACATCACATCCACAAAATGTTATAAAGCTATCTCCTCTGAAACCAGCATCTGGAAGCAACAGTGCAAGGTAGTTTTGCCTCCTATAATTTTGTTTGCTTGACCCCATCCAATTCCCTACAACTCATGGATGACTAGGAAGAGTCACTTATCAATGAAAGTATCAAACCAATTTAGGGAGCAGGAAAGGAAATAAATATCTTAGAAGAAAAGTTTACCTTATAATAGAAGACTAAAATGAAGCTTCACAGAATATTTGTCTGGTTTACCCTATATAGAAAAGGCCTTCACCCTAACACACTACTCAGTTTGGAACCTATTGTTTATCTTGGGTAACCACACACTAGATCACTGTCTCAAATTCTCCACTTTCAGATGCTGTCCACGGTGCTGAATATCATCATCTTTGAAGACTGTAGGAACCAGTGGTCTATGTCGCGACCCCTACTTGGCTTGATACTACTTAATGAAAAGGTAGGACAGCCAGCTCCTCCCTGGTGCTGAGCCAGAAGCAGCATTAGGCATGCACATGGCTGTCACTTTCCAGGCACTGTGAGAAATGCTTCTAGAAACACTCCAGGATGGCAAAACAAGGAAAATGGGCCATTTACTGAGTATGGCCCATTCACGCTTTTAACATCATATCACTTAACTGTTAGAAGTCAGCATGTGTGGCAGTTCAGACAAAGGTGAAAGGTTGAGGAAGTGTTTTCCTCTAGATGGTAAGAGAAGTCCTTTACAAGGAAAGAATGTGCCTGAGTATCAGAGCACCTAAGACCTAAGTTCTAAGTTCTAGTTCCAGCTATGCCATAAACAAACAAGTCTTGAGATCCTATAAAAGAAAGATCTGCATCAGACGGCACTTTTAAAGTGCTGTATAAATTAAAAAGGTTTTTTTTTGAGTCAGGGTTTACTGTGTTGCCTAGACTGAAGTGTAGTGGTGTGGTTATGGCTCACTGCAGTCTCAACCTCCGGGGCTTACATGATCCTTCTGCCTCAGCCTCTCAAGTAGCTGGGACTACAGGTGCACACCACCACACCCGGTTAATTTTTTTTATTTTTTTGTAGAGACAAACTATGTTGCCCAAGCTGATCTTGAACTCCTCGGCTCAAGCAATCCTCTCGCCTCAGCCTCTCAAAAAGCTGGGATTACAGGCATGAGCCACCAAGCCTGACCACAAATTAAAAATTCTTCATGTTTAAGTAGGATGAAGACATGTTATCTGCAAGTGCCTGCCTGAATATTTTTTTTAAAAAAGTATCCAATTTTAGCAGCTATTCCATTCCTTCTTGAAGAACATTCTTCAACTCTGCAGATGATAGAAGACTAATCTGCCTTCCCCCCTTCTCTTACCCTCTGTTTCACTCCTTGCCCCCACAGTATTTTTCTGACCTAAGGAACAGTATCGTGAACAGCCAGCCACCAGAAAAGCAGCAGGCTATGCATCTGTGTTTCGAAAACCTGATGGAAGGCATTGAGCGAAATCTTCTTACGAAAAACAGAGACAGGTGAGTGTAGAGGGCCCTGCCAAGAAATCCTGGGCAATTGTTATTTTTCATATCATTGAAATAGAGGTGATTGGTGATTCCTCAAAGTCTTGTGCACCCGTGTTTAGAGGCCATCTGAAGCAGCACTGTTCAACAGAAAAGCAAACCACATTAAAAGTTAAAAGAAACAGGCAAAATTCATTTTAATAATATAATCTTCTTTAACCCAGTGAAGCTAAAATATTATGCAAATGTATAATCAATATTTTAAAATTGAGAATTTCCACTTTTTTATTGTAGTAAGTCTTCAAAAGCATGTGTATTTTACATTTAACAATATCTCAGTTCATATGTTAAGTGTTATCAGAAATACCTGATCTGTATTTAGATTTCATAAATTTACAATTGACAAAGCAGATTCCCAGTTTATTTCAAACATACTTATCAGTTTTCCAATAACTGAATTGAGTATCTGGGCTTTGTAATTAATTTTAAAATTTCACTTAAGTTTACCTAATTTAAAATAGGGCATTTTAATTTAAAATTAAAGTGCAACTGGGAAACTGAATTTTAAATTTTATTTGATTTGATTTCCTCAGTCATACTGGCCACAATTCAAGTATTCATTAGATATGTGATTAGCAGCTACCATGCTGGACAACACAACTCTATACTGCTGATCTTGTGGCATTAAAAAATAAGACAGCTTCTTTCTCCTGTTTCCCTCACTTTGTCAGAGTGATTTTCCACCTCTGTAAGATTTGTTTTGTGCTGCCATGAGCACAAGGTGGCCCTCAGGACCCCAGATATGACAGATCTCTAGGCCTGCCATGAAGTTGCTAGGTAGAAAGGGGCAAAATATGGCCAACTTTCCTGTGTATAGTCTTAAGACTGAAATTAACTGACCTTAGAAACAGAACCCATCAATTCATACATTCTGCTTCCCAGTAGCTACTTCTCCACTAAAAATCATTTTAGGCAAAGACCTTTCCCTTCCACCCTCCTCCCCCAACCCACATGCATCCTCTCTGCAGGTTCACCCAGAACCTGTCAGCATTCCGTCGAGAAGTCAACGACTCGATGAAGAATTCCACTTATGGCGTGAATAGCAATGACATGATGAGCTGACACCTCCTTGGACTCTACCTGTACAGAGCAGCATCCCTTTGGTTTGGCCCAGAGGGGCGAACAATTGCAAAGGAGAGGGCCTGGCTGATCCTGGCTCCTTCCAGGGGTGTGGGGAAATTGGCAACGGTCAACTGGCTACTTCCCCAGGGAATAGGGGTGTGAGTGCACTCACTAGGGGGCAGGGCGCTGCTGGTTCCTGGGGGACTGGGTGGGAAGGGTGGTGGGAGGAGATAGAGACATAAACTGAGACTCCAGCCCCTCTTCCTGGGGCCGCCCAATGGGGAAGAACCCCCAGTGTCCTGCCACAACCTGCCTTGTATAAACATGTACATTTTTTCATAACATTTTGAACAAGGTTTATATTGACTCAAGTTTAAAAACAAAAAGTGTGACTGAAAAATTTTTACAGAGTCTAGTGCACCAATGCTGATGTGAGGGGTTGTGTATGCGAGTGAAGAAAATGTGTATTCTGGTGGCCTGAAGCTTTACTGGACAAGGATGTGTGAGAGTGCAGAGATATATTTAGTGACACAGTGTAGAGAGGCAAAAAAAAAAAAAGTTAAAATTCCAAATGTATATTTTTTCTTATTGCCCTTTCCTCGCCCCAGAAATGATCACTTCCTGTTACTGTATTAACCCTTGTTATTAGGAACTCTAAGCCATGTGAGAGCACCATTCCCCACCCCTTGACCACAGATGCTGCCCTAGGTCCCTGGCCTCTTGCAGTGACAAGTAACTCCAGCTAAAAGTGTGTGGTGTTCTTAACTTCATCCTTTCTCCCCACTTTGCTTACCCTCATCCTCAGACAGATGCCTCTTGCTTTTAAAAGTTGGATTGAACTATATGTAGTAGGATTCTTGGTCTCTAAAGATAGAGATCAGAAAGAAGGAGTTGAGTCAGTTGCTCTCCTGTTGAGCAATTTGGATGAGTCCACCAGAGGCCCAACTGCGTGTGGCCAATAACTTTTAGTCTTCCCCAGCCCTCGAGGCAGTGTGTGTGGATGTATGCGTGTGGATATTTATATATGTACCCTGCACTCATGAATGTATGAACTGGAGGAAGTTACTACAGTGGAGGGGTTCTTAATAACAAGGTCTACCTAGCATGAAGTATTTAACACTCTCCTGCCCCTTTAAAAATATACATTTTTATAAAATGAAAACCATAATAAATGTTTTGAATATTTAAAAAATTAACCTACAGAGGAAAATTAATGGAGAAAGCTATTTGCCTTGTACTTTTTCCACAATTGTTGCTGCTAGTTGTATACATCTCTAGTTCAGCTCTTGCCCACAGGACACTCATCAATTAGGTTTTCTTTTTATTTGTCTCCTCTACCCCCAAAAACAAGCCTGTTAATTTTTTTTCCTTCTCCTCTGGCGACTGTGTGGTGAATCCTTTCTTGCGTGATCAGGTTGCGGATAGACTTGTAAGGGTGTTTGCTGCATACAGTGTAAGCATTGTGACCGCCAATAAACTTCAATGGTTTCTACTGACCTGGTTTCAGCAATCAAGTCTAGTGTGTGTCCAAGGACATGTCTCACTCTAAACACACGTAAATGTGTGAAACATGCATTCTTAAAGCCAGTGAATGACAGGGAGCCCTCAACCTGACAAAATTACCTTGTTTCTCATTGGACTCTCTTTCTTTTTAAAAGTATGATTGGTTTTGTTGAGTTATATGAAAATAAAATGCTGTTATCCACAGCTATAAAAGTAAAGCCATTCTACCTCTTTACTAGCTTCCAGGTAATAACATGGCTACCAGCAGACAGTAGTAATTGAAGAAAGCCCAGTTTTGTTGATGTTCTGACATCTGCTCCTCTGACATGAGCTGGCCTTCATTCATTACGCCCTAACAAGTTCAAAGACGTGTTATCTCCTAGATTACTTTGCAGACCTCACAGGCCAAATGAATGAATGAAGAACACTAGTTAACAGGTACTACTTCTAACCCCTGTACAGTGTAGTGACCAAGTATAAGAGAACTTCATTGTCAAGAATATGGAAAGCTATTAAGATACAGATAGATTTGTGTACCTTAATGCAGACTTACATCCCATGACTCACAAACTCTATAGGGTGCCATTCTTGTCTGCCTTATTTAGACATACTGCTATCTATGTCTGCTGTTTCAGCCTTTTGGGAATTGGTATAGCCTTCTCAGTCCTAAGGTATTTCAAAGGAAAAAAATTGTATTTTACAACATAAACTTGGATGCATAATAAATCATGGTATGGTTGTCTTGTTAGTAAGAGAAAAGCCTTACCAGTCACTTAAGTAGACATTACACCTTTTTTTTTTTTTGAGTCAGAATCTTACTCCATTGCCCAGGCTGGAATGCAGTGGCACGCTCACAGCCACCCCAGCATCGACCTGCTGGGCTCCAGCAATCCTTCCACCTCAGCCTTCCAAGTAGCCGGAACTATAGGCGTGCACTACCATGCCTGGCTAATTTTTTATTTATTGTAGAGACAGCAGGTCTCAGCAAGTTGCCCGGGCTTGTCTCGAACCCACGGGCTCAGGCAATCCACTCGCTTCAGCCTCCCAAAGCGCTGGGATTACAGGCTGAACTACCGAGCCCAGGTAAAATTATACTATTAAAAAAAACTTACACAAGCTAAAAGTGGAACTGAGAAATAATGAAAGCTGATCATAATTTTACTCAGTGCACACTTAGGTAAAAGGTACATCTACATGTGCATGTTTGGTCAGATTCTAGTATGTATTGAAGTATATTTAAGAATGAAAAGCTGGGCTTGGTGGCTCAGTCTGTAATCCTGTGCCTTTGGGAGGCTGAGGTAAGTGGATTGCCTGAGCCTGCGGGTTCGAGACCCGCCTGGGCAACTTGGTGAGACTTCATCTCTACAACAAATCAAAAAATTAGCCGGGCATGGTAGTGCATGCCTGTAGTTCCAGCTACTTGGAAGGCTGAGACAGAAGGATCGCCAGAGCCCAGCAGGTCAAGGCTACAGTGGCCGGGAGCAGCCACTGCCCTCCGGCCTGGGTGACAAAGTGAGACTCCAACTCAAAAAAAAAAAAAAAGAATGAAAAAGTTGTATTCTAATGGCTAGAAGGCAAATGAAAGTGATCCATCTTGGCCAAATTCTACTTCCTAACCTAACAAAAATATTAAATGGTAAGGGTTTCATTAATAGGCAAAATACTACTGGCATATGTCCCAGGGACCTGGAATTCTAGTTCTGCAGTAAATTAGACAAAAATAACTTTCTCATGGGTACTTAAAAAAGAATCCCCCTTCCCCAACTATCTTGACATGCTGATTAACCAAAACCCCAGATGTGTCCCTTCCCTTCCACAAAAACAATCTCAGAGGCAAACTTACCAAAGACGGTGGTCTCAGTGCAGCCCTGAGCGCAATCCAGTCACCAGGTGCCACATTCAGATCTTCCACAACCTCATCAAACTTTTTAAAACAATGAAGCTATTCCCTTTTTAGCTGACAATTTTAAAAGGGTGCACCCCCCCAAAAAAAAATCGACTTTTGTCAAAAATGGTCGATTAGCAGTTCATATAATTAAACATGAAAGCCAGTTATCTTTAAATTTCAGTTTCCCCAGAAATCATCAGGTTTTATTCAGTCAAAACATGAGCTTACCTGGGAGTTTCTAGGCTATTCCCTAGGCACATCAAGTCATGTGTCTTTAGATAGTGTTTTCTAACACAAACTGTACCTTACATTGAAAAAACACCTATATTCTTGACTAAAGATTATTAAATTATATGTGTATATATTTTAAGTTTTGTAATTTTAATAAATATTTTCAGAAGTGTCCATTTTCTAATGACATGACAACTTACTAAGAAATAATCACTTTTCATTCTCTGAAACATGGGCTTTATTAAGGATTTTTACCCCCTCGAGGGGGAAAAATGTTTTAAGTACCTTTGAAATTTCAAACAAGTACAAAAACAGACCACTTTCCAAAATATCCAGTCTTGGGGTAACAGTAATTAAATCGAGAAAGCCAAAACACCTCCCTATATAATATTTGCCAACAACCAGCCCTAGCCCAAGATTTTTGCCTTAAACTGACATGTAATGCTGCCAAAATATCAAATGCCAAAGCCAAAAAGGAGAAGAAAAATAGTTATAGGGAACCTGTAAAAGTTAATCTGAAAACTAGGCCTTGAAAATTAAATGATTATAACTATGTAAAAGTCCTGCTTCCTTAAACTTTTTTTTTTTTTTTTTTGAGTCAAGAGTCTTTATTCTGTCACCCAGACTGAAGTGCAGTGACATGCTCACGACCACCACAGCCTCAACCTACTGGGCTCAGGCAATCCTTCTGCCTCAGCCTTCCAAATAGCTGGAACTACAGGTGTGCACCACCACACCCAGCTAGTTTTTTGATTTATTGTAGGGATGAGATCTCGCCAAGTTGCCCAGACTGGTCTTGAACCCCTGGGCTCAGGCAATCCTCTTGACTCAGCAAGCCTCCCAAAGTACTGGGATTACAGGCATGAGCCACTGCACCCGGCATCCTTAAACAATTTAAAAATAAGTTTGGAAGGATAAAAATGTATTCACCAGCCACAAACAGTTATTAGCTACTAGATGTATACGAGAATTCTTGGCTCTGTAGCTTGTCTTCTGGGTCCATTACATTTATCTTGAGTGTCTTAGCCACCCTGAATTCACAGGTTCATCCACCAGATTAGTGCATTTCAAGAATGGTGGGTCAACTAAAGGAATCAGCTGCCAAACAATGGGCGGTGGTGAAATCATCAGGGTAGAGGACAGAATCAAGTTTGGAAAATCATTCTCCTTCAGAAAAGCCTTCTGGTTCTCAGGATAGCCTGACTGTGTCCCTTGTCAACTGTTCATTTGTCAAATAGTTATTCAGCATCTATTATGGACCAAATATCTTTTTGATGGCCAGCAAGAGCAAAGGAAATAAAATTCTTAAAAAGGCAGAAAAAGTAATTTGCAAGGCAAATTCATTTCTACTCTTCTGTGTAAGAGTCCTCAATAGTACCAACTGACTTCAAAACATAGGAAACAATACTTATAAAAGCACAGTACACAACAATTTTAATTCTGCTTGACAGCCACGAAGACAACAGCTCACATTGCACTTCAGCAAACAGCAGCCCAAACCGTCCCATTTTTAGTTTGCAAAGGAATGAAGACTGCTACTGAATCACAAGTTAGGCAGGTCATGGCATCTGGATTCAAGTCCTGGAGGACAAGCAGGATACAAACCGACAAAGGACAGTGGATTTGGCCTTGTGTAATGCTCAGAGGAGCCTTACTCAGAGAAGCCTGACAGGTACTCAAAACAGCTAGTAAAAGGGAGGGAAAACGTAAGAGCAGTCTCAAAAAACCCAAGCCTCTCCCCAGCTCTTAAGAGGCTGATTATACAATGCAAGCTAAATTAATTCAACTGGAAAATGGTTCGAGTACCAACTAAGATAATGGAAATGAAGTCACTTAATTTAAGAGAATAGCAGGCCATTATCATTCCACTATAAAACTAGGCATCTACCCTTTAACACTCTGCAGTCTAGGGCATGTGTCACAAAGCAGGTCAGATTATAAACTTATCAGCCAAACTAGGAACGCTGCAGCAAAACTTCCGTTCAAGCAGATGGATGCAAATGCTATCTCTGCCTCCACGTCCTACCTCCTGCCTTTTCCCAGTCTGCAGAACTGTCTTCTCGGTCTAAACTTAAACTTTGCTCGCCTACCCTCTTCAAGGCCCCAAATCGGGTCCAATCCCTCTCTAAAGTCTGCCTTTATGGTCCCGGTCCCTGAGGACCTTAAAGACCATCTACTTGTTTATTTGAAGTGTTCCTAACCCCAACCCCTACCTGTCCGCAAAACCAAAATGACCCGGGACCACACATCATGTCATGATAACATACAAGGATGTGCAGTTTGTGGGGAGAGTCTGCGGGAGAAATCCCTGCAGTGAGAGACCCCAGGCTGCCAGGTTTGAGCGGGTTAAACTCACATCGTTGCCATAGGTCACTGAAAAGAGCCGAAGCGGCTGATACCATCCCGCCTGGACCCGGCGAAAAGCGGAGCGTTCGCACCCCGCCGGCCCCGCGAAGGAGCTCCGCCGCTCGCCGAGGCCCCGGAAGTAGTTCCGCGCGTCGGAAGGAGTGACCGCGACCCCGTTGCGTCTGCGCAAACGGGCCGTCTCCGCTGCGCGTCTTGCCCCGCCTACACTGTCGCGCAGGCGCTGTTAGGACAATGGGCACGTGGCATTGCTACTGGAAGATCGGCGTTTGGCCTAGTTTTGGGTGAGGAAAAGCGGGAGCTGGGCTCCTGCGACCCCGGGCCCTGACCAAGCCGTGTGCCTGGCAGAAGTACGAGTTCACACGCCCCGTGGCCTCACACCCGACACCGCGGTGGTTGGCCATGGCGGCACTGTTCAAGGACTCGGAGCAGGGGTTTAAGGTCTTGGTCCCTGTCTCTGAAGAGCGAGTTGGTGCGGGCTAACAGACTGCACAGGGTGGCCACCGCGCAGCACAGGATGCTCTAGGGATACGCAGCAGGAGCAGCCCCCGGAACTGACCAGTCGAAAAAGGCAGGGAAAAACAGGCGGTGCTAAATAACATGGAAGCATAAAACAACTTGTGCTTTTCTAGGCGCTGCAGAAATGATACGGCTGTAGGGAGTGTGCTGCCCTATATGTGCCTGGATTAAAAGTGGAACACAAGAGCTAGGAGTTGATCCTAATTGGCAAAGCAGCCTAGTGACCACTCCTTGTGCAACCCCCAGCTAGTGGGTAATACAGACTTGAACCAAGACAAGGGCTGCGGGGAGAGTTGAGAGATCTTAAGAGAGGTGGAATCAACAGGACTTGTGACCAGTTGGAGTTGGTGAGTAAAGAGGATTCTAGTATGGGGCCCAGGTTAGAGACTAGAGCAGCAGTTGAGTAAGGAAAAGGAAGCGTGGGGCAGTATTGGGATGAAGGTGCTGTAGAGAAGGCAAAGTGCCTGGGAGATGTCAACAACTGATTGTTACAAAAGAAGTAATACCAGTCCCACAAAAACTTAGAAAATAGTAGATGAAGGAACACTTACCAACTCATTTTATGAAACAAGCATTTCCCAAATACTGAAACCAAAGACTTTTTTAAAAAAGAAAACCCTTTAGTCTACTGTCCTTCATGAATATAGATGCAAAAGTCCTTATCAAAACATAAGCAAATCTGACTAGATGCTGTGGCTCATGCTGGTAATCCCAGCACTTTGGGAGACCAGGGTGGTAGGATCACTTGAGCCCAGGAGTTCAAGACCACCCTGGACAACATAGTGAGAACTCGTCTCTACAAAAAATCAAAAATTAGCCAGGCATGGCAGTGCATGTCTATAGTCCCAGCAACTCAGGAGGCTGCAGTGGAAGAATCTCCTGAGCCCAAGAGGACAAGGTTGTAGTGTGCCATGATGGTGCCATTGCATTCCAATCTGGGCAACAGAGCCAGACACCAATACAAATAAAAATAAATACTCAAATCAAATCCAACATTATATAAAAAGGATCATACATCATAACCAAGTGGGACTGCTTCTGGAATGCAAGGTTGGTTTAACATTATTTTTAAAATCAATAAATGTAATTAATCACAAAATAGGCCAGGTGTGGTGGCCAAGCCTGTAATCCCAGCACCTTGGAAGGCTGAGGCAGAAGGATCCCCGGAGCCCAGCAGGTTGATGCTGGGGTGGCTGTGAGCATGCTACTGCACTCCAGACTGGGCGACAGAATGAGACTCCAACTCAAAAAAAAAAAATCACAAAATAAAGGATAAATAATGAATCATCTCAACCAATAGATAAGAAAAAATGTGACAATTCAATAGCTATTCATGATTAAAATAAACTCAGCAAACTAGGAATAGAAAAAGACATTAACTCAATAAAGGACATCTATGAAAAGCCTACACAACTGGGCTCAGTGGCTCAGCCTGTAATCCAGCACCTTGGGAGGCTGAGGTGAATGGAATGCCTGAGCCCGCGGGTTCGAGACCCGCCTGGGCAACTTGGCGAGACCTCATCTCTACAATAAATCAAAAAATTAGTCGGGCGTGGTAGCACACGCCTGTAGTTCCAGCTACTTGGAAGGCTGAGGCAGAAGGATTGCTGGAGCCCAGCAGGTTGAGGCTGTGGTGGCCAGGAGTGGCCACTGCACTCCAGCCTGGGTGACAGAGTGAGACTCCAACTCAAAAAGAAAAAAAAGAAAAGCCTACACAACGTCATACTTAAAGGTGAGAGTCTGATTGCTTTCCTGAAAATCAAGAGCAAGGCAGGAATTTCCAGTCTCACCACGTTTTTGTTTTTTTTTTTTTTGAGTTGGAGTCTCACTCTGTCGCCCAGACTGGAGTGCAGTGGCACACTCCCGGCCCTCAGCCTCGACCTGCTGGGCTCTGGCAATCCTTCTGCCTCAGCCTTCCAAGTATCTGGAACTACAGGCACGAGCTGCCACACCTGGCTAATTTTTTATTTATCGTAGAGACGAGGTCTCACCAAGTTGCCCGGGTGGGGCTTGAACCCGCAGGCTCAGGCAGTCCACTCTCCTCAGTCTCCCAAAGTGCTGGGATTATAGGCTGAGCCACTAAGCCTGGCCAGTCTCACCACTTTTATTCAACATTGTACCAGTGGTTCTAACCACAGCAAAAAGGCTCAAAAAAATCAAACAAAATGCACACAGATCACAAAGGAAGAAGTAAAACTGCCTTTATTCACAGGTGTTAGGATTTGGAGTACAAAAAGGCTATTGTGGCTGGGCACAGTGGCTTATGCGTGTAATCTCAGCACTTTGGGAGGCCAGGGTGAGAGTGTTGCTTGAGCCCAGGAATTCGAGACCATCCTGGATGACATAGCAAGACCTCTTCTCTACAAAATCAAAAAAATTATCCAAGTGTGGTAGCATGCACCTGTAGTCTCAGCTACTTGGGAGACTGAGGTGGAAGAATTGCTTGAGCCCAGGAGGTGGAGGCTACAGTGAACCATGATCACTCCACTGCACTCCAGCCTGAGTGACAGAGTGAGATTCTGACTGAAAAACATAAATGAATGAATGAATGAATAAACTATTGTAACTAATAAGTCAATGTAGCCAAATCACAGAATACAACATAGAAAAAGTTGTATTTCTATACACTAACAATAAACAATTACAAGATGAAATTTTAAAATACATATCATTTGCTTAGCATACAAAAGCATGTATTTCATAAGAGTAAATTTAACAAGGATATGTGCCTTATCTGTACACTAAAATCTATAAGACATTGATGAGGAAGATTAAGGAAGATCTAAATAGACTATGACATTTTCATGGATGGGTAGATTCAAAACTGTGAGGTCAGTTATCCCCAAGTTGATCTCTGCCTCCAACAAAATCCCAAGGCTGTTTTGTAGAAACAGACAAGCTGAATCTAAAATTTGCATGAAAATGCAATATTCTGGAATAGCAAAAATATTTTTGAAATAGAAGAAAAGTTACAAGACTCAGGCTACCTGATTTCAAGATGTACTAAGCTATAGTAGTCAAGACAGTGTGATATTGGCACTACAGTAGTCATACAGATCAATGAAACAGAGTAAAGTCCAAAAATAGAACAACATATATGGTAAATCAATATTCGACAAATATGCCAAGGCAATGCAATAGATAAAATACCACCTTTTCCAAAATGGTATTGGAGGAACTGGATATATAGTTGGGGAGAAAAATAAACCCTGATTCTTACCTTATACCATACACAAAAATTAACTCAAAATGTATCATAGACCTAAAAGTAAAAGCTTAATCTGTAAGATTTCTAGAAGGGAACTTAGGAAAAAACTTCCATGACCATGGGTTAAGTCAAGATGTCTTAGGACATCAAAAGCATAAGCCACACACAAAAAAAGTTGGACTTACCAAAATTTAAAATGTTTGCTCTTCAAAAGACATTTTTTTTTAGAAAGTAGGATTTATTGAAAAGCTCCCAGAGCAGGAGGAGACCTGAGTAGGTTGCCCCAAAATACATATTTTTTCTTTATTTCAACAACTTTATAGGGTACAAATAGTTTTTTGTTAAATTTGTATAGTGACGAGGAAATCTGGGCTTTAAGTGTATCCAGCACCCTTACCTCTGCACATTGTACTAGATAGGTGATTTTTCATCCCTCCACCCCTCTCCCTCTTTTTAGCCTCCAGTGTCCATTATATTATTCTCTATGCCTTTGAAGATCCTTAGTTTATCTCCCACTTATAAGTGAGAACATGTGGTTGGTTTTCTGTTCCTGAGTTAGTGCACTTAGGATGATGTTCTCCAGTTCACCTGCACCCACATGTTCGTTGAAGCACAATTCACAATGCCCATCAACTGATCAGTGGACAATGAAAAGGTGGTATATAGACATTATGGAATACTACTCAGCTATCAAAAAAATGAAATAATGTCTTTTGTGGCAACATGGATAGAATTGGAGGACACCATTTTTAAATGAATCAGCAAGCCATAGATGGGAGTGAAAAGTCTTTGAAATACATATGTTTGACACAAAACAGTTATCCAATATATATAAAGAAAAAGAAGTGCATGTGTGTGTGAATAAAAAGAATAACCCGGCATGGTGGCTCACACCTGTAATCCCAATACTTTGGGAGGCTGAGCAAGAGGATTGCCTGAGCCCAGGGGATGGAGACTAGCCTGGGCAAGTTGGTGAGACCTCATCTCTACAATAAATCAGAAAATCAGCTGGGCATGATGGCACATGCCTGTAGTTTCAGCTACTTGGAAAGCTGAGGAGGAAGTATCGCTTGAGCCCAGCAGGTGGAGGCTGCAATAGCTGTGAGCATACCACTGCAGTCCAGCCTGGGAGACAGAGTGAGTCTGACTCCAAAACACAAAAGAAGAAGAAGAACCCCAAAAACCAATTTTAAAAGGGCCAAAATACTTGAACCGACATTTTGCAAAAGAAGATACACAAATGACCAATAATCACTTGAAAAGATGCTCAACATCATTTGTCATCATGAAAATACAACTTGCAACCACAATGAAATGCCACTATACACCTACTAGAATGACTAAAATTAAGGCGACTGATGATGCTAAGTGTTGACAAAGATGTAGGGCCATTAGAATTAGTATACATTGGATGTAGAAATGCAAAGTGGCCCAGCAATTTAGAAAGTAGCTTTGTAGTTTCAAATGAAGCATAACAAATGCTTATCCTATATCCAGCAACTCCACTCCTAAGTATTTACCCAAGATAAATTAAAACATATATCCAAAAGCTTGATCTCAAATGTTCATAGCAGTTTTATTCATAATTGTTTAAAACTGGCAAGTACCCAAATGTTCACCACAGGTATATCAGCCAGGGACTTATTGCCAGGGATTGGCTTATGTGATCATGAGAACTGACTAGGCAAATCTGAAATCCGTAGGGCTGGCCATCAGGAAGAGCAGGCTGGAAGCTCTTGAACAGGAGGTGAAGCTGCAGTCCATGGGCAGAACTTTAGGAGTACTGAGTTCTGTTCCTAAGGTCTTTCCACCAGTTGGATCAGGTACACCCACATAAGGGAGGTACTTTCCTTTACATAAAGTCAACAAATTGTAGATGTTAATCACATCTACAAAATATAATAACTTGACAGCAAGACCTAGATGAGTTGTTGCTTAAATAATTGGGTATGATATCCTAGTCGACACATAACACCATCCAGCAGGTGACTGGATAAACAAATTGTAGGATACTAGTCAATAGTAAACAGAAACAAACTACTGACACAAGCAGCAATATAGATAAATTTCAAACACATTTTGCTTAGCAAGAGAGGGAACACAAAAAGACCCTGTTTAATTCTACTTTTATGAAATTCTAGAACAGGCAATACCAATTAATGCTGTCACAAAGCAGATTAGCATTTACCTAATGCAACTAGGTGTTGGGTGAGGGAAGGAGACTGACTGTGAGGGAAACAAGGATATTTGGGGGGAGAGGGTGTCACAGAAATTTCATCTTGAATGTGGTGATGCTACATGGGTGTATACATTTTTCAAAATGTATCAAACTATACACTTATAATGGGTGCAATTTTTTGGATATAAATTCTCAATAAAGTTACTTCTTTAAAAAAAAAGACTGGGCTTGGTGGCTCAGCCTGTATGCCAACACTTTGGGAGGCCAAGATGGTGGATTGCCTGAGCCCTCGGGTTCAAGACCAGCCTGTGCTACTTGGCGAGACCTTGTCTCTACAATAAATCAAAAATGAGTCAGGTGGGGTAGTCTGCACCTGTAATTCTGGCTACTTGGAAGGCTGAGGCGGAAGGATCACCAGAGCCCAGGGAATAAATATGCATGATCTCACTCATGTGGGATCTAAGACAATCTGGCAGAAGCAGAGAGTAGAATAACCATTGCCAGGGGCTAGGAGGAAAGGAAAACAGGAAAGTGATGATAAAAAAGTACAAAGTTTTAGTTACGCAAGATACACCTGGAGATCCACTATTCAACATAGGGCCAATAGCTAACAATGCTGTTCTGTGTACTTCAAATTTGCTAAGAGAATAGATCTTTTATTAAGTGTTCTTACGATAAAAAACACAACATTAATAAAGAGGACAGGGGAAACTTTGGGAGGTGATGGCTGTGTTTATGGCCTTGATAGTGGTGATGGTTTCATGGGAGTATACTTATTCCCAAGCTCACTGAGATGTATACAATAAATATGTACAGTTTTTGGCTGGGCATGGTGGCTCAAACCTGTAATCCCAGCACTTTGGGAGGCCGAGGTGAGGGGACTGCCTGAGCTCACAAGTTCGAGAACAGCCTGGACAATTTGGCGAGACCTCATCTCTACATTTTAAAAAAATTAGCCAGGCATGGTAGCGCATGCCTGTAGTTCCAGCTACTTGAAAGGCTGAGGCAGAAAGATCGCCTGAGCCCAGCAGGTTGACACTGGGGTGGCCATGAGCATTCCACTGCACTCTAGCCTGGACAACAGAGTGAGACCCAAACTCAAAAAAAAGTACAGTTTTTTACACGCCAATCATACTCCGTTAAGGTGTTTGTTTTTAATCAATGAACTTTATATGTGGGTGAGAAGGTTTCTAGGTGTGAGTGAAGGATAAGAATGCTACGAGAGACAAAAAACCATGTAGTCATTTCAGTAAATGCAGAAAAAGCCTTTGATACGCAACATTTTTTCATAATTAAAAACTCAACAAACCAGGCATAAAAGGAACATACCTCAACATAAAAAAGCCATATATGACAACCCACAGCTAATATCATAGTGAATGGAGAAAAGCTGAAAGCCTTTCCTCTAAGAACTAGAACAAGACAAGGATACCCACTTTCACCAGTCTTATTCAACATAGTACTGGAAGTCCTAGCCAGAGCAGTCAGGAAAGAGAAGTAAATAAAAGGCATCCAATCTGGAAAGAAGTAAATCAAATTGTTCCTCTTTGCACAAGACATGATCTTATGGGGAAGACCCAAAAAAATGGAATTATTTTTTGGAGGGTGTGCCCCTTGATAGGTGTGCCTGTAGGCGTCCCCTGATAGGAAGTGTTCTAGGAACCCACTGGCATAGTGTACCAGCTAACATCATTGTGAGAGGCATTCGACTTCAGTGATTTTTTTTTTTTTAGATTCTGTCAATGTGTTTGTCTATTTCATGTTGTCTGGTTTATGAGCACACATGCCACTTTGAGTGTGCAGCAGTTTTTGAACAACAATGGCATGACTCCCATGCCCCACCCTTCCTATTCACCCACTCTTGTCCAGAGCGACTTTTTGTTTGTTTGTTTCCCTGAATGAAAAAAGTCCTCAGAGGGAAGCGCTTTGCTGATGTGGAAGAGGTGAAACAAAAAATGGTGGAAGCACTAAAAGGCATCAGAATGAATAAATTCAAAAACTTAATATATGTGAGGGGGAACCCAAAAACCCCAGAATTTATTTATAAAAATTGTGCATGTTTTTCTTACAGGTTTAGATTTCAGTCACCTTCAGAGTACTCTCCATTTGATGCAATCCACCTATTGAGATGCTTTTTCCACTTCTCAATAGGTGTATTGCATCAGATGGAGAGTACTCTGAAGGTGACTGAAATCTAAAACTGTAAGAATAAATGCACAATTTTTATAAATAAATTCTGGGGTTTTTTTGGGTTCCCCTTCACATATATTAATAGAAGAATCAGTAAAGTTGCAAGATATTAAATCAACAAACAAAACTCAGAGACATTTCTATATACTAATAACAAACTAGCTGAAAAAGAAATCAATAAAGCAATCCCATTTACAATAGCTACATAAGAAAAAACACCTAGGAATAAAATTGAACCAAGGTGAAAGAACGAAAAGTACAAAATATTGATGAAAGAAATTTAAGAGGACACAAACAAATTGAAAGAAACCCCATGCTCATGAACCAGAAAAATTAGTATTGCTGAAATGGCTATATTACCCCAAGCAATCTACAGATTCAGTGCAACTCCTATCAAAATATCAATGATATTCTTCACAGAAACAGAAGAAAAAAAAAAACCCCTAGAGTTTGTATGCAATCACAAAAGACCTCAAATAGCCAAAGCAATACCAAGCAAAAAGAACAAAGCTGGAGGCTACCTGACTTCAAAATACACTGCAAAGTTATAGTGACCAAAACTGCATGATATTGGTGTAAAAACAGACAAACCAACCAGTGGACCAGAAGAGAAAACCCAGAAACAAATTCACACATTTATAGCCAACTGATTTTTGACAAAGGTGCCAAGAACATATGTTGCAGAAAGAACAGTCTCTTCAATAAACAGTGCTGGGAAAACTGGATATTCATATGCAGAAGAATGAAACTAGACCCGTATCTCTCACCATACACAAAAACCAACTCAAAATGGATTAAAGACATAAATGAAAGATCTGAAACTATAAAGCCACTAGACAAAAACATAGGAGAAATGTTTCAAGACGTTGGCTTAGGCAAAGATTTTATGGCTAAGATCTCAAAAGCACAGGCAACAAAAACAAAAATAGACAAGTGGGGCTATATTAAACCAAAAAGCCTCTGCACAGCAAAGGAAACAATCAGCTGAGTGAAAAGATAATCTAAAGAATGGGAGGAAATAGTTGTAAACCATTCATCTGACAAGAGAATATACAAAGAACACAACAGAAAACACACATACACACAAATAATCCTATTTAAAAGTGGGCAAAAGACGTGCATAAATGTTTCTCAAAAGGAGACATTCAAATGAAATGGCATATGAAAAAATGCTCAGTGTCACTAATCATCAAGGAAATGCAAATCAAAACCGTAGGTATCACCTCACCTCAATTAGATTGGCTATTATCAAAAAGACAAAAAATAATAATAACGAATGTTGGCAAGGGAAAAGGGGAACTCTTTTATACATTCTTGGTGGGAATATAAACTAGTGCAGACATGGAAAACTGTATAGAGGGTTCTCAAAAAACTAAAATTAGGACTATCATAAGATTCAGCAATCCCACCACTGGGTATTTATTCAAAGGAAAGGAAGATCAGTACATCAAAGGACTACCTGCACCCTCATGTTCTTTGCAGCACTATTCACTATAGCAAAGATAGGAAATCAACCTAAGTGTCCCTCAGCAGATGAATGGATAAAGAAAACAAAGTAGATATACACCGTGAAATACTATTCAGCCGTAAAAAAAGAATGAAATCCTGTCATTTGCAGCAACATGAATGGAAGGAGAGATCACTATGTGAATTAAACTAAGCCAGGCAGAACAAGACAAATATCAAATGTTCTCACTCATATGTGGGGGCTAACAAAGGGGGTCTCATGGAGGCAGAAAGTAGAATGAGAGTTATCAGCGGTTGTGAAGGGGTGGATGAAGAGAGGTCGATCAACGAGTATAAACATACAGTTAGATAGAAGGAGTAAGTTCTAGTACTGATAGCACAGTAAGGTGACAATAGTTAACAGCAATTTATTATAGATTTCAAAATAGCTAAAAAAGATTTGAAATGTTCCCAACACAAAGAAATGATACATGTTGAAGGTGATGGCTATCCTAATTACCCTGACTTGATCATTACACATTGTATGAATGTATCATAATTATCACATGTACCTCATAAATATATACAATTATTATGTATCAGTAAAAAAACCCAAAAAACTTTAAAAAGTTAATGAGGGCCGGATGCGGTGGCTCACGCCTATAATCCCAGCACTTTGGGAGGCTGAGGTGAGAGGGCTGCCTGAGCCCACGGATTCGAGACCAGCCTGGGCAACTTGGCGGGACCTCATCTCTACAATAAATCAAAAAACTAGCCGGGCGTGATGGCGCATGCCTGTAGTTCCAGCTACTTGGAAGGCTGAGGCGGAAGGACTACCTGAGCCCAGCAGGTTGAGGCTGTGGTGACTGGGAACGTGCCACTGCCCTCCAACCTGGGTGTCAGAGTGAGATTCCAACTCAAAAAAAAAAAAAATTAATGAGGTCGGGCACAGTGGCTCATGCCTGTAATCCCAGCACTTTGGGAAGCCTAGGCGAGAGAATTGCCTGAACCCATGAGTTCGAGATCAGACTGTGAAGCTTGTCAAGACCTCATCTCTGCAATAACAAAAAATTAGCCAGGCGTGGTGACATGGCCCTGTAGTTCCAGCTACTTGGAAAGCTGAGGTGGAAGAATCACCCGAGCCCAGGAGGTTGAGGCTGCAGTGGCTGTGAATGTGTCAGCCTGAGCAACAGAATATGACTCTGACTCAAAAAAAAAAAAAGTTAATGAGTTAAGTGCCAGTATTATCACTCCTCTTAGCAGATGAGGAAACTGAGGAACAAAGTTGTGAATTAACACCGTGAGATCACAGAGCAGAGCCCAGGCTACCCAGTTCCAGTGTTCCAGCTCTTGGTCATGACCTCAGTAAATCTCCCCTGTCTCCATTTACACTTCACTGTGATCCCCAACTGCAGCCTTACATCAGTGTGATTATTCATAGGAATGGTAGAGTGGAGCCACAAAGGGCCAGTTTTCTTTGAGCACTGCTCTTTCATGAGGCCAGAAGTCCCTTGAGGAGGCTGTCTTCTGTTCGGATGCTCAAGCCCTGGCCCGAGTCAGCCTTATTGCAAGGCCTAAATCAATGTTTGTTGAGTGAATACCTAAACTTCTGTGCATAGCATGCACTGTGCCCATCGTTTTCTCATCTTCACCACACACTTGGCTGCATGGCTATCACCCCCAGCAGGCCTCCTGCCAGGGACAGGGAACTCAGGGACAACCAAGGAGGTCTGAACTGCTCGGCTGGGGACAAGCTGCCTCAGGTTATGCCCCTTGGTACTTTCTGGAAATGTTTTCCTAGGCCAGTTTGCAGGGAGGCCTACCCCAACTTCCAGAAACAAAAGGTTCTGCTCTCGGCTGGGGCTCAGTGGCTCAGCCTGTCATCCCAGCACTTTGGAAGGTTGAGGCGAGTGGATTGCCTGAGCCCACAGGTTTGAGACCAGTCCCGGCGACTTGGCGAGACCTCATCTCTACAATAAATTTTAAAAATTAGCCAGGCGTGGTAGCGCGCGCCTGTGGTTCCAGCTTCTTGGAAGGCTGAGGCAAAAGGATCGCCAGAGCCCAGCAGGTCGAGGCTGCAGTGGCCGTGAGCGTGCCACTGCACTTCAGCCTGGGCGACAGAGTAAGACTCCACTTCAAAAATAAATAAATAAATAAAAGCTTCTGATCTCTCGGTGGCAGTGAGCCCTTGTTCCCGGGATGTGTGAGCAGGTACTGGGTTTTCCTGAGGATTACTCAGCATCTGAAGGGGCACTGGACCAGACTCTTTCAGATTCCACTGCAGGCCTGCCCCACTGCAGGCAGCACAGGGCCAGGAGTGAAGGACATGGGCTTGGAGCCTGGGAGATGGCAGGTTCTTCTGCTAGATGGGTTGCTAGCCTTGTGACCTTGGGCAAGCCACTTCCCTCTCTGTGCCTCAGTGTCCTCCTCTGTACCACAGTACTAATAACAGGATCCCTGCACCCTTCCCCAGGACAGCGTGGTAAGACATACACTCAGCATTACCAGCATCACAAAGGAAGGGAGGAAGGAGGCCTGGAACAGAGGCAGGGTGAAATCAGAGAGCCCCCGTTCACATCCCCACACCCTGAGCCATCATGCATGGTGTTCACCTCACACCCCCACACTCTGTCACGTGTCGCCACAGGATCAAGCCATGGAGATGCTCCCGGGCCACTCCAGATCCCAGCCCTCCCCACAATCAGACGTGTCCTCCTTCCCCGTTGAAGCCCCTTCCCTGTTGAAGCCCCTTCCCTGTTGCTGCTTCTTCATCTGGCTGTATTGGGTCTCTTAGGGACGAAGACCGGGCTCCCACCCCCAAAAGTGCCCCAAGCTCCCCATCTGAGACCAAGTACATATCAGGCACTCAATGCACACTTCAGGCTGCAGGATCCTGCTCACCTGTCCTCTAACCTGAAGGATGCATCTTCCCGCAGGTGCTCCTCTGGGGGAGGCCAATTCCTGCCCTGGGAGCATTCAAGTTTTTCATTACTCGTTGTCCAGTCATGACATGTCTTCAAAGTTTAAAAACAAGTTTCACATTTTTTAAATGCAAGGAGAGAAATCCCTGTCATTTGAGGTGTCTCCCGGGTGAGTCAGCTGAAACACACCTTTCCTCCACTTCTGTATCTGTACCCCAAACACACACACCCACGAGCTCCTGCGGACCCCCCCTCGAGCTCCTGCGGACCCCCCGCGAGCTCCTGCAGCCCGCCCCCGCCCCGCCTCTTCCCGTCGTGGCTCTTCCCGGGGAGAATTCGCGAACTCGCCCACCTGGAAACTGGAAGCAGGGCTCTCCCTTTCTGTGGACACCTGGGGGACGGGCAGTCTGGGCCACTGGAAAGGCCCATGCTCAAGGCGTGGGAAAAGGAAGGGAAGAAAGGCCACAAACAAGGAGCGCTTGCTCTGTCCCTCCATTAATTATTAGCTAATTAAAGGAAGGAGCGCCGCAAGCTGCAGCTTCCTGCCGGCCGGTGGGCTGGACGGGGCCGCGAGGAGGCCTCCGAGCCTCCCGGGCGGCAGCGGTTCTCACGGAGGGCTTCCGCACCCGCAGCAGCATCAGCCGCAGCTGGGAACTGGTTAGCAATGCAAATTCCCCGGGCCCCAGCCAGACCCAGCGAACGGGAAACCGAGCGGGCCCGGCGAGGCGCGCTTTAACGAGCCCTCCAGGTGATTCGGGCAGGAGGCAAGATTGGAAGGATGGACCCGGGAGAGGCCGGCGGCTTCCGTGGGGCTGATTGGACACCTCCCCTTCCCCTTCCCAGGCTTCTTAACCGCAGGTGCGGGCAGCCGCCCTCGGCCAGGCGGGTAGAGGCCGCGCTGCGCTCCCGGAGCCCGGACAGCGTGATCGGCCCCGCGCGGAGCAGGGACGGTAAGGCCGAGAGGGACGGAGGGGGCCGGGGTCAGGCCGGGCGCGCCCGCCCCTTCGCCCGCGCCCCTGGAGGCCGCCCGCCCCCGGCCTCTCCCCGGGGGGCTGGGCGAGCCCCGGGGGCCCCCGGGCGACCTCGCAGCGGGCCTTCGAGCCTCGGCCCGGGGCCTCCCCCCACGCCCCGAGGGTCCCGCCGCCCGCGCGCGCCCGGCCCGGCCCCGGCCCCGGGAGGCGCGCCCTGCCGGGGCGGTCGGCGCTTGGCCCGCAGGGAGGTGACGGCGAGCCCTTGGCCGTGGCAGGCGCTCTCCGGCCTCGCCGCCTGCCCGTGCCGGCCGGCCTCCGGCATCCTGCGGGGCGTGGGCGCGGCTGAACTCGGAGGCGCGAGGGCCGGCGCGGGTCTCATCGCAGGGACCCCTGCCTTCGGCTGCCCCGCCGCCCGCGCCTCTGCCAGGCGCCATGAATCTCAGCATCAGCAGCTCGGAGGAGAAGGCAGCGAGGACCGCGCTCTGGGGTGAGTGGGGGTCCCGGCGCCTCCCAGAGCAGCCCCGCCACGCCCGCCTCCGCCGGGGAGCCGCCCGCGGGGGAGGGCGGGACCGGAGCCCCTCGGCCTTCTCGTCGCCCTCCGCAGGCTGTGAGCTCAGTCAGGAGAGGCGGACGTGGACCTTCAAGCCCCAGCGGGAGGGACAGCAGGACTGTAAGCTGCTGCTCCGGACGGTGCGTGGCCCAGGAGGAGGGCGAAGGCCGAAGCAGGGGGATCCTCTGGTCCCGGCAGCCGCAGCAGGTTTTCCCCATCTGCCCTCTCAGGTTTGCTTGGGGGAGAAAGCCAAAGAGGAGGTGAACCGCGTGGAGATCCTGCCCCCAGCAAGCCAGGACAGGAAGAGGCAGCCCGTCACCATCGCCTCCCTGCAGGCCTCAGTCCTGCCCATGGTGCGCTCCCCTGCGGGCTAGGAGAGTCCCTTCCCCCCTGGCGGGGGGTGGACACGGTCTAAATGCATTCGCCCTATAGAAGAACATTCGTGCCAGGGAGGCCACGCAGGCCATGCCTGGGAGCCCTGTGTCCAGCCCAACTCACCCCTTCCTAGAGCTGTGTGACCCTGGGCAAGTTAAGTAACCTGTCTGCTGAAATTACTTTTTTTTTTTTTTTGAGTTGGAGTCTCACTCTGTCGCCCAGACTGGAGTGCAGTGGCCGCTCCCGGCCACCGCAGCCTCGCCCTGCTGGGCTCCGGCGATCCTTCCGCCTCAGCCTTACGAGTAGCCGGAATTACAGGCGTGCGCTACCACGCCCGGCTGATTTTTGTTGTTGTTGTTGTTGTTTTTGATTTATTGTAGAGATGAGGTCTCACCAAGTTGCCCAGGTGGGTCTCGAACCCGCGGGCTCAGGCAATTCACTCACCTCAGCCTCCCAAGGTGCTGGATTACAGGCTGAGCCACTGAGCCCGGCCTAAAATTATATTCACTGCTAGTGACAGGAACACCGTGGATCTACATCTTGGTTGTGTATCTAGAAATTCTCTTGTTTCTAATTATTTTATCTCAGATTTCCTTCCTTTCTTCCTTCCTTTCTTCCTTCCTTTCTTCCTTCCTTTCTTCCTTCCTTTCTTCCTTCCTTCCTTCCTTCCTTTCTTCCTTCCTTCCTTCCTTCCTTCCTTCTTATTCTACCATCACCCAGACTAGAGTGCACCAGGCCTAATTTTTTTTTTAATTTTTATTTTTGTAAAGATGAGGTCTGTCTGTGTTGCCCAGGCTAGTCTCAAACTCCTGGCCTTAAACGATCCTCCCACCTTGACCTCCCAAAGTGCTGGAATTACAGGCTTGGATTTTTCTATGCAAATAATCATTTGTGAATACTGGCAGTTTGTGGCTTTCTTTTCTTTTTCTCATTTTTTTCTTTTCCTTTAATCCTATTGCACTGGCTAGGACCTCCAGTATAATACTGGATAAACATAAGGGTTAGCATCCTTACTTCCTTCCTGATTTTTTTAAAAAAGGAACACTTCTAATGTTTCTCCACTAAGCATAAAGTGTTTGGAAAATATGCTTTGTCGGGTTAAGAAAGTCTCCATCTAGTCTTAATCTGCTTTTAAAAATTTTGTTCATATTAATGTGGGTTAATATTTTATCAAATGCTTTTCTATTCATATGATTCTAGGTTCTTTAATCAATTAATGTGATAAATTATATTAACAGAATGATATTTGAACCACTTTGCATTCCTGAGATAAACACTACTTGATTATAAGTTCTAGATTTGCTTTGCAAATACAGAGGGTGTCAAAAAAATGCATACCCATTTTAAGAAGGGAAAAAATATTGATATTGTAATAATATACACTGATAACAAAAGATGAATACAAGTCACATTTGAATTCTGCAATTACAAGAGGTGCTCAAAGTGGTTACCATAAGCATCCAGACACTTCTGATTACAGTGATCGTCTCTTAACATTACTTAAAATGTGTATACATTTTTTTTGGCACCCGGGTATATTGTGACTTTTCTTTCTCATGTACTTGCGAGGTTGGACTATAAATGATCTTTTTTGAGTGTCAAGGCATGCTAGCACCGTGAATTAAGAGGGTAGAGTGTTCTCCCCTTATCTTCCCCGAAACAGTGAATTTAACACTAGGATTAGCTGTTCGTGAAGGCTTGGGAGACCCATCTGTCAAATCTCAGACCTATTTTTTGTCTACACACACTTCTTAGGAGATTGCATCCATTCCCATGGCTTTAAAGATCATCTGCACAAATGAAGACTCTGGAACTTACTTCTGTAAACTCAGCTTCTCTCTTGAGCTCCAGGTCCTATGTCCAACTCAATGTATTTAACAGATATCTAGTAGAAATTCCAAATGGAACATGTCTAAATCCAAATACTTGATTTTTCCAGCTAATCTACCCTCCCCTCCGCCACCTGACCCTCTCCCAATAAATAGCTGTTCTTCCAGTTAGTCAGGGCAAAAACTGCTTTCTCTCATGCCCAGATCTGATCCACCAGCAAATCCTGTTGGCTTTACCCTCCCGTTTTACCCCAGACCACATCTCGCAGCCTCCTGCTACCCTGGCCCAGGTGACCAATGCTTCTTGCTTAGTTTTCTTGTTGGGCCTCCCAACTGGTCTGTCTTCACCTTTGGTCCCCTGTAGTCTATTCCAGGGTAGGCAAACTATGGGGCTGAATGTAGCCTGCTGCCTGTTTTTGAAAGTAAAGATTTATTGGACCACAGCCACACTCATTCATTTATATCTTATCCATGGGTACTTTCCCTCCATAATGGCCAAGTCAAGTGGTCTTCACAGAGACTATATGGTTTACAAGCCTAAAATATCACCTTCTGGCCCTTTACAGAAAGTTTCCAGGCCTCGTGTCTATTCTGCACTCAGCTACCAGAAAGATCCTTTTAAACACAGGTCAGATAATGTGGCTTCTCTGCTAGAACACTTAGGTAATGGCTCCCATCTCGCTCAGAATTCTAGAGCTGAGAGTTGTCCACGGCCTGCTCAGAGCCTTTGTGGGCTGGCCTCGGCAACCTCTCTGATTTAGGTATGTCTTATACCTTATGTTTTAGTTATGAATTTTGTATGCACTATGTAGCTAGACTTCGTTTTAATCTCTCTGGCCAGTACAGTCTGCCTCTTTTTATTGTGATTGCTGATATAACTGGATTTATTTGGGGCATGTATTTTTTACTTCTGCTTTGCTTTTTTTTTTTTTTTTTTTTTTTGAGTTGGAGTCTCACTCTGTCGCCCAGACTGGAGTGCAGTGGCCACTCCCGGCCACCGCAGCCTCGACCTGCTGGCCTCCGGCGATCCTTCCGCCTCAGCCTTCCGAGTAGCTGGAATTACAGGCATGCACTACCACGCCCGGCTGATTTTTTGATTTATTGTAGAGATGAGGTCTCGCTGCCCAGGCGGGTCTCGAACCCGCGGGCTCAGGTAATCCACTCACCTCAGCCTCCCAAAGGCGCGGGATTACAGGCTGAGCCACCGAGCCCGGCTTGCTTTTTTATTTATTGAATTTTTTTCTGTTTTAATTATATTGATTACAGTTTCTCCCTTTGCTACTGGCTCAAAAGTTATAGAATCTCATTCCAATTTTATATTGGTTATCTTTTATTATTTTTTATTCTTGAGTCAGGTTCCCACTCTGTTGCCCAGACTGGCTGGAGTACAGTGGCATGATCATAGCTCACTGCGGCCTCAACAAGCAATCCTCCTGCCTCAGCCTCCTGTAGATAGGACTATAGGCCTCCTGAATAGTTTGGACTACAGGCATGTGCCACCACACCTGGTTATTATTATTTTTCTTCTTTTTCCTTTTTTTTTTTTTTTTTTGAGTTGGAGTCTCATTCTGTTGTCCAGGCTGGAGTGCAGTGGCACGCTCATGGCCACCCCAGCGTCAACCTGCTAGGCTCCGGCAATCCTTCCACCTCAGCCTTCCAAGTAGCCGGAACTACAGGCACCCACTACCATGCCCAGCTAATTTTTGATTTATTGTAGAGACGAGTTCTCGCCAAGTTGCCTGAACTGGTCTCAAACCCACAGGCTCAGGCAATCCACTCACCTCAACCTCCCAAAGTGCTGGGATTATAGGCTGAGCCACTGAGCCCGGCCTATTATTTTTTATTTTAACTTTTTGTTGAGATGAGGTCTTTTTGTTGCCCAGGCTGGTCTGGAACCCCTGGGCACTAGCAACCCTCCCGTCTCAACCTCCCAAAGTGCTGGGATTATAGGTATGAGCCACCTTGCCCAGTCAGTTATCCTTACATTTTTAACAATCACACTTGACCTGCAGTTTAAAATTATGGTTTTACTTCCTCCCAAATTATCCAATTAGCTTTTCTAATTCTCTTCTTAGACTTAAATGTTGTTAAATCAGCTAGTGTTTTAGTGCCAACATGATATTAACCTCAACACTACACATTAGTAGTACTATTTTATTTTACAGTCAATGCTTACGCAGGTTTCCTTTGTCTACCAATTTGTTTGCTCACCACTGCTGCTCGCACCTACTTCTTTCTTGAAACATGCATCATCTTTTTGAAACATGCATTAGTGAATGTGGGAATAGTAAAGTTACTCAGGCTTTGCCTGGAAGTGTTATTTTGCCCTCATTCCTTCATGATAGTTTGGCTGTGTTTATATCCTAGGTAGAGAGTTTCCCTCAAAACGCCAAAGCTGTTTTTCTCCTGGTTTCCAGTATTGCCATTGAAATCCCCAGTCTGTTTGATCATTATTCTCTTTTTTAGAGATCTGTCTTTCCTCTCTGGTTTATTTGAAGATACCCTGTTTTGGTTTTGTTTCCTACAGTTTTACCATGATATGGTCAGGTGTAGGTTTATTTTTATTTATCTGTTCGGCGTTTAGGTTTCCTGGCTCTGAGGATCCATATCTTTGATCATTTCTGGAAAACTCTTGATGGCTATTGCTTTGGAATATTGACTCTTTGCTCTCTCTGATTGGATGTGTGTTGGACCTTCTCATTCTATCCTCCATGTCTTACCACTCTTTCATATGTTTAAAAAACTTTGTGCCTCATATCTTGTGTCTCACAGCACTATCTATCTTACTAATTCTTGCTTCTTTCTGGTTTATTCTGCTTTTTATCTTTGGTTTGCTTTTCATGTCTAGAAAGCTGCATTTGGTTCATTTTTCATATTTCATAGTGTCTTGTTCTTATGAGTCTGATTCTTTTATCTGTTTTGGGGGAGGTTTTTTGTTTGTTTTTTTTTTAAGAGACAGGGTCTTATTCTGTCATCCAGGCTGGAGTGCAGTGTCACGATCATAGCTCTGTAACCTCAAACTGCTGGCCTCAAGTGATCTTTCCTTCTTGGCCTCTCAAAGCACTGGGATTACAGGCCACTGTACTCGGCCTTATTTGGTTTTAATCAAACTTACTTAATAGTTTTTTAGACTGGCATTCTCTTAAATTCTTGGCTGTCTAGTCTGTAGTCATCTGGTTTCTGCTGACTCTAGCAAAATTGTTTCCCTGTTTTATAACTTTATATGATGAACTCATCTATAGATTTTTTAGTTAGTTTTGTTTTTTTCCAAAAGAATTCTGTTGTCTGGGTTTGGGGAGAGTCCCAATAAAGTGGTTTAGTGTTTGCTTCTGCCGTTTACCCCAGGAATATCACAAGTCTGGGACTGTACACCAATTTCTTGACTTGGCAGTACCCACTGAATAAATTCAGACTGCAGAATGAGAGGTTTTAATGATATGGGTTTTTAGGCTATCACGGGTGACTTCTTTTATTCTCACTCATGCTTCCTTGTTATCTTCCTTTAATGGTGGTGAGGGTTTTGGTTTTTTTATTGGGGGAGGTTAGTTCCCAGTCCTCATTCTGGGCCTCTTACTAAGGGTGCAGCTCTTTGAGCATCCTGGCCTACACATGGTAGTTACAGCTGTCCTCCTCCCAAACCCAAGGCCTTGTCTCCTGTCCTCTGGTGATTATGAAAGCCCAGAGCCCTGGCTTTTTCCAGGTCCATTTCCCTTCAGTTGTTGCACACCAGTTCCCACACAAGCCCCTCTTCACTTCAAACACAAAGACTCTTCCTTCTGTCTTACTACTCAGCCATGCAGTAGAAACATGTAGTTACATTCAGTCTGGCACTTCTAGGCACTTATGGCTACAGAGTTCAATTTTCGCCTTTCTCCTGTCTGAACCAAAAGCTCTAATCTCTCTGAGTCTCAGTTTCCTCCTCTGTAAAGTAACAGTACTTCCATCACGGGCTTCTCGTGAGGATTTCAATGAGATAAAGCAAGTAAAGTGCCTAGCATGGTGCCAGGCATGTGGTAGAAGCTCAAAAACTGTAAGTTACCATTGTCAATATTCTAGAAAATTTGCTAAGTTTGGAAAAGTAGAAAGATAAATACCTTCTATCCACAGACAGTTATAGTTAGCACTTTAATATATCCCTAACCTTTATTCATATGTATATCCATCCATTACACACAAGACAAAAAAGTCGTACTGTACGTACAAACCTTGCATCTGCTTTTCTCATCTGATCAGTGACTCAGGCTGCCATAACAAAACACCACAGACGGGGGACTTCAACAGCAGAGGTTTATTTTCTCACAGTTCTGAAGGATGGAAGCCTGACATCAGGGTGCCAACATGGTTGGGTGCCTGAGATCAGAGTGCCAGCACATTCAGCAGCAGAGTGAGGGCTCTCTCCTCGGCTTGCAGGTGGCAGCCTTCTCACTGTGTGGTCATTTTGTGGGAGTGGGGACGGGGGAGAGTGCTCTAGCATCTAATAATGGCACTAATCCCATTACGAGGGCCCCACCCTCAGGGCCTCATCTAAACTGAATGACCTCCCAAAGGCCCCCATTTCCAAATACCATCACATTGGAGGTTAGGGCTTCAATTCAGCATATGAATTGGGGGGCAGAAAGACATTTATTCATTTATTTACTTAATTAGTTGCTAAGTCATGATCTCCTTCTGTCACCCAGGCTGGAATGCAGTAGGACAATCGTGGCTCACCACATCCTCAATCTCCCGGGCTCAGGCAATCCTTCTATCTCAGCCTCCCAAGTAGCCGTGGCTACAGGCGTGTGCCACCATGCCTAGCTAACTTTTTTTTTTAATGTTTTAATTTCAAAGTTGCTGTTACAGTCTTTTTTCTTTTTCTTTCTTTTTTTTTTTGAGTTGGAGTCTTGCTCGGTCGCCCAGACTGGAGTGCAGTGGCACGCTCCCAGCCACCGCAGCCTCCACCTGCTGGGCTCCAGCGATCCTTCCGCCTCAGCCTTCCAAGTAGCTGGAACTACAGGCGCGCGCTACCACGACCGGCTAATTTTTGACTTATTGTAGAGATGAGGTCTCGCCAAGTTGCCCAGGCGGGTCTCGAACCCACGGGCTCAGGCAATTCACTCACCTCAGCCTCCCAAGGCGCGGGATTACAGGCTGAGCCACTGAGCCCGGCTGCTAACTTTTAAAAAAATTTTTTTTGGCCAGATTCAGTGGCTCAGCCTGTAATCCCAGCACTTTGGGAGGCCGAGGCAAGTGGATTGCCTGAGCCCGCGGGTTTGCGACCCACCTGGGCAACTTGGCAAGCTCTTGTCTCTACAATAAATCAAAAATTAGGCCGGGCTCGGTGACTCAGCCTGTAATCTCAACGCTTTGGGAGGCCAGGGTGAGTGGATTGTCTGAGCCTGTGGGTTTGAGACCCACCTGGGTAACTTGGTGAGACCTCATCTCTACAATAAATCAAAAATTAGCTGGGCGTGGTAGCGTGCGCCTGTAGTTCCAGCTACTTGGAAGGCTGAGGCGGAAGGATCACCAGAGCCCAGTAGGTAGAGGCTGCAGTGGCCGGGAGCTTGCCACTGCACTCCAGTCTGGGTGACAGAGTGAGACTCTAACTCAAAAAAAAAATACTGTAGAGACAAGGTCTCACTTTGTTGCCCAGGTTGGTCTTGAACTCCTTGGCTCAAGCAGTCCTCCCGCCTCGGCTTCCCAAAGTGCTAGGATTTCAGGTGTGAGCCACTGCATCCAGTCAGCCTTTTTTTTTTTTTTTTTTTTTTGAGTTGGAGACTCACTCTGTCACCCAGACTGGAGTGCAGTGGCCGCTCCCCGCCACCTCAGTCTCGACCTGCTGGGCTCCAGCGATCCTTCCGCCTCAGCCTTCTGAGCAGCTGTAACTACAGGCATGCGCTACCACGCCCGGCTGATTTTTTGATTTATTGTAGAGATGAGGTCTCGTCAAGTTGCCCAGGCGGGTCTCGAACCCGCGGGCTCAGGCAATCCACTCGCCTCAGCCTCCCAAAGCGCGGGATTACAGGCTGAGCCACAGAGCCCGGCTCAGACTTCTTAATGTGACAGCTTCCCCTCTTCGAAGCCCATCCATGATCTCACCGAGAATAAAGTGATCAGGTTCATGTTCTTCTTAGACCCTCAGCAGAGGGGTCCCGGCAGCCCACGAGTGTGTGTGGTTGGGGGAGGGAAATAAACTCTGAGTCTTTCTGTCCGCGGCCAGCCCCCACCCAGTGCCGGGCCTGAGGCACCCTATTTTCTCTGCTCCTCCACCTGCAGGTCAGCTTGATGGGATTCCAGCTGTGTCCTCCAGTCACTTTTCAGCTCCGGGCTGGCTCAGGACCCGTGTTCCTCAGTGGCCAGGAATGTTATGGTAAGTCCACGCTTGGACATAGGAAAGGTCTGAGAGTACAGTGCCTGGCACAGGACTAGGGACATGCTAAGTACTCAGACACTTGAGGCATTCTGGAATGTTTGGAGAAAATACCCAAAGGCAAGATGACCACCAGCAGCCTGGACTGGAAGGTCATGGGCAAGGGTCCTGGTCCTCCCTGCCACATCCTCTGTGGGCCTTAGCCCCTCAGCCCGTAGCATGAGAGTGGGGCTATCCCCGGTTTCACCTTCGAAGTGTGGTTGTGAGGAATAAAAGGGATATTTAGGAAAAGCACTTAGCCTGGTATCTCGCACCAGGAAGCCCTTAAAGCATCGTCCGCTGTCTGGGATGCTTTAAGTGAGCCCTAGTCTCTTCTCTGCACAGTGGTGCTTGTATCAGGGTACTGTCTTGCTTAAAAGCCCTTGACAGAGTGAGGCTCAGTGGCATGCCCATAGTCCCAGCTACCTAGGAGGCTGAGGCAGGAGGAGCACTTGAGCCCCAGGAGTTTGAGGCCCTCCTGGGCAACATCGCAAGACCCTGTCTCAAAAACAAAACAAGGCCAGGCGTCGTGACTCACACCTGTAATCCCAACACTTTGGGAGGCCGAGGTCAGAGGATTGCTTGAGCCTAATTCGAGACTAGCCTAGACAACATAGTGAGACTTTGTCTCTACAAAAAAAATTTAAAATTAGCCAGGTGTGATGGTGGGTACCTGAGTCCCAGCTACTCTGGAGGCTTAGGAGGGAGGATCGCCTGAGCCCAGGAAGTCGGGGCTGCCATGAGCCGCGATGGTGCCACTGCACTCCAGCCTAGGCAACAGAGTGAGACCCCAACTCAAAAACAAAACAAAACCACCTTCAGCAGCTCCCATTTCCCTTAGGATGAGGTCTGAACTCCTAAGCAGCTGTTTTCAGTTCCGCCCCACCCTTTGTCAATATGAATCCTTCTCCAGCCAGAACCACTGACAGGTGTGAGCCACCGCATCTAGCCAGACTCCTTCAGTAACAGCTTCTCCTTAGCTTTGAAGCCCATCCATAATCTCCGTGAGAATGAGATGATCAGGTTCACATTCTTTTGGGACAGACCCTCAGCAGAGGGGTCCCGACAGCCCACGAGTGTTCATGGTCGAGGGAGGGGAATAAACTGAGTCTTTCTGCACTCATTCTACTGCCCCCAGCCCTCTGTGAACCTTTCCTGGATCCCCTACCCCACCCTGGCTCCCATTTTTGTCAGGAGAGCCAGAAAGGGGATGGATGGCCCGTGACAAGCGGTAGGGCGGTAACCACTTTCAACTCTAGGCGATCCTCGAGCAAAACAGAGCACGGGGCCATAGAAGGGCATCGACCCTGGAGGAGCTCAAAAGCGCTGCCCCTGGCCCTTTCTGTGCTGTCTGCAGATAGTTCAGATCTAACCTGGGAAGAAGAGGAGGAGGAGGAAGAAGCAGAGGAAGAGGAGGTGGAGGAGGAGGAAGACGAGGAGGAGGAGGAGGATGCAGACGTGTCTCTGGAGGAGGAGACCCCTGTCAGACAAGTCAAAAGGCTGTTGCCCCAGAAGCTGACCAGTGTGGCTAAGGTGGGCAAAGGAATGTGGCCGTTTGAAATGAGACGGTGTCCCTGAAGAGGGACGGGACCCCAGGAACCTGGGCCCGGCCTCCCATGCTGAGCGTGCAGGACAGGCCAAGGCCACTGAGGCCAAGTCCTGCCAGCTGCTCCGCTGGCGCCTCGTGGGTCTCGGAGTCTGCTCTGGCCCCGAGCCTTGCCCTAACTCTCCTAACATGCTCATTTTTGGTTCCCAGAAAAAAAAGCTGGAAAAAGAAGAGGAGGACGTGAGGTAACTCTTTCTATTAAAACAACCAGAATCTTTTAGCCGAGGTATATATATGAGGGTGACCATCCCAAAAACCAGAATTTAAGTATAAAAACTGTGTACTTATTCTTACGCGTTTAAACTTCAGTCACCTTTAAAGTATTCTCCGTTTGAGGCAATACACCTATCGAGTTATTGCTCAAAACAGTTTTGAACTCGTCAATTTTGATGCCTTTTAGGGCTGCTGTGGTTTGTGTCTCACCTCTTCCACATTGGCAAACCATTTCCCTCTGAGGACTTTTTTTTTAGCTAGGAAAAAAAAAAGTTGCTCAGGGCATAGGTTGAATAGGGAGGGTGAGGCACGGGGGCCATGCTGGTTTTGGTCCAAAACTGCTGAACGCTCAGTGTGGTGTGGGCAGGCAAGCTTGTAAATCACCCATCATGAAATGGGCAAACACGTTGAAAGAAATCTCCAAAAAAATTCACTGAAGTTGAATGCAACTTTTTTTTTTTTTTTTTTTTTGAGTCGGAGTCTCACTCAGTCGCCCAGACTGGAGTACAGTGACCGCTCCCGGCCACCGCAGCCTCGACCTGCCGGGCTCCAGCGATCCTTCCGCCTCCGCCTTCCGAGTAGCTGGAACTACAGGCGCGCGCTACCACGCCCGGCTCATTTTTGATTTATGGTAGAGATGAGGTCTCGCCAAGTTGCCCGGGCGGGTCTCGAACCCGCGGGCTCAGGCAATCCACTCACCTCAGCCTCCCAAAGCGCGGGATTACAGGCTGAGCCACCGAGCCTGGCTTATTTGACATGTTTTAAAAAGGATCTTGACCCCCTCCCCAAAAAAGGCCCCCGAGAAAATACACCCAAATGTTCCTATTGATGAGGGATAAAGACAACTATAAGTAGTCATATTTTCTTGTTTATTTGCTGTGTTTTGTGCAATGTAGTTAACATTACTTTTATTTTTTTTTATTTTTTTACTTTTTTGAGTTGGAGCCTCACGCTGTCACCCAGGCTGGAGGGCAGTGGCGGCTCCCAGCCACCGCAGCCTCGACCTGCTGGGCTCCGGCGATCCTTCCGCCTCCGCCTTCCGAGTAGCTGGAACTACAGGCGCGCGCTACCACGCCCGGCTCATTTATTTATTTATTTATTTATTGTAGAGATGAGGTCTCGCCAAGTTGCTCGGGCGGGTCTTGAACCCGCGGCCTCGGGCAATCCACTCACCTCAGCCTCCCAGGGCGCGGGATTACAGGCTGAGCCACCGAGCCTGGCTAACATTACTTTTATAATGAAAAAGACATCTATGATCAGTAAAAGAAAGAAGGTAGAAAGCTAAGAGGAAAAAAAAGCCCACCCTGTTTTAAAAGAGTCAGGAGCCGAGTGCGGTGGCTCACACCTGTAAGTACAGCACTTTGGGAAGCCGACCAGCCTAGGCACCAAAGCAAGACTTCGTCACTACAAAAAAATCAAAAAAATAAGCCGGGTGTAGTGGCGCATGCCTGCAGTCCCAGCTACTCAGGAAGCTGAGATGGAGGGTGAGGCTGTGGTGAGCCATGATGGTGCCCAGATGACAGGGTAAGACCCTGACTAAGGGGAAAAAAAAAAAGAGTGATCGATCCCTGGAAAGCAACTAGCCAGGACTCACTTTCCAGGGTGGACACTGGGAGGGCCCACGCCACTAGCATTGAGCTGAGCTCTCCCCCATCCCACCCTGTTTCAGACCCAGTGCTACAGACAAAAGCCCTGTGAGAAAGGTGAGTAGTGATGAGACGGCTGGCCCCGGGAGAGGCGGGTGGTCTTTGAGGAGGCTGCCCAGGCTGGGGAAGGGGGTGGGACCCTGGAGTTCTGCCTTCCCTCCACAGGTCAAACCCACACTGAAACCCAAGAAGTCAGGACCCAGGAAATGAGGAACCAGGGCCTCGGAGACCACCGTGCAGCGTGGGCCTTTTCCAAGCTAAGCTGGGGCTCAGGGCACCCCCCCACCTGGCCCCTCTGTGTCCGAATGTGACAGAGGTGTTGCGGGGATGACACAAGAGCCCTCACCCCCAACTCTCGGGTTTCAGGAGGTCCTGGAGAGAAGAGCCCAACCTCAGAGCCACAATAAAGCTTTCTTTATCAGACCTTCCTCCTCCTCTTCCCTGGAGTTGCTCTTCCCTGGAGTGCCCAGCAGAGGGCGGCCTCGAACCGGCACGCCCCAAGCGAGGTGCTACCTGCCTCCCGGCACCTGCCCACCAGCCCAAGGCGGCTACATCCCTCTTCCTAGGACTTCCCAACCCCCAGCTTTGAGGAGAGAACCCAGCATCTTGGCCCTCTGCTGAGCTGTAAAAAAGGGTCTTCCTGCCTCCAGTTTCCCTCTGGGCAGAGCCAGGTTTGCAGGTATAGAAACTGTTCATGTTCCCAGGAAGGGCCTTGGCCCTAGGGGGCCTGCTCAAGGGTCTCCCCCAAGCCCTGTCGTGACAGGCAGTGGTCAAATGTGCAGGACCTCTAAAGGGACCGCTGGGGCACCTGCTCTCCCAAATGTACTTTGTTAGGAGTTAGTTGCTTTTTGATTTTTAGACACAGTTTCACTGTTACCAGGCCGGAGTGCAGTGGCAATGATCTCAGCTCACCGCAGCCTCAACCTCCTGGGCTCAAGCGATCCTTTCCGCCTCAGCCTCCCAAGTAGCTGGGACTATAGGCACCCCACTGTTCCAATCCAGGGGCCAGCTCTTGCTCACAAGGACCTCACACATGTAAAGACCTGCGTCAGGCCGGGTGGTGGCTCACGCCTGTAATCCCAACACTTTGAGAGGCCGAAGTGAGAAGATTTGTTGAGCTCGAGAGTTCAAGGCCTCATCCCTGCGCTTCATCCCTAGGCTCATGGACAGGGCAGGCAGGTTCAACTCTCCATTGGCTCACTTCAGGCCTGGCCCACAGGGGTGCTTGGGAGGAACAGGGAAAAGCCCAGCAGAGACCCTTCACATCCAGCCCCAGAGTGGCTGGGTTCAAGGCATGGGAAGATCAGTCACATCTGGGAGTCTGTCAAGCCATAGCTTCTCTGAGAATAAAAAATTTAACCAGGCACGGTGACACGTGCCTATAGTTCCAGCTACTCGGGAGGCTGAGGCGGAAGGATCGCCGGAGCCCAGCAGGCCGAGGCTGCGGTGGCCGGGAGCGGCCACTGCACTCCAGCCTAGGTGACAGAGTAAAACCCCAACTCAAAAAAAAAAAGAAAAGAAAAAGAAAACCCTGCATCAGAGACCTGTATTCTCAAGGAAGCCCTTAGAGGTGGGGTAGACAGGGTGAGCTTTACAGAGGCCTGAGCCCTACATTGCCATTTGAACAGGGCTCAGTCAGATGTAGGCCCAGGGAGGACTGGAAAATAGGACAGAGGACCTGCTCCATGGCTCTGGCCTCCTGTCCTCTCCCTGGTGCACAGAGAGCGCTTTGGAGACCTGTGCATCCATGGGTGACCCTGGCGAGGTCCCTGGAGCAAAGAGACACACAGGGGGTCCCTCATTCTGGGGCTGTATGTGAAGGGTCTCTGCTGGGCTTTTCCCTGTCCCTCCCGAGCACCCCGTGAGCCAGGCCTGAAGTGAGCCAATGGGGAGTTGGCCCTGCCTGCCCTGTCCATGAGCCCAGGGATGGAACGCAGGAAGTCAGAGGTCCTTGAGCCTTTGGGTTCAAGGCATGGGAAGATCAGCCACATCTGGGAGTCTGTCAAACCACAGCTTCTCTGAGACCAGAACCAACAGAGGCAGAAGAGGGTGGACTGGCTTTTTTTCCCCCCCGAGTCAGACTCTCACTCTGTTGCCCAGGTTGGAGCGCAGTGACACAATCACGGCTCATTGCAGCCTCTAACTCCTATGCTCAGGCAATCCTTCCACCTCAGCCTCCTGAGTAGCTGGGATTATAGGCACATGCCACCACACCTGGCTAATGTTTTTGCGTTTTTGTAGAGATGAGGTCTCACCCTGTTGCTCAGGCTGGGAACTGGTATTCTTGCCACTTGTGTCCTACACCCCATGAAACAGATGTGAGTGCTGTCTCACTCTCCAACAAACAAGCCACTGACTGCAGGTGACTGTTCCAGGTAGGCAGCTGGTGTTTACTGAGCACGGTAACAGCCACAGCCATAGAGGATGGACAAAACCGATTCCTCGCCCTCAAGTCACTCACCGTCTAAAGGAAACACAGAAGCCAGCACCAGACTTCAGTGACTGTCCAGTGCTTTGAAGGAAGTAGAACGGGTTAATTTCCGGGGCGGGGAGCACTGCTGAGTGAGGAGATCTGAGCGATCCCTCAGTGGAGGCGATAGACAAGGAGGTGGCGGTGGGCTGCATGAGGAGCTCACAGAAGGACATTCCTGGGAACAGGAACAGAATGTGCAAAAGGCCTGAGGCAGGCGTGAGCTTGGAGGCTGACAGGATTCCAGTGATAGCAGCTAGCACCCACAACTCTTTTTTTTTTTTTTTTTTTTTTTTTTTGAGTTGGAGTCTCACTCTGTCGCCCAGACTGGAGTGCAGTGGCCGCTCCCGGCCACCGCAGCCTCGACCTGCTGGGCTCCGGCGATCCTTCCGCCTCAGCCTTCCAAGTAGCCGGAATTACAGGCATGCACTACCATGCCCGGCTGATTTTTTGATTTATTGTAGAGATGAGGTCTCGCGGCCCAGGCGGGTCTCGAACCCGCGGGCTCAGGCAATCCACTCACCTCAGCCTCCCAAAGGCGCGGGATTACAGGCTGAGCCACCGAGCCCGGCTAGCACCCACAACTCTTAAATCCGCACAGCCATGCTTTAAGGGGGTTGTGATTAGCCCCATTTCTCAGATAAGGAAAGTGAGGCACAGAAAGTTTGGGCAACTGGCCCCAAGATCGCACAGCTGGTGGAGGAGCCAGGCAGTCTGGCCCCAAAGCCCCCGCTTCTGACCCTTCTGTAGAGAGGGAGCGCCGTGCGCTTAGGAAGTCTTGTAAACGGAAAGCAGAAGTCAGATGTCAGTCCACCGTGTCACAGGAGACCTCAAGGGACAGCGGGACCTCTCTGTGGCCAAGTATGTTCTGAGCGGGAACTTTCTCCCTTCCCCTGACCCCAGGCATAGGAGGGCACTCGACAGATAGGCCGGTGATCACTTGATTTTGATCAGCAGGCAGACAATAGGAGTCAGAAAGCAAAGATGGAGGCCTGTCTGCATCGCTAGAGTGCCCTTTGCCCTTTGCCCTTCCCCTGCCCTAACCCTCCTGCTTTCAGCAGGAAAAGGGTGGGCTGGGCTGAAGCAGGTGGTGACAAGTGGCTAGTCTGCAGGTGGGCTCTGTGTTTGCACCAGCTGGGCTGTTAGGAGGAGCAGGCGTGAGACAGCCCGCCTGGGGGGTGTTGAACTTGGCACTAGGGGGTGGAGATTAACCACTGCCGCCCAGGCCACTTCTCACCACCCTCATCGCCTCCTGCAGACCCGGAGTACATGCTAATGAACCCCACCCTTCTGCCCTCCCCCTTACCCCAGCTCACTCCAGTCAGGGGAGAAAGTCTGACAGTTTAGGTAAACTGAGGCTAAACCACATAAAAGTCCCCCTCCTCCCCTTCCCCCTTTCTTGTGACACCTGATACTTGCCAGTGAGTCCTTTATCTCAGTTGTCACGCATGGCAGAAGTTTTGACAGCATCAACGGTAGTAGCCTTTGCCTTTCTATAAACTGGGAACCTGAGACCAGAGAAGTAAAGGGACTTGCCCCAGGTCACACAGCCTGCAGGGACCAGGGCAAGGGAGTGGGAATAAAATCCAGGGCTCTCCATGCCACCTCCCTCCTCAGGGTCCACCACGGCTTCTCCATGGGGATAAAGGAGCATCGAGTCAGAGGCCAGACCTGCAGGAGCCAAACGGGGACAAGGAACTAAACGTGGCTCCCCTGTGCAGCAGCCCCTCCACACTCCCCCACCCCATGCTCCGGAGCCCTGTGGCTCAGTCCCAAAGCCAAGCTTGACTGCTGGCATGGAGACCCAGCCTGGGCCAAGGGCTGGCCGATGACAACAGGCCCCGCTCCCACCAATAGGAACCTGGCCCTCAAGCTCAGAGGCCTTAAGCAGTTTTCACTGTCCCGATGGCCAGCGGGTCCCCACAGCACAAAGTGGACGCCCCCCACCTGCCTTCTATCCCCTCAGCCAGCACCTCCATTCTGGAGCCCAAGGCCTGAGCTGTCCCCACCCTGTGTCTGTGCACTCTTGCATCTGACAGCCCAGAGAATAAAGCCAGAGCCAATGGAAGAGGCAGGGTCTAAAACAGGCCTCCAATGATAGGTAAAACATGGCAGAGGGAAATGCCCAGGAGGTTCTGCAGGACAAAAGTCTAGATGGGCATCTGGGCACCAGGCACCTTGTCCAGCCTCGCCTCCAGCCAGCTGTAAGGTTTAGGGAAGTCACTTGCCCTCTCTGGGTGTGTGAACTGAGGAGGCCGAATCTCCAAGATCACGTCCAGGGCTGAAATGCTTTGAGTTCAATCCCTAAACCCTGGACTCTCCCGGGTGAGCAGGCTCACACCACCCTCCCCACACCGGCTGAGGCTGAGCTTAGCCCAGGCCGCCCACAGGGGGGCCCGGGAGATCCCTGAGATGTCTGTGCTGGTGTGGGGGCAGGGGTGGCAGACCACTTTGTGGATTGCTGGAAGGTGAGAAGGAGCCTTGAGGTGAGAGCGGCACCCTCTGGTCATCAGTTTAGGTAAATGTGTCCACAGTTGGCACTTCCCCTTCCCTTCCTGGAGGCACTGAGAACTCCAGAGAGCCCAGAGCTAGGCCTAAGCTCATTCCCTAGACCGGGGCTTTCCTCAGAGACCCCCTAGCCCTTCCCCTCCTGCAGTCACTGCCGGCCGCCTTTCTGCAGGGAAGGAACAGGCGTAGAGCCCCATGGTCGCCTGTCTCCAGGACCCCAATACTGCCTTTAATCTCAAAAATTCAGGAAGGCTTCTGGGTCCCTACAGTGAAGCAGGTCTGGGGTTGAGCCTTGGAGGGTGGGGACGTAATCTGTGCAGAACAGAAAAAGCATGGACTTTGGAAACCTGGGGACTCCATTCCAAAGCGTGGTCATCCTGAGTCAATTACCTACCAATGTGCCTTAGTTTCTCTGCAAAATGGGATGGTTGCCGGCATGGCACAAAGCAGTAGGCACTTCATCCCAGGCAGTGCCCCGGGGACACAGAGCGGGCCTCCGAGCTCTTCCCAGTTGAGGGAGAGACTAGGAACGGACACTGGGGGGAAGGGGGCGGAAGGGTGATGGGGACTGGGTCTCAGCCCAAGAGTGAGTTTCAGTTTTGGAACACACACATTTTGAAGTTCACTAAGTGCTGTGATCTGATTTGCACCCCCCAAAATTCCTGAGGCATTCCTGTCCCCATTTCTCAGACGAAACTACAGAGGCCCAAGGAAAAGACGCTTGTGCCAGCACACCTGGCTCTTCTCTGAGTCTCCATCTCAGACCAGCTTTTGCAACTCCCGTTGGGATTCTTCCGAGGCCCCCAGCCGCAGCTTCCTCCCCACACCTGCCCCCCAACTTGTGGCACCCACTATTTGCTGCCCGCCAGGACAGCCCTAACCCCTCCTTCCTGGTGGCAAGGGGTGACTGAGAGGCAGTGTGATCAATTGCTACTCCAAGCCAAGCCCACCCCTGCCCCCTGGAGGGAGGCTCCTCCTTTTAAGGCTGCTTCTGGGAATTTCCACCCCAGAGCCAGAGCCAGAGCCCCCAGCCCGGGGCTCAGCACACCTGCGCTGACCCTCGGGGAGATGGGGCGCCAGAGCTGAGGGCAGAAGCTGACCCTGAGAGGGGAGGAGGGGCGTCCCCCCCTGCCTGCCACACGTACGGCATCGCAACGAGCTCGCCGGGTCCGGGAGGGTCAGGAATAGGGCGGGAGGCCGCAGGGCCATCTCCGCATCGAGAAGGCCCCCGCTCTGTGTCCCCCGCAGCCCCGTCCCCGCACCGGTAGCCCAGGAGAGGCTGGCAGCCCAGAGGGCACGGGCGCGCGCCCCCGCCGCTCAGCTTTGCAGCCTCACTGGCCAGGAAGGTGGACACCTCACACCTCAGTCTCCCAATTACGCCCTCCTCCCCTCTCCCCCCTCCTCCCTCTCCTCTCTCCTCCTCCCCGCTCCTCCTCGCCCCCCTGAAAACCTGTGGCTCGGAGAGACCTTGGCTTCTCTGGGACTCTATCCCTAGGGACTGCCCACATCTGCTCCTGAGCTTGGGGGCAGGGGGGTCGCTGCCTAAGGAGCCTTTCCAGCGATGGGAGCCGCCTGCCTGCTGCCCAACCTCACTCTGTAAGTGCGCTGCCTCCCGGGCTGGACTCTTGTTGCCATTTCCAGCCTCTGGGCAGACCTCCTGTGCCCGGACTCCCACATGGGCTGGCGGGGCAGGCTGGGGCGGGGGCCTGGGTGCGCGCTGGGCCTGCCGCTGGCACCCACACCTGAGCCTGCCTGGTCTCCCCACACAGGTGCTTGCAGCTGTTGCTTCTCTGCTGTCAAACTCAGGTAGGCGGGCGCCCCCACTGGCTTCTCCCCACCTTCCCCACCCCACTAATGGGGGGTGGGGGTCTTCTTTGCGGTAGACAGAGGCAGAGTCTGGCCTCTCCCGGGTCCAGGAGTTGCTGAGGTTTGGTGGGGGGTCGGCCTCCAGCGGGGAGGGCAGGGTGAGGGTGACGGCAGGTTTGGGGGTTGACCGAGTCCTCCCTCTGCCGACCCTCCCCACCTCCCGGGGGTCTCTGCTGCTCTCGCCACCCCTCTGCACCTGGCTCCCCCAGAAGGCTAAGTGCACGGGCACTCCAGGCTGGAGGTTGGATCCCTGGAGTAGTGGGAAGCGGGTGGTGGTGATGGCTCAGGTGAGGCCCGTCTTCCAGGTACCGGAGAGGACAGGCTTTGATGCAAAACCACTTGTCTGTTCCACTCGTCAGCCCACTCCCAGCAACACAATGTCCTGGGAGGGGGTCTCATGGGCACAGGCAGAATGCCCCGCCAGGGTGGGGTGATCCTTACCTACAGGGCAAAGAGGTCAAGCCCAAAGAGGCTAGTTTGGCACGGGACCAGGGTTTGCTTGTCCACGCTCCCCCACCCCAAGTCAGCCCCCCACCTCCCCATGCACACCTCCCACCCCCAATTCTCAGTTCCCCATGCGAGGCTCGGCCCCTTTTTTGTGATCCTCCATAAAAGTGCAGCTATTAAAATGCACTGGTCCAGAACCGCTCTGGGGAGAGATCGCTTGGCTTTCCCAGGCCAGAGGCCCACAGCTCTTCACATCCAGTGGGGACTTTTTTTGAAGGTAAATGCCTTTTCTCCGGGAGAGGGAAAGGGGCTGCCTTTGAAGCAGTGGGGGGGTGGGAGAGGGAGAGACAGCTCCCTCCCTTCTCCCCCCTTTTGCTCCAGCCCCGTTCCAGGCCTTTTGCTTCACACATCCAGGGAGAGCAAGAAGAAAGCCCCCAGCCAGGCCGGGAGGGGCCTGGGGGTGGGCCCAACCTGTTCTGGCAGGGAAACGAGCACAATGGTGCGGCTGGCCGGGGCGTTTATGGCCTGGCTGAGGCCCCATTCAGGACTCCGGGAAGGTGGCAAAGCTGTCCTTTCCCCTTGAAGTGCCCCCTCGCCCCCCTGGGAGGGGGGGCCGGCAGGCCGAACCACAGCCATGCTTGAGGGGCCGTCTGACAAGCAGCTGTCTGCGGCGGTGGAAAGGGAGGTCCCCCCGCAGCGGGAACATGAAAGGGCCAGGCAAGGTCCCGCGGGGAGAGGGACTTGGGGGCTGTGGGCTGTGGGGGGGCGTGGGCTGCTTTTGTGAAAGGCTTGAAGGGGGATGAGGAGAGGAGGGGGCTTCAGGGGGGCCCCCTCTGCCCTGACCTGAACAGACTGCCAGAGAAGGCTGTCGGCCAAGAGGGGCGGAGGGCCTGAACCTGGGCCAGGAGGCGAGGCTGGGACAGGCGGGACCCCAACCCCTGGCCGGGAGGCCAGCAGGAGCAGGCCCGGCAGCCCCCTCAAAGGCTCGCCTTGGGTTTTCCCGGGTGGGGTGCAGAGTAGGTCCTGCAGCTTCTGCTCTACGGGGAACTGGAGTTGGAAGGTGCGATGTGCACAGAAAGGGTTAACCCTGCGCAGGTTAAACTTCCAGCCTCCCAGGGCTGCTCCCTCTTTTCCCCTGCCTCAAAGGTAACATTTCCTGCCCCCTCCCGAGGAGACAGTGGTCCCTGACAGATGCGGGCCGGGACTGGCTCTGTCCAGATGGCTGGGATCGGGCAGGATGACGGTGGAATTAGGGATTTGTAGCAAGGGCAGGAAGGGCTGTCCCAGCACAGACCAGCAGATTCAAGTGGAGAGAGAAAGAGGAGGCTTGCTTTTGTGCTAGAGCGGAGGGTATCGCCAGCAGCTGGGACACCTCCGCCAGGTTCTCACCTTGCGGGAGAGAAGGCAGAAGAGTCTGCTTCTCTCCCTCTCAGGGTCACAGATGGGTAAGGAGAGACCCAGCTTGGAGAAGGGGCTGTCCAGGCTGTGCACAGTGTGTGGGTGGAAACGACTCCCCTCTGGGCCCCAGAAAGCAGGTGGGCGGGTGACAGGCCCTCCACTGGCCGTGAGCCCCTGTTACATTGTGGCAAAGGAGGCCGCCTTGCCTGGCAGGAACAGCCACTGGGCCTCTGCTGATAGCACCTCTCGCTGCTGCCTCTGACTGGCTCTGCTGAGGAGGCACCTGCCTGCCCTGGAGCGCACAGGCCCCGCACGCAGAGGAGGGGAGGAACCGGCTGGCTTCTCTGAGGACCGGGGGGGGGGGGGGGGGGAGGCGGGGCAGGGGAGGCGGGCATGAGCTCAGGAGCCCAAGGTTAGTGCTGCACAGAAATGCTCACTGCGGCCCTGAAGGAGCCTAGGAAGGGCTCCCAAATGCTCTCCAGCGACCTAACTCAAAGCACCTAGCAGACCACCTGTTCAACGCTGTGCATGGAGTCTTCCAAGGCCAGTAGGATCAAGGAGAAATGTGGCTGTCCTGGCTAAGTTCTGGGGAGGTGGCAGGCTCTGATCTGAGAGGCAGGGACAGGGGTTCTGCCCCGATGAGCTGTGTGCCCCATAGACCTTCTCCCCTGAACATGGGGATAGGACACTATAATCTTGAAGGCTCCCTCCAGCTCCCAGAGTCATGATTCCAGGTCTGCCCTGTGCCCCTGAGTGTCCCCCAAGCCTGGACAGCCACCAGTCCCCTGCTCCAGGGTGGACACTGAGGTCATGCCTGGCTCACCCAGTGGCCTGGGAAGGTCATGGCCACATGCCCCCTGCACCCTCTCATCTGCAGGACAAATGGCCTGCTGCCATCACAGTCACCTCCTCATCCCTCTCCCCCAGATGGACCACTGGTGGTGTCACCCAAAGCAAATTGACACTATTTTTCCCTTGGTAACCGCAAAGGGGGAGAATCACCCGTCTCCTAATTTTAACCAGTACGTGAGGGACCAGGGCGCCATGACTGACCAGCTGAGCAGGCGGCAGATCCGCGAGTACCAGCTCTACAGCCGGACCAGCGGCAAGCACGTGCAGGTCACCGGGCGTCGCATCTCTGCCACCGCGGAGGACGGCAACAAGTTTGGTGAGAGCTGGCCCTCCCCCCAGGCCACCCACCCCTCCGCCTGGCCTCACCTCCTGGTCCGTCCCCAGATCCCGTGTCAGGGCTGAGGGCCCCCAAGGGCCTGCTGGCTGCGGGCCTGCCAGTTCCCCATCCCCCTCGCCTGAGCTTAGAGGTCAGTCTGGTTGGGGGTACCCCCGCCGCAGCCCTGGGCTGGCAGGCCCGATGGACATAAGTCTCTCTCTGCTCCCCCATCACAGCCAAGCTCATCGTGGAAACGGACACCTTTGGCAGCCGGGTGCGCATCAAGGGTGCCGAGAGCGAGAAGTACATCTGCATGAACAAGAGGGGCAAGCTCATCGGGAAGGTGAGGCTGGGAGACCAGGAAGTAGACGGGAAGACGGGAAATCGATGGGTCCTACGGGGTGGGGGTGGGGGTGGGGGGTGGAGACATGCGGAGCCCCACCCACCTGCAGAAAGACTACAACTTCCCCTTCTCTCAGCTTATACCCACTCTGTGGCTCCCTCAGCCATCTGAGGGGGCAGCTGGCCCTGAGGACCCTTAGCTCTGATTTCAGGAGCATTTCTAAGACAATCATTCCTAAGGTCAGTGGGCTCCAGCTGGCAGGAGGCATACTAAGCCCTACTGGTATAACCCCAGGGCATGGCAACCCTAATGCTGGTGGGCGAGAAAATTCCATTTCCTTTGGAATCAGGCAGTCCTGGCCGCCCATTCTGGCTGGTGCTCACTCACCAAATAACTTCTGGTTTGCTTATCTTTGTCAAGCCTCAGGCCTCTTGTCTGTAAAATGGGCGTAACTCCCAGGTTGTGGAATGGGCCGCTGTGTCTACCACTCTCCTCCCTCCTGCCACCTGGCTGCATGATTCTCCCAGACTAAATGAGAGTTCTCTGTGCTGAGGGCCCCTAGGTATGCATGGAACTGCATAACTACCTTGATCTTTACTTGTATCTCAGGAAACTGAGGCTCCGCATAGATACCCTGCCCAAGGTGCACAACTGCCACATGACAAGCCTGTATTTAAGCTCAGCAAAACTTGTTCGTTTATACCACGGCTACCTCTCTAACAAGAGTGCACGTCTCACCGGGCGGAGTTCCTTCGGGCTCACAGCCTCCTGGCTCCTACCAAACAGGTCCAGAGGACGGATAACCCAGACCAGGGTGGGTGGACAAATTCCCCCTCTCTCCTTCCTTCTCCCGCAGCCCAGCGGGAAGAGCAAAGACTGCGTGTTCACGGAGATCGTGCTGGAGAACAACTACACGGCCTTCCAGAACGCCCGGCACGAGGGCTGGTTCATGGCCTTCACGCGGCAGGGGCGGCCCCGCCAGGCCTCCCGCAGCCGCCAGAACCAGCGCGAGGCGCACTTCATCAAGCGCCTCTACCAAGGCCAGCTGCCCTTTCCCAACCACGCCGAGCGGCAGAAGCAGTTCGAGTTCGTGGGCTCGGCCCCCACCCGCCGGACCAAGCGCACTCGGCGGCCCCAGCCCCGCACGTAGTCGGGGGAGGAGGAGGCCGCAGCCCCCTCGCAGCTTCCCACCCTTCCCTTCCCGATCCAAAGACTGGGCTGGGGCGGGGGGAGGGGAGCCAGCCCCCAAGGAGGACCCCGAGGCCCGGAGGCGCCAGAGCCCCCGGCTGGGAAGGGCCGGGACTACACACCCAGGGGCTGGCTCCGGGAACGGGGCCCTTCCAGGCCAGGGGGCAGAGACCCCCGGGAGAGGAACCGTAGCGTTCCCCTGATCTCAGACGCCAGTCTCCCCGCCGGGCCCCCCGACACCAACCAGAAGGTCAGCAGATGCGAGGCCTTGCAGACACCGTCTGGAGGCGGCTGTCTTCTGTCGTGCTCCCAGTAACGCCCTCGGGCTGCCCCAGCCCCCAGACTCCTCCGGGCCAGACTGTAGGAAGGGGCTTTCCGGAAAAAAGAAAGGGAGGAAAAAAAAAAGAGGGTTGGTCATTTCTCACATTCCACGACCCAGGCCTGCACGCCCACCCCCAATTCCCAGCCCCGGAATAAAATATCCATTTTCCTGCAAACGGGTTATCTGAAGGCGGGTGGGGGATCCGACCACCAGGCTCCACTGGCAACAAGCACGCTGTCCTAGGGGCCCCAGGAGCGCCCGGTGCCGGCGGGGGGAGGGGGACGCCCCCCCGGGCCGGGGCGTGGCCCTGACAGGCGGAGGGGCAGGGGCAGGGGCACTGCCGCCCGCCGGGACGCGGCGGGCCTGGGCGGCCCGGCCCGCACCTCCGCCCCGCAAGCGCCGGCGGCCCAGGGCGTGCCCAGGCCCGGGCACGGCCCCGCCTCCGCGCGGGCTCGGGTTTCCTGGGCTCGCTCGGCGTGTCCCGTGCTACCTGTTGGGGCGCAGAAACCCCGAGCCTCGGAGCGGCCCGAGCCGCGGGGGCCGGGCCGGGGCCGCGCGGGCGTCCAGCCGGACCCCAGGCCCGAGGCGCGGGCGGCCCGCGGACGCCTCGAGCCTCCTCGCGGGGAGCGAGATTGCTTTTTTCCGGTGAGGAGGGCTGGGGGCGGGGCGGGGGCCGGGCCGGGGCCGGGCCGGGCGGAAGGGGAGTGGGGCGAGAAGGCGTCCTCTTGTTCTCCGGGTCTCCGCGGGGGGCGGGGGCGGGGGCGGGGGCCACACCTGAGGGCAAATCTCAATTAGAGGCGGCGGCGGCGGGCCCGGCCCGGATTGCTCGGGGGAGGGGGGAGAGCCCGGCGGGGAGGAGGAGAGGGGGCGGCCCCTGCCCCCCACTCCGAGCTTCTCCGGTGGGCTTTCCCATGGCCTCCAGGTGTGCGTTTGGGGAGTGGCGCTCGGGGGCCATAAACCCCGCCTCCTTCCTTCTGTGCACCGGCTTCTCATTTGTGGGGAGGGGCCCTTTTTTGCAGGAATCCCCCCAGTTTGCCCTGCGGGGGAAACACTCTCCCTGAGCCCTCTGCTGTCTCGACGGACCCCCACCTCAGCTTCCTCTCACTGAGCCCTCTGCTGCCCATGAACCCCCAGCCTCAGTTTCCCCTCCTCCTCCTCCTCCTGAAAAAACGTTGGGGATGAGATTCTGGGGAGAGAAGAAGGGTGAAAGGCATCCCTTCTGCCCTCTTCTCCCTAGCAGGGCCTAAAAATGAGAACGGGAAGGCATGGGGGGTTGGTCAAATAAGGTGGGTGCAGCTGCAGTCCCAGTGGATGCAAGGGCCAGAGCAGAGTCTGACACCCCCAACACTGGGCAATTGAGAAGGTGGGGACAGCGGCAGCCAAGAGAGAGGTGCCCGCCCCAGGACAGACATTCCCCTTCCAGCTCGTCATAATTGCTTTTCACCAGGTTACTTTTTTCTCTCCTCCATCACAAAGAGGCTTAATCCCGGTGAAGACCGCAGCCGTGTTGGGGGTAGTTTTCTGGGATGTGTGTCGGGAGGGTGGTCTAGAGCCGCAGCTGATAACTGGCGAGGTCAATGGGACTTTAAATCGGGGACAACACCCAGCAATTACTTGAGGACAAAGGGTTGGGGGCCCCCCAGGTGTAGAGGACTGAACTTTGGGGGGGCTGGGGGGGAGGAGGCTGGGAAGGAGGTGTGTTGGGAGCGAGGCTCTTACAATCCCTCTGATTTCCGCAGGAATTTGAGACATTCTTTAAAGCTCTAGACTGCCTCCCCCGGCCCCAGCCAGGCTCCCCGGCCCACCCCTCCCCGGCTCGGGTTAGAGACGGCTTCAAAGGTGGACGGGGCCCTTTGTCCTGCCTCTGCTTTCTTCTCGGCCTTTCTCCGGCCCCTCCCTCCCTCTCTTTGACCTCCCCAGCACAGACAGGCCTCTGGGGGCCGGCTCCAGAAAGCTCTCACTGTTTTCTTTCTTGCTTTTTGAGGTGAGTCCTGGCAGGGAGGGACAGAGAATGGGGAAGGGTGAGGGAGGGCCAACCCAGAAGCCTACGCTGTCCCAGGAAGTGCCCTCACCCCACCCCAGCCCCGAGCCTGGGTGTTGGACGCCTGCCCCAGACCCTGGGTCCCTGGCTGGACTCTGATCCTTCTCCTCACCACACCTCTTAGCGCCGCTGCCCAGTGTCCAGGCACCAACCCCGGTGGCTCTTCCTGTTCGGGGGAAGTCTGTTCAGTTCATTCCCTGGCGGTGACTTCGAAGATGCCAAGAGGAGGAAGCCAAAGCAATGGATCTCTGATAGTGGAACTTCGGAGGGGACTTCACGTCATGCCTATGGGGTGGGAAGGAAGGAGGCTTCCCCAGGGCCCAAAGACCATGCCGGGCTTCAGCAACCCTGGTCGCTTCCATGCACCTGAAGGTTATAAGCTAGTGTGAGCACGGAGTGGCCGCAGGGGGCTAATTGCCAATGGCCCCTTGCTACTGGAGCAAGATGTAGGTATTAAAGGGAGGACGTGAGGAGGTCGAGGCAGTGCCTCAAATCCTGTGTGGGATTACCAAGAAGTCTCGCTAAGAATAGCCCACATATTGATCTCTCCCTTCTCTGGCCGGTTGTCCAGTCAGATGCAGGAAGCCAGAGAGGGGACATTCGCTCACTTTTTAGGCCACTAGGCTGGTTCTTCCTACATCACTCTATTCAATCCTGTTTCTCAGCGTCCTCAGCCCTGTCTATCCCGACCTGGCATCGCCAAGGATGGCTTCTTGAGCCTCCCTTCCCCTGGCCCTGCAATAGGCTGACCCTTCTGGCTCCTCATGGAGAAACCTCCCCTCAGGTATCCGTGTTCGTGCCTCTCTCTGAGCAATCTCGACATCCCAGTCATCACCCCCTGGCGTGTGGCTGCATTTCCTCCCAAACTCCGGGCTCTGTCTAAATCCCCGCACCCGCTTCCCAGTGGTCTCTGCTCCCAACACTAGACCTCACACATTGCTTACCTCCCCAGCCCCGTAAGGCACCGCTCTGCCCAAGCCTCGCTCTCCCGAGCACGTGCCTCAGCAGCGACATAAGACTCCTGCCCAGCCCTAGCCCCATAACTCCCCTTCGGGAACACTAGCGAAACTGGAACTCTTGCCATCCAACAAACCCTGTCTCCGTCCTTGTTCATGAAGTCCCTACAGGCTCTCCTGACTCCCTTGGGGTGCGTGGCTGCCACCGGACTCACTGGCCATTCACTTGGCCTTGCCTCATGACACACATCACAGCTCGTCTAGCACTGTCGTAAGGGCTCTCCATGTCATGATTCTGCTAGACAGCAAGAGCCTCGGTCGTAGGAATAGCCAGTCTTGACCCCCTCCCCCATAGTGCCCACCACAAGAGTCACACGGGATATTCGTTGAAGGAATTAAACCCCCTAAAGCCCAGGAAGGAGTCCCTGGCCCAGCACTTTGCTGTTCCTCAAGGTGGGAGGCAGGAGAGAAGCCAGAATCTTGCCTGTCCCCTCCGTTCTTAGGCGGAATTGGGTGGGGAGGGGTCTTAAGCAGTTACAGTGATCCAAATATGTGTTCCCTCAAGGCTCAACCACTGTGCTAATCCTTCTGTTAATTAAACAGATGGACAAGATAGAGCTCTCAAGGCACTTGAAATTTAATTAGAGGGATAAACCCATGAAGAGACAAGTCTTTTGTGGGACTTTGGGAAATCTCTGTCTCTTACACTTGAGATAACAGTAGCCTTTGGTCTATCCTAAGAGACTGAAGGAGGAGGGAAGAATTATTGGAGCCAGGCACGGAAGCTCACACCTGTAATCCCAGCACTTGGGGAGGCTGAGGCAGGAGGATCACTTGAGGCCAGGAGGTCAAGCCCAACCTGGGCAACATAGGGAGAGCCTGTCTCAAGGAAAGAAAGAAAAAGGGAGAGAGGGAGGAAGAAAGGGTATTGGAAATGAGGAAACGAATATCTATTAGGCTCTGGAGATGTGCTGGGCTACACTCAGGATATGCTCACTTGTACTCTGTATTTAGGGCGGTAAGGTGTCCCCATGTGTTGCCTGTGGACGAACTCACACTCAGAGATGTCAGCCATTCACGGTCCCACAGCTAGGGAGCCCTACAGCCTAGACTCTCACTATCTTCACCTCCTCAGTATGAGGGTCCCCAGTCCCCTACCCAGGTATCTCAGGTTCTGGTGGTACCTCAGGTAGGGGAGCACATGGGCTGGGATGCTTGGGCGCCTTCGTGGAAGGGCTGGGCTTGCATGATTTCAGTGGTGGGAAGATACACAAAGAAACTAGGGAGAGGGAAAAGGCATGAGAAGAAAGGAAAAATGCAAGGTGTGTTCAGAAGAAGGAGGGCAGCACACAGCAGTTTGGCTGGAACTGAAAGTTTTCGTAGAGAAGTGACAGGAGTGGTTGGGTCCTTATGCTGCGGCAGGGAGGAGGCAGCGAAGGGCTTTGGAGTGACCAGATGCCACGGTCTTATGGAGGCAGAGAGTCCAGTACCCATTGGGAGGGGCATGTGGCTTTCATCTCTGATGGGAAAGCATCACTTCTGGGGCCTTGTCTTTCCTTCCTTTTCTTTCTCTGGCTCGAATTTCTGTCACCTCTCCCTCCTTCCTGGATGTCCAGGTTCCTGGCTCAACCTCTCTGGGAGTTAATTTTCAGACAGCATGGGAGTGGCACTCCTGGTGCTTTCCCCCAGCAGGTTGGTGTGGGGGCGGGGCCGGGGGCACTGGAGTGAGACAGACAAAGAGAGGGGGACAGAGAAGCCTACTGCGCCGGCCCAGGGAGGGGGCAGGCACAGGGCCAGAGTCTGCGCAGGACATCTGGCACCGGTGACCTTGTAGGGAAAGGAGCCACGAATGAGGTGTTTGGGGCCTGGGACCCCCTGTCTGAAAGGGGCAGGAGCCCCAGACCCCTGCTGTGGACGCAAGTTCCCACCTTCAAGGCCTCGAGCACTCCTGAACTTCCTCTGAAGGTACACACTAGTCCCGTCAGCTGCCTTCTGACTACTGGGCATGGCCCGGCCGCCCACCTGGGGCCTAAGCTAACAGGCACCTGGTGCTCAGGGTGCCCACTTCCAGGGAGATTTTATCTCCCCCCCATCTCAGGCAAGCTATGGGGAGGACCGTCCAGTTCAGCCAGCCTTAAGGGGTCTGGGGCCTTCCCAGGAGAGGGGGCTGGAAGCAGAACAAGTCTCTCCACAGGACAAGGACAGAGACAAGGTCAAGGCAGAGAATGGCCAGGGAGGGTAGGGTCTTCTGGTCTGGCTGCACCCTCCTGACTCCCAACTTACACACACACACGCACGCACGCACGCGCACACACACACACACACACACACACACACACACACACACCCCAGATCCCTGGCAGCAAGGAATGACCTTGGCAGCCACCACTCTTCAGGTCGACAGAGGGAGCCCTAACTCTGCGGTCCTGCAGTCCCCTTGGGTCCAGGGCTGGCTGGGTTGAAGACTCTTCCTGCCCAAGGTGGACAGCCTGAGGAAGGACATTCCTATGGAATGTGGAACTTGGGCATGGGGTCAGTGGGAATGGGCCTTTAAGGACTAGAGAACTATCCAGTGCTCTGACTTTCCTCTGAGGGACAGGAGGGAATTTGGGACTAGAAAGAGATCCCCAGACAGAGGCAGCAGAGGTAGGGGACCCACAGCTGCGGGCCCACCACAGCCAGAGCCCAGGGGCCGCCCCTCAATGCTGGAGCCACCCCCGCCCACCACCCTTCAGCACAAGACCTGTCCCTCCCTTGTTGCCTGTCACCTTCTCGAACGCTTCAGTAGGCTTCCTGGAACGGGGGTCTCTTTTCCAGGGCTGCATCCCCTTCAAGACTGGCCTGCTATCTGGCCCTGAACTGGGGTTCTCCTGAGACCACCCCTGGAGCCAATTCTAGTGCCTTCTGGGTAGTGTAGGGGCAGGGAGGACTGAGTGGGGCTTGGTGGGAGACCCTGCTTCCAAATCTGTTCCCTGACCCCCAGCATTGAAAGGCTCCCCTTAGGCCCCCTTCTCCATCACCGTCACCAAGGAAGAGGCAGTGGGAGCCACAGCTTCCTCCTCCCCCCTCCCTGCCGCCGCGGCTGAGCCAGGCCTGAGCTGCAGGAAGGTTGTCTTGGCAACGGGAGGCGGAGAGGAGATGCGCCGAGGGATGGAGGTGTATGTCACCGAGGAGGCTGCCGCGCTCCTGCCCCACGCCCCAGGCCCTTGAAGGTACCGAGCACCCTCCCCCTCCCGCTCCCCTCCTCCCACGGCCCTTTCCCCTCGACTCCCCCCTCTGCCCTGCACCACTTGCTGGCTTCCGTTGGGAGGAGGTGTCCCTCCTCCCGGGCCCAGCGCTCCTGCCCCTCCTCAGAACCCACCTCGATCCAGGCCCCTGGCCACAGCTGTCCTTCCCAACATCCGCTCATTCCAACGCTACCTCTGGGGACCCTGGCACCGGAAGACAAATCTCCTGGAGTGGGGCTTGCTGGGGGGTGGGGAAAAGCAGGGGAGGAACCCAGGTCGTGGGGAAAATTAGGAATCCTAAAGGAGCGGTGTCAAGGTCCCCGGTGCCCGGTCTCCTGGAGGGATGGAGAGAGACCGATCAAGGCTGGAGTGGGCCGGGGCCTCCCCCCCTCTCAGACCCTGATTCCAGGGCAGCAGGGTGGGGTTGAAGAGACAGAAAGCGGAGAGGCTGGGCTGAGGCCGGCTGGTTATGGAGCAAGGGCCTGGTTGGCTCCTCCTCCGAGGCCATGGCCCCCTTCTGCTACGTTCAAGGTAGCCCTCCTCCCGCATCACTCTCCTGGCCTTTTTCTCCACAGTTCAGTGGGTCCGATGTTTCTTCCCCCACCCCTAGGTTTTCTCTGTGCCTTCCAGTCCCCCCCCCATTTTTTTCTGCACCTTCATAGCCCCTCCAGGTGTTCTCTATAACTTCACAGACCCCCGTTTTCCCTGTTCCTTCACAGAACCCCCCCCATGTTATCTGTACCTTCACAGCCTCCCCAAGTTTCCTCTGTGCCTTCCAGTCCCCCCCCAGGTTTTCTCTGTTCCTTCACAGAACCCTCTCAGGTGTTAGCTGTACCTTTACACAACCCCCCCCCAAGTTTTCTCTGTACCTTCCAGCCCCCCAGGTTTTCTCTGCACCTTCACAGTCTCTCCCCAGCGCCACCCCCTCTTATGGCAGCTAAGCCTAGATTCTGTCTCCCTTCTTCCCTCTCTCAGCCACTCAGCCACCTGTCTCTCATTCCTCTTGCCTCTCTGAGCTCCTTCTGCCAGGCTCCTTTCCTCTGTCCCCACTAGCCAGATATAGCCCCTCCTAACCTCTTCCCTTTGAGAAGAAGATCCTGAGACTCACTCTTACCTGTCCCCCTCAAGACCCCCCATGATTCTGCATTCAGATACCCTGGAACCCCCTCCCCAGATTCTAGATTTCCCCAACAACAGCTGATATCATCAGCTGACCGGCTGTGGGCCGCAGTTGCCAGGGCAACGGCTGGGGCTGCCTAGGTAGGCAAGTCTGCGGTGTGGAGGTGGAGAGGACGCTGGGGCCAGGGCGAGGGTCTCTGGCCAGGCTACGTACCCTCCCCCCACATGGGGGCACTAGAAGGCCAATGACAGGGTCCTGGAGTGGTTGAGGTTTTGCCAGAGAGGGAGGAGGCAAGTCCCTATAAATTCTGTGCTGGGGCCTAGGGGGTCACCTGGCAATAAGCTCCCTTTTCATGAAGCTGCCCCCCCCCAGGAAAGATGGGGACCTTCTTGTGCTTTGCGCCGTGCCCCGCCGCAGTTCCCAGGGGACTCCGGTTATGGAGGGCCAGCCTGAGTCTCGGTACTGAGGACCTGGTTCCCTCCCAGGAGAGGACTGATCCTGGGGTGGCCAATTCTGGCACCTGTGCCTGACCCCCACCCCAGAGGCTGGGCCCTCAGAAGCCTCAGATGATGGGGCAGCCGTGAATGTGGTAGGAGGTACAGGCCTTGTTTCTTCCTTGGTCATCATAGAGCCCACTGCCCACCATGACAGGAACTCTTGGGCTGTTTATGAGGAAGCTCGAGGGGCTGCGTGTGTGTGTGTGTGTGTGTGTGTGTGTGTGTGTGCACACGCGCTGCAGACTGGGGGTGTGGGAAAGGGAAAAAGGACAGCGCCAGGCGATTCTGCTTTGTCATGATGCCTGGTTAATGCTCCTCTTGTCTGAAAAGGATTGAGCGGCAGCCGCCGGTGGGAGAGCACACACATCCAAACACACACCCTCCAGGCGGCCACACGCTATCAGCTGGAGGTGGGGAGGGTGCAGGGAGGGCGTGGGGGTAGCAGGGCCCGCCCGCCTGCCTGCCCCCAGACGCGACTCCCCAGCACCAGGGGATCCAGGCAGCCGTGGCTGGCGAAGACGCAAGGTGGGGGTGAGGGGGTGGGGGCCCAGAGGGGAGATCAGACCGCTCAGCCGCGACCAGCCCCCCTCCTTCGCCAGCTCCCACCCCAAGCCGGCTTTTTTCCTGTTATTTGTGCTCCGGGAAAGCACGGCTGGGTTCCTGGAAGAGAAGCCTATTACCTAGGCTCCTGAGGGAAGCGGCAGACCAGGATCCGGGCCTGTGCCTCTGGGGGGGGCCTCCGGGCCTCAGAGCGTCTGGGCCACCCAGTCTGGGAAGAGGTAGGTGGCAGGGGCTCCCGCCTCTCTTCCCCTCTGTGGACGCTGTGGGCCAAACACCTGCCTGGGAGTGAGGCTCTGGGCGGTGGCAGGGTGTCAGCTGCGGTCCTGGTTCAGTGGGGGACTGGGCCAGACCCTGGGGCTGGCTGGGTTTGAGCCGATCAAACCTCCTGATCTGAAGAGGAGCTGGGTTGTCCCTTCCCTGGCTACTCTGCCCTGCCCACCTGGCTGTGCCAGCCAGAAATGGTAGTGGGGGCACAGGGTGGGCCGCAGAGCCGTCTCCTCTGCCGAATGATGGGAAGGATAAGCTGGTGTGGGCCTCCCTCTCACCGCTGTAGCTGGAGCAGTTCATTTAGGGACCCGAGGCTGTGGGTTTGGAGTCTGTTTCTTAGCGGAGGGGCTGGGGCAGCCCCCCCCCCCCGCTGGCCTGGCTGGGGTGGGGCCCAGTGAAGAATGAGACTGGGTAACAGGGCCAGGCCGCAGGTCCAACCCTGGAGCTCTGAGTGTTGGCTGCTGAGGTGCTTGGAGGGTCTGGGGCTGAGCAGTTACACAGGTCCCCCAGGGTCCTGGGGCTCCCCCTCCCTATCTCTGTCCCTCTGGGCCTAGCAGGCCCAGTGCCCTGTCCTGGACAGACACACCCAGTGTGTCCTCCCAGGGGCCTGGTTGCCAGGTTGTGAGAGGGAAGCAGGGGCAAGGAGGGCAGCTGAGCTCTGGGAATGGGGGACGCAGGGACACAGGGAAGCCCTCAGGGACTGGGTAAGTGGAGGGGCTCTGTGTGCGTTGCTATACACGTGCACAGCTCTGGGATGGCTGCCCGGGAAAGGATGGGTGGGTGGGTGCAAGTGGGAGTCAGCAGCACCGTGTGTCACCGTGCGGGGGCCTTGCTGGGAGAGTGGGGGCGTGAGCTGGCTGGCAGGGCTTCTGGAGTCTCCCTGCATGCACCCGTGAGCACCCGTGTTCTGCAGCCGTCTGCATGCCTCTGTGCACCTGCGAGTCTTGTCTCAGGGCTGCCGGCCTCTCGTCGCCAGATGTCAGACACTTGGATCAGGCTCTCCACCTGTGCGTGGACATCTGCAGAACCCCTCTTCCAAGCGCCTGTGTGTGCAGAGGCTGGAATAGGGATGCCCCAGAATGGAGAAAGCTGAATTTAGGATGCAGACCCTTTCCTCTCCCCTAGCTCTACCAGGGCTGCTTGTACAACAGGACCAGCTGTCCATGAAGGTCGGAGCAGGACCGCGCTGGAGGTCAAGCAAGCCTGAGGGGCTGGGGATGTAGAAAGCGGGGCCCTCTTCAGAGGGAGGGTGTAGGGAGAAGATATGGAAACCCAAGCCAGAGGGAGACCTATGAGAAAAGTGCCAAACAGACACACATGCGTATGTGAGTCTTTGGGGGGGGAGGGGAGGAGAGAGAGGCGCCTGGACCCATTCCTGTTGTCTTCAAGGGAACGGGGGAGGGCAGGACTCAAGCAGGTAGATTCTGGGCTTCCCCCTGCCCCTGCCTGGTCATTTATCCAAGTGTGAGAGGATGTCATATCCTGCATTCGAGAAGCCCTAGTCATAGCCGAGAGAACAGGGAAAACACAGGTAGGAGAGAGGGAGTCGAGGAGGAAGTAACTAGACTTTGCTGGTCTTAGAAAAGGGCTTCAGGCTTGGTCCAAGTGAGGAACACTTCTGATGAGCCACTGCCCCCGAGCAGGCCCAAGCCCTCCCATGTCCTTTCCCGGCCAGCGTGGCGCCCCGCCCCACACCACACACACACACACACTCACACACACTCACACACACACACACACACGCACGCACGCACGCACACAGTTCCCATGGGAGTGCTGGGCCCATCCCGCTGCCATGTTGTGCTGCCCTCCCTTCTCCCCTCCCCGGGATGCTGTTTTGGGAACTGGTGACCTAGCTGGATCCTGCCTTTATTTCTGGCATCGAGTTGTTGCCACAGTAACCGTGGGGGTGGGGCAGGGAGGGGGAGAGGGTGAAAGGGAAGGAGACAGGGAGGGAGAAAAGATGAAGAGAGCAAAGAAGAGGGGAAGAACAGAAAGCAGGAAGACAGGAGAAAGGAAGGGCAGAGGGCAAGGGGGGGCACGCGAGTTCCACGTGAGTGGAACTGCAGAGCAAAGTCCCCTGCCCACCCTCCCTGCCGCCAGCCCGCTTGGACAGCTCGCCTCATTTCATAATTCGTTTACTGTCTGCACTGGCTGGCTGGACCCGCCCGTGTGGTGCAGAGCCAAGACCCCCAGACTCCCAGCTACTCTTCTGCAGGTGCGGTCAGTGAGCAGGATTCTGGGTGGCTCCACCATTCAAGGTTAGCATGTGGGACCCCAAGTTCAAGTTAAAGTGGGGACTCACTGAAAAGAGCACTCGGTGACTTTGCCTCAGACAGGCCTGGGTAGGAATTCCAGCTTGGCGTCTCTCTGGGTGGCCCTTGGCAAGTTCGTCTCTCATCTCTCAGATGAGGAGAACTCTGTTGCGAAAAGTTTAGAGAGCGTGTGTGAAAGTCCCTGGCACGTGACTGGCACCGAGCAGGTAGTGAGTGGTTGGCTTGGGACCGGAGCGCAGACTGGACCCAGGGACCCAAACCTGCGATCCTGCCGGCTCAGTCTTCATTTCTAAAAGTCCAAGGAGTCACAGCCTGGATGGGCCCCCGCCTGGGACAAGAGCCCGCTGGGATGGATGGCCAAACTTGGAGGTCCCTGTGGGTGGGTCTTATCACCGACGCATCCGGGGAGCTGTGGAGAGGAGAGGGTGGTGGGTGAGGTGGAGTCTGGCTGGTGGCTCAGATAAGGCAGGGACGCCAGCTGGGGGAGGGTGGGGCTGAGAGTGGGGGTGAGCGGCCGCTGGCTGGCGTGTGCCAGAACTGGGGCAGCTGAGCTGTCCCTTCCGCCACCTGGGGCTGCCTTCCTTCATGGTCTCTCCCTTCCTTCCATTCCTCCCCTACTTCCTGCTGCAGTTTGCCCTCTGTCTCTCTGTCCATGGAGGTCGCAGGGACCTCGGGGATGGGCGTGCATGGGCAAGCGGTGTGTGTGGATGGGAGAGGGGTCGGGCTGAGAGGGAGGAGGTGGAGTAAGAGCCTGCACTGACTGGGGAGAAAGGAGCTTTGGTGGAGAGGATGCACGTGGGTGGAGCAGGCAGCTGCCTTGCATGGTGTGATTTGAGAGAAGCCAAGGAAATACACACACTTTCTCTCTCTCTCTCTCTCTCTCTCTCTCTCTCTCTCTCTCTCTCTCTCTTTCTCTGTCTCTTACACACACACACACACACACACACACACACACACACACACACACACACTCACACACACTCCACCAAAACATTTTCCCTGCTGGCCTTCTGACAGCCTAAAATTTCACCAGTAAGAACTTCATTCCTTAAGGCTAGCCCCAAGTTTAAATGCAAATGCTCCCAAAGGAGAGATAGGATAGAATTTCTGCCATTAGCACCTCCCTGGAAGTAATTTATCAGCGTGCTTTCTAATGCTAAGGGGCACGACCTGGCAGAGGGGACAGTTTTGGGGTTGGGGACAGCTGTGGATAAGAACAGGCAGGGGACAGAGCAGAGGCTGGAGGCCAGGGGCTCAGTGACTCACCCCAGTTTTGCTGGGGGTGGTATGGGGATTAATGGTTTCTGAAGTCAGACAGACCCAGGCTTAAATTCCACATTCAATGTGTCTTTGACTGAATTCTTGACTTAAGTCTCAATTTCCTCGTGTGCAGATGTGAGATAATAGCCAGTCCTCAGGATTGAAAAGTAAGGGTTAAATGGAGAAAAATGTACAGTGCCCAGCACAGTGCCGGCCCCAACACAGACATCCCATACACAGCAGCTATTGGTGTTACTGTGACCATCGTGATGTCAAATCCTGTTTCTGAGTGGCCGTGCCTGCGGGCCACACGTGAGCATTGGGGGTGGATGGCCGCGCACTGCTGTGACATGGCTCACCCTGGAGCCCTCACCTCCTTCCTCACCTGGACCGTCACCTCTCTGTACCCCTTCCCCAACTGGTGTTTACGGGAGAGCTTGGGACCATCCGCAGGCTCACCTAAGGCTGCAGGGGGTAGTATCATGGTTAATGGTTTGATTGATGCCTCCAAACCTCTGACCCACCTGTCAGATCAGCATGTGACCCTATCTCTCACTTTACTGGGAAAACGGGAGCCCCTGTATGGTCGATACCCAGCTGTTTACCCTGTCCCCTCCTTTCCAGAGTGCCTTTCTTCCCAAAGCCTGTCCTCCGCTTGGCCACGGACCAGCTCCTTTCCCTCTGTTGGCCCCTTGCTCCAGTCAGTGTCCCCACTTCTTGCAGCGCCAACCACCTCTGCTATCCTTTCCCTGCTGTCTGCAAATATTTTCAAAACTCCCCTTTCTTTGAAAACCTTGGACCAGACCAGGAGCGGTCTGGGAGCACACTGGGAGGCCAAGGTGAGAGGATTGCCTGAGCCTGGGGTTTCGAGACTAGCCTGGGCAACTTGGCGAGACCCCCCATCTCTACAATAAATCAAAAAATTAGTTGGACATAGTGGTGTGGACCTATAGTTCCAGCTATTTGAAAGGCCGAGGTGAAAGAATCACCTGAGCCCAGCAGGTCGAGGCAGCGGTAGCTGTGAGCGTGCCACTGCACTCCAGCCTGGGTGACAGAGTGAGACTCCGACTCAAAAAATAATAAGAAAAAATTTTAAACTCTTCGGCCAATCTTGCCTCCTCCACAGTGACTTTCCTGCCTTTTCCTGCCTTTCTGTCATACTTCTCAAAAGGGCCACTCCCCTTAACTGTACCATCTAGCCAGCTCTCTTTCCCCCTGTCTGACCAATAAGGCACCAGGGCCCTGATATCCAAACGACAGGGGCTGCACTTCTCTACAGCGAAGGACCCTTGGCTTCCATGACACCTTTCTTTCTTCCTTCCTTTCATTCCTTTCCTTCTCTTCCTTCCTTCCTGTCTTCCTTTCTTTGTTGGAGTCTCACTCTACCACCACACCTGGCTAATTTTGATTTATTATAGAGACAAGGTCGCACCAGGTTGCCCAGGCTAGTCTCGAACTCCTAGACTCAGGCGAGCCTCTTGCCTCTGCCTCCCAAAGTGCTAGGATTACAGGTGTGAACCACCGCACCCAGCTGACATCCTACTTTCGTAGTTCCTCCCCCCTTCATTCTCTCCTTCAGTCTTGACTGCGTGCTTACCATGTGTCAGACCCTTTGCTGAAAACACAAAGAATCACTAGATCCTCTCCCTGCCCCCTAGGAGATGCCAACTAGTTTTCTCTCTTTCTGACCACGTCATCCCTGGCCATTTCTTGCTGCCAGCCCTCTGGGTGTTTCCAGGATGCTGTGGGGTGTGTGTGTGTGTGTGTGTGTGTGTGTGTGGAGTCAGGGTTTACTCTGTTGCCAAGGCTGAAGGGCAGTGACACAATCATGGCTCACCACAGCCTTACACAGCTCAGGTGATCCTTTAGCCTCAGCCTCCCGAGTAGTTGGGACTACAGGTATGCACCACCATGCCTGGCTAATTTTCTGATTTTTTTTTTTGAGCTGGAGTCTCACTCTGTCGCCCAGGCTGGAGTGCCGTGGCCGCTCCCAGCCACCGCAGCCTCAACTTGCTGGGCTCCGGCGATCCTTCCGCCTCAGCCTTCCAAGTAGCTGGAACTACAGGCGCGTGCTACCACGCCCGGCTCATTTTTTGATTTATTGTAGAGATGAGGTCTCGCCAAGTTGCCCAGGCGGGTCTCGAACCCACGGGCTCAGGCAGTCCACTCACCTCAGCCTCCCAAAGGCGCGGGATTACAGGCTGAGCCACCGAGCCCAGAAACAAGTTCTCACTCTGTTGCCCATGCTGGTCTCGAACTCCTGGGCTCAAGCCATCCTCCCATCTCAGTCTCCCAAAGTACTGGGATTACAGACATGAGCCACCACCGCACCCGGCCCCAGGATGCTGTTTTTGACCTCTTTGTCCCTTGGTGAGCTCATGTTGGGCCTCCTACTCTAGGCAGATGGCTCCCAAGTCTGTTTCCAGCCTGCCCCTTCCCCAAGCTCTTTTCCTCCAGAACATTCCTATCTGCCGACCTGCTGCACACCCCACAACCTTCAGAGTGAGCTCATCCTTTCCCCTCCTCCTCCCAGTCTCCGGGACTTGCTTACTGTGTGGCCCCCCCAGATCAGGCCCTGCCTTACACATTTTGCCTCTAGGATTTCTCCCACCTGACCCTTTCTTTCCTGCCCAAGTCTAGACCTTTAGGACTCCCTGCCTGGCCTCTGAGGACTGCCTCTTCCTGTCCAACCCAGCACCCAGGCTGCAGCCGGATTCTTTCTCCCCCGAGTACTGTGCCATTTCTTTGCACTTTTGAAAAAAGTTTTTGAAGCCGGGCTCGGCGGCTCAGCCTGTAATCCCGCGCCTTTGGGAGGCTGAGGTGAGTGGATTGCCTGAGCCCGCGGGTTCGAGACCCGCCTGGGCAGCGAGACCTCATCTCTACAATAAATCAAAAAATCAGCCGGGCGTGGTAGCGCGTGCCTGTAGTTCCAGCTACTCGGAAGGCTGAGGCGGAAGGATCGCCGGAGCCCAGCGGGTCGAGGCTGCGGTGGCCGGGAGCGGTCACTGCACTCCAGTCTGGGCGACAGAGTGAGACTCCAACTCAAAAAAAAAAAAAAAGTTTTTGAGTCTTCTGCAGTCCCTGTTGCCAACAAATGACAATCTAACCTTAGGCTGGGCTCAGGGCCTCCACAGTCTGGCCCCAGTCTCCCACCCTGAATGTACCTCCACTTCATGAGCTCTCTGATCCAACCATTTGCTGCTCCCCAGACAGACACAGCGTGCCCCCCGTCCCCACCTTCGTTCACACTGCTTTTTCTGTGGAATCCCTTTTTTCATTTTTGCATTATCTCAAACTGGGCATCCTTTGAGGCCTTCCTCAAATACCTCCTCCTCCCAGAAGCCTTGTGGCTTTCCCCACCTTTCAGGCAGCAGGAGTGAGTTCTCTTGTGATGTCTCATAGCACCTTGTGCTGTCTTATCTGGCACGTTTCTGCTTTGCCTGAAAGTTATCTAGATCATTAGTCCCCAACCTTTTTGGCATCAGGGATGGACTTCGTGGAAGACAATTTTTCCATGGATGGGGGTAGGGAGATCATCGAGCATTAGATTTTCATTAGGAGTGTGCAACCTAGATTCCTCTCATGCACAGTTCTCAATGGGGTTTGCATTCCTATTAGAATCTAAGGCTGAGCCGGGCTCGGTGGCTCAGCCTGTAATCCTGCGCCTTTGGGAGGCTGAGGTGAGTGGATTGCTTGAGCCCACGGGTTCGAGACCCGCCTGGGCAACTTGGCGAGACCTCATCTCTACAATAAATCAAAACTTAGCCGGGCGTGGTAGCGCACGCCTGTAGTTCCAGCCACTCGGAAGGCTGAGGCGGAAGGATCGCCGGAGCCCAGCAGGTTGAGGCTGCGGTGGCCGGGAGCGGCCACTGCACTCCAGTCTGGGCGACAGAGTGAGACTCCAACTCAAAAAAAAAAGAATCTAAGGCCAAGCCGGGCTCCGTGGCTCAGCCTGTGATCCCATGTATTGAGAGGCTGAGATGAGTGGATTGCCTGAGCCCGCGGGTTTGAGACCCGCCTGGGCAACTTGGCGAGACCTCATCTCTACAATAAATCAAAAAATTAGCTGGGTGTGGTAGCACGCGCCTGTAGTTCCAGCTACTTGGAAGGCTGAGGCGGAAGGATCGCCGGAGCCCAGCAGGCGAGGCTGCGGTGGCCGGGAGCGGCCACTGTACTCCAGTCTGGGCGACAGAGAGAGACTCCAACTCAAAAAAATAAAAAAGAAGAATCTAAAGCCGGCTGGGAGCAGTGGCTCAAGCCTGTAATCCCAGCACTTTGGGAGGCTGAGGTGAGAGGATTGCCTGAGCCCAGATGTTCGAGACCAGCCTGGACAACTTGATGAGACCTCGTCTCTACAATATAACAAAAAATTAGCTGGGCATGGTGGTGCGCACCTGTAGTTCTGGCTACTTGGAAGGCTGAGGAGGAAGGATCAGCTGAGCCCAGCAGGTTGAGGCTGCAATGGCCAAGGGCGTGCCTCTGCACTCCAGCTTAGGTGACAGAGTGAGACTCTGACTTATATATAAAAAAATAAAAAAAAAGAATCTAATGCCACTGCTGATCTGACAGAAGACAGAGCTTTACTTGCAGCTACTCACCTCCTGCTGTGCGGTCCAGTTCCTAACAGACCACCTACCAGTACTAGTCTGCAGCCTGGGGGTTGGGGACCCCTGATCTAGATGCATACTTTATTTCTAGGGAGCAGGATAGCCCCTTTGACTCATCTTTCTATTGTCCTCCATAAGATTTAGCACAGAGAATTGTTCTGTGTCCATTGCAAAATGGGTGCTTTTCTTTTCTTTTCTTTTCTTTTTGAGCTGGAGTCTCACTGTCACCCAGACTGGAGTGCAGTGCTCTCGGCCACCGCAGCCTCGACCTGCTGGGCTCCGGCGATCCTTCCGCCTCAGCCTTCCAAGTAGCTGGAACTACAGGGGCGCGCTACCACGCCCAGCTAATTTTTTGATTTATTGTAGAAATGAGGTCTCGCCAAGTTGCCCAGGCGGATCTCGAACCTGCGGGCTCAGGTAATCCACTCACCTCAGCCTCCCAAGGCGGGATTACAGACTGAGCCACCGAGCCCGGCTCAGAAAGTGTTTTTCCTGCTTAAGACTAAGAGTTCAAGACCAGTCTGAGCAACATGGCGAGACTCTGTCTCTACAAAAAAATATATATATACATATATATGTATATATGTGTACATATATATATAAAATCAGTTACTTATATATTATATATACATATATATAATCAGTTGTGTGTGGTGACACAGTTACTTAGTTACTTGGGAAGCTGGGGTGGGAAGATCACTAGAGCCCAGGAGTTTGAGGCTGCAGTGAGGCTGCACTATAGTCTGGATAACAGTAAGACCATGTCTCCAAAAAAAAAAAAAAAAAAGTATTTGTCGAGTGGATGGATAAAACAATACATGACTGGGTGGGTGGGTAGGTGGGCAGATGAATGGATGGATACGCATTTGCCTCTAGGGCTAAGCCAAGTGTGGAACTGGTTTGAAAATAGCAATTAACAAAGAAGATATTAGAGAGGAGTGAGAGAGAGCTAACAGCTCTTTGAATCCATGCTAGAATTTATTCTGCACCTCAGACACCTGGTTCAAAGCATTACAAAGTGAGCACTAAGAAGGCAAGCGGGCTGGACATGGCAGCTCATGCCTGCAATCCCAGCATTTTGGGAGGTCAAGGCAAGAGAATTGCTTGAGCCCAGGAGCTCAAGACCAGCCTGCGCAACATAGTGAGACTTTGTCTCTGCAGAAAAATCAAAAAAATTAGCTGGGCGTGGTGATGTGTGCCTGCGGTTCCAGCTACTTGTAGCAGGCTGAGGTGGAAGGATTGCCTGAGCCCAGGAGGTTGAGGCTGCAGTGAGCCATGATCGTGATTCTACCACTGCACTCCAGTTGGGGTGACAGAGTGAGACCCCAACTCAAAAGAAAAAGAAGGCGGCAAGAGAGTCTTCTTATAGGCACCAAATACCTAGTGCAGCTCTGATGGCCAGAGTCTTGTCTTGGAGATGCCATGGTTCTAGAATTCCAAAAAGACTTTAGAAATCTGGTAGATTCTAGGTCTCTGCACCCCTGTGCACCTGACACAGTACTAAGCAGATGCTGTGAATCGTACCTGTGCTGAAAACAACAGCCATTTGCAGCTCCACGACTCTGGACAAGGTTTTAATCTCTGTGAGTCTCGGTTTTCGCATCTGTAAAATGGGTCTACCTTATAGGGCTCTTGTGATGATGAAACAAAATAATCCTTGTAAAGAATTTATCAGCCGGGCTCGGTGGCTCAGCCTGTAATCCCGTGCCTTTGGGAGGCTGAGGTGAGTGGATTGCCTGAGCCCGCGGGTTCGAGACCCACCTGGGCAGCGAGACCTCATCTCTACAATAAATCAAAGAATCAGCCGGGTGTGGTAGCACGCGCCTGTAATTCCAGCTACTTGGAAGGGTGAGGCGGAAGCATCGCCGGAGCCCAGCAGTTCGAGGCTGCGGTGGCCAGGAGCGGCCACTGCACTCTAGTCTGGGCGACAGAGTGAGACTCCAACTCAAAAAAAAAAAAAACGTATCAAAGTACCTAGCATATAATGAGCATTCAGAAAATCATTGTTAGCTGGGCTCAGTGGCTCAGCCTGTAATCCCGTGCCTTGGGAAGCTGAGATGAGAGGATTGCCTGAGCCCGCGGGTTCGAGACCCGCCTGGGCAACTTGGTGAGACCTCATCTCTACAATAAATCAAAAATCAGCTGGACGTGTAGCACGCGCCTGTAATACCGGCTACTGGGAAGGCTGAGGCGGAAGGATCGCCGGAGCCCAGCAGGTCGAGGCTGCGGTGGCCGGGAGCGGCCACGGCACTCCAGTCTGGGCAACAGAGTGAGACTCCAACTCAAAAAAAAAAAAAAAGAAAATTACTGTTGTCCTCAGGAGTTAGCAGTCCACCTAGTTAGGGAAAAAACACGTTCCCGTGTCTGGCAGCATACAGTCAAGTGCTTAGTAACACAGGTCTCTTCTTAAGTCCCACAGAAATTCAGAGATGTTATTCATGAGGACCAGACTAGTAGGGAAGGCCTCCCAAAGGAGGCATTTAGGATGGAAGGATGGGAGGCATCTGGGAGGTGGCAGCGAGGTTGCCACTGAGGACAGCAGGTGGTATTGGTGACAGCTTGAGCGGCAGTGTGGCCCGACACAACGTATAGGTGACAAGATTGAGAGCAACAGTGACCGCGATCCGTCATGACCCTCTGTCACAAAGAATGGCTACAGAAAAGACACCTAAGTTCATCACTCCTTGGGGAGAAAGAAATAATAGCTAACATGCTACATGGAATGTATAATGGTTTAAGCACCTCACAACTTACTTGATACTCAGAGCAACCCTATGGCAAGGTACTATTACTAGCTCCATTTTATAGATGAGAAACATGAGGCACAGAGAGGGTATGTAACTTGCCCAAGGTCACACAGTTTCTGAGTAGCAGAGTCAGTTCTCAAGCCCAGGCACTCTGGATCCAAGTCTAAACATGAAATACATTTCTGTTTCATCTATGCCTTATTTTTTTTATCATTTATTTTTTGGTCGTTGGAGTCTCACTCCGTCACCCAGGCCAGAGTGCAGTGGCACACTCATGGCCACCACAGCCTCGACCTCCTGGGATCCAGCGATCTTTCTGCCTCAGCTTTCCAAGTAGCCAGAACTACAGGCACATGCTACCACGCCCGGCTCATTTTTGATTTATTGTAGAGACAAGGTCTCACCAAGTTGCATGGGCTGGTCTTGAACCCACAGGCTCAGGCAATCCACTCACCTCGGCCTCCTGAAGTGCTGGGATTATAGGCTGAGCCACCCAGCTCAGCCTCATCTATGCCTTATACACATACCCTGAAGGTAATTTTGTTATTTATTGTATTATTTATGTATTGCTTTATTTGTTTATTGTTTGACGCCCAACCTGGAGTGCAGTGGCATGATCACAGCTCACTGCAGTCTTGAACTCTTGGGTCCAAGTGATCCTCCTGCCTCAGCCTCCCAAGCAGCTGAGACTGCAGGCGCGGGTCACTAGGCCCAGCTAATATTTTGATTTTTTTTTTTTTTGGTAGAGACGAAGTCTTGCCGTGTTGCCTAGGCTGTATACAACATTTTAGATAATTGTGTGCATGAGCCAAAGTTTGCGTTAAGTACGTAGGTGTGGAATTTTCCACTGGTGGCGTCATGTAGGCGCACTCAGAAAGTTTGGGATCGCGGACTTCAGATGTTCCGATTAGGGATGCTCACGTTCTGTGACCAAGTCCCTCGGCGCGAAAGCTTCGTGGGTGAGCACGAGGGCGAGGTGGCGGCCGGGACAGTGGCAGGTCGAGGTGGGGGGACCCGCGCGGAGCCGGGGGACACAGGCCAGGGGGCCCTGAGCCCGGGGCGGCAGGGCCGGGGTGGGGGGCGGGGCAGGTGCGCCCGGGCGGGGGAGGCGGAGGCCGCGGCGCACCGGGCGCCGGCTGACCCCTGCCGTCATTTCCTTCGGAGCCAGAGAACAATGGCTCGAAAACAAGTGCAGCCCGGCCGCCCGGCCGCCTCCCGTCCACGCGCGCCGTCTCCGGGGCCGAGCGCATGGAAAGCCTGAGTCGCGCGGGCCCCCGGCCGCCCGGAGAGGGGCCGTCCCCGCCCGCGGCGGCCCCGGAGCTGACGGCCTCTCCGGCCCGGCCTCCCTCCCCCTCTCCTTGCAGACCCGCCCGCAGCCCGGAGAGTCGCCGCCGAGGGATGAGGACGCGACCGCCCGGTGGGACGCGCTTGCTGCCTTCGCGGCCCCGAGCGCGCAGCGCCCAGGAGCCGGGCCGAGCCTGACACCCTGTCCTCTCCCCTCGCGCACAGGGCCCTGCGAGTGACCGCCAGCGAGCTCCCTGCTGCATGGAACGGCTGCAGAAGGTGCGCGGCGCGGGCCGGGGGCGCCTGGGGCCGGGTGGGGGTCCGCTCGGGAGTCGAGGGCGCCACCTGGTGGCCGCCCGCCGCGCCGCGCCGCGCCGCGCCGCGCCCCGGGTCCCCGGAGGCCTAGGGCCGCCCCCGCCCCGCCCCCGCACACACGCACGTGCCCACTCGCCCGCCTTCTCGCTCTTCCCAGCCACCACTTACCTCCCCCGGGAGCGTCAGCTCCTCCCGAGACTCCAGTGTGCCCGGCTCTCCCTCCAGCATCGTGGTGAGTAGCCCTGTCGGCCACCAGCACCCTCCGGCTGGGAGAGGGGAGGGCGGGGGACCGCTGACTGCTGGGAGGCCTCACTCAGAGCCTCCCCAAGTGGCGGTCCTGCCACTGCTGGCGGGCGCAGAGAACCCAGAGATCCTGAGAAGCTCCCCTGTGTCCCCCTTATGCTAGTCTGGTTGCACCCTACATGCTAGGTGAAGGACTATCACTAAAAAAAAAAATAGACTGGTCGCTGTGCCTCAGGCCTGTGATCCCAACACTTTGGGAGGCCGGGACAGAAGGATCACTTGAACCCAGGAATTTGAGACCAGGCAGCACAGTAAGAGCTTGTCTCTACAATAAAAATCAGAAAATTAGCCAGGCTGATGATTCGCACCTGTAGTCCTAACTACTCGGGAAGTTGAGGCAGGAAGATCACTTGAACCCCGGGTTCGAGGCTGCCCTGAGCTGTGATCGTGCCACTGCACTTCAGCCTGGGTGACAGAGTGAGACTCCTACTCAAAAAAACAAACAAGCAAAAAACACCACTAAAAAAACCAACTTGAAATCTGGAAAGGACTACCGTTATTTAAGGTGACTAAACCTTTAAAAATAAAATATTAGAATTGTTAATGGGTGAAATGGCAGCCCGTTTTTTGGTAATAAACTGTCAGTCTAACTTGTCAGGCCGGGATGCGGACCCAAGTTTGTGTTCCCCGTCTCCCTTCAGGCCAAGATGGACAATCAGGTGCTGGGCTACAAGGACCTGGCCGCCATCCCCAAGGACAAGGCCATCCTGGACATCGAGCGGCCTGACCTCATGATCTACGAGCCCCACTTCACCTATTCCCTCCTGGAACATGTGGAGCTGCCCAGGAGCCGGGAGGTGAGGGGGTCCTGTTGGACAGGACTTGGGGGAGGGCTCCCCAGCCACCCTAGGAGGGGACATACCCCTCTTGTGCTTTCTTTCCTGGATGCCTGCCTCGGCAAAACAAGAAAGGGTACCATGCATGGGAAAAAACCAGTCAATCAACCACCAAGTTTTGTAGAAGCTGGCAGAGGCTGGCTCAGGGCTGGTGCACAGCTCATCTGTGAAAGTCCTAGCTGAGAGACCTGTGTGACATTGTGACCTCATTTTCCCCCCTGTTATTTTTTTTTTAATTTATTTATTTTGAGATGGAGTCTTGCTGTGTTGCCCAGTCTGGTCTCTAACTCCTGGGCTCAAGCAATCCTCCTGCCTCAGCCTCCCAGAGTGCTGGAATTACAGGTGTGAGCCACTGTGCCCGGCTCCCCTCCGGTAAAATAGAGGTGATCTCTCTGCTGGTCTACCCACAAGGTAGTCAAGGTATAGGAGATAGTGCACAGGTAGGTACCTTATCAACTGTATTCCAGAAAGGATAGTGTCATGTCTGAGCAGCGACATGGAGCCAGACTGTGGGTGATGTCAATACCATCCAGACTTCATCCCTGGATGCTTGTTGGTCTTGACACTTCCACTTGTTGCTAGGCTCTGAGGACAGGGCGAGGCTAATCCCCATTTAGCCATCAGGAGGCCAGATGTGGTGGCTCATACCTGTAATCCCAGCACTTTGAGACACCGAGGCAGGAGGATTACTTGAGGCCAGAAGTTCAAGATCAGCCTAGGCAATGTAGTAAGATCCTGTTCTCCCAAATAAACAAACTAAAAAATGAGTTGAGCATGGTGATGCACTCTGGTAGTCCCAGTTACTGGGGAGGCCGAGGCGGGAGGATCACTGGAGCCCAGGAGTGCGAGGCTTCAGTAAGCTGCGGTTGTGCCACTGCACTTCGGTCTGGGTAATAGAGTGAGTCTCAAAAAATAAAAGGAAGTCGTCTCTCAGGACACAAGCACACTGTGGCAAGGTCCGTTTGCTTCCCTATGCTTCCTCTGGGAAGACAGAGGACTTTGTCCACCAGAGCGCTGGAAAGGAGAAGAGAGGCCAGCGCTAGGAGTTGGCGAGGGTCTGAGAGGGTAGAGGTGGCCCAGAAACTGGCCCGGAAAGGCTGCAGAGGTGGGGAGGAGACAAAGTGGCTCCTCTGGGGTTCTGGGGACAAGGGTTGAAGCCTGTCCTCTTTCCATTCACAGCGCTCGCTGTCACCCAAGTCCACGTCCCCCCCACCATCGCCAGAGGTGAGTCTGCCCCACCGGAAACTTGCCCAGCCCTGCTCCAAAGGGGCCCCAGCTCCCCTCCCCCACACATGACCAGACTGAGCTCTACAGAGCCCAGGGAGTGACCGAATCCGCAGACCCCAGGCTGTCCCTGGCCCGCTCTGTGTCACTCATTCTGACCCAGGGCCTCATTTGACCCTTTCCCTCCGGGCCAGGCCCCGTCAGCAGGTCCCCAGATACACTTTCTGTGCCACAGCATTGCCCTGGGGTTGGGATGGCCTGCCAGGGTGGGAGGACAGGGAGGAGGAGTGAGGTGAAACGGTGCCTGTGCGGGCTGTGCGGGCTGGAGCCGGCGGTGGGGGTCCCTGGAGCCTCACGCTTCTACTCCTCAGGTGTGGGCAGACAGCCGGTCCCCCGGGGTCCTCTCTCAGGCTGTGGCCCCGAGAACCACTGGAACTCCCCGGACCAGCCTGCCCCATTTCCACCACCCTGGTAGGTCTTGTTGGCATGGCCACGTCGTTCCCCTAAGACTCCTTTTTTTCCTCAGGAACCCCAGGCCCCTTTCTCTCAGTCCCCACTCTCTGAGGTTCATGCTCCCCTGACCGGACCCCTTGACCCCAGGACCCCTCCCAGAAATGGCAGCCTATTGCGTCTTCCCTCCCCCCAGCCAGAAAAGTGCAGTCTACTAGCACCTGAGGGACAGGGATAGGAACTCTGGCTCTTGGCAGGAGCCGTGAATGCCCCACCTCCTCCCATCCCGTGGTCTCCATTCTCACGGACCCAACCTCCCCTGCCTCTCCTGCCATCAGCTTGTCTTCCTCATCCACTCTTGCTCCTTCCTGCAGAGACCACCCGCCCGGATTCCAACATCTACAAGAAGCCTCCCATCTATAAGCAGAGAGGTGAGAGCCCCCCCTCCCTCCAGCTTACCACACGCTGGGAGGCTGTGCTCAGTGCGGGGGTGGGGGCTGGCTGAAAGGGACATGGGAAAGCAAGAGGTCGCAACAGCACAGGAGATTGACCCTTTGATGTGCAGACCTCACGGGTATGAAGGGGCAAGGGTGAGGGAGTCGGGGACAGAGGGTGGCTGGGTCAGCCTTGGGTGGGGTGTGCCTGGCTGACCCTGGCCTCTGCTACAGAGTCCGTGGGAGGCAGCCCTCAGAGCAAGCACCTCATCGAGGACCTCATCATCGAGTCGTCCAAGTTCCCTGCGGCCCAGCCCCCTGACCCCAACCAACCGGCCAAGATCGAGACTGACTACTGGCCATGCCCCCCTTCTCTGGCTGTCGTGGGTATGAGAGATGGGAGAGGGGAGACAGGGGGCCGGGATGCCCATCTGCCACCTCCCTCGTGGTTCCTGCTGAAGCCCCATGAACCCGTGCCCTATGCCCTTCCGCGTCCTTACGGGCTTTTTCTCACATTGGTGAGGGCCCGGCTCGTGGCTTGCCCATGCCCTGCTGTCCTAAAACTCTTGGTGTCAGCTGCCCTGTTTGTTAGTCATTCATTCGCTTCCCACTCATTCATTCCATGACTCAACAGACATTTATCTAGCTTCTACGGCATTCCAGGCCTGTGATAGGAGCTCTGGGAAAGAGAAAGATAAACAAGATGAGGTTTGGTCCCCAGTGAATTTTATTTTATTTGTATAAAAGTATGGGGTACAGCTGGGCTCGGTGGCTCAGCTGTAATCCCGCGCCTTTGGGAGGCTGAGGTGAGTGGATTGCCTGAGCCCACGGGTTCGAGACCCGCCTGGGCAGCGAGACCTCATCTCTACAATAAATCAAAAAATCAGCCGGGCGTGGTAGCGCATGCCTGTAATTCCAGCTACTTGGAAGGCTGAGGTGGAAGGATCGCCAGAGCCCAGCAGGCGAGGCTGCGGTGGCCGGGAGCGGCCACTGCACTCCAGTCTGGGCGACAGAGTGAGACTCCAACTCAAATAAATAAATAAATAAATAAATAAAATAAAAGTATGGGGTGCAAGTTTAATTTTGTTACACGCGTAGATTTTGTAAAGTCAGAGCTTTTATGGTATCCATCACCCGAATAACAACAGTGCCATCACTCAAATAACGTACACTGTATCCATTAAGTAATTTTCACCCTCCATCCCCCCACTACCCTTCAAAGTCTGCATCTGGAATATTCATCATTCCACGTGCTGTGTCCCTATGTGCACATTATTTAGCTCCCACCGCTAGTTGAGAACAGGCAGTGTTTGTCTTTCTGTGTCTGAGTTGTTTTACTTCCGATAATGGCCTCCAGTGACACCCATGTTGCTGCACCTAATGAATTCTAGTTTGTGTGTGTGTGTGTGTGTGTGTGTGTGTGTGTTGTGTGTTGTGTACCCAGCTTCATGGCAAGGTGAGGAAATGTTACTCTTATTTTACCTTTTTTTTTTTTTTTAGTTGGAGTATCACACCATCACCCAGGCTGGAGTGCAGTGGCACACTCATGGCCACCCCAGTGTCGACCTGCTGGGCTCAGGCAATCCTTCCGCCTCAGCCTTCCAAGTAGACGGAACTATAGGCACGCGCTACCACACTTGGCTCATTTTTTTTTCTTATCATAGAGATGAGGTCTTGCCAAGTTTCCCCGGCTGGTCTCGAACCCGTGGACTCAGGCAATACACTTGCCTCAGCCTCCCAAAGTGCTGGGATTACAGGCTGAGCCACCGAACCCAGCCTTATTTTACTTTATTTTTTATTTATGTATTTATTTATTTTTTGAGTTGGAGTCTCACTCTGTCGCCCAGACTGGAGTGCAGTGGCCGCTCCCAGCCACCGCAGCCTCGACCTGCTGGGCTCCGGCGATCCTTCCACCTCAGCCTTCCAAGTAGCTGGAACTACAGATGCGCACTACCATGCCCAGTTAATTTTTGATTTATTGTAGAGATGAGGTCTCACCAAGTTGCCTGGGCGGGTCTCGAACCAGGGGGTCAGGCAATTCACTCACCTTGGCCTCCCAAAGCGTGGGATTACAGGCTGAGCCACCGAGCCCGGCCTTTACTTTATTACGAAAAAAAAAAAAAAAAAAATAGCCGGGCATTATGGCTTACATGCCTGTAATCCCAGCACTTTGAGAGTGTAAGGTGGGAGGACTGCCTGAGGCCAGGAGTTCGAGACCAGCCTGGGCAACATAGCAAGAACCCATCTCTACAAAAATAAAAATATTAGCTGGGCATGGTGGAGCACACCTGTAGTCCCAGCTACATTGGAGGCTAAGGTGGAAGGATCATTTGAGTCCAGGAGGTTGAGGCTGTAGTGAGCCTGTACTATATACTCCAGCCTGAGTGACAGAGAAAAACCGTCTCTAAAAAATAAATGAATGAGCCGGGCTCGGTGGCTCAGCCTGTAATCCCGCGCCTTTGGGAGGCTGAGGTGAGTGGATTGCCTGAGCCCGTGGGTTCGAGACCCGTCTGGGCAGCGAGACCTCATCTCTACAATAAATCAAAAAATCAGCCGGGTGTGGTAGCGCGCGCCTGTAATTCCGGCTACTCGGAAGGCTGAGGCGGAGGGATCGCAAGAGCCCAGCAGTTCAAGGCTGCGGTGGCCAGGAGCGGCCACTGCACTCCAGTCTGGGTGACAGAGTGAGACTCCAACTAAAAAGATAAATAAATAAATAAATAAATGACTGAACTGTAGTGGCTTCTCCATGGCCCAGCCCAGGATGGACTGATAAATGCTTGTTGAGTGAATGGTTGATTGACTGCCATGCCTGCTTTTGCCCGTGTCTTCTAGAGACAGAATGGAGGAAGCGGAAGGCATCTCGGAGGGGGGCAGAGGAAGAGGAGGAGGAGGAAGATGATGATTCTGGAGAGGAGATGAAGGCTCTCAGAGAGCGTCAGAAAGAAGAACTCAGTAAGGTAGCATCTTGTCATCCCCCCATCCTCTGTCTGCTTGGGGACAAAAGTTCTGGCTCCATAGCTAGTCCAAGGGGTTCGTGCCAGAAAAGCACCCCTGTGGGAATATGAGACAGCCCTCTTCTTTCCCAGGATCCCAGGTTTCTGCACTTTATGCTGCTTTCAGGGGGATACTGCCTGGAATGATGGTCGAAGGCACAGAAAGGGGGGGTCCCACCAGTGCTGGGCTTCAGCAGGCTGAGTAGTTTAAGGGAAGAGAAAAAGGGTCTCCAGGGGAGGAAGGAGAGCGTTGAGAGCCACAGAAAGGCCATTGATGGTGACATGGGCTTGTGCTCTGGGCCAGGTGACCCGGGACAGGGAGGCCACCAGGGTGGAAGTGAGCAGCTCTGACTCCTAGCTCTCAAGGGTGGCCAAACTTAACATGGCCATGTATCACCTAAGAGTGAGGACTCCCTGGATACCAGGGCACAATCCAGCCACATGGGGAAATGTCCCCAGTCCTGTCTGCAGTACACCCAACCCTGGACTTTCTGGAGATGGCAAGCGAGTACGTGCGTCTTGGGTCCCCCTTCCTTTCTCCCCCTTCAGGTCACTTCCAACTTGGGAAAGATGATCTTGAAAGAAGAGATGGAAAAGTCACTGCCTATTCGAAGGAAAACCCGCTCCCTGCCCGACCGGACACCCTTCCACACCTGTGAGTACTGTGCAGGGGCCTTGGAGTTGCCTGGCTGCCTGGGGTCCGGACCCTCTGTGTCTGCAGACTTGTTAGAGAAGATGCGGTCCCGGGCCTAAGGCTCTTGTGCTATCCTTAGGGCCAGAACACCAATCACAGAACAGCATCAGATGACAAAAGATAGTCTCAGCTGGAGCAGATTTAGCAAATTTGGTTTAATTTAACAAACATGTATTGAATGCTGACCATGTGCTAGGCACTGAGCATTTCAAGAGCCGGCTCGGTGGCTCAGCCTGTAATCCCGCCCCTTTGGGAGGCTGAGGTGAGTGGATTGCCTGAGCCCGCGGGTTCGAGACCTGCCTAGGCAGCAAGACCTCATCTCTACAATAAATCAAAAAATCAGCCGGGCATGGTAGCGTGCGCCTGTAATTCCAGCTACTCGGAAGGCTGAGGCGGAAGGATCGCTGGAGCCCAGCAGGTCAAGGCTGCGGTGGCCGGGAGCGGCCACGGCACTCCAGTCTGGGCGACAGAGTGAGACTCCAACTCAAAAAAAAAAAACAGAGTGAAGAAAATCAGTTGAGCACAGTGACTCGTGCCTGTAATCCCAGTGCTTTGGGAGACTGAGGCAGGAGGATTGGTTGAGGTCAGCAGTTGAAAACCATCTGGAGGCCGGGCTCAGTGGCTCAGCCTGTAATCCCAGTACTTTGGGAGGCCAAGGCGAGTGGATTGCCTGAGCCTGCGGGTTCGAGACAAGCCCAGGAAACTTGGCAAGACCTCATCTCTACAATAAATAAAAAAATTAGCCATGCATGGTAGCAGGCGCCTGTAGTTCTGGTTACTTGGAACTACAGAGGCAGAGGGATCGCCAGAGCCCAGCAAATCGAGGTTGTGGTGGCCGAGAGTATGCCACTGCACTCCAGTCGGGGTGACAGAGTGAGACTTCAACTCAAAAAAAGAAAACCATCTGGGCAACTTAGCAAGATCCCGCCTCTCTTTGATTAAGTCCTGTCCTCGGGTAGCTTGCAGTCAATGGGGAGGACTGACCTGGAACTCGGGGTTTCAGGGCAGTGTGACAGGTATTGTGATGGCAGCGTGCAGTACTTTGGGAGCCCAGTGACAGGGCCTGGGAGGCCAAACTGAGTCTTGAAGGCTGAGACCAAGTGAGCCAGACAAAGTGACAGGGGAGAAGGTGATCACAGACACTGGGAGCAGTGTGGGCACAGAGATGGGGAAGCGCAACACTTCCTGGCCAGCTTAGAGAACCTTCTGGAGCTGGGGATTTCAGAGCATAGAGGGCACCATGGGGTGGCAGACAGTGAGGTCAGAGAGCGGGGAGGGCAAACCTGAGCTCCCTTAGAGCACGGTCACAGGAGAGGGGGAGATCTGAGAACCCAAAAGTGGAAGCCGTGAGGCCCCTTGGAACCTGTCCGTGGAAGCCACGTGGCATCAGAGCTGGTCACTGGGCAGCCCAGACTCAAGGGGAGAGAGACAACCTCAACTTCCTGACTTTTGAGGAATTATACAGTCTCGTCACAGAAGGCATGCAGGGTGGAAGATGATGATGTGGCCATCTTTGAGAACATTCTGCCACGCTAATAGTGTGGGTAAGGGATCAAGTAGACATGGTCCAGAGAAGAGGGAATAGATCTGAGAAATATCTAGGCAGATTCGGTCAAATCTGCTAGATCAAATCCAGTGGCTGACTGGATGTGGGAGATGAGGGAGGGAGGAGGTAGGGTTTTTGTCTTGGGTGCTGGGTGATGGCTGACTTGGAACCAAGAGATAACAAGAGGCAGGTTTGGGGGGAAAGACGAAGAGACTGGGATCTCACGTGTTGGTTTGAAGTGCCCCATGCGGGTGGGTAGAGGTGCATTTGGCAGATTCAGGAGCTTGAGGGTCTTCAGCTTTTCTGTGGGAGTGAGAGGGTGAGGAAAAAGTGGGGTTGTACAGAGAGAAGGAAAGGTCACCCAGGACTGTGCCCTGGAGAATGTGTCCATGAAAGATCCACTTGGAGGAGCTCAGGAAGGAAAACAGGCCTCAGAATGTGGGAGGCTGGCCCTGAAAAGCCTCCTCTGAGCCGGGCGTGGTGGCTCACGCCTGTAATCCCAACACTTTCAGAGGAGAGAGGATTGCCTGAGTCTAGGGGTTCGAGACCAGCCTGGGCAACTTGGTGAGACCTCGTCTCTCCAATAAATCAAAAAATTAGCCAGGCATGGTGGTATGCACCTGTGGTTCCAGCTACTTGGAAGGATCATCTGAGCCCAGTAGGTCAAGGCTGCAGTGGCCATGAGTGTGCCACTCCACTCCAGCCTAGGTAACAGAGTGAAACTACTACTCAAGGAAAGAAAAGAAAAGAAAAGCCTCCTCTGAGGATCCAGGAATCTGGGAGCAGGATCAGGGAGCAGGACCTGGAAGCAGGCCAGATGAGAGGTCACAGTGATCTGCTGAGCATCAGGGGGTAGGACCTGGTGAGAGTGGTAAAAGTTTGGAACCACTCCTGGGGGGAGGGGAACGGACAAGGCTTGGCCTCTGTAGTGATGCTGACCTACACATAGTGTGGGTTTTATGTCCACAACCTGGGGCAGTAAGGGAGCTGGTGGATTGATCCCAGGTTCGAGTTTTATAAGGAGGGTCCTGAGGGACTGGTCAAAGCAGTTCCTGTACCCAGCCACAGGGTCGAAGCTAAGTACAGTAGAGGCAGAGAAGGCAGGGGATGGGCTGGTGGAGGACAAAGGAAGAACCAAGAAACTGGAAATCTCTGCTTTAGGAGGCTGAAGTGAGAGAGGATCACTTGAGACCAGGAAGTTAAGATCAGCCTGGGCAACATGGTGAGACTGCATCTCTACAAAGCATTTTCCAAAAAATTAGCTGGATATGGTAGCCCATACCTGTAGTCCCAACTACTTGGGAGGCTGAGGCAGGAGGATCATTGGAGCCCAGAAGTTCAAGACTGCAGTGAGCTATGATCGTGCCACTGCATTCTAGCCTGGATGACAAAGCAAGACCCTACCTCCAAAAAAAAGGGGGGGGGGAAGAAAATGGAGATCTCCATGAGATTGATGGGCTGGGGTGGGGATGAGGCTCAGTGGGAACCACACTGTGGGGTGTTTGGGCTTATAGTTTCTAGGTGGAGCTGACAACAGGATTTAGGGTGGGTCCTTTGAAAGGGTTGTCTGGTGCAGAGCAGAGGCAGAGACTGGGGAATTCAAGGAATCGCAAGGTTGATTCACAGCTAGGACATCCAAGTGTCATCGAGGGCTCCCACGTGCTATTTCAGTGTGGGTGGGAAGAGTTACAACTGGCTTCTTAGAGCATGTAGAATAGAGTTAAGGTTGAAGGATGCAGTAGATGGAAGGATGCCCCAAGGTTGGATTCAGTCTGTGTTCTGCCAGAATCTTCAATGCAGCCAAAATTAGCTCTGTAACTTCTGTTTTGGAGTTGAATAGCCAAATGCCTACCTCAATATCATCTTTGGCCTCCCTGAACTTGTACATGATCTATGATCATGTGACCGCATAGGTTATTGTCATATCAAATCAACCCTAATTTCAGAATCATGAACAGGCATGGCAACATTCTGATGGTAACATTAATGGTAACATTGGACTATGTTGCTTTCCAACATACATATGCATTCTAGAAATAATTTGGAGGGAATAGTCTTCATATGTGCTTTGAAGGTTGAAATCCTGTCTGTCAGTTGATATATAAATGTATACTTATTGCAAGAGTGAAATGCTCTAGCAGTGAATGGTGATTGTGAAAGCTGATCATTTTCTATACAAAAAAATAAGAAATGCTAGGGCAAAAAGAATGAGGCTCCCCAAACCTATTTTGTTCTCACCATTTGAACTTTCAAGCAATAGATTTTATAAGAATGATTTAAGGCCGGGCTTGGTAGCTCAGCCTGTAATCCCAGCATTTTAGGAGACTGAGTGGATTGCCTGAGCCCGTGGGTTCGATACCAGCCCAAGCAACTTGGCGAAAACTCATCTCTACAATAAACCAAAAACTAGCCAGGCATGGTAGCGCATGCCTGTAGTTCCAGCTAATTGGAAAGCTGAGGCAGAATGATTGCCGGAGCCCAGCAGGTTGACACTGGAGTGGCCGTGAGTGTGCCATGGCACTCCAGTCTGGGCGATGGAGTGAGACTCCAAATTAAAAAAAAAAAAAGATGGTTTAAGAAGATAGTTATTGGCCAGGCTCGGTGGCTCAGCCTGTAATCCCAGCGCTTTGGGAGGCCAAGGTGAGTGGATTGCCTGAGCCCGCGGGTTCAAGACACACCTGGGCAAATTGGCGAGACCACATCTCTACAATAAATCAAAAATTAGCCGGGTGTGGTAGGTAGCATGTGCCTGTAGTTCCAGCTACTTGCAAGACTGAAGCGGAAGGATCGCCAGAGCCCGGCTGGTCGAGGCTGCAGTGGCCGGGAGCAGCCACTGCACTCCAGACTGGGTGACAGAGTGAGACTCCAACTCAAAAAAAAAAAGAAGATGGTTCTTCATAATTTTGACTCTCCAAAGGATAACTGCCACGCAAAATTACTTGTGCAAACAATTGCTACAGGATGCCAGTGATTTCTAGTAACTGGAGATTAGAGAGTTTTGAGATCTGCTCAAGCTCAGAATCTTAGGTATGAAGTTCTTTCTAGGAAAACACACAGCTGGGCTCGATGGCTTAGCCTGTAATCCCTTGCTTTGGGAGGCTGAGGTGAGTGAATTGCCTGAGCCCGCAGGTTCGAGACCCACCTGGGCAACTTGGTGAGCCCTCCTCTCTACCATAAATCAAAAAATTAGCCGGGCGTGGTAGCACGCGCCTGTAGTTCCAGCTACTTGGAAGGCTGAGGCGAAAGGATTGCCGGAGCCCAGCAGGTCAAGGCTGCAGTGACCGGGAGCGGCCACTGCACTCCAGTCTGGGTGACAGAGTGAGACTCCAACTCAAAAAAAAAGAAAACACGCTACTAAAAACAAATTTTCTTGAATGATAATCTGCAGTGCTTGAAAGTTTAGCAATCCTTTTAAATGTGCAAATTGAGAGTAAGGCCCAGTGATGTCGATGTGAAGTTATGGCTGCAGGTGCAATCCACGGCTGATGGTGCTGAGCACATGATTGTTTCTGTAGTATAGTGTGAGACCTTTAAAATTTGATTACTAGCTGGGCATTGTGGCTCACCCCTATAGTCCCAGCTATTCGGGAGGATGAGGCAGGAGGATCCTTTGAGCCCAGGGCAGTTAAAGTACAGCCTGGGCAAGATAGCAAGACCCTGTCTCTATAAAAAAAAAAATTGGCAATCTCTTCAGGTCCCCTCTCACTACAGGAGCTTTCCTATCCTCTCAAATCCTGCTTTCTCACTTAAAAAAAAATTAAAATTTGATTACTAACATTGCTTTTTTTTTTGGGGGGGGGGTTTGAGTTGGAGTCTCACTCTGTTGCCCAGACCGGAGTGCAGTGGCCGCTCCCAGCCACCACAGCCTCGACCTGCTGGGCTCCGGCGATCCTTCCGCCTCAGCCTTCCAAGTAGCTGGAATTACAGGCATGTGCTACCACACCCGGCTGATTTTTTGATTTATTGTAGAGATGAGGTCTCGCTGCCCAGTCGGGTCTCGAACCCACGGGCTCAGGCAATCCACTCACCTCAGCCTCCCAAAGGTGCGGGATTACAGGCTGAGCCACCGAGCCCGGCACGATTACTAACATTGTTAATAAAATGGCAATAATTTAATTATCTTGATTCATTTTAGCTGTATTTGTATATCCCAGATGTCCATTTTCAGATGGCAAGCCTCAGCTCTGGCTGGCTATCAATTTTCACACTCAGGCATTTGGTCCAATTATGTTTTGGTAGTAGAGAGAAGAGGGGAGGTGATAGAGACAGTTCAGAATCGCCAGCGCCGTGTCACTTGCTGAAGGTGACCAGGGGGTTCCCCCAGCTCCACCCTTCGCTACCCTGCCCCAGGCGTGGAGGGCTGGTGAGGGAGCTCTCAGAAAGAGCTGTCAGGGCCCAAGGAACTGAGTCCAGGACCTCTCGCTCTCTTCCAGCCTTGCATGCAGGAACGTCCAAGTCTTCCTCTCTCCCCTCCTACGGCAGGACCACCCTGAGCCGGGTAAGATCTCAGGACCAGAGACACAGACAGTGTAGGAGGGGGGTGTATGCGGAGTGCTGAGGGACTGAGCCCTTGTGCATCCTCGGGGAGCAGGGACACCCTCAAGGCCAAGGGGACTGATGACAAGTATCCCTGGCTTCCTCTGATTCCTTCGTGTCCTTTCTAGCTACAGTCCACAGAGTTCAGCCCATCGGGGAGTGAGACTGGAAGTCCAGGTGAGAAGCGGGACATGGTGCTGGGGAGCTGGGGAAGCAGTGGATGCAGGTCCCTGGGCAGCCTGTACCTGGGCTGTGGGCAGGGGTCTGGGGTCTGTGACGAGGTCAGGTGTGGAGGCCTGCTGACTTGGAGTAGCCTCTGAATCATGACCCTTCTCTCCGCAGGACTGCAGGTGAGTTCCTCCTGGAGGGGAACAGGTGGAGCACCAGAGGCCAGGGCCAGGCAACTGGAAATGTCGGGGGACGGGGGGTGAGGGGGCCATGGAGTTGCCTGGTAAAGACGCCAGAAGCCGGGGTAAGGCTGGGAAGGTCTCCCTGCCCCACTCTGGCTCACTGCGGCTTTGGTCTCCCCAGAACGGAGAGGGCCAGAGGGGGAGGATGGACCGGGGGAACTCCCTGCCCTGTGTGCTGGAGCAGAAGGTGAGGGGCAGGGGACCCAAGCGCCTGTAGCGGGGCGGGTGGCTGGGGACACCAGGCAAGTTGGATGCGCTGAGGGTCCTCCTGGCCTTGAGGAGGGGAGGGGCGGCAGGGAAGCCGAGGGAGACAGCGGGAAAAATGGCATGAACCCCAAAGGCCTCTGCAGGTTGCTAGGGTGGCTTGGGGAGTTGAGGGGCTGTGTTGACAAAAAGCTCTGTGGGCCTGAGATTGTCCCTCCCTCGTCCTCAGATCTATCCCTATGAAATGCTGATGGTGACCAACAAGGGACGAACCAAGCTGCCTCCGGGCGTGGATCGGATGAGGCTTGAGGTATTGAGGCTTGAGGCTTGAGTGCCCGGAAAAGGCACTGGGTGCAGGGCCACCAGCAAGGCGGATCCTCCTGCCTGGGTGGGGGAGGCCCTGGCCCCCTGTTCGAGTACCCCCTAGGTCACTGGGCCCGGCCCCCACCCTGGGCCTCCTTCCCTGAGCCGCAACTGTGTTCTCTCACAGAGGCACCTGTCCGCCGATGACTTCTCGAGGGTATTTGCCATGTCTCCTGAAGAGTTTGGCAAACTGGCTCTGTGGAAGCGGAATGAACTCAAGAAGAAGGCCTCTCTTTTCTGAAGGCCCCCGCCCTCTCCCGATGGACCCGCGCCCCTGCTGCTTCAGACCTCTGGAGTTGGAGTCACCAGACCCCATGGAATCCTCTTCCCCTGGTGGGCTGGGGGGTAGTGGGAGATGGGGCAGAAGTCAGGTAGGCTCTGTTCCTCAGGTGGAGGGGGGCCCAGACCTCTCGGCCCTGGGCGCTGGGCTATGGAAGGTCCTCCCTGTCATGGCCTGGGGGCCGCCGCCTCGCGTTCCTGGCCCTCACCGCACAGGGCAAACCCAGCCTGGGCGCCCGGACACACAGAGTTCATGTTGGTGTCCCCTCCCAGCCCCAGTCCCACACGAAGGACCCCAGCAGAGGGTGAGGAGGTGTGACGGGGCACTTCGTGGTCAGGCCTGTTGGCTGTCTCGAACAGTGGGAGGGAGGAGGCCGGGGCGGGCGCACCAGGCAGGGAGCGCCCCAGGACCCTGTCCACGCCACCTAGCACCCCTCCTCCACTCACTCCTGGCAGCTTCCCCTGCACCCAGGCCTCCTGTCTCTCTGACTCTCGCGGGAACAGGCTCCGCTCCGCCTCCAGCAGGAAGGTCGCCCTGCCCTCCAGGTTGCCCTGACCTCTGCTCGCCACCCCTGAGCTTGGAAGCCTCTTGCTCCAGCCCTGTGGCTTCCCCAGAAGCCTCGGCTTCGAGCAGAGAGACCGCCCATGTGACACCCCCGGCCACCAGCCTCCAGGCCACATCAGCTGGGACTCTAGCACCAAGCCAGGTACTGGGCAGAAGCCAGGCCTCCGGCCTCCCTTGGATGGGGTCAGGAGGCTGGGCTCGGCGCCCTTCTGAGTGTCCTGGCTACCAGCTCCCACCCATACCCATGCACTCCTCACTATACTCTCTCAAGAATGTAATTTATTGGGGCCCCCCCAGCAGCTTTCCTCACCTCACTCCCTGACCTACCTTGATGACACTCCCGGCTTTACTTCTCTCCAAATACACATGTGTATATAATTATATCTATATTTTTGCCCAGGTCTGGGTATTGTTCCTGCCCAGACCCTGGCATCCCGTTCCACTGTGTGTGTGACAATGCTGGGGGAGGGGGACTCTGCTTGGAATTAAAAGGTTGCATCAGGTCCCTAAATCTGCTTGTTCTTTATGAGCCGCCAGACCTGAATGAGAGGAACAGGTAACGTGAGACTGAGGGAAGCCCCAGGAATGAGGGTCCAAATGGGGCGCACGTAAGAGCTGGAGCTGAGAGAACTGCTTGAGGCCAGCAGTTTGAGACTAGCCTCGGCAACACAGACCCCAAATCTACAGAAGTTTAAAAATTAGCTGGACATGGTGATGTGTGCCTGTAGTCCCAGCTACTTGGGAGGCTGAGCAGGGAGGATCACTTGAAGCAGGAGTTTGAGGCTGCAGTGCGCTATGATTGTGCCACTGCACCCCAGCTAGGTGACAGAGCAAGGCCCTGTCTCAAAAGAAAAAAGTGGAGAGCTGGAAAGATGGCACACACACTACTCTTCCTTAAGCACAGGTTTTAGAAGCAGGGGCTAGTCTAGGCATGGTCCTGTCTGCCTCCTCTCCTTCAGAGACTCGGTGGTGGGGTCAGCCAAGGAGAGGGGTCACAGAAACCCTTATGTTTGGGGACCGCAGGGAAAGCCAAAGAGGACCCTTATATGAGAGCTAGCTCAGCGCAAAGACTGCCTCTGGTCCCCAAGGCCCTAGATGTCCATGTTGGGGGTCAAGCCTTTCAACATCTGACATGACTGCACCCCCCAGAGCCCAGGGTTCAGTGGGGAGGTCAAGCAGAGCAAAGGGCAGCGGAATGTGGTCATGTGATGAGGTGATCGTTGAGATTCGGGCAGGGGAAATTAAGGCATGAAGATTGGCCAATGAAATGTAGCAGGAGCAAGGGCCAGGTAGAGGTCACGGCGAAGGATGATCATCGGTTTTGGCTGACTTGGCAAGGCCTCCCAAGAGGAGTAGATACGGAACTTGTATCAGGAAGCAGGGGCACGTGATGGAGTACAGGTTTTTTTGGAAGACCAGAAGGAGGACTGCGGGTGTGGGTGCTCCTGTTGGAGGGGAGGGCTGGCCTTGCTGGAACGTGAGTGGGTCATGAAGAGGTGTGCATTCAGGGGGGCCAGGTAAATTGGAAAGGTGCCCAAGTTGTAAGTCTAAGGCTGGATTTGGGCCCTGACTCAGGCCCCTACATGTTTCTTTTTCTTTTTTAATTTATTTTTTATAGAGACAAAGTTTCACTATGTTGCCCAGGCTGGCCTTGAACTCCTGGGCTCAAGTGATCCTTGTGCCTCAGCCTCCCAAAGTGCTGGGATTATAGGCATGAGCCACCATGCCTGACCTCCCTATATGTTTCTAGCCCCTGTGGCTAAAACAAAAGCAAAACAGGTAAGAATCACCCACATTTGAATGATTATTTTAAATTGTGGGAGTTCTGTTGCATTCACTTCTTTTTTTTTTTTTTTTTTAGAGGCAGGATCTTGCTCTCGGTTACATCACCCAGGCTGGAGTGCAGTGGTGCAATCATAGTTCATTGCAGCCTCAAACTCCTAGCCTCAAGCAATCCTCCTGCTTCAGCCTCCCGAGTAGCTGAGACTACAAGTGTGTACCAACGTGCCTGGCTAATTTTAAAATTTTTTGCCTAGCTGCGTTGCCCCAGCTGGTCTCAAACTCCTGGACTCAAGCAATCCTCCCCGCCTGCACCTCCCAAAGTGCTGGGATTCTAGGCATGAACTACTGTGTCCAGCCTACAACATTGTTTTATGCCTTCAACAAGCCTGTGAGGTCAACAGGACAGATCATTTTAATCCTTTTGGCAAATGAGAAAACTGTGGAATAGAGAGAGACATAATCTGAAGCCCAGAGCTGCAGGCAACTAATGAGTGGAGAATGGAGACAAGTTTCCAGGACTTTCCCAGTAGATTCAAGCTGGCTCAGAAGGGGAAGCAGAAGAGGGTGGCCTGGGGGGTGCAGAGGGAAAGAAATGGTCTCTGCACACTTACCGGGTAGTAAGTATTCAGTGAATGGTGGAAACTCACCCTGCCGTGGGCATTAGGGATACAGTTGTGACAAGGTCAGCAGCCCCTGGTCCACATGGAGCCTCCAGGCTGTTGGGGGAAGCATCAACATCATTGAACACCAAGAAGTGCTGAAGGCAGTGTTTGATTACAGTTTTGTTTTAAGTTGGGTCTCACTCTCCACCAGGCTGGTGTACAGTGGCACAATCATGGCTCACTACATCCTTGACCTCCTGGGCTCAGGAGATCCTTCCGTCTGCCTCAGCCTCTCATGTAGCTGGAACTACAAGTGCGTGCCACCATGCCTGACTTTTTTTTTTTTAAATATATGTATAGATGAGGTCTCGCTATGTATGCCTGGTTAGTCTAGAACTCCTGGGCTCAAGTAATCCTCCTGTCTCATGAGCCACTGCACCTGGCCAGATTACAGTTAGCTGAAAAATGTTTGTGGTGGGAGCAAATTTGACACCAAGTCCTAAAAGATTTTAAGTTTCTGGGAATTTAGAGGGGCTGAGTGGCATTTTCTGTCCCTAAAACAAAGCTCTTAGGGAGATTCCCTCAGTGTCTCTTCCCCACAACACACACACGCAGAACCTGGGGAATTATTTAGTCCAGAAGTTTACAAACACTCTTAGTAGCAACCCTTAAAAAAAAAAAAAAAAAAAAAGCCGGGTTCGGTGGCTCAGCCTGTAATCCCAGAACTTTGGGAGGCTGAGGTGAGTGGATTGCCTGAGCCCGTGGGTTCGAGACCCACCTGGGCAACTTGGCAAGACCTCGTCCCTACAATAAATAAAAAATTAGCCGGGCATGGTAGTGCGTGTCTGTAGTTCTGGCTACTTGGAAGGCTGAGGCGAAAGGGTTGCCGGAACCCAGCAGATCAAGGCAGCTGTGGCCATGAGTGTGCCACTGCACTCCAGTCTGGGCAACAGAGGGAGACTCCAACTAAAAAAAAAAAAAAAAAGATCTTGGTTGGGCACAGTGGTTCACACTTCAATCCCAGCACTTTGGAAGGCCAAAACGGGAGGATCACTTGAGTCCAGGAGTTCAAGACCAGGGTGGGCAACATGTCTCTGTAAAGAATTTAAAAATTACCCAAGCATGGTGGTGTGCACCTTTAGTCCCAGCTCCTTGGGAGACTGAGGCGGGAGTATTGCTTGAACCTAGGAATTCAAGGCTTCAGTGAACTGTAATATTTTGTGCCACTGCACTCCAGCCTGGGTGACAGTGAAACACTCCTTTTTAAAAAAAATATTTAAAATTTCAAATCATGGGGTACAATTCAGGGTTGGTTATACAAACATTTGAAGATGTCTCTTAAAAAAATTAGATCTTACTACATCTTGCTATGAGTAATTAGAATACATTTATAAATTGAATTTTATAGTTATGAAATCATTCAATGAGAACAAAGAAGCTGCTGGATTAATTAAAAATGTTAAGTCAGGGGTTATAGATGACAGCTGCACTTTTATCAAGCACAGGATCTAACTGATTATTGTATTTGCTTACGCAGTATTGAGGACATCCTGATGCACACAGATAAGTGGTCACAAAATTGTGGTGGTTTAAAACTGTGAGCAAATGTATTCACACTGAGAGGCAGTGACCATAGCCCGCTGAATCTGGGCTTAGCGCCTTGCTCATTTAAAACAGCTTACCCTAAAATAGTCTTCACCTCTTCTTTTAAGCTGATAGGAGAGGCATTATTCAAAGTTTTCCCCCAACTGAGCTAACCCGGCAGCAAAATTTAATAGTCCTTCGGTGGTCTCTCACACTTTTGGCATATAACACGTATAGTGTGTACACTGACTTTTATTAGAGTTTTTAAAATAACATTTAAAAAGTTAAGTCAAACAAAAGGTTATAAACTGCCGACACACTTTCACTATTCCCTAGAGTTCTCTGAAACATGCTGAGAGGGAAAAGCTGACTGGGTCCATCCGGTCACCTTCCTTTACCTGGAGAAGCAGTCCCAGAAAGTTCCATTTCCTGGGTTGCTTCTCTAAGGTGACTTCCAATATACAATGTCCAAAACAGGCTTGTTTTCCCCTTTTGTTCTTGCAGCCTCCTTATGTTTCCCATGGAGCTCCTTGGTCAGGAACCTGCTGGCAGCTGAACTCTTTGAAAACCTCTATTTTTCTCAAGCAGCTGTCAGAGACCCGAGATCCCAACACTCACTCAGCCTGGGCTTGGCCAAACCCTGGCCCTTCCTAGTGCCCTGGCTAAGACTGGGTCTAGACTGCAGGCCCCACTCCCTAGCACACAGCCTGCTCTGGGTCTCAGCCCCTCTGGAAAGTGGGACCCAAAAGACAGGGCAGGTCCTGCAAAGCCTCAGACCCCAAAGCTCTAGGTTCTAGAGTTCTGTGGCAGGGGTGTTTCTCCTTCTCCAGCAGGACTGTTGATTCCTTACCCTCTCATCATATATCAGGGATTAGCAGAAACACTTTTTAAATTTTTTTAAAATTCATTTTACTTATTTATTTATTTTGAGTCAGAGTCTCACTCTGTATGTAGCCCAGGCTGGAGTGCAGTAGCACGCTCATGGCCACTGCAACCGTGACCGCTGGGCTCAGGCAATCCTTCTGCCTCAGCCTTCCAAGTAGCTAGAACTACAGGCACACGCCACCATGCCTGACTAATTTTTTGATTTCTTGCAGAGACAAGCTCTCACCATGTTGCCCAGGCTGTCTCGAACCCACAGGCTCAGGCAATCCTCTTGCCTTCACCTTCCAAAGTGCTGGGATTATAGGCATGAGCCACTGCGCCCAGCTACTTTTTAAATTTTTTTTTTTTTTTTTAGTTGGAGTCTCACTCTGTCACCCAGACTGGAGTGCAGTGGCCGCTCCCGGCCACTGCAGCCTCGACCTGCTGGGCCCCGGCAATCCTTCCGCCTCAGCCTTCCAGTAGCTGGAACTACAGGCATGCACTACCACGCCCGGCTAATTTTTTGATTTATTGTAGAGATGAGGTCTCGCCAAGTTGCTGGGTCTCGAACCCGCGGGCTCAGGCAACCCCACTCACCTCGGCCTCCCAAAGCACGGGATTACAGGCTGAGCCAACCAAGCCCGGCTTTTAAATTTTTTTAAAGACAGTGGCTTGGCCAGGCTCAGTGGCTCAGCCTGTAATCCCAGCACTTTGGGAGGCCGAGGCGAGTGGATTGCCTGAGCCCACGGGTTCAAGACCCGCTTGGACAACTTGGCGAGACATCGTCTCTACAATAATCAAAAATTAGCCGGGCGTGGTAGTGCACGCCTGTAGTTCCAGCCACTTGGAAGACTGAGGCAGAAGGATCATCAGAGCCAGGAGGTCAAGGCTGCGGTGGCCATGAACATGCCACTGTATTCCAGCCTGGGCTACGGCGTGAGACTCCAACTCAAAAAAATAAAAATAAAAAAGACAGTGGCTCATTCTGTTGCCCAGGCTGAAGTGCAGTGGCATGATCATAACTCACTGTAGCCTTTGACCTCAAGCAATCCTCCCACCTTAGTCTCCCAAGTAGTAGCCAGGACTACAGGCTCATGCCATCAAGCTCAGCTGATTTTTTTTTTAGACTCAAGGTCTCACTATGTTGCCCCAGACAATCTTAAACTCCTGGGCACAAGCCATCCTTCCACCTCAGTTTCCCAAAGCCCTGGGATCACAGGCATGAGCCACCGTGCCTGGCCCCAGAAACATATTTTGTTTGTTTATTGAGTCAGAGTGTTGTCCAGGTGGAATACAGTGCCACAATCAGGGCTCACCGCAGCCTCAACCTCCTGGGCTCAGTGATCCTTCTGCCTCATTCTCCCAAGTAGCTGGGACTACAGGTGTGTACCACCATGCCTGGCTAATTTTTATTTTTTGTAGAGATGAGGTCTCTGTTGCCCAGGCTGGTCTCAAACTCCTGGGCTCAAGCAGTCCTCTGCCTTGGCTTCCCAAAATGTGAGGGTTGTAGGCATGAGCCACCGTGCCCAGCCCAGAAACATTTTAAACAGACACCATCAGCCCTGTCTCTGTTTCTGTCCTGGGGATGTAAATGGTAGCTGCAGCTAGAGGGTTATCCCTAAGGCTCTGGACATTCTAGGAAGCCCTGCTTTTGCTGGGGGCTCTGCTGGTGTCATTCTTCGGCACAATTTCTCAAGGTACGCCCTCCACATGGGACCCGTCTTTCTTTGGTGTGGCTGCAACAGTCAAAGGAGGCCAGTTGAGTTGTGGCTTCCTCTGTGAAGGGAAATATAATGGAACCACAGCTGTAGTTAAACATTTTCTTTTTACTTTTTGCGTGGGAGTCTCACTCTGCCGTTCAGGCTGGAGTACAGTGGCATGCTCATGGGCCACCACAGCCTTGACCTGCTGGGCTCAGGCGATACTTCCGCCTCAGCCTTCCAAATAGCCGGATCTACAGGTGTGCACCACCACGCCCGTCTAATTTTTTGATTTATTGTAGAAATGAGGTCTCACCATGTTGCCCAGGCAGGTCTTGAACCCTCGGGCTCAGGCAGAACCTCTGGCATCCCTAAAAGTGCTGGGATTACAGACGAGACACTGTGCCCAGCCTGTACCTCACATCTTAAAAAAAAAAAAAAAAAGCCGGGCTCAGTGGCTCAGCCTGTAATCCCAGCGCTTTGGGAGGCTGAGGTGAGTGGATTGCCTGAGCCCGCGGGTTCGAGACCCGCCTGGGCAACTTGGTGAGACCTCATCTCTACAATAAATCAAAACGTCAGCCGGACATGGTAGCGCTAGCGCGTGCCTGTCATTCCAGCTACTCAGAAGGCTGAGGCAGAAGGATCGCCGGAACCCAGCAGGTCGAGGCTGCGATGGCCGGGAGCAGCCACTGCACTCCAGTCTGGGCGACGGAGTGAGACTCCAACTCAAAAAATAAAAAATTAAAATTAAAAAAAAGTTGTACTTCTAACTAAAGCTTAAAAAAACAAAAGCCAATGTGCTTTCTTTAACCCAATACACCAAATAGATTACCATTTCAACTTGTAATCAATTGAAAACATGCCTAGTGAGCTATTTAACATTTTCTTTCTTTATTTTTTATTTTTATTTTTTTTTGAGTTGGAGTCTCACTCTGTCGCCCAGACGAGTGCAGCGGCCGCTCCCGGCCACCGCAGCCTCGACCCGCTGGGCTCCGGCGATCCTTCCGCCTCAGCCTTCCGAGTAGCCGAAATTACAGGCGCGCGCTACCACGCCCGGCTGATTTTTTGATTTATTGCAGAGATGAGGTCTCGCCAAGTTGCCCAGACGGGTCTCGAACCCTCGGGCTCAGGCAATCCAGTCACCGCAGCCCCCCAAAGCGCGGGATTACAGGCTGAGCCACCGAGCCCGGCTTAACATTTTCTTTTTTTAAACGACATCTTCCAAATCCGGGGTGTACGTGGCACTGCACACCTCGCAGGGGACCAGCTCATGTCAGGTGCTCGTCAACCTGCGTGGCCTGGGGCTACGGTGGAGGCTGCGGGGAGGGGGGAGACTTACGGAGCCCGCACACCTGCGGTTCCGAGGGAACTTGAATTCCTCGCTGGCAGCCCCCCCGGGCTACCCCAGGGCCCTCCGCTCGCGACCCTCCCGGGCGCCCCAGCCCAGCGCGGCCCAGCCCCGCCCCGCGCCCCGCGCCCCGCGCCGCCGGCCGGGGCGGGGCGGGCGGGGCGGGCGGGGGGGGCTGGGCGGCCGGGCCCGCCTCCCTCGCCTCGCCGCGTCGCGCCGCGGAGCCGCCTCCTCCGCCGAGAGCGCCTCCGCCGCCGCCGCCCGGAAGCTGGGCCGGGCCGGGCCGCCATCATGCTGAGCCGGCTCGGGGCGCTGCTGCAGGAGGCCGTGGGGGCGGTGAGGCCGGAGGGCCGGGGCGGGCGCCGGGGGCCGCGCGGGCCTGGGCCGGAAGAGCGGGCGCGGAGCCGGGGCGCGGCGGGGACGGGGGCGGCGGGCGGGCGCAGGCCCCCTCGGGCGGGGACCCCGGGCCGCGCGCCCCTTCCCGGGCCCCCCTCACCCGGCCGCGCCCCCTCCTCTGGCTTCTCCCGCGTCGCGCCTGTTCCCGGATCCCCCCAGACCGCTCCGCTTCCCCGTCTGCTCCCACACTGCTTCCTGTTGGTTTCCTGAGCCCCACGGCTCTCCCGGTTCACGAACTCTTCGCTGCAAAGCGCTTCCAGGAGCTCCCTCCCCACATTCCTCCGTCCCCTCCCTGGCCTGGTTAGCTTTCCTCCTCCCGCCCGCTCCTCCCTTCCCGGTCACCTGGGCTTGAAAACTGGCTGTCCCTTCCCCTGCCTCTGAGCTCCCAGACGACTCCAAGACCTCGTTCAGGTGCGGGGCGCCCTCCCGCTCTCCCCGGGACGTGGCGAGTGCGGGCCCTGCCTGCCCAAGTTCCCACCGAGGTAAAGACCCAGTGCAGCCGTGGGTGGGCTCCTAGCCGCGAAACAGCCTTCTGCTGGGTGCAAGTGAGTTTCCAGCACGGACCTCTCAGGAGCCAAACTGACCTTGAGTTAAAGAGGCCAGCCGGTGGTGGGGCCTGGGCTGCGGCGTGTGTGTGTGTGTTTTCACGTTCCATCAGTTTGTGTTTTTGCCTTTTTGCCATTTTCTGTTGGAGCTGAGAGCTGGTCCCTGGCAGCCCACTAGGGCTCCCTTCATTCAGCAAGCTAAACATGGAGTTTAGGTAGAGTGGGGGCATGCCCTCTGTTTAAAGCAGCTTTGCCAAGAAGCTGTGTATAAAGTTAACAATTCTTTTGTCTCCTAGTATAAATCCTCCCCCTAATTGATGAGTATATCAGATTTTCTCAGGAGAAACCACCTTGGGTCCCACCCCCTTCCTCCCCTCCCCACCCAATCAGAGCTCAGGATGTCTGAGGACAGACTCAGCGTTTCCAAACTTGTGAGAAAAGTGGAAAACTTCTGTCCCCTTCTCCTTTTCACCTTCCCCCTAGCCCTGCTATTGCCCCATGTCCAGGGTCTAGGGCATCTCAAGTAGGGAGAGGTTTCAAAATGATCTTTCCTTCCCATCCTCCCTGTCCCCAAACACAACAACTGTCATTTTAGAAAGTGATCTGATAAATTAATTCATACCTCTAAGGAACGTTCCGTTTACAGGACAGTGAGGGATAGACGGACCAGACAATTCCTTAGTTCCAAGGAGTGAATTTCGAATACTTCCAGTGCAGGAAGTCCAGACATCAGGGACTGGAGGAGATGATGGCAGTGGAGGGAGATCTTTTTAGGCAGGCGATCTTGGGACCCTCAGTGCAGGATGTGTAGACTGTGTCCCAGGAGTGTAGCTGGCTCTGTGTGACCATAGGGAGACAGGACTCCCTCCTTTCTGTTTCACACCCAGGTCTAGTCTAGGGTTTTTCTCCAGGCTGGACCACCAAGCAGTATGTGAGGCCAGCAAGTCGATTGACTCCTTATTAGAGAAGAAGAGTGTTTCTTCTTGCCCTTTTCTGACCAAACAGACTAGGTATCGTTACAGCTCTTTTAAACAATAATATTATCTTGAAAGATAAATTGTTTGGTGTAGTTCCTTTGATTTGGAGTTATAGTAGCCAATCATAAAGTCAGGTAAAGATTATACCCCACATCATCAGCTGTCTCTAATGGCCTGTGCTGGCTGACATGTCTTCTTTGTCTCCTGTTCTTACTAGAGTATTCTTTTTTTACTAAAACCCGGCTAAAGTTTTGTTAATAAGCCAATTTTGAGGCTAGATGAAACCCCCATCACAGAAATCATGAGATAATTATAGTGCTGGTCGAAGGTCACTGGGCTTTCCAAGACAAGGAGCCAAGGGAAAGAATGTCTTAAGGAGTTTGCTTGATATTTGGATTATATTTTGATATTGACTATGAGCTTTGCCCATTTGGGCAGGCAGAGAGGTATAAAACACAGACCCCCCAGCCCTCAGAGAGCATACAGTGTAGCAGAAGAGACAACTGCTTAGCCCAGCAATAAAAAGTATCACATGGAATGTGATAAGATGTGGTTGCTTCACAGGATATTTGGAATGACTGTGGCAGATGCCACTCTGGAAAGGGTTGTGGCCCCTACAACTAACTCTGAAAGAAGCCAAGCTTGCCTGCAGCCAAGAGAGGAGTGTTTCAGGGTCTCTGATTGTATCACCGCTTCCTCCTCCGCTTTCATGGCCTTCGAAACATTCTTCTACCTTTATGTCCTCTCCTACACTTGAACAGATGAATCTTCTTAAAACACCGTTCAGAAGATGTCATTTGCCTGCTCCCTGCTGCCTGCAAAAAGCCATCAGAGCTTCTTGGCTTGGCATCTGAGGCCCTGCCAACTCACCAACCCATCCTTTCTCCAGACACACTTTGCAGAGTTTCTTCTGCAGGGAAAGTCCTTCCTTTTCTTTCTGGAAACTGACTAGTTCTTTAAGTTTTAATTCAAAGTGACCTCAGTAAAGTCTTCCCTGTTCCAGCATGTTAGAAGTGACCCCTCCTTGGCCAGGCTCAGTGACTCAGCCTGTAATCCCAGCAATTTGGGAGACCGAGGCAGAGTGGGTTGCCTGAACCCACGGGTTCGAGACCAGCCCAGGCAACCTGGCGAGACCTGGTCTCTACAATTAAAAAAAAAAAAATTAGCCGAGTGTGGTAGCGCATGCCTGTAGTTCCAGCTTCTTGGGAGGCTGAGGCGGATGGATCACCAGAGCCCAGCAGGTCAACACAGGTGACTGTGAGTGTGCCACCGCACTCTAGCTTGGGCGACAGTGAGATTCCAACTCAAAAAAAAGAAGTGACCCCTCCTTTCTGAGAGGTCACTTTCCACTTTTCCTGTGGCTTCACACTGTTTCCTTGTAGTTTATTCAGTGTGACTTTATGTCCTCTTCCCTGTGCCACATTCCTTGAGGACTGGGTCATAGTCATCCTTGTATTGCTTGTAGCATCTAACACAGTGTCTTACACACAGAGGTTCTCTCCATGAATGAATGATTTCACGAGTAGTTAGTTACTCAGCTCTATGGTGGAGAAGAGCATGGGGTCAGAGAGAGATGTGAGCAGGCGGGAAACCTGGAGAGGGCTTGATGGAGCTGCTGGCCCTTAGCTGGGCCTCACTGGGGACTCTCAGGATCTAGACAAGTTGGGGGACACAGGGCCAGTGTCGCCCCAGCAAAGGCCCAGAGGTAGAAAGGAGCCCCTGTGGGTAGGGAGATTTTATTATGCATTTTTCTCCTGCAGACATTTACTCTGTAAGGAAGAAGAAGGAATGACCTTATTTGGAGAAGTTTGCAGGGAAAGTGGCTGTTCTCAGTTCAAGGCCAGTTCCAGCCTCTAGAGTGTGGAGATGGAGAGAGCATATGTGGAAAAGGAGGAGGTTAGGGGCTTGCTTGAAGCAGAACGAGAGTTCTGGTGATGTAAGTAGCCAGTAAAGGAGCGGACAGGATCAGTGCTGGCTGAGGAGCAGTTTGGGCTGCACAGCCTTGGACACAAGATGGAAGCACTTTATTCGTATGCTAACGTCACCTGTCTGGGGGAACAGAGCCTGTCTTCTTGAACGCAAACTTTGGTAGACTCAGATCGAGAGGGACTAATGGGCTTTGTCTTTTCCACATTTTCCATCTGTGTCATTTGACTTTTGTTTTTCCTTTGGGGGTACTCTCCTGTGTTCCTATATGTGCCTCTATTTTCAACATAATCACATTGTATTGAAATGATCTGTTTCTATGTGTGTTTCCCCCACCAGCATTCTTGGCTCCTCAAGGACAGGGACATGACAGGATCATGACGTATAGCAGGAAAACAGCATTTCCAGCAGGGTGGGGGGTTAAGGGAGAGTGCCAGGAGATCTTGGAAGATATGGAAACAATGCCAGTGGGTCATAGAGAAAACGTGTTATTTGTTCCTTTGAAAACCAGGAGCAGAGTGTGTCCTCCAGGGATGAGCCCCAACCTGATGCTCAGCAGATGTGTGGACTGTCTGTTCTGATGAGGGCCAGGGACAGCGGGCTCCGTGGCACTCTGACCCCCACTGAGGTTGTGTCTCTGTTCTCTCCACAGCGGGAGCCCAGCATTGACCTGCTGCAGGCCTTCGTGGAGCACTGGAAGGGCATCACACATTACTACATCGAGAGCACAGGTGGGGCCTGGTCCTCCCCAGCCCAGGGACCCTGGAGGGCATGGAGAGGAAGGTGTAGGCAGAGTGTCACCATGCAGGTATCCTGGGAAGGTGACATCCACTGCCCAGGGATTCAGAGTTGAGACTGAGCTAATGGAGACAGAATCATATAGGCAGGAGGAAGACCTAGAGCCTTGGCTGCCTTTGTTCCTCTCTCTCTTTTTTTGGTTTTGTTTATTTTATTTTTTGTCAGCTTTGTTCCCAAATGCTTAGTTCCTAACCTTTTGGGAGGGGCTGTGTGAGGGAAGAGTGGGGACAGGAAGTTGGGGGGTCTTGCTGGCTGGACTCTGCAAGGCAGAGGTGGCTCCACTCACCCCCAGCTTCCAGCTAGATGAAGCGTCCAGGCCTTTAGTCCTCAAGTGCTTGTACCCCGGTTCACCAATGAAAAGAAAGGAAATTTAACAAATTTCCCTTTTCCCTGAGCAAACATAAGGGCATTTCCCTTGCCGAGATCTGGGGTGGGAGAATACAAACCAAAGTATGTATTTTGGTTCATGCCTGGGTTCTTCTCCCCAAACTGACACCCCAGAGAGCCAAAGCTTTGGGTAATCGGCCTATTAGAATGGCTCACTGAGGGGACAGAATCTGACTGGCTGCTTTGTAGTGAATATGCCGTTACTGGTGGGTACAGACTGGTTGCCAGGTAACCATATCCTGCATCCCTAGCTTTTTACTTCCTAGAGTTCAGACTGGGATTTGATTCCAGCCTATTCCTTTCCTTTTCCTTTAGGTTTTATTTCCAACCTGAGTCAGCCCAGAAATTAAAAAGTGACCTTTGGACACTCTGAGGGACCCTCAGAGTTCCGTTAGACCAGGTTTCTCAATCTTGGCATGGTTGACATTTGGACTGGATCTTTCCTTGTGGTGGGGGGCTGCCCTGGGTGATGTAGGATGCTTAGCAACAATTCTGGTCTCTAGATGCTAGTAACACATCCCCACCCCAACTGTGACAACTGTAAATGTCTCCAGACGTTGCTTAATGGTCTTCCAGTTGAGAACCACCTCTTGAACAATTTCTTGACAGAGAGCCCCAGTCCACCAAGGCCAGAGTGCAGTAGTACAATCACAGCTCACTGCAGCCTCAACCCCCTGGGTTCAGCCGATCCTTCTGCTTCAGCCTCCTGAGTAGCTGGGACTCTAGGTGCCACCACACCTGGTTAGGTCGCACTGTGTTGCCCAGGCTGCTTTCAAACTCCTGGGCTCAAGCAATCCTCCAGCCTGGCTTCCTACAGTGCTGGGATTATAGGCGTGAGCTACCGTGCCCAGGCAAGTCCTTGAATTAGGATGGTCCTAAATCAGAGGTGTGGGAAGTGGGTGAGGCTGGCTGGCTTGCTCAAGTGCCTGTGCCTTAGAGAAAAGCTAGGGGGTGCTCCAAGGCCAATCCCAAAGCACCAAAACTTTAAAAAACACATAGCACCCTCTGAGACTCTGAGGACAAAAAGCCACTAAGTAGCTACCAGGGCCTTGGCTTGGGGGAGCAGGTTGGGATCAGAACCTATGGTGTGTGGATTTTTTCCTGCTTTGTCAAAAATAGGATTGCCTTCTCTGATGTAAAAGGGACTTAAACAGGCCTCAGGAGATTCTCTCCCAGGCAGCTGCTGACAGACAGCTTCTAAGTTATGTGACAGACCCCTGAGCCTACCGCAGCTCAGGCCTAGAGCAGCCTTCTATGGGCCACAGGCTCTGTTCCATCCCTCTCTGAGGGCTGTGTGCTGAACCTCATCCAGAGGGACTTTTTAAATAGGGAAGCATCCGCTGTAAACTTTCATTTCCTCGTTGCCAGTAGCCTCCCCCACCATCTCCCAGATGAGCCTTCTCCCTCCAGGACTTTGGTGGGAGAAGGTGAAGTATCAAGTAAGGATGCCTTCTTCACTCCACTCACCCTTGTTTTCTGATCTCAATTAGATGAAAATACCCCAGTCAAGAAAACAGATATCCCTTGGCGGCTGAAGCAAATGCTGGACATCCTGGTGTATGAGGAGCGGCAGCAGGCAACTGCGGGCGAGGCGGGGCCCTGCCTGGAGTACCTGCTGCAGCACAAGATCCTAGAGACCCTGTGCACCCTGGGCAAGGCTGAGGTGGGCAGCCCCAGGGCTCTGAAGCCTTCTGCCCAAGCCGGGGCCCCTGGATTCCAGACTTTTCTACTTGCGCTCATCCTAGGCCCAACACAGAATAGGGGGCCATGTGGGGGATGGGTCCTGGGACTGTCTCACCTGGAACGTCCTACCATTTTCCAGGGGCTTCTGTTCCCCTTTGCTCTGTCAGCATTCACTCTGCAAAGATGGACTGAGCATACGCCCTGTGCCAGGCCGTGCTTTAGGCACTGGGGACACTGTAGTGATCAGAACCAACAAGAGCCAAGCGTGGTGGCATGCATCTGTAGTCCCAGCTACTTGAGAGGCTGAGGTGGGAGGATTGCTTGAGCCCAGGAGTTCAAGGCTGCATTGAGGATGATTCACACCACTGCGCTCAGCCTGGGCGACAGAGCAAGATGCTGTGTCTTTTTTTTTTTTTTTGGAGTTGGAGTCTCACTCTGTTGCCCAGACTGGAGTGCAGTGGCCGCTCCCGGCCACCGCAGCCTCGACCTGCTGGGCTCTGGCAATCCTTCCGCCTCGGTCTTCCGAGTAGCTGGAACTACAGGCGCGCGCTACTACGCCCAGCTAATTTTTTGATTTATTGTAGAGATGAGGTCTCGCCAAGTTGCCCAGGCGGGTCTCGAACCCGCGGGCCCAGGCAATCCACTCACCTCAGCCTCCCAAAGGCGCGGGATTACAGGCTGAGCCACCGAGCCCGGCTAAGATGCTGTCTCTTAAAAAAAAAAAACCTGACAAGAATGCTTGAATCCTAGTGGGGGCAGGGCAGGATCATCATGTAGTATGTTCAGTAAAGACCCAGTTATGAAGAAAAATGAATGCAGGAAAAGGGGTTGAGAGCTCCAGGAAAGCCCATCTCAAACAATACAGTGAGGGGGGTGGGGAGGAGGCCTTGTGGAGTAGATGCCCCAGAGCAGTCACTGGGGGAGGAACTGAGTCAGGTGGCTCTGGGGGGAAGCATTCTGGGTAGGTGGACACAGCCTGGGCTTCTGACAAGGTGCTCTGTTCCCTGACCTCAGTACCCCCCAGGCATGCGGCAGCAGGTGTTCCAGTTCTTCAGCAAAGTTCTGGCCCAGGTGCAACACCCCCTGCTGCATTACCTCAGTGTCCACAGGCCTGTGCAGGTGAGGGGCCAGGAAGCCAAGGGTTGTCTGGGCATGAGGCCCCCTCTCTCCCCTGCCATCTCATTCCCTTCTGTTTCTATCCTGCTTCTCTTCCAGAAACTTCTCCGACTCGGGACAGTTCCTGGGTCACTGACAGAAAAGGAGGAGGTACAATTCACCACCGTCCTCTGCTCTAAGATCCAGCAGGATCCAGAGTTGCTCGCCTACATCCTAGAAGTGAGCACTTCTGATGGGAACAGGAGGGAGAGGGCTCAGAACCCCAGGGGCAAGCCCCCTTGGCCCTTCTGAGGAGGCAAAGGAGAGAACAGGTACCCGGGAGACGCTCAGGCAGCTTCCCCTTCAGCTCCAGGCTGAGACCCTGACAGCAGCCCACCCTGCACTACTGGAAGTCCTGGGGGTGGTCCCGTCTGCGACTTGGCCTCATCCCAACTTCTTTGCAGGGTAAAAAGATTATAGGTAGGAAGAAGGCATCCAGAGAACCCATCACCCTGCCGAAAGATGCAGCCAGCCACAGGGACAAGGACCACTCCCACAACAGTGCGCCTGCCAAGGGTCTCCAGCTGGATGGGGAGCCCTGTGGGGCGCAGACCTTGAACATCCTCCTGCCTGCCGGGACTGCAGAGCCAGATGTTGGGACTGGGGAGAGCAACCTGGTCACCTCCTTGCTTGGGCTGTGCAGGAGCAAGGTGCTAGCTGTGGAGATGGAGAGGCTGGGGCTGGGGCAGGACCGGGTGACTGCTGGGTGGGGTCTCGGGGCTCGGGTGCATGTCCCTGAAGTGGCATCCCATCCCCTAGAAGAGTCGGGTGGCCCTGAAGGCCCAGGAGAACCTGCTGCTTCTAGTAAGTGTGGCCTCCCAGGCAGCGGCTACTTACCTGGTACAGAGTAGCCCATGTTGCCTCACGATCGCCGAGCACCTCTGCCAGCTCTACCGGTCCATGCCTGCCTGTCTCGACCCTGCAGATATTGCTGCGCTGGAGGGCATCAGCTGGAGGTAGGCTCCAGCCAGGGAAGGCTGGCCAGCACCTTCAGTGGCAGGTAACTGCCTGTCTCTGGTGGCTGCTTCTCTGGTACTCTGGGCTGGGGACTCCTGCTGGCTGCCCTCTTCCTGAGTCACAGCTGATCTCCAAGGGCCTCCTTGCTGCCCAAAAGGACCTTCTCGTGTCTCCAGAAGGCATCACTTTTGGTGTCTTTGACACAAAACCCCCAAGAGAACTGACCCTCAGCAGTAGAGGGTCCACAGGAGAGAGGGGAGGGACATACTGAGGAAGACCTCAAAGCCCCTCCTTCCCTCTCCTGACATCCCTCCTCCCTCTCCCTTCAGATTACCCAGTGCCCCATCTGATGAGGCTTCTTTCCCTGGCAAGGAGGCCCTGGCAGCCTTCTTGGGCTGGTTTGATTACTGCGATCACCTTATCACAGAGGCACATGTGGTGAGCAGGGGTGGGTGTGGGCAGGGCTCCCTCACACTGTTCCCTGTGCTGTCTCCATCTCAAGGACTGAGTGGAAGAGGTGCTTGGAAATTGGGGTTCAGGAGTCCAGCAGGGCACCGGGTCAACTGGGTCCCTCTGCCTGTGGCATCAGGCACTGTGCAAGGACATAGATCGTGATGCGTGCAAAACACGTTGAAGACATGCTTTTTGGCACCCAGGTGGTTGCAGATGCCTTGGCGAAGGCCGTGGCTGAGAAGTTATTCATGGAGACCCTACAGCCCCAGCTTCTCCACTTGTAAGTGTCTGTCTAGTAATGCACTTGGCGTGGCTGTGGTCCGGATCAAATCACCTAGCCCTCCAAGCCCCTTCCTGTCCTGAGGCCAGGGACCTTCTTGACCAGAGACCCATTTGTGGACTCCACGGGGTGATGTTTTCCTGACCTGCCCATGGCTCTGGGGCACTCAGGCTAAAGGAAGACCCCCTCCCTTCACTTTAGGACCTTTGTGGGGACGGGGAAGTGACCAGAGACATACCAGCCAAAGATGCGAAGGCACCAGAAGAGGGTCCACCGCCCCTGCACTTGCATCCTCCCTGCACCTGCTGCTGTCTCCACCTGCCGCTGCGCCCCAGGCCTGACTAAGGTGTCCTCTCCCCATAGGTCCGAGCAGAGCATCCTGACCTCCACCGCCCTCCTCACAGCCATGCTGCGCCAGCTTCGCTCTCCTGCACTGCTGAGGGAGGCTGTGACCTTCCTTCTGGGCACAGACTGGCAGCCTGAAGCTCCCGAAGACAACCCTGGCACACTGTGCACACACCTCATCGGGCACTGTGACCACCTCTCTGATGAGGTATAGGGGTGTGGTCTCATCTCTCTCTGTCCCCCCGCCCCTGCCAAAGGGATTTCCTCAACACTTTTTCCTATTTTCATTAGTGTTCCCAGGTGATTCCCAGCCTTGAGGCATTGAACCCCCAGAACAGGGCCACAGCAAGCTGTTTTAGTTTTCAGTGATTGTATACTTTTTATGGCACTTTACATTTTGCAAACTGCTCTGATGTGGGTGAGGTTGATATTCCCATTTTTCAGACACGAAAACTGAGGTAGAGAAGCCACTTGCCTTGCCTGACATCACACATCAAATTAGTAATGCACCAGAGACCCCCCCAGACTTCTGAGTTCCCAGACCAACACCCACTGCCCCCCCACCCCCCAAAACCTGCACCTTATCCCCCAACTAAGGGAGGCACCCCCCCGCCTGAGAGGCCTTTTCTGGGTCAGCAGTTCCAAGGCAGCCCTAGAAGCCGGGTGGGGAGGGGCCTCCCACCGACCCCCTTCTTGCTGCAGATCAGCATCGCCACGCTGCGGCTGTTTGAGGAGCTGCTCCAGAAGCCCCACGAGTGGATCATCCGCAGCCTGATCCTCCGCAACCTCGAGGGCCGCCCCTACGTGGCCCGCAGCTCACCCGAGCCTGAGAACTACGAGGACACCCTGTAAGTGAAACCGGGTGCCCCAGCCCAGCCCTGCCCTCAGCACCCCACGCTCACTCGTGTTTGTTCATTCACTGGTGCCGTGCTGGTCTGTCCCGGCCACAGAGATCTGGAGGAGGACCCCTACTTCACAGATGGCTTCCTTGATTCCAGCTTTCAGCCCCCTGCAAAGCCTCGCCCAGCTCCGGCCCCCAATTCTGATGGCAAAACGGCAGTGACCGAGATCGTCAACAGGTGGGGAGCAGGTTAGGCAATCAGAGCCGCTTGAATTTGGCCACAGCCCCTATGAGGTCCAGCCGGGGAAGGCGATGGGGTCCCTTGAGAGGGGGATGCAGGGCGAGCCAGGGGCCACATTCCCCACACCAGTTTCTGTCTCTCAGTTTCCTGTGCCTGGTTCCTGAGGAAGCTAAGACCTCCACTTTCCTGGAGGAGACAGGCTATGATACCTACGTCCATGATGCTTACGGCCTGGTGAGTGTCGGCTGCCACCACCGTCCACTCCTTCAATGCTGCAGGGTGATAACCTCCGGGTTCTCCCTCTGTGATCTTCCACCTGGGGAGCCCTGACCTCTCCTGCATGGGGTCCCTCTTGTCCGCTGGCTCCTGACCGAGGGGCCTGCTGCCTCTCCTCTTCACTTCTGTCTCAGTTCCAGGAGTGTCGCTCCCGCGTTGCCCCCTGGGGCTGGCCTCTCGCCCCCACACCCTTGGACCCCCATGAGCCTGAACGGCCTTTCTTCGAGGGTCACTTTCCTCCGAGTGCTGTTTGACCGCATGTCCAGGATTCTGGATCAGGTAGCCAGCATGCCTGGACCCACAGGAGAACCCAGGTGGTGCCTCTGGAGTTCTTTGGGAGAGCAGGGGCTGACCTCCCCTTTGGTTCTTCGGCTCCCCCAGCCCCCACTTTTCCCCAGGCGGGAAGCCCCATCTCGTCTGCTCCACACGCCCTAACATGTTCTGGCCCTCAGCCCCATGGAATCCATGACACACACATCACATGAGCCTCCCACCCCCGCACACGTTCACACTGGCCAGGCGCCTTGCTAGGGGAGTGCAGAAATGCTCCCTACCCCCTGCCAACCCTCGACGTTGTCCACTATGTTCCCTACAGCCATACAGCCTGAACCTGCAGGTGACCTCCGTCCTGTCCCGGCTCGCCCTCTTCCCCCACCCCTATATCCATGAGTACCTTCTGGATCCCTACATCAACCTGGCCCCTGGCTGTAGGAGCCTGTTCTCTGTGCTTGTCAGGGTGAGGACGCCTGGGCTGCGGGAGTGCATCCAGCAGGGAACAGGACGAGCGGGAAGGGGGGACCAGGGCGGGGTGGTTGGGGGTGGAGGAGTGGGCAACTGTGCCAGTGCTGGGGAAGGCACCAGTCTTCACCCCCATGGTGTGGCAGAACCCGGGAACCCTGCTGGAATGGCACCGGCCTCATCTCAGTCCTCCATGGTTCCCATTCCAGGTGATCGGGGACCTGATGCAGAGAATTCAGAGGGTACCCCAGTTCCCAGGCAAGCTCCTTCTGGTGCGCAAGCAGCTGATGGGCCAGGTCCCTGGGGAGCAGTAAGTGATGGGGTGTACGTGCCCAGGGAAAAGCCTTCCAGCGGGAAGGCAGGAAGTGCCTCGGGTCAGGGCACTGGGTCAAGCCTCAAGGACACTGGGCTGTCTTGCTGAGCACAGTCCTGCCGCCTCCTAGTCACACTCCCCTGTGCTGTCTCCCCTCAGGCTGGACCACCAGACCCTCCTTCAGGGCGTGGTAGTGCTGGAGGAATTCTGCAAGGAGCTGGCTGCCATTGCCTTCGTTAAGTTCCCCCCGCATGGTCCTCAACGGAACCTCTCCCCAGCCCCGGAAGGGCAAGTGTGAGCCAGGAGCAAGGCAGCGGGAGACTCCGATCAGCACCTCTGCCCCAGAGCTGCCACCGCCTGGTGCTTCTGCCTGCCTGGCGCTGCCGCCACACTGTCCTCCCGGGGTGGGGCTTCAGCTCCCCTGCTCACTCGAGGAGACCTGGTGTGTTGACAACACCGGACTGGGTTTCAAGGAGTGGGCCTCTCAGGTACCCGGTGCCAAGGAGCCAAAGAAATGGCATCCCCAGCAGGGGTGTCCTTGGGGCCTTTTCACAGGAGCTGGCTGATGGCCAGGTCGCCCGGACCCTCATGTGCTATATGCCTGTCTCCCTCTGTACTGGCCATCTGTGGCCAGACCAAGGCCTGTGACTCAGTTCCGGGGCCAGAAAGGGAGTGAGCTGATGACTCCAAGGCTGGTCGGGAGCCCAGGTCAGAGAGACGGGGCCAGGAGCCCTGTCTGTGTTACACTGGGTACCACGGAAGCTGCTGAGACTTGACCTTTACCCCCTGCCTCCTTGGCTTGACCCATGGAGATGGGGCAGTGAAGGGGACAGTAGGGGAAGCCCCTCTTCCTGCTCTGCCCTCCTGGAGACTGTTGCAAAATTCCCAACCGCCTCATGGCAGGTGCCCAAAACATGCTCCGCGCCCAGGCGGGGGCAGCTGCTAATGAGAACCTTGGTGCAGCTGCAGCCAGGGTGGGGAGGGCCTGGGGAGCCGGGTGCCAGACTACAGCTCCAGCTGGTTTCTCTCTGGCGCCTCCTGAACCCGTCTCTGCAGGTCCACAGCACCTGGGCAGAAAGGTCAGCGACCAGGGGAGGCCGGGCCTCGTCCTCCGCCTTTTGCCCAGTGCCTGGTGTTCTCAACAGAGTGCCCTTCCAGGGAGCAAGGAACTCTGGACACAGAGGAGGACAGGCTGCCCCCGGACCCCAGGCCCCTGAGGCCCAGTGGGGAGGGGCTGGGCCCAGGCAGCCTATTCTGGTGTTGTTCTCCCTGCATGCCCTCCGTAGCTGGGGCTGCCACCCCACCCGGCCCGAATCTGTCTCGACCTGCAGGAATACACGGGTGGCGCCAGCCATTACCTCACAGCAGGACTACAGTTGCTGGCGTGGCTCCTGGGCAAGGAGGAGCAGGCCAGAGCCCCTTTCACTTCCTTTCCTGCCCATGCCGCTTCTCGAAGCCAGATGCAGGTTGCCAAGAGGTGACATGAAAGAGGAAACTCAATGACCTCTGCCTCTCCCGCATTCCTCCCAGTGGGGGAAGACCTCACTGCTTCTCTGAAGATCACTCCGTGTGCGTCGCAAGTACAGGCGTGCACGTGGGTGTGGACAGGGGAGCAGACCTCCGTGGATGAGTTGGGTCTGCACCTTTAGACTCATAAGATGTGTGAGGGTCTGGGAGGCACAGCCCCTCTGCTCTCCTTGATGCACTTCGGCATTTGCACGGTGTTTTCCCCAGACAGCACAGCAATAAATGGTGTGACTGCGTGGACACGTGGCTCTCTTCTCCACTCTTCACGTCCTGCCTGGGGCTCCGTTGTTAATTTGGGCTCATCTTCCTCCACAAGGAGACAAATTAAATTCTTTTTCCAGCACTGGAGCAGGGAGAGGGGGTGCAGGTGGTAAACAGACAGGCTCTGGCAATGCAAATCTGATGTTCCTCAACGCCTGCCAGGAAGCAGGCGCTCTCTTGGCTGAGCAAGGCCATTTCTGCTCAGCTCACCTACAGCCCTGGGCCTGCTCATCTCGCAGACACTGTGAGGGCATGGACGTGTGGGAGCATCTGCGTGCAAGCCTCATTTTCACGTGTTTATGTTGCGAGTTCGATGACTGTGTTGTAAAGTGGGTCTCATATTTAGGTGTGTGTGGACGGGTGGGAATTCCTCTGAGGGATCCCCAGGAGGACTGTGGGGCAGGGCCAGCCAGTGATTGCTGGGTTGCTTTTGAAAATACCATTGCCCAGTCTCCCCACACTGGTTGTAAGTGTTGTTGGGGCGGGCTCAGTTTCGTTGCTGAAGCTTTCCAGGTGACTTTAATGTGCACCAGGGTTGTAAACTAGTAGGCTAAGTAGTGGAAACAAATATCCTTGCCTGTCTCAGTGGATATGGGCTGGTGGGTCCCTCAGACGCTGAGAGTAGTAACCAAATAAAAGGGGTTGCTTCCATCGTTCAAAAGATGTCTGTCTTCAGAGTGGAGGAGGATTCCTACCACCCTACAGAGGCCAGAAAGATGAGATGGCAGCCAATGGAGGGGGCTGGAAAAGGGGCCTCTGAGGTTACTCTGGGTCTTAGGAGAAGGGAAGCCCATGCAGTGTTTTCTTGCTCAGAATTAGAGCTCTATACTGTAGATGCGGTGATGAGCACATGATATATTTTCTTTGTTCATTTCCTTTGTTTTTCCCTTAAATTTGAGTAAAGTTCTTCCTTTACTTTTTAGAGATAGGCACAGTCAGCTCACTGCAGCCTCGAACTCTTGAACCCAAGTGATCCTCCTGTCTCAGCCTCCTAAGTAGCAAGGACTACAGGCATGCATCACCATACCAGGCTAATTTTTGAAATTTCTTTGGTAGAAATAGGATCGATATGTTGCCCAGGCTGGTCTCCAACTCCTGGCCTCAAGAGATCCTCCCACCTTGGCCTTGCAAAGCACTGGGATTACAGGCCTGAGCCACTGTGTCCAGCCAAATTTTAGTAAATTTCTTCTATTAAAAATAATCCTACAATGATTCAGCTGCACTGAGGGGAAATGAAGAAAAGGTTTGGTCAGGCAGGCGTGGGCTGAGGTTGTAAAAAGGCAGAAGCAGGATAGTGAGGTAGAGGGGTCAGAGCCAGGAAGACTCAAGGAGAAAAACACTCCTTGCCTGCAGGGGTCGTGTCGACAGCTCCTGTCCCACCTGAACCTTCCCTGGAGTCCCCACTACCCAACTATTGGAGGGCTCAGAGATTTGGGGGACAGTCCCGTCACAATTATATCCCACCCTGGCAGCTGAGACAGAGAGGCCCCAGTGGGCCTGAGGCACCATGGTGGATAGCAGACCCGCCTGGCCCAGCTACTCAGCACCCAGCAACCAGGCCCCTGCAGTGTCAGTGCACTGTCTGGGAAAGGCCTGGGTAGTTATCGATGACACAGGGGGACCAGCAGCTCTTGGACAGCAGTCTCCCTCAATTCCTCCCCACAGAGACATTTAGGCAGGACAGGCAAAGTGAGCAATGCCTATTTACTCAGCAAGGGGCTCTTCCCTTGGGGAGGCCTCCCCCAGTGCCCCTCCAGGTTCTAAGCACCTGGAAGGACCAGGATGCAGGCCCCGACCAAGGTGGGCACAGAAAGTGAGAAGCAGATGCCATCTGGGGTTCAGAAGGCTCCCCATCCCCTTAGGGAGGAGTGTCAGTGTGCCTTCATGGCAATCAGGGCTAGAGCTCAGGACTCTGCTTGGTTAAAGGCACTGTCTCTTGAGCAACGTAGAGACCGGCTGTTCAGAATCCTGCCGGGGACCAGGACAGATTGCTCCCAATGCAACAAGATCCCTGACTGCCAGCCCCTGTCTCCCTCAAAGGAAAGCTAAGCTGCATTGGAGGGAGCATGGCCGCCCAGCTCATCACTTCCTCCACCCTGCTATGTGTTCACTGGGACGACAGAGGACTCCTGAAGCCGCTGTAAGAGCTGGCCTTGTAGGCCTTCCTCCGTTACCTTCCACCAAAAAAAGTTCTCACCCTGAACCTTCGGGGGCTCATCCTGGATCCCTGGGTTCCGAAAAGCCACAGTCACTAGCACATTCAGACAGATGCCATCAGTATGGTCTCTGCCCAGGTGCTGCAGTCCAAGCAACCCCTTGATCTCCACCACCAAATGGTGCAGGGTGAGACACTCCTGCAGCAATCGCAGGACAGCCATCTTGATGCCACCCCTCTGTTCCATAGGGGTGAGACCACAGGCAGTGATGGGCAAGTGGGGCGTCCCCACTGTGCCCGCCAGCACCCATACTGTCTGGACACTGGTAAAGGTGGCCACAAGCCGCTGGCAGACCAGACTGCAGGGCAGCTCTTTGGGCAGAATGAGAGGGTGTTTGGCTTGCTGGCGATACTGGGCAGCTAGCTCTATCAGGTGCAGAATGTCATGGGCTCGCAGCGGAGTGGGCAGAGAGGTCCGTGGATACCAGGCAGCCTGCAGGGACTCAGCATCTGCCTCCTTGGGAGTCTTGAGAATTCCACCTAGGGGAGATTTGGGGGATGGGGTCTGTGTCGAGAAGCGCGGGCCCCATGGGTCCCACAGAGTAAACCTGCCCTCAGGCTGGAACCTACTGATGCCAGGCTATACCAGCTAGAGTAGGGCTGGCTGCAGAGGCGCTTGTCTCACCAGAGGACAAGCTGCAGGGGACTGGGGGAGGGGGAGGAGTGAAAGTGCCACCATGTGAGCCGTACCTGTGGGGCGGGCAAGGAACCCAAAGCGGATCCAGGAAGGTCCCCGCTCCTCCACAGACAGCAGTGTCACGGGCTCACAGTGCAGCCCGGCTTCCTCCTTCACCTCCCGCTGCAGTGCCTCCACGATGGTCTCCCCGGGCTCCATTCTCCCAGCAGGAAGGTACCAGGTCCCCCGGCACTCCCTCTTGGCCTCCTGGATCAGTAGCACCTCATCCTGAAGGGAGAGAGAGGATCTTCACCCCCCAACCCCCCACCAAAGCCAGACTGGGAGCTCAATCAGCAGCAGCCTTCCCTCGCCCTGACCTGGTGGCATCTCAAACACAGTCGCCCAAGTCTCCCTTTCTGGGGGATACCCCAAAATGGTGAGCTCTCCACGAGACCTGCCTTTGTGTGGCTGGAGGCTGCAGCGACTCCCCTCTGCAATTCGTCCCTCTCTGGATTCACAAAGGCTTCCATTTCGGAAAGGGGCTGCGATCCCTGAAAGCAGCTTTAGGGGCTGGAGACTATGTGCCGTGCAAACACTCGTCTGTATCGGTCAGTCACCGTGTACCTCTCACCACCGACATGGTTTACTGACGGTTCGTGCATTTGTGCCGGGTCTCTGGGGTTTGAAACACGACCCTATCCCCGTTTGTGACTGGGGTCTGGGCTCTGAAACATGACCCTACCCCCACCTCGCCATGCAACCCCGCTTTATTGTGGCCCCGGCCCCTTCTGGTTGGTATCACATCGACCAGCCCAAGGATCAGCTCCGAAGGCCTGAGTGTCAGCCCAGGTTGTATCCCTGCCATCCACCGGGCCCTGGCGGACCTTCAAGAGCTTCCGCTCCGGGCGGGGCACTCTTAAACTCTGGGAAAAGGAAGAATAAAAGCACGGTCCTCTCCGCCAGGAGCGAGGCCTAGCGAGGGGGTCGAGCAGGTCCTCGGGCCCCAGAGTCCTCCTCCAGCCATGGGGACGCCCGCAGGGCACAGATGCAAGTGTGGGTGCTTTGCAACACTGGGACGCGCCGCGCACACGCCAGCGGCGGCGGCGGCCGTTGGGTGCTCCGTCCCCGCCGGGGCTGGCGGCGCGCTCCCGAGGCCCGGCGGCGGACGCTCACCTGCTCGTTGAGGAACACGGCCAGCACCACGTAGCAGACGCTCCTCCGCAGCCGCACGGGCGCCGGCGGCTCCCCGGCCGGCGCCGAGTCGCAGCCCCGCACGCTCAGCCCCTGGCCCGCCAGCACGGCCGCCAGCGCCCCCGCCAGCCCCTCCGAGGCCATCGGGCGGCTGCCCGGGGAGGCGGCGGGCCGGGACCCCGCAGAGCGGCCGGGCCGGGCCGGGCGGGGCGAGTCGCGGGAACGCCGGGGGTCCCGCGCCCTCTCCCCGCCCCCTGCGGCCGCGGGCCCGGCGCGTCGCGAACGCGGAAGCGACCGGCGAGCCCTGGCCGCTGATAGGCTGCGCAGCACCGCGGCCTGCCCGGATTGGTCGGCCGCTGAGGGGGCGGGGCCGTCCGGCCCAGGGCGGGTGGGCGCCGGGCGGGCCCCCGGCCGGGGTTCTGCCGGCCCGTGGGACCTCGCTCCCCCGCCCTCTGGACGTCTTCCAGCCGCCGACCTCGCCGACTGCCCCCGCGCGCGCTAGTCCGCACGGGTTCCGGCAGTGACGTCATCCTGCCCGCCGGCTGCGTTGCGCCGCCGGGGCCTGCGACGGTGACGTTACTTACGAGCCCGGGGATGTCACGTAGGCCCGGGGCCGCCGCTTGGACCCACTGTCTCTTTTTTGACGTAAACACACGATGGCCTTGCCCGAAATGATCACTTCCCAAATAACCTTCTTCACGAAATAGTACTTGTCACTTTGCGGAGGGTGGGGGGGCTCGGGGGAAAGTCTGGTTTAGTTGGAAAGTCGGACCCAGACAGCTAATAAACAGCTGGCCAGGCGCGGTGGCTCACGCCTGTAATCCCAGCACTTTGGGAGGCAGAGGCGAGAGGATTGGCCGAGCCCAGGGGTTCGAGACTAGCCTAGGCAACTTGGCGAGTCCTCCTCTCTACAATCAAAAAGAATTAGCTGGGAGTGGTTGTGTGCCCCTGTAGTTCCAGCTACTTGGAAGCCTGAGGCGAAGGATGGCCTGAGCCCAGCACGCCGAGGCTGCGGTGGCCGTGAGCAGTGTGCCACTGCACTCCAGCCTGGGAGACAGAGTCCAACAAAAAAAAAAAAAATTAAAATTAAAAAGTCAGCTGATGGGAGGATCGATTGAGACCTGGAGTTCAAGGCCATTCTGGGTTACACAGCCAGACCCTGTCTCATAAAAAAAAAAAAAAAAAAAAAGGGCCAGACTTGGTGGCTCAGTCTGTCATCTCAGCACTTTGGGAGGCCGAGACGAGTGGATTGCCTGAGCCTACGGGTTCAAGACCAACCCGGGCAACTTAGTGAGAGCCCCCCATCTCCACAATAAATCATACTAGCCGGTCGGGGTAGTGCACCTGTAGCTCTGGCTACTTGGAAGGCTGAGGCGGAAGGATCGCCAGAGCCCAGCAGGTCGATGCTGGGGTGGCCGTGAGGGTGCATGCCACTGCACTCCAGCCTGGGCGACAGAGTGAGACTCCGACTCAAAAAAAAAAAACCCCTCTGCTGAGGGTTAGAAGCTAAGTGCTGATGGAGCAGGCAGGAAGAGTGACTTAAAGGGAGGGGGCAGGGCTGGGGATGGCAGGAGGGGATTGGGGGCTGAGAGAGGGCTGGAATCAGCCAGTCCACCCTCATCAGTGTCTGTCGCTGCACTTCCCATGTGGTGTCAAGGCCCTCTCTGCTGCGGACAGACCCTGGGAGGGCAGGGGTGGTGCCCTGTTCCTCCATCCTTGTCACCCTCCCACCCAGCATCCAGGGCCTGGACGTGGAGAACAGGGTGTGGGTTGTTTTCTTGAGCTCCTGCTTCTCTCCTAGGCTGACCTTTCCTCCCCAGAGCTTCCTTTAACCTCCTCTCAGGACAGGAAGGCAGGGCCAACTGGAAGGAATCTGCCACACAAGCCAAGTCTGTGTGACTCCTCACCTCCAAGGATGCCTCCCCTTTCTCTTCCCTCTTGCCGGTTCTGTGCAGCTTCCTCCCAGGGAGACATGGCTGGGTGGTATCAACAAAGCCCAGGACTTGGAGTCTCATGTCCAGTCCCTGCTGGCCGATTTGCTCTGTGCCCCCGGGTAAGTTGTAGGCCTCCGTTTCCACATCTGTCGCGACAACTCTTTTTTTTTTTTTTTTTTTTGAGTTGTAGTCTCACTCTGTTGCCCAGATTGGAGTGCAGTGGCCGCTCCCGGCCACCGCAACCTCGACCTGCTGGGCTCCGGCGATCCTTCCGCCTCAGCCTTTCAAGTAGCCAGAATTACAGGCGCGCGCTACCACGCCTGGCTGATTTTTTAATTTATTGTAGAGATGAGGTCTCGCTGCCCAGGCAGGTCTCGAACCTGCGGACTCAGGCAATCCACTCACCTCAGCCTCCCAAAGGCGTGGGATTACAGGCTGAGCCACTGAGCCCGGCTGCGACAACTCTTTTTACAGGGGTTTTGGCAGGGCAAGATTATCGCAGAGGTGCTGTACGGACTGTCCAGCATTGGGCACCGTTACCGGTTAGTCCACCAACCCTCCAGATTGGGCCATCTTGGGCACAGAACTTGTTGCTACCACACAGAGGTCTGTCCTCATGAAACGTGCCTTCGGAGCTGCCTAAGAACTTGACACAGAACTTCAGCCACACAGGGTCAGCCTCTCACATGCTGGATACAACCTGTATTTCACACACTGATATAAGTTCCCTGGAGGCAGGGCCTGTGTTAGGCCATGGAGCATTTCTATGATTTTTTTTTTAATCGCCAAGGCTGGTGTGCAGTAGCATGATTACGACTCAACCTGGGCTCAGGCAATCCTTCCACCTCAGCCTCCCAAGTACCTGAACTACAGGCAAGTGCCACTACGCCCAGCTTATATTTTGATTTTTTTAATAGAGGTGAGGTCTCGCTATACTGCCCAGGCTGGTCTCAAACTCTTGGGCTCAAGCAATTCTCCAGCCTCAGCCTCCCAAAGTGCTGGGATTACAAGCATGAGCCACTGTGCCTGCCTCCCATGAGTCACTGGGCCTGCCCTCCTGTGATTTTTTGAGGCGTTTGCTGAACACTGCTGGGCCAAGCCCTATCCTATACCTCCCATCTCCCAAACAACCAAACTTACAAGACTGAGTCAGGACCCAAGGACTGCAGAGCAATTTGTCAACATATTTGCTGTGTGTGTGTGTTTATCCCTCAGTTTTCCCATCTGTGAAGTGGGGGGGAGGGAGCATCAGTCCCAGACTCCTTTCTGCCTCCCAGGGATGATTTGAGAGAGTGAGGTCATGTCTAGGCAGGGTTCTGAGAGCTTCAGAGGCAGCCTAAGGTAAACACCAGAAGGCCTAACTGCCTGGAAGAGCCTGGAAGACTGCAACAAGCCACAGCTCCACTCCCCATTATCCCCCTGGGGAAGCGCTCCTCTCCTGTGGAATGGGCCTAATCACCCCTGCGGTGAGCCGCATGTGAGACAACACAACAGCCCAGGCCCCTTGTGGACTGTGAAAGGGTGTACCCAGCCCTTCCCGGAGAGCTGACAGAGGCATTGAAGAAGCAGACTTCTTCAAGGCCTTGGGAGGGAGGGAGCAGCAGTCAGACAGGGGCTGGAGAGGCCGTAAGACAGAAGGGGGACCGTGCAGGGAGGGAGGGAGGCTGGACAGAAACCATCAAGGTCTCCATCAAGTCCGGTGTGTGTCCTCCATTCCCGGAGAGGGAAGAACACTGGCCAGTGTGGCTGGCCGCACAGCACAGTGGACAGGAGTGGCCTGACTGCTCCCAGCACCCATGGGATTGGAGCCTGAGCCAGCCATTTCAGGACATGTGTGCACATGTGTGTGTGAGCACGTGAGCAGGAAGGCCTGGGATACGCAGTCTCGGGTATTGGGACAGGGATGGGGACAGGCAGGCAGTGTGGGCAAGGGTGTCTGTGATGCTAGAATCATTTACAGAGCAGCAAGGCCTGTCTCTTGACAATGCAGGAAGGGTGAGGAGGGCCGGAGCCCAACCTACAGGGAGAGGGGAGGGCTGGCTGCAGGCTGGGCTCTGCCACTTGCTCTCTAAGTGACCCTCGGGAAGCCACATCTACCCTCTGGGCCATCTGTCAGACACAGGTGTTGTTGAATCCTAGAACAGAAAAAGGACAAATTGGGGAAATCCCAATGAAGCTTGCTGCTTTGTGAGTAGTGTAGTAGCCGGGCGCACGCCGTTAGTGGCCCATGCCTGGAATCCCAGCACTTTGGGAGACTAGGGCCGGAGGATTGCTTGAGCCCAGGAGTTCAAGACCAGCCTGGGCAACATAGTGAGACTCCGTATCTACAACAAACCAAAAAAATTAGCCAGGCATAGTAGTGCGTGTCCATAGTGTCAGCTACTCGGGAGGCTGAGGTACAAGGATTGCCCGATCACAGGAAGTCACGGCTGTGGTGAGCTGTGATCATGCTACTGCACTCCAGACTGGGCGACAAAGTGAGACCTTGACCCCCTCCCCCAGAAAAAAAGTGTCGTACCCATATTAATTTTGTAGTTTTAATCAAGGTTCCAGGGTCATTTAAGCTGGTCACAATAGGGGAAACTAGGTAAAAGATATATTGGGAACTTTCTGTGCTATCTTTATGACTTGGCTGTAAACCTAAAATTATTTCAAAATAAAAAGTCTTGGAGTGTATATTCAGAGCAACTTAAATCTATGCTGCCAGGTTAAAAGAAAAAAAAGTTCTAAGACTATTATCAAAGCCAGGCACAGTGGCTTGTGCCTGTGATCCCAGCACTTAGAGTCAGAGGCAGGAGGACTGCTTGAGACCAGAAGTTCTAGACCAGCCTGGGCAACAGAGCAAGACCCCTTATCTACAAAAAATAGGAAAATTAATTGGGCATGATGGCACGTGCCTATAGTTCTAGGCTATAGTTCTCAGGAAGCCGAGGCAGAAGGACCGCTGGAGCCCAAGAATTTGAAGTTACGGTGAGCTACGATCACACCACTGCACTCCAGCCTGGGTGATAGCGTGAGACCCTGTCTCTAAAGAAGTAAAGAAGGAATATGAAGGATTTTACCAGGAAAAAAAGGAGAACAGAGCATTGGATATGAATCCCCGAGCTCACTCCCAGCTCTGCGAGTCTTGTGTCTAGGATATCGGGGTCTGACAGAAAGGCTGGGGACAGAAGGTGGACCATGAGCTGGTGACCCAGGAGAGACAGAGATCCAAGGATTTCCATAAGGAACAGTGCCGAGTGTCCCAAGCTGTGTCTCAGGCTGCATGACCAGGTACAGCCCTGGAACAAATGAACATCGATCCACTTGCTATTTACAAAGATTCAGACCAAATATGTCCTCAAGGGCGCTGTGACCCACCTGGAAGACCAGAGAGAATGATGAGGAGACAAGGTCTTGTGGGGGAGAGAGACCGGTGACAGGCCCATCCCCAGCCCTAATGGACAAAATTCAGAACGCCATCTTCCCACAGGAAGGACCTCGTATTTTGAGTTCTGGGGTGACATGGGGACATGGCCATAGAAGGTGAAGTGTAGGCAGGAATGGATCATTCAGTGCCACTTGGAACACGACCAGCTAGAAAGTGCATATGCTGGAAGGAGAAGGACAAGAGAGGAGGGCAAGCCCATCTTTAAGCTCCATTAGAGCTAACATTATAATGTGAATGAGGTGGCTGGAGCCAGAAAACTTGGTTCAAATCCCAGTTCTGCCGCTAAAAGTGCTGTGTGACCTTGGGTGGCTTACATAACCGCAGCCTGCCTGTTTCTTCTTCTGTAAATGGAAGTAAATCGTATCTACCCCAAAATAGTGATAAGGGATTCAATGAGGTCACTTAAATAAAGAGGATTAAGTTAAATGTAAACAATAGTACCATAAAATATAATTCTCATTTTTCTTTTTTCAACCCCATAAAAAAGTGAAAACAACTGAGCTCTCCAAACAATGAGAATAATTTTTTAAAGGAGGGATGGTTATGTAAGCCATGGCAAAGCTGCTTCTGGAATATAAACATCCAGTTAAAAAGAATAGGTAGCAACACAGGAAACGGTTGCAATTATGTTAAGAGAAAACAAAAAAAGGATAAAACACGTCAACCATGTGTACAACAGATTCTCAGAGAAAACACTAGAAGAATATATACCAAGATACTCAGAGCAGTTGGGGGTTGAGTAGACATAGGCTTGCGGGTGACTTTCTTATTTTTTAAATGTTCTGAAAGTATATTCCACTTATAATACAAATTTTATTTAATTAAAAAAAAAAAAAACATTCCCCGAACCACAGAAAGAACAATTAGGTAACAAGAGCTGGAGCATTTTTCTTTGTGGGGCTGAGATACACAAGGGAAGAGGTAGAGGGCAGAGCCCCAGCACAAGGCCAGGGTACAAGGCAGGGATATGGAGGGACTGTCTGAGGCAGTGAGGCTCGGCCCAGGAGTGGCCAGGCCTGGCGCAGGCCATAGCCACCAAGGGCAGATGGGCTGGTACAAGCTCTCCTGGCCACACTCCTGGATCTCCAGGTCACGGTAGATGGGAGAGACGGGGCGACCTGGAGTCTGCCTGGTACCATGGAGAGGGGCATGGGTGGGGCACAGGGAGGCCACCTTGCTGCTGTGCCCCAGGACTCTGCTTGCCGGCCGTTGCAGTCAGGAACATCTTGGAGAGACAGCACCTCACTCAAGCTCCATCTACCCCTCAGTGGGAGGCAAGGACCCAGGCTCCGGAAGCAGAGCCAGCAGTGGTATCTGTGGTCTGGTCCCTGTCACCCTGACCCCAGCTCCTATCATCCCCATTCCGTTTGCCTCTGCAGATTTTTGCCAAAGCAGATTTCCACATCTCCCCTGCCTCCCGGCCCATGTGGCCTGCAGGGGCAAGGCCAACCACACTGGCAGTAGTCACAAAACAACAGACTTTAATGAAAATCACAAAGGAGGGAGGCGGGTGGATGAAGTAGGGGCAGGGTGGCATCGCCTATGCTGTTCCCTCCAGCCAAGCCTGGGCAGCCCCGGACGCCACCTGCTCCCTGCACTTCCCAACCCCTCTGGCAACAGGGTAGACTCTGGGTGACGTCTTGTCCAGCATGCCTGCAGTGAACCCAGCGAGGACACAGTGGTATAAGCAGAGCCGGGGCACAGGTGGGACAGTAGGGGGTGAGGCAGCAGAAGGAGGTGTTGCTTAAGCCAGAATGACTCCCGAGGTACCCCAAGGAAGGGCTGTTTCTCTCCTGGGTCAGGGGGTGAGGGCTGGAGGAAGTCGGTCACCCCCAGTCTGGGCCTGGTACCATGGAGAGGGGCATGGGTGGGGCAGAGGCCAGCCTGCAAGGGGCAGGTGTGAGCTCCGGTGGCACTGTGGTTGTTGGCTTCAGGGCTCAGAACAGGGGTGGAGAATGGAGAGCCCTGCTTATGCCCGGAGCAGTGCTTGTGGGGTTGACAAAAAAGTCCCCAAGTCTCCCAGCAGCAAGCCCTGCTGAAGTTGCACCTGGGCCAAGTCCTCACCCCTACCCCAGACACCTGAGACCCCCACTATTTGGCCTCCTGTAATGCCCCCACAGCCACCTTCACTGCTTGGAACACAGCCCAGTCCATCTAGGAAAAAGAGAGAGGACAAAGAAGTTTCAGTCATAACCCTGAGCCCCTGCTGTCCCCAGCCTGGCTCAAGAATGTCCTTCCTCTGCTCAGAGTGGCTGCCAGCTTGGCACAGGGCTGGATCTGCTATGTCCACTGCAGCTGTGCCATGGGGGACTTGGACAGCATGTCCAGCCATGTCACACTCACCTGGGCATAAAGCAGGCGGCGGTCAGGAGGCAGGCTGGGTCCCTGGTGGCAGAGCTGAGCAGAGAGGGCAGAGGTCTCGGGGGACAGGAAGTGCTGAGTGACACTGACTGTGCTTACCAGGCCCTGCACCTGTGTCGGGGAGGCCAGGGCAGGAGAGTCAGTGGAAGTCCACGATCACGCACCCTCTCCCTGTCCCCCTGGGCCCTGAGGTCGGTGTCCTCTAATGACTCCTCTCCCCCCAGTTCTCAGAGGGCAGACGCCCTGGATACAGCACCAGACACCCCAAAGGCAGGGCCAAAACTAGACCAAAGGCCTCAGTAGGCGGAGGTAAGACTCTGGGGTGAGTCCCCGTTGGGCCTGATGACTTCAAGACAGCTCAGCTTCCCCATTTGCTCTTCCCCGGAGTAGGGCCGGCTTTCCGCCCTGCCTGGCTCTTGGGAGACTGAGAGAACACTCTATGCCTGTGGCACTGCTCTGGTTGCTTCTGACACCCCGGTCTCTCTGCAGAGACCCGCTCGCCAGAAAGCACCTGGTGGGGAGCCCCCGCCGGCACCAGCACAGCCTCTCCAGGTGCCTGGAGCAGGGTCCAGCAGCTCACTCCCCACTCTTCCCGCAGACGCCGCCGCAGCCCTGTGTCCAGGTAGCAGCTGCCAGGGGCACCGGGCTCCAGGGTGCCTGCTCCAGCCGGGCACACCTCAAAAAAGAGAAGGGGAAATAAGCAAGGCAGGGCAGGAAGGCCAGGGCCATCCGAGGATAGGGAGCAGACTTCCCTGAGGCCAGGGGTGCAGAAAAGAGCTGAGGCGCCAAGTCAAGGGCAGGTAGGGAGGACAGGGATGGGTGGCACGGGGCTGGGGCCGCTCAGGGTGGCGGAACAAACGTTTGGCTGGAAGCTTAGAAGAAAGGATTATGGACTCTAAAGTTGTGGGGTCTGAATCCCTGCTTTTCCCAGGGCTGGATGCCTTGAATGGCTTCGATGGCCCTGCGCTCCCTGCTTCTTCCCGCAATGGTACTCCTTTCTGCTAACCCAGGAAGATGTCCTGCACAATCGCAATTCATAAACTGTCAACACCAGGAGTTTTGTTTTGTTTTGTTTTGAATATAGACGGGGTCTTGCTATGTTGCTCAGGCAGATCTCAAATTCCTGGCCTCAAGCGATCCTCACCTCAGCCTGCCAATGTGCTGGGATTATGGGCATGAACCACTGCACCCCACCTACACCAGGAGTTCTTAACCTGGAGTCTTGTGGAGGGCCAGAATTGTGTGCTAGGTTGAGTAGGTAACGGTACGTCCCTGGCAAGACAACCAAGGCATTCATCAGATTCTCCTAAGATCCCGGATGAAAAGGCGAGGCCACACAGAAGTTCCGATTCCCAGTGGGTGGACAGGTAGCAGGCACAGCTATAGGGAGGCCGTCACCAGCCCAGCCAGAGTGGGAAGCTCCTTGAGCAGGCAGGGACTCGAGGACAGAGGAGGCGGCACCCAGGGACACCTGCAGAGGGGAGCGCTAGTCTCATGCTCCAACTGGCCACCAGCTCAATCCACCCCTTTAGCAAGGACCGCAGCCATCGTCCCTGGGCTTGGAGCTACAAGACTGGGTCATGGGGGAAGGAGAAGGCCGGTGAAACAGACTGGACCCTTGGGGAAGCCCCATCATATGCCAAGATTCCTTTGTCCCCAGAGATTCGGGGCCATCGTGGGGCTCAAGCAGCGTTTCCCAGGCCACCCAGTGAGAATGTGCCCCTCAGCCCTTCCATGAGTCATCAGGGTCTGCCCACGGCCAGCCACACCCTGCCAAGAGGAGGCCATCTGCATATGAAGGCGTGCTTCTGTCTGCATGTCCCGGCATCTGTGTGTGTGTGCCTGTGGCCACCACCATGGCCTCTGCATGTCTCTGTGTGTATGCACCTTGGTAAAGGGTGACGTGTGCTGGAAGTCCTTGTCCCGGGACCACCAGGGTTCAGTTGGACTTGGGAACCATGGGGGTCTGCCCTAACCTCACCCCTGGCCTCTCACCTCCTCGCCCCTTGGAGCCTCCTGCTTCCACCACCTTCCAGCCCACCACCTTCTCCTTCCCCTGCCCCTCTCCTGACCTGTCTCTACTTCACCTGCCATGCAACCTCCCTCATTCCCCTTTCCTGTGAACACTTCCTCCAGGAAGTCTTCCCTCAAAAGGTGCAGATACAGGAAGGAGGCCAGCAGGACAGTGTCTCAGAAAGGAGGGAAAGTGGCCTGCCCCAGGAGGATCACAGTGCAGCAACCTGGAACCCTGACAGACAGAAGCTCAGATCCCAGCCGTACCACTGAGCCATGGTTTTCTCATCTGCAAAATGGGAAAGAGACTGGGCTTGGCAGCTCAGTCTGTAATCCCAGTACTTTGGGAGGCCGAGGTGAGTGGACTGCCTGAGCCCATGAGTTCGAGACCAGCCTGGGCAACTTGGTGAGACCTCTCTACAATAAATAAAAAATTAGTTGGGTGTGGTAGCATGCTCCTGTAGTTCTGGCTATTTGGAAGGCTGAGGTAGAAGGATCACAGGAGTCCAGCAGGTCAACGCTAGGGTGGCCGTGAGTGTGCCACTGCACTCCAGCCTGGGAGACAGAATGAGACTCCAATTCAAAAAAAAAAAAAAAAAAGCCAGGCTCGGTGGCTCAGCCTGTAATCCCGCGCCTTTGGGAGGCTGAGGTGAGTGGATTGCCTGAGCCCACGGGTTCGAGACCCGCCTGGGCAGGCGAGACCTCATCTCTACAATAAATCAAAAAAATTAGCCGGGCGTGGGAGCGCCTGCCTGTAGTTCCAGCTACTTGGAAGGCTGAGGCGGAAGGATCGCCGGAGCCCAGCAGGTCGAGGTTGCGGTGGCTGGGAGCAGCCACTGCACTCCAATCTGGGCAACAGTGAGACTCGAACTCAAAAAAAAAAAAAAATGGGAAAGAAAGGCTGGCTCACACTTGTAATCCCACTACTTTAGGAAACCAAGGTGGGAGGATCACTTGAGGCCAGGCATTCAAGACCAGCCTGGGCAACATAGAGAGACCTCATCTCTAGAAAAAAATTAAAAATTAGCCATGGGCAGTGGTGCACGCCTGTAGTCTCAGTCACTCAGGAGGGCAAGGCAGGAGAATTGTTTGCGCCCAGGAGGTCGAGGCTGCCGTGATCTATGATCACACCACTCATGAAGGACAGAGGAGGAGGCACCCAGGGACACCTGCAGAGGGGAGTGCCAGTCTAGTGCTCCAACTGGCCACTAGCTCAATCCAACCCTTCAGCAAGGACCTCAGCCATTGTCCCTGAGCCTGGGTGACAGAGTGAGACCCTGCCTCTGAAAAAGAACTTTTTTTAAAAGAGGACAGTAGCAAAATCTCAGGGGGTAGTTGAGACAATTAACTGACATCACACTTCCTTAGCACCACGCCCTGCCTGTGGCAGCTGGTGCTCTCATTCCATTGTAGGTCCAGACTCTCCTGCTCGTTCTCTGAGCCCCCAAAGAACTCTGGGTCCCACCTGGCTTCTCTGCCCTGTGTGTGAGTCCATTCGTCCAGCTCACCTGAGGGCGTGGGGCTGGGAGCACACACTCAGGTAGGCACTTGGACTGGGAAGGGGGAAGGGGCGGGCTCCCAGCTCCCTCCTCACCATCTGGAGAAAGCGGCGGATGCGCTGGGCGTCCTGTGCCCGGAACACGTGCCACACAGTGCTGACCTGGCTGCCCGGAGACCAGAGCCCCTCCCCATCCAGGCCTGAAAGGAAGTCTAAGGGAGAAAGTGTGCTCAGGCGAGTCCAGGGTGGGCTCAGACAGACACTTATGCCTGCAGCTTGTCCTCCCTCCTGTCTCCGGCCGAGGACGCACCTTTCTGAGCCCGGTTCCAGGCAGGCAGGGGTGCCTCGGCATGTACCAGGACACTGACCAGGTCAGTCACCTCCACAGAGAGGTTCTTGGTCCCCTGGTGTCCACGTTGTGGGCTCACACCTGCACGGAGGTGGAGAAAGGATAGTTGATAAGGGAATAAGAGATGTGCTCAGGCCCCAGGACCTTGGCACCGACTCACATGTGCCCCGAGATGACAGGCACGGGAATAAGAAGTGGGCAGGGGTGGCATGGTCACTCACCATAGGCTGCCCAGAGCTGGGGTTCCAGTGGATGTAGGGTAGGGCCCGGTGGGAGGTAGGAAGCCAGGTTGAGTTTCCCGTGCTGGCCGCAGTATTCTGGGAGTGGCAGGCTGGCAGCCAGGTTCGCCACCCTGTTGGGGGAAGGGGTCAGGCCCAAAGGGCCCAACCCGGGCACCAGAGACCCCATCAAAGCCCCTCCACTGTTGGGATAACTCCCAGAGGACAAGCATAGGAGCACTGGGGGCCATGGGCTGGGGTGAAGGGTGAAGGGGAGGAGAGGGATGGACCAAGGGGAGGACAGTGGCTGGGGAGGTAAGGTACCATACACACCTGCTAATGTCCTCGTCCCCCAGAGCCCGGTACAGCAGGAGGACCGAGCCCTCATCTGACTTTGGGCGGACTAGGGAAACAGACAGATGGCCACTGGCTCAGGAAGGAGCCTCCTTGGCCCAGAGGCCCCTGCCCCAGTGGCAGCAATACATGAGTCCAGTTTCTGCCCTGAGCCTGGCTTCCAGAAACCGTCCCCTGCCCCGCAGATCACCCTGGGATTCCTCTGCCACCCAGTCCCTAGGGCTCAGGCTCCTACCTTGCCACCCTATGTCAAGGGTACTTACTCTCAGGCCGGGAGAATCCCTCCCAGAATGTCGTGCTGCCCAGGCTTGTGGGCTGAGGTGGCCCGAGGGGGGTCAGTGCCTGCACCTGTCCTCCAAGCTCCCCAAGAGCTTCCATCCCCCACAGGCTGCCTTGCAAGGTCCTCTGAATCCCTGACACCAGCACGGGCTGTAGCGGAAACGAAGGAGGCCTTGAGGAGAGTGGATGGGGTGCCTGCTGTGGCGGGGCTGGGGTGAGTTGCAAGCGTACCAGCACAGCTGGGGGCGGGGAGCAGCCCTGCTGCTACCTCTGAGCAATCAGGTCTGCCTGGGCCCGGGGACCAAGGCCCCGAGGTGAGTCTGCGGGCTGGGAGGGGAGAGGCAGAGAGCCTCACCTGGCCCTGTCTCCAGTGCTCCTGGAAGAGATGGAAGCCATGCCGGGGCCTGGGTTCCTGCAGCCACAGCAAAGCCCCAGGAGGTGGCAGCCGGGGCCGCATCGGCGACAGGGGCAGGCCCAGGCCCTTTCGGAGGCCCGGGCCCGCACGCAGCCCCGGTCCCAGGGTTTTCTCCTGGATCTTCCGTTCCACTACCTGTGCAATGATGCTGTCCAGGATGTTGGTGATGCGGTCGTCCTGTGGGGAGGGAGGCACAGAGGGGCAGGGGGGCTCAGGACCCTCCAGACCCTGCAGGGAGGGCTGGCCCAGCCTCTGGTCCCCGGGCTCCCAGCCCTCCCTCCGTGACCTTGCTCACACTAGGCAGGGCCGGGGTGACAGGGGCAAAGGCCATGTGTATCCGCTCATGGCCCAAGCAGAGTTTGACCGCAGTGGAGGCCAGCAGTTCGCAGAGAGAGGGACAAGGCAGGGGCCCTCGGCTGGCACGGTCTTCTGCTGGGGTCTCGGTAGAGTCCGGGGTCTCTGTCGGTGAGGAAAAGAGTGAGGGGCTTCACATTGTGCCCACTTTCTCGCGAGGCTCTCTTGCCCACAATGCTCTTCCCTCAGCTCCTGGCCAACCCGCTTGTGCTCTCCCCAAAAGCATCCCCGCCTCAACTCTGCTCAAAATCCCTCACCAGCTTTCCTGAAGGCAGCTCCAGAATCCCTAAAAGGAGGGACTCAGAGGGGTGTCTGGCTGGGAAGGGGTTAGAAGGCTTGTCTTGGGAAGAGTGATGGAGATTATGGGGGGGCAGGAGCTGCTTAAGCAATTCCAGTTATCCCTAGAGATTTCTGCAGCCCGTCCCCTCCGCTGGCCCAGTCGCCCGCCCGCACAGTCCCAGGGGCAAGAGGAACCACTCACCCTCTTTGATGTCCTTGGTTCTGCTGGTGTCCCCATTACAAGAAGGTTGTGGAGTTGGAGTTTTCTCTGTTGGTTCTTTCTGTGAAACCCATCCACCACCCCCCAATCCGACCAGAGATTTTTTTAAATGGCAGACACAACTCAGCTCAATGCAACTCAACCCACAAGCATGAACAATGGACCCCGGTAAGTCCTACAATTGTGTTTACAGGAGCAAAATGTTGTAAGATATAACACTAGGTGGAAAAAAGTTGCTCATGGACTTCTACATATGGTAGGGTCTAAAGTATACCAGCATAGGCAGGGCTAGGTGGCTCAGCCTGTAATCCCAGCACTTTGGGAGGCCGAGGCAAGTGGATTCCCTGAACCTATGGGTTCAAGACCAGCCTGGGCAACTTGGGTGAGACCTTGTCTCTACAAGAAATCAAAAATTTAGCCGGGTGTGGTAGTGTGCACCTGTAATTCCGGCTACTTGGAAGGCTGAGGCAGAAGGATTGCTGGAGCCCAGCAGATCGACGCTGGGGTAGCTGTGAGAGTGCCACTGCACTCCAGCCTGGATGGCAGAGACTTTGACGCAAAAAACAAAATAAATAAATAAAGTATGCCAGCATAGATGTGAATAAGTATGTAGACAAATGACTGGAAGAAATATGCCCACATTCATGTTGGTGTTAGAGACCATATCTTTTTTTCCTTATGCTTGTCTGTGCTTTCCAAATGTTCTGCAGTGGGTGTGTAGACCTGTGTCTGGCTCACAAAATGCATTCAATGAACTATTTCTTGAATGAATGCCTTATATAATAAAAACATGAACTTCATGAAAACTTTGCATATTGCATACTGAGCACCCACTGTGTGTTAGGTGCCAGGGATGCCGAGGAGGTGGCCAGCACTCCCCAGCTTGGGAACACAGCCACACAGACAAGCACCTCTAGTGTGGTGTGGCAAGCGCTGGGCTAGTCTATGCACAGAGGGGGACAGGACTCCAGGCAGGCAGGCAGTGAGGACTTCCCGTGCGGGGGAGGGTGGCTCCTAATACCCAGGGGAAGGCAGGAAGTAGCCTGACTCCACCGGCTTCCATTTCCCTCTTCATCCCCAGCAAAAGAAGAGGGTCAATCTTCCTGCAAAGGTCAGTTATTTGCAAGAACACTGCCCTGCCTGTGCCACACCCTGGTTCTTACCTGCTGGCCCTCATCTCCGGAGGCCCACACCCGGGCATCAGCTTGGCAGGGGCAGTGCCCTCGGATGTCAAACTTCACCCAGACCTGGTGCATTGCCATGCTCAGCTCTGACAAAGCTGGGGGTGTTGAGAGGAGCAAAGGGGGAGGTTAGTGGTGAGTGCAGGCCAGCAGGCAGCCCCTGGGCAGCTTGGTCCCACCAAGCAGAAAGGCATGACATGGGGGGTGCAGACAACCAGACAGGGAACTGGTCTCCCTCAGGACCCACCCTCTGTACACCCCGCCCCTCCAACATGGCTCACCCTGGCTAGAAACAAACTGGGTCAGCATCAGAGAGCAGGCAGCGTGCCCAGCCTCCTGGGCACATTCCTCCATGGACTGCTCCTGAGAGCCTGTGGGGCAGGAAGGGAGAAGCTGAGAAATCAAGGTAACCATAGGTTAAGGTCAGGGAAGAAGGGCAAGGACATGGATTCTAAATCGGGGCTCCACAATCCCCAAAACATGTGCTTTCTGGGAAACTCAGGTCACACAGAGGCATGGGATTCTTTGCTTGCAGGATGCAGAGGCTTTAATATGCTGAGATGCTTTGCGAGACCCCAGGTTGGTCATGTGGAAGAGAATGTTCTAAAACGTATCTGACACTGGAACACTTTTTGGCCACGTCTACTGGAACACTGGGAAATTTCAAGACCTCGAGTGGCCAAGTAAAGCCAAGGGAGAGAAAGCTGAGAACTGTGAAAAGAACACGACGAAATCAGAAGGCCTGAGTCTAAATCCTGGTTGTAACACTTACTAACGGTGTGACCGTGGACAAGTCACTTAACCTCTCTGAGTCTTCTGGGGAAAATGAGAGCAATAAGACCCACCTCACAGTGCTACCATGGGTTTAAAAAGGTACAAGTTAGCTGGGCTCAGTGGCTCAGCCTGTAACCCCGCACCTTTGGGAGGCTGAGGTGAGTGGATTGCCTGAGCCCGGCAGTTCAAGACCCGCCTGGGCAACTTGGCGAGACCTCATCTCTACAATAAATCAGAAAAATTAGCCGGGCATGGTAGCGCGCACCTGTAGCTCCAGCTACTCGGAAGGCTGAGGAGGAAGGATCGCCGGAGCCGAGCAAGTCGAGGCTGCGGTGGCCGGGAGCGGCCACTGCACTCCGGTCTGGGTGACAGAGTGAGACTTCGACTCAAAAAAAAAAAAAAGACCTCCTCGGCTCCGGCGATCCTTCCGCCTCAGCCTTCCGAGTAGCTGGAACTACAGGTGCGCGCTACCATGCCCGGCTAATTTTTCTGATTTATTGTAGAGATGAAGTCTCGCCAAGTTGCCCAGGTGGGTCTCAAACCCACGGGCTCAGGCAATCCACTCACCTCAGCCTCCCAAAGCGCTGGGATTACAGGCTGAGCCACCGAGCCCAGCTGCTCCTGACTTTTTTAAGGGTAGGCAGGGACATGTCCCTGATTTGGGGACAGAGAATGCTGAGGCTGGGGCTGAGCAGGGGGTGAGGGGGACTTTTTAGGGAGAAATGGCTACAGTCTTAGAGCAGTCCCACTGAGGCATGCATCCTACCTTCAGCCCCTCTCCTACCTGCTTTCTCCGTGGCCTGCCCAGCGCCCGCCATGCGACCACAGGCCACACACAGCCGGTGGCTGCAACGGGGACATCGCCAGTGGGTGTTGAAGAGCCCATGGTGGCAACGGCTACAGCAGCGTGGAATGCCTGGGTTGTCTTCTGTCACAGCTGGCCCCTGGCCTGCTGATCAGGGGAAAGAATAGGGTCAGAGGGTTGAAGGTAATGGGCCCCTTTGGAGGATGTCATGTGAGAGGGTTCCAAGCAGAGGTGGGGAGAGGCAGGAGGCGGTTTCCATGGAGGGTACCCCCAGGGAAAAGGAGATGAGCCCTCGACAGTTACCCCTACCTACTCAACCGCCCTGTCAAGAAACCATACTCTCCAGCAAACCCTTCCAGGGAGAGTAGAGGCCTCAGCCCCAATTCCTGCCCCACGCCCAGCCCTGCTCCAGGGACTTTCCCACGGGCTCTGAATTACTAATCCACACCATTTCCAGCACATTCCTTCCTCCACCCCTTTCTTCCCCGGCCCCACATGCTACCAGAAATGGCCACATATGGTAACCATGCTCAGGTGGCATTTCTTCCAAGGGAGTTTGGTTTTTTGTTTCTGTTTTTGTTTTTTTAGAGACAGGGTCTCCTTCTGCTGCCCTGGCTGGAGTGCAGTGGTGTGATCATAGCTCACTGCAGCCTTGAACGCAAGGGCTCAAGCGATCCTCTCACCTCAGCCTCCTTAGTAGCTGGTACTACAGACACACATCACCACATCTGCCCAGCTAAGTCTGTTTTACTTTTTTTTTTTTGAGTTGGAATCTCCTCTGTCGCCCAGACTGGAGTACAGTGGCCGCTCCCGGCCACCGCAGCCTCGACCTGCTGGGCTCCGGCGATCCTTCCGCCTCAGCCTTCCAAGTAGCTGGAACTACAGGCAGGCGCTCCCACACCCGGTTAATTTTTGATTTATTGTAGAGATGAGGTCTTGCCAAGTTGCCCAGGCGGGTCTCGAACCCGTGGGTTCAGGCAGTCCACTCACCTCAGCCTCCCAAAGGCGCGGGATTACAGGCTGAGCCACCGGGCCCGACCTGTTTTACTTTTGTAGAGATTAGGGTCTCACGGTATTGCCCAGGTTAGTCTCAAACTCCAGACCTCAAGCAATCCTTTTGCCTGAGGTTCTCAAAGTTCTGGAATTACAGACATGAGCCACCAGAGTAGGGTTTTTTAAGAGTAAAGTATCAGGTGAAGCCATTGAGCACAATTCGGCAAACACCTTGTCATGTCCCCCTTTGGGCGCAGGGATTCAGAGCTGGTCAGGATGTGGCCCTGCCTTCCCAGCACTCACATTCCAAGTAAGGAGACAGACCCACAGACACAGCGATGACTATGACACCATGGGGCGGGTGCCAGAGCCTGAAAACGCATCAGGATGAGGGTGGGAATGGGCGGGGGAGCTTCCCGAGAGGGCCCCACAGATGAGTAAGTTTTCATTCACCAGGTAGGAAGGGAAGAGCAGGGCATTCCAGACCCAGGGAACAGCCAGTGCCAAGGCCTAAGGGGACGGACAAGCCAGAGGGAGCCGGGAAGGGAAGGACGGGTGGTGCATGTGTCGGGAACCCAGGCCGGGAGTGGCAGGAGCCGACAGGAGCCGGCTGAAGACATGCCAAGGGGCCTGGCCTTGCTTGGGCAACGGGGAGCCCCCAGTGATCCTCACCCAGGGACCACCTGCAGGCCCAGGGGTGTGTGTTTACGAAGACGACTCTCCGCGGCTGTGGAAGGATGGCCGGAGGGAGAGCCTGGAGCCAGATGAACCAGCCGAATGCCTGCCTATCTCTCACACTCCCCAAGATCCTGCCAGTCCTCCGGCCCCTCAGTGGCTCCCCCACCTCCCACGGCTCTTGCAGATACTTGGAACTCAGTCTTGTTTTTCCAACAAGCCCCAAAGCTTCCGGAGAACTGGACTAGACCAGGTTTGACACCTTCCTGACATCCCCCCTGCTCAGGACAGACACTTCAGCGTTGACCAAGAATAAGGGCAAAGTAGGGCGGGGGTCTCCTGAGGTCGCAGCAGGCCTAGGAGCCAGTCATGGCGACGGGGAAGAGACACGGAGGTCTTGCTCACCTTCTCGCTGGGCCCAGGACAGGGCCTCCCGCTCCCTCCGCAGCAGGCGACACAGTCTGTCCCCCAAACCGCTCAGCAGGTGCTTAGCCAGACCCAAGCTGAGCCGGGCGTCTGGGTCAGACCCTCGGCCCTCCTCAGAGCTGGCGGTGGCCTCTGCATCTTCCTCCTGCTGCTGCTCCCCTCCCAGAGGCAATCTGGAGAGATGACAGAGGAGGGTAAGGTGGGCGCCTCCCTGGGGAGGCCACTGGGGCATTGGGGCAACGGGCTCACCTCCGAACTTGCTGGGCGTGGCAGGCGAGCCCTCCCCCTTCTCCAGCTGCCTGGGCACAGCTTTGGCATTGAGCGAGGCCTGCCGGGAGAGCCAGGCATGGTATGTCCTGAAGCCCGGGGTCCTGGAGGCTGGCCTGGCCATTTTGAGGTCCTGAGAGGATAAGATAACTGATCAGGAGTCTGGGCTCTGGGCTTCCTGGGTTTATGTGAACCCATCCCCTGCCTTAGCCACACTGAGCCACCCAGCCACCTGCCCAAGGTCTCTGAAACCTAATTCAGAACCAGCGAGCGTGGATCAGGCAGTAGAAGCTTCCCACACGAGGCTGAGCAGGGAGCCTGAGACCGAAGGGTGGTGAGAGAAGGGTCTGTCCGATGTGTCAGGCCCAAGGCTGAGGGCAGCTGGGGCGATTGTCCTGACACAAGTGCAGGATCCAGCCAGTGTAGACTTTGGATAGCTCCACAGAGGGCTTAGTGATGCCGCTGGCTGCGTGACAACACGAGGAGACAATCTCAGCGTGGACGGAGGGCGCTGGAAGGTGAGAAGGCTGAGAGTTTCAACACAGACCACAGGTGCAGTAACCCAAGAAGGCGAAGGGGCCAAGAACTTTGCAGCGGCCAGGGAGAGTGCAGACAGACCCGTGCCAGGTGCAGGGGTATGTGGGCAAGGCTGTGGAGAGTGCCGGATCCAGGCCCAGCCATTCAGGAAGCTGAGAAAGCGAAGTGATCCTGAAGAACTGAGACCAGGGCCAGCAGTGCCAGAACCCTCCATGAAGGGCTCGAGGTGGCAGAGGGCTCCAGGGTGTGCCCAAAGCCTTAACACTGGCAGAGTCCAAACTGAGTCTCCAAGCTCCATCTGGTCAAGAAAGCAGCCGTTCTTGGGGCAGGACAAGGAGTCCTTCAGGAGAGGTAATCGCCGAACCAAAATCTGTGGCACAAATAACCATAGCGGAAAATATTTTCGCATGTTTACAAGTGCCAGGAATTCTTCAGAGGTCTTGATGTGAATTATTGCAGCATGTAATTTTTGCAGTCGTCTCCATGAGGTAGGTGCCATCTTTATCCCCATTTTATAGATGAAGAATCCGAGGCTCTCACCCAAGGTCACACAGCTACCAATCAGCAAAGCCAGGAACCAGGCACTCTGACTCCAGAGCCCGTGCTCTGAACCATGTCATTATACTGCCAGCCACACACCGTGGCTTGGGAAGCAGCAGAGATAGAAGCCACTTGCTGGAAGGTTCTGCCTGTTGACTCTGAGGAACTCCCAGAGAGCCATCACGATCCAGATGGGAAACCTGACAACTGGGTATGATCCACTCGTAAAAGGCCTATGGCCCCCATTCCCCTGCAAAGCCCCAGCCCTGGCTGCCCCCCACCAAGTGGGGCTTCCTGCAGTCCCTCCCTTGTCCCTTACCTCTCTGGTCATCATGCTGTCCTGGTTCCGCCTTGTTCCCTATAGATGCGTCCAGCACTTCTTGCCAACCCCTGGCCCCCTGCCCTGCAGTGCCTGGGAAAGGGTCAGGAGGCCGCTTAGGGGCTGGGCTGCCCACTGCTCCCTGGATCTCAGGGCTGCCTGCCCTCTTGAGGGCCCGGAGCCGGACAGCTGGGCTCTCCTCGTCCCCAGGGCAGCCGCCAGGACATCCAAACTGCTCAGAGTGTCGCGTGAGCCATGTTTTCTTCAGCTTGGTGTGGTGACTGGGGGGACAGGACCTGGGACCAGAGGCCTTGCGCACTGCCTCGCTGGGTTCACTGGCCCCGCTGGTGCCCCCTTCCAGGCCCTCCTGGCACTTCCCGCAAGGGCCAAGACCCCCATCTCGAGCAGGCGGGTGGGATGAGCAACAGTCACCCTGGGTGGTGGGAGGCTCGGGAGAGGGGCACCTTGGTGTGGCTGGCGGCCCCAGCTGGCACCCAAGGCTCCCACTGCCTGGTCCAGCCCAGACGTTGCCAAGAGAGTGAACGAGGCCTGGGGGACAAGTGGCCCAGGGGTTCCGGGGAATGGCATCTGGATGCCCCAGGAAGAGTGGGCAAAGATTCTGCTGCCTGCCAGCTCCCGTCGCTCCATCCCTCTGCTGGAGTGAAGGGCGTTCTGCCTCCCAGGCTCTCTGGAGATGCCCACCAGGGGCTAAGCCCAACAGCCCAGGTTCCGCAGCTGCCAAGGGCTCCTTTGCCAGCCTGAGAATGCTCGGATCCTTGTGGTAAAAGCCCTGAAGAGAGGAAAAGGGTTAAGCTAGTGTTGACTTGGGGTTCCAGTGCCTAAATGGAGAGGCAGAACTGGCAGCCAGCAGGGGCGTGAAAACACTGAAGAAGTCCCATTCTGGTTAATAAACGGCCCGGGGGTCCCCTTCCTACCCTCACCCTCCCCTGGGATGTCTCAGACTTCCCCACAACCCAGCAACTAAAGGGTTAATGCCTGGCCCCACCAAAGGGCATCCACAGGATCTATGTGGATTGTTTGGTGCCCTGAGCATACTGGTTTTAAAATATTTTAAAACCTCATCTCTGGGCATGGGGGGGTCACCTACGGACGAGGTGCCCTGGACAGGCCACGCGGTCGCCTGCCCGTCCCGCTCCCAGATGGAGGGGCCTGCCTGTCCACCCATCTACTCCCACACTTGTCAAGGCTGGAGTTCCCAGGGCTTTGCCCCGGGTGGAGAACGGGTGAGTCAGTGGCTGCAATGCCCTGAAGGCAGGGGACGGGTAGGGAGATGGAACTGCTCAGAGGAGGGCTTGCTTGGTGACTTTGGGACCTGGGACAGCTCTGCACTGGCAGACTCCTCTCCCTGGGGATTGTCTTATCTTTTCATCACAGTAGAAGGGCAGAATGGTGCTGCCCTGGCCACTTGGGGACCACCGAGCTCCAGGCACCTTATCTGCCCCCACACTCACCTTGCTGCCTAAGCTGAAGGCAGAGGGCACTTTGGGCTGGCCCCCCGAGTACACCCAGGGGTGTGGGGCCAGAGGCCAGTCACATGGACGCTCTGGGGGCAGGCCGGACACTAGGTAGGGTGGCAAGCAGGTGGGCATCCAGAAGGGAGCTCGCTCCAGGATCTTGGTCTCCAGAAGGAAAGGGCAGTGCAAGGGCCGGAAGGCCACAGGGTCACTCTTGGGATGGCCACCACTGTGCTCAGGAATCAGGGGGCTGTAGCGAGGTGGGCACGCCGGCCTGCAGAACGCCAGCGGGTGGGTGAGCATCGCCTCCTTCCAACGCAGTCCCTCCTTGCTGCCCAGCCAGTTGGCCTTCCTCTCCCCATTCTGGGGGCCCTCACCCTCCACGAGTGGGAGCGTGTCCTTGGGGCCCTGGGGCAAGCCAGGGGGAAGCCAGGAGTCTAGGGTGCTCGGGATGCCCCTCCAGAAGGGAGCAGGCTCTCCCAGGCACAGTGACCCATGGCGCAGGCCATCTCGAGGCAGGGTGCCCGGCTCCTGTGCCACAATGCCGTTCTCAGGGGCGGTCTTCTCCCAGGCTGGGGTGTTCTTCAGGAAGCTGGGCGTACTCTCCATCACTCTCCTGCCCTCATGGGGCTCTCCCGGAGGGGTCCCTGAAGCATAACCATCAAAGCATGAGTGCCTTGGACACATGCCCCAAGTGCCTTACTGCCTAGCACGGAGTGGGCACCGCCCTGGCAGTACCAGAGCAGCTCAAACCTGTAAGGCAAGTGCCAGCCCACGGCCAGGCACCATGCTGCCTGTCCACATGTGGCCAGAAGGATCCTGCCTGGGTGGGATGCTCCAGTGTGGGGGGGCTCATCCCTTTCCCCAAATTCCTGGGTCTCAACAGCCCACCTGGGCCAGAGGCCCTCAGCAGAGGCTGCCACTACTAGGAGGATATGTCCTGGCCTCACCGAGCCAGGAAACTGGTCCCGAGCCATGGGGAAGGACAGAAAGCAAGAATCCAAAAGCTGAGCTCGTGGAAGGCACTGAACTGGGGAGACAAGAAGGCTGGATCCCGGCCCTGACTCAGTTATGTGCTGTGTGGCCTTTGGCAAGTCATGTCACTTCTCTGGACCTCACTGTGTCCTTGTATAAAAATGGGTCTCAGAGGATTTAGGGGGTGCTGCCTGGCCACCCCCACACTGCAGCGCCGGCCACGCTTCTAGAGGTGGCAGTGCAGGCAGGTTAGGCTGGGGTCCTAGTCCCCCCCCCCGTGGGGGTATGGGGGGGCTGCCAGCTCGGGCTGCTGGCAGTGTCTCTCCCTACACCTGGGCAGCCCTGAGTGGCCTCTACCCAGCGCTGGTCAGTTTCTTGGCGTCTCCAGCAGAGTCCCAAGGCAACTGCTGGGGGTTGGGATCTCCCCTCTGGCCCCCAAGGGGAGAAGTGAGCCAGCACTGGAGAAGGGGATTAGGAGGCCTCAGCTGGATGGGTCAAGCTGCCTTGGCCAGTGCCAGGGAGCCGGCAGCCGCTGGAAACTGCGGCCTGGAGAGGAGGGGGGAGGGAAGGAGGCGGGGAAAGCGGGCCGGGCCCCAGAGAGAGGCGAGGGAGGGAAAATTGAACGTGCGTGCAAGGGACCGGGATGACAGGTGGCACCGGAGTGGCAGCGCTCTCCTGGCGCAGTCCCCCCGGCCGGCCGACAAAGCCCCAGGAGGGAGGTGAGGGCAGGGCCGAGGGCGCCTGGGTTTTCCGGAGCCGCCGCCCCGCCGCGGTCCGGCGGGTCGCGAGTCCCGACTCGCAGGTGTCGGGATGTGCGGCCCAGCCCGGAGGTCGCGGGGCACACGCTTCTGCGCGCCCCGCGGACGCGGCTCGGAAACCCCCGCCACGAGTGTGCCCAGACGGCGCGGCCCTGGCGCCCCCGGGCGCTTACCTGGGCTTCACGGGCCGGGCGCGGCGCGGGCGGCGGCGGTCGTCCTGGCCGGGGCCGGGCGCCCGCTCCCCATGGGCCGGCTGCGGGCCCTCGCGGCCGGCGGGCGAGGACGCGCTCTCCCGCTCCGTGTGCTCAGCGCGCTGGCGCTCTCTTTCCCCCGGGGCGGCGGGGGCGCTCTAGGGCCGCAGGTTGGAGGGGTCGGACTCCGGGATCTGCAGGATGCGGCACACGGCGCGGATCGGCCGCACCAGCTTCTGGGCCGAGGCCGTGGGCTGCGCCATGGGACGCCGAGACTCCGTGCTGCGCCGGGGCTGGGGAGCGGGTGTCCCCGAAGGGAGAGAGCGAGCCGGGCCGGGGGGAGCGCGCCCCCCGGGTCGGAGACGGCCGAGTGGGGGGACAGGCCGAGGGGCCGGGGGAGGGGGTCGTGCCTGGAAGGGGGCCGATGCGGGACGCGGGAGAGAGGCACCGGCGGGGGCGCGGCACCGCGCGGCGCGGCTAGTGGAGCGAGAGCGCGGCGGGGAGCGCAGCAGGACCTCCGATCGCCATCGCCAGACGCGCGACTGAGAGTGGGGAAGCTGCTCCGCCGGTTGGTTTCCTCCTCCAGCACCCTGCGGGAAACAGGAGCCCGTGATTCGGCGGCCCCGCCTGGGCCTGCCCCCTCCCGGGCCCCGGGGGCTTCCGCCAACGCCCCGGCGATGCCACCGGCTGCGCACGGGGAGAATGAGCCCTTTGTTCCCCCCTCCCCCCCGCGGCACCCGGGCGCCTGCCGAGAGAGGCTCCCCCGGGGCAGCGTGCCAGCTTCCCAGCGCCCCACCCTCCCGTGGGCCCGGCCCGGAGCCTGGCAGGCGGGCAGCACCCCCACTCTGGGTGCCAAGCCCGGGAACTGGAGCAAAGGGCGGGAGGGGCCGGACCGGGCCACGGTGGGGCGGGGTGCCCCCCGGGGTGCTAAGGCGGGGCGGTTGGGAAGGGGCAGTGCCAGAGCTGGCAGGGGCAGTCGGGTTCTCACGGGTCAGTGATGGGTACTCTGACCCGCGCCGGCCGAGCCTGCTGGACCACTTGCTTCTGGTCCTCTGCAGCTGGGCACATGGGCACACTGGCTGGCCGCATCTGCCCCCCTCATCCTAACCTGACCAAAGGGCTCTCCACCGCCCCCCACCCCAACCCCTTCCCAAACTCCCTCCCAGGACCCAAGGCCACAAGGGGCTGTGCCGTGGGAGTTCTGGGAGGGCCTGGGCCCTCGCCCGTCTCTGGTCTGAGGGCCTTGGTTTCACCAAGTATCCAGAGAGATGGTGGCCCAGACGAGGTCCAGCATCTGCTCCAGCCCGGGTTGGAGGGTCTGCCCCATCCCCAGGGTGCTGAGTGCTTTCAGACCGGCGCTGGAGAAGAGCCCATGGGAGTGGCTCCTGGGATCGAGCAGAGAGTAGGAGAGGAAATGGGAAAGCAGGGCACCCTCCACCCGAGGAAGCATCCCGGCTCCTCTGCGGGGGTGGTTCCAGCGCAGACACAAACAGACAGATTCAAACACACACAGACAGATTCAGGCTCACACAGAAACCCACACGCCCAACGGGCGCTTCCCTTCCCCTCAGGCGCCCGCTTCCCACCCTCGACTCCCCTGCCTCCCTGCGGAAGACAGGCCTGTCTGGGACAGAAGCGGCACCCCCCTCCCCCATCCCAGGGAGGGGATGCGCGTGGGAGGCCTCCAGCCTGGTCCCGAGTCACACCGCCATCCCTGGTGAGGGCAGCCCTGAAGAGCCCAGAGCTCGCCTCCCAAGAGGCTGGAGCAAGGCGGGCGGGGGGGTTGGGGGGCAGGGGGGGGAAAGAACACCCACACACGGACGACGACTTCCTCCCGTGGAAGAGACAAGGAGGGGTCCTGGGGAGAGGGGATCTGAAGGGCCGGGCACCGGGCAGGACTTGGGCCATGCTGGCACTGACCCACCCAGCCCCTTGCCTCCCCCCAGAGGTCAGTTGTATGGCAGGGCAGGCTGGTAAGAGTTGTTTACAAGACTGAGTTAGTAACACTCCCTTCCTCCCCCAGCTCCCTCGCTGGTGGCCGGACCCAGTGTGCTAGGGGAGATGCTTGTGGAGGAGCTAACGTGGAGTGGAATCCCAAGGCCTCGAGGCCCGGCCTCCCACTCTGGGACTGGCTCCAGGGGCAAAGATGAAGGTCTGGGGTGTGCCTGTGGTCCCCCATCTGTGTCCTCTGGCCTCCCTCCTCAGCAGCCGAAGCTTATGGGAGCGTCCGGGGGAGAGTCCTGCGGCTTGGGGCTTGGAAGAGGCCAGGGTGAGAGCCTGGGTTGGCCAGGGCCCTGAGGGCCTGTCACTGTCATCCCCAGAAAGGATGGGGACTGTCCCAGGGGAGTGGGACAGATACCTTCTCCCCCACCCGCAGCTGCCAGGTCTGCTGTCAGGCCCCAGTGCCTGCCTGCCTGCCCAGAGTAGGGCTCTCAGGACAGGCTCCTGGAATGCCTGGGGCTCGTGGGGGCTGGGTGGGGGAAGGACCCCTTCCCAGCCTCAGCCTGCCCCCCATCTTGCTTGGAAGCCCATGCCACAGGCCCAGAGTCCTTGTATCTGACTGTTCTGTGCCTGAGGACGGAGCAGAGCTGAGGAGACACACAAAAGACACAAACACAGAGGGAAAGCCACACAGCGCGTGGACACAATGCCAGACTCGTGGACAAACGCAAGCTGGCCGGCACCCCCAGCCACGCGTGGGCCCAGCCCCAGCCCCGCACCGACCCCAGGCACACTGACACACACTCGCTGACACACACGCTCGTGCTGACAGGCACGGCAGCACTCACGAGCCGGCTGCCCTCACGCTGTCCCCAGAGCCCCTTACCTGGGCAAGCACAGGGCCCCTCGGGTGGAGCAGCCCCCTGCCCAGGGGAGGGCAGCAGGCGGGGGCGGGGGAAGGAGCCCCGGAGAGTCAGGCCAAGCTGCCACTAATCCGGGCGGGGAGAGGGGGGGCACCCACGTCAGAGCGGGGACTGCCGGGTGGAGGGCATCTGAGGACATCCCCTCCCACACACGCGGCCGTCTGGGCACCTAGCCCTGCTTCCCCAGCCCCTCCATCCTTCAGACAGCTGAGGTTGGCCTCCCCCCTGCCCCACCCCCCCACCCCTGTGGCCACGCCTGGGGGTGGGGGAGGGGGAATACCGGGGAGAATTCTCTAGGGACCTGAGGGGAGGGGAAAGGGGAAGGGAAGTGTGGAGATGCTTTTGGAACCAGGAGGAAGCTTTGTGGCAGATGCCACCCCCCACCCACATCCCTGACCTACTTCCCCTTCTCAGCTGGCACCTTCCCAATGCCCCTCCTCCTTGCCCCCACCTCATCTCCCCTGCAAGCTACCTCCACCAGCTGCCCACCAGGGTAGAGAGAGCCACCTCCAATCTGCCCTGGTCCCAGGGCCTTTGTGCCTAGCTGACACCACCAACTCTGGCCCCCAGGATTTCGTTCTGGCTTCTACCCATTATCAGGGCCCCCAGTCCTTGATGCCGACCGGAACCTGAGTGCCGGTCTCTTCAACATCCTCAAGGATGGAGGGTGCCAACCAGTACTCCCCAGCTCAGCCTGGCCAGGGCTGTGTCGGAACTAGAGGCTAATCAGTGGCAGCTAAAAATACAGCAGCGGAGCCTGTATGTGTTGTGACGGGGAGGCCAGTGGCGGGAAAGGGGACCAGGACACTGAGGGCCACAGGCCAAGAGAGACAGTGATGGGGCTGGAGAGGTGGGGAGATAGAGGAGCCACCTGGAAGTGCCAAGGGATGGCGGGAGGTGGAGGGAGGAGGAAGAAGAGAGGGCAAGAATGAAGGGCCTTCGGCACCCAGAAACTGGGGGGAAGTAGGGGAGCCTCTCAGAAACAGATAAGGTACCTGGGAGGCTGAAGAGTGACCCTGCGCACACCTGAGTGGGGCCCGGGCAGGGACCAAGCGGAGGCGTGCCGCTCTAAGAGGGCTGGCCTTGGCCGCTTCCTGCTCCTGCCTAGCCCTGATCCTGTCTGGGGAGGCAGCAGGCACACTGGCTGGCAGCGAGGAGAAAGTTGGAGGCCTCAGGCAGGCTGGAGGGTGACCTAGCCTTCCACTAGAGGCCAGACCAGAGGGACTGAAGGATGGGCCAGGAGCCCTCTCCAGAGGACAACTACTGTGGGCAGAGGTGACGTCTCGGTAGTTCACAGAGGGACAGGGCAGCTCTGAGGGAAGCCCAGCTGACATCCACTGCCCCAAGGCTCAGGATCACATGTGTGCCTGCCCAGAAATGCCCTAGAACTTGGACTTCTGGCTGCTTCCCCTCTGGCCCCAGCAAGTCTTAGAATCCACGCAACTGACGTCAGCTACTCACCAAGCCTGTGCTGTAGAGACCCTGTCCTCTTCAAGATTTTCTGTGGCCCCCGGCAACGCAGGGCACAGAGACAGAAAGCACAATGCCATTCCGCCTTGAGGAGCTATGGTCACTTAGTACATTTGTTCTTTTACCAGCAGACACTCCTGAAGGCCTCTTGGGTGTCAGGCTCTGTGCCAGGCGCTATGGGCTGACTGTCTCGCAGTTGGGCTTATTAACAAATGATCACAAAATGTTTCTAGTCCCACGCTAGGGAAGTTGGGGGAGCTTCACGGAGGAGGTCAAAGAATGAGCAGGACTTCGTCACTGAATCATGCACTTTCAAACATATTGATTTTACTTTGGTCAAGCCATTTGCTCCAGGCTGGGACACAACAGTGTATAAAATATGTTCTTTGTGAAGTCACAACACCGTAGGGGAGAAAATACCATGCACTCCAGGCTAAAACAGAAATCCGGGCAAGGATGGGGGGAGATGGTACAATCCAGGGGAGCAAGCCACTCCAAGGGAGGAGGCCATGTCGGCGTGCGGTTGGTCGAAGGGTAAATAGGAATAGGACAGAGTTGGATGGGGAGGGAGAACATGTGTGGGAACAGCATGGACAGGTGCACAGAGCCACAAGACAGTCTGACGACAAAGCAGAAAGTACAGAGCGTCACCAGCACTGCCAAGGCACCCAAGTGACCCTGCTGCTACTCTAAGCACCCATCCTAGAAAGGAGGACACAAACAATCCCCCCATCTTGGCCTCCCAAAGTCATCCCAGCTATTTGGGAGGCTGAGGCCAAAAATCGCCTGAGCCCAGGAAGTTGAAGCTGCAGTGAGCCTTGATTGTGCCACTATACTCCAGCCAGGGCCAAGAATGAGACCCTGACTCACACACACATACAAAGAAGGGCAATTGAAGACCCCACCCCACCCATGAAGTCTTCCTCACCACCCCACAAATTCAGGCCCCAACCCTCCTTTTGACTCTGTTTCATTTTGCTCACAGGCTCTTCTGTTTTGTGCCTTCAGTTCCTGGGCAGAAGTGCATCAGGAGACAGGGTCCCCAGAGCACACGCAAGCAAGTCACTGCAGCTCGCCAAACCTCAGTTTTTCATCTGTAAAATGGATCTAACCCCTACCCGATAAGCTCGTTGGGAGGATTCAAGGAAGTCATCTCTGCAAAATGCCCAGCACAAGGGCAGAGACACAGCAAATGTTCCATCCATGCTAGTCTCCTTCCCCTTGCCTCCCAGGCAGGAGACATCGCATTTACTTCTTCTATACAGCACAGTGATTAAGTACACAGTCTGGAGCCAGACTTCCTGGTTCCAAGCCCAACTCTGCCGCCTGCTAGCTGTGTGACCTTGGGCAGATCACTTGTCCTCTCGGTGCCTGTTTTCCTGTTTGTAAAATGGAGATTATAACAATAGTATGTACCTCCCGAGATTGTCATGAGGACTACCTTAATATGCATTGGGGGCGGGGCTCAATGGCTCAGCCTGTCATCCCAGCACTTTGGGAGGCCGAGGGGAGTGGACGGCCTGAGCCCGCGGGTTCGAGACCAGCCCTGGCAACTTAGCGAGACCTCGTCTCTACAATAAATCAAAAATTAGCTGGGCGTGGTAGGTAGCGCACGCCTGTAGTTCCAGCTACTTGGAAGGCTGGGGCAGAAGGATCCCAGAGCCCAGCAGATCGATGCTGGGCTGGCTGTAAGCATGCCGCTGCACTCCAGCCTGGGCGACAGAGTGACTCCGACTCAAAAAATATATATCATACACATTGGGGCTCAGAGCAGCCTCTGCCGTGGGGTGGCCACACTCTAGGAGTCAGCCCCACTAGTGTGCATCCCTAGAGTGTCTGACAATGTGTCTGGTACCTGCTCAACAGAGATTTTTTTCAAATGAAGGAGGAGATAAGACAACGCTGAGATGCAAGGGAAGGCCATGACAGGAAGCCACTGAGCACCAATATGTGAAGAGCTAAGTCACCCTGGCAGATTAAGGGCCTGCCCCCAATAAACCCGGATAATCCCCACACCAAGAGTTAATCCACACTCTCAGGCCACTCCGGGTTACCACCCCATCTCCCCTCTCATCCCACACACTCACCCACCTCTTTGCTTAATTGAAAGCAGGAAGGAGGAGCAGACGTGTGGTGGAAGAGGGGAGCAACCCTGGGCACTGTGGTGAGACCAGTGTCCAGGGACAGGAGAGGGCACGGCCGAGCACCGGCCGCCCCAGGGATTAGAGTAGGGGATGGAGTGGAGCCAGTTAGGCAAAGAGCCCGGGTCTCAGAAGAGCAGAGGAGGCTCCGTGGACGGGGCAGGCCGAGGACCAGTGACCACAAGGAGCAGGGAGGGCCACTGGAGGCCGGCAGGAGTTCCGCCAGGCCCCGGCAGGGCGAGGCTCTGGCCAGTCTCCAAGCCCGCCCTCCTTGACCTGGAAGCCGGGGGCAGCCCAGATCCTGGCTGCGGCTGCCCTCTCGTGGCCACGCCTCCGAGGTGCAGTGCCACTCCTGCTGTCACTTGAGTGTTTATAGAACTCAAGGGCCCTGGAGCTGCCCAAACCCTTCTCCCTCCCCCGCACAGAGGAAATGCCCACCCCCTCAGGCCTGTCTGTGCATCCCTTCATCCCCACAGGGCTGTTCAGAGCCCCTTCCCACACCATTTCTTTACAGTTGCAGCTTCCTGCCAAGGCCCAATTCCTGCCTCCTGACAGCTTCTCAGACCCTAACCCCCTTCTGGGGAGTGGTCTCCCCATCCCATCTGTGCTCTCAGAAACCCCCAAAGCTCCTTCATGAAAACACTCGCTGCATCACAGCTATGTATCAATGGCTCCAGAGGAGGATGGGGCTCCTTTAGCCCTAGCTCTAGGCTGGGACTGGCCTGGAGGGGGCTGATTAAGTTCAAAGGCATGACGTGAAGAGTGGCAATACCAATCAGGAGAAACAGACACCTTCATGTATTTATTTATCAAAATATCCACAAACCTGACCTCATTCACCAGCACACACATACCACCAGGACACGCACACCAGGCCTCCATAAAGGCTGTCAAGTACTTTGAAGAACAGGAAAGAATGATCACAGCTGGGTGATCTTTTGGTTTCATTTGCAGGGGTTCAGGGAGGGCTCTGGCCCCACAGCTGGGGAGGGTCAAGGGCCGACAAGGCAATAAATAGAACTCTGGGCCCTGTCCTCTTTGGTACAGTGTAGATGCATCCCTCTAAGTGGCCCCAGCAGCATCCGCCCCGGCCCTCAACCACCAGCAGAAGCCAGGGGGGTAGGGCCGAGGCAGCTGGTGCAGGCCAGCCAGGTGTGAAGTCAAGGGTCCCTCCACACAGCCCCAGGCACCCTGAGGGTACAAGATCAAACAGGACCGGCACTGCAGACCCTAGCTGTCCAAGTCCGAGGGCACAGTCTTTTTCCTTGTGCGAGCCTTCAGGGAGCGTGAGGTGCCCTAGGGGAGAGAATGGCACTTCGTGAGAGGTATGTGCCACGGGGCTGGCCCTTGCCCCTCACACCATCCTCGCCACTGACCTCCCGTGCTGGCGGCTTCCTCTTGACCACTCGCAGGCTCTGGCTGCGGCTCAGCGGCTTCTCTCGGGGCTGTGCTGGTGGCCGGGGGACTGCCTCGGTATCCGACCAACACTCATCCCCGGTATCACTGTCATGCAGGCCCCCTGCCCGGTATCCTGTGTGTAGGAGAGGCCAGGGAGGTAATGCTGAAGGCCTGAGGTCAAGCCAGGTCTTCCTCCAGCCCTGGGGGAAGCCAAGATTTCTGGGGCGGAAGCAGTCCCTCTGGGAGTGCTCAGGGCCCTCTGCCCACTCACCAATGGGTGGCCTCCGGTGGGGCACCTGGTCCTCCAGGTAGAGGGGATCCTGGTAGGAGGGGGCAGGGGCATCGGAGATGGAACTCAGGTCCTGCATGGAGAAGCTCCGCAGCCTGCCAGCCAGCGCATCCTGACTCTGTGGGGGACAGAAGGAGCTCCAGCACGGAAACTGCTGGGGAAATCAAGGGCCAACCGGCGGCTAATCACCGGGCTGGGACTCAGAACTGAAAGCAACTCAACACCCTTCTGGTCCATCTTTGTAGCAACAACAGGCAACCAAGGCCAAGAGAGCAGGAACCGCCACTCATGCTCGGTGTCAGAGCCCGAATGGGCTGTACTTCTGGCTCCACGCTCCTGCCAACACCCCTCACTTCTCACCCTTGCTCCCCAGCTGCTCTCCAGGCTTGCTGGCAGAAGAGCCACACTGGCCCCAAAGGCACTGGGGCGGGGCGGGGGCTTCTGGAGGACTGGGGACCCTGGGCACCTTGGCAGCAGCCTGCACGGCAGCTGAGGCGGCAATGTTGAGGCCCCGCTTCCCGAAGCTGAGCACGGTCTCGTAGCTGCGCTCCTTGACCTGCACGATGTATGAGTCGATCTCCTGCAGGGTATGGGGGGAGAGCTCGGGCAAACAGCTGGAGTCTCTCTTCCTCTGTAGACCCTCAGAAGTTCCAGCCCCTCTACCCCCAGTGTCCAGGAGCCACAGAGTCGGGCCAAGCCCCCATCTTCATGAGCAGCCATGCCCCAGCTGCCCCTTCCACAAACCAACTTCTATCCTCAAAAGTAATTCACAGCCGGGCTCGGTGGCTCAGCCTGTAATCCCAGCACTTTGGGAGGCTGAGGCGAGTGGATTGCCTGAGCCCGCGGGTTCGAGACCAGCCCGGGCAAGTTGGCGAGCCCTCGTCTCTACAATAAAATTAAAAAATTAGCCAGGCATGGTAGCGCATGCCTGTAGTTCCGGCTACTCGGAAGGCTGAGGTGGAAGGATCGCCGGAGCCCAGCAGGTCGACACTGGGGTGGCCGTGCGCGTGCCCCTGCACTCCAGCCTGGGTGACAGAGTGAGACTCCAACTCCAGGAAAAAAAAAAAAAAAAAAAGGTAATTCACATGTGCCTGCATCTGATTATCCCTACAGATGAGGTAGGCTAGGTCCCATCAAAGTCTCACAGCTCCACAGCAACAGGCTGGGGTTAGAACCCAGGGGTCACAAGCATCCTGAACCCTGGGTCCAGGGCTCTTGCCCCATACCTACCCCAAAGCTTCCCTCCCCACATTCCCCCGGGGTACCTTCTCATGGCGGGACAGGGATGGGTGGACAAACTTGCGGTAAAGCAGGCTGGCCCCCTTGGTATGGGGGGAGAGCAGCCATAGCACAAAGGCCATCTTGATCTCATAGTAGAAAGGGAACCTGGCAGAGCACAAGGTGGCAGGGTGAGCCAAGGAGCCAGGCCCAGGGCGGACCAACCCTGTGCCACAACCCACTGAACCCCTGCATCTATACCAGGAGATAAAGATGTCTGTGGCAATCTCTGCCGCCATGAACAGTGCAAAGACGATCCAGTACATCATCCACCGGACCTGTAGGGCAGAGATGGCAGGTTCAGCGTGGAGCCTGCTGTACCAACTCCCATCCCTGGCTGGCCCAGCCCGGAGATTCCAGAGAGCCTGTCCTGCTGCATTGCCACATTCCCCCACGCCTGGTTGGACTGGAAGCTGAGAAACTGCCAATCATTCCTGTGCCTATCCCCAACGGACTTCACCCACAAGGTCCTCCACGGGCTCCCAATGGCCTGTCCTCCAGCCATCCCACTTGAACAGGGTCTAACGTCTCCTTCCCCACTCCACTCAGAATGGCCACATGACCATGCCCCTGGCAGTGGGGAGGCCAGCCTAGACATGCCCCTCCTCACCGAGTCCTGCTACGCACCCCTGACTCCTGTACTCACATATTCGCGAATATTCTTGGTCTTCACAGCCTTATAGGAAGCATAAGCTGGATACAGCATCCCAAACACCAGCCTGGAAGAGCAGCCATGAGGAGTGTTAGGGACTCCATGCTCCATCCCCACCCTGTGGGGGGAAGAGCGTCTCCCCCCACCGGGGTGCAGGGCCTGCCCTGTTTTTCCCGCTTAGCTTGCACAACTCGTGTCTGAGTCAGTGCCCTGGAGGCCACCTCCCCACCCTGCTGTTTACAAACATCCCATGCCAGTACAGGCCTGCCCTGGTGGCCTATGGGTACACGGTGGGACGAGAGCACAGTCACTCCACGAAGCTGGTGAGAGCACCAGACTGTCCCCCTCCCACGGGCACACAACCAGGCCCAAGGCCACCAGGCCTGTCACTGCCAGACTACAGAATATTTGAGCCAGGTGCTGGATTACTCAAAGGTGACAGGCAGGGCTGAGTGAGGAGGCTGAGACCTGGGTGGTGAGTCATGTGACAGCCCAGATGGGAAGCAGGCACCTGGATTCCCCGCCCACAACGTGCCGTATCACCTTGCGTTTGTCAAGGGGCTGCAGGAGGCAGGCCTGCAGCCCTCTGCCCTGGGGATGCTTGCAGTGTGCGCGCGCGTGTGTGGGAGGGGTCGCCATCAGCCAAGAAGCCTTGGGGGCGCGGGGGTGGGGCAGCATGTGGTGCCCAAGACGCACCGTGGGGGACCACAGGTCCGTTAGCCTTTGCGGCGAGTGTTGAGGGGAGGCCGATGGAGTCAGAAAGTTCCCTTTCCCACCCAACGCTCCCAGCTTCCACCCCAAGGGCGGCAGGGCACCCCGGGATAGAGTGGGGCTGAGGGCGGCCATACTCACACTACAAGGCGACAGATCATCCAGGACACCATCCTGCCGGCCTCGGGGACAACCCCAGGAAGACGCCCAGAGGGACGTTCACGCGAGGCCTGGGTCAGTGCGGGCGAGGCAGCAGAAGGGCGGCCCGGCTGTCCCTGGGCGGAGGCAGAGCTCGCCACCCGCTGACTCCGACGCCGAGGCTCGGCAAGCCAGGAGAACGGGGAGACCCGTGGGCTGGGGGCGAGGTGGCGCCCAAGACCCCGGAAGCCGCTGGGGGCGGGTGCGCCGACGCCCCCTCCGCCGCCCGGCGGCTAACGGCCCCAACCCGCACTTCCCGCCGCGAGGAACCAGACGTTTCTACCTCGCCGCGGAGCTGCCGCAGGTCCCGCGCTGCGGTGGCGGGGGGCGGCCTCGCTCGTGCGGCCGCCGCGGTCCCGGCGCGCCCGGCCACCGGCACCGGCCTGCGGGGCGGAGTTTGCAACTCACTTGAAAGTTGCACGGAACTAGGTGCTGCCCAACCCTAGGGCTCCGGCGTGCGGCGCAGGCGCAGTGCGGCCCCCGGAGGGGGCGGGGCGAGGTCAGGGCGGTGAGCGGCCCGCCCCTTAAAGGGGCGATGAGCCGCGGGCCGCGCGCGTGGGGCGCACAGATCGAGCAGCCTTGATCGGAAAGATGAGTGCGGAAAGTGACAACAAAAAGTGAGGGTCGGGGTGGGGGGCGAAGAAGAGCTGAGTTTTGGGAGCTCTTCACTGACTTCTCCCAAGGTCCTTCCCTCGCGTCTCATTTTTCCCTCCGAGAAATGGGAAAGGGCATAACATGAGCGGGGAAGGGACGATCCCCCTGGAGGGTCAGTCTCGAGCTGGATGGAAGCTTGGCTGAGCGCCGGCAAGTCCGGGTCTTATGCCAATGGGTCCGAGAAGGAAAGGAGGGAAGAGTGGGGTAAAGGGAACCCGAGGGACTCGTCTCCCCAGCGGTGGACTTCAGGGCTTCGCTTTCCCCTGGGACGCCTTTCCGGAGCCCTCGTTCCTGGGCAGGCCGACCGCGATGGTTGGGAGGATTCTGGGTGTAGCTCTCAGCTCCCCCATACCTTCTTCCCCAGAAGTTTGAAATTCCACCTATTCTTCCGAGTCAAGAACGCAGATATCCCGGGGCCTTAGTATCAACGACTGCCGTTTTGCAATGCACTTTTGTGCGCAGGGCCCTAGTCTTTGCGAAGATCCTTTCTATCATGAGGAAATATGCTGGGTGAAGAAAAGGGACCTGCCTGACGTCACCCAGTGGTATTTATTGCTGGCCAGTGGCTAAATGCCTGGGTTGGTCAATCGTCTGAGGGACCAGCACTGCCTAGCTGAGAGTGGGTCCTTGGGGGGTGGACATGGAACTGGAGACATTCCTCTAGGAGGGAGGCAGGTATCTGGAAGAAGGGAGGCAAACTTGGCTGCTTCTGCAACTTTCCCCGTGGGGTTTCGTGTTCTTTGCAACATCTTCAGCTTATTGCCTCAGTTGTTCTCTCTGAAAATGGGAGAAATGTCCCCCACCCTGCACTGAGGAGAGGGTGAGAGTGGAGCTCCCAGGGCTGTGGGAGTAGAAACACAGGCAGTTACTACTTTTTATTAGAGCCATGGCTAACACCCACCATCTATCATAAGGCTGGAGTGGGTAATGATGGAGCCAGGATAAGGAGGCTTCTAGGTGATAAATAAGCACACACTGTGATTATATGTTCTTAATTATTATCATCCATTTTATTGGTATTGCTAGGTGTGAGAGCTAGCAGTGAAACCGGCCCACAGGAGAAACTCCTCTGAGGCCCATGTCTCCCTCTCCCTTCTCAACCACCCCCTCACATTCATTCAGCCCCCACCCCCAACAAACACACACACACACACACACACACACACACACACACACACACACACACACACACACACAAACACGGAGGAACCGTGAATCCTCTAAGGCCAGTGCCAGCCACCATCTGACTCAGCACAGACATTATTCTCCAGGTGAAAAGTGTCCTGTGTCTCCTTGAGGTGAGAAGGGTGTGACTGACTAGGGGACCAGTTCAGGAAACTGTGGGGATTTGTAGAAGAGGGAAGGAACGTCTGTGACTCAGATGTAACTGTGTGCATGTAGGCCTCCGGTTTTTGGAGCTTGCTGTAGGACTACCTCCTCTGGCTGGGTGGGGTGGCTTACGCCTGTAATCCCAAGGCTTTGGGAGGCTGCGGTAGGTGGATTGCTTGAGTCCAGGAATTTGACAGCAGCCTATGTAACACAGTGAGGTCCTGTCTCACTGTCACCCAGGCTGGAGTGCAGTAGCACGCTCACGGCCACCACAGCCTTGACCTGCTGGGCTCAGGCAATCCTTCCACCTCAACCTTCCAAGTAGCCAGAACTATCACGCCCAGCTAATTTTTTTTTTAAATTTACTGTAGAGAGAAGGTCTCACTATGTTGCCCAGTCTGGTCTCAAACCCGCGGGTTGACGATCCACTCGCCTCGGCCTCCCGAAGTGCTGGGATTATAGGCTTGAGCCACCATGCCCAGCCAAAAAAAAGTTTTAATTAGCTGAGCATGGTGGTATACGCACCTGTAGTCCCAGCTACTCAGGGGGCTGAGGCAGGAGGATTGCTTGAGCCCAGGAGTTTGAGGCTGAAGTGAGCTAGGATCACACCTTGATACTTTAGCCTGGGTGGCAGACAGAGCAAGATCCTGTTTCTATGGGAAAAAAAAAGAATTGCCTCCTTCACACTGGGGCTGCCTTCATCATTCCAGGCTTCTCTCTACCCTAAGTCCACCTATCTAGAACAGTCTGTCACATGGAGACTCCTGGTCCCAATGCCTGTGCTTGGAAAACATAAGGGACAAGAGTGTCAGAGATCTGCTGCTTAGAGCAGGGCTTAGTGTGGAAGGCTGTGAGGCTGACAATTGAGGAGTGTCACTTGGCTTTGGCAGAGTGAGTGACCCTTGCCTCTTGCAGCCTTTGGTCCTGAGCTATTGACACAGTCACCCAGTTACACACACTGGGTTGCTAAGTAGCTCTCTGGATGTATGTCCGAGCCCCAGGGCAGGTGACCAGGCAGGCACACAGCAGAAAGCTGGGCATTCAGGGACCGCAAGAGCAAAATGTCTTTCAACCCCTCAGAGGAGCTGCCCCCTTGGGGGAGTGACTGTCAAAGTGATGTTTATCTTTCTGCCAGGCAACAGAGTGCCAGTGTGTCTGGGAGACTCAACCCACGTTACCTGGCAACGAGGGATAGGATGAGGGCGCATTTCCCATTTGCAAAAGCAGGACAGGCCATCCCAGGATGATGGATGCCTGCTAAGCCGAGAACACAGGACATGGCTTGAGAAGGTGGAAGCCCAGTTAAGTCGCCTATTGTGAGGTGTGGGCGGAGTGGATTGGCTGAGTCAGAGGCTGCAGGTAAGATATTGGATATAGGGACTTCAAGACTGAGGATGAGCAAGGAACCTTCACCCAGGCAGCAATCCTCTCCGGAGATCAACCTCCTTCTCTCACACAAAACACCCTTCTCGGAACTACTTGTGTATCTCATGTATTTCTACAGATCACTACAAACCATAATTATGTGCCAGACACACTATTCTAAGGGCCTTACATATATTAACATATATATACCTAATTCATTTAAATCTCATGAAAAGTAACCCTGCCAGATAAGTATCGTGATTGTACCCATTTTTATGGAAGAGGAACCCGAGAACAGAGACACAAATAGTCTAAGTTATGTGACTGAGTGTTACTGGCTGGCTTTACCTGGCTAGTCAGCTGGCAGAATCAGGCTTTAAAACGTAGGCTTTGCCAAGCACAGTGGTTCACATCTTTGGGAGTCAGAGGTGAAAGGATTTCCTGAGACCAAAGGTTTGAGACCAGCTTGGGCAACTTGGTGAGACCTCATCTCTATGATAAATCCAAAAAACTTAGCCGGGCATAGGGATGCGTGCCTGTGGTTCCAGCTACTTGGAAAACTGCAGCGGAAGGATTGCCGGAGCCCAGCAGGTCGACGCTGGGGTGGCCGCGAGTGTGCCACTGCTCTCCAGCCTGGGCGACAGAGTGAGACTCCAACTCAAAAAAAAAGGAAAAATCCCATTTACTCAAGTCCATGGGGGAGAGAGGATGACAAAGAGAAGAGGGGTCCCCACAGTTCAACTTCAACAACATCCCCATTTTGCCATCCAGTGTTTGCGTACTGTCCCCAAGAGCCGCATTGCTCATGCTGGCTGACCCTGGGCGTAGCTCTGGCGTGAGTCCCACACCTGCCCCCCACCTGGTCCCCAACTGACTCCTCTCTCAGTCCTATTGCCATGTGCTCTCTCGACTCTGTTCTCAGAGATGGTAAGGGATCCTGACTGCCCACAGGGGCTTGGGTGCGTAAGATGGGGCCAGGTCACAGAGGATCTTCATGTGAACTTGCTCCCAGAAGAACAGGGAGCCAAGGCAGGTTCCTGGCAGGGGATGCCACAATGGAAATATGTGTTAGGAAGGTTAGACTGGAAGGGTGTGAGAAGTGGGTTGGCGGAGAGGCAGGTAAGGGACCCAAGACAATGGGCAATCAGGGAGGGTTTGGACAAAGACTGTAGCAGGGAAAGGACAAAAACAAAAGTGCTCATCTAGAGAAACTCCGGAACACAGAATGGAGAAGACATGGTGGCTGATTAAATATGGGGAGAAAAGGCTGGGTATGGTGGCTCATGTCTGTAATCCCAGCAATTTGGGAGGCTGAGGCAGGAGGGTTGCTTGAGGCCAGGAGTTTGAAGTTACAGTGAGCTATGATCACACCACTGCATTCCAGTCTGGGTGACAGAGTGAGAGCCTGTCACTAAATAAATAAATAAGGGAGAAGAGGGATGGTGATGTTACATAGGAATCCAAAATGCCTCACCTGGGTGGGGGGTGGCAGCAGTGACAGGCATTTGCCCAACAGAGGATCCAGGGTGGGGGGCAGAGGAGGGGAGGTGAATTTGTCATTTTCCATGCTGGTCGGAGCTGACCTGACAGAGGCACAGACTCAAGTCTAATCAACCCTCCTGAGGCAACCCTCCTGCCTCAGCCTCCCAAATTGCTGGGATTACAGACATGAGCCACCATACCCAGCCTTTTCTCCCCATATTTAATCAGCCACCATGTCTTCTCCATTCTGTGTTCCGGAGTTTCTCTAGATGAGCACTTTTGTTTTTGTCCTTTCCCTGCTACAGTCTTTGTCCAAACCCTCCCTGATTGCCCATTGTCTTGGGTCCCTTACCTGCCTCTCCGCCAACCCCAGACTAATCTCCAGGAAAGAACACTTGGGCTGTGAGTCAACCCCAGGTGGTGGAGACTCGTCACACTGGCTCTGAACCTGCATGCCATCACTGTGAACTCCTGACCCCATCCCCAGCTGACCTTGGGGCTGTCCACTCCTCAGAAGGAAGGGAGCCTGGAGGAAGAGGGTCTGGAAGCTGACACTGGGCCCCCTGGGTGCAGCAGGGCCAGCCTGGGCTCTGTTCTCAATGCTATGCCTTGATGACACAGAGCTGGCCGTGGGGTGAGAACTTTTTATTTGAAGCAAGTGAATCAAAGCATTGCCCCCTCTCCACCCCAGTGCCCTGGGCACCCTGCTGCAAGTAGCATCACACCATCTGGCCCCCTGGCGGGGGCCGCCCCACCCTACCAGCTCCCTTGCACCAACCTGGCATCTCAGAGCCATCCATGCCTAGCGTACAGTAGATGGCAGCAGAAGCTCGGTTCCCAGGGCCCCTCCCACTGGCCCCTCACCCACTGAAAGGCGCTGCTTTCTAGGGGTGCCTCTCTGCAGGAGGGGGCGCCGGGGCCTCAACATGCCCTCAAGCCAAGTTCCCCTCCCAGCCCCCTCACAAGCAGCTCAGAGGTCAGCTCTTGGGCCTGGCCAAGGAGCCAGCGCAGCTCAGAGGCCATGTCTCAAAGACAGGGTGAGCCAGGGGCTGGTCCAAGTCTGAGGAGGTGACAGCTACAGAGAGAAAAGCAGAAAGGCTTTCAGCTGGGGGGACTCCTGTCCACGATGAGCTGGGATTCAAGGTCACAGAGGACACTCCTGTGAGAACAGATGCAGTCCTGACAGGCACCCCGGGTCTGCTGCTGTTATTGCTTCAGGCAGAAGGGCTTTGCCCCCGGGAGGCCAAGCTGGCACTCTGCAGCTGGAATGGCCATTCTCATCCTGAGTTGTGAGTTGGGACACTGGAGTGAGCAGAGGAGGGATGAGAACTGTGGGCCTCTTTGAGAGGCAAGGTAACAGGGGATCCCCTTCAGGCAATGCCGAAGCTGCCTGAGTGCACACGCGCCTTGTTGATCTGTGGGAACGGGAGTGTAGACAGATGTGTGAGTGTGTAAGAGCATGTGTGCGTCAGTGTCCACGTGTGCATGCAGCAGGTGGGGTAGGGGTGAGTGCACCAGGAAGCATGACGAATGTGACCGTGGGCTGCAGTAGGGAGCCTGAGCAGGTACACAACACCTTGAGCACCGACAAGAAGGATCAGAGGGGCAGAAGAAGTGGAGAGTCAGGAGGGTGCAGGTCCTCCTCCCTCCCAGCAGCCCACCTCGTTTCACCAATAGGCACGAGATGGGGGAGGTGTAGAGTAGGGAAGGCAACAGAGCGAGGGGGGACTGCAGATAGGGTGGAGGGCACCGAGTGCGGGGTGTGCTGGGTGTGCCTGGTGCAGACACCAGTGTTCATGCTACTTACAGAGATGGTACATGGCTCCCCCGGGCCAGTCCCCAGGGTGGGTCCGTGCCCGCCTGGTATGTGTGTATGTGAGGGCACGGATGTGGGTGGCCACCTGTTGTCACGCATGCGCACGTGCCGCTCACAGAAGCCCCTACCCAGCCTCCCGCGGCCATCCCGAGGAGCCCGGAGGCCTTGGCGTCTCCCTAGGCACTGAGATCCACCACTACATGTCGGTACACCAGTGTTTGTCCCTTGAAGCTGGGGGCCAGGAGCAGCTGGGCGTCCCCAGCAGGCATGTAGCAGAAAGCCCGAGGGGCCTGCACAGCCAGCTCCTGGAACCGTACAAACTTCTGTCGCCCCTCGTCCCACTGGTAGATCTGGGTAAAGGAGAAGTCGCTGCCCAGTGCCAGGTAGCGACGGCCACCCACAAGGAAGGGCTGCAGGGCCAGCGAGCCCCGGGAGGGCAGGGCCTGCACCTCAGAGAAGCGGGTGCCCTCCCAGCGCAGGATCTTGGAGTCACCGATGTAGCGGCTGAGGCACAGGTAGCTGTCGCGGCCAGCACGAAAGTGTTTCACAGCCTGGGCGTCAGGCACCTGGGTCACCTCACCCTGGGCCACGAACTGCTTCTGGGTGCGACTCCACTGATAGATGACAGGCGCCTGGGAGCTGCTAGACACGATCAGCCTTGGTTTGCCCTCGCCGTCCACAAACTCGAGGTCAGTGTCACGGTGCCAGGCATGCAGGGCCTGGTGGGAGTAGAAGCCATTCTGATGCCAGCGGTAGAGGCTGGTGGCACCCGCCTTGGAGCTGTCGGCCACAGCAAAGTACCAGTCGCCATCGATGCGGAAGGCCTCTAGGTCGTTGGGTTTGCGCACGCGCTGGGGGTCTATGTCCTGCAGTTTGGTGAAGCGTGTGGTGTTGGGGTCCCAGTGGTAAATATAAGAGCCGCCAAATAGCTGGGCCACGACCACGTACAGTTGGCTGTCCACCACCATGGGCTTGCAGTGCACTGCTGAGGGGGCTGTGCCAGACAGAGGCAGGCAGGGTTAGACAGGCCCGCAGTTCCCAGCCCATCCCACCCCTTTGGAGATCAGTCTCCCTCAACCTTGGGCCAGGACCAAGACTCTCTGCTCTAGTGTTCCAGCCCCACTGACTATCATCCACTAAGCACTCAGTGCTTTTGTTCCCCTTGAGACGAGGTCTTACTGTGTCGCCCAGGCTGGAGTGCAGTGGCACAATCATGGTTCACCAAAGTCTGGACCTCCTGGGCTCAGGGGTTAATAGCTGGGACTATGGGCCCATGCCACCACGGCCGGCTAATTTTCTGATTTTTTGTAGAGATGAAGTCTCGCTATGTTACCTAGGATAGTATTGAAATACTGGGCTCAAGTAATCCTCCCAAAGTGCTTGGCCTCCCAAAGTGCTGCAATTATAAGTGTGAGCCACCACACCAGGCCCTTAATGCTTTCTAATGGGTTCATAGCTAATAATCAGTTTTAGTATCACCCTCACTCCACCCTTTCCCCCAGGATTCAAATATAAGCTGACCCTGAGCACAAAATAAATGTCGCTAGATTGGCTGGGTACAGTGGCTCACGCCTGTAATCCCAGCACTTTGGGAGGCAGAGGTGAGAGGATTGTTTGAGCCCAGGTGTTTGAGACTAGCCTGGCCAACATAGCGAGATCTCATCTTTTTTTTTTTTTTTTTTTGAGTTGGAGTCTCACTCTGTCGCCCAGACTGGAGTGCAGTGGCCGCTCCCGGCCACCGCAGCCTCAACCTGCTGGGCTCTGGTGATCCTTCCGCTCAGCCTTCCAAGTAGCAAGAACTACAGGCGCGCGCTACCACGCCCGGCTGATTTTTGATTTATTGTAGAGATGAGATCTCGCCTGCCCAGGCGGGTCTCAAACCCGCGGGCTCAGGCAATCCACTCACCTCAGCCTCCCAAAGGCGTGGGATTACAGGCTGAGCACCGAGCCCGGCTGTGAGATCTCATCTTTAAAAAAAAAAAAAAATTAGCCAGGTGTGATAGCACATGCTTGTAGACCCAGCTACTTAGGAGACTGAGGTGGGAGGATCACTGGCCCAGGAGGTTGCGGCTGTGGTGAGCCATGGTTGTGCCACTGCACTCCAAACTGGGTGACAGAGTGAGACCCCAACTCAAAAAAAAAAAGATATTGACCCCTTGCTAACCATCATATTAGTGATTGGATTTTTATTGCGTGTGGTCGCTGTGCCAAGTATAAACACATTTAGCCCATGAGGAATTATTCAAGCCGAAAAAGACTCCATTATTTTGTCCATTTCACACAGAAAGAAATTGAGGCTCAGAGAGAGCTAGTGAGTGGCCCAGAGCTACCCCACAGAGCTTCCCCATAGGAAGAGTTAGAGCAGATCCAGGGTGGGAGAGAAGTCCTAGGTAGACCAAAGACACCTTGATGTTTGCATAGTGATGCATGAAAAAGCATCCTCCCAAGAGCTCCCACTCTGAAAAGGGCTGTTATGTACAAGAATATATTCCCCGTGTACCTGTACTCACAACTAGGTTTATCTGTGTCCTTCCTAGACACTAAACATGAGGCCACACACTGCTCACAGGCTCTGGGGTCCCCACTTCTACATCCCCTCCTCACCCAGCTTTCCTCCTCACCACAACCCCACCTTTCCTCCAAGGGAAGCTCACACAGAGTCTAGGGCTCTGGCAGTCACTGCCCAAATCCTTCCTTCAGCCTCGGTCTGTCTCTCCCAGATGCGAACGTCCCCCCAGCCTAGCTCTGGATCTGCCTTCAGACTCTCCTTGCCTGCACACCCATACAAGCACCTCAGAAACGGTCTGGCGTAAGTTACCTGTGCTTCACGTTATCCACCAAGCCTACCCCTCCTCCACCTCTGTTCTCGATTTCACCCTGTGGCCCCACTATCCTCCCAGTCCAAAACTGAGAGTCATCTCCAACAGTTTTCTCCCTTTCACTCACCCCTCCCCATTCGGTTCCTGAGTCCTGACAACCCTCCGTTCTGACCTCTCACAGATTTGTCTAAAATCAGTATTATCTCTTCCTTAAATGTTTGATAGAATTCACCAGGAAAACCATTTGGGCCTGGAGTTTTCTTTGAGGGAAGATATTTTAATATTGACTTCAAATTCTCCCTCCCTTCTTCCCCTTCCTTCCTTCTTTCCTTCTTTCCTTCCTTTCTCTCTCTCTCTCTCTCTCTCTCTCTCTCTCTCTCTTTCTCTTTCCCTTCCTTCCTTCCTTCCTTTCTCTCTTTCTTTCCTTCTTTCTTTTTTTCAGCTGGGGCCTTACTCTGTCGCCCAGGCAAGGCATAGATCACAGCTCACCTCCTGGATTCAGGCAATCCTTCCACTTCAGCCTCCCAAGTAACTACGACTACAGACGCAGGCCACCACACCTGACTAATTTTTTTAATTTTTATTTTTTGTAGACACGAGGTCTCACTATGCTGCTGAGGCAGGTCTTGAACTCCTGGGTCCAAACAATCCACCCACCTCGGCCTCCCAGAGTGCTGGGATTACAGGCATGAGCCACCATGCTGGGCCTTGACTTCAAGTTCTTTAACAGATATATGGCAATTTAAGTTTTCTGTTTCATCCTGTGTCAGTTCAATGCTCTTTTTTTTATTTTTCAAGACAGAGTTTCACCTCTCAAGTACCTGGGACTACAGGTGCATGCCACCATGCCTGGCTAAATTTTTAAAAATTTTTTTTAGAGATGAGTTTGTAGAAACAGGGTCTTGCCATGTTGCCCAAGCTATTCTTGAACTACTGGCCTCGAGCGATTCTCCCACTTTGGCCTTTCAAAGCACTGGGAGTACAGGCATGAGCTACTGTGCCCAGCCTCAATCCTCCTTTCTAAGTCTCTCTCCATCCCTCATGCTACTGCCCTATATCCAGGTTCCAACACACCTCCAGAAAACAGGCACACATCCTCACACTGATCTGCCTTGTGTCTTGTCCTCATGCCCAGTCTTTTTCCATGAGGGAAGCTTTCTAAAATGCAGACTGGATTAGTTCATATACTCTGCTCAAATCTTGTCAGTGACCTGGTTCTCATCAATCTCTGGTCTCATCTGCCACTCCCCACCTTGAACTTTATGCTGTAATCATATAAGCTGCTATGGTTCACACACACACACAGAGGCACTCACACACTAAGCTCATGTACAACTTCTTGACTTTGTTCATGACATTGCCTCTGCCAAAACACCCTTCCCGCTTTTTTCCCCTCTAAGCTAAGTCTCCCTCAGCCTTCAAGACTCAGCTCAAACTCAATAGATCCAAAACTCAGCTCAATGACCACTCCTAGTTCCTCCTCCTTATTTACCTGGCCCCACCCAGTTCTTTAAACTAGGAACCTGGGCATCACCTCCAAGCCCTCCCTCTCCCTCATCCTTCAAGACTCAGCTTAGGCATCTCCCTCCACCAGGAAGGTTTCCTGGCTTGCCTAGGTAGGCTTCTCCTTTGTGCCACTAGAGCACCGTGTTCATATCTCCCTCTTAGCATTTACCTGTCAGATGGCTGTTATCTGTGTGTGTATTGGCCTCTCCAGAAGATCGGAAAGTTCTTGTGGGTAGAGACCATATCTCATCTATCCCTCTACCTACAGAAACTCAGCAGGGTTGAACAACAGAGCCAATTCCCCCATCCCCCGCTAGCCAGGGCCAGCACAACTGGGTTGGGCGCAGGTACCTGGGATTCTATCATAGTCTCGAAGCTGCCGTTCGACATAGTCCCACTTTAGGATGGTACAGGCACTGACACTTGGCTGGGCCAGAGCCAAATAGAGGTCACTGGAGTAAAGAAAGGGCTCGGCGGACACTGCTGGGAAGGACAGGGTCTGGTACAGCACGAAATCTGCAGGGACGAGAGGGGTGAGTGGGGCAGGCGTTCAAGACCACAGGGAGGAGGGAAGAGCTGGCAGGGGGAGGAGTTAGCGGTCCCCTGATTGTGGAGGCCGCGTGTCGCAGGGCAGGGCCGCCTTGGGGGAGGCCCAGCCTGATGCCCTAGGCAGGGGCACCGCCTACCCGTGGTGATGCAGTCGAACTCCCGCAGCGGCAGGTCCTGCACCTTGTGGTCCTGGAAGCGGGGCGGGCTGGCACAGTAGATGGGCGCCACCGTGGTGTTGGTGTGTGCCAGCCACTCCACCAACCACTTCACCTTGCAGTCACAGTTGAGCACATTGCCCCGCAGATCCCTGATTACAAGGGCAGTGAAGAGGGACACAGAGAGGGTCAGACTCTCAGGGATCTGCCCAGCCAGGATCTCTAGGTTTTCAGAAGTAGATCTCATTAAGGCTGCTTCGATCTCACACGTATCTTTGTGCCCCGATTAGAAAAATCTCCCCTCCTGGTGGATGCAGCCAGGCAGACACAGGCTCAGCCAGTGGAGTGTGGCTCAGTTTCAGCACCTGCTTGCCTCTTTGGTGTGCCTTTTGCAGTATGCAACCTACACAGCTGTAGGTTGCACCCCTGCTCCTTCAAGCTTCCCACAATCGAAGGCTTTGCTTTCTTGTATAAGTAATAAGTGATTGTGGCTGTGCTATAGCGCTTTAATGTAAATTCAAACCAAACATACACATAAAAAAGCACTTTTTTTTTTTACTCAGAGTCTCACTATGCTGTCCAGGTTGGTGTGCAGTGGCATGCTCTCAGTTACCGCAGCCTCGACCTGCTGGGCTCGGGCAATCCTTCCACCTTAGCCTTCCAAGTAGCTGGAACCACAGGTGTGTACCACCATGCCCAGCTAGTTTTTTTTATTTATTGTGGAGATGAGGTCTTGCCCATGTTGCCTAGGCTGGTGTTGAACTCTAGGCTCAGACAATCTCTTGCCTCTACCTTCCAAAGTGCCGGGAATACAGACAGGCAGGAGTCACTGCACCCAGCTTTAAAAAACACATGTTTTAAACACCTGGAGTCTCAGACGCATTTTTGAGAGGAACTCACCATCTGTATTTAATTTGACCTCACCTTCTCAGAGATCCCCCCAAACCCAAGCCATCCCAACCTCTCAAGACCTTATGATCATCCCAAATCTGACTCCCACACACTACCCCCGGGGATGTTCCCTTTGTGGCACTGTTGAAGAGGTGAGACTCAGGCCTTACAAGTCACTCAGGATGTCCAGGGGTCGAAAGATGTCTCTGGGCAGTGTCTGCAGGTTATTGTTGGCCAGTGAGCTGCAAGAGAGATCCCTGGGTCACTTGAGGATCATGACCGAGGCCAAAGGCCACAGGAGATTTAGGGCTTTGGTCCAGTTTGTGTGCGCTATACTCACAGGTGTGTCAAAGATTTGAGTCCTCGGAAGGTAAACTTGGACAGTGCCCAGATGTCATTGTTCTCAATGAAGCTGGAGAAAGCGAGAACTTGTCTCAACTGCCACTCAGGATCCCAGAGCCCCAAGCAGCAATCTCCCTACACCCCAGCCTAGATCCAACCCATATCCCTGAGGCATGATTCCATAGGGGGTCTGGCACCATTAAGTCTGTAGTGACAGGGCGTCAGACAGGATGGTACAGGCAGCATGTATGAAATGACCTTCTGCTCAGGTCCTGCAGCCAGAAGATTCTGAGGCTCTCACTCACCCCCACTCTTCTAGCCCCCTCGTCCTCCTCCCTCTTCAGCCCCTGGCCACCCAGGCCTGGGCTCCCCACTCCCTTCTGTTTTCCCATCGCCCTTTCCCTCCCACACACAGGTACTGCAGGTGTGACAGTCCTGTGAAGGCGTTGTCTCCAATCAGCGTGAACTTGTTGGAGTTGAGTAACCTGAAGAGACAAAGGTGGAATTAGAGCATCCAAGGGTGTGCTTCTGCGCCAGCCCACCAGCCCACTGCCTTGCCCTGGGCTTCCTAAAGACCTGGCTGTCCTGCAGCCATCCCCAGGGACCCTGGCCAAGAGCCTCTGGGCCAACTGGACAACAAGACCAGATAGGAGCCTGGTCCAGCCCCAGAAGCTCTCGGGGTCCCTTTGGCTCCTAAACATGGGTGAGAGCAGAGTTCCCTGTCCCTCATCCTCAACCCAGCCCACTCCAGCCCCTCATGGACAGACCTTGTAGAATTCCAGATGCTCCCGTCATCCCTCTCTTTCAGCCCCCAGCTCTTTCTTCAAATCCTGACCCCTGGGGTCACCTGTCTCTAAGATGATCCCCCCCACAGTGTCCACCTTTGGCATTGACCCAGGCTATTGCACCCAATTCTCTCAAGTCTCCAGAGGAACCAAGTCTTTCCCCGGACCCCCTTCTTGGCTTCTCCATGCCATCCCTCTCTCTCCTCACCTGCTTCCCGTGACTCCTGACTCCAGACTACTACACCTTTTATGGTGAATCCCATGGGAGCAAAAGTTAGGACCCTGGCGTCTTCATCTCCAGAGGCTGCTTCTGTCCCCTCCCTCTCCCCTGCCCATAATCTGTCCCCTGCCATCACCCCCCACTGCACCCCACCCTTCCTCAGGCCCTGTGCCTACAAGAACTGCAGCAGCGGCAGGTGGGAGAACGCTCCATCCTGGATCTCAGAGAAGGCGGCATTCACCAGGGTCCTGCAGGGGACATCTGAGTCAGTACAAGGGGCGTCTGAGGGATGGCACTGGGGCAGTGAGAGGTGGGCAAGGCAGCGGGTTCTGGATTCACTCGCCCTGGAAACGCCCTGTTTCCCCAGCCATGGCTCGTCTTTCCCTTCTCCTCCCAAATCCACAGCCTCCCTTCACTGGGACCCTCCCCTACTGCCTCCTGGAGCACCAGCGGTCCCAGGCTCAGCTTCCCTCTCAGCCAAGAGAAGGCTCTGTCACTAGCACTGGCTCTGTCATCATCATCATCCAAGCACCCACAACGTGCTGGGTGCTGTTGCGGGATGAGGCACTGGGATGGGGGTGGGGCACGCTAGCATCCTGCTGGCAAGGACCTCGCGGCCTCTCTGGTCCCACTTGCCCTCGGGCAAGGGAGGAGGGGAGGCCTGAGGCTGGATGCTGCAAGTGACAGGCTGGCCGGGCGGGGTGCCGAGTGGCTGGCCAGTGGCAGGCGTGTGCCCCGTGCCAGGGTGCTGGGAGGGCACAGCCCACATACCCTCTCCCCCTGCTACCATCCTCCTCCCCCGCAAGGAGCCCTTCTGCCCTTGGTGTGACATCACAGACAGAGCCCACATGCGCATGTAAACAACTCCTCCCAAGTCCAGAGTGTGGCACACAGTGGGTCTCACTGACGGTGGTGAGCGTTCATTCCCGGCCATCAGCTCCTGCTTTCCCCGGCCGTGGCGCTGAGCCTGCAGGACTGCGAGACTCCCTGCCGGGCTTGTGCCCGGAATCTCAGAGGACCCCTGGACCCCCGTCCCCACACTCTGAAGAGGGGCAACAGGGCTTCTCCCATCCGCCCCGGGGGCTCCTCTAGCCCTCCTGCCCCTTGCCACCCCCACGGCCAGGGCTGGACACTCACAGGGAGATGACCTCCGAAGGCAGGTTCCTGGGCACCGCCTTAGAGTCCACGCAGAAGGCGGTGTCCCTGGTGCAGGAGCAGCTGGGCGGGCAGGGGGGCGTCTTGGGGGGCCTCTTGGCGCCGACTTGCAGCATCAAGCAGAAGCCGAGCGCCGACAGCGCCAGCAGCCCGGGCCGGGAGCCCCGCCTGGCCCGCAGCCCCGCCATGCGGCCCGCGAGCTCGCCCTCCGGCCACCCCGCCCGGGCTGACACCTCCCAGCCACCGGCAGCTGCTGTCGCAGCCCGGGGCCCGCCCGCCCGCGGCGCAGAACGGGCTCCTCCTGCCCTGGGGCGCCGGCCGCGGTCCCCTCCCCAGCTCGCTCCCGGGAGCCGGCTCGGTAGAGACGCGCGCAGCCTGGAGCGCGGAGCCGGAGCCGGAGCCGCAGCCCGGGCTGACCGCGCTGGTGGACGCGGACTGCGGCGCGGGCGACGGGGGCGCGCGCGGGGGCGGCGGGCGGGGGGAGGCCGGGGCCTGGGAGTAGCCAAGGGAGGAGTGGCCGCTGCGTGCCCAACCAGGCGGCCCCGGGGGCCATCCGCTTGTGTCTGTGTGAGTGCGTGTGTGCGCGTGTGCATGTATGTGCGTGCATGCATTGGACACCACTGTATGCACGGGTGCTCACCTGTCTCTGCATGGACACATGCACACACTGTCTTGTGGGGACGTCTGGCCTCAGGGGGTCGATGTGCCTTCGTGTACCTGTATATCCTTGGGTGGGGGGACACATCCTCTAAGTAGAGGCCGTGGATATGTCCTAAGTGACATATGCATAGCTCGGTTGGCGTGCCAGACGAGGAGGACAAGGGTGTCCCCTTCTATCCTATTCACACGTATTTCCACAGGCTGCTGAACAAAATGTGCCTTTTGTGTCTGTGTGAGCTGAAAAGGGAATCCTAGCCCCCGGAGCCGGAATGGGACGTGTGGAATTCTTGAACATTTCTCACTACTCAGAAAAAGCCTGTGGGAATTGGAAAACCCTCTGGGTATTTTCCAGTCCAGCCCTTTGTTTAACAAATGAGGAAACTGAAGCCCCCAAAAGAGGATAGCTAAGCTTGATATCACACCCAAGGCGTGTGATATCCTTTCCATAGTTAAGTCTCTCAGCCTTTTGAGGAAGGTGATATGAATCCCCATTCACAGAGAAGAAAAGTGAGGCAGGTGTATCAGAAGGAAACAAGTGACAGAGAAGGGATTTCAACCCACTATTCCCAACCTCAGAGTTCACAGTCATCCTTCCACACCAGGGGACTTCAATGTGTGACCCTGGGAGCCCAGGGATCCTTGAGAACCTTTTGGGGAGTCTTTGAGGTCAGAACAATTTTCCTAATAATGTTAAGACGTGATTCACCCTTTCCACTTCCGTTCTCTCATAGTAGCAGCCAGAGTTTTTTCAGAGGCTACATTGCGTCTTCCATCGAGTCTGAAATGTAAAAGATTTGCAAAAATGTAAAGCAATGACACGCCCCTCTAATTTTATTGTTTTATAAATTCTATTGTTTTGTAACTATAGAACTATAAAATTATAACTATAATTTTGTAACTATAAAATTATTGCTATTTTAAATAAATGAATGGATCAGTAAATATTAATTAATCAATTTAAAGTGTATCAGTAAATATTAATATGGTAAATATTAATAGACACAACCCGTGTAAACAAAAACTCTTTGGGGCCCTCAATACTTCTTTTTTTTCGTTGGAGTCTCACTCTGTCACCCAGGCTGGAGTGCAGTGGTATGCTCATGGCCATCCCAGTGTTGACCTGCTGGGCTCCGGCGATCCTTCCACCTTAGCCTTCCAAGTAGCCAGAACTCCAGGCATGTGTCACCATGCCCGGCTCATTTTTCTATTTATTGTAGAGACGAGGTCTCACCAAGTTCCCCAGGCTGGTCTCGAACCCACAGGCTCAGGCAATCCACTCACCTCGGCCTCCCAAAGTGCTGGGATTACAGGCTGAGCCACTGAACCTGGTCCCCTCAATACTTTTTAAGAGACAAAAAGTTTGAGAATTGCTGCTTTACACCATGTTACCTCCAAGGGGAGGGGGGCGACTATCCCAAGAGCTCATAAGCACAGAGCAAGGGGGCGCCTGGCAGTCAGGTCAAGTCTGGGCTCCCAGTCTTGTGGTCTCTCTGAATCAATTCAGGGAACCGAGACTCCTGGGGTGAAGAGGCTTTCCCAGCTGGTCCCAGCCTCTGCCAGCAGGGGATTCTCTGGTCTAAGCTTAAGTCCGTGTTCTTCCAGCCAGGGATGCCCCTGCTCTCTAATATCCTCTTGCTACTGTCCCCCCAGCTGCCCTGCCACCCTCCCCATGCCAGCTTGGGGGGAGGGGAAGTAGTGGGTAGGGGGAGGGTGACTGGGGCAGCTGGGCAACCGTCCCCACCCGTCCCTGGCACAGCTCTGCCCAGCACACAAAGGGCAGAGTGAATCTTGTCCCATCCTGGCAGCTGAGGGGCTGGGAGGAGGAAAAGGGAGCCCACACAGAAGGGGGGCTGGCTGCTATGGGGCTCTCCATCCCCCATGGCTCTCAGAGGGTTAACCCAGAGACAGAAAAGGGAAGTCTGAGTCATATTCTTAGCTCAATGAGAGATGCCCTGGGGGGATGAAATAGATGATAACAATGACAACGGCTAGATTTTACAGCTATGGTGTCATTAGGTCCTCACAATAGTGTGGCAAGCTGGACAGCCAGGACTAGTCCCATTTCACAGGTGAACAAACTAGTGACTAGCAGAGCAGACTGGCTTACTCTGGGTCCCAGGGTTGGCCAGTGGAAGCACTGAGACCTCAACATCCCAAAGGAATGGACCATCAACCAGTTGACAGGAGCCCCCTCATGTTGGTGATGGAGTCTCATCATTGAATAAAATTACAAGTTGGCTGTGTATGCTTCTTGCTTGGTGTCAGGTTCAAAGAAGCCTGGGGAAAATGTGCTCTTTTCCTTCCCAGGGCCCAAAGCCTGGCTGGGAAGATAGGGCAACACAACACACCCACGTAGCTGAAGAGAACATCTGTGTGTGCCGAACTGCAGGGGAAGATGAGGAGAATTTTAGAAGCAGGAGGGCACCGTGGGCTGGGTGAGGTCACAGAGCAGGTGCCATTGGCTTGTGGCCTGTTCAGGTGGGTGGTATTCAGAGAGGAGAAGAAGGGTTGGGGGTGGGCTTCCCAGGAGGGCAAAACAGCTTACATAAAGAAGTCAGAAGGCTGCAGTGAGGGCTGGTGGGGGGGGGGAGGGAGGCTGGGCATGCCCAGCTAAAGGTCCCTCCCTCCTTCCTTCTTCAAGGAGCCCAAGACCTCACCAGGTTGGGGGAGCATCTGAACTTCACTTATGAAACTTGAGGACACCCTTCCCCAGTCCCCAAACAGGCAAAATTAAGTTTTATTTTATTTTAAATAAGCCATAGCCCAGGCACAACGGCTCACGCCTGCAATCCCAGTACTCTGGAAGGCTGAGGTAGGCGGATTACTTGAGCCTAGGAGTTTAAGACCAGCCTGGGCAACATGTGAAACCTCATCTCTACAAAAAATAAAAAATAATTAGCTGGGCATGGTGGTGTGCACCTGTAGTTCCAGCTACTCAGGATGCTGACGTGGAAAGATAGCCTGAGACCAGAAGGTCAAGGCTGTGGTAGCCATGAGCGTGCCACTGCACTTCATCCTGGACAACAGAGTGAGACTCTGATTTTAAAAAGAGAGAGAGAGAAAGAAAATTAGTCAGGTGTGGTGGCTCATGCCTGTAATCCCAGCACTTTGGGAGGTGGAAGTAAGAGGATTGTCTGAGCCCAGGGGTTTGAGACCAGCCTGGGCAACTTGGCAAGACCTTGTCTCTACAATAAATTTAAAAATATTAGCCAGGCATGGTGGCATGAGGCTGTGGATCCAGCTACTTGGAAGGCTGAGGTGGAAGGATCACCTGAGCCCAGCAGGTCAAGGCTGTGGTGGCCGTAAGTGTGCCACTGCACTCCAGGCTGGGTGACAGAGTGAGACTCTGACTCAACAACAACAAATTAGCCAGTGTGGTGGCACAAGTCTGTAGAACCAACTACTCAGGAAGCTGAGGAGGGAAGACTGCTTAAGCCCAGGAGTTCAAGACTATGGTGAGCCATGATTGTGCGGCTGCACTCCAGCCTGGGTGACAGAGTGAGACCCGGACTCAAAAAGTAAAGGAAGCCATAAAGCTTGTAAGGGCTATATCTTTTGCTATATCTTTTTTTTTCTTGAGTTGGAGTTTCATTCCATCGCACAGGCTGGAGTGCAGTGGTACACATGCTTATGACCACCCCAGCATTGACCTGCTGGGCTCCGGTGATCCTTCTGCCTCAGCCTTCCAAGTAGCTGGAAATACAGGCGTGTGCTACCATGCTCGGCTAATTTTTTATTTATTGTAGAGACAAGATCTCGCCAAGTTGCCTGGGCTGGTCTCAAATCCGCGGGCTCAGGAAATCCACTCGCTTCAGCCTCCCAAAGTGCTGGGATTACAGGCTGAACCACCGAGCCTGGCCAGAGCTATATCTTAAAGGCAGTTGGAAGGGGAGACTGGGGACACCAGAGAGCAGAGATTTCTTTCAAAGAAAAAGACCTTCCTCCAGTACCCAGTGATGAGCAAGCCCCACCCTCAGCACCTGCTCAGAACAAGCCCCGTGACAGGACAATGCGGCCCCCCGAAATGCCCACAGGGACCCCGAGATGCCTGCAGTTCTTGGCTCTCTTGCTGGCCTGCTGCCCACCTGGCTCAGGCCCAGTACGTGTGAGTCAGCCGATTAATCCCAGTGTTGCCAGGACGACGGGGGCGGGAGTGGAGACCCTGGGGGGTGGACAGGGTGGGCACCCCAGGTGGGCTGTCTTCTATATCTGGCACCTGCACACAGCTGAGGCTGAGCTGAGAGGATCTCTGGTCCCCCTCCTCCCGCTACCCTCCTCCCTCTGCCCCTCCTCCCACTTCCCCTCCTTTGCTTTCACTGTCCTGGGACATTCTCTGACTGCTAGAGGCTTGGGCAAATATTTAAAGGGGCAGTTGGGGGGTGAGGAAGGTGGTGGGAGTAAACACTTCCTTCCCTCTCTCCTTCTCTGTGCTTCTCAGGGGCCTGAGGGTTCCTGAGAAGCCATGCTGTTTTGCAACCCTGGGGCTGAAGACCCTCCAGCCAGAGAGGGGCGTCCTTGTAGGGAGAGGGGAGGGAGACTGCCAGAGCTGAAGTGTGGGGAAGCAGCTTATGATAGAAGGCACGGTCCAGGTAGGAGGGGGTCAGGACCAGGGGCAGGAATTAGGGTGGTGTGTTAGAGTTAAAGGATAGGAAGTGAAGGGAGCCAGACCCAGAGAGGGAGGTGTGGGCTCTGACACAGTCACCAGAGTTCAGAGGTGAAGGAACTTTGGAGGTCACCAGCACAACAAGCAAAGGGGAGCGGGAAAGGGCAAGCCAGCCCAAAGTCATTGGCAGACTTGACTTTGCACAACACACAACAGAGATGGCTTTGGGGAAAGCAGTAGGAATGGGGGAGGTGGTAGATGGTCCAGAAAACGGATCACATTGGGGTGAGTAGCTTTTTCGGAGCTGATTTAGCATCAGAGCATATAAAAAGGGGCGTCCAGAAGGGTGGGGCGATAGGCCACAGGACAAGTGGGCTGCTTCGAGGACAGGAGATTGGGAGCCTGCCAGGGACTACCCCCAGCTGTGTCCCAGCACCAGCAAGCGGCGTCAGGCATGGAGTCTGCCTTCGGAAGCCTTCAGCTTACAGACAAGCCCATAGCAAAGAAGGAAATCGCCGCACATGTGTAAGAGTTTGCCACCAGTGGGGACAGAGTTTCCAGAATTAGGAAAGAAATGACTGGGAGCAAGTCTGAGGTTGGCACCAGGTGTGTGGGAGGCGGCAAGGTAAGGTAGAGAATGCTTGAGGTGGAAATCTGGCCCTCCCAGAGAAATGCACATGTATGAGCCCTCCAGCTGATGTCAAAACACCTCCTGCCTCTAGAGAGCACCCTCTGGGTCTAAAGGCGCTGCCTCTTCAACCCGCTTCCTGGCGTTCATCCCTGTGATGGAGAAACTGTTGGGAAATGTGATGGTCAGACCCTTGGCTGGCTGAGAGGTTCCGGCTGGCAGAAGAACAAGGAAAGCCACAGGGCTGCAGGGGCAGGTGCCAGCCAGCAAGGAAGGCAGGCAAGCCAGGAAGACACCCACGGTGAGAGGTGCAGATGGCCCAAGGGCAAGTGTGCTTAGCTCACCCAGCTTCTCTCCTTATGGGGCCAAGAGGACTCATGTGCCACAGCCAAGGGCCCTTGGGGGCTCTTGAAGCTGGCTTATCAGGGCTTGGGTTCTGGAGGGCCAGGAACAAACAGGCTTCAAAGCCAAGGGCTTGGCTGGCAGACAGAGGCCCAGTCCTTCACCTCTGTCCCCTCTCCCTGCTGACACATATAAGACTCTGTCCCCTCTCCCTGCTGACACATATAAGACACTGGTCACACACCTGGGAGACGAGGAGGGAGGGTGCCTGCGGCAAGATGGACGTGGGAAGCAAAGAGGTCTTGATGGAGAGTCCACCGGTGAGTGTGTGTGTGTGTGGGGGGCAGGCCCTGTTTCTCTATCCTCCTTAGGCCTGTTTCCTCATCCAGTTTCATTCACTCAACTCACCTAGGACTGTGCTAAGTTAGGATGGGACACCAAGACCACTAAGACAGGGTCCCTTGGAGAACGACTATATATAAGAGGCTAAGAGTCACCATAGGGGTCCATGGAAAGGGATGTAGAGGGCAAGGAGCCACTAAATACTTGGGAGGTCACAGGAAGCTTCACAGAGAAAACGACATGTGAGCTGGAGCCAGAAGAATAGAGGAAATCATTAGACGTAGAAGTAGGAAGGCATTCCAGGAAGGCGGGTAGTTTGTATAAAGACATGGAGTGAAGCCGGGCTCGGTGGCTCAGCCCGTCATCCCAGGACTTTGGGAGGCCGAGGCGAGTGGATTGCCCGAGCCACCGGGTTAGAGACCAGCCAGGGCAACTTGGTGAGACCTCATCTCTATAATAAATAAAATATTAGCCGGGCATGGTAGCATGCACCTGTAGTTCTGGCTACTTGGAAGGCTGAGGCAGAAGGATTGCCGGAGACCAGCAGGTCGATGCTGGGGTGGCCATGAGTGTGCCACTGCACTCTGTGCCAGAGGTCTAGGGGAAACAGCAGGAGTTGAGACAGGTGAAGCAGGTTCTCCTGGGTCCCTTTAAAGTAGACCTTGCTTCCAAGTATCTGGGTTTGTTGAATCCAGGCCACCTCCTGCAAGAAGCCTTTTCTGATCTCCTCAGGCCTCCCTTGCACATCCATTGCATTGGCTGTCCAGCCCTAGTAGGGAGTAGAAGGGTGTCCAACATGTTCAGGGAGAGGAGGGGCTAGCCTCATGACCTCATGCCTGTCTCCCTGCCTGCTTTGCCATGTCAGGACTACTCTGCAGCACCCCGGGCCCGGTTTGGCATCCCCTGCTGTCCGGTGCACCTCAAACGCCTTCTCATCGTGGTCGTGGTGGTGGTCCTTGTCGTTGTGGTGATTGTAGGGGCCCTGCTTATGGGTCTCCACATGAGCCAGAAACATACTGAGATGGTAAGCAGGCGGCATGGGGTGGGCTGGGCAGTGGGAACAGGATACGTCAGACAAAGGAGCTGGGTGGGATGGGCAGAGACTGTCCAAAGGGAGTGAAGGGGAGGAGGCAAGGGCACAGCTGGAAGGACAGAGGCAGGAACGGGGTGGCAACTTGGCCTGGGCTTTCCCACCGGACCCCTGCCCCACAGGGAGACAGCTGGTTCCCGCCAGCACCCAGTTCCACTCAGCCTTCCAGAAACCTCAGAAAAGATGCAACTGCCTTGGAGTAAAAAGAACCGAGGGTGGGCATGGGTACCAAAGACTGAGCGGGAAAAGAGGACAGCTAGGCAGCTCAGTGACCCTCCCCAGGTCCTGGAGATGAGCATTGGGGCACCAGAAGCCCAGCAACGCCTGGCCCTGAGTGAGCATGCGGGTACCACTGCCACCTTCTCCATCAGCTCCACTGGTCTCGTAGTGTACGACTACCAGCGGGTGGGTATGCCCAGACTTCCTGACCTGGGGCTGGGAGGACCAATGGCAAGACTCTGCTAGAGAAACCCAGAGGGGCCACTTCATGCACACCCATCTCTCCCCCTGCCCCTGGCCTTTAGCTTCCCTTGGGGTGCCTGAACCCCAGATTCTAATCTGACTCCTGTGCCCAACCTAGAGGAAGCTAAGTACCTGGGTTAGGGAGTGAGCAAGGCAGGGACTCCAGAATGATCCCTAGCCTTCCGTGCCCAGCTCCTGATCGCCTACAAGCCAGCCCCTGGAACCTGCTGCTACATCATGAAGATGGCTCCAGAGAGTATCCCCAGTCTGGAGGCTCTAACTAGAAAATTCCAGAACTTCCAGGTGGGTGTGTGGGTGAAAGGAGTGGGCTGTCTGTCTCCAAGGCTGCTGGGAGGAATGTCTGAGATGATGGCTATCTGTCGCCTGTAAAGCACTGCTCCTCGTGGGCTGCCAGCTGACGGCCCCTCTTTATACCCCCCTGCACGACTCCCTCCCTCCCCGCTCTCCAGCTCCACGCCCCTGCCAAGCTGCTGGCCTCAGCTGAGCCCACACACCACCTGGGGGCTTCTGACTCCAGCACAGCTCCCTCCTTACTGGTGAGGAAACGAATGCTGAAAGATTGCCCGACATGCCTCAGATCCCACAATAAGGGCTGCAGGTGAGATGGAATCTCCGTTCCCAGACTCCAAACGAGGTACTCTTTGCAGGCCAAGCCTGCGGTGCCCACCTCTAAGCTGGGCCAGGAGGAGGGGCGCGATGCAGGCCCAGCATCCTCCGGAGGAGACCTGGCCTTCCTGGGCATGGCAGTGAGCACCCTGTGTGGCGAGGTGCCTCTCTACTACATCTAGGACTCCTCAGGTGAGCAGGTGCGGCCACCAGGGCACCTGAGCAGTGGCAGAGGAGGGCTCGGGTCACCTGCTGTGTCAGCTGGCCAGGCACTGGGGCATCCACTGAAGTCAGGTCATCCAGGATGCTCAGGGAAGAGAAGGCTCACAGACACCCCCGTCCCCCAGACCCTCTCCCACACCAAATAACCTAGGCTCCTTTGCTTCACAGGGTCTATGGGAGCCCCAAGGAACAGGAAACGTCCCCCAGCAAAGGGCCATTTGCAGACGGGCAGGAAGCTGCTCCGGCCCACACCACAGGGAAGGGCCCTGGAGAAATGGGAACTTGGGGAGAGGGTGGGAGCGGGCAGAGGTGGCTCCTGTGGGTCCGGGGACTCATGCCACAAAAGAATAAAGCAGCCTGATGGAAAAACAAAGGGTCCTGCTTCCATCTTCTGACGCCGCGCCGTCCCGCTCTTGGTGGGGGCCGGACTGGGAAAGGGCAGGGACTTGGGACAGCAAAGGGGGCTTTCCCATTTTCCCTCTGTCTCGGAGCGCTGGGGGATTGGGTCCACTCCGGCGGGGGAGAAGGGACCGCGGGGAGCCATCCACGGGCTTCCGGCGCCCCCTAGTGGTGTCTCCGGAGGAGGGCCTGAAACAGAGAGCGCGAGAGACAGAGAGCGAGACGGGAGAGAGAACCCGAGAAAGGAGAGACAGACAGACGCGGGCAGGGAGACGGGACCCGAGGCCCGGAGACCGGGAGGCGGAGGCGGCGCGAGCGACCTGACGGCGTGTCCCGCCGCCGGGAGGGGGCCCGGGCCGGGCGCCCGCGGAACGAGCCGCCGCTAGAGGGCACCCGCGGGAGCGGCGGCCGGCGGGCACCCCGGGGGCCCGGCGCCCCCTCCCGGCCCCGCGGCCGGCGCCCCGGGCGCCCGAGCCCCCTCCCCGGGCGGCGCGGCTCCTCGCCCTCCCCGCCCCCGGCTGGCGCGCGGCCCGGCCCGGCCGAGCACAGTCCCGGCCCCGAGGGGGGCCGAGCTCGGGCGAAAACCCGCCCTCCAGCGAGCTCATTTCCCTAAAGGGGGGGAGCGGGGGGGAGCGGGGGGGAGGGAGAGAAAGAGAGAAAAAGAAGGGACGGGAGAGGGAGACGGCTGGAGCCGGAGGGCGAGCGCGGAGCCGCGGGCCGAGGGGGGGCGGGAGACAGGAAGGAGAGAGGCGAGCGGAGGGAAGGGGAAGAGGTCGGGAGCGGGGCGGGGGCGATCGCGAGCGAGCGGCCGCGGGGAGCGCCTCCCCCTGGCCTCCGGTCCTCCGCTTCCCCCTCGCCCGCTCCCGCGTCCGGGCGCGACCCGCCGCCGCCGCCCCGCCAGCATGCCCGGCGTGGCCCGTCTGCCGCTGCCGCTGCCGCTGCTGCTCTGGCTGCTGCTGCTCCCGCGCCCCGGCCGGCCGCTGGACTTGGCCGACTACACCTACGACCTGGGGGAGGAGGACGACCCCGAGCCCGTCAACTACAAAGACCCCTGCAAGGCGGGTGAGCGCCCCCCGGCCCCCCGGCGGCGGGCCCGGAGGGGAGGCGCGGGCGGGCTGGGGCTCGGGGTTGGGGGAGGACGAGTCCGGTGTGGGAAGCCGGGAGCTGCCTGGTTGGCAATGCGGTGGGGAACAAAAGAACGAGGGGGAGAGGGAGGGGGAGTTGGGGGGACTTTGGGGACTGAAGTTTGCTGCCGTTCGTGGGAGCTGCCGCCGCTGCCTCTTACCTTCCGGGGGGATTCCTGGGGACGTCTCCCTGGGTCCCGGGAGAAAGCAGCGGGCGAGGCGGCTTTTCCTTCTGCAGGAAACTTTTCTGGCCAAACTCCTGTGTGTGTGTGTGTGTGTGTGTGTGTGTGTGTGTGAGTGTGTGTGTGTGTGTGTGTTCTTTTCCCTTCTCCCCCATCTCTCCTGCTCCAGGACATAGGTGTTTTCCAGCCTGTCTGTCCTTCTGGGCTGCACCTCTGTCCAGCCTGATGCTGGAAGGCCTCCATTCCCAAGGAGCAGGTCTCATGGGCCCCCACCCAACCCAAGTGGAAGAAGAAAGTTTTCAAGGGATTCCCTGCCATCGCGCTCCTGGCTATCCCATTGGTTCTAACCTGCAGCAGCAGCTTTCTGGGACTCAGGAGACAGCTGTCAAAGTCAGAGGAGCCAGCCCAGGAGGAAAACTTACCTTTGCCCCATGTGCCAGGAGGCCCCTGCCAAGGCCAAGTTGGGATGGAAAGAGGGAGAAAACACAGAGAACTCAGATATTGTATGTCAGCTCTCTCACCCTACAGACACCAGAGGCTAATTAGCTGAGGTCAGGGCCTGTGTGTGTGTGTGTGTGTGTGTGTGTGTGTCCTTTGTCCCTGAAGACCCTGTGTAACCCCTTCAATTCCTGCTGGGTTCAGAAGGGTCCTGTCACTGGAGTGACCAGATGGTCAGGCACTCAGGCCATTTGCCTGATCGGGTGACCCTGAGCAGGCTGCCTGGGACTCACAGGGGACAAGAAATCCAAACTTTTCCTCGACTTTCTGCCCCCCTGACTTCAGCCTGTCTCCAAATAGCCAGAGCCAGGAGTAGTGGCATGGCTCCTAGAACTGCACCGCCTGTTTGGGGCACGAGGGGCTGGGGGACAGGTCACTCTAGTCCTAGCCTTGGGGACCCTGTTCAGGAACGCTCTGGATAGATGGGTCACAGGCTGGAACAGGAGACCTGTCCAGTGGGATGAGAGTAAGTCAAAGCCCTCAGCCCTTCCCCCACTACGCCTGCAGGGCTTGCTAGCTGTCCTCTTTCTTGCTGGGTGCTCAGGGTAGGCGTGGGGCCGAGTGGATAGAGCACGGGCTTTAGGAGTTTCCATGCTGGCCTCACACCTCATTATTGCTGCAGCACCTTGGGGATGGTAATTACTGTTTCTGAACTTCAATTTTCACACCTGTAGAATGGAACTGATCATACATCTCTCCACAGGGTGGGTGGGATGGGGTAAATATGAGATCATGGGGGGTAACGAGGGAGAAAAATATGTGGTCACATACAAAACACTTATTAGTATTCAACACACAACACTAAATAAATGTTGGTTGCCTACCCCCTGTTTTCTGTGCTTCAGGCTCTTTTTTTTTTTTGAGAAAGTATGGGCTTGGTGGTGTCTCCTTGACCCAGTCCTTGTGTCTCTTATTCATCAACTGATCTGCATGACTAAATGCCTAATATGTGCCAGGCCATGAGCTGGATGTTGTGGAAGGTACAGAGAAGTGCAAGCCAGGCTCCCACCCTCAAGGAGCTTACAGTCCAGTAAGACATACACGGACATAACCAGCAACACAGCCCAAGCTGTGTTAGAGGCCGCACTGGAGAGGAGGATGCAGAAGGCTCAGGGAATCTCTTGCCCCTCTGCAGCCCTGGTGGTGGCAGAGAAGGGACCACAAGGGAAGGTCTGTGGTCTTCATGGAGGAGGTGAGGCTGGGGCAAGGCCTTTAAGAACAGGTAGGAAGTCATTCTGATGTCTTTCCCTTCTCTTTGGAAATGGAGTGATTTTCTGAAACAGCAAGAGACTGAGGGCTCTACCCCCAGGCTCAGATTTCATGCTAGGGTGTGGCTGGCTGAGCTGGAGATTCAAACCAGGGCTCTGGAGAAAGCGCTCCACCAGGGTGAAGTGAGGCTGGTGGGGCTCTGGGCCAGGCCTGGGGGCAGCCGAGAGGGCCCAGAGCCTGACAAGGCCAGGCCTTGGGTCAGATCGGCCTCCCTTCGGCGTGTGTCTGGTGCTCAAGACCTGCTGCCCACCTCTGGAGGAAAGTCAGCATTGCGTTCCTAGGCACACCACGTCCCAGAGCCCGGACCTCAGGCTCTCTTCTCCGTGTTGCCTTCGCCTGCCTGGCTTTGCTTCTTGTCCCCTCTTCAGCCCTGACCTCCAGCATCTGGAGGTGCCAGTGTGCCTCCTCCTTCCTTTGGATGTGGCTGGTGTGCTTGCTTCTCTCTACCTCCTTGGCCCTCCCCAGCTGTCTCCTCTTCCTCCTCCATCCACCTGAGGACCAGGAAGGAAATCTCTTTTGGCTCCCTCAGCCTACCTGTGACTTCTCAGGTTGCTCCAAGAGCCAGCCAGGCCTTCATTTGAAGTCACCTCTGGCCATTACTGTCCAGATCATGGTGGTTGTTGTTGTAGTAAGGGCAAAATGAAAACTCTTGATACCCTAGAGAGGCGATTGGACCTTCTGGGTAAGACCAGAGCAATGGGCAGGAAGCCAGGCTGGGCTGTTTGTGCGCTCAGAGCTGGTCCCACCAAGCTCTCTAGCCCTTGCCCAGGGAGACTTTGAAGCCACCTTGATTTCCTGCATGTTAGATGCCAAACCAAGGGGGGTCCTTTCCCAAGATTCCCAGCACCATGTGGCTGCCCAGGTGACTTGCCAACGACCCCCTGGGGAGACCCTGGAGGAAGGAATTGGGACAGAGTGGATCCCATAAGCAGAGAAGCCCATGGGGCTTGACCCTGAGTGACCCCGCGCCAGTGAGGCCCTGGCTGCCACTTCGACCTCAGCTGGCGGTCCAGAGTCTGTGGGAGGTGAGGGCGGTGCAGAAGCTCACCAGCCCTCCTCCCCATCCTTACCCTGGGACCTCCTGGCCCAGGTTTGGACATCAGGAAGCCTCAGAGGATTAGGGTACAGGCTCTGGAGGTTGAGAAGCAATCTCTTCTCTCACCAGACCACATCCCCCCCTCCAGACAGCTGAATGAGTCACCCCACCCACCTCGGCCCCTGATTTCTGAGTCACCTTCTCATTTAGGTGCCCCAAGGGAGGAGGAAAAGAATCACTGCCTGGGCTTCGGATGGAGGGCGACCACTGGGGTTTCCCAGGAAGCAGGGACTCAAGAATTCTAGTTTCACCAGGTGCAGTGGCTTATGCCTATCGTCCCAGCACTTTGGGAGGCAGAGGCAAGAGGGGTTCAAGACCAGCCTGGGCAACTTGGCGAGACCTTGTCTCTACAATAAATTTTAAAAGTAGCCAGGCATGGTGGTGCCCATCAGTAGTTCCAGCTACTCGGAAGGCTGAGGTGGAAAGATCGCCTGAGCCCAGCAGGTCAAGACTGCAGTAGCCATGAGCATGCCACTGCACTCCATCCTGGGTGACAGAGTGAGACTCCAACTCAAAAAGAAAGAATTCCAGAAAACTTGGAAGAAGATATTGGGGGTTGGGAGAAGGGGAGGGTGTAGAATGCTTCGCTCCTCAGGCCACTAAGGACTTCTTAAGGCTATCCAGGGGGCTCAGCTAATATCTCTCTCTCTCTCTCTCTCTCTCTGTTTCACCCTTCCTCCCACTCCCTCCCATTTCATCTCCTTTGGGGAATGTGGTTTGTGAACTGTGGTGCGTGCCTACAGCTGTTTGTGTGTTTGAAAACACAAAAGCTTGCTCAGGGAAGTGGCTGAGTTGTTCCTGCACATTTGTGGGTGTGTCTCTGCCTTATGGGCAAGTCTGTTCACCTGTGAGTGTGGGTCCTCCTGAGCACCCGTAGGCATGAGTGCAAGCACGCACCTCTGCATAAGTGTACATGTGTGATTAAGTTCATTCTCATGTTTGCAGGAGCTTGGGCATGTCCTCCCCCAGCTAGAAGCTTGCATTTGGGTGATGGGACATGTGTTTGCCCTGCACAAGGCCTTGGGGCTCATCACACCAGCCAAACTCCTATCCCCAGCTCCCCAGAAGGAGATGCCTTGCCATGCCCTGGGGGAGGGAACTTTGGACTCAAGAGAGACCCACCTAGAGGAGTAAGATTCCTCCCCAGACCCAGGCACATGGATTCAGCTCCCTCTTCTCCTGCTCCAAGCCTGGCCATGGAGCAGCCACGAGTGCTCCTGGCAGGTTTACAGGGGGCGGGGGCAAACTTTTGATCCTATGTTGAAAACAGCTACTACCCTTGAGGCTTCCTTTGGTTAAGGAGAGGTGTTCTGGACTCTCCACATCCAGATTCCCCAGCTTCCACAGAGGGTATATCCCACAGGGCCCTGAGGCCCAGCTCCCAGCCATAAGGCTCTCCTGCCCATCCCCCACTCCACTTGGTTCCCACACATTCTTCAGCCATGACATCCCTACCCCAGGACACCCGCTCCCGGATGAGCTCTGTGGCCAGGCCTGGGCCCTGCCCGGCCTTGCACTTGCCCTGCCCTGGTCCCACACTGCCCCTGAACCTATAGGCCAGTACAGTTCTGTGGCCAGTACAGTTCTGTGGCCTCTGTCCTGAGGTTTCACCCAGCTGGGGGTGTGTGTGGGTAAGCCAGCATGCCCTGGGAAGGTGAAGAACTGACCTTGAACTTATAGGGTTATTGCCAGGATAATATTTTTTTTTCTTTTTAGTTTATGTATTTATTATTAGTATTATTTTCAGTGGAAGTCTTACTCTGTTATCCAGACTGAAGTGCAGTGATATGCTCATGGCCACTGCAGCCTCGACCTGCTGGGTCAGACAATCCTTCTGCCTCAGCCTTCCCAGTAGCTGGAACGACAGGCATGTGCCACCACGCTCAGCTAATTTTTATTTTTAATTTATTGTAGAGATGAGGTCTTGCCAAGTTGCCCAGGCTGGTCTCGAACCCCTGAGCTCAAGCAGTCCTCTCACCTCTACCTCCCAGAGTGCTGGGGTTACAGGTGTAAGCCACTGTGCCTAGCTTATATATATATATATATATATATATATATATATATATGTTTTGTTTTGTTTTGTTTTGTTTTAGAGTTGTGGGGTACAAGTGAGGATGTACTACATAAGTAAGTTGCATGCAGGTGAAGTTTGGGCTTCTGGTGGGCCCTCTCTACCCCTGATAGTGGACCTCGTACCCAGGGTGTTGCCACGGACCCCCCCATCCCTCCCCTAGCAGTGTCCATTGTCTGCTGATCCCACTCTTATGCACATGTGACAAGCGATCAGGGCCCGCTTATGAGTGAGAACATGTGGTATTCAGTTCTTTTGTTTCTGTGATAGTTCACTTAGTGTGATGATCTCCAGCTACACCCATGTTGCTGTAAGGGACATGATTTTGTTCTTTATGGCTGTGTAATATTCCATTATATATATATATATATATGCAGCACATTTTCTTTATCCAGTCCACTTTCGAAGGGCATCTGGGTTGGTTCCATGTCTTTGCTATTGTGAACAGAGTAGCTGGGAGCATATTGGAGTGGCCATTTTGTGGGTGCTTACTGTGCTCCAGGCTCAGTGCTGGGTGCTTCGTATACATTCCTTAATTCATGCAGTAATCCTAGGAGACAAATTCTGTTGTGTAGGAGAAAATAGAAGTTTAGAAGAGTTTACATGACTTGCCATTTAGTAGTAGCCAATCTGGGATTCAAAGACAGGTCTGTCTGTCTCCAAAGACCTTGCCCGTTGCTCTGTGTCCATATACGGGTCTAAATGTCCAGCCACACATGTCTATGGTGATGGCTGTGGGTGTGGGAGCCTGGAGGTGCAAAAGTGTGGAGGTGTCATCGTGTGGCACATGCATACCTCTTAATATTGGCATGTAAGCCGGGCTCGGTGGCTCAGCCTGTAATCCCGTGCCTTTGGGAGGCTGAGGTGAGTGGATTGCCTGAGCCCGCAGGTTCGAGACCCGCCTGGGCAACTTGGTGAGACCTCATCTCTACAATAAATCAAAAAAATAAGCCGGGTGTGGTAGCACGCCTGTAGTTCCAGCTACTCGGAAGACTGAGGCGGAAGGATCATCGGAGCCCAGCAGGCCGAGGCTGCGGTGGCTGGGAGCGGCCACTGCACTCCAGTCTGGGTGACAGAGTGAGACTCCAACTCAAATATATATATATATATATTGGCATGTATGCCCCCACTGCCACTTCCTTGGAGTCTACCTTCTATCCCATATTCTTGCTAAGGCCACTTTTGCGTGACAGCTGAGAACTCTGTTGCAGTCCCATCAATTGTTGAACCAAGGCCACCCACTGAGTGTGGCGGTTTTTCAGTTAAGAGAACCTTTCTCATGGGGTGCAAGACATTCTGGACCATTTACAGGCTGGTGACCTTGGGCGCGTTATTTTCCCTCTTAGGCCTAAGTATTCTGATCTCTAAAGTCAGGGACATACATTGAAATCTAGCCACGAGATTATACCTCTGGGAGTTTGTAGTGGGACACTTCTCAACAAAAGCACCGGGTGGAGTGTGGCTTTACTGGGCGTGTTGTGGGTGGGCCAGGATTAAATGAACTCATTAATGTGAAAGCACTTTGTCAGTTGGAAAGCACTACATAAATTTCAACAGACATTTACATAAGGTGTCATTATCACTACTATTATTGGCTTAATGGGTTCAGAGCTTGCAGCTGGTTTATGTGTGTTGGAGCTTATGCGTGTGTGTTTCTTTGTGTTATTTTCTGGGTCAGGGTCTCACTCTGTTTCCAGGCTGGAGTATGGTGGCATGATCAGAGCTTACTGCAGTCTCGACTTCCTGGGCTCAGGCTATCCTTCTGCCTCAGCCTCCTGAGTAGCTGGGACTATGAGTGCGGGATACCACACCCAGCTAATTTTTTGATTTTTTTTTTTTTTGAGTTGGAGTCTCACTCCGTCGCCCAGGCTGGAGTGTAGTGGCACACTCACGGCCACCCCAGCATCAACCTGCTGGGTTCAGGTGATCCTTCCACCTCAGCTTTCCAGGTGGCCAGAACTATAGGCACACACTACCATGCCCTGCTAATTTTTTTATTTATTGTAGAGATGCGGTCTCGCCAAGTTGCCCAGGATCTTCTCGAACCTGTGGGCTCAGGCAATCCCCTCACCTCGGCCTCCCAAAGTGCTGTAATTTTTTAATTTTTTTAATAGAGACAAGTCTCACTGTTTTGCCCAGACTTATCTTGAACTCCTGGCCTCAAACAATCCTCCCACCTCAGCCTCCCAAACTGCTAGGATTATAGGCGTGAGCCACAGTGCCCAGCCTATGTGTGCTTTTTTTTAGGATGGTCTGTGACTATGTATTTCTTGTTGATGTGTCTATTTGAGTGTCCATTTTTGTATATATATATATTTAAAATAGGGGTTCTAGAGAGTGCAGTGGTCACTGGACTAGACATAGAAAGGCCTGAGTTATAAGTCCAGCCTTTCCAGTGACCTGCAGTGTGGTCTTAGTTAAGTAATTTCTTTTTGGGCCCAGTCTCCTCATCTGTAAAATGGAAGGTGGGCCTAAATGACTGTGGAAGTTACCCCTACATTCTGCCGGCCCCGTCTAGGTGAGGGTCTCTGGGCATGTATGTATAGGCCAGAAGAATATCAGCGTAGTCCTTCATTCATTCCAACAAACATCCCAGACTGCCTCCTCCTGAAAGTGCAGCACCAGACATTGCTTGCATGCACAGGGATGTGTGCCTCTGACTTGATGGCTCTGCACTGGATGACATGGGCGTGAATGTCACCATATGTCCGTAGGAACACTACCCCGGGTATGTGATGAAGTCCATGTGTGTGTCCACCCAATGGGGCCAGCTGGGGAGGAGAAACCTGTGTTGAAGGCCTCAAGGTTAAAACAATTTGTGTAACGTGACCGCCAGGCCTGAGCAGCGCTCTGCCTGGATGAGAAGCAGATGTCGCCGTGGGTGGAGCTGTGGGGAAGCTGCTCTGGGTTCCACCCCCAGCCCAGCCTCCCACCTCCTCCAGCCCAGCCCCACATGCGTGCAGCTCCCATCTGAGCGCCTTTCAGAGCGGCCAGTTCTATGGCCTCTGCTTTCTCTTGCTCTAGACTTCTCAAACAGAAGACAGACTGTTCAGCCTGTGTCTCTAGAAGCGTCTCTCCCCAGCTTCAGAAATTGAAATGACCTGTTAGCACTCCCAGAGTGGGAAGCCTAAGACAGAACCTAAGACTCAGAATAGGAGTCTTGGGCTGGGAGTGGTGGCTCATGCCTGTAATCCCAACACAGGAAGGCCGAGGCAGGAGGATCTCTGAGCCCAGGAGTTTGAGACCAGTCTGGGCAGTATAGCAAGACCCGTCTCTACAAAAATAAAGAAAATTAGCCGCGCTTGCTGGCACATTTATAGTCCCAGCTACAGGGGAGGCTAGGCTGAGGTGGAAGGATTGCCTTGAGCCCAGCCTGAGGTCGAGGCTGCAGTGAACCAGGATTGTGCTACTGCACTCCAGGCTGAGTGACAGAGTGAGACGCTGACTCAGGAAAAAAAAAAAAGAATCACTTGAGAACAGTTCAACCTTTTTCTCCTACCTGGGGAGCTCCCAGGATGTGTCTTGATTTCCCAAAGATGCCTATCTGCTCCAATTTTTATTTTTATTTTTGTTTGTTTGGTTTTTTTTGAGTTGGAGTCTCACTCCGTCATCCAGACTGGAGTGCAGTGACCGCTCCTGGCCACCGCAGCCTCGACCTGCTGGGCTCCGGCGATCCTTCCGCCTCAGCCTTCCGAGTAGTCGGAATTACAGGTACACACTATCATGCCCCGCCAATTTTTTGATTTATTGTAGAGATGAGGTCTTGCCAAGTTGCCCAGGCAGGTCTCGAACCCGCGGGCTCAGGCAATCCACTCACCTCAGCCTCCCAAAGTGCGGGATTACAGGCTGAGCCACTGAGCCCAGCTCAATTTTTATTTTTATTGGAGCAGATAGGCATTTTATTTTATTTCATAGCCTCCCCTCAATTTAATTGAAATGATATTTGCTGAGTGAATACCACACATTCAGCACAACTTATTTTATCTTCTTCATAGCACCCACAGCTATCTGGAGGTCTCGAAGTCAGTGTTTCTTTACTCGTCTGTTGAAGGTACAGGGACCCCTTCTAACTGCTGAAGTAGCATCTGGCCCACGGTAGACGCTAACTACTATGTAGTTACCTGAAGTGCTTGCTGAAGAATGATGGTGCAACAGTGGCTCATGCCTGTAATCCTAGCTACTGGGTAGGATCACTTGAGGCCAGGAGTTCAAGATCAACCTGGGCAACATATTGAGACTTCAACTCAAAGAAAAAAAAAAGGAATGATGGAATAAACAGGACTGGCTGTGCACAGTGGCTCACACCTGTAATCCCAGCACTTGGGAGGCTAAGGCAGGAGGATTGCAGGAGCCCAGGAGTTCAAGACCAGCCTAGGCAATATAGCAAGACCTCATCTGTACTGGGTGGGTGGTGTGTGCCTATAATCTCAACTACTCAGGATGCTGAGGTGGGAGAAATCTCCAGAACCAAGGAGGCTGCAGTGAGCCATGATCCTGCCACTGCACTTCAGCCTGGGCAACAGAGCAAGACCCTGACTCAAAAAAATAATAATAATAACACAACTGTGTCTTCGTGGAACTAACAGCCTGGGAGCGGCTGGGTATCAGCCTTGCTATGATTTTAACTAAAAAGTGGACACGAGCTTCCCAAGAGATTCTAAAAGCCAGTCTCTCCCTGTCCTTCTCCTCCTCCTTCCTCAGATGTCCATGGAGGATCACAGCTGCTGTGTGCGTTGGTGGCAGTTGCCCATAGGGCGGGGCTGGGAGCACACTGCCCCCAGGGCTGAACAGGAGGATTCACTCAGCCTCTGCTTCTTCTTTTCTCTCTAGCTGCCTTTCTTGGGGACATTGCCCTGGACGAGGAGGACTTGAGGGCCTTCCAGGTGCAACAGGCTGCGGATCTCAGACAGCGTACAGTCCGAAGGTCTTCCAACAAAGCTGCAGGTACGCTGGGGGCAGGCCAACCCTTTATGTCCCAGAAATAGGTTCTAGACTGGGGGAAACAAGGAGCTTCCCTGTTCCCAGCCAGGCCCTCCCAGGACAGAGGCCATAGCTTGACCCCAGCATGTGGGCTCATCATCCCTCGGGATATCTTTTTCCCTTCCCCAAAGGAGCAGTAAATATAGACAACCCCAGGAGCTAAGAACTGACATTCTTTCTGAGTACAGTTTACAAAGCATTTTCCAAAGTATTCTCTGGCCTGACTGTGCCCAACCACCTCCAAAGGTGGATATCAGGACACGTCCTGTTTTACAGGTACAGACATAAGACTCACAGTGACAAAGCGACTTACCTAAGCACACAACTAGTCAGTGGCGGAGATGGGACTGGAACCCAAATCTCAGATACTTTGCCCAATGCCATAGTCCCTCCTGGCTTCTCCTGTTCCCACTATTAAAGCTTTTTCAGGCTGGGCTCAGTGGCTCAGTCTGTAATCCCAGCACTTTGGGAGGCCGAGGCGAGTGGATTGCCTGAGCCCGCGGGTTCGAGACCCGCCTGGGCAACTTGGCGAGACCTCATCTCTACAATAAATCAAAAATTAGCTGGGCGTGGTAGCGCGCGCCCGTAGTTCCAGCTACTTAGAAGGCTGAGGCAGAAGGATCGCTGGAGCCCAGCAGGTCGAGGCTGCAGTGGCCGGGAACGGCCACTCCACTCTAGTCTGGGTGACAGAGTGAGACTCCAACTCAAAAAAAAGAAAAGCTTTTTCACATCCTCTGAGGCCCATCTCAAGAGCCTCTTTTTTTTTTTTTTTGAGCTGGTGTCTCACTCTGTCGCCCAGACTGGAGTGCAGTCGCCACTCCCGGCCACCGCAGCCTCGACCTGCTGGGCTCCGGTGATCCTTCCGCCTCAGCCTTCCAAGTAGCTGGAACTACAGGCGCGCGCTGCCACGCCCGGCTAATTTTTTGATTTATGGTAGAGATGAGGTCTCGCCAAGTTGCCCAGGTGGGTCTCGAACCCGCGGGCTCAGGCAATCCACTTACCTCAGCCTCCCAAAGCGCGGGATTACAGGCTGAGCCACCGAGCCTGGCTCAAGAACTTCTCTTATCAGTCTTCCCCAGTTGTCCTCCAGACATGACTTGCCCTCAATTTTCCATGCTCTCTCTGTCTCTGCTCATACTGTCAGTACCTCACTTATGATGCCACATTGAAATGATTTATTCCTATGTCTGTCTCCTCAGCTGGGCTCAAAGCTCTTCAAGGTCAGGAATGCTTCCTTCTTATCCTTGGTTGTGGTACAAGCACCTAACAGCCCATGTGGCATTTGTGCATGGGCAAGGGAATAGGGGGAACGAGGGCCTGGACTGGGCCCTCACTGTTCTGTAGAAGGGGGAAGCCTCATCACTGCCAATCCTGATGCTTGGGACATGGTCCTGAGAGCGCCATGTAGTTCTCCTGTTCCCAAAGGACAGGGATTCCTACTGAGGGCTGTTCTGGGTACACTCGAATGCCAGGCAGTCGTTCTGTCCATCCAGCACAAGGGAGGATCCTGGTGTGGGCAGCCAGGGGAGTAAAGGTCATACTACCTCAAAGGGCAGCTGGCATTAGAGAGTAACCTGGCAGCCTGGTAAAAAGGGAGGCTCATGTGACTTTAGTGGGGACCAGTAGGCCTGGCATGGGGGAACGCTTCACAAAGGGTCTGCTGCGAACCCACCAGGTGACTTTGAGCAAAGCTTTGGCCTTGACTTCCTCATCTGTCAAATGTAGATAATGACACTTGCCCAAGTCCCATAGAGCTGCTGTGTCAAATGCAAATGTGGATCTGGGAAACTGGAAGAAGACGAAGTTCTGTGTGCTCCACAAATATCAAGGTTTATGAGATGAGAAGGGACGTTTTCCTAATCTCAGATCTTCCCAAGTCCCCATAGTTCATAGGAAAGGACTATACCATAATTCTTTTCTGTAGTTACAGTCAATTTGTGCTATTTGTGGTAGTTATGAATACTATAGAATAACTTTAGAGTTATTATAGAACTTTATAGATATGCTATACAGTGACTCTGAACATTGAATTAGTGAATACTGACAGCTTGCTCCAGGGGAGATACAGGATTAGGTTCCTGGGATTCTCTGGTCACAACATTTTTGTTGACTGATCAATGCATAACCTAGTTTGATATATGTTTCTGTTTAAGGACAACTTTTTTTTTGGAGTCTCACTTTGTCGCCCGGGTTAGAGCACAGTGGCACAGTCATGGCCACCACAGCCTCAACCTGCAGGGGTCAGGTGATTCTTCCATCACAGCCTTCCAAGTAGCTGAAACTACAGGCACCTGCCACCATGCCCAGCTAACTTTTTGATTTATTGTAAAGATGGGATCTCGCCAAGTTGCCCAGGCTGGACTCAAACCCCTGGGCTCATTTAATATATAGCCTTATTTAATATATAGCTCATTTAATATCTAGCCTTATTTAATATATAGTTGGTTCATTAACATTGACCTCACAGCCAACAGTACTATCATGCATGCCTCAAAGAAGCGTACCTAACACACGTATTTTCTATGTGAGGCACATCACAGCCTGCTTGCCCTTGGGGACACTTGACAGCATTTCAGCCTTACCCTTGGGAGCTGTTTTAAATGCCCAAATCATCGACAGACCCACAAAAATGCAAAAAAAATGGCCCTAACTAGAACTCAAAAAGGACACCTGTTTACAGTATGAGAGACAAGAAGTATGAAACAAGAAGGCAGAGCATTGTCGCCTTGTTCAACCTCAGTTGGAAACACGCGTGTTGAGTGACTCAGATTCTTCACTGCTCTGTGCACGTCCACAAATGTTCGTGAGAGCCCTGAGGGTATTGATTTTGGGGTTGTGAATACATTTTGGTGATTAAGCAAGTTTGCAAGTACAGAATCCGTGGAAAGTGAGGCTCGACTATTTTCTTTTTTCTTTTTTTTTTTTTGCGTAGGAGTCTCACTCTGAGTGCAGTGGCACACTCACGGCCACCGAAGCCTCGGCCCACTGGGCTCAGGCGATCTTTCTGCCTCAGCCTTCCAAGTAGCTGGAACCACAGGTGCGCACCACGACGCCTAGCTAATTTTTTTATTTACTGTATTTTTTATTTACTGTAGAGACGAGGTCTCACCAAGTTGCCCAGGCTGGTCTCGGATCTCTCACCTTGGCCCCCCCAAAGTGCTGGGATTACAGTCTTGACCCACCGCGCCTGGCCAAAGTTTTCTGTTTTCTCGACTTTTGAATCAGAGTGTTTTTGTTGTTGTTGTTTTTGTTTTTGTTTTTTGGGGGTTTTTTTTGGTTTTTTTTTTGAGTTGGAGTCTCACTCTGTCGTCCAGACTGGAGTGCAGTGGCCACTCCCGGCCACCGCAACCTCGACCTGCTGGGCTCCGGCGATCCTTCCACCTCAGCCTTCCGAGTAGCCAGAATTACAGGCATGCGCTACCACGCCCGGCTGATTTTTTGATTTATTGCAGAGATGAGGTCTCGCTGCCCAGGCGGGTCTCGAACCCGTGGGCTCAGGCAATCCACTCACCTCAGCCTCCCAAAGGCGCGGGATTACAGGCTGAGCCACTGAACCCGGCTTGTTTTTGTTTTTTTGAGTTGGAGTCTCACTCTATCGCCCAGACTGGAGTGCAGTGGCTGCTCCCGGCCACCGCAGCCTCGACCTGCTGGGCTCCAGAGATCCTTCCGCCTCAGCCTTCCAAGTAGCTGGAATTACAGGCATGATTTTTTTAATTTATTGTAGAGATGAGGTCTCGCTGCCCAGGCAGGTCTCGAACCTGCGGGCTCAGGCAATCCACTCACCTCAGCCTCCCAAAGGCGCGGGATTACAGGGTGAGCCACCGAGCCCGGCTGTTGTTTTGAGTTGGAGTCTCACTCTGTCACCCAGGCTGGAGTGCAGCAGCCCACTCACGGCCACCCCAGGGTCGACTTGCTGGGCTCCAGCAATCCTTCTGCCTCAGCCTTCCAGGTAGCTGGAGCTACATGCATGTGCTATCTCACTTGGCTAATTTTTTGAATTATTGTAGAGACGAGGTCTCACCAAGTTGCCGGGGCTGTTCTTGAACCCATGGGCTCAGGCAATTCACTCACCCCAGCCTCCCAAAGTGCTGGGATTACAGGCTGAGCCACCGAGCCAGGCCCAAAGAAATGTTTTCTATGTTTTCTTTTTCTTCTCCTCCCCACTGCTCGCCTGCTCCCAATGCCTTCCCCTCTTGATTTCAGGAAACTCTTCTACCCCTGGCTGCCAGAGCACCAACGGACAGACCCAGAGGGAAGCCCATAGGAGATGGAGAGGCAGGTCCCGCAGTCGGAGGGCAGCAACATCCAGACCAGAGCGTGTGTGGCCCGATGGGGTCATCCCCTTTGTCATTGGGGGAAACTTCACTGGTGAGTGTGCTGTTGTGAGGCCCAGGGCACGACCAGCACCCGGGCGTGGTCTTAGGGCAGCCCCGCCAGGCACAGAGGCATGGATGCTATCTGTCTTCAACCTGAGTGCTTACAAGTTCTTTTGTGGACAGTGAGAACGGGTGCAATTCCAAGGCTGTGGGTGGGGGTGGGGAGGGCCCACGCTCAGACACCGTGGCAGCCTGGCTTCCTTCCTCCTGGCAGGCAGCCAGAGGGCAGTCTTCCGGCAGGCCATGAGGCACTGGGAGAAACACACCTGTGTCACCTTCCTGGAGCGCACGGACGAGGACAGCTATATTGTGTTCACCTACCGACCCTGCGGGTGAGCAGGGAGCCCTGGGCACTGCACCCTTGGCCGTTGCCCCAACCCAGGTTCTGTCCTGGGCACGCTGCTGGGAACAGCCCTGGGTCCCTCCGTCCCCTCCTGCCACGGGGCATCTCCCCAGAAACTGACCCTTGACTCGGCTCTGCCCTAGGGCACACAGCGTGCGCACTCAGCGCTGAGGGTCCTACCCTCCCCTCCGCTCCCCTGCCGCCCCGCCCCCGGCAGCCTGGCCCCGCCCCTGAGTGGATGCACTCCCCCAGCTCGGGACCGCCCCCCTGAGCTGGCCCCGCCCCCCAGGTGCTGCTCCTACGTGGGTCGCCGCGGCGGGGGCCCCCAGGCCATTTCCATTGGCAAGAACTGTGACAAGTTTGGCATCGTGGTCCATGAGCTGGGCCATGTCATCGGCTTCTGGCACGAGCACACGCGGCCAGACCGGGACCGCCACGTCTCCATCGTGCGCGAGAACATCCAGCCAGGTACAGGCCTCCGTGCCAGCCGGTGTACCCACCTCTAGGGCTCCTGGCGGCGGTGGGAGTTGCTCCCTTAAGCCATCATGGGTCAATTCGGTATTAGAGTCCCGGCCAACTGAACAGAAGCACCGCCCACAGCCAGAGTTGATCTAGACCCTCCCCCTGGGACCAGGAGCAGTGCAGGGATCCTGCATCCATTGTAGAGCTACTCTGGGAGCTTGGACATGCCTAGTCCTGGGCTGGGGACCATCCTGGGCAGCCAGACGTTCTCCAGATGGCCTCTAGAGTGGGGCTGGGGTGTAGTGAGCCTGTCCTGAATGCAGCCTCAGGCCTTTCTCACCACCTTTACCCCGCCTCTGCACTCTGCCTGGTCTATCCTCGGGGTTTTTCTCTCCTTTCTCCTAGCTCTGTCTCCTCCCTTTCCGATTCCTCCCTATCTCCCCCGGGCTTCTTTCTCTGCTGTGGTTCTAGAAGTGGGTGCTTCCTTCTTATATTCCCCCAACCTTAAGACAGACCTCCATTCACTAGGCCCTCTGCAGGATAGGACTCTTCTAGAGACCCTCCCCACCCCTCACCTGGGGGCTCTGTTTGGCTGCTTCCCGAGCCCTCAGGCAGAGGAGGGCCCTCTCAGGTTCAGGAAGGATACCATTCCCTGCCCTGCAAAGTCCCCCACACACTGTCCCCTCCCTCTCCCCCACACCCTTTTCCTGACCTTCGCAGGGCAGGAGTATAACTTCCTGAAGATGGAGATCCAGGAGGTGGAGTCCCTGGGGGAGACCTATGACTTTGACAGTATCATGCACTATGCCCGGAACACATTCTCCAGGTGAGAGAGGGGCCTGGTCTGGTCTGGGGGCGGGGGCGGGGGCGGCACACTGCCCTGCCCTCTGGAGGCCATTTCTTCCTACCTCCCTCCTCACACTAGCCTTCCCTGCTGGGGCAGTGACCTAGGACAAGAATGCCCTCTATGTGGCTACGGCCCCCAGTAGGGGGTCCGTGGATGCTGTCTGATGCTGCCTGCCCCGCTGTCCTCGTCCACAGGGTGGGTCTGTGACAGGGCATCGGTTCTTCCCCTACTATTGTGCACACTCCGTGCCCCAAAGACCCTCCTTGAATTTCCCACTGTATCCCGCCACACCCCCTGCCAGGTTCCTCCCAGCTGGGTGTGAGTCAGGGGCCCTGGGGAGGTGGAGGGGTAGCCACTTCCCCTTTGTCCTGCTCCTCAAAATTGCCAGCATCTTCGTGATCTAGCTCAGATACGACCTCCTCCAAGAAGTCTTCCCTGCCTGTTACTCATTGGCGGCCAGCAGGGTAGATGCTGAGCTTGGGGAGGGCCACCAAGGCTGCCTGGTCCAGTCTTCCACTGCATAGTTGATTTGAATACTTAAGGTGATGAGAGCTTACCACTTTCCAGAATATTCCATCCTGTTCTCTTGCCAGCTCTTAGTGTTACACAGTCTTTTCTTCTCCTTGAAACCTCCCATTCGCCTGAGTACTTCTCTCAAGAGCAATTCAGAATAATTTGACTCCCTGTTTCCTGTCAGCCCTCACCCCACTGTCTGAGAAGCTGAAATCCAGTTGCTCTGCAAGCCAAGCCGCATGGGGTGACCCCCAAACTCTATCAACCCAAAGAGAGCTGAGCTTTTCTCTCACTGTCGGCTGTAAGGGGTGCATTTTCCTAACTGGGTCTTCAGAGGGGAGCATCCTTTCCTAATTGGTCTGTCTTTTTGTAATTGGCTAATTTGCACAAAGCCTGACCCCAGTCCTAGACTGGCCTCCATCCCCAGCTCCCAAGCACACCCTCCGTACCCAAGACCCAGGTTCCCAGAAGTCACAGCCAGAACCCCCAAAAGTGGAGGCCCTGCCTCTCTTCCCCCAGCCTTTTCTTAGCAGAGTGTGGGAAATGGAGCCTCCCTCCTCCTCATGGGCCTTCCTGGCCTGGCCATTCCCAGGCGTGGCTTTTTGCTCATCCACTGTCTCTGTCCCAGAGAGTGGCCCTCCCCCCTCTTCTCAGTGCTCCTACCAGATCACTCTTCCTGCCTGCAGACCTACAGGAACAGAGTTCAAGGAAGGGCAATGAGGTCATTCCCCCCCCACACCCACAGACCCCTCTTTATGGTTCCCACCAAGTCCCATCCCACCCCCTGCTGTGTTCCACCCAGCTGGGTGTGAGTCAGGGGCCCTGGGGTGGTAGAGAGCTGCCTGCTTCCCTTCAGTACTGCTCCTCCCAGATGGAAACACTCAGAATTGAGCAGGGAGGAATTGGGGGGATAGGAGACACTGAAGGATTGGAAGCTGGCGGGGCTGGGTCTGGCTGTGGTGGAACCTGCCCTTTGGCCCTGTTCCAGATACCGTCGGATGCACCCCTGCCAGCCGGGTGAGGAGCTGGCCCCAGGTAGTTTGGGGAGAAATTCAATCAGCATTTGGGGGCACAGAAACAGGGGCCTGGTGGGGTTAGAGAGATGACCCGCTAAGGGTCTGCCACTCTCCTGGGATTGGGAGTTTGGAGCCCGAGCTGGGGGCACCATCGGATCCCTGGGGCATCCTGAGTCTGCATCCATGACCTCCCAAAGCGTTCCTGGGGCTCCCCCAGTTCCTGTGGTGTGGCTGCCACGGAGCAGGGTGGCTGCTGGTCAGTGGGCAGCATAATGACAGGGTGAGATGTCTCCACCCGTCCCTGACCCTGCTGAGGAATGTCTGGGCTCCAGCAGGGTTTCGACCTGTGGGTACAGATGGGCACGCCACCCCCCTTCCTTGCCCACCTTCTGTCAGACTCTCACTCTTACTTTTCTCAATCTTCCTCTTTAGGGGCATCTTCCTAGACACCATTGTTCCCAAGTATGAGGTGAACGGAGTGAAACCTCCCATCGGCCAGAGGACACGACTCAGCAAGGGGGATATCGCCCAGGCCCGAAAGCTTTACAAGTGCCCAGGTTGGAGCAGGGAAGAGACGGGCAGGGCCGTGGAGGGCAAAACCTGAGGGGGGCAGAGGCCAGGGCCTGGGACCACCAAGAAGGTGAATGCTGCCAGTCTCAGCAGATGGTGTTAGGGGAGGAGACCCCGAGGGAGAGGCCGTGTGTAAGTTAAGGAACCAACCTGGGGCTAGGATCAGGTGGTAGTGACAAGCTGACATGCCACTTTCTGAGGGTCTGTAGGGGCAGAACATGGGAGAACAGAGCAACTCAGGGGAGGGAAGTGGCGGTGAGGCCCACCAGAGGCGCTTGACCTTAACTCTGGAACCCGTGTTGCCTTGACAACAGGGCATCGGTTACCCTGGCAGCACTAGGCCGGGGAGGTAGGATGGTGTGTGTGTCTATGTACGGAGGAGGCAGGGGTGGATCTTAAAGGGACAGGACCATCTCAGATGCACCCCTCTCCTCAGCCCGTCTTCTGTCCCCCAAAGGATGCCAGGGTTCAGGGGTAGGTGAGCCAGAAGGTGAGGGGTTTGGGCACCTGTAGCCAGCTGCCCTGTCATTTCCTTTCCTTGGCAGCCTGTGGAGAGACCCTGCAAGACAGCACAGGCAACTTCTCTTCCCCTGAGTACCCCAATGGCTACTCCGCCCACATGCACTGCGTATGGCGAATCTCTGTCACACCTGGGGAGAAGGTAACTGCGTCCTTGGGCCTCCCCTCCTCTGTGGGACTCCAAGAGCAGGAGAGCATGTCTCCCCATGGATCCGGATCAAAACTTCTCCCCCAGACCTGGTTGATGTGGGTGCCAGTGATCTTGGTTATGATAAAACCATTAAGTCCACAGATCTGATGGAGCATTACAGTGAGGAGAGGCTCCCAGCAATGCACAGCCTTCCATGGCACTTCCTAGTAATCGTAAATTAGCACTAATTTGTAGATAGCACTTACTGCGTAGGTCTATTTTGATTACCTCGTTCTTCCTGAACTAGCCCTTTTAATTTTTTTTTTTTTTTTTTTGAGTTGGAGTCTCACTCCGTCGCCCAGGTTGGAGTGCAGTGGCATGTTCACGGCCACCCCAGTGTCAACCCACTGGGCTCCGGTGATCCTTCTGCCTCAGCCTTCCAAGTAGCCAGAGCTACAGGAGCGCATAACCACGCCTGGCTAATTTTTTGATTTATCATAGAGATGAGGTCTCACCAAGTTGCCCAGGCTGTTCTTGAACCCGCAGGCTCAGGCGGTCCCCTCACCTCGGGCCACTCCAAGTGCTGGGATTGCAGGCTTGAGCCACCGCCCCACCCCCCTTTTAATTCTTAAGGCTACCCCATGTCTTCATTTTCCAGATGAGAAAACTAAGGCACTGGGAGGTTGAGTAACGTCCCCAAGGTCACATAGACAACAAGGAATTCCCCAGGGCTGAATTCCATCCAGCCTTGCCCCTGATTGCCTGTGGGTACCTTGGATGAGCCGCTCAGCCTGGGGCCCTGGGCTCTTAGCTGTCTCATCAGGGCTTGACCAGGGGTTCCCCAAGGGCTCTTCCCAATTCTGACAAACCCTAATCCTGGGAACAATTAAGGAATGAGGCAAATGCTTTCAGCGGTTGCTTCCGGGTGGGTCTCGTGGGTGTTTCCTTCCCACCCTTCCTTCTCTACTTTCACCAGGACCCTCCCATCTTTGCTACATGGACCTGAGTTTCTGTGCCCGGCCCTCTCCTGCCAGGACTTCATTTCTTCTCCCTCTGCCTGTCCTGTATCAGTTCTGATTTGCAGAGAAATCTCTCCACCTTCCCTCTCACCTTGAGCTGAAGCTCCCAACTCTCCCACTTGCTGCTGCTGTAGGGCTGCCTTCGGGCAAACTATGGGAGTGGGTCAAAATTGTCTCCATCTTCATTATCTAGCTCAGATATGACCTCTTCCAGGAATCCTTCCCTGCCTGTTACTCATTGGTGACAAGCAGGGTAGACGCTGAGCTTGAGGAGGGCCCCCAAGCCTGTCCAGTCCTGTTTCTCCGGCTGCATGGTTGACTTGAATACCTAAGGTGATGAGGGCTCACTACTTTCCGGAATATTCCATCCTGTTCTCTTGTCAACTCTTTTTTTTTTTTGAGTCAGAGTCTCCTTCTGTCACTCAGGCCGGAGGGCATGGCACACTCACAGCCACCCCAGCATCAACCTGCTGGGCTCAGGTGATCCTTCCACCTCAGCCTTCCAAGTAGCTGGAACTCAAGGCACGCACTACCACGCCCAGCTAATTTTTTAATTTATTATAGAGTTGAGGTCTCAACAAGTTGCCCAGGCTGGTCTCGAACTCAGGCAATCCTCTCGTCTCGGTCTCTCAGAGTGCTGGGATTACAAGCTTGAACCACCATGCCCTGCCTTCTTGCCAACTCTTGTTTTTTGTTTTTTTTTGAGTTGGAGTCTCACTCTGTCGCCCAGACTGGAGTGCAGTGGCCGCTCCCGGCCACCGCAGTCTCGACCTGCTGGGCTCCGGCGATCCTTCCGCCTCAGCCTTCCGAGTAGCCGGAATTACAGGCATGCGCTACCACGCCCGGCTGATTTTTTGATTTATTGTGGAGATGAGGTCTCGAACCCGCGGGCTCAGGCAATCCACTCACCTCAGCCTCCCAAAGGCGCGGGATTACAGGCTGAGCCACCGAGCCCGGCTTGCCAACTCTTAATGTTACAAAGTCTCTTCTCCTTGAAAGCTCCCATTTGTCCTAGTACTTCCCTCAAGAGCAATTCAGTACAACCTGACTCCCTCTTTCTCATCATTCCTCCTACCGTGGCAAGGCCACTCTCATGCCTTCTTAGGCCCATTCACAGCCTTTTCACATGGAGTCTAGTCTCTCCACCAACCCTAGATTGTTGCATCCTTTGTATTTTTATTGCTCCCAAGAATGAGCTACAAGAGTTTATTTCCCTTGATTGGAACACTAGCACAGCCTCAAGCTGGATTCTATTTTAGTATTGGTCTCATTGTTCATTCCAACATCTCTCTCAAGATCGTTTTGAACCAGAATTCCACCATCCAGCAGGTAGTTATCCCTCTTACCTAGGCCATGAGCTCATTGATAAGCATGTCTTCTGGGTCTTCTTTGTGGTCTTGGATCTAAATGTTGAACAGCACATGAACCAAAGCAGATCCAAGATCTCCCTCCAAATGGACATTGACTCATTAACTTACAGGGTCTGGGCAGTTATTCTACCAGCTATGATGTCACATAACGTCATTACCATCCAGCCACAGGTCACAACCTATTGACAGAGACGTGTGTTGCTTCTAAGACCACGCCTTTGTCATTGTTCTATCCCTGGCCCAGGACGTAGTTCAAAAAATGCCGAACACATAAGATGGAACGCCTTACCAAGTTAAATCCACTGTTCCACCAGTTTAAAAAACCCCTTTTACAAAGGAAGACAAATTTGTCTGACATGCCTTATTTCAAATGAACCCAAACTGGCTCTTCCTAATCAAGTGTTTCTTTTCTAAATGGTCACAAACCAGCTGTTTAGTTGGGGATTGACATTCAACCCAGTGGTTTGCAATTCCCAGAATCCACTCCTCACTCCCCACTGCCCCTACCAGCACACACACCCTTTTGAAGATTGGGAAAACTTCTGCTCTGAGCTCTCAAGATTACGCATGCTGATCACATCTGCAAGTTATTTGACTGTCCTCTGATGTCATTTCTGAGCTTGAAGACAAAAGCCAATTTAAAGAGATGCTCACTGACTCTCCTCTTTCTGTGTTATTGAGCTTCCATTCTTTTCTTTTTTTTTTTTGAGTTGGAGTCTCACTCTGTCGCCCAGACTGGAGTGCAGTGGCCGCTCCCGGCCACCGCAGCCTCGACCTGCTGCGCTCCAGCAATCCTTCCGCCTCAGTCTTCCGAGTAGCTGGAACTACAGGCGCACGCTACCACGCCCGGCTGATTTTTTGATTTATTGTAGAGATGAGGTCTCGCTGCCCAGGCGGGTCTCGAACCCATTCTTTTCTAAATGACGCTTTTTTTTTGAGTTGGAGTCTCACTCTGTCGCCCAGTGTCAACCTGCTAGGCTCTGGCGATCCTTCCGCCTCAGCCTTCCAAGTAGCTGGAACTACAGGTGCACGCTACCACGCCCATCTAGTTTTTTATTTTTATTGTAGAGACAAGGTCTCACCACATTGCTTGGGTGAGTCTTGAACTCATGGGCTCAGGCAGTCCACTCGCCTCAGCCTCCCAAAGTGCTAGGATTATAGGCTAAGCCACCGAGCCCGGCCGACACTTGTTTTCATTTGTTGTAATCTGAAGATCAATCTCACGTATGACAGATTTTTTTTGAGGACTGATTCTGTTCATCTCTCTATGTTGACGTTCTTCTGTCTTCCCTCCTAAGTGAGCCCTTTCCTCCGTGTTCTTCTTATCCCAAATCTCACTAAAAAACTGCAGTCCTGGCCAGGCATGGTGTCTCATGTTTGTTATCCCAGCACTTTGGAAGGCCAAGGCTGGAGGATTGCTTGAGCCCAATAGTTTGAGACTAGCCTGGGCAACATAGTGAGACCTTATCTCGACAAAAAAAAAATTTTTTTTGAATTAGCCGACTGTGGTGGTGGGTGCCTGTAGTCCCAGCTACTTGGAAGGCTGAGATGGAAGGATTGCCTGAGTCCAAGACGTCGAGCCTGCAGTGAGCTGTGCTTGTGCCAATGCATCCCAGCCAGGGTGACAAAGCGAGACTCTGACTCAAAAAAAAAGGGGGGGAGGGGTATTGCAATCCTGTCGGCTGTTTGTCCTGGCTGTGCCCGACTTCCTTCATCCCTTTCCTGAGGGTCCTTATTACTCTAGCTGAGGGAAATCTCACATGCAGATAATATTAACAGTAATAATAATATTAATAGTAACTGACATTTATTATTTTTGAGTCGGAGTCTCACTCTGTCGCCCAGGCTGGAGTGCAGTAGCACGCTCATGGCCACCGCAGCCTCAACCTGCTTGGTACAGGCGATCCTTCCGCCTCGGCCTCAGTAACTGGAACCACAGGCATGTGCCACCATGCCCGGCTAATTTTTTTGATTTATTGTAGAGACGAGAGCTTGCCAAGTTGCTCAGGCTGGTCTCGAACCCCTGGGTTCAGACAGTCCTCTTGCCTCTGTCTCCCAAAGTGTTGGGATTACAGGCATGAGCCACCACACCTGGTTGTAACTGACAATTATGGAGCATTTGATTGAGCAGGCATGTGTTAAATTCTTCAACGCGTGTTAGTTTCTTTAATGAGCACAGCAACATTATAGGCCAGGTGCTAACATTATCCCTGTTTTACCTATGAGAAAACAGACTTGGAAAAATTCAGTAACTTGCCCAAGATTACACAGAATTGGATCATGACACAAAAGTCTGTGATTGCAATTCTGTGTGTGTTCTCAAGCCCTGCTGCAATTCAATTCCTTCAGTGCTCTTCGCAAACCTGTGTGCCCAGCACTGGGACAGGCTCTGGGATGTACAGAACTACTAGCAGTCCCCGACCCCAGCAGCAGGTATTCTCCACCCCAAATCAGGTGGAACATTGCTCGCTTTCCTATTCAGGAGCTTTCCTCAGTGGGCAGTGATCTGGATCAGCTTCCTTCCCTATGGTTCATGGCTGGCATGGGCTAGCCTTAATCTCTCTAGCAGACACATAGCCTTGCCCCGGGAGCATCTCTCTGTGTCCTGGGCCTCTGCTGTCCATAATTCCTGGAGAACTCCCGTCCTTTTTTCAGAGGCCACTTGGAGCTGCAGGGAGAGAAGTGGGCTAGAGCAAAGAATTTCAGATAAATCGAACACATGGTTTTAGAAATACATCAAGTCAAAAGCCATCCATGATCCTGGATGAAATTATAGAATTGCAAGAGAAACCAAGATGGCACTCGAGGGACAGAAACATTGGAAAGGCCCACAGAGGCTGGTGTCATAGAATACCAATGGCCACTCTGTTGTGTAACAATGATGTGCCAGGCAGAGTGTTAGACACCCGACGTACTTGGTCTCATTATTTCCCATAGCAATTTTACGACCTAGGCTCGACTATCCCTTCTGCATAGATGATGGAATTGAGGCCCAAAGCTCTTGAGTAAATCTACCCAAGTTTACACACTGGCATTTGGTTCTGGGACTGTCTGGCTCCAAAGTCTATGGCCTTTCAACAGTAAACCTTAAATAAATCTGCCTGCTCTAGCAGATGGACTTTGACATCCATATTGGCTGCTGGGAGGTTGTTTTCCACTTGCTTCTCAGTTCTCAGCTTATTGTCAGAAATGCACATGACAGGTCAATCTTATACGATGACTTGTGTGCGTCATGGGTATGTCAAGCAAGAGAATGAGCTGCTTGGAAAGGCTTCTCTCTCTCTCTCTCTTTTTTTTTTTTTGGAGTCAGAGTTTCACTCTGTAGCCCAGGCTGGAGTGCAGTGGCACGCTGCTCAAGGCCACCGCACTCTCAACCTGCTGGGCTCAGGTGATCCTTCTGCCTCAGCCTTCCAAGTAACTGGAACTACAGACATGTGCCACCATGCCCTGCTAATTTTTTGATTTATTATAGAGATGAGGTCTCACCAAGTTGCACAGGCTGGGCTCGAACCCGAGCTCAAGCAATCCTCTCATCTTGGCCTCCCAAAGTGCTAGGATTATAGGTGTGAGCCACCCCGCCCGGCCTTGAAAAGGCTTCTTTTAGGATCCCCAAGTCTCCACTCACATGATTAGCAGCTGATCCAGAGTGAACCTACAGTGGTTCCCAAGCAGAGCCTTTATGAAGAGGACAGGGTTTTTAAAAGAGGATCAGCCGGGCTCGGTGGCTCAGCCTGTAATCCCGCGCCTTTGGGAGGCTGAGGTGAGTGGATTGCCTGACCCCGCTGGTTCGAGACTCGCCTAGGCAACTTGGTGAGACCTCATCTCTACAATAAATTAAAAAAAAAAAAAATTAGCCGGGCATGGTAGCGCGCGCCTGTAGTTCCAGCTACTTGGGAGGCTGAGGCGGAAGGATCGCCGGAGCCCAGCAGGTTGAGGCTGCGGTGACCGAGAGCGGCCACTGCACTCTAGTCTGAATGACAGAGTGAAACTCCAACTCAAAAAAAAAAAAAAAAGAGGATCATGGTTGGCAGATCCAACATTGCAGGGAAGCCAAGAAGATAAGAACTTTGGGAGCTGGTAGAATCCACCCTCATTCCCATCCCTGCCTTCTGAAGTCTTGCCTGTTGTTCATCAAGGTCCAACCAAAATTCCACCTCCTCTGTGATGCCTTCCCTGACCCCCAACTCCCATCACATCCCCCAACCAGGCTGAAGAGACCCCTCCCTCCTCTGCAAAGCTGTCCGTGCTGGACGCTCCCCTAAGTCCCTGTTCTCCGGTGCTGAGGGGCGTGGGGCACTGAGGAGGACGGGAAGGTGGATGCTTGTTCTTAGCACCACTGCTGAGGAGAATTGTTAGGAGACCACATGGAGGAGTGGCGAAGGGTGTAATTTTAAAGGCCAGAGTACCCGGGTGTGACACCTCCCTGTGCTCTGTACTGGCTGTGTGGTCTTCAAGAAAGTTGCTTAACCTCTCTTTGCCTTTGTTTCTCTGTCTATAAAATGGGCCTGGTGATAGTACCTCCTTCATGGGGTTGATAGGATGATTAAACAAATTAATATACATAAGTACTTAGAGTAGTGCCTAGCACATGGTGAGAATTTAGCTGTCATTCCTGTGTTCTTTTTTATTTTTTGAGTCAGAGTCTCACTGTGTCACCCAAGCTAGAGTGTAGTGGCACATTGCTCATGGCCACTGCAGCCTCGACCTACTGGGCTCAGGTGATCCTTCTGCCTCAACCTTCCAGGTACCTGGAACCACAGGCATGCACCACCACACCCGGCTATGTTTTTTATTTATTGTAGAGATGAGATCTCACTATATTGCTCAGGCTGGTCTTGAACCCCAGAGCTCAGACAATCCTCTCGCCTCCGCCTCCCAAAGCGCTGGGATTACAGGCTTGAGCCACCGCACCCGGCCGCTATGTTCTTAATCTGTTAAATGAGGACACCCTGGTCCACTTCTCCAGGCACGCTGTTTGCCTTTTTCTACTTCCAGGATTCTATTCTGAACCATTTCAAATGTCAAAATATCCTAAATGTCATAATATCTAAGAGTGAAGTTAACATTGAGTGTTTACTGTGTGTCAGACCCTGTTATAAACTTTACACATATTAACTTAGTTCCCCTAAGCCCTGTGAGGCAGACGTTATGATTATTCTCTGTTACAAATAAGGACGAGAAGGCACCGAGGTATTTGATGTTGTGCCTAAGATGGTGTGGCAGGGTCAGACTGAAGCCAGACAGTGAGTCACCCAGCAGTGACGTGCTTAACTGGCACAGCGTGACTCCTGCTGGAGATGAGAAGCCTGGTGTCCTGTCACTTGTCCCCTGGATGCACGCAACAAGCATGAGGTGTACTTCCCACATGTGGGGTGCACTAGGAGCCTCTGCTCCCTGTATCTCATTGAATCCCCCCACCTCCCCAGGGAAGCCATTGCCATCACCTCCAATTTTAGACAAAGACACTGAGGCTCAAGGAAGCCCAGCCACAGGCCCAAGTCACCGGCCAGGAAGTGGTGGAGCTGGCCAGGTTTTCTTTGGCAAAAGGCAGTGCCCTTGCCACCGGAGCACAGCTGTTTTCACATGACAGAAGTCGGTACAACTCCTAATTAGACACCTCCAATCTCAATATAGCCATCGCTGTGCCTCCCTGTAGGATGCCGCTGACCACCAGCCAGGTCGCTTCCTTCTGAGTGAGGTGACCTCTGGTTTCTCCTGTCCCTTGGGAGGTCTCGGGTGGGCCCTTCCAGATTCTGCCAGCTGGACATGGTTTCTTCTTCAGCGGGTCTGAATTCATCCTCCCTAGACATAGCCAGGGGTGACTGAGGATGAAGGGAAGGTGGATAGACCCTTGTTCTTGACACAACTCTGAGTGGAATTGGTTGGCAGGCCCAGGGAGGGCTCGTGGAGGGTGGGTGAAGGTGTGAGTTTAGGAGCCAGAGTGCCCCCATCCTTTGGCTCTTTGCCTCCCTCTTCCATCCAGCAACTCTTCTTTTTTTGAGTCAGGGTGTCTCTCTGTCGCCCAGGCTGGAGTGCAGTGGCATGATCACAGCTTACCCTAGCCTCGACCTCCTGGGCTCAGGCGATCCTTCTGCCCCAGCTTCCGAAGTAGCTAGGACTATAGGCACACGCCACCATACCTTGCTAATATCTTAACTTTTTTGATAGATGAGGTCTTGCTATGTTGCCCAGGCTGGTCTTGAACTCCTGGACTCAAGCAATCCTCCCTCCTCAGCCTCTCAAAGTGCTGGGATTACAGGCATGAGCCACCACACTCAGCCTACATCCAACAACTCTTTTAAAGATATTTTTGCTGTTTGTTAGATATAAATATAACATGTACATATTGTAAAAATTTTGAACAATCTAGAAATGCAAAAGTAAAAAATGAATATTCTATCTGGGCACATTAGCTTACGCCTGTAATCCAGCACTCTGGGAGGCCAAGGCAGGAATATTGCTTGAGTCCAGGAGTTTGAGACCAGCCTGGGCAATTTAGTAAGACCCCCATCTCTACAAAAATAAAAAAAAACTGAGCCAGGTGTGGTGACTCCCACCTGTAGTCCCAGCTACTTGAGAGATTAGGGCAAAAGGATTGCTTAAGCCCAGGAGTTTGAGGCTGTAGTGAGCTATGATGATGTCACTGCACTCCAGTCTGAGCCGCAGATGGAGACCCTTGACTCTTAAAAAAAAAAGAATATTCTCCCCCTTTATCCTCCTCTAATCCTATTCCTCAGAGAGGACTAAAGAGTTTCAATGCTTTGATGTATCCTTCCAGACCCTTCCTTCTAGGTGTGCATGTGCATGTGAGCGTGTATGTATCTACATACAAAACACAGAAGTATCATATGCACACGTATGTGGTCTTTTGCAGCTTGCCTTGCACTTAACAAGGAATCATGGTCCCTGTTCCATGCCAGCACACACAGATCCACCTTAATTATTCTCATGGCTGCTTAGAATTCCATTGTCTTGGTTTCCCTCAATTTATCTATTTATTTGTTTATTTATTTATTTATGTATTTTTGAGTTGGAGTCTCACTCTGTCACCCAGGCTGGAGTGCAGTAGCCTGCTCATGGGCACCCCAGTGTCAACCTACTGGGCTCCAGCGATCCTTCCACCTCATCCTTCCAAGTAGCTGGAACTGCAGGAGCACACTACCATGCCCGGCTAATTTTTTTTTATTTTTAGTGTAGAGAAGAGGGCTTGCCAAGTTGCCAGGGCTGGTCTCAAACCCGTGGGCTCAGGCAATCCACTCACCTCGGCCTCCCAAAGTGCTGGGATGACAGGCTGAGCCACCAAGCCTGGCCAGTTTCCTTCAATTTAATTATTTTTATTGTTTTTTTTGGAGGCTGGAGTCTCTCTCTGTCACGCGGGCTGGAGTGCAGTGGTACAGTCACGGCTCACTGCAGCCTCATCCTCCTGGGCTCAGGTGATCCTCCCACCTCAGCCTCCTGAGTAGCTGGGAATACAGGCACACACCACTACTTTCGGCTATTTTTTTTTTGAAGAGATGAGAACTTGCTATGTTGCCCAGGCAGGTCTCCAACTCCTGGGCTCAAGCAATCCTCCCTCCTTGGCTTCCCAAAGTGCTGGGATTATAGGTGTGAGCTACCACACACAGTTCAATTTAATTATCAATTTAAATTTCCTGAGCCCTGTGAGGCAGATATTATTATCATTACCCTCTTGCAAACAGGAACAGAGGGGTTCCATGATATGCCTAAGATTGTGCGGCAAGATCAGATTGATGCTAGACAGTGAGTCACTGTGGGGCGACATGCTTACCTGGCACAGTGTGATGTCTGCCTGGGCTGAGAAGCCAGTGTCCTGTCACTTCTCCTTACTGTGAATCTTTAGTGATGGAGATTTGATTGACATTTTTTCTAGTTTTCATTATCACCAAAAAATGCTACAGTAAATACCTTTAAACTTACATCTTGGCCGGGTTCGGTGGCTCAGCCTGTAATCCCAGCACTCTGGGAGGCCGAGGCGAGTGGATTGCCTGAGCCCATGGTTTTGAGACCCGCCTGGGCAACTTGGTGAGACCTCGTTTCTACAATAAATCAAAAATTAGCCGGGCATGGTAGCGCATGCCTGTAGTTCCGGCTACTTGGAAGGCTGAAGCAGAAAGATTGCAGGAGTCCAGCAGGTCGAGGCAGCGGCGGCCGGGAATGTGCCACTGCACTCCAGTCTGGGAGACAGAGTGAGACTCCAACTCAAAAAACAAAACAAAACAAAACAAAACTTACATCTTCATGCACCTGGGCAAATATAACTATATTGTCGATTCCTAAAAGCAAAATTTCATTCAAGAAATATTTCTGGCCGGGTGTGGTAGCTCATACCTGTAATCCCAGCACTTGGGGAGGCCGAGGCAGGAGGATCACTTGAGCCCAGGAATTTAAGATCAGCCTAGGCAATATCATGAGACCTTGTCTCTACAAAAAATAAAAAAATAAGCCAGGCATGCTGGTGCACACCTATAGTCCCAGCTACTCGGGAGGCTGAGGAAGGAGGATCGTCTGAGCCCAGGAGGTCAAGGCTGCATTGAGCCATAATCATGCCTCTCCAGCCTGGGTGACCAAAAAATACACAAAAAACTCAACTCAAAAAAAAAAAAAAAAGAAATATTTACCAAGCACCTACTACATGTTACGTACCAAGGATTCCACAGTAAATTAAACAGACACAACTTCTGCCCTCATGTGGTTTACATTTTGGTGTGGGGCTGGGGAGAGACAGACAACGAAGTAAGAGTGCAGTAGGTCAGCTGGGGATGAGTGAGGAGAAAGTCTGCAGCAGGAGGGGAGGGAGTCGGGAGCAAGGGGCTACTGTGTTCATGTGGGATGGTCAGGAAGGGTCTCACGTACATCAGGTGGTTTGGAGCAGAAACCAGCAGGAAGTGAAGCAACACACCTGGCTGGCAGCTAGGGGAGAGCTTTCAGGCAGCAAGTGCAAAAGCCCTGAGGTAGGAGCAGACTCGGGGGGTCTGAGGGACCAGCAAGGTAACTATGGCCGGAGCCAAGCAGGCAGGAGGAAAGTGGTGGGAGCTGGAGTTGGAGAGAGAACAGGGGCCGTGATAAATGGCCTCAGAGGTCATGGTGAGGGCGTTGGGTTTTACTCTGAGTTATGTCCATTAAAGGATTTGGGGCAGAGAGGAGATGTGATCCGATTTACATCATAAGAGGTCTGCTCTGGCTGCTGTGGTGGGGGCAAGGTCAAGAGCAGGGACTATTGGAGGAAGCCAAGAAAAAGATGGTGGTAGGGCCAGGACCCAGAGTGGAGAGGAGAGGAGTGGGGAGAGGGGAGGAGAAGGGAGGGAAGGGGAGAGGAGGGAGTGCAGAAGGTGTGCCTGGTCAGGCCCAATCCAGGTAAAAGTGCTCTTGCATCCCAGGGACACAGCCAGCTCCAGCTCCGGCTCAGCATGGCTGTCTGGTTTTCTCTAGCCACAGTCAACTGTCTGGGGGCAGGCACTGAGCAGGTAGAAAGGTGGTTTCACCAAGGTTGTCGTTTTCAGGTGATTACAGGAAAGAGAAAGGGAAGCAAGAAAGCAGAAGTTGTACACAAGGAGGGGCTGAAAAGCTGGACCTCAGATTTGCTTTGAAGCGATGCCATTGGTAGCCCTTTGCCGCTTCCTCTGTGATCATTTTGGGTCGTTTTTCTACAAAGATAAAAGATTGGATAATGAGACACTGCCTAGCTCCATCGCAAGACCTAGAGCAGATTTGCAACTTCAGTGTTTCAAAAGGGCAGATTGGCCAGGCACGGTGGCTCACGCCTGTAATCCCAGCACTTTGGGAGGCTGAGGTAGGGGGATCGCTTGAGGCCAGGAGTTTGAGACCAGTCTGGGCAGTTGAGCGAGCCCCCATCTCTACAGAAAAATGAAAAGGTTAGCTGGGCATGGTGGTGTGCATCTGTAGTCCTGGTTACTTGAAAGGCTGAGGTGAGAAGATCACTTGAGCCTGGGCAACATAGCGAGAACTTGTCTCTATAAAAAATAAATTTATTTAAATAATTTTAAGTCCAGGACTTTAAGGATGATAATAACTTTCCATGATGATGATTAATAATAATAATTAAGATTATATAGGACACTTTTTCAAAACATGATATAATAGTACTGCAACTAATAAAAGGTCTCCCAGACAAATGTGTTTAACCTCATAGAAGAATGAAACCAAAAAAAAAAAAAGAAAGAAAAAAGATGGACTGTGGAACTAAGGTAGGTGAGAGGAGAAGTGAGTGGGTAGGGTGACCTTCACTGGAAATGCCACAGATGCCGTGGCTGAAGGTAGCATGATGGGACTCTTGGAGGGAGGGAGCTGGGGGGGGTTGGGGGACCAGATGGAGAGAGGGTCCTTGAAATTGAGATTATGGAAGGGATGGACAATTCTCAATGAAGCCAGGGTCTAGGGTATGACACATTGGTGTGGCCAAGAAAGGACAGAGAGGTGGAGAAATGAGACCACAGCCAGGTGGCCAGGAACTGGGAAGGACTAAGCGGGTGGATGTTGCAGTCACCAGGCATTCTGACAGGCCATGGTCAGGGAGTAACCTTGTGACCTTGACACGGCACTGACCCTTGCTAGCTACAGACAGCAAATGCCAGCATCCACCATGGAATTGGTTTCATTCCAGCTTCACTCTATCTGCCTCTATCTTCTCCAGCAAGGAACTCTGCTTTCACAGGACAGGAAACCCCCTCAGGCCTTCGCATGTCCACTGGACCAGCCTCACAGGTCACAGTGAACACATTCCTGGAGTCCCTACTTGTTGCAACTATGAATACACCACAGGCTTTGGGTTCACTCTGGAAACTACCGAGGAAGTGGTTTCCCTCCTGGAAATGTGCTCTCTACCTGCTAAAATGCCCATCTGCTGAAGAGAGTTGGTACTTTTTTTTCAAGGTGTCAAATGTTCCTCCGTGTCCAGTAAGCATTTGATGAGCTAAGAGCCTGAAATGTCTGTCAGGACAGACAGTGCCTGTACCTAAGAAGTTCAATGTCAGGGTCAGGGACTCTTATCCCCATTTGATACACGAGGTAGCTGAGACTCAGAAAGGTTGGGTGGTTTGCCTGCGGACTCACAGAGGGAATGCAGAGCTAAGATTCAAACCCAGGTCCGTGTGGCTGGAGTCTGAGCTTTTTCATGTGCATGTCTTATCCCTCTAAACTCTAAGCTTCTTGAGGACAAAGAAGAATTCAAGGGAAGAGTTCAGATCGGGTGCTCTTTCAGCAGTTAGTGCCCCCTGCCCAGAATCAGCACTCAATACATAGGTGATGCTTGGTGGCTCAGCCTTTTCTCTGCCTCTCTCTCGGGACCCTCCATTCCCATTTCAGACCCCCTCAGTACACTCACACCACTGTGGGCCCTTTCTGTCCCTGAGGAGACCAATTCTCTCTTAAAGGTGTTGTGGTTTGTATTATTTAAGTTGACTATGAGTTAGCCAGGTGCGGTGACATGCACTTGTTGTCCCAGCTACTCAGGAGTCTGAAGCAGGAGGATTGTTTGAGCACAGAAATTCAAGTCCAGCCTGGGCAACACAACAAGACCCCATCACTACAAAAAAAAAGGTTTTATTTTATTTTTTACTTTTGAATTGGAGTCTCACCCTGTCGCCCAGGCTGAAGTGCAGTGGTATGCTCACGGCCACTGTAGCCTCAACCTACTGGGCTCAAACAATCCTTCCACCTCAACTTTCTAGTAGCTGAAACTACAGGTATGTGCCACCGAGCCCAGCTAATGTTTTTTATTTTTATTGTAGAGATGAGGTCTCACCAAGTTTCCCAGGCTGATCTTGAACCCCTGGCCTTAGGCAATCCTCTCACCTCCATCTCTTAAAATGCTGGGATTACAGGTGTGAGCCACCACGCCCAGCTCCACCCCCCATTTAAAAAAATATAGCCAGGCATGGTGGAGTGCTCCTCTAGCCCCAGCTATTTGAGAGGCTGAGGCAGGAGGCTCACTTGAGCCCAGGAGTTTGAGGATACAGTGAGCTATGCTTATGCCACTGCACTCCAGCCCAGGTCATAGAGTGAGACTTTGTCTCTGAAAAAAAAAAAAAAAAAAGAAGGAAAGGGCTGGGCTCCCAGCACTTTGGGAGGCCAAGGTGAGAGGATTGCCTGAGCCCATCAGTTCGAGACCAGCCCGGGCAACTTGGTGAGACCTCATCTCTACAGTAAATCAAAAAATTAGCCAGGTGTGATGGCACACACCTGTAGTAACAGCTACTTGGATGGTTGAGGGAAAGGATCGCCTGAGCCCAGCAGGTCAAGGCTGCGGTGGCCGTGAGAATGCCATTGCACTCCAGCCTGAGCAACAGAGTGAGACTCCAACTTAAAAAAAGAAAGAAAGAAAGAAGCCTGGGCAGTGTGACTCTATCTCCACAAAAGAATTTAAAAATTAGCCAGGTATGGTGGTGCACACTTGTAATCCCAGCTAGTCAGGAGGCTGAGGCAGAAGGCTCCCCTGAGCCCAGTAGGTTGAGACCGTGGTAACCATGAGCGTGCCACTGCACTCCAGCCTGGGCGACAGAGTGAGACTATGACTCAAAAAAAACCCAATAAATAAATAAACAAACAGAAAGAGGCAAATTGATTATGAGGAAAGCTGGAGCTGGGAGTATATGCCAGAGCAATGGCTTCTTACCCTGGGCTTTTAGGTATATTTTGGAATGGGAACAAAGAGGCCATGCGTTTTCTGCAAGGATCGGCCTGGGCTGTCTAGGAAGAATGCTGGCATCAGAGGCGGACAGCTGGGGAGGACTGGCCTTTCTGTGCCAGGAGCTCCTTTTGGGACTCCCTCAACTCTCACCCATGGCAACCCGCCTAGCACAGAGCGGTCACTGGTTGCGGGGCTGGCAGGGGCCCTGTGCCGTGTGGGGGCCGCCGTCACCCTCTTCCTGCTCCATTGCCCTAGATCATCCTGAACTTCACGTCCATGGACCTGTACCGCAGCCGCCTGTGCTGGTATGACTACGTGGAGGTCCGAGACGGCTTCTGGAGGAAGGCGCCCCTCCGAGGTGAGCGGCACTAGCCCAGCCCCTGCCTCCTCTGAGGCTGATTCCTTCTTAGAACTTCTGTCATCACCGAAGTGATCCTCATCATCCTCCAAGGCCCAACATTGGCCAGGGTGTCATCCTGGTGTGGGAACCAGGAGTCTTGGAGTAGTTCTTCGCTGCTCGCTGCATCCCTCACTAACCGTGTGACTTAGGGCAAGTCCTGTCCCTGATTTGGACATCGGAGTCTCCAGTGTGGGCTTCTGGGCCTCCGTCCAAGGGTGGCTGTCACCCTGCAGGTGCGGGAAACCATAGGCGTTGACAGAGGGAGCCAACAGGCTGTTCTGTGCATCCCTCTGTGCAGCCCCAGACACTCTTCCCATATGGGCAATTTCAGCGGCTCCACCACTTTCTCTTTCTGCAAGGTCTGGTTTGGGGGTGCCCGAGGAGATTTGTTATAAACCTGCCAGCCCATCTCTCTTTTTTTGTTTTTGAGTTGGAGTCTCACTCCATTGCCCAGGTTGGAGTGCAATAGCATGCTCTCAGCCACCCCGGCGTCAACCTACTGGGCTCCAGCGATCCTTCCACCTCAGCCTTCCAAGTAGCCAGAACTACAGGCGCGCTACTGCACCCGGCCAATTTTTGATTTATTGTAGAGATGAGGTCTCACCAAGTTGCCCGGGCTGGTCTCAAACCTGCAGACTCAGGCAATCCACTCGCCTCAGCCTCCCGAAGGGTTGGGATGAGAGGCTGAGCCACCAAGCCTTGCCACCAGCCCATCTCTTAACTCACCATGGAGGGTTACACACCCGGCCCGGTGGCCCTACCTTGGTTGTGCAGGATACTTGGTCTCTGGTAGTATGGGGGCAGGGGTGAGACGGTGGGGGACCAAATGGGTCAAAACCGCAGTACAGAAGGTGCTTGAATGAGCTAGAATGAGGGCAGAGGAGGCAGGCGTTCACAGAGAGCATTTGGATCAGGTCCGAGACTCGTGTGACTCTCCTTCTCTGGGCGGAATGTGATCGGAAGGGGCTCAGGGCCCCTCTTCGGTGTTCGAACCTCTGCTGCACAGCCTCTGCCCACAGCAGCCTGGCAAATCCTGCTAGCCCTCTGGTTACCTCCCCCTCTCAGTTTCTGATATTCAAACATTTCTTTTTAGTCGCCCAAAGCAGCTGTCATTACAACACTTCCTCCCGCAGACATGTTTTTAGCGTTTCCAAGATTGCAGTTTCTTTTTCATAACTTGCATTCCTCGGCCAGCACCCTCTGTCCCTTGCTGACATTTGGGAAACACCCATCCTCATTAGGAACACACAAATCATCCCTAGCTGATTCTTGACCACAAAGAATTCTACAGATGGCCGGTCTCACCCGCTTACTCTGACTCTCACTGGTTTTTATTGCAAAGGGGACGTTTTCTGACCCAGTCTTCAGATTCTGAGATTTATTTGGAGGCCCGGTGCATCCCCTGCATATTTGTGCAAATAAAAACATGTCTGTAAAAGCAGTTTGTCACATGCAAAGAAAACTGTGTTCATTTCTGATTTCTGATGATTACTTCCTTGCATGGAGACCACATTTTAAAAAGGTAAATAATGATGGTATTATGCTCTTTAAAAAGGCAGGCAGACCGGGCTCGGTGGCTCAGCCTGTAATCCCAGCACTTTGGGAGGCCGAGGCGAGTGAATTGCCTGAGCCCGCGGGTTCGAGACCAGCCCCGACAACTTGGCAAGACCTGGCTAATCAAAAATTAGCCAGGTGTGGTAGCGTGCACCTGTAGTTCCAGCTTCCTGGAAGGCTAAGGCAGAAGGATCGCCTGAGCCCAGCAAGTCGACATTGGGGTGGCTGTGACACCCCAGCAAGTCAACATTGGGGTGCACTGCACCCCAGCCTGGATGACAGAGTGAGACTCCAACTCAAAAAAAAAAAAAAAAAAGGGCAGGCCGGCCTCCATGGTTCAAGCCTGTGATCCCAATGTTTTGGGAGACCAAGGCAAGAAGATCCCTTGAAGCCAGGAGTTCGAGACCAACATGAAACAACACAGCAAAACCCGGTGTCTACCAAAAAATAATCAATTAGCCAGGCATGGTGGTATATACCTATAGTCCCAGCTACTCAGGAGGCTAAGGCAAGAGGATCACTTGAACCCAAGGGATTCAATTGAGGCTATAGTGAGCTATGATTGGGCTCACTCCAGCCTGGGCTACAGAGTGAGACTCTGTCTCAAAAAAAAAAAAAATTCGTATCCTATCCCTCAAATGATCTCTGGCTCCCCAAAGCCAAATTGGACCTTGGACCAGATAGAAGCCAACTGGAAGGTGTGAGGTCCTGGGAACATGTACGGTGAGGTTGCCACAGATCAGGGCCTGAGTCCCCAGCCCCCTAGAGAATTGGGGACTGCTTCGGGGCTTATGGCTTCTCTGTCCACACCGCCTGTGCAGGACGGTTTTGCGGAGGCAAACTCCCCGAACCCATCGTCTCCACCGACAGCCGCCTCTGGGTTGAATTCCGCAGCAGCAGCAATTGGGTTGGAAAGGGCTTCTTTGCAATCTATGAAGGTATGAGGAAGAGGGTGGGGGAGGAGTCAGATATGGGGTCCCTGGGCATCCTAGAAGGACTCCCTCCTGGCACCAGAGGTTGTGGGTCCCAAGGGAGGAAGCAGAGAGAACAGTGGGATTGGCTGGGCCTGTGAGGGGTGGGGGGGGACTAAGAAGCTGGGGGGACATGGGAGGGACTGGAGGAGTGGGGAAGGGGCTCTCAAGCAGGGCAGAACATGCTAACCATCCACCCTCCCATCCCATCCCATATCCCCAAAGCCATCTGCGGGGGTGATGTGAAAAAGGACAATGGCCACATTCAGTCACCCAATTACCCAGACGATTACCGGCCCAGCAAAGTCTGCATATGGCGGATCCAGGTGTCTGAGGGCTTCCATGTGGGCCTCACCTTCCAGTCCTTTGAGGTAGGTCAGAGGCCCCGGGATCCAACACCGAATCGCCCAGTTGCCCCTGGATCAGCCCACCTCTCTGCAGGCTTCCAGGGATGGGTCCCTCGCAGCCAGAGTCCCTTGCGCTGATGGAGCCTGACCCCTAGATTGAGCGCCATGACAGCTGTGCCTACGACTACCTGGAGGTGCGCGACGGGCACAGCGAGAGCAGCACCCTCATCGGACGCTACTGTGGCTACGAGAAGCCCGATGACATCAAGAGCACGTCCAGCCGTCTCTGGCTCAAGTTCGTCTCTGACGGGTCCATTAACAAAGCCGGCTTTGCCGTCAACTTTTTCAAAGGTGCCGCCTCCCCTGTCCCCTGACTCCACCCACCCCTGTGGCCAGTTCTTCTCCCTCATTCATCCTTTATTCGTCCGTTCAACACAGAGACTTCATGAGGCAAGCAGATGCCAGTAAGACTCTGGGGCCCTGCCCTTAAGTAGCTCAGGGCTTACTGGGGACAGGAGGCCAGCCCAATGAGGGGAAGAGGCAGGGTATGTCCCAGAAGCTTAGGGACGAAGCAAGGTGCATGGATTTGTTTTTAGCCATGTGACTTTGGGCAGGAGAGTCTCCCTGAAACTCCATTTCTTATCTGTAAAATGGGCATAGTAATAGCGCCTCCATCACAGGTTCCATGTAAGGATTGAAGGAGAAAGGAAAGGAGAGTACTTAGTCAGAGAACAACACACAGAGGCCCCGGAAGGCAGGCTCAGAAGGAAGGTTCTGTGGGGTTTACTGATCCACCTGTGGACAGCCATGGAGCAGGGGTGGAACCTCGGAGCTGAGTAGACAAGGCTCACAGCTGACTTCTCGTCTGGAATGGGGTGGTGGGTGGTCGCAAGAAGCTTGAGGGATGGTCTTGACCCTCAAGCAGAAGCAGGAAGAGGGACCCAGGCCTTGGCCTGGAGTCTGTGACATCCTTTCTTCCCCACTGCAGAGGTGGACGAGTGCTCTCGGCCCAACCGCGGGGGCTGTGAGCAGCGATGCCTCAACACCTTAGGCAGCTACAAGTGCAGCTGTGACCCTGGGTACGAGCTGGCCCCAGACAAGCGCCGCTGTGAGGGTGAGTGCCCCCAGACTTCCTCAGACCCCTGGTCCCTTCCCAGCCTCAGTCCTCCGGCAGACATCCCTTCCTGGAAAGGCCAAAAGGACACCCCAATGGTCTTTTCACCAGTCATGGATAGGAAATGCTTGTTACACTGCAACCCCCAGGAACACGCTGTTACCTGTGTGCTTTGGGTTTTTTTCTTCTTTTTTTCTTTTTTTCTTTTTTGAGTTGGAGTCTCACTCCATTGCCCAGGCTGGAGTGCAGTAGCACGCTCACGGCCACCCCAGCGTCAACCTGCTGGGCCCTGGCGATCCTTCCGCCTCAGCCTTCCAAGTAGCCGGAACTACAGGCATACGCTACCATGCCCGGCTAATTTTTGATTTATTGTAGAGACGACGTCTCGCCAAGTTGCCTGGACTGGTCTCGAACCTGCAGGCACAGGCAATCCACTCATCTCGGCCTCACAAAGTGCTGGGATTACAGGCTGAGCCACCGAGCCTGGCCTTTTTTTCATTCTTATTCTTTTTTTGTAAATGCTCATCTTGACCTGCTGATGGATGTCACTGCCCACCAGAGGCTCATGACCACTCTCCTTGGGTGGGCACTGAGTTACAGCCTCTGTCCGTGCATGCTGCAGAGATGCCGGTGACAGCACTCCCGGGCGCAGATCTTGCTCTACCTCTGAGCTGCCCCCCTTCCTGCACCTCACAGGACTGCCCCCTCCCCTCACTACTGTCCTTGAGCCCCCACCTGTAGGCTTCCCTCTGAGGACACCACCTCCCCCTGCCTCCTGCCCATCTGCCCTAGAGGGGTCAGACACAGGCCCCTGGGCCGCAGGAGCCCACAGACCCGTATCTCCTCCTTCCTGCATCCCAGCCCACGCCTTGGGCCCTTTGGCTCCCTGCAGATGACGCCACCTCCCTTGTCCCCCCAGCTGCCTGTGGCGGATTCCTCACCAAGCTCAACGGCTCCATCACCAGCCCAGGCTGGCCCAAGGAGTACCCTCCCAACAAAAACTGCATCTGGCAGTTGGTGGCCCCCACGCAGTACCGCATCTCCCTGCAGTTTGACTTCTTCGAGACGGAGGGCAACGACGTAAGTGCACACGGGGCTGGGGAGGAGCAGGAAGGTGAGCGAAGCGGGCGGTCCACTCGGTGCCTGCTGCCTCCCCTTCAAGAGGGGTTCCAGCAGAAATGCTCTGACAACATGGAGGACAGACTGAGAATTCAGGGAAGCACAGAAGGGAGCAGGGAGGGCCTCGAAGGCTGGAGACACGTGTCAAGCGGGGTGAAGGACATTGAGTCAGGGAGGCCTGTGGAGCGAGGGAGACCTTGGGACCGGCTCAGCCTTTGGGAGCACAGGGAGGTTCTGATGGTGGGGAGTAGTGAACTAAAGGCTTAAGGATGCTCAGAACCAGGTGGGAGTGGCGGAGGGAAGGCTTCCTGGAGAAGGCGGGTCTGGAACTGGGCTTCTCCTCAGGTGTGCAAATACGACTTCGTGGAGGTGCGCAGTGGACTCACAGCCGACTCCAAGCTGCACGGCAAGTTCTGTGGCTCCGAGAAGCCCGAGGTCATCACCTCCCAGTACAACAACATGCGTGTGGAGTTCAAGTCCGACAACACCGTGTCCAAAAAGGGCTTCAAGGCCCACTTCTTCTCAGGTAACCCCGGACTCCCCAGCTCCGTGCCCTGCCTCCCCTTGGGGAATGGGGCTTCCCTTCTTCCTGTCCCTGTATCTCACACTCCCCAGCCCTCCCTAGTGCCAGACAGGCAGAGTCTGCCCCCTACTTTGCCCCACTGTCCCTCCACATCAGGCCAGCCCCTCTGGCATCCAAATCCCACTATTCCTGAGCCCTCGGGAATGTAACGGCCTGGCCTGAGGATGGGCAGTACATATGCACGCAGAAACGAAGGAGAGGCTGTTTCAGGTATCAGGAGCTGGGCCAGCCAAGGTCTGAGCTAGGGCAGGTCCTGAGAACAGGGAGTTCTGTTTGGCCGAGTACGCAGGATAGATGGAGGAGACAGAGGAGGGTGTTTGCCTTGAACTGTTGCGACAGATCTCTGGCAGCAGTGGGGCTTCTAATCAGACCCTGCCCAAGCCAAACGGGCTCGCTCCGGGGCCTTCAGAAAGATGAGTCACCCCCTCCCTTCAGAATCAAAGCCCTGGGAGCTGCCCCATGTAAGTTGGCCCATGTGAGACTTGGGCTTTGGTCCATCGGCCTCATCTGACCCTTTGATGACCCCGTCTTTGGGTGGTCTCAGTGACACCCAGTGACAGTTGGCAGCCCCCTGCCCAGCCTTCTGGGCTGGGCCGCTGGGACACAGGCAGTGAAGGGCTCTGCGGGATGGATTGTGAGGGAGAGGAGGAGGTTGGTGGACTGCTGGAGCAAGCCCAGGAGTCCTCAGCCACAGAGCGCTGGTGGGCTGGACGGGATGGGCAGGAAGGCAGGACGCCCACGGCCAAGTCCACGCTGCCTTCCTTCTCCCCTCCTTCGCCCAGGGTCCTGCATCCTCAAGCCCCCTATGTGGCCGCCCTGCACCCCTGCCTGTCCCACCTGGATGCCATGCACCTGCCCCTGTGCACTGGTTCCCTGCTTGGCACTGCCAGCCACCCTGCTCTGCTTAAAGTCCCTCATTGACCTTCTGCCCTACAGCCCCCGACCCACTGCTTGCTGAGACCCTCCCCCTGCAATGCTAATCTCTTTCAACCCTGTGCCCACCGGGGACTCCTAGAGGCGCTCACCAGAGGGCTGAGGGGACGTAACACCTCTTCGGGGATGGACTCCACCCCAGGGAAACCATTACCTGCTTACTCTCGTCTCTTCCTGCCCTTCTGTTGCTCCGGTCTTGGAGGGGATGGGGGACCCACACGTCTGTCAGGCCTGGAGTTACTGTCCTGCCCCTACATTCTGCAAGACACTGTGCCCACCTCATCCTCAGCCCCGCACAGAGACACACGCACACGCACACCCGACCACGCACATTGCCCCATCACATAAGAAACCTGCAAGGACCCCCACCTGTGGGCATCAAGGCTCGCCCTCAGGGCCTGGGGCATCTGACTCTGGCCCCCCCAGGAGGGGGTCCGTTTGGACTTTTGGGACACTCACCGAGGAGACCCTAAGCCAAGAAGGAGAAGAAAGCCTGAAGACCTTCTGTCTGACCCCAGCCACCTTCCGGGGCATTTGGGCACTGTAGGGTGAGTGCCATCTCCTTGCCTGGGCCCGTGCCCACCTCCCCATCCCACCCTACCCTGAAGCCTGCTTCCCCGGCTCCCAGGTGAGGCTGCCCCTGACGCTGAAGCAGACTTCCTCAGGACTCCCTCTCCGTCACTCATTCATTCAACCGTCCACTGACCCATTCAAGCATTCATTTGATGAGTATTTATTTTACGCCTACTGCGTGCCAGGCACTGGACTAGGCATTCAGGATGCAAATACGAGGAAGGAGTGTGGGTCACAATATGTCAGGGAAATCTTTGCTCAGTCCATGAGCTGGGCCCCCCGAAGCTCCCAGCACAATCACTGGCAGTGGCACCCCAGATGGGTTGTGGGGTGCCCCTCGCCTCTGCATTTCCTGCAGGGCTGGTGCAAAGGCAGTTAACAGAGGGCTTTCAGCCAGGCTCCCTCTGGTGTGCTGAGAAAAGCCCTGGGGAAGGCCTTGGAGACTCCACCTCATGGCCCTGGATTCCTGCAGGCCCTGAGGGATCTGGCCCTCCCCATCCTGAGTTGGAGAAGCAGGGCCTTCTGGGAGCTGATGCTCCAGTCTTCAGGCTCCTCTCCTGATGGGGACCAGGAATAGCGCCTCCTTGCACAGACCCCACCTGGTCAGTTGAATTCCAGCAGGAGTATCTTTCTACCTTCACGGTTCATCTCTGGAATTCCGGGGATCCACACACCTTCCCTGAACGCCTGCCTCTGCCAGGCACATGGTCCCCCAAGTGACCACTGACAGACCTGAAAGGATGTGGCAATGGCACACACACGTCTGTGACCACGTGTATCTCTGTGTGCCAGTGCACAGGGTGCATGTTCGCGTGACTGATGAGCTTTTCTGCATGACTCTGTATCCATGTATGGGTGCCCAGGTGCCTGCGTGTGTAGATGTGTCCATCTCCCTGTGTGTGTCCGTGCCTATCTGTGTGTTTACATCTGTGTCTGCTTCCTCACACCAGTGTGGGAGCACATAGTGTGTATCTCTTGTGTGTACTTGTACACAGGCTGGGCAGCTGGATGATAACGTGTGCGCGTGTGTGTGTGTATGTGTTCAGCTGTGTCTGTGCCTGCATTTGCATAGCGTATTATAGATGTGTATATGTGTGTACCCTGGGCACATATATGTGTATGTCTGTGGATCAAAGTCCATGTTGCCATGTTTGGCTGACAGTGTATCCGTGCACGGGGTTGTGTGCAGGGATTCTGTCTGCAGGTGTGTTGTGTGTTTGTGTGTGTCTAATGTGCTCTGTAGAAGCAGCTACCAGAATGAGCCAGAGCAGAGCTCTCCCCAAGGCCTTTCTGCCTACTGCTCCCCTGTACCAATGACTCTCCATTTCTCTCCTTCCCCGATGCGTCTGTGTGTCCTTCCAGGCCCTCACCCCGCTACAGGCTCTGTCTCTGTCCCCTGTCGCTGTGCCTCCTCCCCCCTGCTAACCCAGCCCTCCGTGCCCTGGCTGCGCCCGGACATGGCCGTCCTGCATGTGTGTCCACCTGCCTTCCCACCCCACCCTTCAGACCCACCTCGGAGCCCCTGGGTCTGCTTTTCACCACTCTCCCTCCTTGGTCCTTGCCCTCCACCCCCACGCCTCGGTCCCTTTTCTCCTTCTCTCTCTCGTTTCAGAAAAGAGGCCAGCTCTGCAGCCCCCTCGGGGACGCCCCCACCAGCTCAAATTCCGAGTGCAGAAAAGAAACCGGACCCCCCAGTGAGGCCTGCCAGGCCTCCCGGACCCTTTGTTACTCAGGAACCTCACCTTGGACGGAATGGGATGGGGGCTTCGGCGCCCACCCACCCCCGCCTCCGCTCTGCCATTCCGGCCTGCCTCCCTCTGGCCGGACAGAACTGGTGCTCTCCTCTCCTCCCCGTCCCCCCTCACGGACAGGGGAGCCTTCCCCGTGTCCCGCCCCCTCCCACTTGGATGGTGTCTGTGACGTTTCCTGTTGTGAAGTAAAAGAGGGACCCTTGCGTCCTGCTCCTTCCTCTTGCAGTCTGCTTGTCCGTGTGTCTGTTTTTCCACTTGTCCGTCTGTCCAGTAAGCAGGTAATGGTGACCCATGCTGGTCCGCTCCGGACCCCTAGCCCTCCTCCACCCCACTTCTCTCTCCCCCCGCAGCTGGGCCCCGCTCAGCTGGTTCCGCTTGATGCAGTGTCCCATGGACCCCTTACCTCCTGGCCTCCCACTCCCCACCTGGCCTGGCTGGCTGTGGCTGACTGTGGCTCTCTCCGGGTGGGAAGAAGCCGGCCAGGAACTCCACGTCCCCTGGGGCGACCAGACCTGGGCCCTACACAGACCCGGCATCTGCCCTTGTTTGCTTCCCTGCAGACAAGGACGAGTGCTCCAAGGATAACGGCGGCTGCCAGCAGGACTGCGTCAACACATTCGGCAGCTACGAGTGCCAGTGCCGCAGCGGCTTCGTCCTCCACGACAACAAGCACGACTGCAAAGAAGGTAAGGGCGCCCCTGGACATCTGGGCTTTAAGGACCCAGTGCTGGCTGGGGCGTCCAACCGGGCCTTCCCCATCAGCCTCAGTTTAGACTCAGGGAGCCCCCTCGTTTTGCCTCCTACCTGGAGCACAGATCACCCTCCTGCTTCCGCAATGTCTGAGCCACATGAACTCACAGCTGCCCTGAGACGCTGTTCTTGGGCTGTTCTCATGGTTAGACATACCCATGTCTTTCTCTCTGTCACTCACACACACAAAAAGCGCCACACGTGGTGGTATGTGCCTGTAGTCCCAGCTACTTGGGAGGCTGAGGCAGGAGGATCCCTCAAGCACAGGAGTTTGAGGCAGCAGTGAGCTAAGATCATGTCGCTGCACACAGTCCTACAGGCACAAAGGCAAGAAAAGATGATGGCTCAGAGCACAGGCTTCAGAACCAGGTGGCCTGGCCCAGCCCTGCCAATTAGCTAGCTGTGTACTCCTGAGTGACTGCCTACCCTCTCTGTGCCTCAGTTTGCTCCTCTCCTACATAAAATGCAGATAACAATACTACCTACCTCTGAGTAGGGGGAAGGCATTGGGGAGGCACTGTGAAGCATTTTGAGCAATGCCTGGCTCATAGTAACACAATCGGATATGGTACTATTATTGGTCGCAATTCCGGGGTCCTGTGGGTCCCCAAAACAGGGCTGCTGCCTTCCTGATATTGAAGCCCTGCACGTATTTTAAAACAATTCTTGGAGCTGGGCGTAGTGGTGTACACCTGTAGTCCTGGATATGCAGGAGGCTGAGGCGGGAGGATCACTTGAGCTCAGGTAGACAACATAGCAAGACCTCCATCCTTTTTTTTTTTTTTTTGAGTTGGAGTCTCACTCTGTCACCCAGACTGGAGTACCATGGCACACTCACGGCCACCCCAGCATCGACCTGCTGAACTCTGGGGATCCTTCTGTCTCAGCCTTCCAAGTAGCCAGAACTACAGGCATGCACTACCAAGCCTGGCTAATTTTTGATTTATTGTAGAGACAAGGTCTCGCCAAGTTACCCGGGCTGGTCTCAAACCAAAGGGCAATCCCCTTGGCTTGGCCTTCCAAAGTTCTGGGATTACTGGCCGAGCCACCAAGCCCGGTGGAGACCTCTATCTTTGAAAACAACAACAAAACCAGCTCTTAGGGCATCAGCTCTGATGCCTCTTTGGACATAATACACCACGGGCCTCCTCCAAGTCATTAATTTCACTGTGGCCCTTGCCTGCTAGGGATGTGCAATCCTAGCAGCACAACTCTGACTTGCCTCTACCACTCAATGTCTTTGTGACTGTGGGTGAGTCACTCAACCTCTCTGTGCCTCAATTCCCTCATCCATGAAATGACAAAAAGTGATACCTACTTTGCAGGGTACTAAGCTTTATAGACAAGGCTCTGAGCGAGCACTTAATACAGTGCTTGGCAAATGACTCTCTTTACCTCGAGGCCCTCGAGGCTGCATGTTCACTCTGTGACCCTGGACCCTGCCCATCCCTGGTTCCCCTCTTCACGCCTCCACCTTCATCCCCCACTATAGTGCCTGTCTGTCTGCTTCCTCTCAGAGAGACCCATCTGACTGCATGATCATGAATAACATATACATATCAAGACTCCATTGCATGAGTGTCAGCTTTTAAGTTTTATTTGGGGACGCCATGCTTTTCAGGGACAGGAGTCAGATTGCTGTGGATTGAGGAGACATACATAGTGAGAACGTGGTGCTAGCAAGTGTTCTGGAAGGTGAGCTGAGAAGGAAAGGAGAGAGGATGGGCCATGGCTGGAGGGGCGTGGAGAATGGTGGGAGAGCTTTTTCAGGACATGCGAAGGTCCATTGGCTGTGGAGCTGGAAGAAAGTCTGAGGGTGCGTTATCTGTGTGAAAGGGTTCCCAATTTGCAGGGAGCCATGAGCTCTAGCTCTTAGAAAGACAGTCATTCAGATGGGGGGCGGGGCAGGGAGGGTGAGTTTGCAGGTAGTGGTCCAGAAGTTGAGGCTGCTGGTGTTTGGGACTCTGACTTTCTCAGGAGGTGGGGAAGAGAGGTGGTCTGCAGCTGGGAGCTGAGGCAGTGGCTTGAGGAAGGGGCTGAGGGTTCGCAGTGGTTGCTGAGGAGGTGAGAGACGGAACTGGAGAAGGACAAATCCAAAGAGTATTTAGTAGTTTGGGGGCCCGGGCGAGGCTGGAGCTCACAGATGGGGTTTTCTAAGATGGTGCCGTGGAGGGACTCTGAAGGGTGCCTAGGAGCAGTTTGGGTGATCAGCCTTGTAGCCAGTTAAGCCAACCAAGGAGGAAATAGTGAGAGAAAATGGAAAGATTAAGACCATAAGTTCTTTTTTTTTTTTAAATTGGAGTCTTACTCTCTCTCAGGCTGGAGTGCAGTGGCATGTTCACGGCCACTGCAGTCTCCACCTGCTGGGCTCCAGCAATCCTTCTGCCTCAGCCTTCCAAGTAGCTGGAACTACAGGTGCACGCTACCACGCTGGCTTGTTTTGTTTTGTTTTGTTTTGTTTGTTTTTTTGAGTTGGAGTCTCACTCTGTCGCCCAGACTGGAGTGCAGTGGCTGCTCCCGGCCACCGCAGCCTCGACCTGCTGGGCTCCGGTGATCCTTCTGCCTCAGCCTTCCAAGTAGCCGGAATTACAGGCATGCACTACCACGCCCAGCTGATTTTTTGATTTATTGTAGAGATGAGGTCTCGCTGCCCAGGCAGGTCTCGAACCCGCAGGCTCAGGCAATCCACTCACCTCAGCCTTCCAAAGGCGCGGGATTACAGGCTGAGCCACTGAGCCCGGCTGCTTATTTTTTTATTTTTATTTTTTTTATTGTAGAGATGAGGTCTCACCAAGTTGCCTAGATTGGTCTCAAACCTCCGGACTCAGGCAATCCTCTTGCCTCGGCCTCCCAAAGTGCCGGTAATACAGGTTGAGCCACCACACCCAGCCCGTGAGTTCTCTTAAAGCCGAGTGACTGGCTGGGCATGGTACCTCATGCCTATAATCCCAGTGCTGTGGGAGGCCCAAAAGGGAGAATTGCTTGAGGCCAGGAGTTCAAGATCACCTGGGCAACATACATATAATATAGCAAGACCCCATCTCTACAAAAAAATTTTTAAAAATTTGCCTGGTGGCTGGGCTCGGTGTTTCAGCCTGTAATCCCAGCGATTTGGGAGGCCGAGGTGAGTGGATTGCCTGAGCCTGTGGGTTCGAGACCCACCTGGGCAACTTGGTGAGATCTCTACAATAAATCAAAAATTAGCCGGGCATGGTAGTGCGTGCCTGTAGTTCCGGCTACTCGGAAGGCTGAGGTGGAAGGATTGCCGGAACCCAGCAGGTTGAGGCTGCAGTGGCCGGGAAAGGCCACTGCACTCCAGTCTGGGTGACAGAGTGAAACTCCAACTCAAAAAAAAAAAAATCGCCTGGTGTGGTAGCGCATGCCTGTAATCCCACCTACTCAGGAGACTGAGGCAGGAGGATTGCTTGAGCCCGGCAGTTCAAGGCTGCAGTGACCTATGATTGTGCCACTGCACTCCAGCTTGAGTGACACAGCAAGACCTTATCGCTTTAGAAAATGTTTTTGAAATATAAAGTTGAGTGATCATGGTCAAGAAAGCAAGGGTCTGCGCATGTGGGAGGAACAGAAGTTGGCCATGGAGAGAGTGATGTGTTTGTGACGCGGAAAAACGGTGGATGGTGACAAAGCCCAGAGGAGGACATGAGGATTGAGATAAGAACAGTAGGGTTGAGGAGGTCAAGGAACAGAGAGGCCGTGTGGGGGAGATTGTCTGCGTGTTTGTTACCTTACCTGGAAGTGTGGCAGGTGGGGGTGGGGAGAACTGAATCAGGTGCCAAAGTCTTCTGTGACTGGGAGGCTGGTAGAGACCAGCAGATGACAGCTTTGAGGAGGGGCAGAGGTGATGTGGCCTATCAGCCCTAAAAGTTCAGGAGGTGATTCAGAGGAGCTTGTAGTGGCCGTTTCGTGGGTGCTGCCATGTTGTACCCTACGTGGGGCCTCTGTAGCAAGTGAGGCCTGCCTTCAGTAAGTGAACTCTTGGCTTGTCCGTGTGTCCTGATACAAGAAAGGAGAGGTCAGAAGAGAAGGACATTCCTCATAGGAGGTCACTGCCGATCTCTTCCCTCGCTACCTCTGCACAGCCGGCTGTGACCACAAGGTGACATCCACCAGCGGCACCATCACCAGCCCCAACTGGCCTGACAAGTATCCCAGCAAGAAGGAGTGCACCTGGGCCATCTCCAGCACCCCTGGGCACCGAGTCAAGCTGGTAAGGTATCCACTCCCCAGCCTGCATGGGCACTCCTGCTCCTCCATGCCATGTGGCCACCACCTGTTTATGGTCATCTCCAAAGTCCAGTGTGAGTCCGAGGGCTTCAGGCCAGGCAGCCTGGCAGAGTCTGTAGGCCTGTCATCCCTAGAAGTCCCCCAAGGCTGGCCCGGACAGAAGCCCCTTTCCCAGTATACACTGGGCTTGTTCCTGCCATTGCACCATTGGGTCTTCTTTCACTGTTCTCCCCTGCAGTGGCCACCCCCATGAGCGTCCAGGATGCCTAGGCTTAGGGGCTCCCACTCTTGTCCCGCCTACCTTCCAGCCACATTCCTAGTGTGCTCCCCTCGCTTCCACCCCCCAGACCTTCATGGAGATGGACATTGAGTCTCAGCCTGAGTGTGCCTATGACCACCTGGAGGCGTTCGATGGGCGTGACGCCAAGGCCCCTGTCCTCGGTCGCTTCTGTGGGAGCAAAAAGCCTGAGCCCGTCCTGGCCACAGGCAACCGCATGTTTCTGCGCTTCTACTCTGACAACTCAGTCCAGAGGAAGGGTTTCCAGGCCTCTCATTCCACAGGTGAGGCCCGCCTTGGGCCAGCGCACTGGACTGCCAGACCCTTGTGCTGACATTTGTTGTGAAGGCATCCTCTGAGGTCCTGGGGTGGGATGGGGCTTATAAAGGGCTTATAAAGCTTGGAGGGGCCGCGCTCAGTGGCTCGGCCTGTAGTCCCAGCACTTTGAAAGGCCAAAGCGAGTGGATTGCCTGAGCCCATGGGTTTGACCAGCCTGGGCAACTTGGCACAATCTCGTCACTGCAATAAATCAAAAAATTAGCCAGGCGTGGTAGCACACACCTGTAGTTCCAGCTACTCGGAAAGCTGAGGCAGAAGGATCCCCTGAGCCCAGCAGGTCGACACTGGGGTGGCCATAGTGTACCACTGCATTCCAGCCTGGGTGACAGAGTAAGATGCCAACTCAAAAAAAAAAGCATGGAGGGACCGAGCCCTGTGGCCCCAGGCAGGGAGAGAGTGAACCGGGAAGACTGTGTCCTGAGGATTGGGGCTGGGGTGCAGAAAGCACACCAAAGGGCAGGAAGGGGAGGGCATGAGTGGCCAGGGGTTTCATGTGTCAGAAAACAGAGGCCAGTGACCATGGTCTGGGGGTGAAGGGGTTAGGGAGCCCAGGGATGGGGAGGGAAGCCCCCAGAGGCCCCTGGTAGCAAACTTGTCAGTGCAGCCAGCCACCCACACTCCAGCCCCCAAATGCAGTCTATGATTCCTCCTCCGGGTGTTTATTGGCACGCGGTGTGTTTGAGACAGTGTTCTGAGTGCAGGTCGCAGAAACAAACCAAGCAGACAAAGATCCCAGCCCTCGAGGGGCTTGCTCTGATATCATTTGTTTGTTCAACAACCATGTGCTGGGCTCTTGGTCTGCAGGAAGACTAAGGGGCACATGGTAGTGAATCAGTCCTGAGCCCTTCACCCAGGAACTCACAGTCCAGAAGATAAGGCACGCACATGTCATCACAGCATGAGACAAAACAGGAGCTGGGCAGGAAGAAAGGCACTCCGGGCCCAACTGGGTGTGAGTCCGTAGAGTCATGCCAGGCAGAACTCCGGCCCCAGCACAGCTCAGGGTGTGCACAGGTGACAGCTGGTCATGCGGTCTGGCTGGAGCCATGGGTATGTGAGGACAGCAGTGACATGGGAACGATGTGACCATGGAGAAAGGCTGCAGCCTGGGCTTGGGAAGCCTTGAGTGCCAGCCTAAGATGACACCCAGGAGTTTTGCAGTCTCCTCATGGGTCCTGAGCCACCTGTCAGGTCATCTCCAGAGCCGATGAGCCCACAGCCTCCCCTCCTCCCCTTCAACTCATTCCTGATCCAGCCCCGCCCAGCCTTCTCCCCACCTCCTCCAGGGAGACCTGAGTGCCAAGTACACAGAGAAAGGCCAGAGGGCATCGGAAGGAGGGTGACCCTGAGCACTCATCTGCCCCTCCTGGCACAGGGTCACAAACCAGAGGCCCGGAACTCCATCTGGCCTTTAGACCTGCTATGTTTGGCCCACACTGTGTTTTTTAAAAATGTGAGCCAACATTTAAAAATCAAGAGTTTTCACATAAAACCCAGATGTACAGCTTCTCTCTTAAAAATAGACACTCTGGCGATGCTGGACCCACATTCTTCCATGACAGCCATAGCTGGAGCAAATTAACAGTGTCTTTAGACAAAGTGTGCATTGCCCGCTCCCAGTGTGCCTCACTTGTGGATCCCCCAGTCCCCTGCCTCCAGGCCTCTATCCCATGGTAGGGCAGCAGGGCACTTGTTCTGGGCCAACTCCTGGGCCAGGTCCGCACCCATCCATCGCTAGCCCCGTGGCTCGTGCATGGCCTCCATCTGCCATGAGGCTGCAGCATGGTGTGGCACAGGGCCCGGCACGGGCGGTGCTCCAGGGTGGTGGCCAATCTTGTAATCCCCTGCAGAGTGTGGAGGCCAGGTGCGAGCGGATGTGAAGACCAAGGACCTTTACTCCCATGCCCAGTTTGGCGACAACAACTACCCCGGGGGGGTGGACTGTGAGTGGGTCATTGTGGCTGAGGAAGGCTACGGCGTGGAGCTCGTGTTCCAGACCTTTGAGGTGGAGGAGGAGACCGACTGTGGCTATGACTACATGGAGCTCTTCGATGGCTACGACAGCACGGCTCCCAGGCTGGGGCGCTACTGCGGCTCGGGGGTGAGTCCTCCCCACCCCTCCTGTGTCCCCCTGCCCCACGCCCTGCACCACTCTCCACCCCTCTTGCCCCAGTCCCAAGACCCAGCAGGATGATCACGGCTGGTGTCTGGCCTTCTTCAGGAACCTGGAGACCCAGCCTGGTGGGGGGCTGCCAGAGACACTGTCCCACCCTGGCCATCCCCACCAGAAGACCCAGTCCTTTCTGGGCAGCACAGTTTCCTGCAGCCTCTGGGACAGGCCCTGCCCTGACCCAGGCCTGCTCAGAACTAGTTTGGTTGGGCCTGCAGGGTAGCTTGAGTCTGGAAAGGAGGATGGAGCTCCCTGCCCCCCTTCTCCCTTTGCCACTGTCCCCAGGCAGCTCACCTGGGCCTGCAGTGGAGGGATGCCAGAGCCAGGGACAGGGGACCTGAGCTGAGTCACTCTCACCAGTTTTCTTGTTTCTTTTTTTTTTTTTTTCTTTTCCTGGGCCATAAAAACATGCTTGTCTCTTCTTCTGCCGGTTTCTTCTCCTGGTGAGAGGCCAGCTTGTCCCAAAGCCAAATCTGCCGTTGTCTAAGCAGACCCTGAGCATTGCTGCTCAGTCCATAAAATAACACTGTCAGAGGCAACGGGCAGAAATCTGCCTTTTTTTTTTTTTTTGAGACAAGGTCTCACTCTATCACCCAGGCTGGAGCATAGTGGCGTGATCATGGCTCACTGCAGACTCAAAACCTCCTAGGCTTGAGCGATCTTCCCGCCTCAGCCTCCTGAGTAGCTAGTACTACTGGCTAATTTTTTTTAACTTTTTTTTTGTAAAGACAGGATCTCACTATGTTGCCCAGGCTGGTCTCAAACTCCTGAAAGCGTTGGGACTACAGGTGTGAGCCACTGCACCCAACTGGCAAAAGTCTGTGGGATGGACATCTCACCAAGGCTATGGACTAGCACATAGGTAGATTTATCTTCTTCCCAGTAAGGGCTTGTGGCTTCTTTTGTCTTTTGTCTTTTTAAATTCTTTTCTCCTTCAGAGAGAGCTCTCTTTCTCTCCCTGTCATACACACACACTTGCGCACACACTCAAATGCCTCTCATGCCATGCTCCAGGCAGCCCGGTTGCCCCAGGAAGGGTCAGACCTCCTGGGAGCTGCGGCAGCTGCTGGACCCAGCATTGGCCAGTGCTCTCCTCTTGAGCAGAGCTTCAGCCTTTATGTGCCTGGCAGGGGCCAGGCAGGGGCTTCAACAAGGTAGAATGGAAAGTGGCTCGGCAGCTCTGGCATCCCCTGACGACCAAGCTAGTGCTCCCTCCCTGCTTTGCCCTTTCTTCTTAGTTACACACCAAATCAGGTGTCCCCAGGTGGCTTCTTCCAGGGACCTCCCCCAGACTGGAGCCAACAGGAAGGGACCTGGGGAAGGAATGCACTCAGGGCTTCCTGGCATAGCTACTGGAAATGTCCCCAAGGTTCTCAGAAATGATTCTGCATCTCGAGGACCAGACAGCAGCATGTGGCGCTCTGTGGGCTTGCTGGAGCCACCTAGGAAGGGCCGTTCCCTAGAACAGACCATGGCCAGGACCAGGGCGAGGGTGGAGTGTGGGTGTGGGGATGGCAGAATCCAGGTCTGGGGGAGGCCAGGCCTCTCCCTGTAGCTTCCTCCATACCCATACAGAGTAGCGGCTTCTCTGCCGTCTTCCCTGAGCGTCAGCTGGGACAGTGAGAAGGCAAGCTACTCAGGGATTTCCCTCCCCTCTTTGCAAACTGCTTTCCCATTCCTCCTGTCCTTTGTTTCTCCCCAGCAACTCTCCTGGGTGTAGAGAACAGATAGCTTGTGCTTCTGTCTGCAGTTGAGGAAGTGAGGTCCAGAGAGAACCGGTGGCTTGCCTAACACTACTACACAACTACTTAGTAAGCCGGGCACAGCGGCTCAAGCCTATAATCCCAGAACATTGGGAGGCCGAGGCAAGAGGATTGCCTGAGCCCACGGGTTCGAGACCACCCTGGGCAACATGGTGAGACCTCGTCTCTACAAAAAAAAAATTAGCCAGGCGTGATAGCACGCGCCTGCAGTTCTGGCTACTTAGAAGGTTGAGGCGGAAGGATCGCCTGAGCCCAGCAGGTCAAGGCTGCAGTGGCCGGGAGTGTGCCACTACACTCCAGCCTGGGCAGCTGAGTGAGACTCCAACTCAAAAAAAGAAAAAAAAAACTAGTTAGTAGCTGAGCTGGGTTTAGATGAATTTAAGACAAGCTCCTCCACCATCTGCTTTCTCCCCTCCCCCAGGCTCCCTGTTAAATTCCTACTAGCAAGAAGCTCTCTGCTTCAAGGGACTGGGCATCTGGTGGCAGACGAGGAGACTTCTGCCTTCCTCAGAGTCAGAGATCTTGGGAAGGGAAGAGAGCAACCCAGCTTCTTCTCTTCCACCTCACACCCATCCCTTTTCCCTGTCAGCCTCCCGAGGAGGTGTACTCGGCAGGAGATTCTGTCCTGGTGAGGTTCCACTCGGATGACACCATCACCAAAAAAGGCTTCCACCTGCGATACACCAGCACCAAGTTCCAGGACACACTCCACAGCAGGAAGTGACCACTGCCCACACGGGGGCGGGGACGGAAGCCTGCTTCCCTGCGTCACCTAGACTGGACAGTTGGGATGGGCAGGAGGTGACACACCATCCCTCTCCCCCAGGTCCCAGGACCCGCAAGGCCGGTGGGCCAGGTGAAGTGTCCACAGGAGGTGGGGGAACTGGACTCCTTCAGAAGCCTACGACCCCCCCACCAGAGCAAGGGGCCAGGGCCAGGGAGCCAGAGCTTCCACTGAGACACTTGAAGTGACCATTTCTCTCTGGGGGGGCCCTTCCCAGTGGCGAGAGGGACTGCCAGCAGGACCCCGCTGCCTTCCCTGCCGTCTCTACACGCTGTATTGTGTATAGCCGGTGGTGTAATCTTCCATTGTAATGTACATTCCACACCCCTGCTCCAGCCTCAATTTGGTTTTATTCTGAGCCCCCATTTTCCCCGTTCCCTGGGGCATGAGTGTCTGTGTGTGTCCCCCAGGAGCCAAGTGGGGAACTGATGGGAAGGGGGTAGAGAAACAAGACAGGGCTTCTCTCAGGCCCAGTGGCTGGTCAGCCACACCAGGGCACCCCAGCCAATAAACCGAAAGTGTTACAGCCAATATCCTGTGCCAGATGCTGTCTGGGCCGTGGGGGCGGTGTGTCTCATTCCAGATGTGCAGGCTTGCTGTGTGTCTGAGGCCGGCACTCGGCCAGGGCACCTGGCGTCACTGGCTGCCCTTCCCTCCCGGGATCCCAGGCCCCCTGAGGGTGTGATTTCACACTCAGGCACATACAGCTCGTGGCCCTCCCACACAATGGAAGGAGTGGAACATTCTATATAAAGAGACTAAAGAGGGGGCGGAGGAGGGATGGGTTCGGTGGTGTGTCTGTCCATCTGGGCTTTTTGTTTCTGCATCTGAGGAAGGAGCGGGTGGGCAGTAGGGGTGTCTGGTGAGAGGAGCACACAGGGACCAGAAAAACCACACTGGCTAGGAAAGGTCTAATTGGCTCCCGGTGCCTGCCTTCCTGCTGGTCAGACGCCTAGTGCCAGCCTCCACGGGTCCCCCGCCCCTTGTGGGGACAAGAGCCAGAGCTCGGCAGCCACTGAGCAAACATCCAGCTCTGGCCCCTCTCCCCAGGCGACCCAAGGCTGTGTCTTGTCCAGCCTCCTCCTTCCTGCCATCGCCCTCTCCCTTCCCAGCCAGCAGTGAGGCCCAGACGTGTGTCTTCCAGAGGCCAGGAGGAAAGAAACCACATCCCTCTTCCTTCCCTTCCAAGGAGGCCCTCCCTCCCTTTTCTCATAGGATTCTCACAGGGAAAGAAAGCCCAGAGGACCCGACTCTTAGGCCTGGGTGGGCTGCTCCCAGATTCTGGAGAGAGCTGGACGCCTGCAACAAGGCCTGGGCTTCCCTGAGAGCCATCAGTAGAACAGATTTCTCCTAGCTCCTCCCTGGAGAGGAGGTGCTGCCTGGACTCAAGGGGCCCACCCCAGGGAGCAGTGTGGTATGGCAGACCCCGTACTGGTCCTTTAATTGCAAACAACGATGGAAACTGGCCACACTCCTAGTGTCCAATGCGCATGTAGGGCCCTCTTCTTCCAGGAAGCCAGCCTGCCTGCTCTCCCAGTCAAGCTGCAGCCGTCTCCACCAGCTTGACCACAGGCTCTGGAGCCCTGTGAGAGAGTGGGAGATGCCCAGAGGAGTTACTGCTTACTGCTCCAGTAAAGTTGCATGCTGTGGCATCGCGGCCATCCCCCCTGCTGCTTCCTCCCCTGGCAGGGATGCTCTGGACGGCCTGGAGGGCTAGAAGCAGGATGGAGTGGGTTGGGTGGAAGGTGACACACTGTCCCTCTCCCCCAGGCCCCACGACCTGCAGGGCCAGAGGGCCAAGTGAGGTTGTCTGCAGTAGTTGGGGGAGCCATCTGGGCACAACCCGCCCACCTAGCATTAGTTCCTCTTCCACAGCCGGGTCAGTGGTTGGTGGCCACAGCTCTCCTCGCCAGCCAGGATCTTCCAAAGCTCAAAGGACTATGGTCCCAGCTCCCAGGCCACATGCCAGGATCTTAATCCTGTCCAGACTGAGGTACTCCAACCCCCAGAGATGAGATGCACCCAGTCCTCTGCCCCAAACAGGGTCCTGAGGGACAGCAACCCACAGAGAGAGGCAGACTCAGGATCAGCCCACACAGCCACTCCGGGCATGTCCCAGGACTCCATCACCCACACAGACCTAGGATCCTCTAATGACACAGGGACCCACACTGGCAAGCCTTGCAGCCTGCCCTGGGCCCAACATCAGAGGCAGGCAGAGACCTATAACACCTCAGGTCCAGGGTGGGCTCCGCTGGGGAACTTTGGTGCCAGCCAGAATAAAAGGCCCAGAGCGTCTTGGAGACCCATGCTCAAACTGAAGTCGAGCAGGAGGATTTTGTGCCAGAGCCAGAGCCAGAACCACAGCTGCAGCAGGAGCTCCCAGGCCACCTGGAGGAGTGGGTGCAAATCTTGAAGACCACCAAGTGAGTTCGCACAGCAGTTCTGGATTCTTGTTCTTGGTCAGCCAAGTAGTAGAGGTACGGGCCTGACTGAATGCCCAGATGTCTGTCCTGCTATCCACGCTTGCATGATATCAGGCAGGCCAAAGTAAGATGATGGGTAGGCTTAGCGAGAGAGAGATAGGGAGAAGGACAGAGACGAAGAAGACGAGGAGGAGGAGGAGGGACACTTTGAGGACGGGGGCCAGAGAATGCCCGAGGAAAACAAGATGGTGGAGGGAGAAGAGGAGGAGGGGGAGGAGCCGGGAGCTGTGTGTGTCCTTGGAGTGGTGGATGCTGTTCAAAGCTGACTGCAGGCTGCTGATACACGTTCAGAATGTAGGACGTTAATGTGTTTTCTGAGCTCAGCCCACCCCGCTGTCTGGTTACTGAGGGTTCTAGTGGAGGCCCACGCCAGTGCCGCTGCCAGCCTGCTCAGGTGATCCCATACTTGCTCCCCTAGCTGTGACCAAGCCCTGGAGGTCCCTGGGCCCCTCTGTGTCCTGAGCACCTGACAAGCATTGGAAGGGCGGCACGGAGCTGCCTTGACCCCATGCTCGCAACCCTGGTAGGTCAAGGTAAGCACATGCCTTAAACCTCAGACTTCTGTCTGGGAGCACCTCTGGGGCCCTCGGTCGAGAGGACAGCGTGAGCCTGGCAGTCAGGAGACCTGGTTCTGCCCTGCTTAGCTCTGTGACGGTGGCCAGCTGCCCCTCCCCAGGGTCTCTGCTCCTCAAACTTATTGCCTATCCCCAGGATCCTTCCTGTCACAGTCAGAGTTCAGGGAGCCAGGCTATTGAAGCCACTGGGATCTTCAGCAGGGGTGTGAGGGCATCCAGGGCCAATTGTTGGCTCATCTGTAAAATAAGGAAAGGTTGGTACCTGGCCCTGTCCCTCATTTCTTTTTTCTCCTCTTTCCTGCCCCTCCCCCAACCCCACAGGTTTCTTAGTAGTAAGAAAGTCACAATTTTGAGAGCAAATGAAGCCCATTTCGAAAACTAGCTCTACCAATTGGTGACTGTGTGACCTTGGACAAGTCACTTAACCTCTCTGAGCCTCAGTTTATTAATCTATAAACCTGAGATGATAACAACAGCTTACATGATTGTGAAGAAGGAATGAGATAACCTTTGAAGACAGCCTGTCACTGTGTGCCAAATAAAAGGCTTTTGTTTTCCTTCCTTAACGAGACTGGGTCTTACTCTGCTGCCCAGGCTGGAATGCAGTGGCACAATCATAGCTCACTATAAACTCCAACTTCTGGGCTCAAGGGATCCTCTCCCAAGTAGCTGGGACTACTGGCACGTGCCACCACATGCTAATCTTTTTTTACTAATTTTTAAACTTTGTGTAGAGACAGAGTCTAGCTATGTTGCCCAGCCTGGTCTTGAACTCCTGGTCTCAAGCGATGTCTCCGCCTCAGCCTCCCAAAGTGTTGGGATTACCAGTACGAGCCACTTTTCCCCAGCCCCTGGAAGCTCTTAGTAAATGGGTCTGCATTTCCTTTCCTCTACCAGGCAGTTTTCTGGTTCTTGGACCACTCTATTCCTGCACTAAAAGGAAACTTTTGGGTACACTAGTTTCCAGTCATGCATCAGAAGCTTGGTGCAGAGCTGCCAAGAGGGGGCAATGCTTAACCCACAGCAGGGAGGGGTTTGGGGCAGCAAGGGACATATTTCTGGCAAGCTGGTAGCTTTTCTGGGCACCTCCCAACCACACCCTGTATTTGACTGTCCCTACACACAAGGCTGATTCCAGAATCTGTGAAAAGATTTGCTGCTCCGGTTTGCAAAAATAACAGTGCCTGACTTGGAGAGTTGGGGAGAAAGCAGCCAGATGTTTTCCCCAGAGCCCCTCAACCCAGCCTCCCGCCAACCGGAGCTCCTGCCCCTACCCCCTCCATCTCAATGCGCTCCCCTCCCCCACCCTGGGAACATCTGGTTCCAATCTCCTCCAGATGCTGTGGGCAAGCTGTTTTATGGCCGATCACCTCTGCTAGGCTTCCTGAAGGCCTCCCTCCCTTTCGAGGAGGGGTCTCTCTTCGTCCCTTTCCCTGGGACCCCAGTCACCTCTTTTCCTGACATGGAAAAGAGACACAGTGAAGCTGTGAGTGTCCTTGGAGTGGACACCTCCCCTCCCACTGCTGTGTGGGTTGCCCGGGATTAAAAGGGAAGATGCTGGCCAGGAGGGACGGAATAGGCAGAGAATGGTGGGTGCCCACCTGAGCAGAGGAGAACGTGTGAGTTGTGTGTGTGTGTCGGGGACAAGTGTGCACCCTGGTTTTGTGTCAGGTGTATCTGTATATTTGCGACTGCACAGCGAAACATCCCACCTGTACCCCAGAGCCCCCTTTTGTGGCCACTGCCTTGTTTTCCCTTGCTGCCTGCACTGCTAACAGAGCTAACTGGGGCCCCTCAGCTGGACAGTGGCAGCTATGGTTCAGGGTGGTCCCTTGCCTTGGAACTCTGTGGCTTTCTAGGCTGTCCTCTAAATCTGGCCCAGAAGGATACGTGTGGGCATGTGTGCAATCCCACGTGGACCTCCATCCTTCCACCAGGTCAAATTAGACCCCAGGCCAGTAAGGACCCCAGGACGGACTCTGGTGGATGCCTGACCCAGCTCCATCTGACCAGCGCTTTGAGCAACTCAGGGCTGGCTGGCTGTGTGCCAGGGACTGGCCATCTGGACTGGGGAAGGAGAAGCAGGCTCTCGGGAGAAACCTGCATGGATATCCCCACCCCCACCCCTACCCCCTTTTGCTGCCTTTGTCTTCCACCTTGAGGACCCTGGGAGTCAATGTCTTCTCCCAAGAAAGCCAAAAGAGTTCAAAACAGGACGACTGAAGTCTGCCCTTCTGGAGTAGTCTGAAAACATCTCAGCCAGAAGCGGGGAGTCCTGTGAGACAGGAGAAGGATCCTGAGTCACTGCCCATCCTCGAAATTCTAGACTCCAAGAGCTGCCCACTACTCCTTTAAAAATAAGCCTCAGCTGCACTCGGTGGCTCAGCCTGTAATCCCGCGCCTTTGGGAGGCTGAGGTGAGTGGATTGCCTGAGCCCGCGGGTTTGAGACCCGCCTGGGCAGCGAGACCTCATCTCTACAATAAATCAAAAAATCAGCCGGGCATGGTAGCGCATGCCTGTAATTCCAGCTACTCGGAAGGCTGAGGCGGAAGGATCACCGGAGCCCGGCAGGTCGAGGCTGCGGTGGCCGGGAGCGGCCACTGCACTCCGGTCTGGGCGACAGAGTGAGACTCCAACTCAAAAAAAAAAAAAGCCTCCATGGCATTTGTGACTCCATAGCCCCCCCTGGCGATATACTGGAACTAGGCACAACCTTGGTTAGCTGGAAGAGAGTTCCCTTGGGAATGTCTGAGACAGGACTGTCCCAGGTGGCCCCTGGTATACACTAGGGCAGACAGGCACAGGGCAGGAAAGTGGAAAGGTTCTGGTCTCTGAATCAAAGCTTGGGCACTGTCACCTGCTGACCGTAAGACATGGGCTACCCTTCTCTGTGCCTCAGTTTCTTCATCTGTTAAGTAGAAATAACACTGCCCAGGGCCATTGTGAAGACTCAAGGAGCTAATGTGGGTAAAAACACCAGCCTGGTGCCTGGAACATAGTAGATCCTCAGGAGGCCATCATCTGCCCTTCAGCTTTCCTTCCTATGAAGAGGCTGTGCCCCAAGCTCTGGTAACACATGTTAATGTGGCCCTGAGTCAGGCAGCGTTGGTGAGGACTTTGACTTTTCAGAAGCTTTGCTACTCCAGCAGACGAGCATGTCAGTAAGTCCATAATAATAGATGCAGACGCAGAGGTGACTCAGATCTGTAAATGACAGGCCCTGCTGGGGGAGGGCATCCTAAGGCTCTTGGGAGAGGGAAATTCAGTGACATCTGGGTCTGAAGCAGTGGGAGGTTGCTGCAGTGGAAAGAACTCCGGGTGGGGGGCAGGGAGCCTTGGTTAGGTCATGTGGGAGACCTCCAAAGTCCCTTGCGAGCTAGAGATGCAACCCTGCATCCTAAGTCCCGCCTCCCACTGTAGCATTCAGGTGCTCCCTTGGGGACAATTCCAGGTGGCCTGTTGGGGGCATCTGCATTTGAGCTCCTCTGTGGATGGTCCCACTCACCCACACTCCTGGGGCCCAAAGAGAGGCAGTGCTATGGTCAGGATGTGTGTGTGCCCCTCTGGATTTATACGTTGAAATCCTCACCCCTCACCCCCAAGATAATGGTATTAGGATGTAGAATCTGGGGAGGTGAGGAGGGGTGGTGAACTCTACATACATGAGATCAGGGCTGTTATAAAAGAGATCCAGGGCCGGGTGCAGTGATTCAAGCCTGTAATCCCAGCACTTTGGGAGGCCCAGGAGAGAGGATTGCCTGAGTCCGTGGGTTCAAGACCAGACTGGGCAACATGGTGAGCCCTCATCTTTACAATAAAAATCACAGGCCGGGCTCAGTGGCTCAGCCTGTAATCCCAGCATTTTGGGAGGCTGAGGCTAGTGGATTGCCTGAGCCAGCAGGTTTGAGACCAGCCCGGGCAACTTGGCAAGACCTCATCTCTACAATAAATAAAAAATTAGCCAGGCATGGTAGCGCGTGCCTGTAGTTCCAGCTATTTGGAAGGCTGAGGCGGAAGGGTTGCCTGAGCCCAGCAGGCTGACGCTGGGGTGGCCGTGAGCGTGCTACTGTTCTCCAGCCTGGGCAATGGAGTAAGACTCCAACCCAAAAATAAATAAATAAATAAGAAATAAAAGAGACCCAAGAGGGCTTGTTTGTCCCTTCCACCCTATGAGGAGGCAGTGAAAAGACAGCCATCTAAGAACCAGGAAGCAGGCCCTCGCCACACACCAAATCTACCAGCAACTTGGTCTTGGACTTCTCAGTCTCCAGAACTGCGAGAGAGAAGTTCCTGTTGTTTACAAGCCACCCAGTCTGCAGAATTTTCTCATAGCAGCCCGAATTCACTGAGGCAGGCGGGGCCCTCAGGCCATGGTGGTTTATTGATGCACATCGCAAGCACAGCACAGGCGGGTGTGCCCCCAGCCCAGGGAGGACAGGGAGCAGGGGAGGACATCAGGCCACCCCCACAGCCATGCTGTCAGCACAAGGGGAAGGGTCTGGGGCCCTGTGTTCTCTCCTTCTCCACGCATCTCCCAGAGCCTCCAGACCCACCCCAAAGAGGCAGCCGATCACACCGCTCCCCCTGGCTGCGGAGAGGCAACCAGCTGTCCACCTGCCCCCTCGCCAAGGTATAGCCTTGACAGCCTGCTGGCCCCTTCTGTCCTTCATCACAGAAATCCAGCTGCTTGTCCACGGTCTCTGTCACCTCGGAGGAAGTCATTGTGGAGGCTGCTTTCTCCTCCTCCTGATGACACCCCTGTCAGCCCCTCCCCGCTCTCCCCACCTGCTTTGCTTATCTCAGGGAGTCCCCCCCATGACCTGTGCAACAGTAGGAACTAGGTGAAAACGCGGGGGGGGGCTCAGGAAAGACTTCACTAACGGCTTCCAGGGGAGGGGCTCCCAGCCAGGAGTTGGCCAGGAGAGAGTGGACAGTGCCATCGGGTGGGGGAGAGATGGAGGGGCGGAGAATCCACAGTCCAGTTCACACACAGGCACAGTACAGTCACGGCACCATGGCAGAGCGAGCGAGCAAAGCGCACAGCCGGGCGGGGTGCCAGGGCTCTTCGGAAAAGCCCCCAGTTCTCCAGTTCCACGCCAGGCCCCATCAGGGCACGAGGTGGCCCACTCCCAGCTGAGGAAGGGGTACCTCTGGGTCTCAGGGGTCTCCTTCCCCCTCCTCGACCTCAGTGGCTGCTGTCCAGACCCCGGCGCTCTTGAGCAAGGAGAAGGGATGCTGGGGTGTGTGTCATCTCCAGATAGAAGAAGGGAAAGTCCCCACAGCCCAAAGCCCCCAAAGCCAAGAGAAAAAAGGAGTTCTCTTTCTAGAGAGCGGGCACTGGGCAGGTGGAGAAAGGGAGGGACGGCTCTCCCATGCAGGAAGAGGGTTCTTTGGGACAAGGAGCAGCCAGGGTATCATGGCGGTGCAGGAGATTATTTATAGGGGGAAGGGGCCCCGGGCCTGAAGTGGGAGGTCCCCGAAGGCCCAGCTCACTGGGGAGGGGGCATTCTATGGTTGGCCCTGAGTGGGGTGGGTGGGGCTATGGAAGCGCCCCACAGCTCTCTGCATCTCCGTTAGAGGCAGCCAAGCTACACGTGGGCCCTGGCCCAGGGAGGCTTCCCTGGGAGAGCCCGGGAGGTGGGCAGGTCTCCCGAAGACAGAGACTTGGATGAGGCAAAGAACAGCAGGATGGGGAAGTTCTCCAGACCAGGAAGGGGGAAGTTCTCCAGAAATCCAACCCACCCATCAACCTACGGAGGCTCAGAAGCCTTCCATGTCCACCAGGCCTGGGGTGGGCCACACTTACCAAAGAGGACTGCCATCTGTTGCCTCCAGTGCCAAGGGGCGGGGGGAGGGCAGCCGGGCAGAGTGGAGTGAGCGGGGGGGCAGGGGAGAGAAAGCCAGCTCCCTGAACCTGGGCCACCCACCTCCACCTTCCCATCTGTCCCCTCTCCCTCACCCCCCAGCTCCCCAGGAATCCCTAGCGGCCCACACTGATGTTGCAGGTCTTGCAGCTGGGGTCCTTCTTAGCATCAGCGGTCGACAGGCTCATGAGCTGGTGCCCGCTGATCTCACCCAGGGTGCCCAGGGACAGGTCGACGGGCTCAGTGTAGATGATCTCCAGGATGAGGTCCTGGGCGTGGCGGAAGACCAGCTCGCCATCCTCCACGCTGCAGGTCAGGAACTTGTTGGAGGCAATGTCCAGGAGGGGCAGGCGGTCGCGGCAGAAGCGGTCCCCCAGGGAGCCCTTGGGCGCCAGCACCAGAATGGCGTAGTGGTAGGCCGTGTACATGCAGTAGAAGTCCGCGAAGTAGAGGTTGGTGCTGGGGTTGAACAGGCGCTGGGCGGGGATCTGGAAGCGCCAGCGGCCGTAGGGGGAGTCCTGCGGGGGCTGGCCCGTGTTGAACTCCGTGTTGCAGCTGAAGAAGACCCCGTGCAGCATGCCGCTGGTCGGGGAGCCATGGCTGCCGCTGTTGTCCTTCAAATAGGGCTGCAGCGTGTTCCCGCAGTGGGTCCTGCCCGCCGCAGGGAGGGCGCCAAAGGGAAGAGAAGAGGCCTGGTTAGCCGGGCTGAGGCTTGGCTGCCACGTGTAGGAAGGCAGCCAGCCCAGCTCCCGGCCCTCCCCCAGCTGCCTCCACTAGTCACAGATAGAACATTCCAGAATGCAGGAGCGGGCAGGGCCCTGGAGAGAGATCTCTCCTTCAGGGAGAAGGAAATCTCTCCTTCAGGGAGAGAGATCTGAACCTGCCACTCCCCAGCTGGAACCCCTTTGATGGAGCCTCCAGGAAAAACAAGGTCCCTCATGATCTGGTCTTTCTAGCCTCCTTGTCTCATCCCACCTCCTGCTACCCCCGTGTCCCCAGGATAGCATCCTCTGGGGTGGCCACATACACTCTCTCCTGCCTCTGTGCTCTCCTTTTGCAGTGCTCTTCCCTCTGCCTGGACTGACTGCCTGCTTATGTTTTTCCACCTGGCTTGGCAAACTCCTGGTCATCCTTCAAGTCCCAGCCCCAGTGTTCCCTCCTCTCTTCCAGGAACACCTTCCCCAGAAATAGCAGCACTTGCATTAGACAAATATGTGGCTGTCTCCTAGGTGCAGGATGCTGAATTCTGCCCAACAATTACATTAAAGATTATATTAAGTCTTTCCACACCGTCTCCCTGGTTCTCAAAAGGGTGGACAATGCCTTTATATCCTGGCACCAAGGAAGGTGCCTGGCACACATGGGCACTCCCTGTCTCTCTCGTTCTTGCTGATAAAGGAGCCCAAACTGGGCCACTTCTTTATCTATTTTTGGAGAAAAGATCTTGCTCTGTCACCCAGGCTACAGTGCAGTGGTGTGATCATAGCTCACAGTAACCTTGAACTCATGGGCTCAAGCGATTCTCTTGACTCAGCTTCCTGAGTAATATAGGCATGTGCCACTACACCCAGCTACTTTTTAAAAAATTTTTTGTAAAGATGGGGTCTATGTTGCCCAGGCTGGTCTCGAGTTCCTGGACTCAAGCGATTCTCCTGTCTCAGCCTTTCAAAGTGCTGGGATTACAGATGTGAGCCACCGCAAGGGACTTCTCTTTAATATAAACATCAAGACTCCTTCCCTCGCCCTGCCCCTTCCCACTCCAGGTCCTCCTTGCCCTGGGGTAGGGTCAAAACGCCCTGCCCTACTCACTGCAAGGATAAAGACAGTCAGAGTGGCAGTTTGCCCTGGCTGAGCCTCAGAAGGACACAGACTTGGAGCCATGTCAGCAGGCATGGGGGAGGGTGGACATCCCTGGTCCCGCCTTACTCTTGCCTGGCCCTGGCTGTCGTCAATGACAAGTGACTCGCTGGCTCAACCAGACAACTGGCTTCCGCTCTGGCCTTAGACTTCTCGGATGTAGGCTGAGGGTGCTGGATCACACCACCAATCTTCAAACATTTTTTGGACTGCAGAATCCCTCTCTTCTCCCCTCCCAAGGAAATTATACATAGGTGGGCCACAGGCAAATAACATTGAGGTTGCTTGGGCTGTACCGTAGGTATGGGGTGCTCCAGGTCTCATCCTCAGCTTCCCCCACCCCTTGGCAGCATTCTAAAGGGCTCCCTGAGATGCCTCCCCAGAGCCTGCAGACTCTTCAGCATCCCGTTTGAAAACCACTGAGCTATAGCTGGACACGGTTCCTCATGCCCATAATTTCAGTGCTTTGGAAGACCGAGGCAGGAGGATGCTTTGGAAGACCAAGGCAGGAGGATCGCTTGAGGCCAGGAGTTCAAGACCATACTGGACAACATAGCAAGACCCCTGCCTCTACAAAAATTAAAAAATTAGCCGTGTATAGTGACATGCACCTGTAGTCCCAACTACTTGGGAAGATGGCTCAAAGGAGTTCAAAGATGCAGTGAGCTATGGTTGCACCACTACACTCTATCCTGGGGGAGAGAGCAGACCCTGCCTCTTAAAAATAAAAAAACACCCCACAGAGCTGAGTTCTCCCTAGAACCTTTGTGCTCAGAGTGCTCTCATTTTGGGCTCTCCTCGCCACCTCACCTTTGGCACCAGGGCCTGAATTGGAGAGACAGCTAACCTGTGGTGTAGGCCCCCATGAAAAAACTATCCCAGAGAGGGGTCAAACCCAGACCTCGTTTACCTGGGCTTGTAAGCATGGACCCCAGAGCTCTTGACCTTCCCTGAGTCCAATTCCAAAGTAATGGTCACTTCAGAGCCAGCCTGGTGTTCTGAGGACACAGGGTCCCTAGAGGAGGGTCTTGCAGCTGCTGGGGTTGGGATGAACTCAGACCACCAGGGTGGGAGCAGGAAAGGCTGGGGAAGGGAGAGGAGAGGCCCAGCTGGCTGGCCGGGAGCCTCGTGCGTACCTGGCGTGCTGGAAGTATTCCTTGTGGTGATTGCGGTAGAAGACAGAGAAGCGGAGCATGCGGCCTGCGATCTGCTCAGCCTTCTCCTGCAGCTGAGCCAGGTGCTCTTTGGCATAATCTGCAAGAGCCCAGATGGGGTAGGTGAGTCGAGGGCCAGCCGAGGGATCGCAACCGCCTCCTCTCCCCACCCCCACCACACTGTGAATGCCAACCTCTGTCCGCAGCCAGAGCGGCAGGGGAGACAAGACAGTCACAGAACCTCAGACTCAGATGGGAACAGGCCAGCTGGTCTCTGCTGGGAACAGGGAGAGCTGCATGCTGCCTGTCCTCATCACCTTTGCACCCTTATTGCCAGAGATGCTCAGGGCTCTCCAGGTCAGAAAAGGCAGGGGGCTGCCCCATGATCATGCCAGAGGCCCCAGGGGCTGTCATCCCAGACTGTCAGCATGTAAAAAGAGGACCAGCTAGCCAGGCTCGGTGGCTCAGCCTGTAATCCCGCGCCTTTGGGAGGCTGAATGTGAGTGGATTGCCTGAGCCCGCGGGTTCGAGACCCACCTGGGCAACTTGGCGAGACCTCATCTCTACAATAAATCAAAATGAGCCGGGCGTGGTAGCGCGCACCTGTAGTTCCAGTTACTTGGAAGGCTGAGGCAGAAGGATCGCCGGAGCCCAGCAAGTAGAGGCTGCGGTGGCCGGGAGCGGCCACTGCACTCCAGTCTGGGCGATAGAGTGAGACTCCAACTCAAAAAAAAAAGGGTTTGAAAGGAGGAAGGGGATCCAGTAGGTGGGAGGCTGTCCACAGCAATCTCATGTAATTCCAGGTGGGAGCTTGGAAAAGTCTAGGGAGAACTGAGCCTGGGCAATGCTTAGGCAGAGCTAGGTCAGGGGCAACGGCTCCCTGCTTGGCATCTCAGAAGAAATAGGGAAGGCTGGAAATGGTATAGCAGGACTGAACCCCTGGGCCTGGGGCTGGGGCCCTAAGCCCAGGCAGGGATGCTGCGAGCCTGTAAGCCCCTTAGTAAGGCACTTGCTTTAGCAAGAGGGGTGTAGACTGAATTGCAGCCACCCCAAGCTCCCCAGTTTAAATTAAATGTTCACTCCACGTGGATGTCTCAGGAGTAAACTAAGAAGCTTTTCCCACCAGAAGCAGTGGGGTTTTGCAGTCAAACTGAAAAACAAAAACAAACAAACCAACAAAAACAACAACAAACCACTCACAAAACAGTGGCAACTCAAGGAGACTTGGGGGCATAGACCTTGGCAGAGGATGGATCCAGCAGCCTCAGAGGCCTGGAGCTGAGAATGTTCTCACTGTGGACACTAAAAGAATGGAATCTTGTGGGGCAGATCCCAGGACGTCAGTGACCAACTGTCTGTTGTGCTGGAGTCTAAAAGTTAAGTTCTGCTAAGGGAGCTTGCAGACATATTGACCAGAGACCATTTTCTGAAGCCAAGTGGAGGCCCAAGACAAGCAAAAAGTGATGGCCTCACCGAGTGTCCATTGACAGATGATTGATAAAATGTGGGGCTGGGTGCAGTTGCTCACGCCTGTAATTCTAGCACTTTGGGAGGCCGAGAGAGGAGGATCATTTGACGTCAGGAGTATTGAAACCAGCTGGGACAACATAGCGAGACCCTTTCTCTCCAAAAATTAAATAAAAAATAAATAAACAAAACCGAATATCCTACAATGGAATACTATCTAGTTTTTAAAAGGAAGAAAATTTTGACCCATGTTACAACATGGACAATCCTGGAAGACATTATGTTAAGTGAAATAAGCCAGTCATAAAAGACAAGCACTGTAGGATTTCACTTACATGAGGTACCTAGAAGGGTCAAACCCATAAAAACAGAAAGTAGAACGGAGGTTGCCAGGGGGAAACAGAGAGTGGTTGTTTAAACGGTATAGAGTTTTGATTTTCCAAGATGGAAAAGTTCTGGAGATTGAGACAATTCAACCAAGGTGAATACACTTAACACTACTGGACTGTTCTATTAAAAATGGTCAAGATAGGCTGGGTGCAGTGGCTCATGCCTATAATCCCAGCACTTTGGGAGACAGAGGCAAGAGGATTGCCTGAGCCCAGGGGTTCAAGACTAGCCTGGGCAACTTAGTGAGACCCCATCTCTACAATATATAAATAAATAAATTAGCCAGGCATGGTGGTGCATGCTCGTAATCCCTGTACTTTGGGAGGCCAAGGCAAGAGGATTGCCTGAGCCCAAGGGTTCAAGACTAACCTGGGCAACATAGTGAGACCTCGTCTCTTCAATAAATCAAAAAATTAGCCAGGTGTGGTGGCACATGCCTGTAGTCCCAGCTATTGGAAGGCTGAGGCGGAAGGATCACCTGAGCCTAGCAGGTTGAGGCTGTGGTGGCCATGAGCATGGGACTGCACTCCAGCGTAGGTGATAGAGTCAAACCCCGACACACACACACACACACACACACACACACACACACAGAAAATGGTCAAGATGGTTCATTTTTGTGCATATTTTACAATTTGTAAAAAGATGGGCCAGGTTTGGCGGGTCAGCCTGTAATCCCAGCACTTTGGGAGGCCAAGGTGAATGGATGGCCTGAGCCCGTGGGTTCGAGACCAGCCTGGGCAACTTGGCGAGACCTTGTCTCTACAATAAATCAAAAATTAGCTGGGTGTAGTAGCTCACGCCTATAGTTCTGGCTACTTGGAAGGCTGAGGTGGAAGGATCACTGGAGTCCAGCAAGTCAACGTTGGGGTGGCTGTGAGCGTGCCACTGCACTCCAGCCTGGGCGATGGAGTGAGACTCCCACTCAAAAAAAAAAGATGCTTGCACCAAGCCAGAGAAGCAACTCCATCCCTTATGGAAGTGATCCTGCCAGCATGATTAGTAGTATTCGCAGCTCTGATAGGAGAAAAGGCAGGCTCTTTGAGGCAGGGGAGGGTCTCTTTCATGTGTCACCCTGCTGTGGACTAAGCATAGTGCTTGGTATACAGCAGCTGTTTGTAAGTGTGTGCTGGATTAGGATGCAGCCCTCCCTGTCTTGACCACAGGTAAGCCAGATGTGCCGAGGCAGCAGGACAGGGATGCCACATCAGCGCCTCACCCCCGGTGCAGAACTCCACTGTCTCGCTCCAGCCAGACACCAGGTACTCGCCATCACTTTGCTTCACCGCCGTCTGTACGGCCACGCTGTACTCCGTGCGGGGGCTCAGGAACCAGTGGCCTCTCACTGTCATGGGCAGTGGCACCGCCTTGGCCACTAGCTTGGTGGGGACATCCTGAGGGCAGAGACGGAGAGCCAGGAGTCAAACCAGGGGTCACGTCCAACCTTGGAACCCCCCCCAGTCCCCACTCCCCAGACAGCCCCCATTCCTCCCGAGCAGGGCTAGAGTCTTAGGGATTCGGTGGCTCCATGCCCTAGACACCATTTTCTTGGGAAAGCCACACAGACACTCCCCAGCCTCTGCCCCTCCTTCAACCTCTCTGACACCCTGTTCTCTTGGGAGCTGAGGGGAAAGGCCACAAAGTTGAGGGCGGCAAGACCTTCGTTTTTGAGGGAGACTTCGAGAGCTCTGCACACTGCAGTGCCGTCTCCACGGCAACGGCAAATGCTGAGAAGCCAGGGAGGAAGGGAAAATATGCCTTATTCTTTGGGGGGGAGGGCTCAGGGGGTGGTGTTGAGCATTCACGTCACCGTGGCAACTGGCCTGCCAAAAGACACCCAGATCAGGAGAGCCAGTTCCGGGGGGTGGTGAGTAACCCACGCCGGTGCTGTCGTCCTGGGAGCCTCCAGCTTCTGTCCACCCCGCTCCCCCGCCTCTGCCAGCTCCAAGGATGGGAGGCTTCCTCCCATCCGCCCCCACACAGACTTTTAACCCCAGGAAAGGACACACCCACAGAGGACTCTCACATTCCTTTTCTAAGCCAAGCAAAGAGTAGGCCAGCGGGTGAGAGGCAAAGAGAACCACCGAGGAAGCCGGAGAGGGAGAACCGAAGACCCATAAAAAGAGTCCCACGTCGCCCACCCAGCCAGCAGCAAGGCTGCTTCCCAATCAGGGCTCTGCCAGGACTTGAGACGTCATCCCCGTGTGTGATGCCAGCGCCCCACCCCGTCCGGGCTTTCTGCCCCTGTCTGAAGTCCCAGTCGTGGCGCTGATAACAGCATTCCCTCTATGCTGGGCATCGTGCCAAGTACCACACAAACATTACTCATCGAATCCTCTCAAAGACCCTGTGAGGGTTCGAGTTATTATTCCCTCTTCACCAGTGAAGGAACTCAGGATCAGAGAGGTCAAGTAAATTTCCCAAAATGACACAGTAAGATGTGTCTGGATTTTAACCAGGCCTCCTACTTCAAACAATGAGTTCCAGGCATCTCATTATCCTGCCTCCTTCAAGAACAGGTGCTGGGGAGAGCTGCTCGGGGCGTCTTCTACTCACCCGGTGCTTGAACTTGTTGGAGTTCTTATTCTCCTTCTTGTTGAGGTCAATGAAGTAATGGGTGACCCTCTCCAGGTCACTGTCCTCCATGGCCCAGGAGATGCGGAAGGAGTCGCAGGTGATGTTGCTGATCTCAATGCTGTGGGGCGTGGATAGCAGCTCCATGCTCCCCTCTGGTTTGGCTCCTGTGGGGACTGGGGGGAGAGGAAGGATCAGCAACCCCCTCGCCCCCAAAGAGCTCTCCTTCTCCCAATATCCCATGCAAGGTGGAGCCCCGGGGACCCGTGGAACGCATCTGCCTCATAAATCGGATGGAAAAGATGGCACGGGGGAGACTGGAAGTGGAGGACCGAAGGTGGGATGGGGTGCCTCCCCGGGGGCTCTCCTTGGAGAGGGGTCTGCAGAGCAGACGGCACCTGACAGGTGGCAGAGGCAGTGGGAACGCTGTGGACGCTGGGCGGGGACAGATTTGCAGCAGATGGAGCCGAGGAGGGAGGGGGCCTTTAGCCAGCAGGCGTGAAAAGAGAGAATGGTGGGGGTGGAGGGAACGGGGAGAGGAGGAGGAGAGGCAGGAAGCACCTGCTGAGGAGCCAAGGTGCGAGGCTTGAGGCAGGTGACGGCAGTGGCAGCCAGAAGTCCACAGGTGCCAGGGCCCTCAGACTCAGGTCTCTCTCCTCTCCGGGGGTGCCTCAGCGAGGGCCACCACTACACAGGGCTGGGGGAATAAGTGCCACGTAGGTTCCCGTGGAAGGGACATTCCGAGTGGGAAGGGGCAGCCTGGGCCACAGCCTGCTTTCAGCTCTTTTCCACCCATAATTTTTTGACAATCACTTTTTCTCTTTTGGCCCATCCTCCCTTGACGACTTTCAGTAGTTAGTTTTAGCATGGACATCTGTTGGTCATTTCCGCAAACATTTTATGCAAGCCTCACAATAGGGGCGTACTACTGTTATCCCCATTTTACAGATGAAGCAACTGAAGTAGGGATTTATCTAACATGCCCGAGGCCACACAGCAAGCAAATGATTTGAGCTCTGGAGCCCAAGCTCTTGATCATTAAGCTAAAGTTGTGTCCTCTTTTGTAGGGGAGGGGACACAGGGGGCGTATTTGCATGCGCAGGTACATGTGGTGTTTCCACTATTAATTTTTCCACCTTCTATCACTTTCAAACAGTTGCATTTTCTCTCCTCTCCTTCTCCTGCTCCTTTGGTTCCACCCTTATGTGTGATGCTCTTCCAGGTATGCAAGGACCATGCCCCTGTCACTCTCACCTCTCACGTGTGCATTAGCTGGGAAGAGCTGACTCTGGCTTTGACTTTGGCCTGGCTTACCTGAGCTCTGGGACTGGGAAGGGAGAGGGGGAGAGAGTAACCATCTCTGGGAGGAGAATGCAGGTGTGGGTGGGGCGTTCTCCAGAGGCGTTTGGTCTTATGCCTCCCAGATCCCTTCCCTAAGCCCAACCCCCGGCACACCCCAGTTTTCCCAAATGTCACCTCCTTCTCTCCTCTCTTCCCTTTTTGTCTCCTCCCCTTGCCCAGAAGCTCGGAGTGAGGGCATCTTGTGCCTGCGAAAGCAGGTACTTTTATTTATAGCTTCCAGAAGATTCAGCCCACACTCTCCCGTCAATTAAGGCTGTTCCAGAGCCTGGCATCTCAAAATTAACCTGTGGGCTGCCTTGGCGGCAGGTACAGGGTGAAGGCTAAAGATGATGGCCCTTACTGACCCCAAGTGTCACTTAAGTCCTGTTTCATCTTAGCCCCCTCCAGAGCCAAATGCCAGTGGCTTTGTATACAGGGAATCCTATGGGAAGTAAGCATAGGGGTGCCACAAGACGTACCCCAAAATAAAACAAAGGGGATCGGGTGTCTGGAAACAACCCTACCACCATAAACCAGTTTGTAATTCACAGGGACAGGTGTGGAGCAGTGGGGAGTCCTGGGCTCCCAACAAGAAGCTCCCAGGGAAACACATATATGTCCCTCACACCCACACACAGACGCAAACACACTCCCACCCGAGAGGCTCTAAGCGGCCCCCACCCGCCCACTCACACCTGCCCCATGAGTAGGCATCTATTCCTGCCTCAATCCCCCTCTCCTCAGAGTCTTCCCAGAAATAGGGGCAGCTGTGTTTGGTGCTTGGGGGTCCCCAGAACCTGGGTGACTGTGTGTCCCTTGTCCCTACAGTTCTGGGAAAGCTGAGATGACACCCCCATCCCAGCCTTGGGAGAGTGGCAGTGAGTGACACTGAGAGAGCAAAAAGCCAGGGTGGCCCCAGATGGGTGTGAACCCAAGTGCTTGATACCCAGATGCCTAGGGAAGGACCGGGTGTGAGGCACAGGTTAAGGCAACACCCGAGAAACACCCACACTCCTGTAGGATCCACCCCGAGACAAGCATGTACACACCCACACACAGGCAGGCACGCACGCGCACACACATGCGCCGAGTGTGCCTACCCACCCACCCCACACCTCCACACATGTCCCCACTCCCACATGCCCACCCATGCACCCAGGTACCTCCCACCACCTTCCATGTTCCAAGAATGCCTCGCAATATTCCCTCCGAAAGCTGTTGCCTCCATGCACACCCAGACGTGTTCACGGCCACAGGCTCACGCACACACACGCACACCTCCTCGCAAGCCATATTTGGGGAAAAGAAGAAGCCACAGGCACCAACATGCACGCGTGCCATCTCAAGAAGACACGCAACCCACATGCCTGCCTGCACACACATGGGTGCTCACACTCCTAGCAACCCCAGCCCGAATCCTGGGATTCTCTTTTGAGTCTTCTCCAAGCTCAAAGACACTGACTTTGAAAACGTATTTGTCTCTGGCCACACTCTGCCAGCCCAGAGCCTTCGTACCAACAGGTTTGCGCACCGACACGGGTCTGCCCACACATCCCACCGCCCACTCCCTCCTGCCCTAGAGTTGCCCATCTCCACATAGAAAGCCTCTGGTTGCACACATGTACACCCACACACATGACAAATAAGATGTCCACCCCCTAAGCACACTGCCTCCCAGGGCCCCCACCCACACATACCCACAGGCCACTCAGATAAGTGCGCCCCCCACACACATGTACCTCACGTGCGCAAGAAAGATATGTTCCTAGACATGCCTCACGCCAGTCAAAACCCACTCACAAACACATGTAGACAGACTTATCTGCGCCAGAGAGCCTCTGGCCTCCTCACAAGCATGCACACGTGTCATACACATGGATGCCCCTTCCCCATGCCCATTCAGAAAAGCCGCCGTGCCAGAGGGAACACTTCCCCCACACCACTGTCCCTGTTGGCATCGCTGACTGCAGCAGAATGGTCACGGGGTGACTAACTGTGGTGCCCCAGAGACTAGATTCAGCCGTCAACCCCTTTGCCAAGGGCCTGGAGGAAAGGGAACAAGGTCGCCAGGCCTGGAGATCCAGGTGGGCACCCCGGGCGGTGGCAGGACTCTGGTGCCCCCCTCCTTCTAGCCTCTCAGGACAGACAGCAGGATGCTCTGGGGAGGAAGGACACTCACCTGGCTCCACTGGGCTCTGCAGAAGAAGACCCGGCAGGGAGGGAAGGGAGAAACCTCTGTGTGGGTGAGCTCCCAGGCAGGAGACAGCGGCTGGACGGCTGGGTCACAGGCAGCGGTGTAGGCTCGCTCCTCTCCCGGCTGCCAAGGAGGCTTCTTCCATGCCCCGCAGGCAGCTCCTGTCTGGCTCTGCAGCGTGTTGCTGCGGCCCCTGGTGAGCCGATGTTCCCAGGCGAGCGAGCGCAAGAAGAGAGGCTACAGCGAAATCAAAACAGCGTGGAGGAGAGAGAGGCAGAGAAGGCGAGAGAGAACGAGAGAGCCAGACCGAATCCGGATCCACCAATGGGATCAGTGGCTGCTCAGCGTCAGGTGATAATAAGCAAGCTTGGTCCCTGCTCGCCCGGCTGGTGGGAGGGGGAGAGGGCAGAGGGTCTCCCGGGGAGCTACACAGATGTCCTTGGAGACAGCAGCGGCTGCCACCTCTCCCCCATTCTTCCAGGACAAGCTGCCCTCAGAAGTCCCTCCAACACACCCCCTACGTGGAAATCTCTGACTTGAATGCAGCCCCCAAACTTTAGGATGCTGGGAGAGGGTGGAGCTTAGCCAAGGGCTTGGGCCCCAAAACAAGGATTCTGATTGGGGGAAGGGGAGGGAGGCTGTAGAGGGGAAGGGTCCAGGTGGGGTGTGTGAGAAGGGGGTGGCCCATCTTCAGTCTGGATCCTCTTCTCCGGGCCCTTTGTAACCCACAGCTCCATTTTCTTACCAGTCTACCAAGACCTGCAGGCCCAGGAACGACTGATTGTCCGGTGAGAATCCTCTGACTGCTTCGGTGTTCCTAGGGAAAGGGGCCGGAGAGAGGTGATAGAACAGTGAAGGGCACAGAGGCAAGAAAGTGGGGGTGTGAGAACACACCTAGCAAACCCTCTGGGCTCAGAGGAAGCCCAGCCCTGGGCACCTTGGCCAGAGATCGTAATATCCATTCTCACGTTGGTAGGAGGCTATTCTACCACCAAGAAAGGAGAACCCCATGGAGGCCAACATGAAAAACACTCAAGGAAATTAGAGTCAAACAACAAGCAGTGGCAAAGGATGTGTGCAGTGGGCTTGCACTCAGGCAGATGCGGTGAGAAGGCCCGCCCTGTCACTGCCCAGCTGGGTGACCTTGCTTAAGAAACTTGATCTCGACTGGGCTCAGTGGCTCAGTCTGTCATCCCAGCGCTTTGGGAGGCCGAGGTGAGCGGATTGCCTGTGCCATGGCACTCCAGCCTGGGCGATGGAGTGAGACTCCAACTCAAAAAAAAAAAAGAAACTCGATCTCTCGGTGCCTCAGTCTCTTCATCTGTTTGATGGGATCACACAGGCTTATTGTCACCATGGAATGAGATAATTAGGTAAACCACCCAGCATGTAAGAAGTGCCAGTCACCTGTCAGAGCTGCTTTCATTTCCATCATTATTGATGGTGTCTGCCTGTAAGGAGTCCACAGTCTTCAGGGGGCAAAATTACAGAACAAGCCGGGCTCGGTGGCTCAGCCTGTAATCCCGCGCCTTTGGGAGGCTGAGGTGAGTGGATTGCCTGAGCCCGCGGGTTCAAGACCCGCCTGGGCAGCGAGAACTCATCACTACAATAAATCAAAAAAATCAGCCGGGTGTGGTAGCACATGCCTGTAATTCCGGCTACTCCGAAGGCTGAGGCGGAAGGATCGCCGGAGCCCAGCAGGTTGAGGTTGCGGTGGCTGGAAGCGGTCACTGCACTCCAGTCTGGGCGACAGAGTGAGACTCCAACTCAAAAAAAAAAAAAAAAATTACAGAACAAGGAGGTCGGGTATGATGGCTCATACCTGAAATTCCAACACTTTGGGAGGTTGAGACAGGAGGCCAGGAGTTCAAGACCAGCGTGGGTAACACAGTGAGACCTCGTCTCTACAAAAAAAAATTTTTTTGAGAATTAGCTCACGTTTGTAGTCCCAGCTATTTAGGAGGCTGAGGCTGGAGGATCACGTGAGCCCAGGAGATCGAGGCTGCAGTGAGCTATAATTGTGCTGTTGCACTCCAGTCTAGGTGACAGAGTGAGACCCTCTCTCAAAAAGAGCAAGGAGTATGCAGCTAAATTACAGGGCACAGATAAGGATTCAGAGAAGGAAGGGTGGCCAGCTTCACAGCACAGGTAAAGCCCAGCCTCGAGGAGGCCATGCAAGCAGGGGTGTGGTGGGGGTAGGGAGGGTTTGGTGCATGGGTAGCAGACACCATGCAGGCTCCAGAGAACAGAAGGTGTGAGTTGAGTCCAAGGGACACTCACTGAGAGGGACTTGGGGTTAAAGCACCAGCAGCAGAGGTGAGAGAAGGTGACAATGGGCAGAACATGAAACATTTGTGGAATGCAAATCCAAGCAGAAGCCAAGCCTACCTCACATGGGTGTCAGAACCCGAGCGAGTCTGGTCAGATCCCGAACCACAGAATGCGGTGTGGTGTGTTACACTGAGGCAGGATTAAGCACTCCCTTGGCCAAACATTACCAAGTTCTGCCTCCACACGCCTACGCCGTGGTGGTGAAACTCACAAGAGATGCGAAAGGTAACGCCGTGGTTATGGCCAGCACACAACATCTGGACCCAAAGTCTTGTCTCTAGGACCAAACTGAGGGGCGGTGGGAGGAAAAAGGCAGGTGCTCTTTGACTCGGTTTCCCCTTCTGTCAAAGAAAAACTAGTCCCAGCACCGTCTGTGCCTCCTACCTTCTCAGGATGTCACGTGGAGACTGCATGAGGTCATGTGGCCTAAGCATGAACAATAGCCATCTGAATGGCCCTTTGTGGTGCTGCTCACGAGTGGCAGGTGAAGACACCGCCCTTCCAGAGCCTCTGCCTCTTCTTGCCCCTGAGAACTGCTCTACAGATCACGGGAGAAAACACGTGGTGAGAGCAAAGCATAGCATGCCAAGTTTAACCAGCTCTGCATGAGACCAAACCACCGCCAAGATGCACTTCTGCTGCATTTTTATTTTTCATAACTTTTTATGACACAAGTAATACACGATCGTTGTAGGAAGAGGAGACCATTTCGTTGTAAAACTTGAGAGAGAATTAAAATCTCTCACTTTCCCACCATTCAGAAATATGCATATATGTATAAATGTATTGGCAAAAATGGAATTAAAGAATGGTGTTATAACTTGCTTTTTTCACTTACCAATGTATTTTCTACTCATCACTTTGTCTTTTTACAGTATCATTTTAAATTGCGGTCTGGAGTTCTATTGTCAGTCATATACCTTTTTTAGAGCCAATTCCCTGCTCCTCTATAATTATTTTTCTTTTTCTCCATTCTAAACCTCACTACATTGCACAACCTTACAGTAAAATCTCTTTCCACATCTTACTTATATATCCAATAAAATATTTTTAAATGTGCACCTTATTTAGATATTGCTTGAAGCAAACTATTTTTTAAAACCCCCATGACAGTTGGAGAACTCTGAATACTAACTGGGTATTTGGTGTTTAGGAAGTTTTAGCTCTGATAATGACATAGTGAGTTTTTTGTTTGTTTTTGAGATAGGGTCTTGCTCTGTCACCAAGGCTGGATAGAGTACAGTGGCATGATTGTGGCTTACAGCAGCCTCAAACTCCTGGGTTCAAGTGATTCTCCTGCCTCAGCCCCCCCAAGTACCTGGGACTACAGGTATGTGCCACCACACCTGGTTTGTTTATTTTATTTTTTTATAGAGACAAGGTCTTATTATGTTGCCCATGCTGGTCTCAAACTTCTGACCTCAACCAATTCCCTCTCCTTCACCTCCCAAAGTGCTGGGATACAGGTGTAAGCAATTGTGCCCAGTCTTTAGTTATTATTTTTTAAAAGAGTGCGTATGCTTTAGAGATACATAAAATGGCTATCTCTCAAGTTTGCTGTGAGAATCACATCCCTAGCACTATGTCTAGGAGAGGGAATTGCTTGTGTCAGAAGTAGTATTTAAGGATGGATAACATAATATCTGATTTGTTTCAAAATCATCTGGGACAAATGAGTGGGTGGCAGTAGAGATACAACAAGAGTGGATAAGTGCTGAAGTTGGGTGCTTCCAGATCCAATAAGTTATTCTCTCTACTTTTGTGCATGCTTGGAAATTTCCATATTAAACATTATATTTAAACTATCACAATAATAACATAAGCATTTTTTTTTTTTTGAGTTGGAGTTTCACTCCATCACCCAGGCTGGAGTACAGTGGCACACTCATGACCACCCCAGTGTTGACCGACCTATGGGGCTCTAGCGATCCTTCCGCCTCAGTCTTCCAAGGAGCTGGGACTACGGGCGTGTGCTACCACGGCTGACTCATTTTTAAATTTATTGTAGAGACGAGGTCTTGCCAAGTTTCCCGGACTGGCCTTGAACCCGTGGGCTCAGGCAATCCACTCGCTTTGGCCTCCCAAAGTGCTGGGATTACAGGCTGAGCCACTGAGCCCGGCCAACGAAAGCATTTATTAAGCACCAAGACATACGGCTAGGGATGTGATTCTCACAGCAAACTTGAGAGGTAGCCATTTTAAAAAGGTGGACTGTGGAGGAACTCAGCCCATTAGTAGTAAGACTAATGGTCTCCTGAGTACAAAGGCCAGATTCTTCATGGTAGAAGGATGCATAACAAATATAGAGTCTAATGTAATAGAGAATGAGGCTATACGTAAACAAAAATTTAGTCTTAATATTCCTTGTGCACTTTATAGACTCAAATTGTTTATTTATTTCCCCATGGCTAAACTAAGTGTGGGCATTCAATGGGCCAGTGAATGCTTTCACATCCACAGAGTCCACAGAAACTACCTTGTTCATTTACTTGCGTTTACAATGACGAGAGTGAATAATGAGCATTTATAAGAGCTGCATGGATTTCTCTGTGCTCATGTTTTACTTTCTCATTTTGAAATCGTGTTTAGACATCCTACAACCCTCACTGGTCATCTATTTTGAACTTAATAAAGAGCAGTAAGGTGATTCTAAAAACTGGACACATTTCTGAGCTTGGCTAAAGAATAGAATACGTATGTTAGCTGTTTTAGGCCGGGCTCAGTGGCTCAGCCTGTAATCCCAGCATTTTGGGAGGCCGAGGCCAGTGGATTCTCTGAGCCCATGGGTTCAAGACCAGCCCCGGCAACTTGGTAAGACCTCATCTCTACAATAAATAAAAAATTGGCTGGGTGTGGTAGCACACCTGTAGTTCCAGCTTCTTGGAAGACTGAGGCAGAAGGATTGCCGGAGCCCAGCAGGTTGATGCTGGGGTGGCCCTGAGTGTGCCACTTCACTCCAGTCTGGACACCAGAGTGAGACTCCACCTCAAAAAAAAAAAAGTATTTTAGCTGCTTTAAAAACTTAAATATTGGCCTGACATTGGCCATTCTAAAGTCTCTGGGGGCCAGGTGTGTTGGCTCACACTTGTAATCCCAGCACTTTGGGAGGCTGAGATGGGAGGATTGCTTGAGCCCAGGAGGTTGAGACCAGACTGGGCGACATAAGGAGACCTTGTCTCTACAAAAAAAACTTAAAAACAAAATTAGCCAGGTATAATAGCATGTGCCTGTAATCCCAGTTACTTGGGAGGCTGAAATGCAAGGAATGCCTGAGCCCAAGAGGTCGAGGCTGTGGTGAGTCGTGATCCAGCCTGGTGACAGAGTGCACTCCAGCCTGGGTGACAGAGTGATCCCATCTAAAAAAAAAATTTTTTTTTTAATATTCAACCATTTTAGGACATGGAAAGATGCTGAAAAACCACAGAAGAGATGGTGAAATGCTGAAAAGGCAAAGGAAATGTAAAGGGAAAAGATTTTTTTGTTTGTTTTTGAGTTGGAGTCTCACTCTGTCACCCAGACTGGAGTGCAGTAGCACGCTCATGCCCACCGCAGCCTCGACCTGCTGGGCTCCGGCGATCCTTCTGCCTCAGCCTTCCAAGTAGCCGGAACTATAGGCGCGTGCTACCATGCCCAGCTAATTTTTGATTTATTGTAGAGACGAGGTCTCACCAAGTTGCCCGGGTGGGTCTCGAACCTGTGGGCTCAGGCAAACCACTCACCTTGGCCTCCCAAAGTGCTGGGATTACAGGCTGAGCCACTGAGCCTGGCCAAAAGATTTTTTTTTAATGGCAAAAAATCATAAGAGAAATGAGAAGTGGAGGAACTCATATAGAACCATGGCACTGGAATAGTCAGAGAGTTATCCCTGGAGTGGAAATATGGATACCACTGTGCACTGCATGATGAGGTACGAGGACCAGAAGTAGAATACTGAATACATGCACCCAATATTTGCCACAGTTTTTTTTTTTTTTTTTTTTGAGTTGGAGTCTCACTCTGTCGCCCAGACTGGAGTGCAGTAGCCGCTTCCGGCCACCGCAGCCTCGACCTGCTGGGCTCCGGCGATCCTTCCACCTCAGCCTTCCGAGTGGCCGGAATTACAGGCATGCGCTATCACGCCCGGCTGATTTTTTGATTTATTGTAGAGATGAGGTCTCGCTGCCCAGGCGGGTCTCGAACCCGTGGGCTCAGGCAATCCACTCACCTCAGCCTCCCAAAGGCGCGGGATTACAGGCTGAGCCACCGAGCCCGGCTAGTTGTTTTTTTTTAAAGAGAGTTACTTGCAGGAGAACCTATAGAGAAGACATGAAAATACAGCTCAAAGATGACTTTAGGCCCGATGCAGTGGCTCACTCATCCCAGCACTTTGGGAAGTCAGTGTTTGAGGCCAGGAGTTCTAGACTAGCCTGGGCAAGAAAAATCTGTCTCTACAATAAAAATGTAAAAATAAAAAAAATTAGCCAGGTATAGTGGCTTGTAACTGTAGTCATAGCTACTCGAGAGACTAAGGCTAGAAGATCACTTGAGTCCAGGAATTTGAGGCTGCAGGGAGCTATGACGATACCATTGCACTCCAGCCTGGGTGATGGAGTGAGACCCTGTCTGTAAAATAAAGAGGGGGCGGGGAAAGACGGCTTTGAAATCAGTGGTGCCAAACTTAAATTACTTCCTGGAAACAATCCATCCTTACTTTTCTAATGCATATCCAGATTTGCCAATCTGTTACCTACAAACTAGAATTCATTCATCCATTTAAAAAAATGTTAGGCCAGGTGTAGTGACTCACCCATAATCCCAATACTTTGGGAGGCCAAGGAGGGAGGACCACTTGAGACCAGGAATTCAAGACCAGCCTGAGCAACACGGCAAGACTCCATCTATACAAAAAGTAAAAAAAAAAAAAAAGAAAAGAAAAAGAAATTGGCTGAGCATGGTGATGCACACCTGTTGCCCCAGCTAGGAGGCTGAGGCAGAAGGATCAGCTGAGCCCAGGAGGTCAAGGTTGCAGTGATCCATGATCACACCACTGCATTCCAGCCTGGGTGACAGAGTAAGACCCCATTTCAAAAAAAAAAAAAAATTATATTGGGTGCTTAAGATACTGCAGTGGGGGGTGGAGAATAAGAAGGAAAACAGACAAACAAACAAACAGCTGGGCACTGTGGCTCAATCCTGTAATCCCAGCACTTTGGGAGGCTGAGGTGAGAGGATTGCCTGATCCCATGGGTTCAAGAATGGCCTGGGCAACTTGGTGAGATCTCATCTCTATAATAAATTAAAAAATTAGCCGGGCACAATAGCGCTCACCTGTAGTTCCAGCTACTTGGAAGGCTGAGGCAGCAGGATTGCCTGAGCCCAGCAGGTCGACGCTGGGGTGGCTGTGAGCATGCCACTGCACTCCAGCCTGGGTGATAGAGTGAGACTCCAACTCAAAAAAAGAAAAAAAACCCCAACAAACCCTGTTCTTATGGGGCTTACATTCTAGTGGGGGGGAACACAGACAATTAAATAGGTAAGAAAATAAAGAAAGAAACTCTATAGTCTATCAGAGGGTGCTGCTATAGGGAAAAATAAGTCAGTAAATAGGGATAGAAAATGTCATGAAGGAGTGGGAAGTTATAATTATAAATAGGACCATCAGAGACTCTGAAAGCAAAGGACTCTGAAAAGGTGACTTTAGGATTTTTTTTTAAAGCAGGATTTATGAAGAGGACAGAAAAACTCTCACAGTGGGAGGGGACCTGAGGGGGTTGCCCAGGATTTTTTTTTAACCTAATTGAAGGGAAGGAGGGGACCATGCAGAATTATGTGGGGAGGAGCATTTCAGGTAGCAGGTGAAGAGGCCTGGAAGCAGTTACATACCAGATATGGTCCGGGAACAGCAGGGGCACCAGTGCAGCTGGGCAATGAGTGAGCAGAGCATGTGAGAAGTAGAGGCCAGAGAGATGGTAGGTGGAGGGACAGATTACTCAGGGCCACATAGGCCATTCTAAAGCCTCTGGGGCCGAGTGCGGTGGCACACACCTGTAATCCCAGCACTTTGGGAGGCCAAGACAAGAGGATTGCCTGAGCCCAGACATTCAAGACCAGCCTGGGTAACTTGGTGAGACCCCCATCTCTACAATAAATAAAAAAATGAGCTAGGCATGGTGGCAGGTGCCAGCGATTCCATCTGATTGGAAGGTCGAGGTGAAAAGATTGCCTGAGCCCAGCAGGTCGAAGCTACAGTGGCCATAAGTATGCCACTGTACTTCAGCCTGGGCAACAGAGTGAGAATTCAACTCAAAAAATTAAAATTAAGCCGGGCTCGGTGGCTCAGCCTGTAATCCCGCGCCTTTGGGAGGCTGAGGTGAGTGGATTGCCTGAGCCCGCGGGTTCGAGACCCGCCTGGGCAGCGAGACCTCATCTCTACAATAAATCAAAAAATCAGCCGGGCGTGGTAGCGTGCGCCTGTAATTCCAGCTACTCGGAAGGCGGAGGCGGAAGGATCGCCGAAGCCCAGCAGGCGAGGCTGCGGTGGCCGGAAGCGGCCACTGCACTCCAGTCTGGGCGACAGAGTGAGACTCCAACTCAAAAAAAAAAAAAAAAAAATTAAAATTAAAAATAATATTTTTAAAGCCTCTGGGTTTCAACTCAAAAAATTAAAATTAAAAATAATTTTTTTTTTTTAAGCCGGGCTCGGTGGCTCAGCCTGTAATCCCGCGCCTTTGGGAGGCTGAGGTGAGTGGATTGCCTGAGCCCGTGGGTTCGAGACCCGCCTGGGCAGCGAGACCTCATCTCTACAATAAATCAAAAAATCAGCCGGGCGTGGTAGCGCATGCCTGTAATTCCAGCTACTTGGAAGGCTGAGGCGGAAGGCTCACCGGAGCCCAGCAGGTCGAGGCTACGGTGGCCGGGAGCGGCCACTGCACTCCAGTCTGGGCGACAGAGTGAGACTCCAACTCAAAAAAATAATAATAATAATAATTTTTTTAAAGCCTCTGGGTTTCACGCTGTAATAGGAAGTCATTGGGGAGGTTAGAGCAGAGATGTGACCTAATGTGAAATGTGTCAATTGCACTATGTGCAAACTAGCCTGGGAGGGCCCAGGTGGAAGGAGGCCAGTTAAGAGGTTATTAGAATAATCACAGCGAAAATGATGGTGGCCTGGACGAGGTTGGTGAGATGTGGCAAGATCCTGGATCTATCTGGAAGAGCTGATGTATTAGATGCAATGCACGAGAGAAGGAAAAGTCAAGAAGAACTGCAAAGTTTTTAACCCTGAACACCGAGAGGGATTCAGTTACCATTTACTGAGATGGAGACTACTTTGGAGGAGTAGTTTGAGGAGGGAGATCAAGATTCTGGATGTGGACACAGGCTTGAGATGCCTAGCAGACATCCAAATGCAGATGTGGAAGAGGCAGAGATACACATCTGGAGTTCAGGGAGACCTTGACTGGAGATAAGCATTTAGGAGTTATTAGCATACGTTACACTGTTTGAAACTGATAAACTGGGTCATTGCCAAGGGAGTAAGTATGCAGAAAAAGGGGAAGATTTCCCAGGACATTCTAGAGCTCTCCAATGTGTAGCAGCCAAAGCGATAAGGAGGAACCAGCAAATGAATGGCCTGCAAAATGATGCCAATAAACTAGGATAAACTACACGTAGAGAACATGTAATAGCTTGAACTTGGATAGAGTTCTCATACCACACATTCCATTTATTCTACCAATACATATTCAAAACAGGTCTTTATTCATTTTGTGTTTTCTTTTCTGGTTGTTATCCCAAATCTTCTTTCATCTTGGATCATTTCTTTTTTTTTTTTTTTTTTGAGTCAGAGTCTCACTCTGTTGCCCAGGCTGGAGTGCAGTAGCACGCTCACAGTCACCCCAGCGTTGACCTGCCGGGCTCTGACGATCCTTCTGCCTCAACCTTCCAAGTAGCCAGAACTACAGGCGTGTGCTACCACGCCCGACTAATTTTTTGACCTTATTGTAGATATGAGGTCTCACCATGTTGCCCAGGCTGGTCTCGAACCCATGGGCTCAGGCAATCATTTCATCTCAGCCTCCCAAAGTGCTGGGATTACAGGCTTAAGCTACTGCAACTGGCCATCTTGGATCGTTTCTTATTTTCAGGGTCCATCAATAAAATCACAGGAATGGGCTTTTGACAGACTTTATTTATACCTTCTGAAGGCTGCATTTATACCCCCCCAAACTATATTTGTTCTTAAAAACTTGATTATCAGTTTCATTAGGCTACTTGTCAGAAAACAATGAGATTATTATCTTTATGATGACATTTTTGGAAACAAGATACATTAATATGTTATTCATAGCAAACTAAGATCTGCTAGAATCACATCTATTACACAAGGGTCAGCTAATAATAATTTACAAGTTTCCCTTGAGGTTAGATAAAAGATTAAACACTCTCAGAGAAAATGAAGAGAGATGTGGCAGCAAGAAAAGAAAGAAAGCAGGATGATGCTGAAAGTATATGAATTTAACTAGAAGAAAGGTGGAGAATATTCTGGAAAGGAAATTATAATAATCATAGTTAGGAAGTAATGCTCAAAATGCCAAAAGCACAGGGCCTGAGTTAAGTTTTCTCTCCACTTGTCCTTTGGGAGGTGAAAAATGCTATGAAATTCCATAGCCATTACAAGAAGGTAACTGGTAAAATAAATTATGGTGCAAGACAACAATGTGGAGTACTATTTAACCATTAAAATTTACAATTTAAGACCTGACATGTAGCTCATGCCGTAATCTAAACTCTTAGGGAAGCCAAAGGAGTTCAAGACCAGCCTAGGCAACATAGCAAGACCTTGTGTCTACAAAGAACTAGCCAGGCGTGGCTGCAGGTGCCTGTAATCCCATCTACTCAGGAGGCTGAGGTGGAAGGATCCCCTGAACCCAGAAGGTTGAGGCTGTGGTGAGCCACTCTTGTGCCACTGCACCCCAGCTTGGGTAACAGAGTGAGATCTGGATTTTTTTTTTTTTGAGTTGGAGTCTCACTCTGTCACCCAGACACTCACTCTGTCACCCACTCTGTCACTCACTCTGTCACCTGCTCCCAGCCACTGCAGCCTCGACCTCCTGGGCTCCAGCGATCCTTCCGCCTCAGCCTTCCGAGTAGCCGGAACTACAGGCATGTGCAACTACGCCCCGCTGATTTTTTTGATTTATTGTAGAGATGAGGTCTCGCCAAGTTGCCCAGGTGGGTCTTGAACCCGCGGGCTCAGGCAATCCAACTCGCCTCAGCCTCCCAAAGCGTGGGATCACAGGCTGAGCCACTGAGCTCAGCTTGAGATCTGGATTTTTTAAAAAATCATAATTTAGAAGAATAATAACTCAGAAAAATATTTGTTAGGAGTAAAAGTAGCCGGGCTCGGTGGCTCAGCCTGTAATCCCGCGCCTTTGGGAGGCTGAGGTGAGTGGATTGCCTGAGCCTGCGGGTTCGAGACCCGCCTGGGCAGCGAGACCTCATCTCTACAATAAATCAAAAAATCAGCCGGGCGTGGTAGCGCATGCCTGTAATTCCGGTTACTTGGAAGGCTGAGCTGGAAGGATCGCTGGAGCCCAGCAGGTCGAGGCTGCGGTGGCCGGGAGTGGCCACTGCACTCCAGTCTGGGCGACAGAGTGAGACTCCAACTAAAAAAAAAAAAAAAAAAGAGTAAAAGTACATTAAAGGATCATATATAAAATATCCCAATTAAAAAAAATCTAAGTGCATAGAAAGACAACTTCAAGCATATAAAACAGTTGATGGAATAATAACGGATGGGTTTAATTTTCTTCCAGTGCTTTCTAAAATTTCCAAATTTTCGGCCAGGTGTGGTGGCTCATGCCTATAATCCCAGCACTTTGGGAGGCTGAGATGAGAGGATTGCCTGAGCCCACTGGTTCGAGACCAGGCTGGGCAACTTGGTGAGACCTCATCTCCATAATAAATTTAAAAAATTAGCTGGGCATGGTGGTATGTGCCTGTAGTTCCAGTTACTTGGAAGGCTGAGGTGGAAGGATCACCGAAGCCCAGCAGGTCAAAGCTGCGATGACCGTGAGAGTGCTACTGCACTCCAGCCTGGGCAACAGAGTGGGACCCCAACTCAAAAAAAAAATTTTTCAAATTTTCTACAACATAAGTATCTTTGTGAAAAGAATAAAACAAAAAAATAGAAGCTGATACCTCATGAACCTCCAAGCCCAAGAGAATGAAATCAAAGCAATTTAATTTGGTGTTCCAGTCAGAAGCTAAGGGCCACTGTGTAGCTTTGCAGGAGACAAAAAAGGAGTTGGTTTGGTTTGGTTTGTTATAAAAAGCAACATGGAGAAAGAAGTAAACAAAAGGTCAGGTTAGAAAGCAACATAACAAAATATTAATTTTTTGGGGGGGAGGTAGGAGACTCACTCTATTGCCCAGGCTGGAGTGCAGTGACACACTCATGACCACCACAGCCTCCACCTGCTGTGCTCAGGTAATTCTTCTGCCTCAGCCTTCCAGGTAGCTAAAACTGCAGGCATGGTACTACCACACCAGGCTAATTTTTGGATTTATTGTAGAGATGAGGTCTCACCAAGTTGCCCAGGCTTGTCTCAAATCCCTGGGTTCAGACAATCCTCTCGCCTCTGCCTCCCAAAGTGCTGGGATTACAGGCATGACCCACCGCACCTGGCTATAATTTTTTTTTTGAATCAAAGTCTCATCTGTCACCCAGGCTGGAGTGTATTGACACAATCATGGCTCACTGCAGCCTCCTCCAATCCTGGGTTCAGGTGATCCTTCCTCTTCAGCCTACTGAGTAGCTGAGACTACAGACACATGCCAACATGTCCAGCAAAATTTTTTTTTTTTTTTGAGTTGGAGTCTCACTCCATCGCCCAGGCTGGAGTGTAATGGCACGCTCGTGGCCACCCTAGCATTGACCTGCTAGGCTCCAGCGAGCCATCCACCCCTGCCTGCCAAATAGCTGGAACTATAGGTGTGCACTACCACGCCCGGATCATTTTGTATTTTTATTGTAGAGATGAGGTCTCACCAAGTTGCCTGGGCTGGTTTCAAACCCGCGGGTTCAGGCAGTCCACTTGCTTCAGCCTCCCAAAGTGCTGGAATTACAGGCTGAGTCATCGACACCGGCCTCCAACAAATTTTTAAAATTTTTGTGTAGACACAAGGTCTCACTGTGTTGCTCAGACTGGTCTCTAATTACTGGGCTCAAGCAATCCTCTAACCTTAGCCTCCCAAAGTGTTGGGATTACAGGTGTGAGTCACCACACTCAGCCTTAATATTAATGTATTAGTAAACTGGCAAAAAAAAGTTTTAAAATTTAAGAGCCAATACGCAAAAGAATGTGCCAAAAGAGTATACATATTCTTATATACTATACATATTCTTGTTCTTATATACTATTCTTAGTGGTGATGCATCTTAGCACAACCTTTTTTAAAAGCAGTTTAGCAATATGAATAAAGATCCATAAAATGTGCATATTCAAAATGGCACAGCCAATATGGAAAACAGTTTGGCACTTTTTTATGAAACCAAGATACAATTACCATATGACCCAACAATTGCACTCATGGGCGATTATCCCAGAGAAATAAAAATTTATGTTTATGTATGTTTAAACATGGGTACTCAACAACAAAAAAGAATGAATTATTATTACAGACAATTTGGATAATCTCCAGGGATCTATGCCGAGAGAAAAAAGCAATCCCATGAAGTTGAATACTCTATGATTCCATTTATATAACACTTTTGGAATAAAAAAATTATAGAAATGGAGAACAGATTAATGGTGGGAGGAGGTGGGTGGAGGAAGGTGTCGCTAAAAAGGGCAGAGGGATCCTTGTGGTGATAGTAATGTCTTGTATCTTGACTGTACCAATGTCAATATTCTGGTTTGTGATCAAACTGATACCTTTCCAGTCTCCTGCAGAGATACACACAGTGGTCCTTAGCTTCTGACTGGGGCACTGAATTTAATTGCTTTGATTTCACTCTCTTGGGCTTGGAGGTTCAGGAGGTATGAGCTTTGCAAAATGTTACTATTGGGAGAAATCAAGTAAACAGTACTTGGGCTCGCTCTGTCTTATTTCTTACAACAGCATGTTACCTACAATTATCTCAAAACAAAAAGTTTATTTTTTTAGAGACAGGGTCTTACTCGGTCACCCAGACTGGAATGCGATGGTGTGATCACAGCTTGCTGTAACCTGGAACTCCTGGGCTGAAGCGATTCCCCTTCCTCAGCCTCTCCTGTAGCTGGGACTACAGATGCATACCATTACACTTGACTATTTTACTTTTATTTTTTGTATTTTTGTAGAGAAGATGTTTTGTTATGTTGTCTACGCTTGACTAACTCCTGGGCTCAAGTGATCCTGTGGAAAGGGCCAGGATAACAGGAGTGAGCCATCACACCCAGCCAAAAGTTTACTTAAGAAAACAAACAAACAAACAACATCTTTTGGTCCATTATCTCAAGACTGGAAATCTGTCCCAAAGATATAACTTAAAAGAAAAAAAAAAAATCAGTTGCACCAGATGCTCATTATAGCCTTATTTACAATACAAAAAAGAGACAATCTGTTTTAAAACAAGAAAATACGTAAATCATCAAATAGCCACCAGAGAATGATGCAGTCTTCCATGAAGTAACAAAAAAACTATTATCTGAAAAAGGAGGATACAGGGTTGGTGCAGTGGTTCATGTCTGTAATCTCAACACTTTGGGAGGCTGAGGCGACAGGATCACTTGAGCCCAGGAGCCCTGTCTCTACAAAAATCAAAATATCAAAAAATTAGTCGTGCGTGGTCGTGCACCTGTAGTCCTAGCTACTTGGGAGCGCAGGAGGTGGAAGCAGCGGTGAGTAGTGATTGTGTCACCGCCCTACAGCCTGGGTGACAAAGTGAGACCCCAACTCAAATAAAAGAAAAAGGTACTAACTGTGGTACAATATGACACTATGAAGGTGATTGGATGTATTACACAAACTTTAATACTAGTACTCTAATGTGGCATTCTAGCAAAAATAGTTTGGTTGCATATGGGTGGGAGGATGACATTAAAGGACACTTTTCATGTTAAATTTGCTAACGTCGGAATCAAAAGACGTTCTTAAAATTTGTCCCTCCAGCAAGTACTCCTTTCAGGCTTTTACCAAGAGTGCACGAGGGCCCCCGCACCGTCGTGAGCACAGGGTGGGAGCGTTGGGGCACCGTTTGGTCCACTGCCGCTGTCCCCAAAGCCAACCCAGGACCCCACCAGGAGTCCCGGAAAGGGGACCCCCGAGCATGATGAGCGAAGCCGCTGCCAGGAGGTACAGTGACCACTCCAAGGTCACCATGAAGAGCCCGAAGCCGGAGATCGGCAGGGCCCAGGACTCCTTGACCCTGAGCCCGGGTCTCGCTCTCCACCCCCACGACCCTCGACTCATCCCGCGCCGAGACCCCACTGCTCCCAGGGGCTCCGCCGTGGCGAATTCCCACGTTGCGGCGTAGTGGCCGCGGAGGAACCCCGAACCTGAGCTCAGCGCCTCCCAGGACCGAGTCCCCCCGAGGTCCACACAGCGACGTAGCCCACACCGACCCCCTCTTCCTTTTTCGCCCTCTCAACCCAGCTTTTCCCGACTCCGGGAAGAACCGGGAAGAGAAGGCGGAGGGGAGCGAGGAGCCGCCTAATAAATACTGTGGCCCAGTCCCGCCCCTCAACGTCACTTCCGCCTCGCGGCAAGATGGCGGCGCCCAGGCCCTGCCACGCAGACTTCCGCCCAGCACGGAGGCCAGGGGCTGGTGGCGGGTCGTGTTGGGGGTGAAGTCGTGACCCGCGGCGTGGAGCCGCATCCCAGGTGCTTCTCTGTTTGGTGCCTGCGGGTGCTGGGGCAGAGGGGGGGTCGCGAGCCAGAGGATCTAGCCCACGTGGTCCGGGGAGTCTCGCCACGTGGGAGGGGGAGGAGCTGAGACGCCACCGGAGGGACGCACTGACGAGGGGGTGGGAGGCCGAGTGGGTGGGGTTCCGCCTGGGGTCCGCGTGTCAGTCTCCTCGAGTGATTTCGTTGCCCCTTCTCTCCCAGGCAGCATGTCGGAAGGAAATGCCGCGGGCGAACCCAGCGCTCCGGGAGGGCCACGGCCCCTCCTGTCTGGAGCCCGGGGTCTTATCGGGCGGCGGCCGGCGCCCCCCCTCACCCCAGGCCGCCTTCCCTCCATCCGCTCCAGGGACCTCACCCTCGGGGGAGTCAAGAAGGTACCCACCTACCTTGAATTCCAGGCCCCTGGGATTCAGCTAATGTTCGTGTAGGGCCTGCTGTGTGCCAGGCGTGTTGTTGGGCCTCGTGAATCTTGTCCCCAAACTTCCGCCCACCCCTCTTTCAATGTTAGGGAGTCTAGCCTACCTTCAATTCTAGGTACTTGGTACAAAATACTGAGATATTTTTCAGAGGTGGTTGAAAGAGGATTAAGACGTTCAAAAGCAACTTGAGCATTGTTTATTTTGTGTGTTTTGGACACCTTTTAAAAACCCACGAAAGCCAGGCAGACATATAAACATTACTTGCAGTGTTAGAGAGTTCAGAATTCTCCATCATCCCAATGTGCAAACTTCCTATCTAGAGTGTGATGAACTCTAATCATGGCATTAGAGGCTCTGTGGCCTCTTCCATATGTATATGACTGTAGATGTGAAGAGAAGCCCTGAAAGAGGTCAGGGCGGGATGACAAGTATAAAGCAGCCAACTTTTAAAGATAACTTTGCCTTGGGAAATTCTGGTGTTGGTAACTGTTATCTAATTGAGAGAACTGGCAGATCTCCGATCACCCCTCCTTAAACCTTGCTTTTAGAACTGTTTTCCCATGATACTGACTGGTTTCTATAGCAGTTTGAAGACAAGAGAGGAGATTAAATAAATTTCTTTGCTTTTAAAAATCCCAGAGGCTCTCCTTTCAGAGGGCTGCTAGTTAAAATGATTTTTTAGTGCCACTGTAGCATGATGTTCCTTCTTTTCAGGCACATGTCTATCTATAAAACTCTGACAGCACTGTGGAATGTGCAGAGGAGAGCCATTGTGGTCTCGGTCCATAGACAGTGCCCTTTGGGAGTTTTGATTTTCCTCTGTACTTTAGGGTCAGAACTTAACAAATCAGTGACTCCTATATTTTACTTTCAGAAAACCTTCACCCCAAATATCATCAGTCGGAAGATCAAGGAAGAGTAAGTAGCTAGGCCTTCTGAATACTTGTCCCTTATTTACTTGCTCTGAATTTGGGGCTTTTGGGAAGTAACCAGATGTGTAGCTCAGAAATCTAAATTTGTGCCTTTAGCTTTTTTCACTAAGGATTGTCAGTCTTGACTCCCAGGTGATTCTGATGTGTAAGCTGCAAAAAAAAAAAAAAAAAATGACATTTAGGGCTCCATTTCTAGAAATTGTAATTTAACTTGTTTGCAGTAGCATGGGGTGATTCTCTTTTACAGCCAGAGTTGAGAACCACTAGTTTGTTTATTTTTTATTTTTTGAGTTGGAGTCTCACTCTGTCGCCCAGACTGGAGTGCAGTGGCCACTCCCGGCCACCGCAGCCTCGACCCGCTGGGCTCCGGCAATCCTTCCGCCTCAACCTTCCGAGTAGCTGGAACTACAGGCGCGCGCTACCACACCTGGGTGATTTTTGATTGATTGTAGAGATGAGGTCTCGCCAAGTTGCCCAGGCAGGTCTCGAACCCGTGGGCTCAGCTAGTCCACTCACCTCATCCTCCCAAAGGCGTGGGATTACAGGCTGAGCCACCGAGCCCGACTGAGAACCACTAGTTTAAACAAATATATTATCACTTTTTCTTAAGTTCCCTTCCATTTCAGCCTTCCTGCTTTCAGTCAATGCAAAAAAACAAAAAACAAAAAAAAAAACCCTACATTTTGGACAAAATGGTAAAGTAAAGCAAAGTCAAAGGACCCTGCCTTATCAAGGAAGTGAACAAAGCTCTAGACTTAGGATTGAGTTCTGCTTCTCATGGTGTCAGTCATTATTGACACATGAGCTCTCCACTTACTTGGAGAGAGATGGTAGAGGAGAGAATAAGGCCAGTTTTCCGAGGCACAGTAAATGAGTGGTTTCGCTTAATGAATTCTTTTTTCCAGGCCTAAGGAAGAAGTAACCATCAAGAAGGAAAAACGTGAGAGGGACAGAGACCGACAGCGAGAGGGGCATGGACGGGGCCGGGGCCGCCCAGAAGTGATCCAGTCCCACTCGATCTTTGAGCAGGGCCCAGCTGAAATGATGAAGAAAAAAGGTACAGAGAAGGAATCAGTAGTGGATTTCAGCTCAGACTGCTCAAGAGAAGGGCAAGAGCAGTGGAGTTCCCCTGCTCCCAGTTTAGTTTTCCTTGCTGTTGGCCTCTTCCTCGTTTATCCCTAGTGACCTGGATGATTTCCCACAGGCAACTGGGATAAGACAGTGGATGTGTCAGACATGGGACCCTCTCACATCATCAACATCAAAAAAGAGAAGAGGGAAACGGATGAAGAAACCAAACAGATCCTGCGCATGCTGGAAAAGGATGATGTGGGTACCAGGAGGCTGGGGGGAGGGGATTTTTTGGCGACTGTGGAGAAGGGCCTTCGGGGAGCTAGGTCGGGGTCAGAAGAGCTCACTGATGCCCTGGAATCCTGCTGAGCATCGGGAATGTTTGGTTAGAAACAGACTAAAGTAAGCTGGGCTTGGTGGCTCAGCCTGTAATCCTGCTCTTTGGGAGACTGAGGTGAGTGGATTGCCTGAGCCTGCAGGTTCAAGACCCACCTGGGCAACTTGGCGAGACCTCATCTCCACAATAAATAAAAAAACCAGTCGGGCATGGTAGCGCATGCCTGTAATTCCGTCTATTCGGAAGGCTGAGGCGGAAGGATTGCCGGAGCCCAGTAGGTCGAGGCTGCAGTGGCTGGGAGCGGCCACTGCACTCCAGTCTGGGCGACAGAGTGAGACTCCAACTCAAAAAATAAAAAAACCAGAAACAGACTAAAGTATACTGCGATCCAGGTATGTGTGCTGGCAGACCATGTGACTCCCCAGCTCTTCCTTGGCAGTTCATCGATGACCCTGGGCTGAGGAATGACACTCGAAACATGCCTGTGCAGCTTCCGCTGGCTCACTCGGGGTGGCTTTTTAAGGAAGAGAGTGAAGAACCAGATGTTAAACCTTGCCTGGCTGGCCCCAAGGAAGAAGACATGGAGATGGATGTACCTGGTGTGAAAGGTATGGTGTGTCGGTTAACTTCTCATCTCCTTTTCCGTGCCTGCCCCTCAGGAATCCCTCACGTGAGCCTCTGAGATTACTGCTCGTGGGCAGATCCTGTCCCATTCTAACTGTAAAATACATGAGCTGAACAAAGAAGCCAAATTCTCCCTCCCAGAGGGTTCGCGTCTGACAACGGCCAGTGGGCCCAGTCTCAGATGTTCCTTTTTAGGTCAGTCACACAAGCTTTGAATGTGCCAGCTCTTGCTCCTCTCCATAATCAGTGTCTCTTTCCAGCTCCCTGGCTGAGTGACAGGGGAGTAGATGGGGGCACAGAGCTGGAAACAGTAGAATGGTACGGAGATTGATCACTTGATGAGTCTCCATTATAACACCCGGGCAGTGAAAGAGGAGCCACGAGATGAGGAGGAGGAGGCCAAGATGAAGGCTCCACCCAGAGCAGCCAGGAAGACCCCAGGCCTCCCTAAGGATGTATCTGTAGCAGAACTGCTGAGGGAGCTGAGCCTCACCAAGGAGGAAGAACTGCTGTTCCTACAGCTGCCAGACACCCTTCCTGGCCAGCCACCTACTCAGGACATCAAGCCTGTCAAGACAGAGGTGCAGAGCGAGGATGGACAAATGATGGTTGTCAAGCAGGAGAAAGACCGGGTATGCTTAGGAGCCAGTCCTTTGAGAATTCAGAGTGGGGGGACTAGGAGGAGAAACGACCTGTCAGGGGAAGCAAAAGTATGCCACCCCAGCATGACTATAATGACCGTTTGCCCTTGGTACCTGCGAGGGCCATGGGGCTTTCTGATCCCAATTGTATATGTGTGTATATGTATGTTTACTTTTTATTGTTGTTGTTGAGTTGGAGTCTCACTCTGTCTCTCAGACTGGAGTGCAGTACCACACTCCCAGCCACCGCTGCCTCTAACTGCTGGGCTCAGGTGATCCTTCCACCTCAGCCTTCCAAGTAGCTGGAACTACAGGCATATACCACCACGCCTGGCTGATTTTTGATTTATTGTAGAGATGAGGTCTCGCCAAGTTGTCCAGGCTGGTCTCGAACCCGTGGGCTCAGGCAGTCCTCTCACTTCAGCCTCCCAAAGTGCTGAGATTATAGGTGTGAGCCACCACACCCAGCCTACTTTTTAATCATGAAAATTTTCAGATGAAAATTAACAGATGAGAGAACATTAACTCCCATGTACCATCACTCAGTTTCAGCAGTTATTGATATTTTGTCCATTTGTGTATTTGTTTACTGTTGGTTTTGTTTTGTTAACCAGTTGCAGACAGGAGTTCATTCTGTCCTTTGGGGAGTTCGTTCTGACCTTTACTGCCAACGCCTTTCTCTGGAAGGCAGCATGCATTTCCTTCATGAAAGAGAGAGAAAAATGCTCCTTGCCTAGTTTCCATCCTCTGGTTCTGTCTGCAGGAAGCGAGGCTGGCAGAGAATTCTTGTACCCTGGCTGACCTGACAGAAGGTCAGGTTGGCAAGCTGCTGATCCGCAAGTCAGGAAAGGTGCAGCTCCTTCTGGGCAAGGTGACTCTGGATGTGACCATGGGAACTGCCTGCTCTTTCCTGCAGGTGAGAGCCCCTATGGGGCAGGGAGTGACCTTTTAAGGGCTTAAGGAGAGTTGGGGATCCATTGCTAAATAAGGAAGAGGGAATCTTGGAAGTATCCTATTCAGATTCACAGGACTGTGCTCTGGGGCTTGTGGTCGTGGCTCTTATTGCTGTCTCTACTGATTGGCAGGAGCTGGTGTCCGTGGGCCTTGGAGACAGTAGGACGGGGGAGATGACAGTCCTGGGACACGTGAAGCACAAACTTGTATGTTCCCCTGATTTTGAATCCCTCTTGGATCACAAACACCGGTAAAATGAGCAGATGGAGGAGGATGGTGCCTGTGTCCATGGCTGCTGCCTGCTCCAGATGTTTTGTTCTCTAATCTGTGTGACCCAGAAGGGCCCTGTTGAGCCCACCCACTCCAGCCTTTGACAGTCATTGTCCAAGCTTTCCCCAGGGTTCACATGGCTCCCTCCCACAGCAGTTGTGAATGGCACAGTGACCTTCCCACAGCATGGGGTTTGCATATCCTTGTTGCAGGGGACTTGTCCTAGCTATTTATTTTTATATTTATGTCTTAATCTCTTCAAATGACTGCATCCTTCCAAGGTAGAGGAGGAGGGTCTGGGAAAGTGCGGGCTTCTTTCGGTGGCCACTGGGCTGTAGGGGCAGGAAGTGAGAATTGCATCTTTTGCTGGTGCCCTCTCGTTCCTCCCAGGAGGCAGCGCAGGAGAGAGACCAGGTAATGAGTCTGAGATTTAAGTGCTCGGTTCCAGCTTGTGAGTTCCTAGTTCTGTGTCCTTGGACAAACGACCTAACCTTTCTGAGCCTCATATTCCTCGTCTGACACAAATGGGGATAATACCTACCTCACAGGGTTGGTGTGAGGATTACATGGGATATAATAGATGAAAGCTCCTTGCACAAGGCCATACCCATTGGCACTCAATAAATGTTAGTTTCCCTATCCTATGCCTAAGTATGTTTTCAAAAATAGAGATTCTTATAGTCTCTCAGAAGAACTGACTAGCGCTACTCACTTTCCCGCTCTTGCCCCTTCAAGTTCACTCTGCATCCCATCCCTACTCTAAGCCAGATGCTGCCGGTATCCAGGTCAGGCTGTCCTTTGCCTTTTCTTCCTGGTTAGGCAAGCGCTTCCTGTGTGAATTGCTAGCTGTAGATTCTATTAGAAAGGAAGAAGTCAGAGATGCTGCCAGCAGCCTACAAATGTTTTTGGATGCCATGGTGGGCGCAGGACTTGTTCCCTGCATTTTCACTTCTGTAATGACTAGTCAGGACTCTTGCAGCTTCCATTTTAATACTCCTCAAATGAAGCTTAGGACCACTTATGGCGAATTATTACCACATTAAGTCAAATATTGCCAACAACAAAAAAACCCTTTGGTAAGATAGAAGATAGGGATTTGTTGACAAATGGCCTCTTTGACACTTGGCAAATGACCTGCCACCTCAAAAGCTTTGAGTTTGAGAGGCTTGCATATATCTCCTCCCATCCTAGCACTGCCAGGGCCACCTGCTCAGCATGGATCCCAGTCCCTGCTGACTGCACTTGCCATTGAGCTTAGTTATCTGTGATCTTGTTCCCATTACCAGGTCATCCGTCACACGCTGTTGTTCCTGAGGGAACAGGTCTTTCTCTTGCCTTGACAGTAAGACTGGGGTTTTCCCTGGTTCTACTGGAGCAGTGTTTACAGGTTAGAGAAAGGCCTCATGTGGCAGTGTTCTGTGGCACACACTGATGGCACAGCTGCCCTTTGCTGGCATCATAGCACATTGCCTCTAGGACAAGATGAATCATGGGATCTCGATAAAAGTTGCCCTTGGCCAGGCTTGGTGTCTCAGCCTGTAATCCCAGCACTTTGTGAGGCTGAAACGAGTGAATTTCCTACACCCTCGGGTTCAAGACCAGCCTGGGCAACTTGGTGAGACCTCATCTCTACAATAAATCAAGAATTAGCCGGGCGTGGTAGCACACGTCTGTAGTTCCGACTACATGGAAGACTGAGGCGGAAGGATCACTGGAGCCCAGCAGATTGACGCTGGGGTGACTGTGAATGTGCCACTACCCTCCAGCCTGGGCGACAGAGTGAGACTCCAACTCAAAAAAAAGAATGGCCCTTCTCCAGCTTCTAGTGTCTTCCTTTAGGCAGTTCCTCAGGCCTGTTATTCATCATGACTGGGGCTTTTCCTACAGAGCCCCAAGCTGTCCAGCCAGCAGCTGTAAGAAAGGCATTGAGTATTTGGTGACCACATTGTCCTTTCTGGAACTGAAGCTCATGTCAGGTCTGTTGAGCCCTGGAAGTCCTGTTTGGTCTAAGACTGAACTTTGATTAACCCTTGACTCCAGCATTTTTCTTCTTTTAAATAGCTGATGCACTGCCAGTGGGTCTTTGTTGTTGTCCTCTCTGTTCTGTGTCTTTGGTTCAGAAATACTCTTCTGCTTTTTGGGGTTTTTTTTGGACTAGCTCGTTGGTCCTGTGTTGTTAGATGTTGGGTGTTTTGCAGTCTTTAGTTCTTAGACCCGTCCAGGAAAGTTTGAGGAAGAGCATGTATCATTTTCACATTTGTTTTATCAGTTCTGGGGCTTGAACCTTATCAAAGTCCTCATGGGTTGTCTCTAGATCCCTGATGTACAAATTAGATCTCATCAATAAAAAGTGTGGGGGAAAAAGACAAGGTGAGTGTGTTTTCTTGGACGTTAGAAAAGCCCAAAGCCAGATTCATAGATGAGTGCAAATAGATACAAATCTATTACTACCTACATCTGTGTGTATACATGTTGTTAGATACAGAAAAAGAGAAGGGTAGGTAGGCTTGTTTATTTTGTTAACTACATGATTAGGAGACAGTATGAGCTTTAGAGTCAGGGTTGGGTTTGAATCCAACTCCACCAGTAACTTTGAGCGGAAGGAAAAAAAATCACATATCCTCCCTAAGTTCTGTTTTATTTATTTTATTTTCTGTAAGAATGAGACAGTAGTAGCTTTAATCAGAGTGCGCATGAAAAGTTTATTCAGTGCCAGACAGATAATTGCCTATAACAGGATGTGATCAGCACAAGTAACAGAAAATGAGCATGTGGCTTAAGTAATGAGAATGTTTAGCTCACATAGCAATTAGTCCAGAGATAGATGGTTCCAGAATTGGGTGGCAGCCAGATGTCACCAAGATTTTCTTGGAGCCATTTGCTCTGCCATTCTCATTGTTACAGAGTGGCCACTACTGCTCTGAGCAACACTCTTCAAATGAGTGTCCACAGCCAGAGTGGCCAGCAATATAGGAGCGTTCTCCCTGTTCTGCTCTCATCAGGAAGGAAGATACCTCCACAGCCCCAGCAGCCTTGTCCCTGTCTCTTTTATAGAGCTGGAACACATGCCCTCTCTTGGACCAGGCACTGGGAAAGGGGGATGGGTAAACCAATGTAGCCCTGGCACTGGGCACACTCTTGCCTGTGAGATGAGGTTTGATTAGGAAGGAAGCTGGAGTGGCAGGTGGGTAGGTGCTCCATAGTTGATACTGTGTTAAAAAAATACTGTATTGTAATAAAATTATAAACTATCTGAGACTGGGCATGATGGCCCACCTGTAATCTCAGTACTTTGGGAGACCAAGGCAGGAGGATCACTTGAGCCCAGGAGTTTGAGACCAACTTGGGCAAAAAAGTAAGACCCTGTCTCAACAGCAACAAAAAAAAACATTTAGCTGGGTGTGGTGACACATACCTATGGTCCCAGGGTCTCAGAGGCTAAGGTGGGAAGATCCCTTAAGCCCAGTTTGAGGCTGCAGTGAGCTATGATGGCACCACTGCCTGGGTGCCAGAGTGAAACCCTGTCTCAAAAATAAACAAATAAAATAGAGTAATAAAGTATAATTTAAAAAAAAAATGTTCAACCACCTTTTATCTTCTAAATAAACTGTAACATTTTGTTCATTCTTAAGATTTTAGTGTATATTATTTCAGCCTCCAAAATTTTGTATATTGTATATAGTGATATGAATTATGTGGTTTTATCATGTACTCTGTCTCACTCAAAAATATATGCAGTTCTTCCATATGAATGGACATGTTATGTTTCAGGTATTTCTCAGCTATCTGAAAGAATTAAAGATAGCGTCTTTTAATATCCTCGAACCTACTTGCAAGGTCTGGCTGAATTGAACATTCAGCACTAGGCTCTTTAAAGGAAAAGAGGTTCATTTCTTGGGCATGGCACATGGTGGAAGAGTGGCACCCACGGCCTGTTCTTCCAGTGCTCCAACCTGGAATACTTCTACATGGGTACTTCTACAGTCGGGGTGTTTCTCTCTTAAGATGGCTGTGACTAGTGACAGATGTCATATCAACAGCTCCTCCTAGACTATGTTTCGGGCACACAGGTCCCCACCAAAGTTCTGATGGAAAGTGCGGGCTGGAGGGGAGTCAGGACTTGGGTGTCATCTGAGGAAAAGGACATAGAATGCAGCTCTAGTAGCCCTCTGCATGACCAGTTTCTGCCTCTGCTCTTCTGAAACACTTCTGTTGATGCGATCACCGGTCTGTCTCCCCAATAACTGAGTCAGAAGTTGGACTTTTCTGTTGGCTCATCTACAGTGAAGACCTAGGCAGAAAAAAATGTAGTCTTGGTTGTCACTGGACTGTAGACTGTCTTGTGTATTTTCCAGGGTTCCGTGGAAAATCAGAAACCATTCTTGGTATTCCGAGCAGAAAGATTTAATACAGGAAGATAAGTGTTTATAAACTCCGGGGAGCTGGAGACATGAGTCACAGGTTGAGCCTCCAGGAATCAGAATTCCAGAATTGATCCACCAGGGGAGCCCTGATCTCTGCCAGTGAGGAGGGTGGAGAATCGGGAGCTCTCCCGAGTTCCAGAACACACTGCCAAGCTGCAGTCCAGGGATGGGGAAATCTCACGACCTCGGCTGCCTCTGGAGAGACACGTAGCTATGGGTGAGCCCTGGCAGACCTGAAGAAAGAGTGCCTGCTGTGTGCTGGTGCAGTTGCAGGAGTTCAGAATGCACCAGGACAGCCTGTGTCCTGGTGGCACTTGTTTTCTACTGAGGGAGACAGACAATAAGTAAGTTGTATAGTATGTTAGTGACAAGTGTTGGGAAACTTATAAAAGGGAGTGGGAAGGGGACTCTGGGTGGCGGGGACATGTTGTGGTAAGTAGGGCAGGCCTTATGGAGAAGGTGCGTGAGGTAGTAAATGTGTGGGATCAGAAGGTGCTGGGGGAGGAAGAGTGAGGAAGCTGGCTGGAGCTGAGAGACTGATGGGGAGAGGCCCATCCTACGGGGCTTTTAGGACTTTGGCTTTCTTCCCAAGTGAACGGGTAAAGTGTGACAGGCATTCCTGAAGTGTTCAAGGCTCACTGGCTGTGGCATTGAGGTGAGGGGAGAAGCAGGACTGAGACACTCCCCAGGCAGTACATGACTGGCTCTGGCCAGGCTGCTAACTGGAGGTGCTGGGAACTGGTGGGGTTCTAGATGTTGACTTGGCGGGTTGAGCCAGTGTGATCTGCTGATGGATCAGATGTGGGGTGTGAGAAAGAGGGAGGAATCAAGCTTGCCCCCACAGCTCTGGCAGTAGCCAGATTGAGGAAGATCAACTGTAGAAGCTCATTCACATCCAGAACCCTAGAATGAGGGATTTGGGGAAGTGTGAGGATTTCGCTTCTGGCCCCACAGTCCAGGCGGGGTGGGTGGTGAGTGCAGCCCAGTCACATCCACCACGGTAGGCATGGCTGAGACCACGTCCTGCTGTCAGCACAAAGTTCTCTCTGATTTCATTCCCTCAAAAAGTGTATTCCAAATGAGAACTTTAGACCCAACCTAAACAGACTGACTCTCAAACCTTTCCCCAGGACAAGATGATCACAAAAATTCTATTGGGAATGTCTTTTACAGTGCACAACTCAGTCTCAATGGTTAGATAAGTATCCCTCTTTGGACTATGAAATTCACCCAAGTGATCCCCCATGTCTGGGACTTTCAGTTTTTTCCAGGTTTTCGCCATTTTAGAAAATGATGTGAAAAGGTTTGAGAGTCACAGTCTGGTTAGTTTACGTTGGGTCTAAAGTTTTGTTTTGGGATACTTTTTTTGAGGGAATGAAATCAGAGAGAACATTGTGCTGACAGCGGGATGTGGTCTCAGCCACATGTGCCATGGTGGATGTGGCTGGATTGTACCACCACCCACTCCGACTACAGGGGCCAGAATTTAAGTCTGGTTAAATTGTTGCTGGTCCCCTCAATTATTTCCTTAAGACTTTGTTTTAAATGATCTTGCTGAGTCCAATTCTATGACATTTTTAAGGCTTTTGATAGATGTTGCTCTCCAGAATGTCTGCAACTATTCACATGTCCATCAGCAGTGCATTTGTAAAGTTGTGTGCAATTAAGGCTCTGTTTTTAAACTATACAAATGTAACACACTGCTCAGTAGGAGATCTGGCCTGTAATTAACTGACCCTCTGGATAGACACCTCTCTTCAAGGGCTGGAAGAGTTAAGAACACAGCTCCCATGGGTGAGTCCTGTGCTTTCCAAAAGTCAGTTGTGCTTTTCTCGAGCTTATTTTTGCCAGTTGTGTTCCTTATTGTGATTATGTAATTTAACTACACAGTGTGTAAACTATTAAAATATGAGGGCAAAAAGAAAGCTATTTCTGTTGAAAATATGATAACTACATAATTTTTTATTAAATATTATATAAACTGATGAAACGTGTGTTAAAGAAATTTCTTACTTCCATGCAAACTAAGGTATATGCTTTGAAAAGACTCAATAAGACAAGTCACTAATAAATACTGTTGAATTAAGTTTAGGCAAGATACATGTAAAGATGGGGGAAAATTAAACATCCGGGATAATTCCACACTCAGATTGCTTCATAAGTTCTTTAATGCGTTGACATCTCACTCCACTTTTAGAGAAACTAAAACTGGTGATCTTTGCAGTGCATTGTGGGTATATGTTGTTTCCATGGAATGCCAAGCAGCAGACCCATACCCAATGAATAGGTCTGGTCCCTGCACCAACAGATGTTCATTTATATGTATTAAGATGGGCTTAAGATGTTTCTTTTGTTCAAAGACTTTCCCAAAATATCAGCTAAGATTGTTTTTAGCTGTGAGAAACAGAGACATGCCCTCCCACCCCCCCCAAAAAAGAGTGGTTTACACTGGTAGAATTTTACTTCTTTTTTTGTAAATTTTTTTTTTAAATTTATTTTATTTTAAGAATGTGGAGTACAAATGAGGGTTAGGTACATACATGGTCTTCATATAGGTAAAGTGTAGGTACCCATATGGATGTTATGTGCCCCCCCCAGCAGTATCCCACTACTGCCAATCCCTTTCTTACAGTATTATGATAAATGTTCAGGGTCCACTTATGAGTGAGTACATGTGGTACTCAGATCTTTGTTTCTGTGATAAATCACTGAGTATTATAGACTCTAATTCCATCCAGGTTGCTGCAAAGTTCATAATTTTGTTTTTCTTTATGGCTGCATAATATTCCATCGTGTAATTATACCACATTTTCTTTATCCAGTCTACTTTTAATGGGCAGTATGGTTGGTTCCATGTTTTTGCTCTTACAAATAATGCTGCAGTAAACATATGTGTGCTTTGTAGTTTAAAGATGCATACTCTAAGCTGGTAAGGCAGCTCTGCTCCACAAAGCCCCAAGGGTCCTGTTAATCTTCCCAGGATTTCTAGGGTGTGTTCCTGATCTTTGTGGTCTCAGCTGAAGACCAGAGCTCCAGTCATTACATTTCTGTCCTGGGCAGCCAAATGAATAAAAGGGTCATAACCCTTCCATCCCTGCCAAGTGACCTAGGCATGTTTCTTATCTCCTTTAGGGAAAGTTCCAGGGAGCTGCCTACCTTAGTCCATTTGGCTGCTGCAACAAAATACCTGTAGTCTGGGTAATTTGTAAATGATGAAAATTTATTTCTCACAGCTCTGGAGGTTGAGAAGTCCAAGATCAAGGCACTGGCAGATTCAGTGTCTAATAAGGCTTGCCCTCTCTGCTTCAAAGATCGCACCTTATTGCTGTGTCCTCACATGGTGGAAGGCAGAAAAGGGACAATCCACTCCCTCAAACTCTACCCTCCCCCCTTAAAAAAATAGCGATGGGTCTTACTTTGTCACCCAGGCTGGAGTGCAGTGGTACAATCAGCTCCCTGCAGCCTTGAATTCATAGGTTCAAGTTTTTCTCCCACCTCAGTCTCCTGATTAGCCAGGACTATAGGCCTGTGCCACCATGCCTGGCTAACTTTTTTTTTTTAATAGAGACAGGGTCTCAGTGTGTTGCCCAGGCTGGTCTCAAACTCTTGATTTCGAGCAATTATCCCACCTCAGCCTCCCAAGTGCTGGGATTACAGGTGTGAGCCCTGGCACCTGGCCCTCAAGTTCTTTTATTTTATTTTTTATTTTATTTATTTATTTATTTTTGAGCTGGAGTCTCACTCTGTTGCCCAGGCTGGAGTGCAGTGGCATGCTCACAGTTACCCCAGCGTCGACCTGCTGGGCTCAGCCTTCCAAGTAGCCAGAACTACAGATGTGCACTACCATGCCTGGCTTATTTATTTATTTATTTATTGTAGACACGAGGTCTCGCCAAATTGCCCAGACTGGTCATGAACCGACAGGCTCAGGCAATCCACTCACCTCACCCTCCCAAAGTCTTGGACTTACAGGCTGAACCACCAAGCCCGGCCTCAAGTTCTTTTATAAGGACACTAATCCCATTCATGAGGTAGGAACCCTCATGACCTAATCACCTCCTAAAAGTAACACCTGTTAGTACTGTTGCATTGGAAACTAAGTTTCAGCATGAATTGTGGAGGGACATAAACATTCAAACCACTGCCTCATAACGTTTATGACTGATGACATACCATTGTCCAGAAAGTAATGTGGTTGCTCATGGCCTCAGTGGAGGCTGAGAAATATCTTTATGTTGAATAAGCGTGTTCTTTCCTAAAAGTCAAGGTTCAATATCCTGGAAGAACAAAACAGTGGGGGCTGAGGAACAGCCAGCAGCTTCTATCACATCTATTTAATTTATCTTATGAGTAACTAAGTTGGGCACAGGTGTGTTCACCTGTGGTCCCAGCTACTTGGGAGGCAGAGGCAGCAGGATCTCTTGATCCTAGGAGACCAAGACCAGCCTGGGCAACATAGCAAGACTTTGTCTCTACAAAAAACTTTTTAAAAATTTGGCTGGACACAGTGACTCAAGCCTATAATCCCAGCACTTTGGGAGGCCTAAGCGAGAGGATTGCCTGAGACTAGGGGTTCGAGACCTGCCTGGGCAACTTGGGAGACCTTGTCTCTACAATAAATCAAAAAATTAGGCTTGGTGGTACGTGCCTGTAATTCCAGCAAATTGGAAGACTGAGGCGGAAGGATTCCCTGAGCCCAGCAGGTCGAGGCGGCGGTGGCTGTAAGTGTGCCACTGCACTCCAGCCTGGGTGACAGAATGAGACTCCAACTCAAAAAAAAAATTTTGCCAAGTATAGTGGCATGTAACTCTAGTCCCGGCTACTTGGGAGACTGAGGAGGGAGGATCGCTTGCACTCAGGAGTTTGAGGATTCAGTTGGCTGCAATCGTGCCACTGCACTCAAAACTGGGTGAGAGTGCAACTCCAACTAAAAAGAATAAAGAAGAACTGAAAAACTGATCCCAGCTGTGACAGAGAAGAGTTCCCGAGGAGCATCACTTACAGAGGTAAGCTCTCAACTGCCAGCTGAGATATCGTGTGCTATCATTATAACCACTTCCTGGCATCCACTCGCCGTCCCTTCCCCCTCTCTCCTGTCATACTCAACAGACAAAACCTCAATTTTGGGTAAACCTAAGTCTCTGCCTACTCTGCATCTGCCCTGAAGTGTTAGACCTGGCTTGAGGAAAACCCACAACCAAGCTGAATAGTCTCACTCTTAAGACCAGTACCTTGAATGTTCCTTGTCTGTTTACTTTCCTACTCCCTGGAGAGTACTATTAATATTTAACATCTCTGCTCACGTCCTGAAACCTCCAGCACCTCCTCTTTTCTCACTCTCAACTGGCGACACTGCTCTTACTGCATGAAGAAAATAGAAGCTGTTGAGGAGGATGCCTGTGTTCCCACTACCGTGTCTGTTTGTGTCCAGGGGCTCAGTCTTGCCTCCTCTTACTGTGGATAAACTATGCTCCTCCCTGAGATCAGACCCTTCTCTAAGGCACTAGATCCCATTCCCTCTTGTCCTCTTGGAGGACATTGTTCCAGCAAACACATCACCAGCATACATCAGCCCCCCCTCTGTTTGATCAGTCCCACAGATACAAACACAATAGTCCCCTGCTTATCCACAGGGGATTCATTTCAAGACCCCCAGTGGATATCTGAAACTGGATAGTACTGAACCCTATATGAGGAGGATTCAAAAAAATCTGGAATCACTTTTTTGTGTGTGTGGAGTATGTGTACCAGCTAGCATTGTTGTGAGAAGTTGTGTTTGGCATCAGTGAAAAATTTTTTTTTTTTTGGGTTCCTTCAACACATTTGCCCATTTCATAATGGATGATTTACCAGCACACCACCAGCGTGGTGAACACACTGAGTGTTCACCAGTTTTTGACCAAGAATAGCATGACCCCCCATACCCTGTTCTCCCTATTCACCCAATCTAGCCCCGAGTGACTTGTTTGTGTTTGTTTGTTTCCCTGGATGAAAAAAGTCCTCAAAGGGAAACGTTTTGCCTGTGTGGAAGAAGTGAAACATAAAATGACAGAAGCACTAAAAGGCATAAAAACTGGTGAGTTTAAAAATCGTTTTGAGGAGTGGAGAAAGTGTCTCGGTAGGTATATTGCATCAAATGGAGAGTACTTTGAAAGGTGTCTGAAGTTTAAACATAAGAATAAATACGGGGGTGGGGTGGGACAGGCAGTAGTGGGAATCTGCGGTGGGGGAGGGGAATGAACATTTGTATACCTAACCCTGAATTGTACCCCATATCTTTAAAATAAAAAATTTTAAAAACAATATAAAAAAATGAAAGTTTAAAAATTAAAAGAATAAATATGTAATTTTTTATAAATCAATTCCAGGTTTATTTGGGTCCCCCCATAGATACTATGTTCTTTCTTATATATACATACATACATACATACCTGTGATAAAGTTTATAAGTTAAACACAGAGATTAACAACAATAACTAATAAACAATTTTAACAACAGACTATGTAGCTATGTAATTCTCTCTGTCAAGATGTTATCGTAGTGTACCTGTCCTTGTGATGACATGAGATAGCAAGTGCTGATGTGATGATATGAAGTGAGGTGTAGGCATTAGGATGTGGCATTAAGCTACTACTGACCTTCTGAAGATAGGTTAGGACGAGGGCCATCTGCTTTGGGTGCTCGAGCCATGTTGATGTCAGTAGCTGGAGTCAGGAGCAGTGATGCCAATGACCATGGAGCAGGGAGCATCTGCAGCATGGAGATGCTGGACAAAGGGTAATTTCAATCCTGGAAGGGACGGAGTGGGATGGCGCTGGACAGGACAGAGTTCATCACACTACTCAGGATGGCACACAATTTAAAGCTTATGAATTGTTTGTTTCTGGAATTTTTCTTCTTTTTTTTTAAATTGGAGGTCTCACTCTGTCACCCAGACTGGAATGCAGTGGCACGATTATGGCTCACCACAGCCTCAACCTCCTAGGCTTAGGTGATCATTCCATCTGGGTCTCCCGAATAGCTGTGACTATGTATGCACCACCATGCCTGGCGAATTTTTATGCTAATTTTTAGTTATTTTTTTGTTTTATTTGCAGAGACAAGGTCTATGTGGTCTAGGTTGGTTTTGAACTTCTAGACTCAAGAAATTCTTCCGAGCCGGGCTTGGTGGCTCAGCCTGTAATCCCGCGCCTTTGGGAGGCTGAGGTGAGTGGATTGCCTGAGCCTGTGGGTTCGAGACCCGCCTGGGGCAGTGAGACCTCATCTCTACAATAAATAAAAAAAAAATTAGCCGGGCATGGCAGCGCATGCCTGTAATTCCGGCTACTCGGAAGGCTGAGGAGGAAGGATCACCAGAGCCCAGCAGGTTGAGGCTGTGGTGGCCGGAAGCGGCCACTGCACTCTAGTCTGGGCGACAGAGTGAGACTCCAACTCAAAAATAAATAAATAAATAAATAAATCCTCCCACTTCGCGCTGGGATTATAAGCATGAGCCACTGTACTGGGTCTGGAGTTTTTCATTTAACATTTTCAGACTGTATGCTGTTAGGAATCCATATTGGAAATTAATTTTCCCTTGGGGTCACATTCACCTCCAGTTAGCTCTCGATTCACTTTTGCGGTGGAACTTTTGAAAGAGTTGCCTTTACTTCCTGTTTCCAGGTCCTCTCAGCCCACTCCCTCTCGAGCCCACTCTAGCCAGCCTTTCACTTCTATACAACCACCTCTGTCAAGGTCACCAGTGATTCCTCTTTGCCAAACCCAGCTATAAGTTTCCAGTTCCCATTATGCTGAATCTGTTAGTCACTTTTTTTCCTCCTGATTCAAGGTATCACTCTGTCACCCAGGCTGGAGTGCAGTGGCATGATTACGGCTACTGCAGCCTCGACCTGCTGGGCTCAAGTGATTCTTCCACCTCAGTCTTCCAAGTAGCTGCAATTACAGGCGCACACCACCATGCCTGGTTAATTTTTTAAATTTATCATAAATACAAAGTCTCACCAAATTGCCCAGGCAGTCCTCTCGCCTCTGCCTCCCAAAGTGCTGGGATTACAAGTGGGAGACACCATGCCTGGCTGATAGTCACATTCAACACAGGGACTCACTCCCCCTTTTTTTTTTTGAGTTGGAGTCTCACTCTGTCACCCAGACTAGAGTGCTGTGGCTGCTCCCGGCCACTGCAGCCTCTATCTGCTGGGCTCCGGTGATCCTTCCGCCTCAGCCTTCCAAGTAGCTGGAACCATAGGCGCGCGCTACCACGCCCAGCTAATTTTTTGATTTATTGTAGAGATGAGGTCTCGCCAAGTTGCCCAGGTGGGTCTCGAACCCGCGGGCTCAGGCAATCCACTCACTTCACCCTCCCAAAGCGCGGGATTACAGGCTGAGCCACCGAGCCTGGCTCACTCCCCCTTTCTTTAAATGTCTTCTTTGCTTGGCTTCGGTGTCACTGTTCTGTTTCCTCATATCTCACAGGGTATGCACTTCATCTCTTTTCCTCATGTCCTCATCTCCCCTGCTCTAAGCATGGGAGTACCTGGACTCAGGCCTTCCAAGATTGCTCTTGTCTATCCATCCTCATTGCCTCAGCAATGTCATCCAGAAACATGGCTGTAAACTTTCTTTCTCTGTCCTTTATGTGTTACCTCTAATCTGGGCCTTTCTCCAGTCTCCCAGACTCATATTCAGCCGCCTACTCATTATCTCTTGTGTGTCTAGTAGATGACTCAACCCCCAGTACCAATTTTTTTTTTTTTGAGTTGGAGTCTTACTCTGTCACCCAGGCTGGAGTGCAGTGGCATGTTCATGGCCACCCCAGCTTCAACCTGCTGGACTCCGATGATCCTTCTGCCTCAGCCTTCCAAGTAGCTGGAACTATAGTCATGTGCTACCACGCCTGGATAATTTTTTAATTTATTGTAGAGACAAGGTCTTGTCAAGGTACCCAGGCTGGTCTTGAACCCGTGGGCTCAGGCAATCCACTCACCTCAGCTTCCCAAAGTGCTGGGATTATGGGCTGAGCCACAGAGCCTGGCTCCCCAGTACCAGTTTTGAGGAAATACAGAGGTTAGAGAAACATGATACAATCACCTATGAGAATATGGTCAGCCAAACCCAGACGGTATCTGCAAGGCAAATGAGCCAATTTGCTCAACAAACACAAATTGTTAAGGGGCAAAGGGGAAGAATGGAGGAAGAACCTGTTGCTCAAGGAGATTTTAGAGATGTCAGTCAGTTTCAGTGTGTGGACCATATTTGGATACTAATTCTGACAATCACGAACACACAAAAAAAACTCAGTACGAACACTCCCTTCAAACGCCTGCACTGAGAGACCTGACCTAACTTTAACATGGTTTTTTTTTGTTGTTTTTTTGTTTTTTGAGTTGGAGTCTCACTCCGTCACCCAGACTGGAGTGCAGTGGCCACTCCCGGTACCGCAGCCTCGACCTGCTGGGCTCCGGCGATCCTTCCGCCTCTGCCGGAATTACAGGCACGTGCTACCACGCCCGGCTGATTTTTTGATTAACGTAGAGACGAGGTCTCGCCAAGTTGCCCAGGTGGGTGTCGAACCCGCCGGCTCAGGCAATCCACTCACCTCAGCCTCCCAAAGCGCTGGGATTAAAGGCCACCTAGCCCAGCTTAACCTGGTTTCGAACAGCCTAAGGCCATGTTCCTGAGACAAACCAGCCCCTTTTGAGCCCGTTTGGAAAAGCTCAGGGCTTTACTGCTTGTTCTAGCCAACACCTGACATAGGCCCCCATCTCTTTTTCTTGGAGCACTTGCCACTGAAAAGGACTTACAGGCATGAATCCTTCTTCTACCCCTCTGAGATGTATCTGTATCTCCTATAACTCAAGAGTGTTCCAAGAACCTAAAAGCCATTTCTTTGAAATGTAATTATCAGGCAGGATAGGACCACTGTCTCTCACTCTCCGTGGGAGGGCAAAATCCTAATAATAGTAATAATAATAATAGCCAACGGGCCTAATTGCATTTACACTGAACAATCTAGTCATTTTCCACTGGAGTCCCTCCCTGCTCCCTCCTCCCTTTAACACACACAAGTTACCACTTTGCAAGTTGGAATATAACTCAGCTCTTTCCCTTACTGTGAATAGTGACTGAATAAAATCTGTTTTCACCACTTTAACTGACGTCCAGCTTTGTTTATCTTTGAGACTTTGACTTTGTTTATCTTTGAGAACCGAGCCCGGCTTCTAACAACCTTTAAAAAAAAAAAACTCATAGCTGGGCTCAGTGGCTCAGCCTGTAATCCCCCACCTTTGGGAGGCTGAGGTGAGTGGATTGCCTGAGCCCGCGGGTTCGAGACCCGCCTGGGCAACTTGGCGAGACCTCATCTCTATAACAAATCAGAATGAGCCGGGCGTGGTAGCGCGCCCCTGTAGTTCCAGCTACTCGGAAGGCTGAGGTGGAAGGATTGCCGGAGCCCAGCAGTTCGAGGCTGCGGTGGCGGGAAGCAGCCACTGCACTCCAGTTTGGGTGACAGAGTGAGACTCCGACTCAGAAAAAAAAAAAAATCATGAAACAGGCCGGGCTCGGTGGCTCAACTCTAATCCCAGCATTTTGGGAAGCCGAGGCAAACAGATTGCTTGAACCCGCAGGTTCAAGACCAGCCCGGGCAACTTGGCGAGACCTCGTCTCTACAATAAATAAAAAATTAGGTGTGGTAGCGCACGCCTGTAGTTCCGGCTACTTGCAAGGCTGAGGCAGAAGGATCACCGGAGCCCAGCAGGTCGATGCTGGGGTGGCCATGAGCCTGCCACGGCACTCCAGCCTGGGCGACAGAGTGAGACTGATTCAAAAGAAAAAAAAATCATGGAACAATTTGGACATTTGTATATTGATAGCAGTCTCAACCTCCTGGGCTCAGATGATCCTTTTACCTTAACATCTGGAGTAGCTGGGACTACAGGGTAGGCTACCACACTGAGTTTATTGATTTATTTTTGTAGACATGAGGTCTCGCTATGTGGTCCAGGCTGGTCTCAAACCCCTGGACTCAAGCAGTCCACCCACCTCAGTCTCCCAAAGTGCTGAGATTACAGGAGTGAACCATTGCACCCAGCCAATTATTGAATAATTGTTCATTTTTTTAAAAAGCTGTGATACTGGTGTTATGGTCATATTTTTCAAAATAATGATTTTTAAAACTGTCTAGACTGTTACCAATTCTCCCCACTTCCAGCACTGTCACTTTTGGCCAAACTTACTTTTTCTCTTGTCAGATTTTTACATTTGCCTCTTAAACGATCTGTTCATTTCTACACCAGCCTCCCTCCCCACCTGCTCCAGTCTGTTCAGTTTAGAAGATGGCCTGGGACCCTCCTGGGCCTCTGTGGCCTCGTGCCTTTCCTCCTGGGCCATTTCACTCTAGCTGCACAGGTCTTGCTACCTTTGTCACTTGGCAGGCCAGCAGCAGCTGTGGAGCTTTTGTAGTATTTTTCCCCTGCCAAAATTTTTTTGTAAAGACAAGGTCTCTCTATGTTGCTCAGGCTGGACTTGAAGTACTGAGTTCAAGCAATCCTCCCACTTTGGCCTCCCAGAGTGATGGGATTACAGGCGTGAGCCACCATGCCTGACCCCTGAGGCCCTTTATACCTCCTTTCCTGCTTGCTTATTCTCCACAGCACTTGTTATCATCTGACATATTCTCTTTTCTTTTTCTGTCTGATATTCCCCATAGAACACAACTCTAGAGTAGAGGTTGTTTTATTTACAACTGTGAACTTAAAATATTTCCTTGTACATAATAGGTACCAAGTAAATGTTGGGTGAAAGAATGAAGGCTTGACTATCATTGTGTGCAGGTTATAAGTGTGTGCTAAAGAATCCAAAACCACATTTCTGAACGCTGCAAGAAAGAAAACTGATATGACTGGAAAATCTTCTGGCTTCCTCTCAGGGCAAGAATGTTCCTCACTTTTCCAGGAAAAATAAAGAACCTGACTGACTTTGTAGGCAGGACTTTGAGCTGATTCAATGTGTGGATTTGTGGATTTCCTTGTGAGTGTACAATGGACACTGGTGTTTTACATGAGTGTACATGAGCGGCCACTGCAGCCTCGACCTGCTGGGCTCCAGTGATCCTTCCGCCTCAGCCTTCCAAGTAGCTGGAACTACAGGCATGCACTACCACACCCAGCTAATTTTTTGATTTATTGTAGAGATGAGGTCTTGCCAAGTTGCCCAGGTGGGTCTCAAACCCGCAGGCTCGGGCAATCCACTCACCTCGGCCTCCCAAAGCGTGGGATTACAGGCTGAGCCACTGAGCCCGGCCCTTCTATCATTATTAAATGATTCTCTTCCTCTAATAATACTTTTGTGCTATAAGGGTTTTTTTGTTTTTTGTTTTTGTCTAATACTGGTATAAGAACGTTGTTTTACTTAGGTTAAAGCTCGCCAGAATTTTTGTTTGCCTATATTTACCATGCCTGAATTTTTAACCTTTCTCATTGTTGTATTGTTGTATTTTATGTCTCTTTATATGTATTAAACATCATATAGCTGGATTTTGTTTTTTAAATTCAGCCTGATAATCTTTGCCTTTTACCTGAAAGGTTTAACCCGTTTATATTTATTGTAATTACTAACAATAGAATTTATTTCTGCCACTTATGTTGTGTTTTCTTTTCATCCAGATTATTCTAAGATCAATGTTTATTCTTTGCCTTTTTGTCTAGATTTTTTTTCTCATTTTATTATTTTTCTTCTACTAATTGGAAATATATACCTTTTATTTCTTTCAAAAATCTTTTTATTTTTTAATTTTTTTTTTTGAGTTGGAGTCTCACTCTGCCATCCAGACTGGAGTGCAGTGGCCGCTCCCGGCCACCGCAGCCTCCACCTGCTGGGCTCCAGTGATCCTTCCGCCTCAGCCTTTCGAGTAGCCGGAATTACAGGCATGCGCTACCACGCCCGGCTGATTTTTTTATTTATTGTAGAGATGAGGTCTCGCTGCCCAGGCGGGTCTCGAACCCACGGGCTCAGCAATCCACTCAGCCTCCCAAAGGCGCAGGATTACAGGCTGAGCCACTGAGCCTGGCTTCTTTCAAAAATCTTAATGTGCATACTCAGTGAGTGTAGAGTTTATTATTACCCTCCTCCAGAATGTTATAATACTTTTATTCTAAATACCTCCTTCCTGACTTATATTTTATTTTTCTCAACTTCTTGGCTCTATAATTTTTTTGACTTCGCTATATTGAACATATTTATGCCTTATTGCAGATCTCGGCATTACCTGTATTATTATTCATCCAGCACTGCGATGACTAGTTCTTGTGGATACCCGCCAGGTCTACACAGAATCAACCTGACCGGGCTCGGTGGCTCAGCCTGTAATCCCAGCACTTTGGGAGGCCGAGGTGAGTGGATTGCCTGAGCCCGCGGGTTCAAGACCCGCCTGGGCAACTTGGTGAGACCTCATCTCTACAATAAATCAAAAAAAAAATTAGCTGGGCATGGTAGCATATACCTGTAGTTCCAGCTACTCGGAAGGCTGAGGTAGAAGGATCGCCAGAGCCCAGCAGGTTGAGGCTGCGGTGGCTGGGAGCAGCCATTGCACTCCAGTCTGGGTGACAGAGTGAGACTCCAACTCAAAAAAAAAAAAAAAGAATCAGCCTAATAGTGTGTAGCCTCAGGCTTGTCCTGTGCATCTTCTGTGTTCTTCTCTGAGGCCTTTGTGTTGATGCCAAGGCATGGAACAGCATGAGAACACCATGGTGTAACTAGAAAATACAAGGGTTTAACATTCCTTGAGATGAGTCTTTGACCAAAGGAGAAAAGACTGTCAATGGATACATGCATCCTTCTGGCTCCTCCAGGACAAGTGGTCTTGACATGTACTTCATATGGCTTCTCGGATGGTCCTGAGGGATAGAGCAACCGGATTGTTGTAGCAGTGGGCAACTTAATGCATCTTTGAATAAACTCTCTCTCCTTCCCTGCATCCTTCCACTGTCCCTTACTCCTATTCCCTGGGATCACACTCTCCAATAAAATCCTTGTACTGAACCTTTGTTTCAGACTTTTCCTTCTGAGGAACCTAGGCTAAGTCTCCACCTATTAGACATTATTATTATTGCTTTATTCAGTCACATACTTCACTTATGATTTCCTTTTTTTTTTTCTTTTTGAGTTGGAGTTTCACTCCGTCGCCCAGACTGGAGTGCAGTGACTGCTCCCGGCCACCGCAGCCTTGACCCACTGGGCTCCAGCGATCCTTCCGACTCAGCCTTCCGAGTAGCCAGAATTACAGGCATGCGCTACCACGCCCAGCTAATTTTTGATTTATTGTAGACATGAGGTCTCGTCAAGTTGCCCAGGTGGGTCTTGAACCCGCGGGCTCAGGCAATCCACTCACCTCAGCCTCCCAAAGGCGCGGGATTACAGGCTGAGCCACCGAGCCCGGCATGATTTCCTTTTTCTTCCCAGACTTCTGAGTCATTTTTTACTTATCTTGTTTAGAAATTTCTTTAGAGAGGGTTTGTTGAAGGTAAATCTCTCAGTTTGTTTTTCTGAAAATGCTTTATTTTACCCTTGTTCTGAAAAGAAATTTTCACTGGTTATACAATTTCTAGGTTGGCAGATTTTTTTTCCTTAAACTCTCAGGCCTGAAAATATATTATTATTCCACTGTCTTCCAGGATATAGATCTTTTCTTTGACTTTGGTATTCTGTAGTACAACTATGATGTACTACATGTAGATTTCTTGTTACTTCTCTGTTTGACATTCAGTGGACTTTCCAAAGCTAAAATTTGTATCTTTTATCAACTCTGAAATGTTCTCAGCTGTTAACTCTTTGAATATTGCCTTTCCTCTTTCCTCCATATTATCTCCTTCTCAAACTTCTTTTTTTGAGTCGGGTGTCACTCTGTCACCCAGGCTGGAATGCAGTGGCACAGATCACAGCTCACTGCAGCCTCAACCTCCTGGGCTCAGGTGATCTTTCTGCCTCAGACTCCTGAGTAGGTGGGACTACCTGTGCACCTCCCCACACCTAATTTTTTTGTTGTTTCTAGAGATGAAGTCTTGCTATGTTGATCTCTTACTTCTGGGCTCAAACAATCCTCCCACCTTGCTCTCCAAAAACGCTGGATTGCAGGTTTGAGCCACTGGGCCCAGCCTCCTTCTCAAACTTTACTGCGCCTTCTAACTCCGTTCTCCATGTCTCTCAGCCTCTCATATTTTCCATCTCTTTGTCTCTGTGCTGTATCCTGGGTAAATACTTCAGATGTACTTTCTAATTCAAAATGTCTCTCCCCTCCCCTTTTTTTTAGAGACAGAGTCTCGCTCTGTCACCCATGCTGGAGTGCAGTGGCACAACTATAGCTTACTGTAACCTTGAACTCCTGGACTCAAACAATCCTCCTGCCTCAGCATCCTGAGTACTAGGACTACAGGCACGTGCCACCATTCTGGGCTAATTTTTACATTTTTTTGATAGAGATGAGGTCTTGCTCTGTTGCCCAGGATGGTTTCAAACCTCTGGCCTCAAGAAATTCTCTCTCCTAACCCTGAATTGTACCCCACATCTTTAAAATAAATAAAGAAATTCTCGGCCGGGTACAGTGGCTCATGCCTGTAATCCCAGCACTTTGGGACGTGGAGGCAAGAGGACTGCCTGAGCCCAGAAATTCGAGACCGGCCTGGACAATTTAGTGACACTTTGTCGCTACAATAAATTTAAAAAATAAGCCGGGCATGGCACGCACCTGTAGTTCCAGCTACCTGGAAGGCTGAGGCAGAAGGATCACTTGAGCCCAGTAGGTTGAGGCTGTGGTGGTCGTGAGCATGCCACTGTACTCCATTCTGGGTGACAGAGTGAAACTCTGACTCAAAAAAGAAAAAAAATTTCCCACCTTGGCCTCCCAAAGCACTGGGATTAGGGGCATGAGTCACTGTGCCCAGTCGATTTCAATTATATTATTCATTTTTAGAAGTTCTGTTTTGGCCAGGTGCAGTGGTTCATGATTGTAATCCCAGCACTTTGGGAGGTGGAGGCAAGAGGATTGCTTGAGCCCAGGGGTTCCAAACTAGCATGGGCAACTTGGTGAGACCTCATCTCAACAAGATAAACAAAAAAATTAGCCAGGCATGGTGGCACGTGCCTATGATTTCTGTTACTTGGAAGGCTGAAGTAAAAGAATCACCTGAACCCAACAGGTTGAGGCTGTAGTGGCTGTGAGTGTCCCACTGCACTCTAACCTGGGCAACAGAATGAGAACCAACTAAAAAAAAAAGTTTTATTTTGGTTATTTTTCAAACTTGCTTGGTCACTTTAAGTAAACTTTGCTTTTTAGTGATGTTTCCATTGCCACTTTTATTTTTTAAATCATTAAAGGTATTATTTATATTCTGCATCTAGTTGAAACTAGCCCAACTTCCTCATAGACATAATGGTTACAGTTTTGGGGTTTTATTTTTGTTTTTGAGTAAACATAGAAATTTTCCTTCCTGGGCTGGGCTCAGTGGCTCAGCTTGTAATCCCAGCACTTTGGGAGGCCGAGGCGAGTGGATTTCCTGATACCGTGGGTTCGAGACCAGCCTGGGCAACTTGGGAGACTTTGTCTCTACAATAAATAAAAAATTAACCAGGCGTGGTAGCGTGCACCTGTAGTTCCAGCTACTTGGAAGGCTGAGGCAGATGGATCGCCAGAGCCCAGCAGGTCAACGCTGGGGTGGCCGTGAGCATGCCACCGCACTCCAGCCTGGGTGACAGAATGAGACTCTGACTCAAAAAAAAAAAAAAGAAAAGAAAAGAAATTAACCCTCCTGGTCTTAAAGCTTGAAACTTAATTTGTCTTATCTGAGTTCAGGAAATTGATCCTCAGGCTTACAGTGTCAAAGAACTAAAACTGACCAGATCTCCGCATCCAGACAATTAGATGCTAGACCCCTTCTGTTTACGAATTCCTCTTCCTCACCCCTCCTTAATTCCTGTTTTCTACATTCCTGCCCCAACTATAAAAATCCTTGGCTGCAGTGGGACAGGGAGACAAATTTGAGACAATCTCCTGTTCTCCTTTTCTGATATTACCCAAATAAAAAGCCTTCTTCCCCTACAGTACTCATCTCAGCAGTTGACTTTCTGCACAGTGAGCAACAGGATCCCAACTGAACCCCTGGCATTTTGGTAACACAATGATTCTATTGTTTTAAATCCTTATGGGTCTGGTTCTATTCATTGTAGTTTCTACATGTTTCCTGTGTGTGTGTGTGTGTGTGTGTGTGTGTGTGTGTGCGCGCGCGTGCGGGTGCGCACGTGCGTACGCGTGCACACGCACCCGCTTTAACTGCCTTTATTGAGTTCTATTTTACATATAAAAAGGTATCCTACTCAGTAATTTTGGTAAATGTAATGAGTGGTACAAATATCACTATAAATCAGTGTTAGAACATTTTCATCATCCTAATGAAATCCCTCATGTACATTTATAGTCCATCTTCATTCCCACTTCCAGCCTCAGGCAGCCACTAGTCCACATTCTGTCTCTAGAGATTTGTCTTTTCTAAACATTTCACATAAATGGAATCATACAATATGGTCTCTTGTGTCCAGCTTCTTTCACTTAACATAGTATTTTTGAGGCTCATCCATGCCATAGCATAATAATAGTTCATTCCTTTGTATTGCTGAATTCATCCATTGTATGACTATATCACATTTGTTTCTTTATTCACCACCTGATGGACATTAAGGTTGTTTTTGGCAATAATCAATAATGCTGTTATGAACATTTCTTTTTTTTTTTTTTTTTTTTTTGAGTTGGAGTCTCACTCTGTCACCCAGACTGGAATGCAGTGGCCACTCCCGGCCACTGCAGCCTCAACCTGCTGGGGCTCCACCAATCCTTCCACCTCAGTCTTCCAAGTAGCTGGAACTACAGATGCGCACTACCACACCCGGCTAATTTTTTGATTTATTGTAGAGATGAGATCTCACCAAGTTGTCCAGGCGGGTCTTGAACCCCGCGGGCTCAGGCAATCCACTCATCTCAGTCTCCCAAGGCGTGGGATTATAGGCTGAGCCACCAAGCCCGGCTTGTTATGAACATTTCAAATGTCTTCCAAAGAGGCTGTACCATGTACATTCCGACCAGCAATGTCTTAGGGGTCCTGTTCTGCCACATTCTTGCTGGCATCTCCTATTGTGTTAGTCTTTGCTGCCTACCATAACAAAATACCACAGACTGTGTGGCTTAAACAATACAAATTTATTTTGTCAGTCTTGGAGACTACAATTCCATGATTGAGGTGATAGCAAATTTGGTTTCTGGTGATGGCTGTCTTCTTGGCTTATAGATGGCTTAAGATACGAGGATACATCTTACTGTGTCCTCCTATAGCATTTTCTCTGAGCTTGCTTGAAAAGAGAGATCTCTGTTGTCTTTTTTTTTTAAGAGTTGGAGTCTCACTCTGTCACCCAGACTGCAGTGCAGTGGCATGCTCCTGGTCACTGCAGCCTCGACCTGCTGGACTCCAGCGATCCTTCTGCTTCAGCCTTCCAAGTTGCTGGAACTACAGGAGCGCATTACCACACCTGGCTAATTTTTGATTTATTGTAGAGATGAGGTCTGGCCAAGTTGCCTAGGTGGGTCTCGAACCCGCGGGCTCAGGCAATCCACTCGCCTTGGCCTCCCAAAGTGCTGGGATGACAGACTGAGCCACCAAGCCCAGCCTGTTGTCTTTTCTTATAAGGACACAAATCCTTTCAGATTCGGGCCCCACCCTTATGACTTCCTTTAACCTTAATTATCTCCCTATAGACTGTATCTCCAAATGCAATCACATTGGGGATTAGGGCTTCAACATATGAGTTTGAGAGGGAACACCATTCAGTCTTTAACATCCTTCCCTCTGACCCCCAAAATTTGTGTCCTTCTCATGTGCAACACATTTTCCCCATCCTAACAGCTCCCAAAGTCTTAACCCATTTCAGCATCAATTCCAAGTCTATTATCTTATCTAAATACAGTAGACCATCTATATCTGTGGGTTCTTTATCCATGGATTCAATCAACCCTTGATTGAAAATATTCAGAAAAGCCGGGCTCGGTGGCTCAGCCTGTAATCCCGCGCCTTTGGGAGGCTGAGGTGAGTGGATTGCCTGAGGCCGCGGGTTCGAGACCCGCCTGGGCAGCGAGACCTCATCTCTACAATAAATCAAAAAATCAGCCGGGTGTGGTAGCACATGCCTGTAATTCCAGCTACTTGGAAGGCTGAGGAGGAAGGATCGCCGGAGCCCAGCAGGTCGATGTTGCGGTGGCCGGACGCTCCAGTCTGGGCGACAGAATGAGACTCCAACTCAAAAAAAAAAAAAAAAAGAAAATATTCAGAAAAAAAGAATGGTTGCATCTGTACTGAACATGTACAGACATTTTCCCTTGTCACTAGTCCCTAAACAATACAGTGTAACAACTATTTACATAGCATTTGCATTGTATTAGGTGTTATCCGTAGTCTAGAGAAGATTTAGAGTGCATAGGAGGATGTACGTGGGTTACATGCAAATTCTACACCATTTTATATAAGGGACTTGAGCATCTGTGGATTTAGGTACCCCTGAGGGGTCCTGAAACCAATTATCCACATATAATGAAGGACAACTAGATCATCTAAATCAGTTATGAGTGAGACTTGAGCCCAAATTTCTCTCCAGTTGTGAACCTGTGAAAGTGAACAAGTTATGTGCATCCAAAATACAGTGGTGGGATAGCATGGGATAGTAACCATTTTGAAAGGGAGAGATCAGAAAGTAGAAAGGGATGATGGGTCCTGAGTAAGTCCAATATCTAGCCAGGCAAATTCCATTGAATTGTAAGGCTCAAGAAGAATTCTATTTGGATTGCTACTCTGCCCTCCAGGGCTATTGGGGCAGTACTGTGTCCTCACAGCCTAAGTAGTGGCTCCCCCACTCAGCTCTGTGTGTTGGTGCTACCTCCATGGCTCTTTGCAATGGCTCTGCCACGAATGCCCTGGGCCCACTGAAACTGAAGAGGTAACAAATCTTGCCCCAGGGTCTGTGGTGAGCAACCCTGATTATTTCTTTTCTTCTCTTTTCTTTTTTAGAGACAAAATCTCACTCTGTTGCCTAGGCTGGAGTGCAGTGGCCCAGTCATAGCTCACTGCAACCTTGAACTCCTGGGATCAAGTGATCTACTTCAGCCTCCTGAATGGCTGGAACTATGGGCACTGGCCACTATGCCCGGCTAATTTTTTTTTTTTCTTAGAGACAGGGTCTTGCTATGTTACCCAGGCTGGTATGGAACTCTTGGTCTCAAGTGGTCCTCTCACCTCAGCCTCTGAAAGTGCTGGAATTACAGGCATGAACCACCATGCCTGGCCAACCCTGGTGATTTCCGAATCACCCTGTAGTCATTCTTCCCTTTTCCTGAAAAATAAAACATGTTCATGCCAAGAAGCTCTATTGCCATGCCCTGTAGAATCCCAGAGTTCCAAAAGCCTTCTTTTAGAAAGCCTTCATTTCATCCAGTTTATTTCATTTAGTTGTTCCCTTTGGTCCACACTGGTATTATAATGCCAAATATAATCCCTTTGGTATTATTCCACCTCTATTCCTGGCTTCTGTTGAGATGGCACCTTTCTCCCTTCTCTCCTGCTTTCTCTCTTGCCATGTGATCTCTCGCTCCCCTTTGCCTTCTACCATGACGGGAAGCAGCCTGAGGCCCTCACCAGAGGCCCATTTTTGAACCTTTCAGCCAGCAGAATCTTTTTTCTTTATAAATGACCCAGCCTCAACTATTTCTTTTTTTTTTTTTTGAGTTGGAGTCTCACTCTGTCACCCAGACTGGAGTGCAGTGGCCACTCCCAGCCACTGCAGCCTCCCTGCTGGGCTCCGGCGATCCGCCTCAGCCTTCCAAGTAGCTGGAACTACAGGTGCGTGCTACCATACCCAGCTAATTTTTTGATTTATTGTAGAGATGAGGTCTCACCAAGTTGCCCAGGCGGGTCTCGAACCCGCGGGCTCAGGCAATCCACTCACCTCGGCCTCCCAAAGACGCAGGATTACAGGCTGAGCCACCGAGCCCGGCTCAACTATTTCTTTATAGCAACACGACATGGACTAAGACAGGTCCATTCATAGCTTTTGCCTAGTTTTAATTCTTTTTTTAATTATAAAGATGTGGGGTACAATTCAGAGTTAGGCACACAAACGTTGATCATGCAAGCACCCTTGTTGATAAGGCATGCCCCTCCCTCCCCTAGCAGTTTCCCTCAACTGCCAATCCTACCTCCCCTCCCCTGACAGTTTCCCACTACTGCCAGTAGCTTTCTTATAGTATTATAATAATTGTTCAAGGTCCGCTTATGAGTGAAAACATATGGCACTCTGTTCTTTGTTTCTGTGACAGATCACTGAGTATGATTGACTCTAGATTCATCCAAGTTGCTTCTTTTGCCTATTTTTTGATGGGATTGATTGTCCTCTTATTATTGAGCCTGATGTGTTTTGTGACTTTTTTTTTTTTTTTTTTTGGTGAGCTCATATTTATAGACACTATTTATATGGGAGCTTTGTATTTTGTCTGGAAGGATTTATACTGACCTCTGCCAGGAACCCAGGGGTACTACAGACATGGGTCTGTAACAGTATCTCAGCCTTGAAATGCATTTTAAAGTTTTTTCTTCTTTTCTCTCTTAGTCCTAAAATGTAGCCTTGAAGTGTGTCTTAGAGCTTTCTTTTATCCCTTTTCCCACAAACTCCCTTGCAACATGCACACTTATCTAACTATATGCTTGTTTAAAAATTCCAGGGGCTATCCTTGAAACAAACCAGACACGAAGACCCAGCTGTGAAACCCTCTACCACCTAGAGATTACTTCAATGTGATTAGTCTCTCCCTGTAACTGAGATGATGCCAACCAGCACCCTAAATGGATAATAACCCAAGACGTTCACCAGAATGAAACATGCAGACCTGCATCCTGTGCCTCTCCTGCATACTCCCCACACCCAGTTTCACTTTATTTATTTATTTATTTTGAGTTGGAGTCTCACTCTGTCCGCCCAGACTGGAGTACAGTGGCCGCTCCCGGCCACCCCAGCCTTAACCTGCTGGACTCCGGCAATCCTTCCGCCTCAGCCTTCCAAGTAGCTGGAACTATAGGCATGCGCTACCACGCCTGGCTAATTTTTTGATTTATTGTAGCGATGAGGTCTTGCCAAGTTGAGTTTCACTTTTTAAACTCTTGCATGCAGCCCCAAAATTGAGATAGTTTCTCTGAGGCATGGACCTGCCAGGCCCTCAATTGCCAGTGTTTGGATAAAGCTGCTTTCCTTCCACCACAACTCGCCTTTTGTGTATCTGGCTTTTCTGGTGGCTAGCAAACAAACTTATCAGTTACAAGTTTACTTTAAATGAAATCGTCCTTGTAGTTTCAAGGCCACACAGGAATTTAGTTTTTTGCCCTTGATCTTGCTATGACTCTGGTGATCTTATTTTCTGAGCAACTACAAATCAGAATACATAGTCAGGCTGGGCACAGTGACTCACATAGGTAACCCCAACATTTGGGGAGAATGAGGCAGGAGGATCACTGGAGGCCAGGAGTTTGAGATCAGCCTGGGCAGCATAGACCTTATCTCTACAAAAAACAAGCAGAATAGCCAGACATGATGATGCATGTATATGGTACCAGCTACTCAGGAGACTGAGGCAGGAGTATTGCTTAAGTCCAGAAGCACAAGGCTACAGTGAGCCATGATGGTGCCATAGCACTCTAGCCTAGGTTACAGAGTGAGATTCTGTTTCCAAAAAAACCAAACACACAAAACAATGCTATTCTCCACTCCTAAACCCAACCCATTCTCTAATGAGAAAGGAAGAAAAGGAAGGAAGGGCGGAAAGAAGGAAAGAAAATGAATGAAAGTACATGTGGGAGCCGGGCTCGGTGGCTCAGCCTGTAATCCCGCGCCTTGGGTGGCTGAGGTGAGTGAATTGCCTGAGCTCGCGGGTTCGAGACCCACCTGGGCAACTTGGCGAGACCTCATCTCTACAATAAATAAAAAAATTAGCCGTGTGGTAGCACACGCCTGTAGTTCCAGCTACTTGGAAGGCTGAGGCCGAAGGATCGCTGGAGCCCAGTAGGTTGAGGCTACGGTGGCTGGGAGCGGCCACTGTACTCCAGTCTGGGCGACAAAGAGACTCCAACTCAAAAAAAAAAAAAAAAAAAAAAAAAAGTACACATGGGGACAAAGGGCCAGGGTATTTGGAGTTATGACTACCCAGGGAAACCCAGATTGTATATAGTTATGAGGACATCTTCACTTTGAATTTTAGATCCTGGCAGAACCAGCTGAACAGAACTTGGTGTTACAACTTTTGAATTAAAAAAAATCATCTGTAGTTTAAGTAAAAATACTTTTTCTTAGTGTGATATATGTGTGTTTTCCCTTTTATTTTTAATTGAAAAGTCATAATTGCATATATTTATGGGGTAAATTGTGATGTTTTGATATGTGTTTCATATGAGGAATGATTAAAACTAATTAATATATTGATCGCTTCACGTATTATTATTATCTGGTGCAAATGTGTGTGTTATTCTAAACAAATATCCTAGGGATGGTTAATTAGCAAATGGAAGTACCCTGACAAGGAGTGTAATTTCCAGGAGAAGTTGACTAGCTTTTGAAACATTCCAAAGAGATGCCCACTTTTCAGAAAGCTTCCACCTATTTATCTTTAAACACCACCAAGACTTTATGAATTCTCTTTGGTGAAATGAGTAGTATTAGTGATGTCTGGACTGGCTAGAAATACTATACAGAGACCACCTAAACTCGCATATACAGGATGTAGAAATCTAGGAAACTCAGTGTGTGTATACCCTTTGTAATGATGCTCTTGGTTTAGATTCCAAAACAGATTCGTTCAGAAAATCATTTGAGGCTGGGCATGGTGGCTCATGCCTGTAATCCCAGCACTTTTGGAGGCCGAGGTGAGAGGAGGAGTTCGAGATCAGCCGAGACAACATGGTGAGACCTTGCTCTATAATAAAATAAAAAAAATTAGCCAGGTGTGGTGGTGCATGCCTGTAGTCTCAGCTACCTGGAAGGCTAAGGGAAGGATCCCCTAAGCCCAGTAGGTCAAGGCTGGGTGATTGTGCTACTGCACTAAATTTAGCCTGGACAACAGAATGAGACTCTACTCAAAAAAATAAAAAATAAAAATCTGAGATTCACTGCTGCCTTACTTCATCTAGAAGCTTTGCTGAATCCTGCTCCTGAAAAACCGTTTTAGGTGTACAGAATGAATCTTTCATGCAAACACCTCGTCAATTTCTAAAAGGATATGACACTGGAACTTCAAGTTTACAAAACAGTTTGCCAAACTTTTTAAGTGCTCTTGCTACTACTAAATGCATAGGCAGGAGAATTCTGTCTGTAACATAACATTGTAACATTGTAAGTTAGGAAGGTTATGGGGTAAAGAAATGGAAAATGTTACCAAATTGTGTTACACAAATAACATATACAGCTGGGCTCGGTGGCTCAGCCTGTAATCCCGCGCCTTTGGGAGGCTGAGGTGAGTTGATTGCCTGAGCCTGCGGGTTCGAGACCCGCCTGGGCAATTTGGCGAGACCTCATCTCTACAATAAATCAAAAATTAGCTGGGCGTGGTAGCGCGTGCCTGTAGTTCCAGCTACTTGGAAGGCTGAGACGGAAGGATCATTGGAGCCCCCAGCAGGTTGAGGCTGCAGTGGCCAGGAGCAGTCACTGCACTCCAGTCTGGGCAACAGAGTGAGACTCCAACTCAAAAAAATAAAATAAAATAAAAATAAAAAATAAAAAATAACATCTACAAGCCTCAAAGGGGCATCCTGCCAGCTAGATTCCCAACTTGAAAAATCATCTTCCAGCCGGGCTCAGTGGCTCAGCCTGTAATCCCCCGCCTTTGGAAGGCTGAGGTGAGTGGATTGCCTGAGCCTGCGGGTTCGAGACCTGCCTGGGCAACTTGGAGAGACCTCATCTCTACAATGAATCAAAATGAGCTGGGCGTGGTAGTGCGCGCCTGCAGTTCCAGCTACTTGGAAGGCTGAGGCGGAGGGATCGCCGGAGCCCAGCAGGTGGAGGCTGTGGTGGCCGGGAGCAGCCACTGCACTCCAGTCTGGATGACAGAGTGAGACTCTAACTCAAAAAAGAAAAGAAAATCATCTTCTCCAATAATCTTCAGATTCTGTTCTCATTCGGGAAGAAGAAAAGAATCCTTGAATGTGTAGGTTAAACCCAAGCATGGGATGTCTCATGCCTGGGAAAGAAAGTGAATTCTCATCTAGTCCTATTCCATGCCAAAGCCTCCAGAAACGTAGCTCCAACTGCCCCGTGAAATCTGGGGCTGGGTAAGGGATGAAGCTATTTGCCAAAATGGTTGAGAGAGGGTCAGAAATCTCTCTGGCAGAAAATATTCTGTAATTGCAGAACTAACCACTAATACTTTTATAAGTTTGAAGACGGCTCTTCTTGGCTCACAGATTTAGACATTAATAATAATAGGTGGTGGCTCAAGCCTGTAATCCCAGCACTTTGGGAGGGTGAGGTGAGGGGACTGCCTGAGCTCACGGGTTCGAGAACAGCCTGAGTAACTTGACGAGACCTCATCTCTACAATAAAAATCAAACAATTAGCCGGGCGTGGTAGCACACGCCTGTAGTTCCCGCTACTTGGAAGGCTGAGGTGGATGGATCTCCTGAGCCCACCAGATCGACGCTGGGGTGGCCGTGAGTGTGCCACTGCACTCTAGCCTGGACGACGGAGTGAGACCCCAACTAAAAAAAAAAAGAAAAAATTGGCAACATTTATTGCAGGTCATATTCTCATTGTGCTAAGTATTTTACATATGTTGTCTCATTAATGTACATATATTTCCATTCAACTCTCTGAACAGATGCTTGTAGCTTTCAAATTTACTGTTTCCTAACACCGCCTGTATCCCTATATCCTCTTAGGAGGAATGGGGCAAGTCAATTTCAACATGTGTGTGTTATGCTAAATCCATTTACACGGGAGGATACGGAAGAGGCCTCACACCTGTAACCTTACCACTTTGGGAGACTGAGGCGGGAGAATCGCTTGAGCCCAGGATTCAAGACCAGCCTCCTATCTACAAAAATAAAAAAAAATTAGCGTAGCATGGTGGCATGTGCCTGTAGTCCCAGCTCTTTGGGAGACTGAGGCAGAAGGACCGTCTGAGCCCATAAGACCGAGGCTGCAGTGAGCTGTGATCAAGCCACTGCACTCCAGCCTGGGTGACACAATGAGACCCCACAGGGAGAGAGGGAGGGAGTCAGAGGGTCAAAAACGTAACACATGGAAGCGCGTAGGCGCACAACTTCCAGCACGCCTTTGGGATGCGCCTTTGGGGTGCGCCTGCCGGTGGAGCGAAGTTGCTGGAAAGGGCAGGTCTCTTTTGCAGATGAGCCAATGAGATGGCTGGTTCTGGGAGCAGCATGTGGTGTGGCCAATGGGCTCAGCCCATGAGGCCGCCGCGAGGACCGGAAACTGGAGCGTGCGGCACGTGAGTTCTCAGGCGCGGCGAGCGTGTTGAGCGCAGTGTTCTCCCGAGGCCCTGCGAGCTGGGCGAGAGGACGACGACGAGACTACGGGCGTGGGAGGCCAGGCGGGCCGAAGTCCCTCCGGGACAGGCTGCCCGGGGCTGTGGCTGAAGCACGTGGCGCGAGCCACGCCCTTCCCAACCCCTCGGGGCCACCCCCCCGCGGGGGGCGCGAGGTGCTGTGGGGGCGGGGCGGGCGGGAAGTCGTTATTGGAGGCGGGGCGTGGCGAGGAATGCGGCACCTGGAAGCGGTGGGAGGGTTCTGCCTTCGAGACGGGTGTGAGTGGGCCTGGCGGGTTTGGGCGGGCGTGCCATTTGGCCCGGAGTCGTGGGCAGGACCCCCGGCCGGGCTGTGGAGTCGGGGAAAGGTGGCTTTTCTCGTGGTGGGAAGCGGGTGGGATTCGCCCTCGTGCCCCAGCGCGGGGCGGGAGGAGCGGAGAGGGCGGGAGTCCGCCTTCAGGGAAGGCCTTCGGGAGGAGGCGCCCGAGTCCCCAGCAGTGATGGTGTGGAGGAGGGACGGGCGGAGAAGGAGGAATGTTCAGAAATCCTGAAATTAGAAGGCGTCCCGGCCAAGTGCAGTGGATGTTACAGCTAAAGCAAACTATTTGTGCTTAAAGATCTTATAGGACATGGTTACCCCTGTTTTGTTTGGTTGAGATTCCCTCAGTAGGTACCAGCTAGGCGTAGCTGTTCCAGGCTGCTTTGGGTGGTATTGATTGGGAGGTGTGAGCCTGGGTAACTGAAAAGGGGTGTTAGGTTGGTTGGTTGGGTTTTTTTGAGTTGGAATCTCACTCTTGTCGCCCAGGCTGGAGTGCAGTGGCACGATCACGGCCACCGCAGCCTCGACTTGCTGGGCTTAGGTGATCTTTCCGCCTCGGCCTTCCAAGGGGTCGGAGCTACAGACGCACGCCACCAAGCCCGGCTAGTGTTTGTGGTTGATTGTAGAGATGAGGGCTCACCAAGTTGCCCAGCTGGCCTCGAAACACCCCCCGCCCCGGCTCAGGCCATCCTCTCACCTCGACCTCCCAAAGTGCTGGGATGACCGACTGAGCCACTGCGCCTGGCGGAAGAGGGGTGATGACAGTAAAGGGGGAGAGTTGTTGTAACCTTTGAGAAGAGGGGGCAGATCCTACATTTTACAACTTTTATTTAATTTTAGAGACAGGATCTTGCTCTGTCCCCCAGACTAGAGTGCAGGGGCGCCATCATAGCTCATTGCAGACTGGAACTCCTGGGGGCTCAGGCTTGGGTCACTATGCCCGGCTGATTTTATTTTTATTTTTACTTTTGTAGTGATGGTCTCTTGCTATGTGTTACCCGGGCTGGTTTTGAACTGGTCTCAAGCGATCTTCACAGAGTGTTGGGATTGCAGGCTTCAGTCACTCCACCCGGCCTACATCCTGCATTTATAGTGTAAAAGTGGGTGGTTTAGTTCAAGAAATATTTGCAAGTTCTTAAACTACCTTCACCTATACTGTTGACCCACGAATTTTGTGTTAATATTTTCTTTAAATGCATGGCCTGATTTCTCTGTGGCTACATATATAAAACAGGCTTTCAAAAGTTAAGAGACTTTTCAGTTAAGAAAGATTCGTCAGGGATCAGGGGGCAGGTCAGGACAAGGAGAGGAGCTCCTTAAAGAGAGAGTTCTGATATCTGTAGGTTATAAAGTGATTTTGAAGAGGCCTGAAGGACCTTAACCGCAGGAGGTTGGGGGGGAGCCTAATGCTTGGTTACTTGGGGAAGAGAAGAGTGTTAAATGTAACCTGTGGGAGTCAGCACAGGATACATTTGAGTATTGGTAGGCATGAAGCAGAAAGGCCCTGTTCCCTGGAGATCTCAGTTCTGGCGAAAATTGAAAGTTTTATAGAAAAGAATGGAGTAAAGATTAACAACTAGAGACATCAAGGAGATGAATTTAGTGTGACTATAGACTGGAAAACAATTAGGGCTCTGGTATAGGAAAGAGGCCAAAACAAAGGGAAAAAAACCTATAAATATTTATTGACAATAATTTTATGATATGGCTATGTTAACTATACATATGTTTATAAACCAAAAATCATCCCTGTACTTAAAAGTTGATTCCTTTTACAATGGGTAGTTAACTTACAGGTCTGAGTTCTCTGATAAGCTGTTTGGGTAGGAAATACAAGTTTAAGGAGGGCTTGGGCCTCTAAGGGATTGCTAATAGAGGGAGGGTGTTTAGAATATTCCAGGCTCAAATAGAAGCTTTTGGAGTGAACATGTTATAGAAGACTGGGCATATTACTGGACTGACTCAAAGTAACTATTTTTAAGTACTGAAGGTAAAGGAAAATATTTAGGAATCTTTAATCTTTTTTAAAATGCTGCCAGGTAATTAACCCGAACAGGATCGACACACGCATCTTCTACAGCCCTTCAATGGATCGTTTCCAATCACTGTCCAGGGGCCCGTCTCCTGTCTACCCATCTCAGTGTCAGTCTGTGAGAATGCCAGGCTGTTGGCCACAAGCTCCTAAGCCTTTGTACTCAGCTCTGGGCAGGGGAGAACCTAGAGGGAGAAGCCACACCTTTGCAAAGTCAGAGGAACCACAAAGGGTAAGACCACATCTGAATGCATAGTAGCGGCATATAGCTTACCTGTGCTGTCAGAGGAAGTAATGGATTTCAAAGTGCTCAGAAAACTCTGAAGCCCAACAGGGATTCGTTCGTTTGTTTGTTTCCCCTTTAACAAGTAGTGGCATCTCTTTTGGGCATATACTCCAAGTCCTAGGGTTGCAAATTTAGAAAGAGTGCTTCATAGTGAACACCAGATGGACATGGGTAAGTGCATTAGGTCCTCTTCCTTCCTTCCTTCCTTCCTTTCATCCATCCATCCACCCATAATTGATAGGTCTAAAGACATATATCCTCTTGCTCTTTTCTGAGTGTTAAAATTTGCACTCTGGGTTTGACTCTGATATTAGCAGTAACTCTTGCCTCTGAGGTAATAATGGTTAGATTTGTTCCCTTCAGAAAGCTCTTTGCCCAAACCTTAAAAAGAGAATCTTCAGCTATTGCTGCTGTTATGTGAACACTTACACATTGTGTGCAGTCTTAATCTCCTAATTATATAGTAATTTTAAAAACAGTATTTGCCTATAATAAATATATGTCAGAGAATTAGCAAATATAGGAAGAACCTACTAATGCAGTTGTGATCATTTTAAGTAGAGGTGACAGTATTGAGTGTAGTGTTGTTTTTGTCAGAAAAAAGTTTATGACAGTAATTTTGTCGTTAACTTAGGTGAATGGCTTGAATCTATATGTAGTAGCTTTTATTTATGTCAGTGCTAATGGGTATAACAGTAGTAAACTTTACAGGAAAGTGGTAGCAGGTTTTGTTGGATGTTGTTTAAAAAAAAAAAAACCCAAATCTCTGATACTTTTAAATGATTTAGATTTTTGAAAATTTATTAGCAAGTATACTTGTTCTTATCTTGTATATACAGAAAATAAACTAGAAAAATGAACAAATTAATTCTGTTCTGTTGCATTTTTTATACTGTATATCAAATCATAATAACTATGCTTAAAGACCTAATATGACATGGTTACAAGTTTGTTTGTTTGTTTGTTTTTTTAGTTAGGTCTTACTGTTGCCCAGGTTGTAGTGCAGTCACACAATCATAGGTCACCGTAGCCTCCAGAATTCCTGGGTTCAAGCAGTCCTTCAACCTCAGCCTCCAGTAGGTGGGACGATATGTGCATGCCACCACATCCAGCTAATTTTTAAATTTTTTTGTAGCGACAAGATTGCACTATTTTGCCCAGGCTGAGGTTACAAGTATTTTAAAACATTTTATAAAATATTTTAATCTCTTATTTCTGCATTTATAGAATTTGAAGAAGATGGTTTTTATTATTTACCAAGACTTTAAGAAGGCCATTGTTCCGGGGGTCTTAAGCTACATCTTAGAATAACTTTATTCTTTGACTTTCCACAGGCACCTGTGAGTTTGGTCTCCATGTTCCGAGGCATGGGCCTTGAAACAGCTTCCCAGACCCCTCGGGAAATGCCTCTTTTAGGTATGTGGAAAACTAACTTGAGAAATTTAGTGGCTATGTATGATTCCTTTGTTTTTAAATCCGTACAGTTTATTTTCAGAAAAATAACTGTACTTAAAAATGTGTAACTCACAATTATCGTTGGCGTTCGGTTCTTTCACTCAGGCAGAGGCATTTTAGGTCGAGGCTTGTCTGCTAATATGGTGTGCAGAGACAAAGAGGAACCCCGTCCCACTTTTCCGGATCTTTCAGTGTTGGCAGCTGGGGATAGCAAGATGGCAGAGGCCTCTGTTGATTGGAATAGGTGGGTAATGTTACCTTCTCAAGTAACGATTGAATTCAGATGAAATATCTCTAAGTTCAAAGAGAAACTCTAAGAAGGGTTGTGCTGTCTCACAAGTGAGCAATGCCTGATCTTTTATCAAAGAAAGCATTTTTCCAACAATAGCAGCTGCTGACCTAGTTAGTCATTAGAAAAGGGCAAAAAGTACTTCTCCACTGGGCAATTCAGAACTTCATTTGCCTTCTTAACAAGTTACCCTGATTGTGGTGGTTTTTAATATGGTTGGGTCAAACTTTCTCATCAGTTCTGCTGTTGTAGATGACTCTGAGAGCCTATATTAATAGCACTTGGTGAATGAGTCATGTTGGCATATTATATTTTGAGAAAATTCCAAGGTTATGCTTGGGTCTCTTTTGCTGACTCCTCCAGGGAGAGATTGTGTATTTGGGGGAATAATCTAGATGGGGCATCGATAAAAGCAGGATTAAGAAAGCCCTGATTTGCCTCTCTTTCCCCATTTCAGGATGCTTGGAAGAGGGAGTTCGAATGCTTCCTTGTTACCACTGGGAAGAGCAGCTGGTGGTATCAGCAGAGGAGTGGACAAGCCTCCCGGTGCCTTCAGCCCAAATTACCAGGACCCCCCACAGCTGTCGTTGCCACCAGCTCTGCCCCAGTCCTCATTGTGCTCTCCTGGTCACCCCCTGGATGTGACGGTGGAACATACGAAAAAGTAAGTCAGGAGCATTGCCTTTTCTGCTTAGTAATGACTGTAGCAGGAGAAGGCACCTGGTGAATTTCTGCATTTTGGCTTGTGTGTAGTATTGTAAAAACTGTTTCTCTTGTGGCTAAAGTCCTTTCTGGGCGTTGGGTACTAGAGGATGTTTTATTTTTTGCCAGTGGGAGATTCACAAAGAGGTGGGACAATTCCTGATAACATTATATGGGTTTAGCAATGAACATATATACACACACATATACATACACACACACACACACACACACACACACACACACACACATTATATGGGTTTGGCAATGAACATATATACACACACACACACACACACATACACACACACACACACACACACACACACACACACACACACACACACACACACCACCAGGGAGTGGACTCATGGGTTTTTGTTTCCTTCCCAATTCAGACAGACATTTCTTTGTCATGTTGAAGATAAGGAAATCATTTAAGAAAAATATTGTGACACTTCATCTTCTTTATAGAACTAATTCTCATGTTCTTAATTAGCCGGCCTACTTTATTCCAGTAATATTACTAGGACAGATAGGATGATCTTGCTTATCTAATTAGACATTGTCAAGGGTTTGTCTTCTAGCTGTCAAAGCTTGCTTGTATGCGTGTTGAATCTTGGTTTGTGTATCTATAGCAACATATGAGAAAATATTACTTGTCAGTAGTCTTGATAAGCTCCTTGTGTGAGTTTATTATGAGTATTTTATTTTTTTTATTTGTGATATATGTGAGTGCTTTATATTTTTATTTTCCAGAGAGCTTTTAGTAAAGCAAGGATCAAAAGGAACACCTCAAACTTTGGGACTGAACCTCATCAAAATACAGTGTCAAAACGAAGCAGTTTATCAATATCATGTGACTTTCAGGTAGTCAAGCTTTTTTTCCTCTGTATGGTTAACTTCTTAGAGGGTAGTAATGAAATAGTTCTCCTGAAATAACTAAATATTGTTCTGTATAATTCCTGGTAAACCTCTCGATGCAAGATTCTAAGTACCTAGATTCTTACAGGAAGTTCAAGATTAATCTGTTTGTGTGTGTATGTGTGTATGTATTTAGCTGTATTACTAATCCAGATTTTAACTTAATGAGGTTCAAGTTTGTATGTAAGACTAGAAGTGGATTTAATGTGAATTAATGAAACTTAAGTTCAGAGCCTTTTATTTGCGTAGGCCACTTCCATGACCTTTAAACTTATTTTGTATGTGTAATTTTGTGGTTTTTTTTCTTAAGAGATACCCCCCAAATGGTATAAGATCTATACCCACAAAACTTGAATCCTTTCCCACATGAGTCATCATAGCAGCATTTGATGTCTCTTCAGTGACAGTGTAGGGTTAAATTTATGGGTGAGAAAATCAGGGAAAATAACTTTAATTTTATATTAATAATTGTAGGCTTTATCAGACATTTTTGAAAGTTTGATTTTTTTTTTTTTTTTTTGAGTTGGTGTCTCACTCTGTCTCCCAGGCTGGAGTACAGTGGCGTGCTCACGGCCACTCCAGCGTCAACCTGCTGGGCTCCGGTGGTCCTTCTGCCTCAGCCTTTCAAGTAGCTGGAACTGCAGGCATGTGCTACCATGCCCGGCTAATTTTTGATTTATTGTAGAGATGAGTTCTCACCAAGTTGCCTGAACTGGGCCTGAACCCAAGGGCTCAGGCAATCCACTCGCCTCGGCTTCCTAAAGTGCTGGGATTACAGACTGAGCCACCAAGTCCAGCCAGTTTGAATTTTTTCACTGCCGGTAATAACTTTACATATTTATGGGGTACAGTGTGATGTTTTGATATGTGTACACATTGCAGAAAGATTAAATCAAGCTAATAACATATTCGTCACCTCATTTACTTACCTTTTTGTGGTAAGAACATTTAAAATCTTTTTTTCGAGTTGGAGTCTCACTCCATCGCCCAGGCTGGAGTGCAGTGGCATGCTCATGGCCACCCCAGCATCAACCTGCTGGACTGCGATGATCCTTCTACCTCAGCCTTCCAAGTAGCTAGAACTACAGACGTGTGCTACCACACCTAGCTAATTTTTTTTATTTATTGTAGAGATGAGGGCTCGCCAAGTTGCCTGGGCTGGTCTCGAACCCGCGGGCTCAGGCAATCCACTCCCTCAGCCTCCCAAAATGCTGGGATGTCAGGCTGAGCCACCAAGTCAGACCTAAAATCTCTTTTAGCAATTTTGAAATATATGTTGTTACTAAGTATGGTCACCATAGTTTACCACAGACTGCAATACATCCCTAAAACTTATTCTGCCTAATTGAAACTTTGTAGCTTTTGACCAGCAGTTCCCTTTTCCTCATTCTTCTCATCCCCTAAGCCTCTGGCAATCACCTTTCTACTCTCTGTTCTATGAGTTTTGACTTTTTTTAGGTTCCACATATAGGTGAGATCATGTGGTTATTTGTCTCTCTGTGCTTGGTTTATTTCACTTAACATAATGTCCTCCAGGTACGTCCATATTGTTGCATATGACAGAATTTCCTTCTTTTAAAAGGCTGTCTAATATTCCATTGTGTATACGATATACATGTTTTCTTTATTCATTCATCTGCTGATGGACACTTAGGTTGATTCCATATCTGGGCTATTGTGAACAGTGCTGCAGTGAACATGGGAGCACAGATAATCTCTTCAACATACTGATTTCAGTCCTTTTGGATAAATGTTCAGAAGTGGAATTGCTAGGTCATATGTTAGGGGTCTACTTTTAGTTTTTTGAGGACCCTCTTTACTGTTTTCAAAAATGGCTGTGCTAGGAAGTCTGTAATCTGTGAAGGGCAGCTTCACAAATTGCATTGGTGATACAGGAGGAAGTAGAGTGAAAGAAAGAAGAAAGGAACAGCTGGGGCGGGGGAGGAGATAACCTGAAGATACCTTATAAAGACTAAAGGAAGGACCCTTTTTAATGAGGAGAAGGAGAAGGAGAAGGTGAAGGGGAAAAAATTATTGGGTTTACTTTTGAGAGCACTCTTGGTGATTTCCCAGTAGTTTTGTCAGAGTTACAGAGAAAAAAAATGAAAGATTGAGGGAAAAAGGGAGAGCATAGGCCAAGAGACTTGGCTACTCACTTTAAAAGTTTTTAAGAGGAATGAGAAATGGAATGATAATTAATGAGAGTAACAGGATTGCTTTAACAGTTTCTTCGAGATAAGAAAGCTGAGCACATGTGACAGGTGGAGGGAAGGTGCCAAAAGGTGAAACTGGACTCCAGGGAACAGGCTTGTTATGAAATGCATAGGGAGGAAGTGAGCATTAAAGAGATGGTGGAGGCTGGGCTCGGTGGTTTAGCCTATAATCCCAGCACTTTGGGAGGCCAAGGCCAGTGGATTGCCTGAGCCCACTGGTTTGAGATCAGCCTGGGCAATTTAGAGAGAACTCGTCTCTACAATGTATCAAAAAATTAGCGGAGCATAGTAGCGTGACCTGTAGTTCTGGCTACTTGGAAGGCTGGAGTGCAAGGATCACAAGCTCAGTGGGTTGACACTGGGGTGGCCGTGAGTGTGCCACTGCACTCCAGCCTGGACGACAGGGTGAAACTCCAACTCAAAAAAAAAAGTATATTTATGCTTACATGTTTAAACTTAAGTCACCGTCACAGTACTCTCTGTTTGATGTGATACACCTATTGAGACACTTTTTCCATGTTCAAAACTATTTTTAAGCTCGTCAATTTGGATGCCTTTTAGTGCTTCTGCCATTTTATGTTTCACCTCTTTCACATCAGCAAAACATTTTCCTTTGAGGACTTTTTCATCCAGGGAAACAAAAAGTTCAGGATGAGATCAGGTGAATAGGGAGGGTGGGGCATGGAGGTCATGCTGTTTTGGTAAAAAACAAAAAACAAAAAACAGACCTGCTGAACACTCAGCACTGTGTTGGCAGGTGTGCTGGTAAATTTCCCATGATGAAATGAGCAAACACATTGAAAGAGTCTCCAAAAAAAACTTCACTGAAGCCGGGCTCAGTGGCTTAGCCTGTAATCCTGCGCCTTTGGGAGGTTGAGGTGAGTGGATTGCCTGAGCCCGCGGGTTCGAGACCCGCCTGGGCAGCAAGACCTCATCTCTACAATAAATCAAAAAAATCAGCCTGGCGTGGTAGCGCATGCCTGTAATTCCGGCTACCGGGACGGCTGAGGCAGACGGATCGCCGGAGCTCAGCAGGTCCAGGCTGCGGTGGCCGGGAGTGGCCACTGCACTCCAGTCTGGGCGACAGAGTGAGACGCCAGCTCAAAAAAAAGAAAAACTTCACTGAAGCTGACTGCAGCTTCTCAACAACACTAACTGATCCACTGATGCTGCTGCTGGATTATCCTAGGGCACCTACCTAGTGGGGGAGGCCCGTAACAAGGGACCTGCCCTCCAAAAGATAATTCCAGTTTTTTGGGGGGAATCCTCTCATACTTGAACATGCTTGACCTTTTTTAGCCTTGGATTTGTTCAAACTTTGCAATTGTAGAACAAGGTTCAGTATTCCTGTGATATAACGGGACAATCATTGTATAAAGTGTCTACTGGAGTTTTACAAAGCTGTTAAATTTGTTACATCGAATCATAAAAAGTTGGAATTGTCATGAATGAAAAATGGCTAGAGTAAAATCCTTTTTTTTTTTAAAGGATGTATCTCTGAAGACTCTAGAGCAGAGATGGCAAACTGTGACCGGCCTGAAGGTCACAGCTGACCCACTGACTGTTTTTGTAATAAAGTTTGTTGGCACATAGCCATGCTCATTTGTTCACATATTGTCTATGGCTGCTTTTGTGCTATGATGGCAAAATTGAGAGACCATTTGGTCCACAAAGCCTGAAATACTTACTATTGGGGCTTTTACACAGATAATGTTCTGATTCTTTGGTTAAATCTGGAAGGATGACCAGGCGCGGTGGCTCACGCCTATAATCCCAGCACTTTGGGAGGCCGAGGTGAGATGATTGCCTGAGCCTATGGCTTCAAGACCAGCCTGGGCAACTTGGTGAGACCTCATCTCTACAATAAATCAAAAAATTAGCCAGGCGTGGTAGCGCGCACCTGTAATTCCAGCTACTTAGAAGGCTGAGGCGGAAGGATCGCCGGAGCCCAGTAGGTCGAGGCTCTGGGAGTGGCCACTGAACTCCAGTCTGGGCAACGGAGTGAGATTCCAACACACACACACACACACACACACACACACCCACACACCCACACACACACACACCCACACCCCCCCCCACACACACATCTGTAGTTCCAGCTACTTGGAAAGCTGGAGCGGAAGGGATCACTTGAGCCCAGTACGTCTACCACTACACTCCAGCCTGGGTAACAGTGAGACTCCAACTCAAAAAATAAAATTAAATCTGGAAGGAATATACACTAACATGTTAAGGCATTTGTCCTTCAGTAGTGGGATTGCATGTTGATTTTATTTTACTTATTCATTCATTCATTCATCCATCCGTCCATCCATTCTATATTTTTTTATGTTTTGCCACCAGCAGATATCCCTAAGTCAAAGTTCTATTTTTAGTCAAATATGTAATTTTTAATCTGACCACTAGATGGAGCAGCGGTTACTAATGACTGCTTCTCTAATATACCTGTTGCACAGTTGTGGTGAAGATTGCTGTTTGAGACCGAACTCGGTGGCTCAGCCTATAATTCCAGCACTTTGGGAGACTGAGGCAAGTGGATTGCCTGAGTCTGCAGGTTTGAGACCAGCCCGGGCAACTTGGTGAGACCATATCTCTACAATTAAAAAAAAACCAAAAAATTAGCTGGGCATGGTAGCACTCGCCTGTAGTTCCTGTTACTTGGACGGCTGAGGCGGGAGATTGCCTGAGCCTGCCAGGTTGACGCTGGGGTGTCCATGAGTGTGCCACTGCACTCTAACCTGGGTGACAGAGTGAGAATCCAACTCAGAAAAAAAAAAGATTGCTGTTTGAGACCAATTGAAGTGAAATCCTCTTTATTATTTTCTAGCCCCAGTGTGGAGTGCAAAAGCATGAGGTTTGGCATGTTGAAGGACCATCAAGCTATCACCGGAAATGTCACTGCTTTTGATGGATCCATTCTCTACTTGCCTATTGAGCTTCAACAAGTAAGACCAACATGAAATGGACATTAGAATGAAACTAAACAGTGCTCTGGTGTTTAGAGTGGTTGGAAATCATAGATTTCCTGAACATTGAGTTGTACCTTCCTATTCCTAGAAGTAAGATAGATTTCTACATGATATAACACTTGAGTTCTTTAAGAAGCACCTTCTTACATAAGAGGGGTGGTTGGAAGCCTTTGACCTCAGTGATAAAGAATGGCTTAAAATTGCAAATTCGAACTTTACTGGGCTTCTCTTACCAATAACTTCTTAATCTTAACTATTATGCTGGTTTTTTTGCCAGTGTGAGCAGCAGTGTGAGAAAAGTAGAAAAAATGTTTTAAGATGTTTTGGTGTTAGACTGAGCACGGTGGCTCATGCCTATAATACAACACTTTGGGAGGCCCAGACGAGAGGATTGCTTGAGCCTAGGAGTTTGAGACCAGCCTAGGCAATATAGCGAGACCTTGTCTCTACAAAAATCAAATACATACGTATATATTTATTTTAGGGTCTGCTGGAACGCAATTAGATTAGATTAGGACTTGACAGTTTTGTAATTTCTTTTTACTCGTGTGTATTTATTAGGTTATTGAGGTAAAAAGTCAAAGGAAAACGGATGGTGCCGAAATCAGCATTAAGATTCAACTGACAAAAATCCTGGAGCCCTGTTCTAACTTGTGCATTCCCTTCTACAATGTTGTTTTCCGTCGGTGAGAAAATAACTGAAGTCTTATGCTCCTTTAACTTAGTCTTATATTTGCAGCAGTGTTCTTCAAGAAGCCTACAGTGTATATGTAGATGGTTTTGGAAGCATTTGATAAATAAATGGATAATATTGAGACTAACTTACTCAAAAATTCTCTTACAAGAGATAGGCCAGGTTTGGGTATATGAAATTAGGTTTGGAGGTAAATAGATAAGGGAATGGGTTCCTTCAGGAATTTATAAATTTTAAATTTTATAAAAATTTTTTATAGTGCATATTTAATGGTATTATTAACAAGGGGACTACTTAGAAAGGTGGTATGCAAAAATATTTTCTGGAAGAATTTTTCCCAGTCCCTTGAATTTTGGATTACAGACAGCTCATAATTGTTTAACTTCTTTTGTGACACTCTAATTTTCATATAGGTGCTATTCCTAAACTATCTCTTCATTCATGTAACTCAGCACCTAATTTCTACCTATTAAGCTGAACTACAAGAAATAAACTTAACTCCCTTTGCCAAACTGTTACTTGCAAACTTAGAAATGTGCTCTCTTGCTTTCTTTTTAGTTAATGGTGAAAGTAATGTACATTGAGCCTGGAAAATCAACTCTGATTTGGTTAGCTGTAAGTGGGAAAGACTGCAGTCAGTTGCACATACTTCAAGATAAATGCTTTGGGAATTTTTGTTTTTATTTTAGCAAAATTCAACATAAAAGCTATATTGTGCAAAGAACACAAATATTTCTGACCCTTTAGTCTTCCAAAGGCAAATGTAGCTAAGAGTAACTGAGCCTAATTTTATTATCCTTTTATTAGAAAACCTATTCTTGCTTTTTATTTCAGGGTAATGAAACTTTTAGATATGAAGCTTGTGGGGAGAAACTTTTATGACCCCACTAGTGCTATGGTACTACAGCATCACAGGTTGGTGATAATTTTTCCCCCTCCTTACTTTTGAGTGTTTTAAATAAATTTTTCATTGCAACCATTGTATTTTAGACCATAATATAAGCAGTGTTTTGTTGTAGTGAATTCAGTTTATCAGTTAAAAATCTTCCCAGTTTGGTTTTTTTAGTAAGTTTGTGATACTGTTGATTTAATTTGTTTCCTGGGCTTTTTCGTTGTTGTTAGGGAAAGGCAGTGTCAACTCAAAGTATTATTTTATTTTATTTTTATTTTATTTATTTATTTTTGAGTTGGAGTCTCACTCTATCGCCCAGACTGGAGTGCAGTGGCATGCTCCCCGGCCACCGCAGCCTTGACCTGCTGGGCTCCGGCGATCCTTCCGCCTCAGCCTTCCAAGTAGCCGGAACTATAGGCGCGTGCTACCATGCCCATCTAATTTTTTGATTTATTGTAGAGATGAGGTCTCGCCAAGTTACCCAGGTGGGTCTCGAACCCGCGGGCTCAGGCAATCCACTCACCTCAGCCTCCCAAGGCGCGGGATTACAGGCTGTGCCACCGAGCCTGGTCGTGTTATTTTATTTTTAATATTTTTATTTTTTTGAGTTCTAACTGGAAAAAGTCAAAGTGGCTTTAAATGGTAGCATGGAGGTGTCTGTGTTCTTTCAGAACCCTAGAGTAAAGACCATGCCTCTATTCAGATTGCAGATCTGGCCGGGCTATGCAGCTAGCATCCGGAGGACAGATGGAGGTCTTTTCCTGCTCGCTGATGTCTCCCATAAGGTCATTCGGAATGATTCCGTGCTGGATGTCATGTGAGTGAATGGTGGGATCTACCTTTAATGTGCTGATGATTTTCTGAAAGGTTTAGTAATAGCTGGTAATAACGCAGATTAGACAGTTTTCTGTTTGGGTTTTGAATTGTAGAACAGATTAAGAGAACTGAATGGATGTGCCCTCATCCCTAAATCCTACTGAGACAGGCATCAGAATAGACATCTCTTGTGCTTTGAGGAGGAATTGCATTTAAATCTCTGCTTAAGACTACTTGGTGCCGGGCTCGGTGGCTCAGCCTGCAATCCTGTGCCTTTGGGAGGTTGAGGTGAGTAGATTGCCTGAGCCCGCAGGTTTGAGACCCACCTAGGCAGCGAGACCTCATCTCTACAATGAATCAAAAAATCAGCCGGGCGTGGTAGCGCATGCCTGTAATTCCAGCTACTCGGAAGGCTGAGGCGGAAGGATTGCTGGAGCCCAGCAGGTTGAGGCTGTGGTGGCCGGGAGTAGCCACGCACTCCAGTCTGGGCAACCGAGTGAGACTCCAACTCAAAAAAAACCCAAAAAACTACTTGGTTTGACCAGGCACGGTAGCTCACGCCTGTAATCCCAGCACTTTGGTAGGCGGAGGTGAGAGGATCACTAGATCCCAGGAGTTTGCGATCAACCTGGGCAACTTGGTGAGATCTCATCTCTACAATAAATCAATAAATCTACCTGGGCATGGTGGCATATGCCTTTGATTCCAGCTATTGGGAAGGCTGAGACAGAGGGACCGCCTGAGCCAAGCAGGTCGAGGCTGTAGTGGTCATGAGCATGCCACTGCACTCCAGTCTGGACGACAGAGTGAAATTCAGACTCAAAAAAAAAAAAAAAAAAAGACCAAGTGCAGTGGCTCACATCTATAATCCCAGCACTTTGGAAAGCAGAGGAGGCAAGAGGATAACTTGAGCCCAGAAGTTTGAGGATGCAGTGAGCTATGATCCAGCCTGGGAGACAGAACAAAACCCTGTCTTTTAAAACAACAAAAAAAGAGAGAATTCTACTTCTAAGTATATAGATTTTAAAAAATCAGAGATATGGCCGGACTCAGTGGCTCAGCCTGTAATCCCGCACTTTGGGAGGCCAAGGTGAGTGAATTGCCTGAGCCTGCGCATTCGAGACCCACCTAGGCAACTTGGCGAGACCTCATCTCTATAGTAAATTAAATAATTAGCCGGGCGTCATAGCATGTACCTGTAATTCCAGCTACTTGGAAGGCTGAGGCGGAAGGATCGCCGGAGCCCAGCAGGTCGAGGCTGTGGTGGCCGGGAGCGGCCACTGCACTCCAGTCTGGGCGACAGACTGAGACTCCAACTCAAAAAAAAAAAAAAAAAAAAGAGATGCACGCAGATTTCATGCAATCATTGAAAATTATCTATATTTACTATAGTAACACATACAATTTATGTTATTAAACAAAACCTCAGGATGTGCATGCATCAAACCAAGTTGTCTTTTTTTTTTTAATTGGAATCTTACTCTGTTGCCCAGGCTGGAGTGCAGTGGTACGATCATAGCCACTACAGCCTCAATCTACTAGGCTCAGGCAGTCCTTCCACCTCAGCTTTCCAAGTAGCTGAAACCACAGGCATGTGCCACAACACCCAGCTAAGGTTTCCAGGCTGGTCTCCCAAAGTGCTGAGATTATAGATGTGAGCCACTGTACTTGGTCTCTCTTTTTTTTTTTTTTGAATCAGAATCTCACTTTGTTGTCCAGGCTGGAGAGCAGTGGCATGCCCATGGCCACTGCAGCCTCGACCTTCTGGGCTCAGGCAATCCTTCTGCCTCAGCCTTCCAGGTAGCTGGAATCAAAGGCATATGATACCATGCCTAGCTAATTTTTTGATTTATTGTAGAGATGAGGTCTCACCAAGTTGCCCAGGTTGGCCTCAGTCTCCCGAGTAGCTGGGACTATAAATGTGCACCACCATGCCCAGCTAAGTTTTCTGTTTTTTTTTTGTAGAGACAGTTTCACCATGTTGTCCAGGCTGGTCTAAATGATCCTCCTGCCTCAGCCTCTTAAAGCGCTGAGATTACAGGCACGAGCCACCACTCCTGGCCAAGAAGTAGAATTATCTAATGAAAGGGCTGAACATCTAAAGACTGTATATATATATTTCTTTCCTTTTCTTTTCTTTTTTTTGAGTTGGAGTCTTATTCCGTTACCCAGGCAGGAGTGCAGTGGCATACTCACAGCCACCCCAGTGTTGACCTGTTGGGCTCTAGTGGTCCTTCCGCCTCAGCTTTCCAAGTAGCCAGAATTTTTTATTTTATTTTGTAGAGACGAGGTCTCTCCAAGTTGCCCGGGCTGGTGTAAAATCCACGGGCCCAGGCATTCCACTTGCTTCGGCCTTCCAGAGTGTTGGGATTATAGGCTGAGCCACTGAGCCCTGCCTTAATATGTATTTAATGCTTTGCACTTGACGACATCTTGCATCTCACCTACCAGCAGCTCAACCTCTCTTTTTTTATAGAATAGTGAAAAACTAATCACTTCATATTCACTAGTATAGCATTGGAACCAAGTATTTTATTGTAATATTTGCCTTAAAATGGAATTTTGGAGATTGAGGAAATTATTTATGACAAAAAGATCACAATTTTATATCTTACATTTTCCTAACCTGTGGTAACGTGTGAAACAGTCACTGACATGCTCTGTGGGTTCATTGATACATGTGCATGTGTTTAACGTCTTCCACCTGGTGTTTTTCTATTTGAGCAAGAAATGCAGTCTCATTTTCTTCCTCCCACATTAATACTATGTCATTTATTGTTCTGTCTGTTGTTTGAAGATGATGTGGAAGGATGCACTTGTGATTCCTAAAAACAATTTCTCAACTCATCAGTCAAATGCTTGACAAATTTCAAATGGGACATAGGTTCTTCATTGTTTTTGAATGGAAAACTTCAAAAGAAAGATACATTTTTTAAAAATTTGCAGCCGGGCTCAGTGGCTCAGCCTGTAATCCCGCACTTTGGGAGGCTGAGATGAGTGGATTACCTGAGCCCGTGGTTTCGAGACCCACCTGGGCAACTTGGCGAGACCTCATCTCTACAATAAATCAAAAAAATTAGCCGGGTGTGGTAGCACATGTCTGTAGTTCCAGCTACTTGGAAGGCTGAGGCGGAAGGATCGCCGGAGGCCAGCAGGCTGAGGCTGCGGTGGCCGGGAGCATGCCACTGCACTCCAGTCTGGGCGACAGAGTGAGACTCTTAACTCAAAAAAAAAAATTTGCTCTGGCATAAGTTTGTATAATCACCAGCAATTTTTTTATATCCTCTGAGAGGGGACATCTGAGTGGTTTGCTAGATTTACAATGTCCCCTCAAAGGGGACATCCAAGTGCAAATGTTAATATAATATGATATTTAAACATATATTGGTAGATTACCCTCTAGAAGTTGTATTAAGTTTATTTTCCCATGAACTGTGTACACCACTGAGTATCAGGCTTATAAATCTTTGTTTCTCTGATAAATTCATTCGGTGCTTCAGTACATACTTACTGGTCTCCAGTCACGTACCAGAGTCTTGGAACATGTAAGATAACAAAACAAAGAAAGAGCCCTCCATCGTAGAGCTTGCATTTGTAGTTAGAATAGATAAACAGTAAATAATAAGCATAATGAATAAATAAATCATCGGGCAATACCTTGAGTGTTATTAGAAGTGGCAAGAGCTATGGAGTAAAGAAAACATAGAGCACAGGGCAAGGGATATCAGGAGTTGTGGAGTAGTGATGGGCCAGAGAGTGGCAGTTTGAAGTAGAGTTGTCAAGCTCGTTCAGCAAACACTTGAAAGCGATGAGGGAGTTCGCCAGGTGAGTACTGAGAGAAGGCGTTCTTGGCACAGATCTTAAGACAGAAACGTGTGATGTGTGCAGGGTGGCTAGAACTGAGTGCGTGAGCCAAGAGTGTGGTGAAGGGTCAGAGTAGGTAGAGGAACTGGTCACAGGTGGCTTGTGTTGGGCTTCTGTGAGGATTTTAACTTTCACCCCAAGCGAAATGCAGGACTTTCAGCAGAGGAGTAGCTGGATCTGACTTGAGTGGTAAAAGGATCCCTCTCATGGAGGAGAGACTTGACAGGAGGAGGATGGAAGTGGGAAGACCCATCAGGAGGCTGCTGTAATCTTTTTGAGAGATGAGGATGGTAGAGGTGGTAAGTAGTTAGATTCTAGACATCTGTATTTTGAAAGTAGTGCTTAGTTGATTGCCTGACTGGATGTGGAATGTGAGAGAGAAAAGTTGAGGATGGCCCAAACTTCTTCATAATGATTTATTCTCTCTCTCCTAGACTCTCAGCTCCTCTTGTGGCAAGGGCCATGTCTTTTTTGTGCACACTGTACACTTAGACCTAATATGGTGCCTAGCATTGTCAAAAGACACACTCACAACAGATTAGTTATAGATCTAATTGACATGTATTTGCAGGTCACAAATCAGGCATTACCTTGGATGTTCTCATGAACTGAGCAGAAGAGACTGGCTTTATAGATAGAAAAGGGCTAAGGAAAGCAGAAACAGAACAAAAAGCAAATTGGTTACTTTTCAGTTACTTTTACTATAAACATTAAGATATACAAGTGGTGTAGTTGGTAGGATATAAAAAGTACAAAAATAAGGCAGGGCATGGTGGCTCATGCCTATATTCCCAGCACTTTGGGAGACAGGAGGCCATTGGTTTGGAATGAGCTCCTGCACAAGGTCCAACAGACCAAACCAAAATGGAGTCACTCGTGCTGAATTTCCATGTCACCAAGCAGAACTAAAATCTTTATCTGACCTTCAGAGATATCAGGAAAGAGAGATAATAGCCAAATACTCCAAAAGGCCAGTTTTGGATAAGGAAGTCCCATTGACTTTAACTTTTTTTTTTTTTTTGAGTCAGAGTCTCACTCTGTCGCCCAGGCTGGAGTGCAGTAGCATGCTCATGGCCACCCCAGTGTCGACCTGCTGGGCTTAGGCAATCCTTCTGCCTCAGCTTTCCAAGTAGCTGGAACTACAGGTCCATGCCACCATGCCCAGCTAGTTTTTGTGATTTATTAATTAATTAATTTTTTTTGAGTTGGAGTCTCACTCTGTCGCCCAGACTGGAGTGCAGTGGCCGCTTCCGGCCACCGCAGCCTCAACCTGCTGGGCTCCGGCGATCCTTCCACCTCAGTCTTCCAAGTAGCTGGAACTACAGGCGCACACTACCACACCTGGCTAATTTTTTTTTTTTTTATTTATTGTAGAGATGAGGTCTTGCCAACTTGCCCAGACAGGTCTCAAACCCGCGGGCTCAGGCAATCCACTCACCTCAGCCTCCCAAAGCGCGGGTTTACAGGCTGAGCCACCAAGCCCTGCTGTTTTTGTGATTTATTATAGACCCAGGCTGATCTTGAACTCCTGGGCTCAGGCAGTCCTCTCGCTTCAGCCTGCCAAAGTGCTGGGATTATAGGCTGAACCACTGTACCTGGCCGAAAGTTTTTATTTTTTTATTTTTTTTTGAGTTGGAGTCTCACTCTGTTGGCCAGGCTGGAGTGCAGTGGCACGCTCATGGCCACTGCAGCCTCAACCTGCTGGGCTCAAGCAATCCTCTCGCTTCAGCCTGCCAAAGTGCTGGGATTACAGGCTGAGCCACTGTACCTGACCGGAAGTTTTTCTTTTTTTTTCTTTCTTTTTTTTTTTTTTTTTTGAGTTAGAGTCTCACTCTGTCGCCCAGGCTGGAGTGCAGTGGCATGCTCACAGCCACACAGCCTCAACCAGCTGGGTTCCTTCTGCTTCAGCCTTCCAAATAACTGAACTACAGGTACACGCCATCACACCCAGCTAATTTTTCAATTTTTATTATAGAAATGAGGTCTCACCAAGTTGCCCAGGCTGGTCTCAAACCCCTGTATTCAAGCAGTCCTCTCACCTTGGCCTCCCAAAGTGCTAGGATTACAGGCTTGAGCCACTGTACCCAGCCCCTGCTTCAACTTTTATTTCACTTTTTAATTTCTTTATTATTTATTTATTTTTTGAATTGTAGTCTTACTCTGTCACCCAGACTGGAGTGCAGTGACACACTCACTGCCACCGCAGCCTCAAACTGCTGGGCTCAGGTGATCCTTCTTCTTCATCCTTCTCAGTAGCTGGAACTATAGGTGTGTAGCCCAGCTACTTTTTTGATTTATTATAGAGATGAAGTCTCGCCAAGTTGCCTGGTCTGGTCTTAACTCCTGGCCTCCTGTAGATTGTATTTAATAACATGTAATAAGTGTTGAAGAATATTTATTAAATAAAAATATATGTCTTCAAATCCAGTATTTTAAAAGAATTTCTCTCTTTGCTGTCATTTATTTATTTTTGTCTGTGTGTCCTTCTAACGAATGCCTTTGTTTTTCTGCTTTGAAGGGTCTACTGGCCAGGCTTGGTGGCTCAGCCTGTAATTCCAGCAATTTGGGAGGCTGAGACAAGTGAATTGCCTGAGCCCATGGGTTTGAGACTAGCCTGAGCAACTTGGCAAGGGCTTGGCTCTATTAATAAATCAAAAATTAGCCGGGTATGGTAGCACCTTTAGTTCCAGCTACTTGGAAGGCTGAGGCAGAAGGCTCACCAGAGCACAGCAGGTCGACACTGGGGAGGCTGTGAGTGTGCCACTGCACTCTATCCTGGGCAACAGAGTGAGATTCCAACTCAAAAAGAAAAAAAAAGGGTCTACTTATTTTAGGGGTTTTTTTTTTCCATTGTTTTAAACTCTGGAATTTATCATGATGTGGTGTTAAGGTCATCATGTTTATCTCAGTACTGTTACACAATTCATTGAAAAACATTCTCCTTCACAGATTTAAATCACTACTTTTATCATGTGCTAAAATACTTTGATTTATTTCTGAACATTTCATTTTGCTCATTGGTCTAAATCAGTATAATTCTGTCTTTAATACTGTAATTTTACTAGGTTTTAATATTTGTTAAGGAATTCTGTTTTCAAAATTTTCATAGTGGTGCTATCCACATACTCTTTCATTTGATTCTTTGCATAATTTAGTGAAAATAAGAAAAAAGTCCATTGGCATTGACTGGGGAGAATGTTCACTGAGTCTTCCTACTGACAAACATGGCATGTCTTTCTACTTACTGAAATTTATTTTCTTTTTATTGAAGTTTTAGTGCCTAGTGAGTGTCTGTTTTATTATGACTGCAAAAGCTTTATATAACTGAGCTATGTAGGATATATTATGATTTTTTTTTTTTTTTTTTGCACAATTGTTTATCTTAGTTTTTTTTTTTTAAGAGACGAGGTCTCACTATATTGCTTGAACTGGAGTACAGTAGCTATTCACAAGCAAAATCATGGTGCACTGCATTCTCCAACTCCTGACCTCAAGTGATCCTCCTTGCCAAAGCCTCCCAGACAGTTAGAACTTCAGGCTTATGCCACTGGGCCTGGCTTTCTTTTTTTCTTTTCTTTCTCTTTTTTTTTTTTTGAGTTGAGGTCTCTATCAGTGGCATGATCACAGCTCACCATATCTTCAAATTCCTGGGTTCAAGCAATCCTCTTGTCTCTGCCTCCTGAGTAGCTGGGACTACAGGCATTCACCATCATGCCCAGCTTTTTTTTTTTTTTTTTTTGAGTTAAGAGTCTCACTCTGTTGCCCAGGCTGGAATGCAGTGGCATGCTCACGGCCATCCCAGTGTCGACCTGCTGGGCACAGGCGATCCTTCCACCTCAGCCTTCCAAGTAGCCAGAACTACAGGCACGCTCTACCATACCTAGCTAATTTTTAAAATTTATAGTAGAGCCGGGCTCACTCTTGTCACCCAGACTGGAGTGCAGTGGCCGCTCCCCACCACCGCAGCCTCGACCTGCTGGGCTCCAGCGATCCTTCCGCCTCAGCCTTCCGAGTAGCTGGAACTACAGGCGCGCGCTACCTCACCCGGCTAATTTTTTGATTTATTGTAGAGATGAGGTCTCGCCAAGTTGCCCAGGCGGGTCTTGAACCCTGGGGCTCAGGCAATCTGCTCACCTCAGCCTCCCAAAGCGGTGGGATTACAGGCTGAGCCACCGAGCCCGACCTGTTTTTGTTTTTTGTTTTTTGAGTTGGAGTCTCACTCTGTCACCCAGACTGGAGGGCAGTGGCCGCTCCCGGCTACCGCAGCCTTGACCTGCTGGGCTCCGGCGATCCTTCCGCCTCAGCCTTCCAAGTAGACTCCCAGGCAAGTCTTGAACCCGCGGGCTCAGGCAATCCACTCACCTCAGCCTCCCAAGGCGCTGGGATTACAGGCTGAGCCACCGATCCCGGCTTGTTTCGTTTTTTAAAGCAGGATTTATTAGAGGACAGAAAAGCTCCCACAGTGGGATGGGACCTGAGGGGATTGCCTGTCCTGTCCATTTGAAATACAAATTTGAAATACCACCTTACTATATACTTGGTGTACTAATCAGTGTTTGAGTCTAGTTGTGGATCTTTTATTTTGTTCCATTAATTTTTTTCTTTTTTCAGATTTGTTAAGGTACAGTTGACACACACAAAACACACATTTGAAGTATACAGTTTGATACATTTTGACATTTATATACCTCTGAAACATTATAGTGAAGAAAATGAACATGTCCATTTTCTCTAAAACTTACTCATGTCTCTTTGAAGCTTCTCCCCACTTCTGTTTCTCCTGTGTGCCTGACAAGCAGCAAACTCTAGTCGACTTTTTGTCACTAGAGATCAATATGTATTTTCTAGAACTATTTATAAATGGGGTGATATTGTATACTTCTCATTTTTTTGTTATTGTTTTGTTTTTTAGTTTAGCTTCTTTCACTGAGCATGATTATTTAAAAATCTTCCACATAGGTGTGTTTCAAAAGTTCATTTTTATTACTGTATAGTATTCCATTTGGTGGATATACCACAATTCATTTACCTGCTGTTTCCAGGCTCTTTCTAGCCATTGGGTATTACAGATAAAGCCACTGTAAATATTAGTTTGTAAGTCTGTGTGTAGACGTAGACTCATTTCTCTTAGTTATAAGATGCCACGGAGTGGAATGGTAAATCATAAGATAGGTGTATGTTTAACTTTATAAGAAACTACTTTCCAAAGTGTCTGTATCATTTTATATTCCCACAAGCAATGCTTAAGAATTCAGGTTGTCCACATTTTCTCCAACACTTAGTATGGTCAGTCTTTTCAGTTTGATAAATTTTGATCAGTGCAGAGTGGGGCCCAATTAGTGGATATAGTGGTACCCAATTGTGGTTTTAATTTGCATTTTCCTAGTGACTGTCAATGTTGACCATCTTTTCCTGTGCTTACTTGCCATTCATTTATCTATTTTGGTGAAATGTTTGTTCAGATGTTTTGCCTATTTTTTAAATATTTGGTTATCATTTTTTACTGAATTGTACAGTAATTCATTATATATAAATGTTATAAATTCTTTATTATAGTAGTCCCCAACCTTTTTGGCATCAGGGACTGGTTTCATGGAAGACAATTTTTCCATGGTGGGAGGCAGCTGTGGGAGAATGGTTTCGGGATGATTCAAGTGCATAACATTTATTGTGTACCCTATTTCTATTATTATTACATTGTAATATATAATGAAATAATTATGTAACTCACCAATATAAAAAAGAGGCACACACGGAAGTGGTAAATAAAATAATCGGCAGGCCATGCGCAGACTAAAATAAGTGTTGGATTCTAACTAGAACCTGCTACCAGATACAACTTTACCATTGAAGTCATGAACTCACTTGCCACTCACTGATAACGGTTTTGATGTGAGTCTGTTAGCAGTTGATTTATTAGGGTCTCTGTGCAGTCAGACCTCACTGCTAATGTTAATCTGTATTTGTAGCCACTCTCCAGCACTAGCATCGCCACCTCAACTCCACCTCAGACCATCAGGCATTGGATTCTCATAAGGCACGCACAACCTAGATTCATCACATGTGTAGTTACATTAGGGTTCACACTCCTATGAGAATCGAATGCCTCCGCTGTTCTGACAGGGAAGGATCTCAGGCGGTAATGCTAGCAATGGGAAGCAGCTGTAAATACAAATGAAGCTTTGCTCGCTTGCCTGCTGCATGGCCCAGTTCCTGACAGGCCACAGACTGGCACTGGGCTGTGACTTGGAGATTGGAGACCCCTGCTTTATCACATGAATAATATGCAAGTATCACATTATTTGCAAATAATTTCTCCCAGTCTATAAGCTTGTCTTTTCGTTTTTTTGGTTTTTTTTTAGGACCGTACATTTTTTATTTCAATGAAGCCTAATCTATAGTTATTTTCTTTTATGGATTTCATTTCTGGTGTCATATCCAAGAAATCATTGGCTAACTCAAGATCACATAAGGTTTTCTGTTTTCTTTTAGGAGGTTTATAGTTTTGGTTCTTATGTATTTAGATCTGTGATCCCTTTTGAATTAACTTTTATAGGTGATGTGAAGTAATGGGCTAAGTTCATTTTGTTACATGTGAATATCCAGTCATCACAGAACTGTTTCTTGAAAAGATTGTCCTTTCCTACTGATTTACCTTGGCATCTTTGTCACAAAATTATTTGATCATAAATGTGTCGTTTCTATGTTTCTTTCTCACATGATTTAAAGCTGTAAGTTTCTCTCTGAGCACTGGATTAGCTTACAGCCCCTGATTTTTTGATAGTCTGATTTTTTATTTCCTTTTTAGCTCAATATATTTTCTGATTTCTCTTGTGCTTTCTTCTCAATCTTGGGTTATTTAGAGCGTGTTGTAAATTTCCAAATATTTGGAGATTTAAAAAATTTTTCTTTCTGGTTTCTAGTCTTATTCTGATATGGCCGGAGAAAATACTTTGTATAATTTCAGGTCTTTTAATTTTATCAAGACTTGATTTATGACCTAGCATATAGTCTAACCTGGAGAATGTTCTGTGTATACTTGAAAAGGATGTATATTCTGCTGCTGCTGAGTGGAGTGTTTCATATGTCACTGGGGTCTAGTTGGTTGATAGTGGTATTCAAGTCTTTTCAATCCTTTCTCACATCCTATTTGTTCTGTCAATAGCTGAGAGAGTAATATTGCAACCTCCAGCTGCAGTTGTTGAGTTGTTTATTTCCCTTTCAATTCTGTCAGTTCTTCCTTCAGATATTTTGGTGTATATTTATGATACACATTTATAATAAATGCAGATATTTATAAGTGCTATATATTCCTGATGTATTGACCCTTTTATCATTATGAAATGTCCCTCTTTGTCTCTGGTAATAATCTTTTCTTAAAGTCTACTTTCTCCGATGTTAATATTGCCACTCTAGCCACTCTAGCATGTTATGTATTTTTTTCAATTTTTCTATTTTCAGCCTGCTTGTGTCTTTGAATATAAAAATGTGTGTCCTAGCTGGGCTCGATGGCTCAGCCTGTAATCCCACGCCTTTGGGAGGCTGAGGTGAGTGGATTGCCTGAGCCTGCGGGTTCGAGACCCGCCTGGGCAGCGAGACCTCATCTCTACAATAAATCAAAAAATCAGCTGGGCATGGTAGCGCACGCCTGTAGTTCCGGCTACTTGGAAGGCTGAGGTGGAAGGGTCGCCAGAGCCCAGCAGGTCGAGGCTGCGGTGGCCGGGAGCGGCCACTGCACTCCAGTCTGGGCAACAGAGTGAGACTCCAACTCAAAAAAAAAAAAAAAAAATGTGTCTTGTGGATAGCAGATGGTTGAATCTTGATTTTTTTTTTTTTTTTTGAGTTGGAGTCTCACTCTGTTGCCCAGACTGGAGTGCAATGGCATGCTCCTGGCCACCGCAGCCTCAACCTGCTGGGCTCTGGCGATCCTTCCGCCTCAGCCTTCCAAGTAACCGGAACTACAGATGTGCATTACCACGCCTGGCTAATTTTTTATTTATTGTAGAGATGAGGTCTTGCCAAATTGCCCGGGCGGGTCTCGAACCCGCAGGCTCAGGCAATCCGAAGCGCTGGGATTACAGGCTGAGCCACCGAGCCTGGCCAATTTTTTTTTTTTTTTAGATTAGAAAATATCGTTTATTTAGAACAGAAATTGGAGAGAGAGAAAGAAGAGATTCACCTCCCCAAGGGAGGGGAGGGGGCCAAAGCTTAAGAAAACATGGCCTAACCATAGCTCAAAGAGCACATTGCCACACCATAGTTTAGCAAGGCAATGGCTGGATCTTGATTTTTTTAATCCAGTCTGACAATCTCTACTTTTTGATTGAAGTGTTTATAGTTAGTCCCTTCTCATTAAACGTAAGTATATTGTTAGTTGTATGCCTGCATTTTGCTATTTTTAAAATATTGTGTGTCTTTTTCCCCTTCATTCTCATTTTATTGCCTTCTTGTGTTAAGTATTTTTTAGTGTACCATTTTAATTCTTCTGTGTAATGAGTGTGTGTGTGTTCATCCTAAGGATTTTAGGATGCCATCCTTAACATAGTGTAATCTTCTTCAGGTTAATGCTGATTTAATTCTCACTCCTTTGTGCTACTATTGTCTTATTTATGACATATCCCTGTTATAAGCCCAACAGCAAGAGGTTTTGTTTGTCTTTTTTAGTTGAATTCTCACTCTGTTGCCCAGGCTGGAGTGCAGTGACACACTAATGAGCACAGCAGCCTTGTTCTGTGCTCAAGTGATCTTTCTACCTCAGCCTTCCAAGTAGCTGGAACTACAGATGTGCACCATCATGCCTAGCTGACTTTTTAAATTGATGGTAGAGACGAGGTCTTGCCAAGTTGTCGCAAGCAATCTTCTTACCTCTGCCTCCCAAAGTGCTGGCATTACAGGCATGAGCCACCATGAGCAGTTTGATTTATTTATTTTGTTTTTTAGACTGAGTCTTGTTTTGTCACCCAGGATGCAAAGGTGTGATCATAGCTCACTGAAGCCTCAAACTCCTGGGTCCAAGGGAATCATCCTGTCTCAACCTCCAGAGTAGCTAGGACTACAGACTTGGACCACCAGACCTGGCTCATTTTTTTTTTTTTTTTTTCTATGTTGCCCAGGCAAACATCTGGCCTCTAGCAATCTTCCCACCTCAGCCTTCTCAAAGTGCTGTGATTATAGGCATGAGCCACTGCACCCAGCCCTCCAACTATACAGTATTTTAGTTATTGCTTTAAAAAATGCTATGAGTTTTTTTTTAAACAGCATTTATAGAGAGGACAGAAAAGCTCCCAGAGTGGGAGGGGACCCGAGGGGGTTGCCCAATGCTGTGAGTTTTAAAGAAACTAAGAGGGAAAATATATATACATTCTTTCGTCTTTGTCCATATATGAATCATGTCCATATTCTTCCATCCTGTGGATCTAAGTTGCCATCTGGTGTTATTTTTTCTTTTAACCTAAAGAACTTCCTTTAGCATTTCTTGTAGAGTAGTTCTTTCTACAACAAATTCTCTATTTTTGTTTATCTAGGAATGGCTTTATGTCATCTTCATTTTTAAAAACAGTTTTATCTCACATACTATATGATTTAACCCACATACTATATGATTTACCCATTTTAAGTGTACAATCAGTGGCTTTTTGTATATTCACAGTTATGCATCTCTTATCACAATCAGTTTTAGAAGATTTCCGTCACCCCAATAAGAAACATCACATCCCTTAGCCACTGCTTCTCAGTCCCCCATCAGTCCCAACCATTAACATACTCTCTATCTCTCTGGATTTGCCTATCATGCAAATGGAATCATGCAATATGTGGTCTCTGATTATTGTTCACATTTTCCTGTTTATTTGCATATCTAATGATTTGTAATTGAAAACTGGACATTGCAGATAATACACTGTGGCAAGTCTGGATTCTGTTTATTTTTTTGAAAAAATTTTTTTTCACTAACTTGTCCATATTTAAACTCTGGACTCTATCACCCCTTTGGTGTGCAGCTGTTGATGTCTCTGCTCAGTTTTTCTTTTCTTTTCTTTCTTTCTTTTTTGAGTTGGTGTCTCACTCTGTCACCCAGGCTGGAGTGCAGTGGCGTGCTCACAGCCATCCCAGTGTCGACCTATTGGGCTCTGGTGATCCTTCCACCTTAGCCTTCCAAGTAGCTGGAAGTATAGGTGTGTGCTGCCCAGACCTGTCTTCTTTTTTTATTTATCATAGAGACAAGGTCTCACCATGTTGCCCAGATTGATCTCGAACCCACAGGCTCTGACTATCTTCTTGCCTAGGCCTCCCAAAGTGCTGGGTTTATAGTTTCTTTTTTTGTTTTTAATTATTATTGTTAGGGTCTTACTCTGCCATTCAGGCTGAAGTCCAGTGGTACAATTATAGATCACTGCAGTCTTGAACTCCTGGGCTCAAGCCATCCTCCTGCCTTGGCCTCCCAAATCACTGGCATTACAGGCATGTGCCACCATGCCTGGCCAGTTTTTCTTTTCTTATCATATTGTGACCCTCATATGTAGAGCTTAGTCATTCAGGTAATGATCTGGGGAGAGGTTGGTTGTACTCACACCCCTTGAACTCATAAGACTTCCATCTTTGCTGACGGATCGGTGTGTAGATTGAAGAATACTTTCAAAGTTGCAGGTGGTTCCTGTCTGCCTTGTCTTTAACTATTAGTTGGGATTTCTTGGCTTTCTCTTGAGCATAGGTACCTTCCCAGATAGCCAAGAATGTGTGGCAAGTTCACCGTAGCTTTCTATGAGTTTCTGATTTCTAGGATCTTTCCCTTAAATTTCTGGTTGGTATCCTGCTCACCCCAACCTAGACTACAAGTCTGGGCTAGCAAGACTTTGGTTTTCCCCATTGCCACTAGTTGGCTTGCCATAGGTTCACATCCCAATGCCCAGATTAAGTTTTCCCGATTCAAAAGATTGAATGCTTTATGGTTTCATTTATATAACAGTCTCAAAATGACAAACTATGGAATAGAGAACAGACTGGTGGTTACTGGATACAAGGAGGGAGGAGTGTGACTATAAAGGGGTATGAAATAATTTCTTGGTGGTGACTTAGAACAGTTCAGTATCTGATTGTGGTTGTGGCTGCACAGATATATAAATGAGAGAAAACAGCATAGAATTACACCCACACCCATCCACACACACATATATACACATGTATCAGTGTGTATAAACAGTGAAAATGGAGTAAGATCTATAGTCTCGCTAATGATATTGTGCCAATAGCCGCTTTGTACATAGGATTCCCTTTTTTGCTGTTGTTGTTGAGTAAAGGTCTCACTTTGTCACCCAGACTGGAGTGCAGTGATACAATCACAGCTTACCACAGCCTCTACCTTCTGGGCTCAGGTGATCCTTCCTCCTCAGCCTCCAAAGTAGCTGGAGCTATAGGCATACACCACTATGCCCGGCTAATTTCTTAATTTTGTTTTTTGTTTTTTTTGAGTTGGAGTCTCACTCTGTCGCCCAGACTGGAGTGCAGTGGCTGCTCCCGGCCACTGCAGCCTCGACCTGCTGGGCTCCGGCGATCTTTCCACCTCAGCCTTCCAAGTAGCCGGAATTACAGGCACGAGCTACCATGCCAGGCTGATTTTTTTAATTCATTGTAGAGATGAGATCTCGCCAAGTTGCTCGGGCAGGTCTCGAACCGCGGGCTCAGGCAATCCACTCATCTCAGCTTCCCAAGGCGCGGGATTACAGGCTGAGCCACCGAGCCCAGCTTAATTTTTTTTAAAGATGAGTTCTTGCTATGCTGCCCAGGCTTATATACAGGATTCTTTGCACAGATTTTCTGCCTTCTATGATTTATAGTTATTTTAAAGTAATAAATTTTTTAGAATTTATTTATTCAGAGTATGGTGGTACAAACATAGCTAACTGTAGCCTCGAACTCCTGGACTTAAGCAGTCTTCCTGCTTCAGCCTCTGGCGCATGTGCCACCACACCCTGCTAATTTTTTTTTAAGCAAGGTTTTGCTTTTTGTCTGACATTTTAGCGAGGCTGCAGTGGTTTCTGCTGCTGTCTCAGCTTCACAGTGCCACCCAAGGAAGACAAGAAGAAGAAAGACACTGGAAAGTTGGTCAAGAAAGACAAAGACCCAGTGAACAAATCTGGGGACAAGGCCAAAAAGAAGTGACCCAAAGGCAAAGTTTGTGACAAGTGTAATAACCTAGCCTTATTTGACAAAGTTACATATGAGAAACTCTGTAAAAATATTCCCAGTTATAAGCTCATAACCCCAGCTGTGGTCTCTGAGAGACTGAAGATTTGACGTTCTCTGACCAGGACAGCCCTTCAAGAGCTCCTTAGTAAAAGCCTAATCAAAGTGATTTCAAAGCACAGAACTCAAATAATTTATACCAGAAACACTAAGGGTGGAGATGCCAGCGACTGGTGAAGATGCATGAACAGGTCAAACCAGCTGTACATTTGGAAAAATAAAACTTTATTTAAAAAAAAAAAGATGGCATCTTGCTATGGTTGCCCAGGCTGATCTTGAACTCCTGGGCTCAAGTGATCCTCTCGCCTCAGCCTCCCAAAGTGCTAGTGGGATTACAGGCATAAACTACCAAGGCGAGCAGTCCTATATTTTCTTTATTTCCTGCAACTCAGGCCCTTTTTAGCTTTTCTTGACTGTCCTATTCCCCTTGTCCCAACCTCCCTTTTCTTGTACAGAAGATAATAATTAGGTAAAACACATTTAATGAGAGAAAATTGAGAGTTGTTACAAGGGTTAGGAAAATATATTTCAATTTCAATATTGTTTAAATATGGATTCTATACTAGTGATTGTTTTTTACTTTCATAATTACCTGTGTATATTGTGAACTCTCTTTAGCAATTTCTTCTCTGTTCAAACTAACAGAATAAAACCACACATTTATGTAGGCCTTGCCACATCATTCTAGGAATCCATTCACCTAACATCGTCACATGCAGTGGCAGTGATGATATTTGCAGTCATTTAGTTCTCTTATCAGCACTCTTATTCAGGTGCTTTTACTGTACTCACTTTCACATGAGGAGGACACAGGGAAGTTAGGTAGCTTGCATAAAGTCTCACAAGTGTTGAATGGCAGAGCCAAGATTAGAATGTGGAAGCATTTTGGCTCCAGAGCCTGTAGTCAGTGTTGAACTGCTGCATCTCTGGTGGTTTTCATCACTTACTGCAATATTTCTGAAGGCAAGTTCTGCAGAATAATAACCACTCAGAATGGTAGTAGATGTTCAATAAGGTGGAACATAAACGTATGAGGAGTCATCTGTGGTTAAAGAAATTGGAGGTAAATAAAGTTAAATATCTTTCTCTACTTGAGCACTTTTCAGAGCGTGATGTGGTGTTGTATGTTGTGCCGCTCTAAGAAGACGTTATAAGAAGCAGAGTGGCCTCAACTCTTACTGCAGAACCATTTTCATCCCTCACAGTTCCTCCGGACTAGTGTCACTAAGTAATCTAACCTGGCTGATGCCAGCCCACAGAAAAGGAGTCTTGCCTGATTCTTTTTTTTGTTTGTTTGGGTGTTTTTTTTTTGAGTTGGAGTCTCACTCTGTCGCCCAGACTGGAGTGCAGTGGCTGCTCCCAGCCACCGCGGCCTTGACCTGCTGAGCTCCAGCGATCCTTCCGCCTCAACCTTCCAAGTAGCTGGAACTACAGGCGTGCACTACCATGATCGACTAGTTTTTGATTTATAGTGGAGATGAGGTCTCGCCAAGTTGCCCAGGCAGGTCTCGAACCCGGCTCAGGCAATCTACTCACCTCGGCCTCCCAAAGTGCAGGGATTACAGGCTGAGCCACCGAGCTCGGCCCTTTTTTTTTTCGGATTGGAGTCTCACTCGATCGCCCAGGATGGAGTGCAGTGGCACATTCACAGCCACCCAGCATCGACCTGCTGGGCTCCAGTGATCCTTCTGCCTCAACCTAACAAGTAGCTGGAACTACAGGCTTGCGCTACCACACCCATCTCATTTTTTTCATTTATTGTAGAGACAAGGTCTTGACAAGTTGCCTGGGCTAGTCTTGAACCCACAGGCTCAGGTAATCTACTCGCCTTGGTCTCCCAAAATTCTGGGATTACAGGCTGAGCCACTGAGCCCAGCCTGCCTGATTCTTGATTTACAAGGCATGCATATATGGTCCTGCCCATCTCCAGCCTTTTTGTTTAGCATCCCCTTCCCCCATCTCCAATTGTCCTCCACACCCTTCCTCTGCTGGGAGTTTTGTGTGGTCTCCTGCCCCAGCCTTTTCTGCCTGGCAGCTTCTTTCTCCAAGTATCAGCTACCTCTATAAACTTGGACCCTGGACTCCCTAAGTGTCTTGACACATGGCTTCTGTGAATTCCTGTGTTGCCTTGCTTACTCGGAGTACATCTGTCTATCAGAGGTCTTTTCATCTCTGCGTCTTTAGCATCTGAACCACTGCCTGTCTTCTGATAGGTATTTGTATAATAATTTTTTCCTTCAGCTAGGAAAGGGCAAGTATAGCTTCAAGAAAGCTTTTATTGTGCCTCTTGTAGACTGTTTCTGGTAATGATGATACAAAACAATAATTGCTTTGATGGTAAACGTACCTTATTTAAAGAATTCAAGGAATTTTGGTAATTTGTAGTTGCTGCTTTTAATATTTTTATTTTTTCCACTATTTTTGTTGACTCTTGTAATGTTAAAAAAAAAAGTGAGAGTTCCATCTTTTTTTTTTTTTTTTTTGAGTTGGAGTCTCACTCTGTCACCCAGACTGGAGTGCAGTGGCCGGGAGTGGCCACTGCAGCCTCGACCCGCTGGGCTCTGGCGATCCTTCTGCCTCAACCTTCCAAGTAGCCGGAATTACAGGCATGCACTACCACGCCCGGCTGATTTTTTTGATTTATTGTAGAGATGAGGTCTCGCTGCCCAGGTGGGTCTCAAACCTGCAGGCTCAGACAATCCACTCACCTCAACCTCCCAAAGGCGCGGGATTACAGACTGAGCTACTGAGCCTGGCGAGTTCCATCTTTTAAAAGACACAACTGAGGCTGGATGCGGTGGCTCAAGCATATAATCCCAGTACTTTGGGGAGACCAAATCGAGAGGATTGCCTGAGCTCAGGGTTTGAGATCAGCCTGGGCAGTTTGGTGAGACTTCATCTCTACAATAAATTAAAAAATAAGCCAGGCGTGGTAGTGCACGCCTGTAGTTCCAGCTATTTGGAAGGCTGAGGCAGAAGGATTGCCTGAGCCCAGCAGGTCACGGCTGCGGTGACGGTGAGCGTGCCACTGCACTGCAGCCTCGGCAACAGAGTGAGAATCTGACTAAAAAAAGAAAAAAAAAAAGACACAACTGGAGCTTTCTGGTACTATAGAGCTGTGATTAGACCTCTAAATTACTTATTTGAATCCTCTATCCCTTTCGTATTGCTTTGGGTATGCACTGTGATCCAGAAGTCTTCTGTCTCTTTCCAAAGGCATGCCATACATCAGCAGAGTAAAGAGCACTTCCAGGACGAGTGTACTAAGCTTCTGGTTGGCAGTATTGTGATCACCCGATATAACAATCGTACCTATCGCATTGATGATATGGACTGGAATAAGACTCCAAAAGACAGCTTTACCATGTCTGATGGGAAGGAGATCACATTCTTAGAATACTACAGGTAGAAAGAATAGACTAGGTTTGGGTCTAAGGGTGAGGGTGGGATGTACTCTACCTTCTCTAGTAGGATATTGAGTTCCTCAGTAGCATATACGTTGATACTTTTAAAATAATTAAGTTAAAATATGCCTAAGAGTGAATGAACCATTTGCAGAGTTTGACCTGAATTTGCTACCCTTATAGTTTCATTTCTTTTAGTAATTTTGGAAGTTACTACATAAATATCAGGGCTTTGAATTGTATTTCTTTTGCTGATTTTGTTAAAAGCCTGGATGGAGAGATTAAATTCAAGTCATTAATCATTTGACCATCATCTTTCCATTGCTAAGCACTTTAGCCTGATGCGGTTTTTAACATATTCTTTCTAGGACTTTTAGCCTTCTTATTTAATGGCATTGTAAATTGAGCCTGCTTTTTCCAGTTATAAATATATCATGATGAGTTTCTAATGGATCCTTGACTAGGGTATTGTGCAAATTGTATACCTCATTCCTGGTCAAGAGACTCAGACTCTGTTGCTGTAAGAATAGTGATGCTGCTTCTGAAATTTTTTCCTGCCTCCACCCTGCTCCAGCAAAAACTATGGGATCACAGTTAAGGAGGAGAACCAGCCACTGCTAATCCACAGGCCCAGTGAGAGACAGAATAACCATGGGATGGTAAGTGGGGAGCGTCAGGCTTACACTTCCAGCTTAAGTTCTTCGTTCTATATAAGCCACTTTTAGCATTCTCATGGCTCTGTGGGAGCCAGAAGCAGTGATCGCAGTGTGGTTGGGGAAAGCTGTGCAGGGTTTTTTTTGTCTGTCTTTCCAGCCAAAGACACCCCTTCACACTGGTAGGATTAGCTTTGGAGGTCCCCACAAGGAGGAGCTAAATACCCACATGAGCAATTTGGGTTAAAGGAGTAAAAATTCTCTCTGAAGGAAGATTAAAACTATGGATCCATCAGGAAAGGTATAGGCATTTATTTCAACGGCGGTGGGGGCCAGAGGAAGGTGTCTTGTCTTAAATGTGAAGACTGAAGATCAGCGGGATACTATGAGACTGAGGCACACAGCTTGTTGATAAGAATGCACTTACCATTGTCTTGAGGCACATGAGGGACAGAATTTATTTTGTTTTTCTAGTTTTTCCTCTCCTTTTGACAGTTTCAGGATTTTTCCCTTGATGTAATACAGCAGGCTATATGTTACTGAGGGGAAAGAGAGTGAAATATTTTCACTGCTTTCTTCTCTGGGGCTTTATATTCCTTAGTGTTCAAGTTATATCACTGCAGGACCAGCCCTGGGCCATGGCATGTCTTGTACGGGTCAGGGAAACATGATTCTCTTTTACTGTCTTATCTTCCTTCTTCATTCTCTCTTCAAAGCTGCTAAAACGTGAAATCCTGCTGCTGCCTGAGCTTTCTTTTATGACTGGAATCCCAGAAAAGATGAAGAAGGACTTCAGAGTCATGAAGGTGGGAGTCCTGCTGTTTTCAGCAGGAAACGCTGCCTTTGAGCAGCAACCTTTTGGGATAGCAGTTTGAGTTAGAACCAAGCCAGGTTACATCTCTGACACTTACTTGCATTGTGACCTGGGCAAGTCCCTTCCAGGCCCTAGTTTTCCTCTCTGTAAAACATGATCTATGTCCCTTCTCACACACAACATGAAAAAAGAATATCAGAACTTCCTTCTGAAGTTTGTCAGAGCAATAGAGAAACTGACTTATAAAATAAGAAGAAACAACTGCCTTCATCCTCACCAATCAGATTGATGATTGTAATCAGGTCATATGACCATGAATGAGGTTCTTTGAAAGCACTAAATTATTGTGACATTTCTGTAAGCTTTCCGTTTATTTGAAGCTGTGGGAGGAGATAATGAAACAAAAAGTCAAAAAGGCAGAAGATGAGGCTTGAAGTTTATCTTGCAGGGCCCTGAGCATCCTGGGAGTGTTGGGCTCAGCTCCCATAGGTAGGGCTGAGAGGCAGAGGTGGGTATAGCAGCTGGCACCCTGGCAGCAAGACCAGACTCTGAGGAGCAACCTGCCTTACGCTGTCTGTGACTTACGGGGCTGACCACACTTGAGTTACTGTCTGCTGCCTTACTTTCCAGTCCTTGTCTATCTTGGACTTGTATGCCACATATAATTTTTGGTAATGTCATCAAGTACCTGAAATGAAGCCCAAAATTCCTGTTAGAGTTTTCTGTCATGTTTACTTTTTGATATTTCTGCTTGACCCACTTTGTAGGTCAAGGCCTTTCCTTACAACTTTTAGTTGCCTGATGACTTTATGATTGTAGAGTTATCTATATAGCCCTGTGAACTTACTAACCCTAGTAACTACCTCACAGGGAACAGCAACTGTGTAGTTCATTAGACTCAGAAGAATAAATGAAGAGATTACTTATGTGATTTCAGAATTTTCATACACACCTGTTAGATATTACTAAATAAAAAGTGTTTAGCAGGCACCTGTTAATAAGTCAAACATTATGGCAAGTTCTGGGCAAAAAGTTACAGTAATATTAAATGACTAGATAGTATGACATAAAGTGCTAGACTGAATATGGTTTTCCATTCTGTTCCTGGCACATGGCATTTTTCCTCCTGCTTGTCCCAGATTATTTTTTTTGATTGGTTGGGCTTGGTGGCTCAACTTGTAATCCCAGCACTTTAAGAGGCTGAGGCGAGTGGATTGCCTGAGCCCAGGGGTTCGAGACCAGTCCGGGCAACTTGGTGAGACCTCGTCTCTACAATAAATTAAAAAATTAGCTGGGCATGGTAGTACGCACCTGTAGTTTCGGCTCCTTGGAAAGCTGAGGTGGAAGATTGCTGGAGCCCAGCAGGTTGATGCTGGTGTGGCCGTGAGTGTGCCACTGCACTCTAGCCTAAGTGACAGAGTGAGACTCCAACTCAAAAAAACACAAAGTGCTAGGATTACAGACTTGAGCCACTGCACCCAGTCCCAGATTTTAAATGGGTGTAATCAAGCCCCCTTTGCTCCTGTTTCATATAATGTCTTAGGAATTTTAAAATCAACATGCTTTGAGAAAGAGATGAGTCGTATATCATGAAGGAAGAAGAGCCAATAATGTTTAAAATTCTTATATCTATTACTCAGTTTTTTACCTGATGCCTCATTCACATTCCTGAGAGAGATTTATCTAAGTCTTTGGGAATGTTTGAAAATTTATACTAATTTCAGTGGGAAAAAGCTTTCTTATGGAAACATTCTAGACATATTGGGGTTTAATCAACCTCATATTGGAGAAAGTAATACTTAAGATTATTTTCTTCATTTTAATTCTATTTAGGATCTGACCCAGCAGATTAATCTGAGCCCCAAACAGCACCATTGTGCTTTGCAATGCTTGCTTCAGAGAATTTCAAAGAATGAGAAAGCCAGCAATGAATTGATGCGTTGGGGACTCTGTCTGCAAAAAGACGTACATAAGGTAAACCAGAAGATGTAATGGAGTAGCAACTGACATTAACAAGGATTTTAGAACATGGTAACACTAGGCAATGACTTTCTATCCTGTCTTTATTTTAAGGTTATTGCTTTTCTTTTCTTTTTTCTTTTTTTTTTTTGAGTTAGAATCCCCCAGGCTGGAGTGCAGTAGCACACTCATGGCCACCCCAGCATTGACCTGCTGGGCTCCGGTGATCTTTCCGCCTCAGCCTTCCAAGTAGCCGGAAGTAAAGGCATGCGCTTCCATACCGGGCTAAATTTATTTTTTATTTATTGTAGAGACGAGGTCTCGCCAAGTTGCCCAGGCTGATCTCGAACCTGCAGATTCAGGTAATCCACTCGCCTCAGCTTCCCAAAGTGCTGGGATTACAAGCTGAGTCACTGAGTCTGGCTGCTTTATTCTTACACTTTTTTCTTTAACACCAGTCATGGTATTTGAATTTCTGTGACTTAATTTGCTGGTGTCTTTTACAGATTTTTCCTGTTTCCCAGGAATCTAAGCTATTAACTTCTGGTCAAATCGATAACAAAAGGAGTATTAGCTTAAAATTTACCCACTTTCAGTTCTCTAACCCTAATTATTCCTAAAGTTCTATGTGTTTTTTCTTTTTTTCTTTTTTCTCCCTTCTCAATAATTGACTTGGATATACTGCTGTTGTTTTTTCTGTAGGCATCAAAGTATCTCTGACTTGTATGATCTAATTTTCTTGTGGCCCTTTCTTTTTCTTTTTCTTTTTTTTTGTTTTTGTTTTTGTTTTTGTTTTTTTTTTGGAGTTAGAGTCTCACTCTGTCGCCCAGACTGGAGTGCAGTGGCTGCTCCCGGCCACCGCAGCCTCGACCTGCTGGGCTCCGGCGATCCTTCTGCCTCAGCCTTCCTAGTAGCCGGAATTACAGGCATGTGCTACCACGCCTGGCTGGTTTTTTTTTTTGTTTACTGTAGAGATGAGGTCTCACTGCCCAGGCAGGTCTTGAACCCGCGGGCTCAGGCAATCCACTCACCTCAGCCTCCCAAAGGCGCAGGATTACAGGCTGAGCCACCAAGCCCGGCTTCTTTTTTTTTTTTTTTTTTGAGTTGGAATCTCACTGTCACCCAGGCTGGAGTACAGTGTCATGCTCACGGTCACCGCAGCCTCGACCTGCTTGGGCTCAGGTGATCCTTCTGCCTCAGCCTTCCAAGTAGTTGTAACTACAGGAATGTACCACCATACCCAGCTAATTTTTTGATTTATTCTAGAGATGATGTCTAGCAAAGTTGCCAAGGCTGATCCCGAACCCGTGGACTCAGGCAATCCGCTCACCTTGGCCTCCCAAAGTGCTGGGATTATAGACATGAGCCACTGCACCCATGCCTGTAGCCCTTTCAACCCGAAGTTTGCCAGAGTCAACTGTGTTGTATTTTCTGTAGGTACAATCCAGAGTGCAGAGGCTGTGCCTAGCCAATTTCCTATTCTTTTACAGTCAGTGAATTTAGTATATTTCTATTATAAGTAGTAATGCAGTGAACATCCCTATAACTAAATCTTTGCCTGTATTATTGTTTATTTCCTTAGGTCAAATTTATGGAACTGAAATAATTTAGGAACATTTATGTTTTCAGTACTTTTATTATATATTATCAGTTGCCCTCTAGAAAGGTTCAACATGTTTTGCCTTCTCAAGCATGAGTCTCACTCTTATGCTTTTGCTAATATGGGTATCCTTATTCTTTGTAATAGACTTTTAAAATATTAAGAATATCATTTTTTTATTGTCATTGACTTGAAGCTCAATAATATCATTAGAATTTTTTTTTATAAAGTTTTGTTTTTTGTTTTTTGTTTTGAGATGGAGTCTCACTCTGTCACCCAGACTGGAGTGCAGTGGCATGCTCCCAGCCATCGCAGCCTCGACCTGCTGGGCTCCGGCGATCCTTCCGCCTCAGCCTTTCAAGTAGCTGGAACTACAGGCGTGTGCTACCACGCCCTGCTAATTTTTGATTTATTGTAAAGATGAGGTCACCAGGTTGCCCAGGCGGGTCTTGGACCCACAGACTCAGGCAATGCACTCACCTCAGCCTCCCAAAGCACTGGAATTACAGGCTGAGCCACCGAGCCCGGCAATAAAGTTTTTTTTTTAAAGCAAACAGTAGCAGTCATATAAAGTAAAAGTCCACCATAGTTAACACCTGCCCCCAAGAAAAATCACTACTAAGTTTGGACTCATTTTGTTTTTATGCTATTATTTTTGGAAAAACAGGATCATGTTACATGTTTGTAGAAAGTGATTTTAATGATCACAAAGTAGTCCATCATATTGTATCATCAGCTTAATTATCTTGCTGTTTTTGGACATTTAGATCTAATTATTATTCCTAATTTTAATTTGTTCTTTTAGTCTATTTATGCCTTTTTCCTTTCAGCTTTTCTTTGGAATAAAGTAAAATAGTAATCTTTGTTCAACTTTATTAAGAAATTTTGCCTTTAATTTTCTCCTTTCAGTTTTTCCCTTAAAATATTTTCCAGTGATTATTTTCCTCCATTCACTGGTTCCAAAGAGACAGTGTTTTCTGTTTTTCTTTTTTTTTTTTTTTTTTTTTTTGAGTTGGGGTCACTCTGTCGCCCAGACTGGAGTGCAGTGATCGCTCCCAGCCACCGCAGCCTCGACCTGCTGGGCTCCGGCGATCCTTCCGCCTCAGCCTTCTGAGTAGCCGGAATTACAGGCATGCGCTACCATGCCCGGCTGATTTTTTTGATTTATTGTAGAGATGAGGTCTCGCCAAGTTGCCCAGAGGGGTCTCGAACCCGCGAGCTCAGGCAATCCACTCACCTCAGCTTCCCAAAGCACGGGATTACAGGCTGAGCCACCAAGCCCGGCTGAGACAATGTTTTCAAATCCCTTTCTTGTAATATCATATGGGAAGCTTCAATAATGAAAGAGCAGTACCTATAAGAATTTTATTCATATATGTATACGTTTTTATTGATGTGAACTCTTACTGCTAGAAGTTTGATCTTTCTGCCATTCTCAACAGTTCTAATAGGGACAAGTGCCAGTGGTGGAGCTGACCAGGCCTCAGAGAGCAGTAGCAGTATTTTTCTAAACAGTATTTGTCAATGACTCATGTCATAAATGCTTTATTTCCTGTTTAGATTGAAGGACGTATTCTACCAATGGAAAGAATTAACTTAAGAAATGCTTCATTTATCACATCTCAGGAACTAAACTGGGTTAAGGAAGTAACCAGAGACCCTCCCATCTTGACCGTAAGTGATTTTGAAGTAGTAAAGAGAGGACCAATATTCCCCAAAGTGTGGAAATTAGGAAGCAGGAAGGAACTAGCATCCTCTTCTTGAGAGGAGATATCAACTGAATTCCCATTCTGAATTATGTACTAAATAGGGGTCCTTCAAACAGAGCAGTTGATGAGTTGTTAGAGGTAAGCCCTTGGCCTGACCACAGACGTATGAAGAGGAAATAAATTACATGGTAACTCACATAGTGCCAGCCAATTACCTTTTCTCCTTTCTTTCTTCTTTCTTCCTTCTTTATTCCTCTCTTTTTCACTGGGAATCCCCTGGAGAATATTTTTGCCCATGAAGGAAGTCAAATTAGATTAAAGCAGTACCCCCACATAGGCAACTAATATACTAGCTGTTTGTATCAAAGAACAAAATAGTTTATAATTACATTTATTATTATTATTTTTTTAGTCAGAGTCTCACTCTGTTGCCCAGACTGGAGTGCAGTAGCACGCTCATGGCCACCCCAGTGTCGACTTGCTGGACTCTGACAGTCCTTCCACCTCAGCCTTCCTAGCAGCCAGAACTACAGGCATACACTACCATGCCCGGCTAATTTTTTGATATATTGTAGAGACGAGGTCTCACCAAGTTGCCCAGGCTGGTCTTGAAACCCTGGGCTAAGGCAATCCTCTTGCCTTGGCCTCCCAAAATCCTAGGATTACAGGCTTGAGCCATTGTGCCCGGCCTGTAATTACATCTAAATGTTTTAACAAACCTGGTTTGTGGCCATATATAAAATGCATTTGTTTTTAAAAATGTTTATTGAAATATGAATAAAAAGCTCACTTATAAATGTATAGCTTTTTTTTTTACAAATTAAATAGGACTGTGTCATCATCATCAAGGGTTAAAAAACAGAACTTGCCGGGCTTGGTGGCTCAGCCTGTAATCCCGCGCCTTTGGGAGGCTGAGGTGAATGGATTGCCTGAGTCTGCGGGTTCGAGACCCGCCTGGGCAGCGAGACCTCATCTCTACAATAAATCAAAAAATCAGCTGGGTGTGGTAGCGCACATCTGTAATTCCGGCTACTTGGAAGACTGAGGTGGAAGGATCGCCGGAGCCCAGCAGGTCGAGGCTGCGGTGGCCGGGAGCAGCCACTGCACTCCAGTTTGGGTGACAGAGTGAGACTCCAACTCAAAAAAAAAAAAAAAAAGAAACAGAACTTTGCCAGCACCCCCAAAACCCTCCTTCCATTCTCTCAGTTACTACCTACCTCTTCATCCCCCACACCAAGAATAACCACTATCCTGACTTTTCACAAATAGATTTGTTTCAATAGTTTCTGTGCTTTCTTTTTCTTTCTTTCTTTTTTTTTTGAGTTGGAATCTCATTCTGTCACCCAGGCTGAAGTGCAGTGGCACACTCACGGCCACCCCAGCATCAACCTGCTGGACTCTGGCGATCCTTCCACCTCCGTCTTCCAAGTAGCTGGAACTACAGGCGTGCGCTACCATGCCTGGCTAATTTTTAAAAATTTATTGTAGAGACGAGGTTTTGCCAAGTTGCCTGGGCTGGTCTCGAACCTGCCGTCTCAGGCAATCCACTTGCCTTGGCCTCCCAAAGTGCTGGGATTACAGGCTGAGCCACCGAACCTGGCCAGTTTCTGTACTTTCTGTATACATGGGATCATAGAGTATATATTGTCTTATGTCTAGCTTCTTTTCTTCAACCTTGTATTGGTGAGTTTCACACATATTGTTAGGATGAGATCTTGCATCCTTACTACTGTGTAGTATTCCATTGTGAGAATATGTCACAGTTTGTTTATCAAATTCATCTATATTAATAACAGGAACTTGATAAGACATAATTCAAGCAGTAGGAGTGAAAAAGTAATTTATTCTCTAGAATAAAATCTCCTGAGTGTGAGTTTGCAATGCTTAGGTTGTAAGAAGAGCTAAAAATACCTTGTGGTTGTTCCTAGATCCCTCTGCATTTCTGGGCACTTTTTTACCCAAAGAAAGCACTGGATCAGGCCCGAGAACTGGTCAACATGTTAGAGAAGGTAGCTGGCCCCATTGGCATGCGCATGAGCCCTCCTGCCTGGGTTGAACTAAAGGACGACCGAATAGAGACCTATGTCAGAACTGTTAAATCCATGCTGGGAGTTGAGGTAATAAACTCATTTAATTTGAGTAAATGTATAAGATGTCTGTTATAAAATGCTTGAATACTTGATTTTCAGTTATCATGGTCTTCAGTCTACTGTTGGTGATGTCCAGGAACCTGTGTCTAATTTATGTGCATGTAAAATACTGATTGAGAAAGTATTCTTTATAACCTTTGGTTAATTTTGCTCCTTTCATTCTATGTTGGCACTCTCACTCATTCTAGTCTTTTTTTCTCACGTAACTTGCTGAGAGGAAAGCTGAGTTAACTCTAGTTCGTTATCTGTAGAGCATGTTGTGCTCAGAAAGCAACTTCTTGGGCCACTTGCCATCTTGCATGACTTAATACTGAGCTGCCACAGTCTTGTCTGTCTTGAGAGTAAAATTGCTCTGGTGATGAAATTGGCAGATGGCCCATTAACTGGGTCCTGATGACTGATCAGGAACTCTGGAGCTAAGCAGCACTGACAACTCAGTTGTTCAGGCCTTCCGGTTCTTATCTAATTGTAAACAAAATAGAACAAGATTAGGGAGAAGAAAAAAGCAAAGGAAAGGCTTTTGGAAGTATTTAACCACTGAATTGAAGACTCTAGTCTTCACTTTTTCTGGTGAGAGCAATCCTGGAATTCACATACTTTAGTGTCATAGTATTCTCTCTTTTTTTGAGTTGAAATCTCACTCTGTCGCCCAGATTGGAGTGCAGTGGCACACTCAAGGCCACCGCAGCTTCGGTTTGCTGGGCTCAGGTGCTCTTTCTGCCTCAGCCTTCTAAGTAGCTGGACCTACAGGTATGTGCTACCATATCCAGGTAATTTTTTGAATTTTATTTTAGAGATAAGATATTTCCAAGTTGCCCTGGCTGATCTCGAACCCCTAAACTCAGGCAGTCTTTTTGCCTCCGCCTCCCAAAGTGCTGGGATTACAGGTGTGAGCCACTGTGCCCAGCCACATTATCTTTTTGATCTACCACTCTTAGTATATCATTTACATTCTTAGCAGCACACCTGTGTGCTCTCTTCGGTGTTTTCTCTCTTTCTTTTTTTTCCTTTTTTTTTTTAGAGACAGAGTCTGGCTCTGTCACCCATGCTGGAGCGCAGTGGTACAGTCATAGCTCACTGTAACCTCAAACTCCTGACTCCATGCAATCCTCTTACATCTTCCTCCTGAGTAAATAGGACTACAGGTACCACGTCTGGATAATTTTTAAATTTTTTGTAGAGAGGGGATCTTGCTATGTTACCCAGGCTGGTCTTAAACTCCTGGGTTCAAGTTATCCTTCCAGCTTGCCCTTCCAAAGTGCTGGGATTACAGGTGTGAGCTACTGTACCCGGCCTGTGGATTTTCTTTGTAATTCCTTCTGACATATCCCATGCCTATCATACTCTACCATGGGCTCTCTCACACCTGATGGTTGATGAGTTCTGCTCTACTTTTAAAAGAATAACCCAGCCCAGTATGTCAACTCCTCTGTTTCACAACTTTTCATGTTCCCTTTATGAGACCAAACAGCCAACAGTCTTCATGTAGTATGGATGTGAGCTTCATTCATTTTGTTTATATTATATTGGTCTTGTTATCTCTCTGTGATTTTTAGGGCACCCTGTTTTGTTATTATCTTTGTGAAGGGTCACAAACTCATATGTCTCCAGGGTCTAGATAAGTAATGTATAAGGGGGGACCAAAAAGAAAAACCCAGAATTTATTTAGAAAAAAATTGTGTATTTATTCTTTTTTTTTTTTTTTTTTGAGTTGGAGTCTCACTCTGTCGCTCATACTGGAATGCAGTGGTATGTTCCTGGCCACTGCAGCCTCAACCTGTTGGGCTCTGGCGATCTTTCCGTCTCAGCCTTCCATGTAGCTGGAACTACAGGCGCACGCTACCACGCCTGGCTAATTTTTAAATTTTTATTGTAGAGATGAGGTCTTGCCAAGTTGCCCAGGCGGGTCTCGAACCCACAGGCTGAGGCAATCCACTCACCTCAGCCTCCCAAAGCACAGGATTACAGGCTGAGCCACTGAGCCCAGCTGTATTTATTCTTACATGTTTAAATTTGAGTCACCTTCAAAGTATTCTCTGTTTGATACACTACCTATCAAGATACTCTTTCCACTGCTTAAAACAAGTTTTTGAACTTACCACTTTTGATCTTTTTAGTGCTTCTTTAATGTTTTTTGTTTCAACTCTTCCATATTGGCAAATTATTTCCTTTTGAGGACTTTTTTAATCCAGGGAAACAAACAAAAAAGTCACCAGGGGCAAGATTAGGTGAATAGGGAGGATGGGGCATGGAGGTCATGCCATTTTGGTCAAAAACTACTGAACACTCAGTACAGTGTTGTCAGGTGTGTTTGTAAATCATCCTCACAAAATGGGCAAATGTGTTGAATTAATCTCCAAAAAAAAAAATTCACTGAAGTCAAACGCAGCCTCTCACAACAACACTAAGTGGTACACTGATGCCAATGGGTTCCTAGAACACTTACCTAGCAGGGAAAGCCTGTACTACAAGGGGCCTGCACTCCATAAAATAATTCTGTTTTGGGGGGAGTGTAATGAACTAAAGAGGGTAACCTCTGTGCGGAGATATAAACCCAGTGTTGCCAAATAGATTTTTGTTTTGCTTATTTTTTGGTAGAAGCCAAAAATCTGAATTTGCACATGTATGCAACTCCCTATGTTTGTTTTTTATTTTTATTTTTTGAGTTGGAATCTCACTATCATCCAGACTGGGGTGTAGTGCTCATAGCCACCACAGCCCTGACCTGCAGGGCTAAGGCGATCCTTCCACCTCAACCTTCTGAGAAGCTGGAACCACAGGCACGTGCTACCATGCCCAGCTAATTTTTTTATTTATTGTAGAGATGAGGTCTTGCTAAGTTGCTGGTCTTGAATCCCTCTGGGTTCAAGCAATCCTCTTGCCTCTGCCTCCCAAAGTACTGGGATTACAGACGTGAACTACTGCGCCCAGCCTGCAACTCCCTATGTTTAAATGTTAATTTAAACAAATTCATTTGTAAATCATTGTAGGTACTAAAAAAACACATTTGTCTGCTGTGTCTAACCCATGGACTTCTTGTGTAAAGCTGTGTTCTGCATGCCTTTGGAAATTCTTTGATGCCATTGCTCAGTATGTATCCTCTGAGAAGTCTTAACATCACACCAGTCTTGATTTGGAGCAGGGTACTACTGATTTACCACTTGGAGCAGTTTCTAAAATAAATGATTGGCAACCTTGTTTCACTTGAGTGCTACTTTTCTTTATTTAGACTTTCAAAGATTCTTTTTTTCAATATTGGATATCTTAAGCATAGATAGAGGATACTGACATGAGATACTGTTGGCAATATCATTCAATCTCCACACCAGAGAATTAGGAATAACTGCTTATAGATTTGGCAATAGCTTCATTTCATTCTGCATTTGGCTCTGAACCTTCTTTGTAGTGCTATATTTCATGTTTCCTCAGTTAAAGCTCTGTGGTATGAATGTAATAAGTTGCTTATGTAACTAAAGAGCGTGGTAAAAAACATTATAGGGAATTGGAAGCAGCAAGTCATGTACTTTACCTTGCATACTTTTTTTTTTTTCTTGAGTTGGAGTCTCACTCCGTCACCCAGGCTACAGTGCAGTGACATGCTCCTGGCCACCACAGCCTCAACCTGCTGGGCTCTGGTGATCCTTCCGTCTCAGCCTTCCAAGTAGCCAGAACTACAGGCGTGCACTACCATGCCCGGCTAATTTTTTATTTATTGTAGAGACGAGGTCTCACCAAGTTGCCCGGGTGGGTCTCAAGCCCCTGGGCTCAGGCAATCCACTCGCCTCAGCCTCCCAAAGTGCTGCTATTACAGGCTGAGCCACCGAGCCCAGCCTACCTTGTATACTTTAAATCCTGGTCCTCTTGCATATGTCTGAAGTCTCCTAATAGATAAGTCTTTGATAATCAGAGCTAGCTCTAGGTAATTAATAGCAACATATTATTACCTACTTATGCAGAGCAACCCTGAACCAAACAAATGTTAATTCAGATCCAAGGACCTTGGTTTGGTTGGAATGTTCACTCTCATTCTTTTAGTTCCTGATTTACCTTAAAGGTCCTGGTGCTTTGCAGGCTCAGAATACACCCAATTAGAATCCCATGAAAGTCTCCAGAGAGTTTGTAAGCCTGATTTATATATACTTTATCTCCTCAAGGGAAAGATACAAATGGTTGTTTGTATCATCATGGGCACGTGTGATGATCTCTATGGGGCCATCAAGAAGCTGTGCTGTGTGCAGTCTCCAGTGCCCTCCCAGGTGAGTGGAAATTGGGGCAAGAGGCGCAGATGGTATCCCTTGCCTCCCCTGAGACTTGGCAAAGAGGGGTAGTGTGTTCAAAAAGACTAAAAATAGCTGTTAGAAGCCAATATGTGTAGAAAATTTTGGTGAATTTCCCCTGATTAGAATAACCTGGCATGTTAGCTAATAACTCTTCATAAATGCTGCCTTCGTGTTCCCAAGGGAGCAAGCAGTTTGTTGTTCAGAACTTAAGTCACCAAGTGGTTATGCATGACTGGCTTCTGAAAGTATAGGCTGTATTTTGAAAGGGAAAGCTGTTATTCCTGTGTGAGTTAAAAAAAAAAAAAATTCCACTCTGCCTGATATCCTTTTGATTTGTTGATTATATTATGTTTTAGACTTGTGTCTTGTGTGTGAATGTAGTATCTTGTCTGTGCATACATGCCTAGCAAACCTAGAATCAGAACTATAAATGCAAAACGTATTATTTGCTAGCTCAAGTTTCTAAAACAATTATAGCATTTAGTTTAGAATTATTTACATTTTCTGAGAGGTTGACAGTGTCCTGCTTTCCCTCTCCCTTTTGTCCCTTCATCATAGGTTATCAATGTTCGTGTCATTGGGCAGCCCACCAAGCTTCGAAGTGTGGCCCAGAAGATTTTACTTCAGATTAACTGTAAATTGGGTGGTGTGCTCTGGGGAGTGGATATTCCTCTGGTGAGTGATGCTGAGATTTATGGTTTTATTCAGTTTGTGTCTGGAAAATCCTCCAAGCTATTTTCCTAGCTTTTCTCATTTAGTTATCCTTTCTTTCCTCTGTGCTTACTCAGTAGTCTAAATGGTTCACTGCTTGTTTTTGAGAGTGCCATGAACAAAGAACAGCTTTTACATTTTTAAATGGTGAAAAAAAATGAAAATAGGACCAATACGTCATGACTCATGAAAATTATATGAAACACAGTTTTTAGTGTCCTTAAATATGATTTCACTGGGACACAGCCACTCTTTTTTTTCCATACTGTCCATGACTACTTTTGTTTTATAAACACAGAATTGGATACAGATTGAGAATTCCTTATCCAAAATGCTTGGGACCAGAACTTTTTTGGATTTCACATGTTTTGGGATTTTGGAATATTTGCATTATACTTACCAGTTGAGCATCCCAAGTCCAAAAAACCCAAAATTTGAAATGCTCCAAAATCTGAAACTCTTTAAATGTCATGTCAGTGCCCAAAAAGTTTCAGGTTTTGGAACATTACAGATTTCAGATTTGGATGCTTAACCTGTGGTTCCTACAGAGACCATATGTCTCAGAAAGTCTAAGATATTTACTCTTTAGTCTTTTTACAGAAAAAGTTTGCAGATCTGTGGTCTAGATCTCTGACTTTTTTTTTTTTTTTTTTTTTTTTTTTTGAGTTGGAGTCTCACTCTGTCACCCAGACTGGAGTGCAGTGGCCGCTCCCAGCCACCGCAGCCTCGACCTGCTGGGCTCTGGCGATCCTTCTGCCTCAGCCTTCCAAGTAGCTGGAACTACATGCGCACGCTACCACGCCCAGCTAATTTTTGACTTATTGTAGAGATGAGGTCTTGCCAAGTTGCCCAGGCGGGTCTCGAACCTGCGGGCTCAGGCAGTCCACTCACCTCAGCCTCCCAAAGGCGTGGGATTACAGGCTGAGCCACCGAGCCTGGCTTAGATCTCTGACTTTGTTTATGATGTTTAAAAAATGTGGACCAGGCTCGGTAGCTCAGCCTGTAATCCCAGCATGTTGGGATGCCGAGGCGAGTGAATTGGATGCCAAGGCGAGTGAATTGCCTGAGCCCACGGGTTCGAGACCAGCCTGGGAAACTTGGCAAGACCTCGTCTCTACAATTTTTAAAAAAAAAAAGTTAACCGGGTATGGTAGTGCCTGCCTATAGCTCCGGCTACTTGGAAGGCTGAGGTGGAAGGCTCGCCAGACCCTAGCAGGTGCATGTGCCACTGCCCTCCAGCCTGGGAGACAGAGTGAGACTCCAAATAAAAAAAAGAAAAAGAAAAAAAAATGTCAAATGTGGCTGGGTACAGTTCACACCTGTAATCCCAGCACTTTGGGAGACCAAAGCAAGGGGATTGCCTGGACCCAGGGGCTTGAGACCAGCCTGGGCAATTTGGTGAGACCTAGTCTCTACAATAAATCAAAAAATTAGCTGTGCGTGGTGGTGCATGCCTGTAGTCTCAGCTACTTGGAAGGCTGAGGCAGAAGGATCCTCTGAGCCCAGCAGGTTGAGGCTACAGTGGCTGTGAACATGCTACTGCACTCCAGCCTGGGCTACAGAGTGAAACTCCAAGTAAAAAAAAAGAAAGAAAGAAAATTAAATCAGTGAAATGATGGCAGTCATCTTTAAGGACTGACCTGAAATAAAGAGAATACTCATTGCTGACCATTTGATTAAAGAGAAAGGAAAAAAAGTCAAATTAATTTGTCTTCCTTTTCTTTTCCCAGAGCTCATTTTCATATGTAAACAGTAAGGGGAAATAGCTTTGGGGTTCAGATAATAGTTGAAAATGAAACAATGGATTTTGGGGTTTGCTTTTGGTTGTTACTTTCTAACCTAGAAACAATTAATGGTGATTGGCATGGATGTCTACCACGACCCCAGCAGAGGCATGCGCTCCGTGGTTGGCTTCGTTGCAAGCATCAATCAGTAAGTACTACTCGTGGTACTGTTTTGTTTGGTAACCTCATTTTTAGGTCTAATCTTATTGTAAATCTAGGAATTTTTTTAGTAATATGTATTATAGTATAAAGAATTATAAACTCCTTCCTCCACTATCTTCCTGTGACATTTGTCTGTGCAACAGACTAACCAAACTTGTCACAGGTGTAAGTTTACTTCCCAGCTGCAGTGCAACCCCTTCAAGGATGGGGGCTGTGCCTTCTTGTTGGGTCCTTCCCCCAAGAAATGAGGTATTTTTCTGTTTGTTCTGGTTGTAAAAATAAAGCATGCTTATTTCATATATCTGCAGAAATTTAGAATGTGAAAGTTTCTTACGGTCCATTGTCAATTAAGCACCACCAAAATTTTGATGTATATATGCTTTTAGGTTCTCTTTTATGCATATATTTATACATAGCATGTTATATATACATAATATAGTTGCTATATAAATGCATGCACATATATTTATTTATTTACTCAGACACAAATGAAATATTATTAGGCATGTTGTTCCTCAGCTTGTTTTATGTACTTAAACTGTTTATTTTGGACATTTTTTCCTATCAGTACCAATTCAAATCTCAACCAATTCAACTACTGCACAGAATTTGTTGATGCTATATCACTTTAATTAACTAATCCTTTGTTGGTGGATATCTAGGTTAAGTTTTTTCAGTTGGAATAGTTTTGTAGACAATATCTACAATTATATTTTTGTATTCTGTGTATGGCTTAAGTGTGTCTTTTCCCCCACATTACTACTTGTTCTTACGTAGACCATAAATGCATTTACTAGATACTTATTATTGGACTGATTAACAGAGAACCCTGTGTGTGCTAACATCAGACCATAGGCCTTCCTCTGTGGGTGTTTGTTCATCTTGCTTTCTCTGTCTCTTTGTTTAATGACCCTTACCCCAGCACCCTCACAAAATGGTATTCACGAGTGGTATTCCAGATGCCTCATCAGGAAATTGTGGATAGCCTGAAGCAGTGCCTGGTGGGCTCCTTAAAAAAGTATTATGAGGTGAGAAATTCTAAAGTTTCTAAAGACTATCTACTTGAACACTTTCACAGAAAGTCTAATGTAATAGGAGGGATCCCAAATCAAAGGTGAGTCTCTTAAATAGTCGTTGCTGAACAAGCAGCTCAAAGTTACTCTTTTTGGTCTTCTACTTGTACTGGTTAGCTCAAAGAGCTAGATGCTTTGATTTGGTTTAATAAGTAGTAATTTATTTCCCAGGTTATCAGCCTGATGCCTGCAGATACAATCTTCATGCCTTTATCAGGAAAGCTAGGGGTAAATTTCAGCAATTAAAGCAGCTTATGAATTTACTCAGCTTTTTATGGCTGTCATTAGGCGCTGACTTTTTTCATTTTGGTTCAAGGCAAATGTCTCCCTATAAATCATCCCTAGAACTCCAAAACATGCTAATCATGGAGAATTGCTGTCATTAAGCTGATATTGGGTCTGGAACAGAGAGCAAGCAATGTGCTGATTTTTGCCTTGGCCAGTACATCAAAGGAGATGCTGATAAGTGGTTTTCATTTCTTAGGGTCAGGGTTAGACCTTAACCTTTGCATAGAGGTTAGCCCTCTGCACCTGGAGACATCTCACAGATCACCTACCAGCAACTCAACCACACTTTTTTTTATGGAATAGTGGAAAACGAATCACTTCATGTTAAGTAGTATAGCATTGGAACCATCTATTTCATTGTAATGATATTTGGTTTATAATGGAATTTTGGGCATTAAGGAACTTATTTATGACAAAAAAATCAAAATTTTATATCTTATATTTTTCTAATTCATGGTCATGTGTGAAATAGTCACCAACATGCATCGCAGGTTCATTGATACATGTTGTATGATAGTAATTTGTTTGACATCTTCCACCTGGGGGTGTTTTTCTATTCAAGCAGATGATACATTCTCATTTTCATCCTCCCACGTTAATAATATGTAATTTATCATTCAGTCTGTTGTTTGGTGAAGATGTGGAAGGACACACTTGTGATTCCTGAAAACCACTTCTCAGCTGATCAGTCATATCTCAGTATATATTTCATCTCTATTTACTTTTTCATGCAATTTGAATGGACAACTTCAAGGAAACACACATTTTTGAAAAATTTGCACTGGCATAAGTTTGTCCTATATAACCAGCAATCTCTTTATGTCTCCTGGGTGGGGAAGGACATCTGAGTAGTTTGCTAGATTTATGGTGTCCCCTCAGAGGGGACATCCAAGTGCAAAATGTTAAAACAGCAAGAAATTTAATAATTTTATAAGATTGAAGTCAGTCTCGAGCTCCACCTTATGTCTTTATAAGATAATATTTCCTATACTGTCCTGCAAATAATTTACTACTATTCAGGTATTATAGAGATTATGTCAAAAAAAAAATGTTGAATTTTTTATCTCCAAGAGGATTCATATGTTATGCTACTTTGTCACTAAGTTCTACCAGACTTTCCTTTCTTTTTTCTTTTTTGTTTTTTTGATTAGGAGTCTCACTCTGTTGCTCAGATTGGAGTGCAGTGGCATGATCGTGGCTCATTGCATCCTCAACCTCTTGGGCTCAGGTGGTTTTCCCATCTCAGCCTCCCAAATAGCTGGGACTACAGGCATGTGCCATCATGCCCAGCTAATTTTTCTTTTCTTTTTTTTTTGTAGAGTCTAGGTCTTGCTATGTTGCCCAGGCTAGTCTTGAATTCCTAGGCTCAAGCAATCCTCCCACCTTCGTCTCCCAAAGTGCTGGGATTGATTACAGGTGTGAGCCACTGTGCCTGGCCCAGACTTTCCTTTTGTTTTTGTTGTTGTTACTGTTTTCCTTCATAGTTTGATCTGTCTTCTAGGACCTAGCTGTGAAGACTTTCCCATCGTTTCCCTCAGTGCTCCATCCCTTAGCTAGAATTATTGCTTTATGTTCCTCTCCCAGTAAAAAGTAGTATCACATCTTGCCTACACTAGTTATCTGTATCCTATTTATTTTTCCTACTAAGTTGTAAACTGCTTGAACACTGGTTACTGACAGCTGTGTAAATTATCTTAAAACTTAGTGACTTGGCTGGGCTCGGTGGCTCAGCCTGTAATCCCAGCACTTTGGGAGGCCGAGGCGAGTGGATTGGCTGAGCCCGCAGGTTTGAGACCAGCCCGGGCAACTTGGCAAGACCTGTCTCTACAGTAAATCAAAAATTAGCTGGGCGTAGTAATACACGCCTGTAGTTCTAGCTACTTGGAAGGCTGAGGCAGAAGGATTGCTGGAGCCCAGCAGGCTGACCCTGGAGTGGCTGTGAGCATGCCACTGCATTCCAGCCTGGAGGAAGTTCTTAGTGGCTTATAGTGAATATGTGTGATGTTCACTCTCAGGAACTTAGGGCACAGTGGGCTCCAGTCTCTATGTGGGCCTTGTCATATGGTCTTTCCATGGGCTGTTTGAGCCTCCTTATAGTATGGTGGCTGGATTCAAAACTTGAACATTCTGTGAGACTGAGAGAGCCAGGTGGAAGTCATGCAATATCACTGCATTCTAATTGTCGAAGTAATCAAAAAGTCCCTTCCCAGGCTCGAGGGTAGGGAAATAGAATCCACTTCTTAATCCAGGAATGGCAAGGTTCTGGAAGAACACGCAGGACTGGAGATATTGCTGTGGCTGTTTTTGAAAGCACAATCTGCCACAAGCACAGTGCCTATCTTTATTTTCTGTCCCTTATAGTGTCTTGCACATAGCTGACACTTTTCTTGGTGAATCACATTGACTTTCTAGTGTCATGGCTTTGTTCTAGGTCAAATAACTGTTTTGCTTTTGTTTCTTTAGGTGAACTATGAACTTAGGTGATATTTATTAAACCCTACTGAACCACATCAAAGATAAAATAAATGTTTATTTTAAATTTAGAATAAGACCGCTCATCTAAATATTCTCTGAATCAAAAGGTTTAGTTTAATTCAAGTCCTCACTATTGTCTTAGTCCTGTGCCAGCTTTTGGCATTTCCCCAACTGTTCTGCAGCTAATGGAAGGAATCTTTGTGATACAGTTTGGATGTTTGTTCCCTTAAATCTCATATTGAAAGGTGATCTCCAGTATTGGAGGTAGAGTCTAGCAAGAGGTGTTTGGGTCACAGGGTGACCTCTTACAAATGGCTTATTGCTATTCTCTCATTAATGAGTTAATTCTCACTCTGTTATTTCAGGCTGTTTTAAACTGATTGTTTAAAAAAGCCTGGCACCAACTCCTTTTGCTCTTGCTTCTGCTCTTGCCATGAGACATGCCTGCTCCTTCTCTTCCTTCCACCATGATTGTTAAGCTTCCTGAGACCTCACCAGAAGCTCAGCAGATGCTGATGCCATGTAGAACTGTGAGCCAAAATGTTCTTCTTTTTTTAATAAATTACCCAGTCTCAGGTATTCCTTTATAGCAATGCAAAATGGACTAATACCCTTGTATTTAAACTGTTTTTACCATGTCTCTCCCAGAGCTGCTTCTGATTCTTCAACAGCCTCAAAACACATTTATTCTTTTTTTTTTTTTTTTTTTTTGAGTTAGAGTCTCACTCTGTCACCCAGACTGGAGTGCAGTGGCCGCCCCTGGCTCCTGCAGCCTCAACCTGCTGGGCTCCAGTGATCCTTCCGCCTCAGCCTTCCAAATAGCTGGAACTACAGGCGTGTGCTACCACACCCAGCTAATTTTTGATTTATTGTAGAGATGAGGTCTCGCCAAGTTGCCCAGGTGGGTCTCGAACCCGCAGGCTCAGGCAATCCACTCACCTCAGCCTCCCAAAGTGCTGAGATTACAGGCTGAGCCACCGAGCCTAGCTCACACATTTACTCTTAGGTTTCAATGTTCTGACTACCTCTAGACTCCCCAATTTTATCTTCTCCTAAGAATGACAGAAGCTACCAGAATTTTCAACACCTCCAAATAATTATCTTCTTACACATTTTCAGCCCCATTTCACATCAGTGCTAGTCCAAAGCCTATCTTCTCCATTCTAAATCTTTTATTTGTCCTCTGGACTTGTGTTCAGTAATAGAATTTTTCCAAATACCCTTAACCCTTTCCTTGAATGGTTGGTTTCTCTCTTCTTTTTTTTCTGTAACCAGGCCTTTGCTTGATGAGTCTATTTTCTTAGAAATATCTCAGGGTATGATTACTCTCATATTGGAGAGCCTCCTTACATCCAGTTGAATCTTTAGATGTTGCTTTACCACTATCCTTTCCTTTAATGGTGTACATAATATGTATTCATTCATTAAGTAACTGTTTACTGAATGATTATTTTGTGCCAGACATTGTTCTAGACACTGGAGAAACAGCACTGAACAAAACAGACAAAGCCTCTGGTTCTCATGGGGCTCATATTTACTGGGGGAGATTATTTTCTTGCTTATGTAGTTGTCTGTATATTATATAGCAATGTAAGTATTAGGTCTAAAAATTATGAGTGCAATTTTAAAATGTTTTGTTTGGTCGATTTTAAAAGTGATATAGTAAGAGAAGTGATTAGATTGTTAATTTAGATTGACTAGTCATGGAAGGTCATATTTACATAGAGGACATTTAAGTTGAGATTTGAATGATAAGGACCCAGCCATGTGAAGATGGACATTCAGGCAGAGGGAATGACCATCAGCTTAATGATTTTAAAATAGGAATAAGCTTGGCTGATGTTGTGTGTTCAAGGGACTGGAAGGAGGCCAGGATGGCTAGAGTGTAGCATACAAGGAGGAGAAGTGGTCAGATTATGTCATCCTCTCTAAATTTGGATTTTATTTTGGTTTTGAGTTCAAGCAAGAGGTGGTAGCTCAGATGGAGAGAGATGGAAAGAAAAGTATTGATTTAGGGTCTGTTTTTGAGGTAGAGGTGCCAGCACATCCTGTTGGTATAGATGTGAGTGGGAGAAGAATGCAAGAAGAATGAAGGGTAATTTCTAAATGTTTGACTTGAACAACTGCCCCGTTGTTAGTGCTATTTTTTGAGAAAAGAGAAGACTGAAAAAAGAAACTAAAGAGTTTCTGTCTTAAGTTTGATATGCTTATTTAACATCCATATAGAGTTATGAAAAAGTTTAGTGTGGAATTTTGGGAAGAGGATATGGGCTAGAGGTAAAGACAGGGAGCCATCTGCATGTAGATGTAGATATTTACAGCCTTTGATGTAGATGTATCACCCAGAGACAATATATAAATAAAGAAGAAAAGGCAGCCCACGACCTAGGCACTTGTATATTTAGAAGTTGAACAGATGAGCAGGAACCTGCAGGTAGGAGTAAAAAAGAGGAGTCACTGAAGAGGAAGAAAACCAAAGAGTGTGATATCACAGGAGCCATAGAAGGAAGTGTTGTAAAAGGGAAGGAGTGGTCGACTCTTATAAGTACTGTTTGTTAGTCTAGATAAGATCATAACAGAAAAGTAACTGTTGAACTTCTCAACATAGTGAGAGGTCTTAGGGATGGAATCCTGATTGTAGTAGGTTATGAGAAATCTTGAGAGGGGAAGTCGAGATGGCAACACTTAGATAATTTTTGTTCTTTAAAAAATAATTTCTAGCCAGGCATAGGTGGCTCATGCCTGTAATCCCAGCACTTTGGGAGGCAAAGGCTAGAGGATTCCCCAAGTCCAGGGGAAGACCAGCCTGGGTAGCATGGTGAGACCTTGTCTCTACAATAAATCAAAAAATTAGCCAGGCGTGGTAGCATGCACCTGTAGTTCCAGCTACTTGGAAGGCTGAAGTGAAAGGATCACCTGAACCCAGCAGGTCGAGGCTGCGGTGGCCATGAGCATGCCACTACACTCTGGTCTAGGCCACAGAGTGAGACTCCGTCTCAAATAATAATAATTATTATTATTTCTTATACATCAAAAGAGTATATATTTACTTATACCGCATATAATTTTAAATAGCAAATATAGTCATGTATCTCTTAACAGCAGGGATACATTCTGAAAAGTGCTTTTTTTTTTTTTTTTTTTTTTTTTTTAGTTTCACTCTGTTGCCCAGGCTGGAGTGCAGTGACACGCTTATGACCACTGCAGCCTCAGCCTGCTGGGCTCAGGTGATTCTTCCATCTCAGCCTTCCAAGTAGCTGGAACCACAGGCATGTACCACCATGCCTGGCTTTTTTTTTTTTAATTGTAGAGACAAGGTCTTGCCATGTTGTTCAGGCTGGTCTCGAACCCCCGAGCTCTGGCAGTTCTCTTGCCCCACTTCCCAAAGTGCTGGGATTATAGATGTGAGCCACTGCGCCTGACAACAAATGCATTTTTAGGTGATTATGTCTTTGCACAAACACCATTAAATGTACTTAAGCAAATCTGGGTGGTAGAGCCTACTATACACTCAGGCAATGTGGTACAGCCTCTCGTTCCTAGACTATAAACCCAAACAGCATGTTACTATACTGTACACTGTAGGCAGCTGTAATACAGCAGTATTTGTGTAACTAAACATACCTAAATGTAGAATAAGTACATTAAAAACTTGGTATTAATCCTATGGGATCCCTGTTGTATATGCAGCCTGTTGTTGACTGAAATATTATGTGGTACATGACTGTAATATCTATATTACTTTCCTCGTGCTGTGTAGGGCATGACTGCAGTGTCTGTGTTAGTTTCCTAGAGCTGCTGTGACAGATGATTATCAGTTGGGAGGCTTAAACGAGAGAAATTTATTCTCACAGTTCTAAGCTAGTAGTCTGAAATCAAGGGTCAGCAGAGCTATGCTTCCTCTGAAGGCTCTGGAAAAGAATCCAGCTCTTCTAGGTTCTAGTGGTAGGCCAGAAACCCTTGGCATTCTTTGGTTTGCAGCTGCAACCCTCAATGTCAACATCAGTAATTATATAACCCTCTTTTCCTGTATGTCAGTGTCTCTGCTGTGTCTCTGTAGCTCTGTCTCCTTAAAAGGACTCCATTCATTGGATTTAAGGCCCACCCAGACCCAGTATGACTTCATATTTACTTGATTATATCTTCAAAGGTCATATTCATAGATACTGGAGGTTAGAACTTGAACATAACATTTTGGAAGATCAGTTCAACTCACAACAGTATCAAAAAACATGTAGCCGGGCTTGGTGGCTCAGCCTGTAATCCCGTGCCTTGGGAGGCTGAGGTGAGTGGATTGCCTGAGCCCGCGGGTTCGAGACCCGCCTGGGCAGCAAGACCTCATCTCTACCATAAATCAAAAAATCAGCCGGGCGTGGTAGTGCGCGCCTGTAGTTCCAGCTACTCGGAAGGCTGAGGTGGAAGGATCGCCGGAGCCCAGCAAGTCGAGGCTGCGGTGGCCGGAAGTGGCCACTACACTCCAGTCTGGGTGACAGAGTGAGACTCCAACTCAAAAAAAAAAAACAACAAAAAACAAACAAACAGACAAACAAAAAACATATAAAGAAAAACAGATTTTCGAACCAGTTCTTTCCTGTTCCCATGTTCAGCCCTCTGGAGGCAACAACTTTCACCTATTTTAGTTTTCTTCCTCTGGCATATATCTGTATACTCCCAAATAATGTATTTTTTGCTCTTTCTTTTGGAGACATTACCTGTTGTCTTCCTACTATAGAAAATGAGGATTTAAACCTCTCACAACATGTTACCATCACCACCTCTATCCCCTACCTTGCACTCAATACATATTACAACATCTGGTTAAATCTTTTTTTTTTTTTTTTTTTTTTTTTGAGTTGGAGTCTCACTCCTTTGCCCAGGCTGGAGTACAGTGGCACGCATGCTCACGGCCACTCTAGTGTTGACCCTCTGGGCTCCAGCGACCCTTTCGTCTCAGCCTTCTGAGTAGCTGGAACCACAGATGAGCTCCACCACATCTGGGTATTTTAAAAATTTTATCATAGAGATGAGGCCTCGCCAAGTTACCTGGGCTCAGGCAATCCACTCGCCTCGGCCTCCCAAAGTGCTGGGATTACAGGCTGAGCCACCGAGCCTGGCCTGGTTATATCACTTTTTAGTGTTTGTGATAATACTACAGTTGAGTTGCATAATATTATGTAAGATCACAGCTTCTTTCTTTTATAATTTCTTGTTTTTCTCCTGGAGTTAGTAATTACCTAATTTTTTTCTTTCCTTAGTTTTCTGTATATAACTAATTCTTCTCTCAAATTCAACTAGAGATCTTTAAAACGTCTTACTGTCTGGTAAGAAGTATATTTAAGCTGGGCTCGGTGGCTCAGCCTGTAATCCCGCGCCTTTGGGAGGCTGAGGTGAGTGGATTGCCTGATCCCGCGGGTTCGAGACCCGCCTGGGCAACTTGGCAAGACCTCATCTCCACAATAAATAAAAAATGAGCCAGGTGTGGTAGCACGTGCCTGTAGTTCCAGCTACTCAGAAGGCTGAGGCAGAAGGATCGCCAGAGCCCAGCAGGTCGAGGCTGCGGTGACCGGGAGTGGCCACTGCACTCCAGTCTGGATGACAGAGTGAGACGTATATTTAGTATAGCATTTATATGACAGATACAAGAGTAATATCATTATGAATACAAGTGACATGGAGGAGCCAGTGTGAGGGTAGGGATAGATTTAAAGAAACAACTTATCTGCCCTGTAAAGCCATTATATACATTTCAGGTTTTTGTGCTAATTTGTACTAATTTTGATTACTCTTTTCATCCTTGTTTTGTCATCATTTGTACCTTCTGATAAACACATGCAAAACTCTTTAGCATGGAGATTAGCTGATGGTTAGTTAACTTCAGTCACACCTCATAATCTGTAAATTTTTTTTTTTTTTTAAGAGATCTCCTGCCTAGAACCCTTCGTTATCCTGTAACAGCATGACCTAAATGCTCATTAGGCCTATCTATTGACCTGGGATTTTCTTTCACGCTCTGGGAAATTGCTTTTGTTTTCTATGTTTGAAGAATATCTTTCTTGGTTTATTTCATTGTTCACTTTTTTTTTAATGACACTTCTGGTTTCTCAAAAAAAATTGAGAATTTTATATTTCTAAAAATACCTTTATTTTATCCACAAACTTAACAGTTTGTGTATCATTTTTGCTCTGAACTCCTGGGCTCAGCCTCCTGAGTAGCTGAGATTACAGGCATTAGCCACTGTACCTAGCATACTCAAAATTTTGAAGACATTACTTCATTGTCTTGTAGATTTTAGTATTGTTAACACATCACAACTTAATTCTAATTCCCATAATTTTTTTTCCCTTTATTTTTTTTCTTCTATCCCTGGCATTCTGAAATTTCATCAAATTCCTAGTTATGGGTGTTTTCTCATTTATTGTGCTGGGTATTTATTAGGCCCGTTCAATCTGGAAATAGGCCTGTGGTTCCACAAAATTTTCTTCTATTATTTCTTTGATGATTTCTTCTCATCCATGTCTACTTGCTTTTACTGGAATTTTAGATTTAATTCTCCTAATTTTTTATTTTTTATCTCCAATATTTCATATATTTTTCTCATTCTAGTTTCTTGGTGATTTCCTTAACTTTATTTTCCCTTCTATTGAATATTAATTTCAGAGATTTTCTTGTGGGAGTTTAGGGACCAATAGTGAAGTTAAAGGGAACAGTCCTAAAAACTACCCTCACTTCTAATACCAATTGCAAGTTTGCAGGGTTCTCAAAAATCACACTCAGTTTTGAGAGTTAACTGAAGGAACTTACAGAACTCACTGAAAGCTATTATACCCGTGGTTGGGGGTTATTACAGGGAAAATAATAAAAATAAAATCAGCTTAGGGAAGAAATGCAGAAGCAGGGTCCAAGAGAAGTACTATACATAGAACTTCCATTGTCCTCTTCCCAAGAAGCCAGGTTGCATTAGTTTTCTTCTGGCACTGGTGTATGGAATTTTACCAACCAGATATGCTTACCTAAGTCTTGATGTCCAGAAGTTCATTGGGGCTCCATTATGTAGGCATGTTTGATTGTTTGATTGCCCTTGTGACTGATCTCAGTCTGCAGTCCCTATGGGAATTACCCAGATCCACCACCCTGCATTACACTGTTTCTGTCTAGCTAGTAGCTAGCCCAAGCCCTCAGGGAAACAAAGTCCTTAGATGTTCCCTCCTAGAAGCCAAGATCATAGGCCAGACCTTTCTTGGATCAGATAAACTCTTCACTGTAAAGCCCACTTCCTAGACTTTGGCTAGAGTTCTGTTACAGCACAATGATCATGTTTGTCTGGAAACTTACATTTAGTATAGCATTTATATGACAGATACAGGAGTTATATCATTATGAATACACTCGACATGTGGAGGAGCCAGTGTGAGGATAAGGATAGGTTTAATGCCCTATAAAGCCATTACATACATTTTCAAGTTTTTGTACTAATTTGGTTACTCTTTTCATCCTTGATTTATCACCATTTGTACCTTCTGATAAACATGTGCAAAACTCTTAAGCAAGGACGTTAACTGATGGTTAGCTAAATTCAATTCTCCTCAGGCCATTTTCTCATTTGTGTTATATCCTGAAGTGACTTTAACGTAATCTCCCAATACAATTGATTATCAATATCAGTATTATCATAAGACTTTTTTTTACATGAATTAGTTGAATCTTGACAACAAGATTAATGTTACTTCATATCACAGTGTGATAGTAGATATAACCTGAAATATAAGAGTCAGAAGATACTGGCATATTACTAGAGTCCTACTCAGTCATGATTAATTAGTCCAGTCTGTCATCCTACTGTGTATCTCCAAGGGGTGTGTCTCCCTCTTAAATTTGCAGGCTTCCATTCTACATTATCAGATTTCAAAAGCAGGAGTAGTCTCAGCAACATGGCTTTACCAGTTTTTTTTGCATCTGGTTTGTTTTAGCTAAAAGATAGTATCATCTCTTGCTCTAAGCCTCTCTGAGGCACCAGTATATTATTAGATTTCCCACATTGTATAACCGTTATTCTTTCCTTCTTCCTTCTCTCCATGCATATCCGTACCTTTTCACCTTTGGAAGGGACGTTAAGTTTGGACACCATGCTGCTATAGACTGCTAGCAGCAGTACTAGTCTAGCAGATGTCTCCTCCTCACTCCCATTCATATAGGGCAGGGTTATATAGGAGCAGAACTAGTGGGTTATCGTGACCACTAGGCAATATAGCTTCCTTCTCTGTGAACCCGAGTTTTCCAGGTGGAATGAAGGTACAATCCACCCCATCAGGCCCTTAGGAACTCTAATGTAAAAGTTTAAAACTGTAGCTACAATTTCTTGCTTAGAGATTGTTGTGGATTTGTGTTTCAAAATGAAGTCGTAACTCCCAGTATCTGTAAAAGAAACCTTATTTGGAAATAGGGTCTTCGCAGATGACCAAATTTAAATGAGGTCATTACAGTGGGCCCTATTCCAGTAATACTGTATCCTTATGTAGAGAACAAATTTGGACACAGAGACAGATACCATGGAGAGATTAATGTGAAGACACAAGGAGAACACCATCCATAAGCCAAGAAACACCTGAGGCTACCAGAAGCTAGGAGGGAGGCATGAACAGAATCTTTCCCTGTAGCCTTCAGAAGTAACCAACGCTGCCAATGCTATGATTTTGAACTTCTAGCCTCCAGAACCATGGGACAATAAGTTTCTGTTGTTTAAGCCAGCCAGTTTTTGTGACAGCCCTAGCAAACTAGTGCAGTCAGTGGTTAACTAGTGGTTTTGGCAGCTGCAGTGTATGTCTGGTCCCGTGACCACTATATCAGGCAGGCAAAAAAGAGTTGAAGTCCTTAGTCATGTGAGGGAAAAAGAAAAACCTATATAGCATCCTCCCCTCATGGGAAGAATTGTAGAGTTATCACAGTCTCCTGCCCTACCCCTCTCCCCTAGATTCAGCAGAAAAGGGAAAGAATCTGTCTAGGGGGACATTAAGTTAAATGTGAGCACACATTCATGAAAGCGTGTGAGCCAACCCTTCATGTTTTTCTCCTCTCCATTTTAGACAACAAATATTTCAGTTGCCCATTCTAATTCTCCATCAGACTTTACTGTGAGGATGACATTGTGTTCTTTGGTTTGGAGAAATGTGACTCACTGGTCCAAATTGGTGCAATATCTTCAGTTTTAGTTCTTCTATAGTATTTTGAGTATTTGAATCTATCAGCAGGTATGCAAAGCCCAGTCTATAATAAGTGTCTGCTCCTGTCAGGAATTGCCGCAGCCTGCTGGGGCTACCACAGTCAGTCCAACTTGCCTACCAAGTACAGGGCCTTCCACTTGGGGAGTCTGCCCCATAGCCTATACTCTCTTGTTTGCAGACAGAACAGTTCTTGGTGGTTTGTGCTTCAAAGCGTTCAAGAGGAACATGTCTAGATTCAGCCCATCTATACACTACTGTAACTCCCTAGTGTCCACTCATTTCACAGAGCCAGTGACAACCTCAAGATAACACACCAGGATATCTACTCCCAGTTTCTAGTCACCTTCCCATCCTGGAAGGAGGTCCTCCTACTAGGTATCAACATGTCCTACTTTCTTTTTTTAAAATTGAGGTGACGTGGTGGTGACTCATGCCTATAATCCCAGCACTTTGGTAGGTCAAGGCAGAAGAATCTCTAGAATCCAGGAATTTGAGACCAGCCCAGGCAGCAGAGCAAGAGACCTTTTTTTTTTTTTTGAATTGAAGTCTCACTCCATTGCCCAGGCTGGAGTGCAGTGGCATGCTCACGGCCACCCCAGGGTCGACTGGCTGGGTTCCAGTGATCCTTCCGCCTCAACCTTCCAAGTAGCCGGAACTACAGGTGCATACTACCGCGCCAGCTAATTTTTGATTTATTGTAGAGATGAGGTCTCACCAAGTTTCCCGGGCTGATCTTGAATCTGTGGTCTCAGGCAGTCCATTCATCGCAGCCTCCCAAAGTGCTGGGATTACAGTCTGAGTCACTGAGCCCAGCCAAGAGGTCTGTCTCTTAAAAAAAATTTGAAATGAAATAAACAGCATACAATTAACTATTTTTAAGTATACAATTCACTTGTATGTAGTATATTTACAGTATTGCAACCACCAGATCTCTCTAGTTTAAAAACACTTTCATCACCTCATAAAAACACCTTGTACCCATCAAATAATCATTACCTGTTTACTCTTCCCCCTGCTTTCTAGTAATGTCTAATTTGCTTTCTGACTCTATGAATTTCCCTATTTTACATCTGTTGTATAGTAATTATCAAATATGTGACCTTTCGTGTCTGGCTTATTTCACTGACCATTTTTTTTTTCTGATTGAGCATGTTTTCAAGGTTCATTATGTTGCAGCATATATTAATACCTTGTTCCTTTTTATGACTAAATAATATTCTGTTGGGTCTACTTTACAATTTGTTTATTCATTCACTTGTTAATGGACATTTGGACTATCCTATTTTTTTACTATTGTGAATAATGCTGCTGTGGACATACCTAAACATGTTTGCTTGACTTCCTGTTTTCCTTTCTTTTGGGTATATACCTAGGAGTGAAATTGCTGAGTTATATGGTAATTCTGTTTAACTTTTTGAGGGACCACCAGACTGTTCTGCCCAGTGGCTGTGCACCATTGTACATTCCTACCAGCAATGAAGAAGGGTTCCAGTTTCTCTGAACCATAGCCCACACTTACTATTTTCTGGACTTTTTATTATAACTATTAGGAAGTGGTATTTCATTGTGGTTTTGACTTGGATTTCTTAATGACCAGTGATGTTGAACATCTTTCATGTGCCTGCTGTCTGTTTGTGTATCTTCTTTGGAGAAATATCTCTTCAAGTCCTTCACCCATTTTCAATAAAATAAGGCTATTTGGCTTTTTGTTGTTTAGTTGTAGGAGTTTTAAAAAATATTCTGAGTTCTAAACTCCTACCTATAATTTTTAAATTCCCCCATCCCCCATTTTTTTCACTTTCTTGATAATTGTCCTCTGATGCACAAAATTTTCATTTTGATGAAGTGCAATTTATCTATTATGTCTCATATTCCTTATGCTTTTGGTGCCCAATCTAAGAATCCTAAGGAGGACTTTCCCATATGTTCTCATCTAATAATTTTATACTTTTAACTCCTATTTAAGTTACTGATCTGAGTCACATTTTGTATACAGAGTGAGGCAGGAATCCAGTTTTATTCTTTTGCATGTGGATATTTACTTGTTCCAGCACCATTTATTGAAGAGACTTCTTTCCCCATTGAGTGGTCTTGGCACCCTTGTCAAAAATCAGTTGGTCAGGGATATTTGGATTTATTTATAGGACTCTTAATTCTATTTCATTGGTCTATCTGTCTCCTCTTATGCCAGTACCACACTGTTTTGATTACTGTTAATTTGTAATAAGTTTTGAAATTGGGAAGTGTGAGTCTCTCAACTTTGTTTTTACTGTTCAGGGCTTCTTAGAATTCTATATGAATTTGAGGATAAACTTTCCCATTTCTGCAAAAAGACTACTGAAATTTTAATAGGGTTTGCATTTGAATTTGTAGATTACTTTGCAGAGTATTATCATCTTAATAACACTGTCTTCTAGTGTACAGACACAGGACGTCTGTCCATTTTTTTAGGTCTTCTTTAATTTCTTTCAGCAATGTTTTGTAGTTTCCATATACAAGTCTTTTACCTCCTTGGTTAAATTTATTCCTAGGTATTTTATTCTTTTGGATGCTATAGTAAATAAAATAATTTTCTTAATTTCATTTTTGGATTGTTCATTGTTGGTGTATAGAAACATAACTATTTCTGGCCGGGCTTGGTGGCTCAGCCTGTAATCCCAGCACTTTGGGAGGCTGAGGTGAGTGGAATGCCTGAGCCCGCGGGTTCAAGTCCCGCCTGGACAACTTGGCAAGACCTCCTACAATAAATAAAAAATTAGCCGGGCGTGGTAGCACGTGCCTGTAGTTCCAGCTACTTGGAAGGCTGAGGGGGAAGGATCGCCAGAACCCAGCAGGGCAAGGCTGCAGTAGCGGTGAGTGTGTCACTGCACTCCAACCTGGGCGACAGTGAGACTAGAGCTAAAAAAGAAATCCTTTGGTATGTTCTCCATATAGAATCATGTCATCTGCAAATACAGATAATTTTACTAATTTCTTTTCAGTTTGAATTCCTTTGATTTCCTTTACTTTCTTAGTTTATTTGCTTAGTTTGTTTCTCTCCCTCTCTTGTTTAATTTCTCTGGCTAGGATTTTTATTACAGTGCTGAATAACAGTGCTAAAATCAGGAATCTCTGCCTTTTTACTGATATTAGAGGGAAAGATTTCCATTTTTTATCATTGTGTATGATGTTAGCTGTGGGTTTTTCATATATTCCCTTTATCATGTTGAGGAAGTTTCCTTCTCCTAATTTGATGAGTTTTTTGGTTTGTTGTTTTTTGAGTCAGGATCTCACTTTGTCAGTCAGGTTGGAGTGCAGTGGTACGATCACAGCTCATTGCAGCCTCAGTTACCTGGGCTCAGGTGATCCTCCCACCCAGTTTGCTGAGTAGATTAGACTACAGGTGCACACCACCATTTAAAAATTTTTTGTAAGCCGGGCTCAGTGGCTCAACCTGTAATCCCGTGCTTTTGGGAGGCTGAGGTAAGTGGATTGCCTGAGCCTGCGGGTTCGTGACCCACCTGGGCAGGCGAGACCTCATCTCTACAATAAATCAAAAATTAGCCAGGCGTGGTAGCGCACGCCTGTAGTTCCAGCTACTTGGAAGGCTGAAACAGAAGGATCGCCGGAGCCCAGCAGGTCGAGGCTGCGGTGGCCAGGAGTGGCCACTGCACTCCAGTCTGGGCGACAGAGTGAGACTCCAACTCAAAAAAAAAAAAAAAAAAAAAAAATTTTTTTTTGTAGAGATGAGGTCTTACTGTGTTGCCCAGGTTGATCTTGAACTCCTAGGCTCAAGCAGTCTTCTCACCTTTGTCTCCCAAAGTGCTGAGATTGCAGGAGTGACCCACCATGCCCAGCTTGATGAGGATTTTTATAATGAAAGTATTTTGGATTTTATCAGATGCTTTTTCTGCATATTAACTTACAACAGTCTTGTTCAGATTAGTACCAAATTAATTTTAATAGTATATAAAACTGTTCCTATATAGTTCTGTTCTCTCTCACTTTCTTGGTGCTAATTCTGTATTAGGACTCCTCAGAGAAACCAAACCAATATAGTATGAGTGTGTGTATATAATTATAAAGATTTATTTTTGGTCAGGCTCGGTGGCTCAGCCTGTAATCCCAGCACTTTATGAGGCTGAAGCGAGTGAATTGCCTACACCCTCGGGTTCAAGACCAGCCCGGGCAACTTGGTGAGACCTCGTTTCTACAATAAATAAAAAATTAGCCGGGTGTGGTAGCACACACCTGTAGTTCCGGCTACTTGGAAGACAGGTGGAAGGATTGTCGGAGCCCAGCAAGTTGATACTGGGGTGGCTGTGAGTGTGCCACTGCACTCCACCCTGGGTGACAGAGTGAGACTCCCACTAAAAAAAAAAAAAGATTTATTTTAAGGAATTGGCTGACACAGTTTATGGAGGCTGATAAGATCAAAGTCTGTAGGTTAGACCAGTAGGCTGGAGAGTCAGGGAATAGCCAATGTTGCAGGGCAAGTTTGAGTTTATCCTGCTTGATGCTCCTTGGGCTACTTGGATGTGTCAGTTAATGTTTTTTCATCAAATTTGGGAAATTTTTGTCCACTATTTCTTTATATACTCTTTTCCTTATTTTTGCCCTTCTCCTTCTGAGACAGCAAGTGTTCATATTTTGGTGTGCTTGATGACGTCTCACAGGTCTCAGAGACTGAGTTCATTTTCCTTCCATCTTTTTTCTTTCTCTTCCTCACACTGTATAAAATCTCAGTTGACATATCTTCTACTTTGCCGATTATTTCCTCAATAATTGCAAATTACCGCTCAAATAATTGAGCTCAAATCTGAGCTGTTCAACCCCGCTAGTCAGTTTTTCTTTTCAGTTCTTATGCTTTCCTACTCCAGAATTTCTCTTTAGTTCTTATAATTTCTGTCTTTTTATTCAATAGTCTTTATTGGTGAGACACGTTCTCATACTTTCCTTCAAGTTTTTTGTTTGGGTTTTTTTTTGAGTTGGAGTCTCACTCTGTTGCCCAGACTGGAGTGCAGTGGCACACTCCCAGCCACCGCAGCCTCCCCCTGCTGGGCTCTGGCGATCCTTTCTGCCTCAGCCTTCCGAGTGGCGAGAACTATAGGCGTGTGCTACCACGCCCGGCTAATTTTTGATTTATTGTAGAGATGAGGTCTCACCATATTGTCCAGGTGGATCTCAAACCCCTGTGGGCTCAGGCAGTCCACTTGACTCGACCTCCCAAAGTGCTAGGATTACAGGCTGAGCCACTGAGCCCGGCATCCATCAAGTTTTAAGACATGGTTTCCTTTAGTTCTTTGAACAGTGTTTAAAATAGCTGACTTAAGCCGGGCTCGGTGGCTCAGCCTGTAATCCCAGCACTTTGGGAGGCTGAGGGGAGTGGATTGCCTGAGCCCGTGGGTTCAAGACCCGCGTGGGCAACTTGGCGAGACCTCATCTCTACAATAAATAAAAAAATTAGCTGGGCGTGGTAGCGCATGCCTGTAGTTCCAGCTTCTTGGAAGGCTGAGGCAGAAGGATTGCCGGAGCCCAGCGGGTTGAAGCTGCGGTGGCCGGGAGCGGCTACTGCACTCCAGTCTGGGTGAAAAAGTGAGACTCCCACTCAAAAAAAAAAAAAAAAAAAAATAGTTGACTTAAAGTCTTTGTCTAGTAAGACCAACATCTGGATTTCTTCCAGAGTGGTTTTTGCTGACTGGTCTGTTTTGTCATGCAGATGTGTAATACTTTCCTATTTCTTGGCATGCCTCATAATTCTTTGTTGAAAACTGAAAATTGTAAATAATATAATGTGGCAGTTCTGCAAATCAGTACTCCACTCTCAGGAACTGTTGTTGCTACTGTTTATTTAGTGACTTTCCTGGCCTAAATTTGTAATCTCTCTAACCCAAACTGTGTGCAGCCTTGAAGTCTCTCCTTAGTTAGCTTAGTGGTCAGCCAGTGACTGGACAGAGATTTCTCTAAACACTTTGTTATTTTTTTTTTGAGTTGGAGTCTCAGTCTGTCACCCAGACTGGAGTGCAGTGGCCGCTCCCGGCCATCGCAGCCTCGACCTACTGGGCTCCAGCGATTCTTCCACCCCAGACTTCCGAGTAGCCGGAATTACAGGCACATGCTACCATACCTGGCTGCTATTTTTATTTACTGTAGAGATGAGGTCTCGCCAAGTTGCCCAGGCGGGTCTCGAACTCGCGGGCTCAGGCAATCCACTCACCTCAGGCTGAACCACCGAGCCCGGCTTCTTTAAACACTTTGAATCTCTTCTCCGCTTCCAGTGACTGCTGGGTGATTTTCAGTTACTGTAATGTCACAGTATTGTAAAGCTGGAGAAAGAGGAAAGCAATAGAGCACGTTAAAACTTTATAGACAGCAGGAAATTGCCGAGGTGGGGACGTAGGATTGGCAGTAGTGGGAATCTTCCGGGGTAGGGGGGAGCACACCTCATCAGCAAAGGCATCTGCATAATGAACATTTGTATAACTAACCCTGAATTGTACCCCACATCTTTAAAAGAAAAAAATTTAAAAACTTTACAGATCTTGCCTTTCTGACTGAGATTTGGCCTATTTTCTTGAAAAAATGCTCTTCAGTGCTAGCACGGTAGCTCACGCCTATGATCCCAACACTTTGGGAGACTGAGGAGAGAGGATTGCTTGAACCCCAGGAGTTTGAGACCAGCCTGGGCAAAATAGACCCTGTCTCTCTCTATATAAAATAAATTAGAAGCCGGGCTCGGTGGCTCAGCCTGTAATCCCACGCCTTTGGGAGGCTGAGGTGAGTGGATTGTCTGAGCCCGCGGGTTCAAGACCCGCCTGGGCAGCGAGACCTCATCTCTACAATAAATCAAAAAATCAGCCGGGCGTGGTAGCGCATGCCTGTAATTCCGGCTACTTGGAAGGCTGAGGTGGAAGGATCGCTGGAGCCCAGCAGGTTGAGGCTGCGGTGGCCCAGAGCGGCCACTGCACTCCAGTCTGGGCGACAGAGTGAGACTCCAACTCAAAAAAATAAAAAATAAAAATAAATAAATAAATTAGAAAATTAGCTGGGCATTGGTGGCATGCACCTACGGTCCCAGCTACTCAAGAGGCTGAGGTGAAAGGATTGCTTGAGCCCAGGAGGTTGAGACTTCTATGAATTGTAATCATGCTGCTTCACCCCAACCTGGGCAACATAGTGAAACCCTAACTCAAAAATAAAATATGGCCAGTGTGGTGACTCATGCTTGTAATCCCAGTACTTTAGGAGGCCAAGGCAGGAAGATTGAACCCAGGAGTTCGATAGTGACCTAGGCAACATAGAGAGCCCTTATCTCCACCAAAAATCAAAAAATAAACCAAGTATGGTGACTTGTGTCTGTAGTCCCAGCTACTCAGAAGACTGAGATGAGAGAATTGTCTGAACCTAAGAGGTCAAGGCTACAGTGAACTGTGATCGTGCCACTGCACCCCAGCCTGGGTGACAAAGTAAGACCCCGACTCAAAAAATAATAATAAAATAAGTAAAATAAAATAAAAGCTCTTCAGATCGTTGTAAACCTGTGGCCAGTTTCCATAGTTCTAAGAAGTTTGACCATTTTTGTCAATGTTCTTGCTGATTTCATGGTGGAACAGATTTTTGGAGGTCTGTATTCTGCCATGCAGTCTGCCTTCCTGATTATTGCTGTTGACAATCCAGCAGTTTTCTAGGCAGACAGTGATTATAGTCTAGAACCCAATAAGGATGAATAACACTAGGAAACTGCCATCATTTTGGGAGCTATACTGTGGGAGTAAAGGTGAACGAGAGTTTTATAGGCTTTTACAATAAACTGTAACTAATCTTTGAATTATTTCAGTTCCTCAAATCGGACATGATGATCCAGACTGCTGATGTTCCCACGTTTGTCAGTGCTAAAACCCTGGGCACCTAGAAGAATTAAACCTCAGTCTTCTTTGTAGGAAAAAATCATCATTACAGGCCCCCTGTTATTTTTTTCCTTTTTAAAAAAATTTTTTTAAATTTTTACTTTGGAGTTGTGGGGTACAAGTTAGGATTTACTACTTAAGTAAGTTGCATTCAGATGAAGTGTGGGCTTACTAGTGAGCCCTCTCTCCCTGATAGTGGACCTGATGGACTATGTGTTGCCATGTGCTCCCTATCCTTCTTCCCTCTGTTATTTCTGTTAACATGTAAGTACCACATTTGACACTCAGGTTTTAAAAAAGTACGTACATACACACATAACTGCTTAAGTTTAACTGAAGAACTAATGAAGCAAAGAAGAATAACAAAGCCAAGGTACAACAAATCAGAAACCCAGAGAAATGAGGGCTGCATTTGGAGTACTCTTCTGCTAGGGACATATGCTAGTTATGGGAAAAGCTGCTGAAAGATTAAAAAGCTATGTAGTATTTTGCAAATCTCTAGAGGGCACACATTAGAAGCCAGGCCTCAAAATTTAGTGTGACCCTGAGTGTACTTCCCACTCTTTGGGCTGTGAAGTCAAAATGTCACAAACTAGGATTAAAGAAGAATTGTAGGTAGATTGACTCTGGCTCACTTTATTTTCTAAATATGAATGAAAGTGAACTCTGACTGCTAGTTTGACTAGCTGCCCACTTAAAGCAAATATATCTTCTGGAGGAAGGTAACATCGTTCTACATTATTTCTACATTCTGTATTATTTCTACAATGTGGAACAATCAATAAATAATAACTGGTACACAAAGAGAGAAAATAAAGGATCTGAAAACCAAGAAAAACAACAGATAATCAACAGATAATCCACAGAAGATTCAGATAATTGATCAGACACATTATTTTATTTTTTTTATTTAATTTAATTTATTTATTTTTGAGTTTGAGTCTAATTCTGCTGCCCAGGCTGGGAATGCAGTGGCACGCACAGTCACGGCCACCCCAGTGTTGACCCGCTGGGCTCAGGCGATCCTTCTGCCTCAGCCTTCCAAGTAGCCAGAATCAGACACATTTAAAAATAACTTTTACTTAGTATCTTCAAAGAGATGAAAGACAACATTAAGAATTGTAATAAATAATTGGAAACCATGAAAAAAAATAGAAATTTCTAGAACTGACTGGGCTCAGTGGCTCAGCCTGTAATCCCAGCACTTTGGGAGGCCGAGGCGAGAGGATTGCCTGAGCTTGCAGGTTCGAGACCTGCCCGGGCAACTTGGCGAGACCTCATCTCTACAATAAATCAAAAACTAGCCAGGCATGGTAGCGTGTGCCTGTAGTTCCGGCTACTTGGAAGGCTGAGGCAGAAGGATCGCTGGAGCCCAGCAGGTTGAGGCTGCAGTGGCTGGGAGCATGCCACTGCACTCCATTCTGGGTGACTGAGTGAGACTCCAACTTAAAAAAAAGAAATTTCTAGAACTGAAAACTGTGGTAACTGAAATTAAACATAAAGTAGATGGGTATATTAGTTTGTTGTAAATGACATATCAAAGTCCTACAGACTACATGGCTTAAACAACAGAAGTTTGTTTTCTCAGTTTTGGAGGCTAGAAGTTCAATATCAAGGAGTTGGTCGAATTGGTTTATCTTGGAGACCTCTCATTAACTTGTAAATGGTTTTCTTCTTCCAGTGTCTTCACATGGTCTTACCAATGTATGTATCTGTGTTCTCATCTCTTCTTCCATAAGGATATCAGTCATATTGGATTAGGGCCCACTCCAGTAACCTGATTTAACCTTAAGTACCTGTTTAAGACTTTATGTTTTAAAATAGTCACATTCTTAGGTACTGGAATTTAGGACTTCAGTATGTGAATTGGGGGGAGGGTACACAGTTCATCCCATAACTGGGTAACAGTAATTTAGATGTGACTGAAGTAGGAAAGAGTCAACAGGAAGTTAGGTAAGAAGAAAATAATAAAACTGTGAACCACTGAGATACAAAGTTTCAAAAATATTGCAAAGAGGGCAACAGAGATGGGAGATATGGGGTTAAAATATAATATATACATAAGTGACTCAGAAGGAGGTTAAAGGGGGCAGAAGCAATATCTGAAAAGACATGGTAAGGAATGTTCTAAGGCTGATATTAGATGTCAAGCCGTAGATTCAAAAAGTCCAACAAATCTCAAGCATGATACATAAAAAGTACACCTAGACACATTATAATAAAACTACTGAAACATAAACTGAAGAAAGTAAAGACTGACTTGTTTTACCAGTCATGAGAAAACAAAATTGAAGTTTCTATCAAAGGATGAACAGATGGACTGTTAGTTAACTTGTCAAAAGAAACAATGTAAGCCACAAGATAATAAAATAGCCACAAAATGCTAAAAGAAAATGACTGCCAGCTGGGCTCGGTGGCTCAGCGTGTAATCCCAGCGCTTTGGGAGGTCAGGGTGAGTGGATTGCCTAAGCCCGCGGGTTCGAGACCCGCCTGGGCAACTTGGCGAGACCTCATCTCTACGATAAATCAAAAAAAATCAGCTGGGTGTGGTAGCGCATGCCTATGATTCCAGCTACTTGGAAGGCTGAAGCGGAAGGATCGCCGGAGCCCATCGTGTCAAGGCTGCAGTGGCTGGGAGCGTGCCACTGCACTCCAGTCTGGACGACAGAGTGAGACTCCAACTAGAAAAAAAAAAAAAGAAAATGACTGCCAATATAGATGGAATCTTATGCAAGTGAAGTAAAGACCTTCAATAGTAAATAAAAAAATCAAGAGACTGTCACCAGCAGACTTAACTAAAGGAAAATATTTAAGAAGCATGAAGCCGGGCTCCGTGGCTCAGCCTGTAATCCCGCTCCTTTGGGAGGCTGAGGTGAGTGGATTGCCTGAGCCCGCGAGTTCAAGACTCGCCTGGGCAGCAAGACCTCATCTCTACAATAAATAAAAAAATCAGCTGGGCGTGGTAGTGCATGCCTATAATTCCGGCTACTCGGAAGGCTGAGGCGGAAGGATCGCCGGAGCCCAGCAGGTCGAGGCTGCAGTGGCCGGGAGCGGCCACTGCACTCCAGTCTGGGCGACAGAGACTCCAACTAAAAAAAAAAAGAAGCCTGAAAGAAAGTGATCCCAGATAGAAGTTTAGAAATGGTAAAGGAATAAGTAACAATGAAAGTGACAAATATTTAAATGAATCCTTACCATCTAATACAATACTGTCACATGTGGATATATATTTGTGTGTCTATAATTCGAAATTTATGACAACAGTGCATCTATCAGGAGGAAGTGAATGATGTTCCAGTGCTCTTTGGTCCTTGAAGTGTTGAGGAATAGTAAAAGTACTCATTTATGTTACACTTTGGTCACTACAGATTTTGTACTCCCTAGGCTAGCCACTAAAGGAAGACTAAAAGAGTATTAAGTATCAAGATGTGAGAGGAAAAAAATAGTAATATTTTTTAATGGAAGAAAAAAGAACACAGGTGAACAGATGGAGCAAACATGAACAGATGGAGCAAACAGCAAGCAATTGTTGCATCTTGAAAACATGCTAAGAGAAAGAAGCCAGGCATAAAAAACTACATATTTCATGATTTCATTTTTAAGAAATGTTCAGAACAGACATCTATTTATAGAGACAGTAGATTAGTGGCTGCCTGTGGCAGAAACTGGGGAAGGAACTGGGAGGATGAGTAGGGTGGTGACTACTTAAAGTATGGGTTTTCTTTTTGAGATGATTAAAATGTTACAAAATTAAATATGGTGGAGTGTATACATATGTGAATATAATAAACATTGAGTTGTACATTTTAATTTCGTGAATTGTAGCATATGAATTATAGCTCAAATTCATACAGACAGGAAGATTAGTGGTTTCCAGAAAATGCTAATGGCTATAGGATTCTTTTGGGGGGTGATAAAAATATGAAATTACATGATGTTGATAGTTATACAACTTTGTGAATACATGAAAAACTACTAACTTGTATACTTTAAAATGACAAATTTTGTGGTACATGAATTAGTTATCTTTTTTTTTTTTTAAGGAGGAATTAAGGCATTCCCAGATTAACAAAAACGGGGAGATTTGTTACTGTCAGACCTACATAACAAAGTCCTTCAGGCCAAGATTTGTTACTGTCAGACCCACATAACAAAGCCCATCTGGCCGAGATGAAATGACACTAGGCAGTCATTTGAATTCAGATGAAGAAGTTCCACCAGAAAAGATAACTACATGGATAAATAGAAACGCCAGCAAAAAATATATTTTTATTAGTAACCTTTCTTCTCTCTCTGATTTAAGAGACAACTTCATAAAGCGATAGTTATAAATCTGGTTGGATGTACATGCAGTGTATGAAGATGTGATTTATATGACAGTAAAGACACGAGATGGGAGGGAATGGAGCAAAGTTTATGCATATTACCAGAATTAATTTTATATTAACCAGCAAATGAGATTGTTATAAATTAAGATGTTATAAGAGCCACTAAGAAAGTAACTCCAAAAAACATAGTAAATAAGAGAATTATAACAGTAATTGGAAGATACCTATTTAACACAAAATAAGGCAATTATGAAAGAGAAATTAAAAGGATGAGGCATAGAGAAAACAATAGCAAAATAGCAGATGTAAATCTTATTACTAATTATGTTAAGTGTAAATGGACTCAACGCTCAAAGCAGACACTGAAAGAATGGGTTAAAAGAAAAACGTCAGCTGGGCTCGGTGGCTCAGCCTGTATTCCCGCGCCTTTGGGAGGCTGAGGTGAGTGGGTTGCCTGAACCTGTGGGTTCGAGACCCCCTGGGCAACTTGGCGAGACCTCATCTCTACAATAAATCAAAAAATTAGCCAGGCGTGGTAGCGTGCGCCTGTAGTTCCAGCTACTTGGAAGGCTGAGGTGGAAGGATCGCTGGAGCCCAGTGGGTCGAGGCTGCAGTGGCCGGGAGCGGCCACTGCACTCCAGTCTGGGCGATAGAGTGAGACTCCAACTCAAAAAAAGAGAAAAAAAAGAAAAATGTCACAATGGAATATTACCCAGCCATAAAGAAGGACAAACATGGACTTCACAGCAACTTGGATGGATTTAGAGTCTATACTACTCAGTGATCTATCACAGAAATAAAGAACTGAGTACCACATGCTCTTACTCATAAGCGGACCCTGAACATTTACCATAATATAAGAAAGGGACGCTGGGCTCAGTGGCTCAGCCTGTAATACCCGCGCCTTTGGGAGGCTGAGGTGAGTGGATTGCCTGAGCCCGCGGGCTCGAGACCCGCCTGGGCAGCGAGACCTCATCTCTACAATAAATCAAAAAATTAGCCGGGTGTGGTAGCGCATGCCTGTAATTCAGGCTACTCGGAACGCTGAGGCAGAAGGATCGCCAGAGCCCAGCAGGTCGAGGCTGCGGTGGCTGGGAGCGGCCACTGCACTCCAGTCTGGGCGACAGAGTGAGATTCCAACTCAAAAAAAAAAAAAAAAAAAGGCTTACTAAGGATAAGAATCATACACACTGTATTCTCAAACAATAGAATAAGATTAGAAATCAATAAAGGAAACTTGGGTAGTTAAATACATGGGAATTAAACAAGATTGACTCCAAAATAACCAGTGACTCAAAGAAAAAATCATAAAGGAAATCAGAGCCGGGCTCGATGGGCTCAGCCTGTAATCACGCGCTTTGGGAGGCTGAGGTGAGTGGATTGCCTGAGCCCCGCAGGTTTGAGACCCGCCTGAGTAACTTGGCGAGACCTCATCTCTACAATAAATCAAAAAAATTAGCCGGGCATGGTAGCGCACGCCTGTAATTCCAGTTACTCGGAAGGCTGAGGCGGAGGGATCGTTGGAGCCCAGCGGAGGGATCGTTGGAGGCAAGTCTGCGGTGGCTGGGAGCGGCCACTGCACTCACTCTGGGCAACAGAGTGAGACTCCAACTCAAAAAAAAAAATGGAGCCAGGTGCAATGGCATGTGCCTGTAGTTCCAGCTACTTGGGGGGCAGAGGTGCAAAGATCATCTGACCCCAGGAACTTGACACCAGCTTGTGTAACATAGATCCCATTTCTAAAAAAGAATAATAATAGAAGTTAAAGCATAAAAAAATGGAGAACATACAAACAGTAAAATCCATGAATAAAAAGTTGATTTTTGAGGAGATAAAACTGGCAAACTTTTAGCTAGACCACCTGTGGAAAACAGAAGAATCTGATTAATAAAACCAGCAATGAAAGAGGTCACATCACCACTGGCCTTTCAGAAATAAAAAGAACTATAAGAGAATACTGTGGACAACTGTATACCAACAAATTAGATACCCTAAATAGACAAATTCCTAGAAAGCCACAAAGTACTAAAACTTCTGAATTAGACCATATGTTTAAATAACACCAGTTTTTTACAAACTCTTGACCAAAAATAGAAGATGGGGTAGTTTTCAACTCATACTAGAAGGTCAATATTACCTTGATACTAAAGCTAAACAGAGGCATCACCAGAAAACTGGAAAAGGCATCCAGACTAGAAAGGATGTTTGTAGAGGAAATGACCTCACATGTAGAAAACCCTACAGAATACACACACGTAAACAACTAGAACTAATAAATGAGTGTAGCAAGGTTGAGGATATGAGATCGATGTACAATAACCAGTTGTATTTCTGTACACTAGCAATAATCCAAAAATGGAATTCAGAAACAATTTCACTTATGATAGTATAACAGAATAAGCTGTATAGGAAAAAGTTTAACAAAAGTGGTACAAGACATTATGAAAACTGCAGAACATTGTTAAAGAAATTGAAGATCTAAATAAAGGGAAAGAAACCTCATGTTTAAGGATTGGAAGTCTTAATGTTGTAAGATGGCAAAGTCCCCCAAATTGAATCTAGAGATGCAAGGGAATCCATTTCAAAAGTAGCATTCATTATGTTGCTGGAGTGGCCAAGCTGATTTTCGTATTCATGTGGAAGTGCAAAAAACACAGAACTGTCCAAATGGTCTTGAAAAAGAAAAACAAAGTTGAAGGACTCACAGTTTCTGATTTCAAAACTTGCTAATGAGCAAGATGGTGTGGTGGTGGCATAGAGATAGACTTAGAGATCAGTGAAGTGAAAGAGTCCTGAAGTAAACCCATGTACCTATGACCAACTGATTTTCTTTTTTTTGTTTGTTTTTTGTTTTTTTTTTGAGTTGGAGTCTCACTCTGTCACCCAGCCTGGAGTGCAGTGGCCGCTCCCGGCCACAGCAGCCTCGACCTGCTGGACTCCGGCGATCCTTCCGCTTCAGCCTTCCAAGTAACTGGAACTACAGGCGCATGCTACCATGCCCGGCTACTTTTTTTTTGTTATTTATTGTAGAGATGAGGTCTCGCAAAGTTGCCCAGGCGGGTCTCAAACCCGAGGGCTCAGGCAATCCGCTCACCTCGGCCTCCCAAAGCGCTGGGATTACAGGCTGAGCCACCAAGCCCCGCTGACCAACGGATTTTCAACACGGGTGTCATTCAGTGGGGGAAAGAATAGTCTTCAAGAAATGGTGCAGGGACTTCACTACTGAATATTCACAGGTACAAAAATGACATTACATCCGGGCTCGGTGGCTCAGCCTGTAATCCCGCGCCTTTGGGAGGCTGAGGTGAGTGGATTGCCTGAGCCCGCGGGTTTGAGACCTGCCTGGGCAGTGAGACCTCATCTCTACAATAAATCAAAAAATCAGCCAGACGTGGTAGCACATGCCTGTAATTCCGGCTACTTGGAAGTCTGAGGCGGAAGGATCGCCGGAGCCCAGCAGGTCGAGGCTGCGGTGGCCGGGCGCGGCCACAGCACTCCAGTCTGGGCGACAGCGTGAGACTCCAACTCAAAAAATAAAAAATAAAACAAAAATGACATTGCATCTCTATCTTTTATAATATGCAAAAACAAACTCCGAAGGGATCAAAGACCTTTATATAGAAACCAAAACTAGAAAGCTCTAGAAGATAACATGGATGTAAATTTTTGTAACTGTGTATTAGGTAACAATTCATTGAAAGCACAGGCAACCAAAGAAAAATTAGATAAATTGAACTTCATCAAAATTAAAAACTTTTGTGCTTCAAAGGACACTATCAATAAAGTTAAAAGACAGGTCATATAATCGGAGAAATTCATCTGATACATATGGGAAGGGTTTGGTATTCTGAATATATAAAGAAAAAGACAACTGAATTTGAAAATGGGCAAACATTTGACTAGACATTTCTTCAAAGAGCATATACAAATGGACAATAAGCACATGAAAGGAAGGTAAATATCATTAGTCATGAGGGAAATGGGAATTGAAACCACAGTGAGATACCGTTTCACACCAAAACCAGATAAAGACATTACAAGAAATGAAAACTGCAGACCAATAGTTCTCATATACATATATATAAAAATTCTTAACAAAATATTAGCAAAGTGACTCTAACACTGTATGAAAGAATTACACATTTAGCCGGACTGTACACTAGTTCCAGGCAGAGGTGGAAGGATTGCCTGAACCCAACAGGTTGGGGCTGCAGTGTCCATGAGTATGCCACTGTACTCCAGCCTGGGCGATAGAGTGAGACTCTGGCTCAAAAAAAACCATAATTACACATTGAAACCATACTAAGTTGAATAATGCTTTTCCAAGTTCACGTCCACCTGGAACCTGTCAATGTGACCTTATTCGGAAGTAGGGTCTTTGTAGACGTAATCAAGTTAACATCAGGTAAGACTGGATTAGAGTGGGCCCTAATCCAGTGACTGGTGTTTTTGTAAGAAGATGAGAATTTGGAAATAGAGACACAAGGACAACACCATGTGAAGATGCAGAGACATAGACACACAGGGGAGCAGGCGATGTGAAGGTGGAGGCAGAGACTGGAGTGATGAGTCCACAAGCTGGAAACACCAAGCACTGAACCACCGGGGAAAGAAGGGTTTTCCCATCGAGCCTTATGGAAGTGTGGCCCTGCTGATGCGTTTTGAACTTTTTTTTCCCTTCAGTTGAGGGCATCACTCTGCCCAGGTTAGGGTACAGTGTCATGATCATGGCTCACCATAGCCTCGACCTCCTGGGCTCAGGCAATCCTTCCGCCTCAGCCCCCCAAGTAGCTCGGACTACAGGCGTGTGCCACCATGCCTGGTAGATTTTCTTTTGATTTTGTGTAGAGATCTCTCTTTATAGCCTAGACTAGTCTGTCTCAAACCTCTGGGCTCAAGCAGTCCTCCCTCCTCAGCCTTCCAAAGTCCTGGGATTATAGGTATAAGCCACCATGTCCAGCCTTGATTTTGAACTTCTAACCTGCAGAACTGCAAGTGAATAAATCTCTGTCGTTTTGAGCCACCCAGTTTGTGGAGTCTTATTAAAGCAGCCTAGTTTTATTCCAGTTATGTAAGGCTGGTTCACCATTCAAATATCAATGTAATCCATCACATCAACAGGCTAAAGAAGAAAAACAGGATCACTCAAATGCAGAGAAAACATTTGGTACCCATTCATGATTTTTAAAAACACCTAAACATGATTTTTAAATAAAAGCCAGTAAATTATGGAATTGAGGGGAACTTAATCAACTTAATTTTAAAAATCTACAAAAACCAGCCGAATGCAGTGTAATCCCAGCACTTTGGGAGGCCAAGGCAAGAGGATTGCCTGAGCTCTGGTGTTCACGACCAGCCTGGGCAACTTGGTAAGACCTCGTCTCTACAATAAATAAATTTACTAGACACGGTAGCACACGCCTGTAGTGCCGGCTACTTGGAAGGCTGAGGCAGAAGGATTGCTGGAGCCCAGCAGGTTGACACTGGGGTGGCTGTGAGCGTGTCTAGCCTGCGTGACAGAGTGAGACTCCAACTCAAAAAAAAAAAAAAAAATCTACAGAAACCCTGCAGCAAACATCATAGTTAATTGCAACTTGGTGAGACCTCATCTCTACAATAAATCAAAAAAGTAGCCAAATGTGGTGGCACGTGCCTGTAGTTCCAGCTACTTGGAAGGCTGAGGCAGAAGGATCACCTGAGCCCAGCAAGGTGAGGCTGTGGTGGCCATGATTGTGCCACTGCACTAGAACCTAGGGTACAGAGTGAGACTCTGATTTTTTAAATAACCCTGAATTTCCAAAGATGCCAGGTTGATTTCCCTGTCCTTCCTCCTCTGATGCTAGGCCACATCTAAAGCCTTTGCCTAGATGTTTTAATATTTTGCCCAGGATTTCTTAGAATGCCTGGTCCACGTGGAAGCCTCCCAGGTAATCTTAAACTCACACGTGATTTAATATCTGTGTTTAGATTTGTAGTCTAATTGAGCAGTTCTCAAAATTTTTGGTGTAAGAACTCCTTTAAGCTCTTAAATAGTATTGAAGGCCCCAAATGTGTTTATTTAAATGTATATATATATCTGCCTGTAATTACCAGATTGAAAGTTAAATTTTTTAATGTTTATTAGTTTACTTAGAAATAACAATAAGCTAGGTGTGGTGGCACATACCTGTAGTTCCAGCTGTTTGGGAGACTGAGGCAGGAGGATCACTTGAGCTCAGGAGTTCAAGACCAGCTTGGGCACCATAGCAACACCTCGCCTATAAAAATAATTTTTTTAAAACCGATAACTTAGTCCATGTAAGCAGCTTTTTTTTTTTTTTTTTTTTTTTGAGTTGGAGTCTCACTCGGTGGCCCAGACTGGAGTACAGTGGCCGCTCCCGGTCACTGCAGCCTCGACCTGCTGGGCTCCAGCAATCCTTCCGCCTCAGCCTTCCAAGTAGCTGGAACTACAGGCATGCGCTACCACACCTGACTAATTTTTTTGACTTATTGTAGAGATGAGGTCTCGCCAAATTGCCCAGGCAGGTCTCGAACCCTCGGGCTCAGGCAATCCATTCACCTCAGCCTCCCAAAGCGCAGGATTACAGGCTGAGCCACCGAGCCCGGCGTTAGCAGCATTTTTAATTAAAGGTAACTAATTCCAAAAGGTTTAGTAAGAACAGTGCAATTGTTTTATGTTTTTGCAATTGGCTTTAGTGTCTGGGTTAATAAAAGTTGGATAAATACTCTTATATATAGTCTGTTGTGATGTGACACATCATTTACTCTCTGAAAAAGTATATCGTATGTTTGTGAGTAAATGAAAGCGAAAAGGGCAAATGAGGTATTAATAGTATTGTGATAACAGTGTTGACCTTGTGGAGTTCCTGAAATTGTCTCAAGGACGCTGACAGGGCAGGGGTGCAGTATGGGTTTCCCTTGAGCACTCATTGGGAATCACCGCTCCAGGCCGTGTGGTGCTATTTATCTGGGTTCCAAGACCACATACATAGATGCCTACTTGGCCTCTCTACTTGGATGTTTCATAGGCTGCTCCAACCTAATATGTGATTCTGAGCACCAGTGTTCCTTCCTCTCAGATGTGCAAGTCAAAACAAGCTATATTCTTGACACCTGCCTCTGCTTTCTTTCTCATGAATGCAGAATCACCACATGTTGAGTTGATCTGTTGTTTTGCCCTGAACTTGAAGAATATTGAACTCTATTCTGGTTAATTCTAGCTCTCATTGCTGCTGATGTGGCTCAGGCTGTGACTGAGGCTACCTACAGGGCAGACTGTTTTTGACTAGTGTTTGACCCTACAGCAGGGAGGGAGTAGGAAAACGTGTTGCCTTTGGAACTGGAAGCTCCAGGCACCTGAGGAATGTGGGAGACTTTGTGGGCTAGTTCTGCTTTTCAGTTCCAACTTCACTTCCCTTTTCTGAGCAGAATCGGGAGGATGTTGGGGTGGAGAGTTATCTCCAGCGAGTGATCATTGTTTTGTGAAGCCCACACTTCCTTCACGTACCATTGCTAATAGCTTGTCTGGCCTCTTCTTGATCTGGTAAAATTTCTCAGGGCTCAGGCCCCCTCTTCCTCCTGCCTACATTTGCCCTTGGCATCTGCCCCTGGGAAGCTTCAGAGGTTCACTGCTCACCTGTGAAGTTTCCTCTCTCAGGAGATTGGTTTATCAAGGCTTTCTTGCAACTGCCGGTCTTCAGTAGTCATATAAATATGTGTGATTTTTGTATTATTTGGATTTATCTGGTGTTACCATGGGAATGAAGGTGTTTAGGTCTTTTGACATCCTAACTAGAAGTGATCTAATATAGCCATTCTTCTTCTTCTTCAATCTGTTTTGTAGTTCTTAGCCAGAGTAATCTTTTTTTTTTTTTTTTGAGTTGGAGTCTCACTCAGTCGCCCAGACTGGAGTGCAGTGGCACGCTCCCGGCCACTGCAGTCTGGACCTGCTGGGCTCCAGCGATCCTTCTACCTCAGTCTTCCAAGTAGCTGAAACTACAGGTGCACGCTACCACGCCCGGCTAATTTTTTGATTTATTATAGAGGTGAGATCTCGCCAAGTTGCCCAGGCGAGTCTCGAACAGAGTAATCTTTTAGAAGTGGGACTAGTAGCCGGGCTAGGTGGCTCAGCCTGTAATCCCAGTGCTTTGGGAGGCTGAGGTGAGTGGATTGCCTGAACCCGTGGGTCCGAGACCCACCTGGGCAACTTGGCAAGACCTCATCTCTACAATAAATCAAAAATTAGCCAGATGTGGTAGCATGTGCCTGTAATTCCAGCTACCTGGAAGGCTGAAGTGGAAGGATTGCCAGAATCCAGCAGGTTGAGACTGCAGTGGCCAGGAGCATGCCACTGCACTCCAGTCTGGGTGGACAGAGTGAGACTCCAACTAAAAATAAATCAATAAAAGTGGGACTAATGATATATGTTGGTCTGTAGTTGTTTACTTACCCCTTGTCCACCCACAGTCTAGGTTTTGCTCATGCTCTGGAATTCTTTTGCCCTTCTTTGCTCACTGAATTGCCTACTTATTGTTTTATTACACCTTCACCTGACACACTTCTCCTTCCAGAGAACAAATCTGTTAACTCTTCTGTGTTCCCATAGCATTTATTTATATCTTTATTTTGTTATTTAGATACATTGGAAGCATTTACTTTATTCATCTCACCTTTTTAATTTGAGTTCCATGAGGGTTGGATAGTAGCAAAACAATCTTATTTTCTGAAGTGAACACAGTGGCTCATATCTAGTGGACATTAATTATTTGTTCTATGAATAAATGGAGCCACACATAAAACATCTCAAATATTCAGCAAATATGTATTGTCTACTTAACCCCTGCCACCCTATTGGTGCTCAGGGATACCAAGATTAATACACACAATCCTGCTTTCAAGGAACTCATTACGTACTGTTTCATGGATCTGAATACTGAAGTGATTTATAACATACGTGTAGGAGTTACGTTTCAACTTTTTGGTTTTTCTGGTATCCAGACTTTTCCCTAGGGACCTAGACAATTTAATATTGCTGATTGTTTTTTGATTGTTCAGCTTCTTGATTACTGGACCCATGTCAGTTCTACTGGAAGCTTACATAGGGTAGAGTGTCGTGCCTTATACTCTATGGTTGGTTGGCATAAGGGGGGGTCCCCCAAAAGCCAGAATTTATATATTAAAAATTGTGTATTTATTATTATTATTATTATTATTTTTAATTTGAGTTAGAATCTCACTCTGTCACCCAGACTGCAGTGCAGTGGCTGCTCCCAGCCACCACAGCCTCGACCTGCTGGGCTCCAGCGATCCTTCCGCCTCAGCCTTCCAAGTAGCTGGAACTACAGGCGTGCGCTACCACACGCGTCTAATTTTTTGATTTATTGTAGAGATGAGGTCTCGCTAAGTTGCCCAGGCGGGTCTCGAACCCACGGGCTCAGGCAATCCACTCACCTCAGCCTCCCAAAGGCATGGGATTACAGGCTGAGCCACCGAGCCCGGCTTGTGTATTTATTCTTACATGCTTAAACTTCAGTCACATTCAAAGTACTCTCCATTTAATGTAATACACCTATCAAGATGCTTTTTGGCCAGGCTCGGTGACTCAACCTGTCATCCCAGCACTTTGGGAGGCAGAGATGAGTGGATTGCCTGAGTCTGTGGGTTTGAAACCCGCCCAGGCAACTTGTCAAGACCTCGTCTCTACAATAAAAATAAAAAATTAGCTGGGTGTGTTAGCACGCACCTGTAGTTCTGGCTACTTGGAAGGTTGAGCCAGGAGGATCGCCCAAGCCCAGCAGGTCAACGCTGGGGTGGCCATGAGCAAGCCGCTGCACTCCAGCCTGGGCAACGGAGTGAGACTCCAACTAAAAAAAAAAACTTTTCCACTACTCAAAACAGTTTTTGAACTCGTAGCAAAATGTTTCCCTTTGAGGACTTTTTCCATCCCAGGAAAGAAAAAAGTCATTTGGAGTGAGATCAGGTGAATAGAGAGACTGGGGCATGGGGATCATGCTGGTTCTGGTCAAAGATTGCTGAATACTGAAGGCGGTTTGGGCAGGTGCATTGTCATGGTGGAAGAACCAGCCACCTGTTTAACAGAACTCGGGACATTTCTTCCACAAATTGTGATGCAGCCTTCTCAAAACTTCCAGATAAAAAGTTGGTCAATGGCTGGGCTCAGTGGCTCAGCCTGTAATCCCAGCACTATGGGAGGCCGAGGCAAGTGAATTGCCTGAGTCCACAGTTTCAAGACCAGCCCAGGCAACTTGGCAAGACCTTGTCTCTACAATAAATAAATAAATAATTAGCCGGGTGTGATAGCACGCACCTGTTTTTCCGGCTACTTGAAAGGTCGACACTGGGTTGGCTGTGTGCGTGGCACTGCACTTCAGCCTGGGCGACGGAGTGAGACTCTAACTCAAAAAAAAAAAAAAAAAAAAAAAAGTTGGTCAATTGTTTGATTCAGAGGAACAAATTCCAAATGCTTTACAAGGGGGCCCACCCTCCAAAACAAACAACAACAACAAAAAATCCAAGTAATTCTATGTTTTTTTGGGTCCCCCCTCTTTATATGTTAAAGACGGAGGTTGCTGACCACAATGGCTCATACGTGTAATCCCAGCACTTTGGGATGCCAAGGTGGAGAATCATTTGAGCCAGGAGTTTGAGACTAGCCTGAGCAACATATCAAGACTTCATCTCTACAAAATTCAAAAAAATTAGCCAGCATGGTGGCGCTGTAAGTCCCAGCTACTCAAGAGGCTAGGTGGAAGGATTGTCTGTGCCCAGGAGGTTGAGGCTGCTGAGAGCCATGATCGTGCCACTACACTCCAACCTGAGAAATAGAGTGAGACCCACACTCTTAAAAAAAAAAAAAAAGAGCCGGGCGTGGTAGCGCATGCCTGTAATTCCAGCTACTTGAAAGGCTGAGGCGGACGGATCGCCAGAGCCCAGCATGTTGAGGCTGCGGTGGCCGGGAGCGGCCACTGCACTCCAGTCTTGGTGACATAGTGAGACTCCGACTCAAAAAAAAAAGAAAGCAAGCTAGGATGACAAGTGAATACTAAAGACAAATTTGATTTCTGTTTTTCACTCCCATCGATTTCACTATGTCCCTTTTCTGTGCTTCAGAGTATTTGTATTTTCTTGATCTAACTCAGTCACAACTTTTGTAGGCAGCTTTTTCACATGCTTTTTATATTCATTTTTAAAATATTTTTTAAAATTGTATTTTATCCTTTTTAACAACCTTGAGAAGAAAATGAGGTGACCATTTTTCTCCATTTTTCAACTGAAGAAACTCAGTCTTCAAGGTTATAGCTAAGTAGCTGCAGAGTCAGACTCAGTGCCAGGTTTCCTGACCCCGAATCTGATGTGCAGTCTCTGTTTCCTTTTCTGTCGAATGAGGATTTCTTCCAGATCAAAGCTCCTGGGCTACATGCATTTGAACAGAGTGTATCAGGGATCTTTAGGAATTAGCAGAAACATGCCAACTTGAGCAGAATGGGAATTGGTAAGATCCTAGAGAGACTCAGAAGGTTGGCGAGAAGGTAGAACTCAAGCGGAAATGGACACGAGTCAGGTCACGTCCAGCTGCCTCCTGGGTCTCAGAAGCAGGGTCCTAAAGAGGTACTGTCATTGAGGAACCAGGCTTTTTTCATTCTCTGCTCAAGACTAAGAGCGGGGGGGAGCAATCTGTTGGCATGGCCTGAGTCGTTTATATATCCTTTGGTTAGTGTGGTGGGTCTCAGCTAGTAGCAATTTTGTACTCCCAGTGGGTAACACTAAAGACATTCTTGGTTATAACTGGGAGAGACTGATACTGGCATCTAGTGGGTAGAGACCAGACCTGCTCTAAATATGGGTGCTGCAAGGCATAGGACAACCCTTCACAATGAAGTTATCCAACCCCAAGTGCCCGTAGTGCTGCGGCTGAGAAGCCCTGGGTTAGGGCAAGGCCCCCAGATTAATAGTCCCACCAGACTACGTCCTGTTGGAGGCAAGAGAAAACTGAAGTGCTGTTACCAGTAAAAGGTAGAATAGATGCTAGACAGAAAAAAAAAGTACTACAAACTGGGGCAGTTTGAGATTATGAAGATGAAATACTTGTTTGTAAATGCAGTGCTTGAGGTTTCTCAGAAAAGGGGGGCATTCATAAAATATTTGAAACTCTGAACTTAAACTTCAGAAAGATTCTAAGTGACTTTTTTTTTTTTGAGTTAGATTCTCACTCTGTCACCCAGACTGGAGTGCAGTGACCACTCCCGGCCACCGCAGCCTCGAGCTACTGGGCTCCGGCTATCCTTCTGCCTTAGCCTTCCGAGTAGCTGGAACTACAGACATGTGCTACCATGCCCGGCTGATTTTTTTATTTATTGTAGAAATGAGGTCTCGCTGCCCAGGCGGGTCTCGAACCCGCGGGCTCAGGCAGTCCACTCACCTCAGCCTCCCAAAGGCGCGGGATTACAGGCTGAGCCACCAAACCCGGCTCTAAGTGACTATTTTTAAATAGGGTTTTTTGAAATCAAGTTTCATATAGAGTAAACCTATAAAGAATAGTACATACATATTTAATTTATATCTAAACATAACTCATAATTTAGGTTTTTAAAGGGAATTGTGAACAAAAACCTAGAATGAACCACACCCTACTAGAATAAAAACTGAGTTAGGCCAAAGCACTTTAAAGAGAACTTCTAGTTTAAAATGGTACTAGGCTGGGCACAGTGCCTCACACGTGTAATCCTAGCACTTTGGGAGGTAGGCGGAGGCAAGAGGCTTGCCGGGTTCAAAATCAGCCTGGACAACTTGGCAAGACCTTGTTGCTACAATAAATCAAAAAATTAATTGGGTGTGGTGGCGCATGCCTGTGGTTCCAGCTACTTGGAAGGCTGAGGTGGGAGGATCACCTGAGTCTAGCAGGTGAAGGCTATGGTGGTCATGAGCGTGCCACTGCACTCTAGCCTGGGTGACACAGTGAGATTCCAACTCAATAAATAAAATGGAACTGACCTGACTTGCTTGAGCCCTTGAAGTTGAACACAACTAGGACATAATTAATATTCCCTAAAGAAGGAAAATTATATTTCTGGCTATTAAAACTACAAAAAATAAATAAACAAAAGGGGGGAAATTATTCTTCAAACTGATTCAAACCTGCATTTAATTTGACTTGGATCCTTAGTCAGTTCATGTTCCTGTTTGTTAATAATTTAGTTACATTAAAAATGTTTCACACTATGCCAGATTGTAGGATAATATTTAGTAAAGGACCCTTTCACTTGTCAGCGACTTTGGATGTTGCCAGTATGTAAGAATCTGAGGATGGTAGATCTGTGACATGTCATATGTTAGAATTCCTCTAACACTTTGCCTTGTTCTTTGCCCAGACAGTTATTAGTGTTAAGTTCAGGTAAAAGGAAGATTGATTCAGCCCACAATTTTCCCACCGTTCCTTTGAACTTTGCTTATACTGCTTGAGGATAAGCTGTATGTATGTGACTCATAACTTATTTTGTTTTCATGTTTTATAACACCTTTGCTCTACCAGGCCTGTTTTACTTCCCCCAAAGAAGTCTAGAAATGATTAGAAGCATCTTTCCTTGCCCTTCAGACACAGTAGCTTTGGGGCCAGACGTCAAAAGGATCTACTGCCGTGGCTTCAGGTTGCAAGACATGAGTGAGTCTCTCACTGACTGTGGTCCTTAGCCTAAGGGCCCTGTGAGTCACTGCATCCCGGGTTTCATTTCAGGTGAATCACTGTTTACCAGAGAAGATTGTGGTGTACCGTGATGGAGTATCTGATGGCCAACTGAAGACAGTTGCCAACTATGAGATTCCTCAGCTACAGACGTGTTTTGAAGCTTTTGAGAATTATAAGCCCAAGATGGTGGTATTTGTAGTTCAGAAGAAAGTCAGTACTAATCTGTATCTGGATGCTACTCAGCACTTTGTGACTCCCTCTCCTGGGACTGTGGTAGATCATACAATAACAAGTTGTGAGTGGTAAGTGGGCAAAAAAACATGGTATTTGAGGAAGAATAGGTTGGAGAAGTTATTTTTGTCCTGGGTATTGGATTGGAGAGATTATCTGGAGAGGTGTGATCCGGAATCCTCAGAGATGCTGTGGTTAAAAGAGTAAAACTGCCGGGCTCAGTGGCTTAGCCTGTAATCCCGTACCTTGGGAGGCTGAGGTGAGTGGATTGCCTAAGCCTGCGGGTTCAAGACCCGCCTGGACAACTTGGCAAGACCTCATCTCTACAATAAATCAAAAAATTAGCCGGGCGTGGTAATGCACGCCTGTAGTTCCAGCTACTGGAAGGCTGAGGCTGAAGGATCACCGGAGCCCAGCAAGTCGAGGCTGCGGTGGCCGGGAGCAGCCGCTGCACTCCAGTCTGGGTGACAGAGTGAGACTCCGACTCAAAAAAAAAAAAGAGTAAAGCTGCCGGACTCGGTGGCTCAGCCTGTTATCCCGTGCTTTTGGGAGGCTGAGGTGAGTGGATTGCCTGAGCCCGTGGGTTCGAGACCCACCTGGGCAACGTGACAAGACCTCATCTCTACAATAAATCAAAAACTAGCCAGGCGTGGTAGTGCACGCCTGTAGTTCCAGCTACTTGGAAGGCTGAAGCGGAAGGATCGCCGGAGCCCAGCAGGTCGAGGCTGCGGTGGCCAGGAGCGGCCACTGCACTCCAGTCTGGGTGACAGAGTAAGCCTTAAAAAAAAAAGAGTAAAACTTTAAAAAATGATTTAAAAACCAGAAAGCTTTATACCTCTTAAGTGTAAAGTAATGAACGTACATTATTTTCCTAAGATAGAGTATGCTTAGCATCTACAGACTGATAAAGAAGTTTCTACCACCATTCTTTTTTTTTTTTTCGGGTTGGAGTCTTACTCTGTCGCCCAGACTGGAGTGCAGTGGCCGCTTCCGGCCACCGCAGCCTCGACCTGCTGGGCTCCGGCGATCCTTCCACCTCAGCCTTCCAAGTAGCCGGAATTACAGGCATGCGCTACCACGCCCAGCTGATTTTTTGATTTATTGTAGAGATGAGGTCTTGCTGCCCAGGCGGGTCTCGAACCCGCGGGCTCAGGCAATCCACTCACCTCAGCCTCCCAAAGGCGCAGGATTACAGGCTGAGCCACCGAGCCCGGCTTTCTACCACCATTCTTAATAGCCGATTGAGTCAGGAGATCTGGATGCTAATCCTAGTCTTGTGTCTGTGTTTCCTTAGTCCAGTCATTTGACTTTTCTGAGCCTTAGTAAAGGGGCTAGGATGAGCTGCAAGATCCTTGCCTCTTATATCTGGCCAAATCCAACTATATTACTAATTTGTGCTTTTTCTTTACTAGGGTGGATTTCTACCTTCTAGCCCATCATGTCCGGCAGGGCTGTGGCATCCCTACGCATTATGTCTGCATTCTAAACACCGCAAACCTGAGCCCTGATCATATGCAGAGGTGGGTCTATCAGTAACCCTCTTTCTCATTCTTAGATAATTCAGGCCAACTAGCTAAGGTGGGTTCACTGCCCACCCCCATATATTTTTACCCCCGACTTTCTTCATGTCTTTGACAAAAATGGTGTTTTTATGAGGAGTGATTGGTAATCCTGGTTTTACATTAAAAATACTTTAAAAATTACTGATGCCAGGCTTCATCCTGAAATATTCTGAGGCATTTGTAATTTTTAAAACTGCTCCAGGCTGGGTGCAGTAGCTCATACCTATAATTTCAGTGCTTTGGAAGGCCGAGAAAGGAGGATCACTTGAAGCCAGGAGTTCAAGACCAGCCTGAGCAACATAGCAAGACGCTGTCTCAAAAAAAAAAAAAATTGGCTGGGAGCGATGACTCAAGCCTATAATCTCAGCACTTTGGGAGGTCGAGGCGAGAGGATTGCCTTAGCCCCCAGGTTCAAGACCAGCCTGGGCAACTTGGCGAGACCTTGTCTTTACAATAAATCAAGAAATTAGCTGGGCGTGGTAGCGTGCGCTTGTAGTTCTGGCTGCTTAAAGGCTGAGGTGGAAGAGTCGCCGGAGCCCAGTAGGTCAAGGCTGTGGTGGCTGGGAGTGTGCCACTGCACTCCAGCCTGGGCGACAGAGTGAGACTTCAACTCAGAAAAAAAAAGAATTAAAATGGTGGCTCATGCCTATAATCTTGTACTTTGGGAGGCCATGGTATGAAGATTGATTGAGCCAAGAAGTTCAAGATCACCTAGGTAACGTAGCAAGGCTTTGTTTCTACAAAAAATTAGCTAGACATGGTGGCATGTGCCTCTAATTCCAGCTACACAGGAGGCTGAGACAAGAATCACCTGAACCCAGGTGGTCGATGATGCAATGAGCCATGATTGTGTGTGCCACTGAACTCCAGCCTGGGTGACGGAGCGAGAACCTGACCCAAAATAAGTACATAAATAAATTAAAACTGCTTTGGGTAATTATGACATGTAGCCATATTTGAGACCCAGTGCCCTTGAATTCAGATTATTTACAAAGGGGGACCCAGAAAACCCCAGAATTTGTTCATTAAAAAACTGTGTATTAGCCGGGCTCGGTCGCTCAGCCTGTAATCCCGTGCCTTTGGGAGGCTGAGGTGAGTGGATTGCCTGAGCCCGCGGGTTCGAGACCCGCCTGGGCAGGCAAGACCTCATCTCTACAATAAATCAAAAAAATCAGCTGGGCATGGTAGCACATGCCTGTAATTCCGGCTACTTGGAAGGCTGAGGCGGAAGGATCGCCGGAGCCCAGTGGGTCGAGGCTGCGGTGGCTGGGAGCGGCCACTGTACTCCAGTCTGGGCGACCGAGTGAGACTCCAACACACACAAAAAACTGTTTATTAATTCCTACATGTTTAAGCTTCAGTCACCTTTACAGTACACTCTGATGCAATGTACCTATCGAAAAGCTTTTCCCTCTTCTCAAGACAGTTTTTGAACTCATCATTTTTTATGCTTTTTAGTGCTTCTGCCTTTTTTTGTTGTTCTGCAACTCTTCCACATCAGCAGAATGTTTCCCTATGAGTACTGTTTTCATCTGGAGAAACAAAGAAATGTTGCTGGGGGCAAAATTGGGTGAATAGGGCACAGGGTCATGTCATTTTTTTTTTTTTTTTTTTGAGTTGGAGTCTCACTCAGTCGCCCAAACTGGAGTACAGTGGCACGCTCCCAGCCGCCGCAGCCTCAACCTGCTGGGCTCTGACGATCCTTCCGCTCAGCCTTCCAAGTAGCTGGAACTACAGGCGCGCACTACCATGCCCGGCTAATTTTTGATTTATTGTAGAGATGAGGTCTCGCCAAGTTGCCCAGGCGGGACTCGAACCTGTGGGCTCAGGCAATCTACTCACCTTGGCCTCCTAAAGTGCAGGATTACAGGGTGAGCCACTGAGCCTGGCCGGTCATATCATTTTTGATCAAAAACTGCTGAATACTCAGTGTGGTGTGGGCCTGTGCATTTGTAAATCACCCATCATTAAATGGGCAAACTTACTGAAAGAATCTCCCCCCAAAAATTCACTGAAGTCAAACTCAACCTCTCACAGCAACACTAGCTGGTACACTAGTGCCCATGAGTTCCTAGAACACTTACCTAGTGGGGAAAGCCTGTACTCCAAGGGGTCCACCCTCCAAAAAATAATTATTTTGGGGGGGTTCCCCCCAGGTAAATACTCTACTGGGCACTTACCCTCTGCACCTTTTTTTTTTTTTTTTGAGTTGAAGTCTCACTCTGTCGCCTAGACTGGAGTGCAGTGGCCACTCCCAGCCACTACAGCCTCGACCCAGGTGAGTTGCCCAGGCGGGTCTCGAACCCGCGGGCTCAGGCAATCCACTCACCTCAGCCTCCCAAAGGCGCGGGATTACAGGCTGAGTCACAGAGCCCAGTTAAATCTTTTTTATTATAAGATAAGGTTAACCCAGCTCGGTGGCTTAACCTGTAATCCCGCGCCTTGGGGAGGCTGAGTTGAATGGATTGCCTGAACCCGCGGATTTGAGACCCGCCTGGGCAGGCAAGACCTCATCTCTACAATAAAATCAAAAAATCAGCTGGGCGTGGTAGCGCATGCCTGTAATTCCGGCTACTCGGAAGGCTGAGGTGGAAGGATCGCCGGAGCCCAGCAGGCCGAGGCTGCGGTGGCCGGGAGCGGCCACTGCACTCCAGTCTGGGTGACAGAGTGAGACTCCAACTCAAAAAAAAATAAAAGAGGAAAATTTTCTCTTTGTGTTGATTTCCTCCTTTTGATACAAAAACAGGGAGATATCTAAAGTGAGGGGATTTACCCACATCCTCTGCTTTACAAATAGTGGGAATAGAAACAAATCCACTTTAAAGTGATGACCCCAGAAGGCTGCAGCATCTAGTCCTCTGTTCACCAGTTTCAGGAAAGTGTCATATCCCTAGAATATATAATCATGCTCCAAATTGAAGGCGGAGACTGATAAGGTTCATATTTTCTTCTTGGCCTGCAGGTTAACTTTCAAACTATGCCACATGTACTGGAATTGGCCTGGCACCATCAGAGTTCCAGCTCCTTGCAAGTATGCCCACAAGCTAGCTTTCCTGTCAGGACAGGTCTTGCATCACGAACCAGCCATCCAGCTGTGTGAGAACTTGTTCTTCCTGTGACTGCACAGCCTGGATAGAGACTGGTTAGGAGAAACTCAGCTTCTCAGCTCAGCTGTGACCCCTGTAGAATCAGCAGCGATTGAAGTGGGTTTTTGTGTTGACGTTTTCCCTTTCTCCAACCCTGTGGAATAAGATTTCTCCTATTCTTTTTTTTCTTTTAAACGTGATACCAACAATAAGTAAGTTTCAGCTGGAAATGGCCTCGTTGCCTTTGTAGAGCAAATGGCAGTAGTACTGCTACGGTGCAGATGGAGTGGGTGCATCTGGGGGAACCAACCTGAGGTGTAGCAACCTGCAGAAGCTGCAATTACACCCATGGGCTATGCTTACTAAGCAGTTCCCATTTCTGGTGCTAGGTGTGATCATGAATGATGTCATCACAAGTTTCTCAAAATAAAGCTCCTTTATTCAGGTAGCTGGGAAAGGCAATGGAATGCCTGTGAAGCAAAGGTTTTCACATAGATATTGCTGTTGCTGGCAGGTGTGTAAGCCGTGTAGTAAAAGCAGTGTATGGCATAGTCAGGCCCTTGCTGACTTCGTCTCTAGGGATTGAGTTTATGACACTTGTAACTTGAGTTGGATTTGAAAGTGACTTTCAGTTATTCCTTGGCTTCTTGAGAGAGTCCAGATGACTTTTTCCCATAGTTCTCAGTTCCTTTATAGCATGCCATGTCAATTTCTCCCTCTTTCCCAAATACATACATGTGCACACACACCTATGTTCTTCAGTAATTTTTAGTTTTTTAAATAACAGAACATGTGGAATACAATTCAACAGCTGGGAAAGTTTGGGTTGGGGAATGAGTTTTTAATTGAACTTTTCTCCCAGGTGGTGTGTGGCCTTCGTTTCTGTTTTAAAATGTTTGAAAGTGGAATTACTCCCCTCTCTTGCATAATAACCTCTTCCTGGCTGTTGGCTCACTTTGCTAGGAATTTTTCTGAATCTAAGTTAAGGTTTCTAAAAGTTGGTTTAGAAAACGTGACACTCCTACCAAAGTCCAGACGAGTTTAGAAGTTGTCACCATACTTATGGGTTTTGGTGTTTGGGGAAAGTACTGTTTTTTTTTTTTTCTTTTTCTATGGAATTTTTTCTTCACTCCTGTTTTAAAATCTTCTCCCAGTTCCTGCAGGCTTAATTCTGGCTTTTCTTGCTTTACTGAGTTATAAAAGCGAGTCTCACTTAATCTTTTTCGAATTTGTATTTATTTATTTATTTTCTTTTCAGTGTGCTGACAGGGAAGGGACAAATGGGAAATGCCCATTTTATATGACTGTGTGTGAGAAGAGAAACTTTAGCTGAAAACTCCTTAAAATATGCTGGCTTTGGCAGCACATGTGCTAAAATTGGAACAAAACAGAGAAGATTAGAATTTTTTAAAAATGAAACAGTCTCTTTAAAAGAAGAAAAGCAAGAAAGTTGTTAGTTACTGTGGTGCTCAGCAGAGGTTGAGGAGGAAAGAGTATGTTGGAGCATCTCTGGTTTCTTCTGGAGTGTGGAACATGGGCCAGGTGGAGACCAGCCATTTTGAAGTCACAGATTCAAACACAGTGAACCACTGGTCTCTAGCTTAACAGACCAGTTTTCTGATTTTCTTTGGAAGCGTTTTGAATTTCTCTGTTGAAGTTGGATTTCCTAATAGTTCTTTTCTCTTAGATAACCAGAACAGACAGATACTTGAATGCATAATACAAACATTTCTTCACTTTTATTTTTGGGTTTCTTGCCTTGTCAGTTTTAATGCCAAATGATTGGATCATGGGGTGGGAAATAAAACCAACTTTGTGTAGTTTTGTTTGAAACAGTGTCATTTATTACATAAACATTCTTTTCTTTCAGAGAGCTGCAGCACTTCTAGACTTACTCATTTATTACTCTGCATGCAAGGTACAGCTCTGGTATTAGTCGCCAGGTAACTTCACCATGAGCTGGGGAGAAAGACTTATTGGAAAGGACATTAGCAGTTTCTTTTTTGGGACTAATGAGGCACTTATATTTGTGTGTGTGTTGTTTTGTTTTTTAGATCTTTTCACCTCCGACAATTTCTCTTAGCCTAAGTGAGAGCGAGGGATAGTCCACTTCCAAGGGTATCCTCCCTCCCATCCCACTCTTTAATGCTTGCCCTTCCTTACGTACCCTTTATGATATGTTTGTAATCATTAAGATACCTTTCCTGGGTACAAAAATACATTTGGAAGGAATAAGATCTAGTGTTTAGTAGCACAACATGGCAACTATAGTTAACCATAATTTATTGCATACTTCAAAATAAATAGAGCAGTGGAATTGGAATGTTCCTGACACAAATAATAAATGTCTGAAGTGATGGATATTCCATTGATCCTGATTTGATCATTATACATTGTATGTTTGTATCACAATACCACATGTGACTCATAAATAAGTAAACTGTTATATATCCATAAAAATTAAAAATAGGCCAGGCACAGTGGCTCATGCCTATAATCCCAGCACTTTGGGAGGCTGAGGCAGAAGGATTGCTGGAGCCTAGGAGTTCAAAATCAGCCCGGGCAACATAGAGGCTGAAGTGGAAGCATAGCCTGAGCCCAGGAGATCGAGGCTACTATGAGCTGTGATGGTGCCTCTGCATTCCAGTTTGGGTGACAGAGTGAGATCTTGACTCAAAAAAAAAATTAAAAAGTAAGTTTTCTTTTTTTTTTTTTTTTTTTTTTTGTGTTGGAGTCTCACTCTGTCGCCCAGACTGGAGTGCAGTGGCCGCTGCTGGCCACCGCAGCCTCGACCTGCTGGGCTCCGGCGATCCTTCCGCCTCAGCCTTCCAAGTAGCCGGAATTACAGGCATGCACTACCATGCCCGGCTGATTTTTTTTTTGATTTATTGTAGAGATGAGGTCTCGCTGCCCAGGCGGGTCTCGAACCCGCGGGCTCAGGCAATCCACTCACCTCAGCCTCCCAAAGGTGCGGGATTACAGGCTGAGCCACCGAGCCCGGCAAAAATTAAGTTTTCTAAGAAAAATACCTTCCATAAATGTACTACTATGGCTTCCAGCAGGGTCACAACAAGGGCTACTGTCTCAGCAAATGAAGTTCCTGAAATTCCAGACAACATGGGAGATTGGCTTCAGGGCATCTACTGCTTTGCTACCTATTGGAATGATTTCCAGAGGAACTTGATCCTTACTTTGGGACTCTTTACTGCCAGAATTTGGCTGGCCAGGAACTTGAGTGATACTGACCTCGAGGCACCTCTGCCAGGGACATAGCCAAGTAGACAAATGGAATCCTGTACTGTACCTGAACCTTCCAAAAACAGCTTATGATCTGCGACCAGCACAAGACATGCCCTGATGGCAGCTGAAATTTGATTCAGATGGGCACTTACCCTGCCAAGTCTCCTTTTGTTTCTTGAGTCCACTTAGAACTCCATTCTCAGCCGGGCTCGGTGGCTCAGCCTGTAATCCCGCGCCTTTGGGAGGCTGAGGTGAGTGGATTGCCTGAGCCCGCGGGTTCGAGACCCGCCTGGGCAGCGAGACCTCATCTCTACAATAAATCAAAAATCAGCCAGGCGTGGTAGCGCATGCCTGTAATTCCGGCTACTCGGAAGGCTGAGGTGGAAGGATCACCGGAGCCCAGCAGGTCGAGGCTGCGGTGGCCAGGAGTGGCCACTGCACTCCAGTCTGGGCGACAGAGCGAGACTCCAACTCAAAAAAAAAAAAAAAAAAAAGAACTCCATTCTCTAGTCAGCAGTCAGCCTTCAGCTAAAGCATTGCCTCTGTTCTGTAAAGTTCTGTATGTAGTTCCTGAGTTTCTGCAGGGGGTGATCTTTGCTCTTGTCCTGAGAAATGACAGTGGTGTGTAAACATATTTGAAATAAAGACTGCATGCACATACAAACAAATACATTCCCAAAGCCCCTGGCTGCTCACTTACCACTGTATCCCTTTAGAACACTGTGATTTTTATATTTGTTTAGAAACCCCATTAGTAAATGATGAAGTGCTTTTTAAATGCAGTCTGTAAAGAACACAAGTTCTGAACAGTAGTCCCTTCTTATCCACAGAGGATATGTTTCAAGACGCTCAGTGGTTGCTGAAACCTTGGGTTGTATAAAGCCTGTATATTCAGCCCTATGTTATTTCAGTCTGATACTGAGATGGCTACTAAGTGACTAATGGGTGGGGGGTAGCATCTACAGCCTGGAGATCCTGGACGAAGGGATGATTCACATCTCAGTGGGATATAACGGGACGATGTGAGATTTCATCATGCTACTCAAGACAGTGACAATTTATAACTTATGAATTGTTCATTTCTGGAATTTTCCATAAAATATCTTTGAACCTCGGTTGACCAAGAGCAACCGAAACTTCAGCAAAACCACGGATGGAGGAGGGACTGCTATATGGTATGACAGGGTCCTTTTTACTTGGCCAGTGTTTTGCTGAATGGTGTGAAAAAAGAAGGAATTTTAGAAATTACTAGCTCTTTATATTTAAAGTCATAAAATTTGGGCCTGGAATTAATTTCTCAGAGATTTGAGATTACTAGAGAAGACTATTTTTTTTTAATTTTTGGCACTATGGGTAGCTTTATCTGAGTTTCTTATTAATTTTTCCTGCCTGGACTTATTTTCTTTTTTCACATAATGAGGAAAATCATGAGATGACAAGTCACAGACTGGAAGAAAATACTTGCAAAGCATACACCTGATAAAGCACTGTTACCCACAATATACAAATAACTTTTTAACTTCATGAGAAAACTGACAACTCAATTTTTAAAAAATGGGCCATTGCCCTACTAGACTCTGGTGTGGCCATGTACTCTTTGAGCTATGGCTGTTGCCATGTTTCCTGGCTTTGTCCCCCTCCGCTACCCTAGGGAGGTGAATCTCTTCCTTCTCTCTCTCTCTAATTTACTTTCTAAATAAACTATAATTTCTCATCTAAAAAAAAGGCAACAGACCTGAACAGACACTTCATGAAAGATGTACAGGTGGCAAATAAGCATATGAAAAGATGCTTAACAGCATATGTTCTTAGAGAATTGCAAATTAAAACAAGATAACAGGAAGCACCAGTTAGAATGGCCAAAATTCAAACCATCAACAATGCCAGAGCTGGTGAGGATGCAGAGCCACAGTAACAATACTGGTGAGGACAAAAGATGGTACAGTCACTTTGTTTTTTGTTTGATTATTTTGAGTAAGTGTCTCACTCACTCTGTCACCCAGGCTGGAGTGCAGTGGAGTGATTATAGCTCACCACAGCCTCAAACTCCTGGGCTCAGGTGATCCTTCCTTCTCAGCTTCCCAAGTAGCTGAGACTACATGTGTGCCACCATGCCCTGCTAATTTAAACAATTGTTAGCCGGGCTCGGTGGCTCAGCCTGTAATCCCGCGCCTTTGGGAGGCTGAGGTGAGTGGATCGCCTGGGCCTGTGGGTTCGAGACCCGCCTAGGCAGCGAGACCTCATCTTCTACAATAAATCAAAAAATCAGCCGGGTGTGTAGCGCATGCCTGTAATTCCGGCTACTCGGAAGGCTGAGGCGGAAGGATCTCCAGAGCCCAGCAGGTCGAGGCTGCGGTGGCCGGGAGTGACCACTGCACTCCAGTCTGGGCAACAGAGTGAGACTCCAACTCAAAAAAAAAAAAAATTGTTTTTGTGGAGATGATGTCTTACTATGTTGTTCAGGCAGGTCTCGAATTCCTGGGCTCAAGCAATCCTCCCACCTCTGCCTCTCAAAGTGCTGGGATTACAGTCATCAGGCACTGTGCCTGGCCTGATACAGTCACTTTGGAAAATTTTTTTTTTTAATATATAAAACTAAACAGTATTACAAAGCTAAACATAATCTTACTATGTGACCCAGCAGTCATGTTTCTTAGTATTTACCCAAAGCAGGTAAAAACTCATGTCCACGCCAAAAACCTGCACACAGACATTTGTAACAGCTTTATTCATAATTTCCAAAACTTAGAAACAACCAAAGTTTCCTTTAGCACATAAACTGTCATGCTTCCAGACAGTGGAATATTATTCAGTATGAAAGGGAAATGAGCTATCAAGTCATGAAAAAACATAGAGGAACTTGGGTGCATATTCCTAAATGGAAGAGCCAATCTGAAAAGGCTACATAAATATAACTCCAACATAAGATATTCTGGAGCCGGGCTCGGTGGCTCAGCCTGTAATCCCGCGCCTTTGGGAGGCTGAGGTGAGTGGATTGCCTGAGCCCGCGGGTTCGAGACCCGCCTGGGCAGCGAGACCTCATCTCTACAATAAATCAAAAAATCAGCCGGGCATGGTAGCGCATGCCTGTAATTCCGGCTACTCGGAAGGCGGAGACGGAAGGATCGCCGGAGCCCAGCAGGCGAGGCTGTGGTGGCCGGAAGCAGCCACTGCACTCCAGTCTGGGCGACAGAGTGAGACTCCAACTCAAAAAAAAAAAAAAAAAAAAGATATTCTGGAAAAGGCAAAACTATGGAGCTAGTAAAAGGATTCCGGGGGTTGTGGGGTTAGAGAGATAAATAGGCGAAGCACAGAGGATTTTTTTTTTTTTTTATAGTTGGAGTCTCACTCTGTCACTCAGACTGGAGCGCAGTGGCCATTTCCGGCCACCGCAGCCTCGACCTGCTGGGCTCAGGCGATCCTTCCGCCTCAGCCTTCCAAGTAGTCAGAATTACAGGCATGCGCTACCACGCCCGGCTGATTTTTTAAAATTTATTTATTGTAGAGATGAGGTCTCGCTGCCCAGGCGGGTCTCGGACCTGCGGGCTCAGGCAATCCACTCACCTCAGCCTCCCAAAGGGCACAGAGGATTTTTAGGACAGTGAAGCTATTCACTTTGATACTGTAATAGTGAATACAAGTCATGCATTTGTGAAGACTCACAGAATGTCCAACACCAAGAGTGAACCCTGATGTAAACTATGGACTTTGAGTATGATGATGTGTCAGTGTAGGTTCACCAGTTGTAACACATGCACCACTCTGGGTGAGATGTTGATGGATGGTGAGGGAGGCCTTGTGTATGTGAGGGCCGGGACATACGGGAAATCTCTACCTTCCGCTCAGTTTTGCTATGAACCTAAAACTGCTTTAAAAAAAAAATTTTTTTTTTCGGTTGGGTGCAGTGGCTCAGGTCTATAATCCCAGCACTTTGGAAGGCCAAGGTGAGAGGATTGCCTAAGCCTATGGGTTCAAGACTAGCCTGGGCAACTTGGCAAGACTTCATCTCTACAATAATAAAAAAAAATTAGCTGGGCATAGTAGTAACCCATGTCTGTAGTTCTGACTACTTGGAAGGCTCAGGTGGAAGAATCACTTGAGCCCAGTAGGTGGACGCTGGGGTGGCCATGAGTGTGCCAGTGCTTTCTAGCCTGGGCAACGAAGCGAGACTCTAAATAAATTTTTTTTTTTCTTTTTCCGTGTTGGGCTCTGTTCTCTCATGTTCTCTCTCACCACACCCGGCTAATTTTTGTGATTTATTGTAGAGATGAGGTCTCACCAAGTTGCCCAGGCTGGTCTTGAACACCTGGGCTCAGGCATTCCTCTCACCTTGGCCTCCTAAAGTGCTGGGATTACTGGCTGAGCCACTGCACCCAGTTTACAGAGACTCTTAAAAAAAAAAAAATCATACATGATCCAGCAATCCTACTACTGGTTTTATATACCCAAAAGAATTGGAATCAGCGTGCCAAAGAGATAGTTGCACTCTTATGTTCATTGCAGCACTATTCACAATAGCCAAGATAAGGAAACATCCTAAGTGCCCATCACCTGATGAATGAATTTTTTTTTTTTGTGGGTTTTTTTTCTTGTTGTTGTTTTTGAGTTGGAGTCTCACTCTGTTGCCCAGACTGGAGTGCAGTGGCCGCTTCCGGCCACCGCAGCCCTGACCTGCTGGGCTCTGGCGATCCTTCCGCCTCAGCCTTCCAAGTAGCCGGAATTACAGGCATGCGCTACCACGCCCGGCTGATTTTTTGATTTATTGTAGAGATGAGGTCTCGCTGCCCAGGCGGGTCTCGAACCCGCGGGCTCAGGCAATCCACTCACCTCAGCCTCCCAAAGGCGTAGGATTACAGGCTGAGCCACCGAGCCCGGCTTTTTTTTTTTTTTTTTATTTACTGTAGAGATGAGGTCTCGCCAAATTGCCTGGGCTGGTCTCGAACCTATGGGCTCAGGCAATTCACTTGCCTCCACCTCTCAAAGTGCTGGTATTACAGGCTGAGTCACCAAGCCCGGCTGAATGAATTTTTAAAATGTTGTACATACACACAATGGAATGTTATTGATTCTTACAAAAATAGGACATTCTGTCATTTTCGACAATGTGGATGAACCTGGGGGACATTATGCTAAGTGAAATAAACCAAGCACAGAGAGACAAATACATGATCTCACTTGTATGTGGAATTGAAAAAAGTTGAACAGGCCGGGCTCGGTGGCTCAGCCTATAATCCCGCGCCTTTGGGAGGCTGAGGTGAGTGGATTGCCTGAGCCCGCGGGTTTGAGACCCGCCTGGGCAGGCGAGACCTGATCTCTACAATAAATCAAAATGAGCCGGGCGTGGTAGCGCGCACCTGTAGTTCCAGCTGCTTGAAAGGCTGAGATGGAAGGCTCGCCGGAGCCCAGCAGGTCAACGCTATGGTGGCCAGGAGTGGCCACTCCAGTTTGGGCGAAAGAGTGAGACTCCAACTCAAAAGAAAAAAAAAAAAGAAAAAAGTTGAACTTATAGAAGCAGAGAGTAGAATGAGGTTATCAGCCCCAGAGTAGGGGTGGAAGGGAAAGGAGAGATGTTGGGCAGTGGGTACAAAGTCACAGTTAGATGTGAGGAGTAAGTTCTAGCATGGTCAGGTGACTATAGTTAGTATATATTTCAAAATAGCTGAAAGGATTTTTTTTTTTTTGAGTTGGAGTCTCACTCGGTCGCCCAGACTGGAGTGCAGTGGCCACTCCCGGCCACCGCAGCCTCGACCTGCTGGGCTCCGGCGATCCTTCCGCCTCAGCCTTCCGAGTAGGCAGAATTACAGGCACGCGCTACCACACCCGGCTAATCTTTTGATTTTATTGTAGAGGTCTCACCTGCCCAGGCGGGTCTCAAACCCGCAGGCTCAGGCAGTCCATTCACCTCAGCCTCCCAAAGGCACAGGATTACAGGCTGAGCCACTGAGCCCGGCTGAAAGGATTTTAAGTGTTCTCACTACAAAGAAACGATAATATTTAAGGAATAGCCTGACAAAGGCTAGGCAAAAAATAATCGTATTTGAGGTGACATAATGCTAGTTACCCTAACTTGAGCATTCCACAATGTATACATGTATTCAAAAATCACACTGTATCCTATAAGCATATGCAATTATTATTTGTCAGTTAAAACCAACCAGAAGTAGAGATTGCTTATAAAGAAAGTCAAACTATCAGCAGACTATTAATAAACCACAATAGATGCCTTCAGGCAAAAGGAATAATAACTTAAAAATGCAAATGTCAACTTAGAATTCTGTTCCCAGCTAAATATTCATTCAAAGATGAGGACAAAAATAATACCTTAAAAACAAAGCTCAGCCGGGCTCGGTGGCTCAGCCTGTAATCTCGCGCCTTTGGGAGGCTGAGGTGAGTGGATTGCCTGAGCCCGCGGGTTCGAGACCCGCCTGGGCAGCGACACCTCATCTCCACAATAAATCAAAAAATCAGCCAGGCGTGGTAGCGCTTACCTGTAATTCCGGCTACTCGGAAGGCTGAGGCGGAAGGGTCGCCGGAGCCCAGGAGGTCGAGGCTGCGGTGGCCGGGAGCGGCCACTGCACTCCAGTCTGGGCGACGGAGTGAGACTCCAACTCAAAAATAAAAAAAAACAAAGCTCAGTCGGGTGCGGTGGCTCAGGCTTATAATCCCAACACTTTGGAAGACCAAGGTAAGAGGATTGCCTGAGCCCAAGGGTTCAAGACCTGCCTGGGCAACTTGGTGAGACTTCATCTCTGCAGTAGAAAAAAAAAAATAGCTGGGCGTGGTGGCACACACTTGTAGCTACGGCTACTTGGAAGACTGAGGTGGAAGGATCGCTAGAGTCCAGCAGGTGGATACTGGGGTGGCCATGAGTGTGCCACTGCACTCCAGCCTGGGCAGCAGAGTGAGACTCCAACTAAAAAAAAAAAAACCCAAAACAAAAAAACCAAGATTGGTTGGGCTCAGTGGTTCAAGCCTGTTATCCCAACACTTTGGGAGGTGGAGGTGAGAGGATTGCCTGAGCTTAAGGGTTCGAGACCAGCCTGAGCAACATAGGGAGACCTCGTCTCTACAATAAATCAAAAAATTAGCCAGGTGTGGTGGCACATGCCTGTGGTTCCAGCTACTGTAAAGGCTGAGGCAGAAAGATCGTCTGAACCCAGCAGATGGAGGCTGCAGTGGCTGTGAGTGTGCCACTGCACTCCAGCCTGGGTGACAGAGTGAGACTCCAACTTAAAAAAAAAAAAAACAGCAACAACAACTACAACAGCAAAAACAAGGATCAGAGCAGGAATTAATGAATACAAAATAGAAAACCAATAGAGAAAATCAGGAGAAGCTGGTTCTTTGAAAAGATTAGCAAAGTGAGCAAAACTTGAGCTAGACTGGCCAAGTGAAAACAACACTCAAATTACTGAAAGAGGACACAGTTACTACCACCCTTACAGGAAAAAAAAAAAAAACACCAAAAACTATTATAAGAGAATACCATGAGCAACTGTATGCCAACAAATTAGACAACTATATAAGTCAGATAGATTCCTATAGATATCTTACTGAACCAAGTGTTATTTTTCTGAATTGTCTTTTTTTGCTGAAATCACCAGATGATAACAGAAGTGATTAGCAATGTAGGCTTCTAAAGCAGTTCTCTTTTGGTCCACAGTGTGGGGTGCTATTACTTGAGTTCTCTGACAAGATTTTGGGTTGATTTTAACCTTCACATTCTTTCCAATTCTCTTAAGTTAAGCAATGCCAAAAACAGAAAATCCATCTCTCCCCAAGAAAGTACCAGAGAAATCTAGTTGCTGGTTGCTGACAGGCTGTAAGAAAAGCTATAGGATGGACTCGGTGGCTCAGCCTGTAATCCCAGCACTTTGGGAGGCCAAGGCAAGTGGATTACCAGAGCTCGCGGGTTTGAGACCCACCCGGGCAACTTGGAGAGACCTCATCTCTACAAAAAATAATTAACCTGGCGTGATAGCGTGCGCCTCTAGTTCCGGCTACTTGAAAGGCTGAGACGGAAGGCTCGCCGGATCCCAGCAGGTCGAGGCTGCAGTGACCGGGAGTGTGCCACTGCACTCCAGTCTGGGCCACAGAGTGAGACTCCAACTCAAAAAAAAAGAAAAAAAGTAAAGCTATAGTCTCTCTTCAGCCAAACGCAGCTTGACCTTCAGCTGGCCCTAAGAACTAGAAGTGGAAGAGGATCTTGGTCCCACCCTAATGATCAAGCTGCCTATCTTGTTAACACAAATCACCCAGGGTCTTTGGTTCTCTGGGTCTGTGTACAGTGGGGTCCAGAGTCTCATTTCTCTGGCTTCTTTCTCAAGGCTGTTCTATTCACCTCAATACGAGAAATCTGCCTGCATGTCTTTTGGCCAGTAGCTGTGGCATCTTGTGAGAGGGGAAACTGTAGCAATGAAAATGTCAAATTTTTGTGTTCAGTTCCCGTTAATATTGCTGAACACTAAACTTTTAGTGACCTTTAGTTCATTCATCCAACAAATATTTATTAAGAATCTGTAGAGCCGGGCTCGGTGGCTCAGCCTGTAATCCTGTGCCTTTGGGAGGCTGAGGTGAGTGGATTGCCTGAGCCCACGGGTTCGAGACCCACCTGGGCAGCGAGACCTCATCTCTACAATAAATCAAAAAAATCAGCCGGGCGTGGTAGCGCATGCCTGTAATTCCGGCTACTTGGAAGGCTGAGGCGGAAGGATCGCCGGAGCCCAGCAGGCGAGGCTGCAGTGGCCGGAAGCAGCCACTGCACTCCAGTCTGGGCAACCGAGTGAGACTCCAACTCAAAAAAAAAAAGAATCTGTAGTGTGCAAGATGTTACATTAGGAGATATAGGTATAAAGGGAAACCTCTTGCAATCAAGGCAGATTATGGTCTAATAAGGTTAGAGACAGAAGTGAAATTATTTTAAGGGAGAAATTTACCATAAACCATATAAAGTTTTTTAATTCTGTGGATCACAACCCAATAATGGTCAAGAAATCAATTTAGTGGGTTTCTTACCACTTAAAAAAAAAACTGTAAGCCAGGCTCGGTGGCTTAGCCTGCAATCCCGCGCCTTTGGGAGGCTGAGGTGAGTGGATTGCCTGAGCCTGCAGGTTCGAGACCCGCCTGGGCAGTAAGACCTCATCTCTACAATAAATCAAAAAGTCAGCCAGGCGGGGTAGCGCATGCCTGTAATTCCGGCTACTTGGAAGGCTGAGGCGGAAGGATCGCCGGAGCCCAGCAGGTCGAGGCTGTGTTGGCCGGGAGCGGCCACTGCACTCCAGTCTGGGCGACAGCGTGAGACTCCAACTCAAAAACAAAAAACAAGCCGGGCTCGGTGGCTCAGCCTGTAATCCCGCGCCTTTGGGAGGCTGAGGTGAATGGATTGCCTGAGCCCGCGGGTTCGAGACCCTCCTGGGCAGCGAGACCTCATCTCTACAATAAATCAAAAAATCAGCCGGGCGTGATAGCGCATGCCTGTAATTCCGGCTACTCGGAAGGCTGAGGTGGAAGGATCGCTGGAGCCCAGTGGGTCGAGGCTGCAGTGGCCGGAAGCGGCCACTGCACTCCAGTCTGGGTGACAGTGAGACTCCAACTCAAAAAAAAAAAAAACAAAAAACAAAACTGTAATGTAAAATATCAGTGCATTGCACATCTTGTGTGAAATTTTTGTTTGTTGTTTTTGAGTTGGAGTCTCATTCCGTCGCCCAGGCTGGAGTGCTATGTATGGCATGTTCGTGGCCACCCTAGCATCAACCTCTGGGCTCCGGCGATCCTTCCACCTCAGCCTTCTCAGTAGCCGGAACTACAGACATGCGCTACTGTGCCTGGCTAGTTTTTTATTTTATTGTAGAGATGAGGTCTCGCCAAGTTGCCAGGTCTGGTCTTGAACCCACAGGCTCAGGTAATCCACTCACCTCAGCCTCCCAAAGTGCTGGGATTATAGGCTAAGCCACTGAGCTCGGCCTGTTATATTGTTAATTTTACTGGAGTTGCAGTAGGGTAGATCAACTATATTTCAGAAGAATCAAGAAGCTTGCTGAAGGGAGGTAACTTTGGAGAGTTAGAATTTTGGCAGATTGAAGTGGGTAATAAGGGGGGGGGATGGCATATTAAGTAGAGAGAAGATAGAATTAGGTCCCAGACCTGGCACAAAACACGAGAGACTACTCACAATCAGGAAGGCATTATTCAGGGTATGCCTAAAAAATATTGTCGGTTGGGTGCAGTGGCTCACATCTGTAATACCAGCACTTTGGGAGGCAGAGGTAAAAGGATTGCCTAAGCCAAGGGTGGAGGTTACAGTAGCTGTGAGCATTCCACTGCACTCCATCCTGAGCTACAGAGAGAGACTCTGGCTCTAAAAAAATAAAAAGAAAGAAAGAATTTTGTGTGTGGGTGGATATGGAGAAGTAAGACCTTTTGATTTAGACCTATGTTAATAATTAATTGTGTTCCCCTAATGGATTACCGATAGCTTATCAGCTCTGGTTGCCTGGTGGACTTTGGCAGCTCTACCTTTAGTCTGGTTGCAAACAAGTGAGAACAGCATGATAAGTGGTGTGGTGGGGTGTCTGGGTCTACCCCCTCCCCCGCCCTGCAGCCTCCTGGGTACCTTATTCTCCTGTGTGCAGTGTTGACACCTTGTCTGAAGAAGCTGCGGGATTGCTCTCAAGCTTGAATTTTAAGAGGAGATTGGCCGGGGGTGATGGCTCAGCCTATAATCCCAGCACTTTGGGAGGCCTAGGCGAGAGGATTACCTGAGCCCGGGGGTTCAAGACCAGCTTGGGCAACTTGGTGAGACCTCATCTCTACAATAAATCACAAAAACTAGCCGGGCGTTGTGGTGTGCGTCTGTAGTTCCAGCTCCTTGGAAGGCTAGGGTGGAAGGATCGCCTGAGCCAAACAGGTCGAGGCTGCAGTGGCTATGAGCGTACCACAGCATTCCAGCCTGAGCTACAAGAGTGAGACTTCGACTCAAAAAAAAAAAAAAAGATTAACACTCCTTTAGGATATTGTAGGACAATACACATTCAGAGACAACACGAGCACACCCTGGAAAAGGCCCCAAAACAGGGGTTTGGAGCCTGGGGAGGAGTCCTGGGGGTAGCCTTCAGGATATCCCCTTCTCCTCAGGTTCTGTGCCTGTACATGCAGGTCATGCCGAGTGTGTGGGTGCTAACCACATTTTGCAGCTGTGCATAGTGAATATTCTGAGGTACCCTTCCTGGAGGCAGTCTCCCCCCCTCAGGCTGGTTCAGACCAGATCAGGCACACCTAGATCAATGTCCATAACTTTACCTTTAGTTCACCTTCAGTTCATTGTAATACTAATACCACCCCTAGAGAGAATTCACAGTAATTTTGTGTATATGTGACATATGTATCAGTGCCTTCTCACACGACGCCTACATACTAGAAATTCTACCCTTTTCACACTTAACCCCATGCTCCACCCTATGTAAAATGTTGTATACCCTGTGTGCCTTTTACAATTGGGAGCAGTTTTTTCCTGTCCATCCGGCAGCTCTTGGACCATCTTCTCTGTAAGTAAGTTCCAGAATAAAGCCCATGTCTTGTCCATTGTTTCCGGGTCATTTCTTCAGCCTCTCAGACACAGTGCCTTCCCTTTTGGGGTCTTTGGGAGTCTGGCACAACAGGTATGCATTTGAGAGCTTCATACCATTCAGAGGCCTGTGTGTTTGAAGGATGCTTGTTTTGCTTTACTCTGGGTATGCTTCTCATTCCTCTTCTTCAGGGAAAAATATGGTAGGGCCTGGATCATTACTGACAGCCCACTGCAGGTGGGATTGGAGCCCAAAACAGATGACATACTGTCTGGAAAACACTGAGTTTAAGAAAGAAACATAAAGGGTTATTACGAAGATGAAGGGGCTCTGAGGGAAATCATGCCAGAGATCTCATTACTTTGAAATCACTTGGAAAATGAGAGGGATAATGTCACTCCCCCCTTTACCCACTGGAGCACTGTAATTACAGGGGGAGGATAATTGAATTTTAGAAGCACCTAGAGCCCAGCTAGTCTGTTCAAAGTAACATGGAAGACTCTGGTCTGCTCTGGCTTGTTGAAGAGCAAGCTGGATTCTTCTTGCCACTGGCTCTGCTTTGCTTTCCTCCTTAGCGTTGCTCATGGGGGTCCTTTCCCCAAGACTTGCATAGATTGGGATGCTGTCCTCCTTTCCTGACAAATCCAGAGACAGGCCAGCTGGGCACCAGTCGCTGTGCTAGAACAGGGCATGAGTCCTAACTGGCTACAGTTCACTAGAAAGTCCTTCCTTTGGGTCTCCCTAGACTCAGGTGGCAGCTGGTTTAGCAATAGAGGAAATAATCCTGCTGTCCAGCAGAACAGAACAATGGGAGCTTAATGGGTGGCTTATTTTCTCAAGAAATTTGCATTTCCCAGGCCTGATATCCATCTCAATAGGCCTATCAGCCAGCGGAAGAGACTCCGGGGACATTCCTCACACAAAAATTAACATTTCTCCCAGTTTAGGATTAATAGAAATGGCTCCTGAGGGGTCTGATTACTGTGGGGAAGTGCTGCGACATCTAGTTTGAGAAGTGAACATAATATGGTTTATTTGGAACCCGAACAGGAAACCTTGATTCTTTTGGCTGGTGGAAATATGCAGAAGAAACATCGTCTGTGGGCGCGTCCCCTTCTAGGGAACATTTCAGAACCGGAGAGGGAAGAGAGAAGTTTTTGGATTAATCACAAGTGGTAAAACACAGACACATGTCAAGTAAGTAGGACACTTACTTCCAGGAGTGTGGGGCAGAGGCCAGGTAGCGAGAGGTTCCCGTGCTCGGGGGGAAAGGACTCAGTGGGAGGTTTCTAGAGGAAGGAGAAGCCTGTGAGGCCTCAGAGGTCAAGAGTGAAATTCGCGGAGGGGTTGAGAGTGAAGCCCAGCAAACGAGAACCCGAGCCGAGGCTGCGAGGCGCAGAGGGTGGCTGCCGGGCCGAGTCCCCTGCGCGCGACTGCTCCTCCGCACGTCTCTGCCCGGCGGGCCCCACGTGGCAGGACCGGGGGGAGCCGGGCAGGGCCGGGGGCGTGGCCGGGGCGGGCCCTGCCGCTGACGCGCGGGGTATATAGCCGGGCATGCGCGCCGTGGCGGGGGCCGGACGCAGGGAGGGGGCGCGTGCTCCCGGGTGCTTGCGCGGACGCACCGGCTGAGCTCCTGCCGCTGCCGGCCGCCCCGGGGCCTGGCGCGTGAGGCTGCGCGGGCCCGGCTGCCGTCCGCCGGAGCTCCAGGTGAGCGCGGAGGGCGCGGGCGGGGGGCGCGGTGCCACGGGATGGGCATTGGCGCGGAGGAGCAGCGCGCCTCCGGGGTTGAGGGCACCGGGTGGGGGCGGGGGCCCCGCTGGGCCGGGGGCCGGGAGCCGCGCCGGGGCACCGGCGCGTGGACCCGGCCGGCCGGGTGGAGGCGGCACCTGGCTGCGCTGACGCGATGACGAGAGGAGGGAGGGAGGTCACTGCCGCTGTCCCTTAGCTGGAGCGCGCGGGATGTGTGAGCTGGAGAAGGGTGCCCGGAGCGTGGATAGATAACCGCGCTGGAAGACTGAGGCTGGCTTCCTGGAGCCGGCAGGCGCAGAGCACACAAAGCAGAGGGCAGATGGACAGATCTGATGGGCAGCTCTTGGGCCGACTCCACGGGGCCCTGGTGTCTGGACTTTGCTTTCCAGCAACTCTGTCCGCGTGTCCCCCAGCCCCCTCCAGGCCATCTCCCGGGTGAAGATGAATGTCCCAAATCTCTGGCGGACCAGTAGCTGGAGAGGGGCAGAGAGGGCACTCAGGAAAACTCCATTCTGGCTTACCCGCGAGGATGGCTTTTTGGCTATTTTTGGTCCTTACGGACCAAGTTAGGTGGTCTGGATCAGGCTGCCCCCTCTTGGTGGGTGAGGGCAATGGGACTGAGTGGCAAAGCAGTTTCATCATCTGATTCTGAGGTCCAATTAAGTCAGGAGAATTTCTTCAGCTCTGGTCTGCGGGTTCAATTTCGAGGATCTAGCTTCCGCCTGGGCCTGCGTTCCACAGAGTGACATCTCCAAATAGTTGATTGGCCTGGGTTTGCAAGGGGACTTCCGAACGTGGTTTGGCAGGGCTGAGTGCTCTCTTGTAGCCTAAGTGGAAGGGTGGGGGCAAGAGCAGCTTTGACTTGACCCCTCCTTCCTAGAGCAACTTTGGGTTTTGATTTGTATCTTTATTCACTCTTCCCTAGGAGCCCCGGGCCATTAAGATAGGCATGCTACTTTTAGGTTGCTAGATCCTGGTGGAAACTGGCCTGGGAGTCAGCCTTGGTGTCTGTTCCCTCATTTTTCTTAACTTGCTCTGTGACCTTGGGAGGGTTCAGGTCAGTAAGTGTCAAGGTTATGCTAGGTCTCTTGTTTACAGTATTTACAATTCTGCAATCCTTATCTCTTAAAACACAAGTCCGAAAAACTGAGAGGAACTTGACTCCTTGATGAAACAATAGAAAGAATGTCCCAAATCATAACTTTTAGCAGCTAGAATGAAAAGCCACATATTCCATTTCCAGTTAGAAGCTCAGAGAGGTGAGTTTTTCATCAGTTGTGTAGTAGCCAGGAGATAGGCTAATGGTTCTCTTCCTTCTGCTCTTTGGTATGCAGGTATGACCAGAGGATACCACTTAGTAGAGTGGGGCCCCTGGCTATTGTCTCTTCCCAAAGGAACGGCAGCCTTCCTGTTTAATCCATCTTTTGTTACTCACCTGGCCTCTGGGACCTTGGGAGAGGGCCTGGCTGAGGGAGAGATAAGATCCAGGTTGACTGAGAAATGGTGTCAGGTAGCCAGCCAGTGCAGAGTCCAGAGGAACCCGGTGACGAGAGAGGGTGGGGGCAGGGACGGGGGCGGCAGCTTATTGACCTTGTCATTTTGGCAATAGTAAGAACTGTGGGCTCCATGAGGTACGTGAGATACCAGAGTTCTGTGACTCTCAGAGCACATAAGTACACAGTACCTGATCTGTGCTCAACTCTGCCACAGCCACCCTGGCAAGTGCAAGCAGAAGGCCTGGCCTCTGCCCTTCCAGTGCAGACTCTTGGTTGGGGGAGAAAGAACATTCAAAGCTGAAGAATAAGGTTGCAACACAAGAGAGGTCTCTCGTTGCTGTGTACGGTTAAGTTCAGAGAAGCAAGCACTCCATTTGAGGTGGCATACAGTGGCAGAATAATTCACAGCTTTTGATCCAGATGAATCTGTGTTCAAACCCTGGCCCCATCACTCTCCCAGCAGTGAGAGATTTCTTTTTTTTTTTGAGTTGGAGTCTCACTCTGTCGCCCAGACTGGAGTGCAGTGGCCGCTCCCGGCCACCACAGCCTCGACCTGCTGGGCTCTGGCGACCCTTCCGCCTCAGCCTTCCAAGCAGCTGGAACTACAGGCGTGCGCTACCACGCCCGGCTGATTTTTTGATTTATTATAGAGATGAGGTCTCGCCTGTCCAGGCGGGTCTCGAACCCGTGGGCTCAGGCAATCCACTCACCTCAGCCTCCCAAAGGCGTGGGATTACAGGCTGAGCCAGAGAGATTTCTTAACCTCTGAGGGTCTGTTCTCACTGGCTTGGGGGATGTCGTAATTGTGCCTGGAACATAGAGAGCCTGTTATACACGTTGTCATTGTCATTGTCATCATCTTTGTGGGATGGAGTGGGTAATTTAGGAGCCCCAGAGGCTGATAGGTTGAATTGTAGGAATGGTATGAGGCTGGAGAGAGGGTTGATTCATCTCCTTGGCAATATAGATGCAACTTCCCTGCCCTTCTGAGTAGACCACAGAAAAGTGGCCAGGGACTGTCCTAAAGATTCATTGGGCAATCTTGGGGAAAAGAAATTTTTTTCCACCGTTAGTTCTGGGAACTACTCTGATTTCTTTTCTTTTTTTCTTTTTTTTCGAGTCAGAATCTCACTCTGTTGTCCAGGCTAGAGGGCATTGGCTAGCTCATGGCCACTGCAACTTTGACCTGTTGGGCTCAGGTGATCCTTCCACCTCAGCCTTCCAAGTAGCTGGAACCACAGGTGTGTGCCACCATGCCAGCTAATTTTTAAAAATTTTTTGTAGAGACGAGATCTCGCCATGTTGCTCAAGCTGGTCTCGAACCCCTGAGCTCAGGCAGTCCTCTCATCTCCGCCTCCCAAAGTGCTGGGATTACAGGGGTGAGCTACCGTGCCCGGCTAATCTGATTTATTAAGAGATGAGATACTCCTTCTCTAGGCTGATGATAGCCAGGAAAGAGGAACAGTGCCCGTATATGCCTGTGTATGTGTGTGTAGGGTATATATCAGTCACAAGACTGGTTCTGTTTTCTTTTTTTCTTTTTCTTTTTTTTTTTTTTGTCAGAGTCTCACTGTCACACAGACTGTAGTGCAGTGGCACACTCACAGCCACTGCAGCCTTGTCCTGCTGGGTTCAGGCGATACTTCTGCCTCAGCCTTCCAAGTAGCTGGAACTACAGGCATGCACCACCACACTCTGCTAATTTTTTGATTTATTGTAGAGATGAGGTCTCACCAAGTTACCCAGGCTGGTCTCAAACCCGTGGGCTAAGGTAATTCTCTCATCTCAGCCTCCCAAAGCGCTGGGATTATAGGCATAAGCCACCACGCCCAACCTGGTTCTGTTTTCTTTTTTTGAGTTGGAGTCTCACTCTGTCGCCTAGACTGGAGTGCAGTGGCCGCTCCCGGCCACCGCAGCCTCGACCTGCCAGGCTCCGGCGATCCTTCCGCTTCAGCCTTCCAAGTAGCTGAAACTACAGGCGCACGCTACCACGCCCGGCTGATTTTTTGATTTATTGTAGAGATGAGGTCTCGCTGCCCAGGTGGGTCTCGAACCCGTGGGCTCAGGCAATCCACTCACCTCAGCCTCCCAAAGGCGCGGGATCACAAGCTGAGCCACCGAGCCCAGCTGGTTCTGTTTTCAAACCCTTTCTGAGACCTTTCTCTTCCCTTACCTGCTCTCACACTCAACAACAGTATTCTGGGAGGAACCTCAATCCATGTCCAATATTTACAGAATCTTGTGGCCTAAGCAAAAGTGCTGTGAATAGATTGTGTATGCCTGGGAGTCAGGGCCTCTTTCTCCCCTACTGTGCTAGGACACTAGCCTGTTGGCATTTGACCTGAAGAAAGTCATGCTCAGCCATCTTGTAGAGCCTCAGAACCTTACAATGTGATCTGAGGGGACTCCAGTGATCTTCATGTCCAGCTCCTTTGTTTTATAGTGTAAGAAACTGGATCCAGCTAGGTGTGGTGGCTTATGCCTATAATCTGAGCACTTTGGGAGGCTGAGATGAGAGAATTGCTTGAGGCCTGGAGTTCGAGATCAGTCTGGGCAACATAGTGAGACCTCATTTCCACAAAAATTAAAAATACTAGCCATGTGTGGTAGTGTGGGCCTGTAGTAGTGTACACCTGTATTACTAGCTGAGGTAGAAGGTTCATCGCTCACCTGAGCCCAGAAAGTTGAGGCTGAGGTGAGCGATGATCATGTCACTGAAAGATGAGACTCAGAAAACAGAGAAAATAAACTGGATCCTGGGAGATTAATTGGTGTTCCAGAGTCACGTCTTACTAGTGGCCTTGAGACTTAACGAAGAAGACCCAAGAAGGGCTTGATTTTTATTCTTTTTTTTTAATTAATTAATTAATTAATTAATTTAGAGTTGTAGTCTCACTCAGTCGCCCAGACTGGAGTGCAGTGGCCGCTCCCGGCCACCGCAGCCTTGACCTGCTGGGCTCCAGCGATTCTTCCACCTAAGCCTTCCGAGTAGCCGGAATTACAGGCATGCACTACCACGCCCGGCTGATTTTTTTGATTTATTGTAGAGATGAGGTCTCGCTGCCCAGGTGGGTCTCGAACCCACGGGCTCAGGCAATTCACTCACCTCAGCCTCCCAAAGGCGCGGGATTACAGGCTGAGCCACTGAGCCCGGCTTAAATTTATTTTTAATTTTTTTTAATTTATTTTTATTTTTTATTTTTTTTTTGAGTTGGAGTCTCACTCAGTCGCCCAGACTGGAGTGCAGTGGCTGCTCCAGCCACCACAGCCTTAACCTGCTGGGCTCCAGCGATCCTTCCGCCTCAGCCTTCCAAGTAGCTGGAACTGCAGGCGAGGGCTACCACACCCGGCTAATTTTTGAATTTATTGTGGAGATGAGGTCTTGCCAAGTTGTCCAGGCGGGTCTCGAACCCACGGGCTCAGGCAATCCACTCACCTCAGCCTCCCAAGGCACAGGATTATAGGCTGAGCCACTGAGCCTGGTTTCATTTTTATTCTTTTTTTTTTTTTTTTTTTTTTTTGAGTTGGAGTCTCACTCTGTCACCCAGCTTGGAGTGCAGTGGCTGCTCCCGGCCACCGCAGCCTCGACCTGCTGGGCTCCAGCGATCCTTCCACCTCAGCCTTCCAAGTAGCTGGAACTACAGGCGCGCGTTACCACACCTGGCTCATTTTTATTTATTGTAGAGATGAGATCTCACCAAGTTGCCCAGGCGGGTCTGGAACCCGCGGGCTCAGGCAATCCACTCACCTCAGCCTCCCAAGGCACGGGATTACAGGCTGAGCCACCAAGCCCAGCTTGATTTTTATTAAATGTGATGCTGAAATTGCTGATAATCTCCGTCTTTTCCTTGGAAACTAGAAAAGGAAGGGCCAGTTGTCCTTGTACTTATGGAGAAGGGGGGAGAAAGAGGTGTTAGCTTCTCCTGGAGGAGTCTCCTACTTCTTTCTCTGTTCACACTCTCTGGCGACATGGGAGGGTGCGGGTGAGCAAGGAAGGGTCCTGCTGCTAGGCCTGGCCAGGAGTCACTAGATGTCTGTAGCGGGACCTCTCTGACCTCAAGGCTGGCGCACTGTCAGGATGCCGGAGATAAGGAGTCCAGAGTCTGCTAATTCCGGACTGCTGCCAGCCAGGGCCTCATGCCCTCCGGGGTCCAGCAGTGCAGGCTCACCATAGCGTCTCCAAGCCCTGCTCTCTCATCGTCCCCGCCCCTTGGGCATCCAGCCTCGAGGGGCCCCTAGTTGGACCCAGCAGAGATTGAGAGCCTGGACCCTCCGCTCCGCACCAGAACAGGAGGCCCGGGAGCCACAGAATCAGCCTGCCAAGGGAGCCTGGCATGCCCAGCCATGGTAAGCCAAATTCCCTTGGCAACTTGAGGTTTGACTGTTGTGAGGCCTCATAACCTTCTTCCAGCAGCGGGCCCAGGAGAATCATGGCCTTTGGTAGAGGGAGGTGACTGTCCTAAATTTATTACTGAGTCCCTATTGGCTCTCTTAGCCAGTGCATGCTGTATTTGTAGTTCATAAAAGACGTCAGTTAAAAGTTGGGAATCTTTAAAAAAAAATGCGTTAAATAATTTATTTTATTTTTAGAATGTGTACGTGTTTCTATTCATCAAAACTCTGATGTAGGCCCAAGCCCTTTTCTTCAAGTCTCAAGATCCTCTGATTAGATTTACAAGCTGTATATAAAAATCACACCTAAATGTATCACCTGTGATTTCCCATTTCCTTTCTTAAATATTTTTTTTCCGCTAGGTTCTTTATTCACATAGTTCAAAAATCAAAACAGTGAAAAACAAATCTAGCAAAACCCTGTCCTTTCTCCTTCCTTTTAGTTTTTTTATTTATTATTATTTTTTTAGTTGGAGGCTCACTCTGTCACTCAGGCTGGAGTACAGTGGCACGCTCCCAGCCACCCCAGGGTCGCTCACGGTCACCCCAGCTTCGAGCTGCTGGGCTCAGGCGATCTTTATGCCTCAGCCTTTTAAGTAGCTGGAACTACAGGCACACACTACCATGCCTGACTTTTTTTTTTTAATTGTAGAGATGAGGTCTTGCCAAGTTGTTGCCTGGGCTAGTCTCAAACCCATCGTTTTAGGCAATCCACTCACCTTGGCCTCCCAAAATGCTGGGATTACAGGCTGAGCCATTGAGCCCGGCCTCTCCCTCCTTATAATAAGTGCCAAGCGGTAGACGTTTAGACGTTTAGCACCTTAGGTGATTTTGGCCAGCAACTTTATTAGATATTTCCAATGCTTTTTGCATTCTCTATTATAACTGTGTAGTATTCTATAACATGGTGGTACCATCATTTTTAACCAACACATATCACTCCCCCCTACCTTGGGCTGTTTTCAGTATTTTGTCATTACATACAGTGCTGCAATGAATAACTCTGTACAAGTGGCATTTACTTCATGCGTAAGTATGACTACAGAATAAGTTCTGTGAAGTGGAATTGCTAGGTAAAATGTTAAATACATCTGTTAATTAGCTTTCTTTTTTTAATTTTTTTTTGAGTTGGAGTCTCACTCTGTCACCCAGACTGGAGTGCAGTGGCTGCTCCTGGCCACTGCAGCCTCGAACTGCTGGGCTCCGGTGATTCTTCCACCTCGGCCTTCCAAGTAGCTGGAACTACAGGCGTGCACTACCATGCCCAGCTATGTTAATTAGCTTTCTTTTTGGTTTGGGGGTTTTTTTTTTTAGTTGGAGTTTTTTGTTTTAGTTCAACCCAGGCTGGAGTGCAGTGGCACGCTCACGGTCACCCCAGAGTCAACCTGCTGGGCTCACACGATCCTTCCACCTCAGCCTTCCAAGTAGCCAGAACTACAGGCGCATGCTACCACACCCAGCTAATTTTTTAAATTTACTTATTGTAGAGATGAGGTCTCACCATGTTGCTTGGGCTTGTCTCAAACCTGTGGGCTCAGGCAATTCTCTTGCCTCGGTCTCCCGATGTGCTGGAATTACAGACTTGAGTCACCGAGCCTGGCCTGTTAATTAGCTTTCATTAGGGAAAAAAAGCAAAAACTTAAAAGACATTTGCAAACCAGTCTACCTTAAAATCCTACTGCTTTTATGTATGTACCTATTTTAATTACAATTTATTATTTTTTATTTGTAGAAAATCTTTCTAGATTAGTAATTCTCAAACTTCTTGATCCTAGGACCTCTTATGTCTTTTGCTTGTGTGCTATCTCTATTAGTACTATATTAAAAGCTAAAGCTGAGAAATTTAAAAATAGCTATTTATTCATTTAAAACAACAAAAGTAGGCCTGATACAGTGGCTGTTACCTGTTATCCCAGCACTTTGAGAGGCTGAAGTGGGAGGATTGCTCAAGCCCAGGAGTGCAAGACCAGCCTGGACAACATAGTGAGACTTCGTCTCTACCAAAAATCAAAAAATTATCCAGGCGTGGTGGCACACACCTGTAGTCCCCACTACTGATTGGAAGCCTGAGGCAGAAGGATCGCCTGAGCCCAGGAGGGTGAGGCTGTGGTGAGCTGTGATCATGCCACTGCACTCTAAAAGCCTGAGGGACAAAGTGAGGCCCTGACTGAAAAACAAAAAACCCAGAAATAAGACCTTTACATGTTAACACAAAAAGCATATTTCCTGAAAAATGGCTGTGTTTTCCAAAATAAAAAAGTAATGAGGAGAATGACCTGTTTTTATATTTTTGCAAATCTTCAGGATTTCAAAATAAGGATTTATTGGATGATGAAATAATAGAGATTATAGTAGGTAGAACTCAAAATTTACTGGTAAGAACTCAGCTAAGCCAGGCGTGGTGGCTCAAGCCTGTAATCCTAGCGAGAGGATTGCCTAAGCTCAGGGGTTCAAGACCAGCCTGGGCAACTTGGTGAGACCTTGTTTCTACAATAAATCAAAAAATTAGCCAGGTGTAGTGGTGTGCTTCTATAGTTCCGGCTACGTGGGAGGCTGAGGTGGAAGGATTGCCTAAGCCCAGCAAGTTGGAGGCTATGGTGGCTGTGAGCGTGCCACTGTACTCCAGCCTGGGCAACAGAGTGAGACTCCAACTCAAAAAAAAAAAAGAAAAAGAAAAAAGCAACTCAGCTAAAAGTCCTGAGAACAAACTGAGTTAATCTCTGAAAGCATACATATTTATACCCTTAACTTCTACCATAGAGAGTTCTAGGAAACTCAAGATGACACAGGCACACATTCATCATATTTCACATAGCCTCTAAAAGGTGAGAGAAAAGCTTTTAATGTCTGAATATTATAATAAACATAGTTGGTTTTTTCGGGGGTTTTTTGGTTTTTTTTTGAGTTGGAGTCTCACTCTGTTGCCCAGACTGGAGTGCAGTGGCCACTCCCGGCCACCGCAACCTCGACCGGCTGGGCTCTGGCGATCCTTCTGCCTCAGCCTTCCAAGTAGCGGAACTACAGGCGCGCGCTACCGCGCCCGGCTCATTTTTAATTTTATTGTAGAGATGAGGTCTCGCCAAGTTGCCCATGTGGGTCTCGAACCCGCGGGCTCAGGCAGTCCACTCACCTCAGCCTCCCAAAGGCGCGGGATTACAGGCTGAGCCACCGAGCCCGGCTATAAACATAGTTTTTACCTGATGGACCCCAGGTGTCATCTAAGAAAGTAATTTCAGAATTTCTGATCTAGATTGCTTAGTGTAATTTGTAGAAATCAGAACTTTTTCTTTCTGCATTCATTTTGTCAGTTACTATTTAAAGGAATTCTAATCATAAAAACAAATAGAACTGGCATAAAGAGGTTTGGGAATAGGCACAGCTGACTCTGGGCAGGTGAACCCTCAGTGGTGACAGCTGGCCCCCTGGAGGGGCCTGTTGACTGCAGGGAGGGACAGGGCTTGGAGGGGCTTGGCCAATCCAGCAGACAGGCACAATAATGTCTCCGTTCCCAAGATGCTTGTGAAGTATTGTGGAAAGTCAGGTGCCAGCTGTGGCCTTCTTGATGCTCCAGTGAGTGGAACGGAGGAGAGGGACTTAGTGAGGTCAGAGGGGGGGAAGCCAGCAGGACAGGAGAGGTCAGAGGAATCTCTCTAGAGGTGGAATTGAGCCAAGTCTTGAAAGCAAGGAAGGAGGGAAGGGGAGCAGGGGTCCTGGCAAGGAGAGCTTTGTGAATGCTGGTGGAGTGGTCCATGTGTTCACAGTGGCTGATGAGCAGTGAGCCAGCGCAGCTGGAAATTGAGGTTGGGTCCAGGATTTTTATTTTTATTTTTTAACACAGTCTCGTTCTATTACCCAGGCTGGAATGCAGTGGCGTGGTCATAGCTCATTGCAGCCTTGGATACCCATGATCCTCCTGCTTTGGCTTCCCAAGGTGCTAGGATGACAGGAGAGCCACTCTTCAGGTCTGGGATTTTTGAAGGGCTGTAGGGTCTAAGGCACCAATAATATCTGAGAACTCTGAGCTGCTTTCATATCAAAGACTACGGCTCCATCAGTAACCCCCTGGCTTGGGGTGCACCCTACCAGCCTCCTTTTACCTGGAACAACTCCGTGACCTCAAATCCATGTCCTCTGTACCAGTTCACTTACTCCAACCTCCTGCCTCCTCCTTCGTTAGCCCTCAGAAACATATAGCACACACCTTTCCTGCTTGCCTTAACACAGCTCTTAGAAGTCTCTCGGGAAACTATATGTGTTTAACTATATCCTACAGAATCCCCAAAACAATTACTTGCTGTTTTTGTAAACTCTGTTTTCTTCAGATTATCAAAAGCAGTGAATGGATGCTTATTGTAAAGTGTAAAAAAGTAGTTAAGCCGGGCTCGGTGGCTCAGCCTGTAATCCCGCGCCTTTGGGAGGCTGAGGTGAATGGATTGCCTGAGCCCATGGGTTCGAGACCCGCCTGGGCAGGCGAGACCTCATCTCTACAATAAAATCAAAAAATCAGCCAGGCATGGTAGCGCGTGCCTATAATTCCGGCTACTCAGAAGGCTGAGGCGGAAGGATCGCCGGAGCCCAGCAGGTCAAGGCTGCGGTGGCCGGGAGCGGCCACTGCACTCCAGTCTGGGCGACAGAGTGAGACTCCAACTCAAAAAAAAAAAAAAGTAGTTAAAAGTCTGTGATTCTGCTGCGCTGATGCCGTCTCTGTTTACATATTGGCATAATTCCTTAGAGTTGTTTTTTGGGAGCTACAATTGGCTACCTATCCCCCTCTTACCTTGACATCAGCATTTCTCCCTAAGCATATAATTTGTCCTAAGGCTGGATCATAATTTGCTCAACCATTTCCTTTTATATTAAACTTTTAATTTTTAAGTAAAGAGTTGTAAAAATATAGCAAAGAGGCCAGACCCCATAGTCACTCCTGTAATGCCAGCACTTTGCGAGGCCAAGGTGGGAGATTGCTTGAGCCCAGGAGTTTGAGAGCAGCCTGGGCAACATAGGGAGACCTTATCTGTATAAAAAATAGAGGAAAGTGTCCAGGTATGGTAGTACATGCCTGTAGTCCCAGCTACTCTAAAGGCAGAAGGATTGCCTGAGTTCAGGAGGTTGAGGCTGCAGTTGAGCCATAATTGTGCCCTGCACTACAGTCTGAGCAACAGAGTGAGACCCAGACTCAAAAGGAAAAAATGATAATAATATGTATATCAAAGAGTTCCTTTATAATCCTCATCCTAAAATGGTATATAATTGAATGGGAAATCAACATTGGTACAATATTATTAACTAAGCTGTAGGCCTTATTTAAATGTCACCAGTACTTTCACTAATGTCCTTTTTCTGTTTCTTAGCTCTGGAATCAGCCACTTTTCTAAGGAACCTTGGCTTCTTTTATTGGAGAGTGGTGTTTAGAAACCAAGTTCTGGTTGCTAGGTGTGCTCATTGAGACTGGAGTTAGCATTGCTACTAGGCCCTCTTAGTGACAAAGCTAGAAAAAGTATGTGTGTATATGTAATATGTATACTAATCCATGCGCATATCTACATTTTAGTATCTCTTGCTCTCTCTCTCTCTCTCTCTAAGATCATGAGTTTATACTGATATATCTCATTCCAATCTAATATAAAAAGAATCATTTTCATTACTTATACTTTTTTTCTCTTAACAGTGAAAAACACTTTCAGCCATTTTCTTTTCTTTTTTTTGAGTTGGAGTCTCACTCCATTGCCCAGGTTGGAGTGCAGTGGCAACACTTATGGCCACCCCAGTGTCGACCTGCTGGGCTTCGGCCAATCCTTCTGCGTCAGCCCTCCAAGTAGCCAGAACTACAGGCATGTGCTACCACACCCAGCTAATTTTTGATTTATTGTAGAGACAAGGTGTCACCAAGTTGCCCAAGCTGGTCTTGAACCTGGGGGTTAGGCAATCTACTCACCTCGGCCTCCCAGTGCTGGTATTACAAACTTGAGCCACCATGCCCGGCTAAGCCATTTTCTTAGTTGCATTCCACATGTAGACTGTGTATTTATTTAATTCAATTCACCTTTTAGAGGATAACATCTGGAGGCAGCAATGAGTGTCCCCGATTAATCTATGTTTCTACTCCTAGAGCTACACTAGAATTGACTGAATGCTTGATCATTATCTTACCTTCTGAATGTACGCCTTTCAGAGCTGCGCTTACTTGAGCAAACTTTCAAAGTTTGGAATGTGCATTTACATGTCTAATTGTGAGTTAATTCACATGCCTGACGTACTTGATCACATGTGTGCATCCTCTACAAGTGGTTGTGCTTTTGTACTTTACTGTATACTACTGTGTAGAGTACAGTATCTTTATTTCAAGCCTAGGGTGTTCAGAAGCAAACTTAAAAGCAGTGGTGAGGCTGGGCGTGGTGACTCACGCCTATAATCCCAGCACTTTGGGAGGCTGAGGTGAGAGGTTTGTCTGAGACCTCATCTCTACAATAAATAAATAAAAAAAATTAGCCGAGCATGGTGACACATGCCTGTAGTTCCAGTTACTTGGAAGGCTGAGGCAGAAGGATTACCTGAGCCCAGCAGGTCAAGGCTGTGGTGGCTGTGAGCATGCCACTGCACTCCATCCTGGGGAACAGAGTGAGACTCCAACTCAAACAAAAATAGCAGTAGTGATATAGCTGATTTTGTTAGTTGGGTACCAAGGCTAACTTTGTTGGGCTTATGGATAAATTGGACTTATGAATGCATTCTCAGAATGGAGCTCATTATATAGGGACTTACTGTAGTTTGCTACTTTCCTGTCAGTTGCATCTGTCTTAAGCAGTACTCTTGCCCTGTTCCTAGCTTTAGAATTCTTTGTGAAGTGAGAACATACTGTACCCTGATATTAGAAGCTAAAAAAGTCTGCCTGGTTCAAGATCAGAAACAGCTACCACTGATTTCTACAATACCACCTGCTCTTGGCAGACATGTGTTTAACAGTCAGTGGGATGGGCTAATGGAAAGTAAACTGACATAGGATGGAGTGTTGCCTGTTGCAGGCCTGGCTCTGCTGCCTGTGACCAGAACTTGCCACTTCACTACTCTGGAAAGTGCAGGTCTATCTCCCTGTCAGACAAGGCAAGCATGTTAGTATGACACACTTAAAACACCCATTTGTCATTTCACAGCTGGCAGATGTCCAGGCAGCGGGCGACTGGCTTCTATGCAGAGTATCAGCTGGGATCCTCATCTGGGGTCCTGGGGCCTCTGCCGGGCTCACGTGGTTGTGGCAGAATTCAGCTCCTTGTGGCTGTAGGACTGGGGTCTTCCCCTCCCCCTGTTTCCTTTGCTGGCTGTTTGCAAGGCCACTCTGTTCCTCGAGGCCCCCCACACTGCCTTGCCACACGATCCCCTTCGTCTCCAAAGCTGCGACACTATCTCTCTTCTCTTCACCTCTTTTGCCAGGAAGAGCCCAACTCTTTTAAGGGCTTACCTGATTAATTCTGGCCCACTCAGGATAATTTTCCTATCTTAAGGTCAACTGGGTTGGTCTAATTCCTGCAAAATCCCTCCCCGCCCCCTCCGAAGGTGTAACATAATCAATACAGGAGTAATATCTCATTACAGGTCCAGCCCACATACAAGGGTGAGGATCATCAAGAGTCATTTCAGAGTTCTACCAACCATAGCTAAAAGTGATCAGGCCTCCATTCCACCACCAGAATGTTTAACCAGTGCATTAGTGTTCTATGGCTGCCCTAACAAGCTTGGTGGCTTAAAACAAGGTCTGGAGACCAGAAGTCTGAAATCAAGATGTCAGCAGAACAGTATTCCCTCTGACAGCTCTAGGGGAGAATACTTCCTTGTTTCTTCCAGTTTATGGAGACTCCTGGCATTCCTTGGCTTTGGTACCGTCATGCTCATCTCTGCCTCTGTGTTTGTAACCTTCCCCTCTTGTGTATGTTCAAATCTCCCTCTCCTGTCTCTCTCTTTTTTTTTTGAGTTGGAGTCTCACTCTGTCGCCCAGACTGGAGTTCAGTGGCACGCTCCTGCCCACCGCAGCCTCGACCGCCTGGGCACTGGTGATCCTTCTGTCTCAACCTTCCAAGTAACTGGAACTACAGGCACGCGCTACCACGTCTGGCTAATTTTTGATTTATTGTAGAGATGAGGTCTCGTCAAGTTGCTTGGGTGGGTCTCGAACCCACGGGCTCAGGCAATCTACTCTCCTCAGCTTCTCAAAGTGCTGGGATTATAAGCTGAGCCACCAAGCCCGGCCATCCCTCTCCTGTCTCTTATAAGGACACAGGTCACTGGATTTAGGGCCCATCCTAAATTCAGGATGATTTTATCTTTGAGATCCTTAACTGTTTTTATCTGCAAAAATCCCTTTTCAAATAAAATTACTTTCTGAGATTTTAGGTGAATGTGAATTTGGGGGGATATTATTCAACCCACTGTCTTCAGGGATGGAGGAGAATATCCTTTGTAAACTCTGGTTCACCAAGCTATAAAAGAAAAGGGAGATTGCTTTTTAGACCTACGAGAGAAGGCAGGCCTGGGGCCCAGCCTCAGGCTGTCTACTCCCTGCATGGTGGACACAGATCTGGAAACCAAATGAGTGTAAAGCTAGCTTAGAGGCTCTCTGTTCAAAGGATCCAGATAATTTTCAGTAAAGTCAGCCTTCCATACCCAAATCCACGGATTCAGTCAACCGCAAATGGAAAATATTAGAGAAAAAACCCTAAATTAACAATGTAACAATAAAAAAGAATGCAAATAAAAACATAACAAAAACCAGTTATTTACATTGTATTAAGTATTATTAGTAATACTTATAAGAGATAATTGAAAGTATATGTGAAGGATGTGTGTGGGTCATGTACAAATACTACATACCCCATTTTATATTGGGGACTTGCTCATCTATGGATTTTGATAACTTGGAGGGAGTCCCTGGAACTGATTCCTCATGGGTACCAAGGGATGACTGAACAAACAACTGTTTAGCCACAGCCCTGGTAGAGTGTGACATTATTGCCGTAGGATGGGCAGGGCCGAGATTGAGACACCCATTTGGCAGAGAGGGAAAATCGGCTTCAAAAAAGTTGAGGTAAATCACAGAATGTCGTTCCTTGAAGGGGCATCAGTATCTGGTCCAGCAGTCCTGAAATGTCAGGCCAGTGCGCCAGACTAGAGTGAGGTTGTTCTGTCAGTACCAGCTACTCAGTTGCCTGGGTCTCACCCAGAAAGCTCTGACTTGGAAGAACTGAGGTGAGACCTGCTCAGTGGTGTGGCCAGGTTAGGGACCCATGCACAGATGCAGCCCAGGGCAGACTGGGGCCGAAGTCCACCACCAAATGAAGATCTTCAGAAAAGGTGAGAAAAGCCTTCCTACTTGGTCAACATTAAGCCTTTCCCAAATTAACTCAAATCAACTGCTTAAAGTAATACGTGTTCATTGTAGCAAATACAGATGGATAAAAAGATATCAAGTTACCATGAAACCCACCACTAACCTAAAACCTTTTGTTATATATATATATTTGTCTTTCTCTGTGAATACAGGTTGAGTATCCTTTATCCAAGATACTTGGGAACAGAGGTGTTTAGGACTTTTTTTTTCAGATTTTGGTATATTTGCCTATACCTAATGAGAGATATCTTAGGAATGGTGCCCAAGCCTAAACACGAAATTGTTTTATGTTTCATATATACTTTATAAACATAGCCCGAAGGTAATTTTTTGTGCATGAAACCAAGTTTTGATTGTGACATGAGGTCAGATGTGGAATTTTCCACTTGTGGTGTCATGTCAATGGTCAAAGCATTTCCAATGTTTGGAGCAATCTGTATGTACTTTTTTTTTTTTTTTTTTTTTTTTGAGTTGGAGTCTCACTGTCGCCCACACTGGAGTGCAGTGGCCGCTCCCAGCCACCGCAGCCTCAACCTGCTGGGCTCTAGCGATCCTTCCACCTCAGCCTTCCAAGTAGCTGGAACTACAGGCGCACGCTACCATGCCCGGCTAATTTTTTTGATTTATTGTAGAGATGAGGTTCGCCTGCCGAGGTGAGTCTTGAACCCGCGGGCTCAGGCAATCCACTCACCTCAGCCTCCCAAAGGCGCGGAATTACAGGCTGAGCCACCGAGCCTGGCTTCTGTATGTACATTTTAAGGGAGGGTGGTCTGCTGTACATATTGTGGGCTTTGAAAAAAAGCACCGTGAGACCAGGCACGATAACTCCAGCCTGTAATCTCAGCACTTTGGGAGGCCGAGGCGAGAGGATCGCCTGAGCCCAGGGATTCGAGACCAGCCTGGGCAACTTGGTGACCTCATCTCTACGGTATATCTAAAAATTAGCCATGCGTGATAGCGCGTGCTTGTAGTTCTGGCTACTTGGAAGGCTGAGGTGGAAGGCTTACCGGAGCCCAGCAGGTCAACGCTGGGATGACCAGAGTGTGCCACTGCACTCCAGCCTAGGTGATGGAGTGAGACTCTAACTCAAAAAAAAATAAATAAATAAAGCACTGTGATCAACTCTGCTGGTACTTAAACAGAGCAGTCACTTAAAAATAATTTTTAAAGTTTTTAATTGATACATAATATCTGTACATATGTATGGGTACATGTGATATTTTGATACATGCATAGAATGTGTAATGATGTAGTCAAGGTATTTAGAATATCCATCACCTCAAACATGTTTCATTTTTTTGTGTTGGGAACATTTCAAATAATCTCTTGTAGCTATTTTGAAATACACAACATATTGTTGTTAATGGTAGTCACTCCACTGTGCTATCAAACACTAGAACTCATTCCTTCTATCTAATTGTATGCTTGCATGCATTAGCCAACCTCTCTTCATTCCCCGCCCACAAATACACCCTTCTACCCTCTGGTAACCATCAGACACTGTATTTATATTCAGTATCATTTAATTTTTTCAGTTACTCTGGGAGAAGGACTGTTTGTGTCTTTGTTTTTCTATATAAGGAAGATAAGTCTCATTAAGTTATGACTTGATTGGCCTAAAGCTTGAAACGAGTAAATGCAGATTCAGGATTGAGAGTGAGGTCTGCCTAGCTGAAAGCCCAGGCTTTTGACCTCTGTGTGTATTTTATCATATGGATCACCTCACTTTATTTTAGCAATCTCTTTCTATTGTACATACAGCTTACTTGCAAGTTTTCACTATTATGAGTGCTACAAAAACGTCAGCTCCACAAGGACTTTTTGTCTGTTTTCTTCCCTGCTGTATTCCCTGTGCCCAGAACAGCTGGCACTCAATAAATGTTTATTGTCAAACGTACACTTCTGTAAACCTCATAGAGCTAAATACTTACTCTGTTTAAGGGTAATTTCTGTAGGATGAATTCTCAAAGTAAAATATTGGGGCTTGGCAAGACAATTTTAGATGTTTATCTTAAGGAATAAATGTATAGGAATTGCCAGGAACAATTAAAAAAGGAAGAGGCGGCTGGGCTCGGTGGCTCAGCCTGTAATCCCAGCACTTTGGGAGGCCGAGGTGAGTGGATTGCCTGAGCCCACGGGTTCGAGACCCACCTGGGCAACTTGGTGAGACCTTATCTCTACAATAAATCAAAAAATTAGCCAGGCGTGGTAGCGCACACCTGTAGTTCCAGCTACTTGGAAGGCTGAGGCGGAAGGATCGCCGGAGCCCAGCAGGTCGAGGCTATGGTGGCCGGGAGCTGCCACTGCACTCCAGTCTGGGCGACAGAGTGAGACTCCAACTCAAAAAAAAAAACAAATAAAATAAAAAAGGAAGAGGCTGTGGAGTTGGACTTGCTTTGCCAGAAAAAATAATAATGAAGAAATAAATGAAACATTGACACAGGAGAGATAATTGCAACAGAATAAAACTGTCTGAAAACAGACTTCAGCATATATCAGAATTTAGCAAACAATAATAGTAGTTCTTACCAGTTATAGTGTGATTTTGAGCAAATTTTGCTTGTACTTCTCAGCCTTGGTCTGTTCATTTGTAAGGATGATACCACATTGCTTCAATTTTAGGATGCTTTTTGTTATTATTGCTTCAATGTTAATCAAATAGGGAGGCGTCTCATTGCTGTGTATGTTTAATATGGTGCTTTATTCTACTCTGGAGCACTGTCACTGGTGACACTTTTTATTTTATTTTTTAATTTTTAAAATTTTCTTTATTTTTTGAGTTGGAGTCTCACTCTGTCGCCCAGACTGGAGTGCAGTGGCTGCTCCCGGCCATCGCAGCCTCGACCTGCTGGGCTCTGGCGATCCTTCCGCCTCAGCCTTCCGAGTAGCCGGAATTAAAGGTGTGCGCTACTACGCCTGGCTAATTTTTTGATTTTATTGTAGAGATGAGGTCTCGCCTGCCCAGGCAGGTCTTGAACCCGCGGGCTCAGGCAATCCACTCACCTCAACCTCCCAAAGACACGGGATTACAGGCTGAGCCACCGAGCCTGGCTCACTTTTTATTTTTTAATTTTTTTGAGTCAAAGTCTCACTCTGTAACCCAGGCTGGAGTGTAGAGGCACCATCATGGCCACTGCAGCATCAATCTGCTGGGTTCAGCCGATCCTTCTACCTCAGGCTTCCAAGTAGCTGGAACCACAGGTGCACACCACCGTGCCCAACTAATTTTTAAAAAAAATTTATTGTAGAGACAAGGTCTTGTTAAGTTGCTAAGGCTGGTCTCGAACCCCTGGACTCAGGCAATCCTCTTGCTTCTGCCTCCCAAAGTGCTGGGATTATAGGCATGAACCACCACATCCCTTGATGATACATTTTATAATTAGGAAGGTATTATAGACTCTATCTTTTTTTTTTTTTTTTTTTTGAGTTGGAGTCTCACTCTGTTGCCCAGACTGGAGTGCCGTGGCCGCTCCCGGCCACTGTAGCCTCGACCTGCTCGGCTCCGGCGATCCTTCTGCCTCAGCCTTCGAAGTAGCCGGAATTACAGGCATGCGCTACCACGCCTGGCTGATTTTTTGGTTTATTGTAGAGATGATCTCTCGCTGCCCAGGTGGGTCTCGAACTGCGGGCTCAGGCAATCCACTCACCTCAGCCTCCCAAAGGCACGGGATTACAGGCTGAGCCACCGAGCCCAGCTTATCTTTTTTTTTTTTTTTTTTTGAGTTGGTGTCTCACTCTGTCGCCCAGACTGGAGTGCAGTAGCCACTCCTGACCACTGCAGCCTCGACCTGCTGGGCTCCGGAGACCCTTCCACCTCAGCCTTCCAAGTAGTTGGAACTACAGGCGTGCGCTACCACGCCTGGCTAATTTTTGACTTATTGTAGAGATGAGGTCTTGCCAAGTTGCCCAGGCAGGTCTCAAACCCACGGGCTCAGGCAATCCACTCACCTCAGCCTCCCAAAGTGCTAGGATTACAGGCTGAGCCACCGAGCCCGGCTCAATTTTTAACTTTTCAAATTGACAAAGATGGAAATTGTTTTTTTTTCAATCAGCATCTCACTCTGTTACCCAGGCTGGAGTATAGTGGCATACTCATGGCCACTGCAGTCTTGACCTGCTGGGCACGGGTGATCCTCACACTTGAGCCTTCCAAGTAGCTGGAACTACAGGTGCATGCCACCACACCTAGTTAAATTTTTTTTTTTTTTTTTTGAGTCGGAGTCTCACTCTGTCGCCCAGACTGGAGTGCAATGGCCACTCCTGGTCACCACAACCTCCCCCTGCTGGGTTCTGGCGATCCTTCTGCCTCAGCCTTCCAAGTAGCTGGAACTACAGGCGCGCGCTACCACACCCGGCTAATTTTTGATTCACTGTAGAGCTGAGGTCTCGCCAAGTTGCCCAGGCAGGTCTCAAACCCGCGGGCTCAGGCAATCCACTCACCTCAGCCTCCCAAGGCGCGGGATTACAAGCTGAGCCACTGAGCCCGGCTAATTTTTTTTTTTTTTTTTGAGTTGGAGTCTCATTTTGTCACCCAGACTGGAGTGCAGTGGCCGCTCCCGGCCACCGCAGCCTCAAACTGCTGGGCTCCAGCGATCCTTCCGCCTCAGCCTTCAAGTAGCCGGAATTATAGGCATGCGCTACCACACCCGGCTGATTTTTTTATTTATTGTAGAGATGAGATCTCGCTGCCCAGGCGGGTCTTGAACCCGGGGGCTTAGGCAATCCACTCACCTCAGCCTCCCAAAAGCGTGGGATTACAGGCTGAGCCGCTGAGCCCCTGAGCCTGGCTAATTTTTTTTTTTAATTGTAGAGACAAGGTCTTGCCGTGTTGCCAAGGCTGGTCTCAAACCCATTGACTCCGGCAGTCCTCTTGCTTCGGCCTCCCAAGGTGCTGGGATTATAGGCATGAGCCACTGCACCTGGCCTGGAATAATTTTTTTTTTTTTTTGAGTTGGAGTCTCACTCTGTCACCCAGGCTGGAAGGCAGTGGCACGCTCCCAGCCACTGCAGCCTCAACCTGTTGGGCTCCGGCAAACCTTCCCCCTCAGCCTTCCAAGTAGCTGGAACTACAGGCGTGCGCTACCACGCCCGGCTAATTTTTGATTTATTGTAGAGCCGAGGTCTCACCAAGTTGCCCAGGTGGGTCTCGAACCTGTGGGCTCAGGCAGTCCTCTTGCCTCGGCCTCCCAAAGTGCTGGGATTATAGGCTGAGCCACCAAGCCCGGCCTTGGAATAATATTTTAATACTCAATGTTGATGAGAATCGTATGAAATAGGCTGAGGCCATTGCTTTGTTAAACTCTGGTGTGTCCATGTGACTCCTTGAGCTGTGGTTACTGTTTCCTAGCCTTTGCTCCCTCCCCTACCTTGGAGAGGTGAATTTCCTCTCTTTCTCTCTCTAATTTACTTTCTTTTTTTTTTTTTTTTTGAGTTGGAGTATCACTCTGTCGCCCAGACCGGAGTGCAGTGGCCGCTCCCAAGTAGCTGGAATTGCAGGCGAGTGCTACCACGTTCGGCTAATTTTTGATTTATTGTAGAGATGAGGTCTCGCCAAGTTGCCCAGGCGGGTCTCGAACCCGTGGGCTCAGGCAATCCACTCACCTCAGCCTCCCAAAAGCGCGGGATTACAGGCTGAGCCACCGAGCCCAGCTCTCTAATTTACTTTCTAAATGAACTGTATTTTCTAATCTTAAAAAAAGGCTCTGAGCCGGGCTCGGTGGCTCAGCCTGTAATCCCGCGCCTTTGGGAGGCTGAGGTGAGTGGATTGCCTGAGCCCGCGGGTTCGAGACCCGCCTGGGCAGCGAGACCTCATCTCTACAATAAATCAAAAAATCAGCCGGGCGTGGTAGCGCATGCCTGTAATTCCGGCTACTTGGAAGGCTGAGGAGGAAGGATCGCTGGAGCCCAGCAGGTCGAGGTTGCGGTGGCTGGAAGCGGCCACTGCACTCCAGTCTGGGCGACAGAGTGAGACTCCAACTCAAAAAAAAAAAAAAAAAAAAAAAAAAGGCTCTGAAACACAAGAAGTAGGGATATGAAATTACTTAGATCTTGACTAGGCATGGTAGTGCCCACCTGTAATCCCACCTACTCAGGAGGCTGAGGCAGGAAGATCCCTTGAGTTCAGGAGTTCGAGGCTGCAGTGGACTATGATGGAGCCATTGTACTACAGCCTGCGTGACAGAGTGAGACCCTGTTTCAAAACCTTTTTTTTCCTAGAAGGTAGTTTAGCCAATTGTAGGTTCTTAATAAACATTTGTCTACTGTAACCCCTGAGGTTAAGGAGTGACTCCTAGCCAATTTGTCTCTGGGTTTCAGGATTCCTTTCATTCTTGGAAGATCTCTTTCATCCCTAGGCCTTTCCTTGTCCCTTGCTTGGGGGTGGCGGGGGAAGAGGAGGCAGCTAGCTCACCTGAAGTACCTCCCCGCCCCTCACCTCCCGCCCCCCATTGCTGGGCTGCCCTCTGAAGGGGCTGGAGAGTGGCAGACCTGAACCAGCAGTGACTTTCACTCATTTTACTGGGAACCCGAAAGGTTTTGTGGGTGTGGGAAAGAGCAGGGTGGGAGTGTGATCTGTCCTGCTATTTGAGAGAGTCCTGAACTGTTGGCACTCGCTGACCTTTCCTGGAAGCCAGAGGGCTTCCCGGCCAGGCTCCAGGGACTGGGTGCTTGTTTTCGTGGAGCACAGAATACTTGAGGCTTGGGGCCAGGTGGGGCTGTGCTGACTTCTAAGGAGGCTGGCCCTGTTTCTCCTAGCAAGAGAAAAAAGGCGGAAGCTTAGGGCCCTAGAATTCTTCCTGCTTGGATCCTCCTCTCCTCTGCTCACTGAGGTTGCAGTCTGTGTCCTGCTCATGTGACATCGATTGGTGTGTCTATATTCCAATGCTGATCATTTCCCCAGTGTTGGATACTTTCCAAGTGACAGGCTGGACAAGTTCTCAGGATACCAGGTCCCTGGGTGGTTTCCAGGGACAGCAAGCCATGGCTGTTCCCATGTCCCTTCCCAGAAAGGTGCAAAGGTACAAAGTCACCCACTCCCCCAGACTCGGGCTGCTGACCAAAGTGCCTGCCCTTGGAGCAGAGATTCTACACCCTGGTTCCTGCTCCTCCCTCATCCCGCCTCTGCCATGCATCAAACACTGTGCGGTGGTGCCTCCCACGGCAGAAGCCTTGACCGTGGGTAAACCATGGTGTGTGCGCAGCTCTGTAGCCAGATTGTGGCTGTGACCTTGGTGACTCGGACCCCTCCCTCTTGGCAGTGTTCAAGCCCCCTCTCCCAGCATCTCAGGATGTGCCATGGCAGCGAAACTCAGAGTTTCCATGAGCCACTGAGAAATTCTAGAAACAGCTTGTACTTGTGGGCTTTCCTTTTTTTTCCCCTGCCGCAGGGAAAAGTGGAAATGTTATTTTTGGTGGGATTATCAGCGGGCTGACGTTCTCGGGATGTGGGAAAGAGGCTGCCGCCTATGTCTGCCTCTCCCCTGCCACCTTCCTTTAGGATTCTCCTACCTCACCTTAGGTTTTAAAAAACTTTCCACTGATGTTTTATGTTTCCACTCGAGCAACTTCTCTGGTTCTCTGGGGTCTTTAGCTCGGTGGAAGTGACTGTAGGAAATGGGGTCCCTGGCCCCTCTAAGGTTGCTGATAGTTCAACTGGGTGCATAGAGACCAAAGAGCACTAAAACTGTAAAATGAGTGGCCACAAATGGGCTGTGGAAAAGCAACACTTTCAGCTGATGTTCTTTGGAGCCTGACAGGTGCCAGGCATTCCTTCCTCCAGTACTGGGGACAATAATATAGGCCCCAAGTCTCTGGCTTCCTGGAGCTCACAGTCTAGTAGGAGGAGATGGATAATGAAAAAAGACTTCTTTGTTTAAGGCAGTCTTACTCTATTGCCTAGGCTGCAATGCAGTGACACAACCATAGCTCATTACAGCCTCGACTTCCTGGGCTCAAGCTATCCTCCTGCCTCAGCCTCCCGAGGAGCTGAGACTACAGGCATGTACTACCGTGCCTGGCTTATTTTATTTATTTATTTATTTTTGAGTTGGAGTCTCACTCTGTTGCCCAGGCTGGAGTGCAGTGGCACGCTCCCAGCCACCGCAGCCTTGACCTGCTGGGCTCCGGCTATCTTCCGCAGGTGCGCGCTACCATGCCCGGCTAATTTTTGATTTATTGTCGAGACGAGGTCTCGCCAAGTTGCCCGGGTGGATCTTGTACCACCGGGCTCAGGCAATCCACTCGCCTCGGCCTCCCAAAGTGCTGGGATTATAGGCTGAACTACCAAGCCCGGCCTATTTTTTTTTTTGAGTTGGAGTCTCACTTCAGACGGGATATTTTTTAATTTTAGTAGAGATGAGGTCTCTATGTTGCCTAGACTGACCTCAAGCGATCCTCCTGCCTCAGCATCCCAAAGCACTGGGATTACAGGCATAAGCCACCACGCCCGACTGAAAAGACTATTTTAGATGATAATTGCCAAGAAGAAAATGAAACAGGGTGTTAGGGTTCTGAATGCCTGGGAGTGGACTTTTTTGTGCAAGATGGCCTTCCACATTGAAGAGTTGATGGGAGACCTGTTGTGAAGATCCAGGGGAAGAGCATTCTAGGTAGAGGGAACATCAAGTACAAAAGCTCTGAGGTCAGAATAAGCTGTATGTGTTAAAGGGACAGAGAGAGGAGTCCAGTGAGTGAGGCGGGTCAGTCATAAGGTCAGTGGGATAGGCAAGAGCCAGATGACTCAGTGATTTCAGGCCAGGAAAAGTTTAGAATTTACTCCACTTGTACCGGGAAGCCATCAGAGGGACTAAAGCAAAGGAACTGCTGTGGTCAAATTTGTGCTTTAGAAGGATGACTCTTTCATTAGGTAGTAGCCTGCAGATTTGGGCACTTGATGTTAAACTTGAGAGACAGAGGAGGGGGATTCGAACAGCATGGGCTAGGTGCCCAGTCAAAGCTGGAAGCCAGTTATGGGATTTTATTTCAACACTTTCTCCACCCAGATTCCCAGTACTCCATCTGTTTTGCAAGGAAAATATGGATGAGCACTTGTCCTCAGGGGTTTTCCAGTGTAGTATCCTCAGGTTCTGACAGTCCTTCCATATCTTCCTGGAAGAGCCCTCTTGAAGAATGAGGAGTATTCAAAAGGCAATTGTTAGTAAGCACTCGGAATGTCCGCTTGGTATGAATGTTTGTGTAGTGCATTCGCTGCAGTTGATTTATCCAGCTCTTACTGATGGGCTTTTGGCTTGTCTCCGGGGTTTTATTATTGTGAATAGCTCTGCCTTAAGAATCCTTACAGCCAGGCTCGGTGGCTCAGCCTGTAATCCTGTGCTTTGGGAGTCTGAGGTGAGTGGATTGCCTGAGCCCGTGGGTTCGAGACCCGCCTGGGCAATTTGGCAAGACCTCATCTCTACAATAAATCCAAAATTAGCTGAACGTGGTAGCGCATGCCTATAGTTCCAGCTACTTGGAAGGCTGAGGTGGAAGGATCGCTGGAGCCCAGCATGTTGAGGCTGTGGTGGCCAGGAGCGGCCACTGCACTCCAGTCTGGGTGACAGAGTGAGATTCCAACTCAAAAAATAAAAATAAAAAGAATCCTTACATCTATCTCTTTCCCCCCCCCCCTCTTTATATGGGGTTGAAAGTCACCCAAACTGGCCTGTCCAAGTTGCAGGCTAAAATTGGGAACCTTTCTGTGTGACAGTCCCATTGCTTCTTGAGGTTAGTGTTGGCTGGAAAGAGTAAGCCTTTAATTCTGCTTAGAATGTTGATCCCTTTTTAATAGGAAGGCCGTTTGTAGGAGGTGGGGGAGTGGAAGGGCCAGTGGAAATACATAAGCAGTGCTGTTAGGGAAGTCACTTTTGTACTATATTGCCTGGAGACTGTCACCTTACTGCAACTTTGAGTTTTTTTTTAAATCTGAGGGCAAGGAGACTTGCCTGGGTTGGTCTGCGTGTGCTGATCTACAGCTAGCTGTGAGATGAGCCAGAAACCCCTTTGCTCTGGAATTCAAATGTGTGTGCTCTTGACCCTCTCCAGGTCTCTGGCCCGGGCAGAGACAGAGAATCAAGAGGGCACAGGACCATGTTCCTCCCACTTGCCTTTGCACCTTTGACTGAAGGAGCTTTGAAAAGATATGACCCTAAATATGTGTCTGCAGGGAAGTTATTATCTCAGCCATTCTTTGATCTCTAAAGAGAGTGAGGCTGGCTTGTGTACATATTACTTGCATGTGCATATTCAAGTCCCGAGTTTTTATTAAGGTCCTACCAACCCCACAGGATCGTTAGGAAACAACCAAAAAAATTAGTATACAAGACCTGTCATTCTAGGACAGTATGCCATAGAAACAAAGCAGAAGGTGAGACTACTCCCTGATGGGGATGGGACTAGTGCTGCAAGGATTGGGGTGGAACCTCAAGATGGTGCTTTTTCTTGCAGTGTACCCTGTTTTCTTCCATCCAGCCCTTCATACCTCATGGAAAGAGTTCATGGAGCACGTGCTGACCACTGACAGATGTTAGTGGGCTTCTAGTCCTGTAGGGGAGACTGGAAGGTGCAGGGATATGGGATGGAACATTCTGGATGGAGCCCAGAGCCCAGGCAAAAGAGTAATGGTAGGTGAGGGTAGAAGGTGGAACGGAGCCTAGTTGGAAAGACCCCTGGCTACCAGGCAGTGGAATCCCAGAGCCTTACTGAATAAAGGGGAGTGCTGGGAGGTTTGTATTGGGGTTGGGGGGGAAGGTGTGATGGACAGGGGTTCTGGAAGGGAAGGGGCCAAGTGGTGGGGAGGAGCAGGAGCCTGGAATGTTCAGACGCCTGGAATGTAAGGATGCAGGGTGCTTTGGTTCTAAGCAAACCCTTCATTAAGGAAGCAGAGGATGTAGGAATGCTTCTTGCCTCAATAATAGGATAGTGGCTGCCAGTGACCTTCGGCCAGAAGAATGTGCAGTGTTTGTGTGTGGAAGGCCGGTGGTTGGACAGTGGGAGGGAGCTTGGAGGGATTAGGATTCATTCACCCACCTTGCTCACCCACTTTGGAAATAAGGACTTTTTCTTTTTTTTTTAATAACTCTCTTGTAAGAATTGACTCATTTATTAATCTGTTGGTAACTATTTATAGTTACTGAGAAATCAAAAGCCCAGAGTGCAGCCCCTGCCTTCTTGCTGGGCTGTGAGCAGTGATGATACAGGAAGATGTGTGCTGGGTAGGAAGGGACTGATGTGGGATAGCTGCCCTTATACCCTGTGGTATGCGTAGTGGTCACCTAGAGCACAAATGAAAAACCCACATGGTTGGGCCCTACCCCTGGAGTTTCTGATTTCATGAGTTGGGACAGGGTGAGAATTACACATTGGCTGGGCATGGTGGCTCAAGCCTGTCATCCCGCACTTTGGGAGGCCGAGTTGAGAGAATTGCCTGAGCCCACGGATTCGAGACCAGCCTGGGCAACTTGGAGAGACCTCATCTGTACCATAAATCAAAGCATTAGCCGGGCGTGGTGTCATGTGCCTGTAGCTCCAGCTACTTGGAAGGCTGAGATAGAAGGATCACCTGAGCCCAGCAGGTCGGGTCTGCAGTGGCTGTGAGCTTGCCACTGCACTCTAGCCAGGGTGACAGAGTGAGACTCCAACTCACACACGAAAAAAACCAAAGCCCAAATTGTTGGGCTCTGCTCCTGGAGTTTCTGGTTTCATGAGTTGGGACAGGGTGAGAATTACACTTCCCTTTTTTTTTTTTGAGTTGAAGTCTCACTCTGTTGCCCAGGCTGGAGTACAGTGGCACTCTCACAGCCACTGCAGGTCCAATGTGCTGGGCTCAGGCTATCCTCCTGCCTCAGCCTTTCAAGTAGCTGGAACTATAGGCATGTGTCACCACGCTCAGCTAATTTTTTGATTTATTATAGAGACGTGGTGTCGCCAAGTAGCCCAGGCTGGGCTCAGGCAATCCTCTCGCCTCTGCATCCCAGAGTGCTGGGATTACAGGTGTGAGCCACCACGCCCGGCTGAGAATTATACTTCCAGTAAGTTCCCTGTTCATCGATGGAATGCTGCTGCTGTTCTAGGGCCCACACTCGGAGAACCACTTTCCTAGAGAAAGTATCAGCAGAAGACTCAGCATGTCAGCTGCAGTCTGGCATGGTCAGAGTCTTAGGAGGAGTCTAGCTTGGGCTGGCTGGAGGACTCGGGGGTTGTGAAGGGGGATAGGCAAGAAGACCCACATGGGCTGGGGGGCGGGTAGTCTTGGCTGCAAGCAGATCCCTGGAGGTGACCTGGCACCTGGCTGCTGGTGGAGACACACTGCCCCAGGGAATCCAAGCAGCCTGTGCTGAATTGCTTGTCCTGAGTCTGTGAAGTAGACTTTAGTAAAACACAAAGGCTCATGGTTTGAGAAGGGCCTGCCTACCTTCCCAAAGGAAGCCTGGGGCTCAGAGGACCCTTCTTGCCCATTTTGAGGGGAGGGGAGCATAAGTGACTTCTTGTGAAAAGCCCTTGGGAGCGGTTTGCCCACAGTGTTGCTGCTGGAGAGTTGGAGTTAGCATTTATAAGTGGCCTTCCCACTGCAGCAAGAGTGTTGAACAGATTTGTTCCAGCCCAATTTAGAAGGGGGTGTGGAGGGTGGTCTTTTCTAATTGGGCTGATACTTAACATATTGGTATGAAGACCAGTGGTGGAGCCTGTTGCCCTGCTAGTAACCTCTAAGGAGGAACCAGGAACCAGGGCCAGACCTGTAATCCCAGCTCTTTGGGAGGCTGAGGCAGGAGGATCAGTGGAGCCCAGGAATTTGAGATCAGCCTGGGCAACATAGCGAGAAACAAATCTCTACAAAATAATGTATATATATATAGAGAGAGTTTCTTTTGAGGAGCCTCCACTGACCTCTGATACTAGATTTGATTGTCTTGCTGTGTTCTCTGTGCTCAGCCTCATTGTAGTCTGTGGTGGCTGTACTGTTCAGATTTTCACCAAGCATCCACGCTAAGGTAGCCTGGTGTCCTCACCTGCTAATAGCACTTCCTTTGGATAATACATTCCAACCTACTGAAAGTAGAGAATAAAAAACTGCATGTTCCTGGTACCCTGGCACTAAAGTTCCCCATGTGGTTTAAATTCTCCCACATAATGTCATGCCAGACTCCTGAAGACCCCGTGTCTGAGAGGCCAAAGAAATGACCTGGAGACAATAGATAAGGCAGGCTTTATTCAGGAACTGACAGGGAACGTGGTCCAAGCATGGCCAAGTGGACAGGAAAAAAACCACTCCCGATAGTAAAAGGCACACGGGTTATATAGCATTTTACAGAGGGCAAAGTGTGGGGTTAAACGTGAAAAGGGAAGGGTTTTTAGTGTGCAGATGTAGTATGAGACCGTTCTTACGCATACGCCCTTCTACAAACATCGCATGTGCACAAAATGGTTGTGAGTTATCTCTAGGGGTGGAATTTTTAGTATTATAATGAACCAAAGGTGAACTAAAGGTAACCAAAAGTTACAGGCATTGATCTAGGCATGCCTGATCTGGTCTGAATAGCCCGGGAGGCCAACTGCCTCAAGAAGGATGCACTATGCATAGCTTTGAGGTGTGGTCAGCAGGCACAGAGGACACTTGGCCCATGACCTCAGCATGACCTGCATGCCCAGGTGTGGAACCTGTGGGGAAGGGTGGTGCCCCCACCTTTTAGCTCATAGGTGAACATAATCAGGGTATTTGTCAAAGGCAAAATGTATGTTCAGGAAGAGCTCACCGAGGTGAAGAGATGGTAAATCTCTCAGGAGCAGTTACCTGTAGCCTGCCCTCTTTAGCATGATAATTATCGTGTAGGTATATCAAGCCTCTTGTAAAAAGCAAAAAGCAGGGTCTTGATTTGATGCCCATGCCTCCTGCATGTTTTCCTTTCTCTCTCTTTCTTTCCCTAACAAATTCTGTTTTTGCGTTTTTCTTTCTTGAGTTGGAGTCTCACTCTGTTACCCAGACTGGAGTGCAGTGGCTGCTGCAGCCTTGACCTGCTGGGCTCTGACGATCCTTCCTCCTCAGCCTTCCAAGTAGCTGGAACTACAGGCGCGCACTACCACGCCTGGCTGATTTTTGATTTATTGTAGAGATGAGGTTTCGCCAAGTTGCCCAGGTGGGTCTCGAACCCGTGGGCTCAGGCAATCCACTCTCCTCGGCCTCCCAAAGCACTGGAATTACAGGCTGAGCCACCGAGCCCGGGCAAAGATTCTGTTTTAAAACTGTATTGGCCACTCTGAAATTCCTTTCAGTAGTCAGTCAAATAACTCAGGAGTCTTGCGCCTCACCCTACCCAGTAACAGGGGACATCCTGGGTTGGCCACTCCTGGTACCCCCTCTCCAGGTGCTAGCCCCCTGCTTTGGGGCCATAGCCAGGCTGTGCTTACGTTGTCACTGAGCGTGTGTTACCCTTCAGACATATTTGAGCCATATTTGACTTAAATGTGTAACAGTCTTTTGCAGGATGGGCCCTCGGTTATGCATTTTGCTGGGTGTGGATCATGGCAGGGGTGGCATAATTCTGGAGCAGGCAGATTTCTATGCCATAGATAGCTGATCAGGACAGACACAGCAGTTCCTTGGCAGTCCAGCTCTGCAATGTGATTTTTGGGAGTAGCTCCTGGGAGCTTAGTCTGGAGTCTTTGTTTCTTTAGCTCTTCCAATGAGTCTGTAAGCCATTTAATATTTTGGACAAAATCCCTTTCTTCTTGAATTGCTTAACTGAACCCTGATCTACACGTTACTTTTTTTTTTTTTTTTGAGTTGGAGTCTCACTCTGTCACCCAGACTGGAGTGCAGTGGCCGCTCCCGGCCACCGCAGCCTCGACCCGCTGGGCTCCGGCGATCCTTCCGCCTCCGCCTTCCGAGTAGCCGGAATTACAGGCATGCGCTACCACGCCCGGCTGATTTTTTTGATTTATTGTAGAGATGAGGTCTCGCTGCTCAGGCGGGTCTCGAACCCGTGGACTCGGGCAATCCACTCACCTCAGCCTCCCAAAGGCGCGGGATTACAGGCTGAGCCACCGAGCCCGGTTTACACGTTACTTTTTAAAAAAAATTTATTTTAAGCCGGGCTCGGTGGCTCAGCCTGTAATCCCGCGCTTTTGGGAGGCTGAGGTGAGTGGATTGTGTGAGCCCGCGGGTTCGAGACCCGCCTGGGCAGCGAGACCTCATCTCTACAATAAATCAAAAAATCAGCCGGGCGTGGTAGCGCATGCCTGTAATTCCGGCTACTCGGAAGGCGGAGGCGGAAGGATCGCTGGAGCCCAGCAGGCGAGGCTGCGGTGGCCGGGAGCGGCCACTGCACTCCAGTCTGGGCGACAGAGTGAGACTCCAACTCAAAAAAAAAAAAAAAAAAATTTATTTTGAGTCACTCTGTTGCTCAGACTTGAGTACAGTGGCGTGATCATGGCTCACCACAGCCTCTACCTCCTGGGCTCAGGTGAGCCTTCTGCTGCAGCCTCCTGTATAGCTGGGACTACAGGCCCGTGCTAAATTAAAAAAAAAATTTTTTGATACAGATAAGTTTTCCCTATGTTGCCCAGGTTGGTCTCATAAACTCCTGGGCTCAAGCCATCCTCCTACTTTGGCCTCCCAAAGTGCTAGGATGACAGACATGAGCCACAGTGCCTGGCCTATGTATCACTCTTATCATGGCTCTGGCTAAGTTTAATCATTTGCTTTTCTTGCTGTGTGTGGGCAGATACTAGGTATATCCTTTATACCCCCAATATCTGATACATAACCAGAGACTATTTTTGAACTTTTGGAGTAAGTTTTAAAAGCTCAGTAGGTAAAAGCTAGCTTTTTGCTCAATTAATAGAAATGAAATTCACGGTGAGGGGGTTGTTTAGTCTGAAGAAAAAGGTAATATGTGGTCATGACAGCTGGTTTCATGTGCTCTGGGTTAAGCTTGTTCTCTGGGCCCCAGGGAGATTGTCTGTGGAAGGCGGTGCTGAGTTCCCTGTTTTTCAACAGGCTCTAGGGGTGGTGCAGCCAGACATCAGTTAGATGGGAGGCTGAACTGGTCGTCTTCCAGCAGAAATTCTCTGCTTCCTACCCTTTGTGTGCCAAGCAGAGTGGTGGGGGAAAGGAGAAAGGTAGACATAGAAGAAAAATTAGGCAGGGACCCTCCCTGCCTTCAAGGAACTAAAGGGGGCTTCCTGGGAGACAAGGTAATTAGGAGTTCAAAGTAGTTGGAGAAGGGTGCTAAAGGAATGGGGTTAAAAAGGCTTCCTGGAAGAGGAGGTGATTGAGCTAATCCTTGACCCCCGATAAGCAGAATTCAGGTCTAGGTGAGAGGATTGTCCTGAGAACTCAGAGGACTGGGAACTGAGAAGGAGCTGACCTCAAGTACTGTGCTCTGCATCCTCTGAACTTATTTGTCAGAGTGTGCCTGTTAGCTGGGTGGTTTCTCAGTTTGATTGTGCCGGAGACAATGGGAAGTTAGTGGCAAGCCCTAAATTTGAACCTAGCTCCATGTGATGTGTCATGTTGTCTGATGATTTAGCCACTAGATCATGCTTTTTATTTATTTATTTGATCCCAAATAACAAGCCAGAGAGTTTTGCTTCAACTAGATGATATAAGTAGTGGATGTGATTACCGTGTTTCCTAAGCCACATGCTGGGCCCCGTGGTCCGACAAACAGGAGTGAACTTGGACAACAGATCAGAATTTTGCAACTGAGTGTCTGGGAAATGTTGATGGATGAATGATGAGAATAGTGGTGACTCTTGCCCTGGCCACTGGTGGAGTGGGATCTGGTGGGGAAACACCGGCTAACTCAGTGGGCTTTTCCCTGCCTCCTGCCTAGCTGACTCAGTTTTGGAAAGTCCTCTTTGCAAGCCCAGGCTCAGCTCCTGCTGGGCTGGAGCTGAGCCTGGCAAACGTGCTCTTTCCCTCCTCCCCCTGACTCTGTCTCTGGCGCCTGGGGCTGGCTGTCTTTGAATTCACTCAGGGCTCAGCGTGGGGCTAAATAAGCCATCCCTTGCCTGTCTGCTGGCTGCCCAGGGCCCTGACCGCCAGTCTCTGCCCTCATCACCTCCCGCTCACAGGCCCTGACATACACAATAGGGGCTCAGTAAACATTGGTTGTTGAGTTGCAGGCTGCTGGTTCTAATTTTGTTGCAGCTTCTGGGGCACCACTGATTTTTTTTTTTTTTTTTTTTAGTTTTCCTGTCCTGCCTCTCCCAGCAGCGTGAGGTTTCACGGGGAGAGTGAGTGGGCTTTGCTAGCCACCCTCCTGTACGTCTGCGGAAATCTCTCACCCTGGGTGGCCTTCGGCTGTGCCAAGCTTGAAGCTGAAGTCTTGGGAGTAGGAGCTGGAAGACAAGAGTGCATCCTTTTAGGGTAAGGAGGAGAGTGGTTGGGTGGGAAGGCCTGGGTGGGAAGACCGAGGGAAGCAGGAGAAGAAGGGACCCATTAAGCTCCTGGGTCGCCTGAACAAGGGTGAGTTTTCCAGCTGTTAGAATTGCTGTTTACGTGTGTGAAGGTGTCAGCCTAGGGTAGCAGCCTAGGGGGTGAGTGGCCTCTGGGACAATGTTCCTTGGATGGGTGGGGAGGGCCCCTGGCTGTATGGTTTTGAACCCCAGAGAAGCCTCTAGGGCAATATTCACTTGAGTACTGTAATCCAAAAATAAAATGTTAAGCCCCTAGCCAATGAACCCCTGCTGTGCCAAGGGAAACCTGAATAAGTAAATCTCAGGAAATACGACTTGTTAAACCCTCTTCCTTGTGGAATTTTAGGGACAACTGACCAGTATTAACATTAAAAAAGAGATTATTAGACTGGCAAAACATGTTCTGTGGCAATGAGATACAAAGTACCAACCTGACACTCTGGTATGGTATCACATGACTGATAACAGGCCCTAAAAGAAGTAAAAATATTTTACTCCAAAATATATTTAGTTAACATATTTTGAAATAGCTCTGCAAACAGGTCTTTTGTGGGAAAATATTTACATCTATAGCATCTACATTAACATAGCCAGATCCTTCCTCTTCTAGACCTTCCCAGAAGGATTTGCTAGGACACCTTTAAAGTCTGAATAACATAACAAACCTTTGCTATCTAGTCTCTCTAAGCGTTGCCTCCTACATATCAAGATCCTGGGTTTCCTCAACCACCCTCTTTTTTTTTTTTTTTTTTTTGTGAGTTGGAGTCTCACTCTGTCGCCCAGACTGGAGTACAGTGGGCCTCAACCTTCCAAGTAGCTGGAACTACTGACGCGTGCTACCACGCCTGGCTAATTTTTGATTTACTGTAGAGATGAGGTCTCACCAAGTTGCCCAGGCAGGTCTCGAACCCGCGGGCTCAGGCAGTCCACTCACCTCGGTCTCCCAAAGCGTGGGATTACAGGCTGAGCCACCGAGCCTGGCTACAACCACCCTCTTAACTCAGCATTTCCTTTACAGATTTAAAATTGTTTAGACAACTTGACCCTTTCCACCAATTGCCAATCAAAACATCTTTGAATCCACCTGTGACCTGCAAGCCCCTGCTTGGAGATGTCTGGCCCCGGCCTTCCAGGGACCAACCTCACATGTATTGATTTATGTTTTGCCTATAACTTCTGTCTCCCTAAAAATGTATAAAGCCAAGATGGACTTCTTGGGATTGTGCCATGGGCCTAGGTCATTCACATTTGGCTCAGAATAAACCTTTTAAAATATTTTACAGAGTTTGGCATCTTCTGTCAATAGTACCAAACTGCCAGAAGACTGATTTTTTCATTGTAAATGTTGAAACTTACACAGATGATTGTATCATTATTAGTTTCACCATGAATGTTAGTTTGACCATGAATATGAATATACTGATTAAGTATTTGTAGAACACTTGGCAGTTTTTGTATCAGATGTATTAATGACTGTTTCTGTGGGTTCTAGATTTTGCGCCATACTTAGAAAGTTCTTTCTAACTCCTTGATTATAAAAATAATTTTCTTATACTGCTGTATGCCTACCATTGATTGGGACACACCAATGGGTTAAAGTAAAAACAAAAGCCCCAAAACACTCCAAATCCTACCACTTAGAATAGCCATCGCTAATATTATTTTTATTTATATTTTTTTGAGTTGGAGTCTCACTCTGTCGCCCAGACTGGAGTGCAGTGGCATACTCCCAGCCACCGCAGCCTTGACCTGCTAGGCTCCAGCGATCCTTCTGCCTCAGCCTTCTAAGTGGCCGGAACTACAGGTGCACGCTACCACACCTGGCTAATTTTTTGATTTATTGTAGAGATGAGGTCTCGCCAAGTTGCCCAGGTGGGTCTTGAACCCGCGGACTCAGGCAATCCACTCACCTTGGCCTCCCAAAACATGGGATTACAGGCTGAGCCACCGAGCCTGGCCTATTAAGCTTTAAAGAAATGTGTTTTTTTTTTTCTTACAACAGAACATTTACTAAAAGGTCCCGGTAAAGTAAATAGTTTGTGAGTCATATCTATAATTACTTGTTTCCATTTGAGTGTTTTTTGTTTGTTTTTGAGCTGGAGTCACTGTGTCACCCAAGCGGGACTGCAATGGCATGCTCACAACCTATCGCAGCCTTGACTTGCTAGGCTCAGGTGGTCCTTTCATCTCAGCCTTCCAAGTAACTGGAACTACAGGCATGTGCCACCACACTGGCTAATTTTTTAATTTGTTGTAGAAATGAGGGTCGGTCTCAAGTCCCTGGGTTCAGGCAATCTTCTTACCTGTGCCCCCAAAGCGTTGAGATTATAAGTGTGAGCCACCACACCCAGGCTTGTTTCCATTTAAGACAGTATCTATTGATTCTTTGCTATGAAACATGAGGACATTCGATTTCTCATGTTTTTCCTCATCTCCCTCCCCTGTCCTATATCCTGATTGTGTTAATTATATAATTAAATTACCCATTTTATAGCATTTAGATTGTGCCCTGTGACCGTAATCCCCATAATGATTTTGTTATTTCTTATTTGAAATGATTTTTAATGCTTAGCATCAGTTCTCCTACCATGGTTTCTGCATTCCTGAGCTCTTGATTTGCATTTCTGTATTAATTAACTGCATTTTATTGTTAAGTCATTTTCCCCCTAGGAAGGGGGCTGTATCCCTGACTTGTTTCATGCCTGAGAAATTCTGCCTGTTGTCTTTACCAAATTTATATGATATCTTGGCTGGGGGTAATTTTTTTTTTTTTTTTTTTTTGAGTTGGAGTCTCACTTTGTCACCCAGACTGGAGTGCAGTGGCCACTCCTGGCCACTGCAGCCTCGACCTGCTGGGCTCCGGCAATCCTTCTGCCTCAGCCTTCCAAGTAGCTGGAACTAAAGGCGCACGCTACCACGCCCAGCTAATTTTTTATTTTATTGTAGAGATGAGGTCTCACCAAGTTGCCCAGGCGGGTCCCAAATCCTCGGGCTCAGGCAATCCACTTACCTCAGTCTCCCAAAGTGCTGGGATTACAGGCTGAGCCACCGAGCCTGGCTTTTTTTTTGGTTCATATTTTCTCTATATCTCAGAATTGCATAGAAATTCTCACATTCTCTTCTGATATTGGATGTAGATATGGGAAAATTGAGGGCTGTCTGAATTTTCTTCCACTTAGAAGTTTTTGTGTGTTTTGCAATTTTTATAATAAACTCTTGGGGGAAAAAGCTTCTTTTAGGTGTCTGCAAAAGTCATTTAAGTTCAGTAGCTAAACTAGACAGTGTCTCAAAATTGAACATGTGTGGAATATAGTGCGTTATTTTAATATTGATTCTGCTTTTCCTTTCACTTCAGGGAAATCTTGGGTTATTTATCTTTGTTCAAAGATATCTTCCATCCCATTCTTGGGTATTCTTCTTCAGGCACACCATTTATCCGTATGTTGGTCTCTTTGTCTTCTCACTGCTTTAATTTGTCTGTTCCATCTGCATTCACTGTGGTTATCTCAGACTTTCCCATGTCAGTATTTCTGTTTTAAATTACTGGCAGAATTTTGTTCTCTAGCCATTGCAATTTATTTATTAGTTCTTTAATGATGTTTTGTTCCTCTTTTTAAATAAGCCTTCATTTTCTCTTACCTCATTTTGTTTTATAATCTCATCGTCAAGCTTCTATTTTGTCAAATCAGTGTTCTAATTAAGTTGTTCCTCAGTGCGAAGCAATTGTGAGGAATTGCTTTCTCTGGAGTTGTATGTGTTTTACTTAAGGTTGACATCTTTGCCTTTTGCTTGGTTTGCCTGCTGTTTCTTTTTATTTTATTTTATTTTATTTTTTGAGTCAATGTCTTACTCTGTCGCCCAGGCTAGAGAGCAGTGGTATGCTCATGGGTACCGAAGGCTCGACCTGCTGGACTCAGGCGATCCTTTCACCTCAGCCTTCCAAGTAGCTGGAACTACAGGCACGTGCCACCACACCCAGCTAATTTTTTGTTTTATCATAGAGACAAGGTCTCACCAAGTTGCCCAGGCTGGTCTTGAACCCCTGTACTCAGACAATCCTATCGCCTTGCCCTCCCCAAGAGCTGGGATTACATGCTTGAGCCACCACACCTGTCCTTGTTTCTTTTCATCTTATTCTTGCTAGTGCTATTCTGCTCAGATGTTCTGATTGATTTCAAAGAGGAAAGTAACTTTCCCTCCTCCAAGACAAGACTGATTTGTACCCTTTACCCTCCAACTCCTGACCTGTTTTCTATAGCCTAGAGGAGTGGATGTAGCAGTGGGGCAGGGGAGATGGATCTCTCCTCTGTTGGGGATTTAGTCTATGGTTCCTGTATGAGGTTCAGCCCACTTTATTTGGGAGGTATAATGGAACGGAAGGAATACTCACTGGAATTAGGCATTGGGTAATTTCCCCAATTCAGAATACAGCCCTAGAGCCATTATTTCCTTCAAAGGGAGTCAGCCCATTGTTCTTGTTTCAGTTTCCTTTTTTTTTTTTTTCCACCTCAGTAGCTTTCCAACTACTCTTCAGTTGAAGAGGAAAATAATTGGTGGCAGTTTGCCTCTCACCAGATTTTGGGGTGTTAGTGAGAATTCTCCTGGTTCTGCCCTTATCTTTTGGTCAGCGCTGGGCCAGGCATGGGAAATGAACCACGTGTGATACTCCCTTCATATCTTTCTTTGTCTGTTTTTGAAGTTAATGTACCTGATTGTGCCATTTCCCTGTTTGGTTGCTGTTGGTGATTTTTTTTTTTTTTAACTATTTTCTTACTCATTTTGGTAATTATCAGGGGAAGGAAAATTGTGTTCCCGTTTTAATTCTCCATCTTAACTCAGAAATCTTTATTTCTATGAAGTGCCTCAGGATACTTTCTCTTTAATAATACTCATAGAACTCTGGGTTTATGTTCCTCTTTTGTTTTTTTTTGAACTGAAGTCTCACTCTGTCGCCCAGGCTGGAGTGCTGTGGCACACTCATGGCCACCGCAGTCTCTACCTGCTGGGCTCAGGTGATTCTTCTACTTCAGTCTTCCAAGTAGCTGGAACTACAGGCGCACGCTACCACGCACAGCTAATTTTTTTATTTATTGTAGAGGCAAGGTTTTGCCAAGTTGCCCAGGCTGGTGTTGAACCCCTGGACTCAGGTAATCCTCTCTCTTCAGCCTCCCAAAGTGCTGAAATTACAGACCTGAGCCACCATGTCCGGCCTATTTTCCTCTTTTCTTTTCTTTTTTTTTTTGAGTTGGAGTCTCACTCATCGCCCAGACTAGAATGCAGTAGCCGCTCCCGGCCACTGCAGCCTTGGCCTGCTGGGCTCCGGCGATCCTTCCGCCTCAGCCTTCCAAGTAGCCGGAATTACAGGCGCGCGCTACCATGCCTGGCTGATTTTTTGTTTATTGTAGAGATGAGGTCTCGCCAAGTTGCCCAGGTGGGTCCCGAACCCGCGGGCTCAGGCTATCCACTCACCTCGGCCTCCCAAAGTGCGGATTACAGGCTGAGCCACCGAGCCCGACTTCCTCTTTTCAAACTAAAAAATGGGTTCAGTGGTTGGTAGGGCATGATGGCGCATGCCTGTAGTCTCAGCTACTTGGGAGGACCAGGCAGAAGGATCACCTGAGCCCAGGAGGACGAAACTGCAGTGAGCCATAATTGTGACTGCACTCTGGCCTGGGCAACAGAGTGAGACCCCCAACTCAAAAAAAAAAAAAATAGAAATGAGCTCAGTGGGATCAGTGACTTGCTTGGAGTCCCACTGCAAGCTGTGCTTCTGACACCATGACCAGTGGTCCTTCCAATACCAAAGTCATTGCTTTCCAGGTTACTAGTACCCAGAGTCCTAAAGACAAATGCTACTGGATTTTTTTATTCCTTCATGCCTCCACCTTCCACTCCAGGCCTGGCTTTGTCTTTTGTCTGCAAGTTTCAGGGGTTTTTTCCATCCCTGGGCTCCAGATGTTGTCCCTTGATTTAGAGCCATTTGCTTTTGTTTTGCCCATCAAATAGCTAACCTTGAGCAGTGGGTCTCTACTAGTGGGATTTACATTTCTATCAAACTGACAGGTCACAACCCTAGAATGGAATGGGGATGAAAGACTGGAGAAAGTCCAGTCAGTCTGCTTTAAGGTCTGATGCAGAAATGAGCTGTTTACTGGTTGTGAATCCCAAGAGGGTGGTGGGAACTGCCTTGTAGTAGTTATTGTGTCATGGATGTGCATAACCCTGGATGATGTGCTGAGACCACAGGCTCCTCAGGGACCCCTGTCTCTGTCCCTGAGAGGAATATATGAGACTTAGACATCTTGTTTTACATTGTTTGAATTTCAGGTGAGGGAAATTTCATCGTTTGAAAAGAAGGCTTGGGATGTTCACCAAAGCCAGTCTGTAGTAGAACCAGGAGCTCTGGGAAACATAATATCTGGATTGTTTTTTTCCCCCCAAGTTGGAGTCTCGCTCTGTCACCTAGTGCAGTGGCACAATCACAGCTCACTGCAGCCTTGTCCTCCTGGACTCAGTCAATCTTCCACCTCAGCCTCCCAAGCACCTGGGACTCCATAGAGGTATGCACCACCATGCCCAGCTATGGGGAACATAATTTCTATCAGCGTGGCTGCTTCTACCACCCTCTGTCCCCTATACCTCCTCACCCACTCTTCCCACTCCCATGGTCTTCCTTTGGTGTAGAAAAATTAACCTTTTCTCAGTTTTAATTCAAGTGCTTTGTAAAATCCCAGTTCAGACTGCCCTCAATCCAACTGCCGCCCTTTGGCCTACAGCTTAAGTGTTCTACCCTTGCAATGCCTACAGAGTGAGCACAGGGCGTAAGGTACAAATACACATCTTGTTGGCCTGGAAAACGGCTCGAGTTGACCAGGTTTGTCTCTGGAGCATTTGATCTTATTTCCCGTGTTTTGTTTCTGCATCCATGGGAATCTGAGGGTGGATGGTGGGCTGCCTGAAAGCTCCAAGGCCCATCCGGTTTCTCTTGCCTGGTCTCCTCACATCAGTGCCTAGTAAGTTACTACCCTGTCACTTCAAAGAGAAGTGAATGTGTGTTCCTCTCTGAGAGGAGGAGGTGGGCATAGAAAAATGTGCAGCTTGGTAAATAAAAGGTAAAAATAAAGTATGTCCACAGGACAGAAGTCTGGCTTCTAGGTTGAAGTACTTGTGGAAGAGGTGAAGGGTGACTACAGGTGGAATTCCAATTAGGAGCATCTGGAGTGGTAAAGCCATTTCTGAACTTCCACAGAAGGTTCCAGAACAAGTGTTTCTTGGTGACTTTCTCCTGTGTCTCCTCTCTTCCTCCTCCTCCCCCTCAGTTGAGTCTGGCGCCTTGGACACAGAGCCAAAGCACTAAAATAATTTACTTCTTTGACCCTGAGGCGAGTGCACAAAGCTGCAGAGAAACTCTCCAGCTTCTCTTAATTTAGCAGGAAGAGCTGGTCTTCCCAGTGACAGCACACTCAAGCCTTTGTCTCTCTCCCGCTGGTCTTCCAGCCCTGACCCCCTGCTCTTCTTTATACCTCTGGAAGGTATCCTTTCTTACTTTCAGGCAGCCGGCCCTGCCTTCCTGCCCTGCCCCCCTGCTCATCTTTGTAGCTCTGAAAGATGTCCTTTCTTACATGAGGGCAGCTGCCCCAACTGCCTGGGAGGCCTGGAGTGGCCACACCTCCAGCATGGAGCAGGGCTGAGGCCACCGGCAAGGACCCTGCCTGGCTCACCCTAACCCAGCCACATCAAGAGCTGTATGAATTTGCTTCCTCTCTTTCATTCCCCCAAACAATCTTTTGTAAACTTTTTTTTTCTAACAATAACTTGTAGTTAAGAAAGAAAAACAAAATCTCCATTGGAGCTGAAAGCTCCCTTTTCATGTCTGCCAAAAAGCCAGGTTCACTTGGATTTTTGAAGTGTCATTCACTGCCTCAAGATCGCTGGACCAGGACTTCTCACTGCTGTCTAGTTGTGTTTGGACCCTCCCCGGCCCTTTGGGGGAGGGGGTGAGCTCATATCCCAAGAGGTGGCCCAGGCGAAGAGCTCTGTTTGCTGAATCTGCCCACCCTGTGGGGACTTGTCTGGACTCTGGAACCTGAACAACTGTCTTGTGGGTGTCACTGAAGCAGCACATTTCTTGGAGGAAAAAGCAGCTGTGCTGAGGGTGGGGAGAGGAGGGAAAAGGTCACCTGGGAGAAGTGAAGCCGACCCAGGGAAGGTGACTCTTCCCTAGCACTGAAGGCTGTCCTAGTAGCCACTTGGGGGCTGGAGGCTACAGGGTCAGTGAAGAGCTGATACGTCATAAATGCTCACCTCTCTTGAATGCCTAGCCAGGTAGAGCTGCTACAATCACCCTGGATTTCCCACACTTGAAATGTTTTTGTGGGTCTTTTTTTGGCATTTTGAAGTTCCTACAGATGAATTTGTTGGTTTGTCTTGTTGAAGGGACTCCAGCAGGAGCCCTGTGACACAGTGTATGTGGCCTCCAGGGCACACTGGAGTGAGCCCCTCACAGTGTTTCAGGCTGTCTTAAGCCAGGATTTGGATGCTTGTTGGGGCTGATGGAGATTGGGGACGATCTGCTTGGCAGGATTTTGTGGATCTCTGTGGGTTTTATGTCTTTGTGTAGAGGGCTCAGTGGTCAAGGCACTGGCTTTAGTGCCATTCAGACTGTCTTCGATTTATTAAAAAATTGGTTTCTGGCTTTGCTGCTTGCTGTCTGTGGATCATGTTTCCTAATCGCAGAAGCCCAGTGTCCTTATCTGTCAGATAAGAGTAAGTTTCCCAGCTTCTCTTAAAGCATTCAGCAAATGCCAAATGCTTAGCAAGGTCTGCACTTGGCAAATGCCAGCTGCTGCCCACTATCTTCACATCATCTTCTTTTCTTTTTTCTTTTTTTTTGAGTCAGAATCTCACTCTATCACCCAGGTTGGAGTGCAGTGGCACACTCACGGCTTAGCCTGCTGGGTTCAGGCCATCCTTCCGCCTCAAGTTCTAGGTAGCTGGAACCACGGGCATACACCACCATGCCTGGCTAATTTTATTTATTTATTTATTTTAGAGATGAGGTCTCGCCAAGCTGCCCTCGAACCCGTGGGCTCAGGCAATCCTCTTGCCTCAGCCTCCCTAAGTGCCGGGATTATAGGCATGAGCCACCGTGCCTGGACACTCGTCTCCTTTTCTAAATTCGTGCTGACCTCCCCTAAATTTAGCAGCACAGCACACACCATAGACAGTTCACAGTCTGCTCTGGTGGATAACTGCTTTCTCTGTACAGCAGGTTTTAGTCATTTTTTTCCTTAAATCCTTCCTGCTCGCCATAATGTAACTATTTGGTTCTTGGCAGATTTGAGTATTGTGAGTCTCAAAGTAGCAATTTTATGAACTATCATTTTGTGAATCTCAAAGTAGCAGTTTTATAAACTATCATTTTTGCTGATGTCTAATCCATTTGTGTGACTCAAAAAGTGCAGTTTTATGTCCCCAGATTCTGTGTGTGCCCTATGTATGAAACCTAAAGCCTGGAATGTCCCCCCAGGCATGTCACAGTAGGGGACTTGAGTGATGTGAGTGCTCTGGGCCTGGAGTTAGGATAGTTTTAGTTGATAGTAAGGTTAGCCATAGGATATTCCTGACAATTCCATTCGCAGCTTAAGGCTGGGTTGACAGTCAAAGTTGGAGGGAACTCTGCTGTTTTTAAGTCTAATAATAATTCAAGCCATGAGGATCTTGCCATAGCTTGTGCTGTTATATCCTCACGGTAACCCAGGGTGGGTACCAGTTCTATAGATGGGAAAACTGAAGGAGAGAGAGACTGAATAACTTGCCCACAGCCATTTATCTGGTTAGCAGCTGTGTGGAAATTCAAGCCAGCGCTGTCTGATGCTGAAAGCTGCATTGCTGCTCTGGGTGTTTCTGGAATGTTGACTCTGGTTAAATAACTCACCTAAGGTCACGCTGCTGGTAAGGGACAGAACCAGGATTCAGGGAATGCTGCTCTTAGCCATTCTCCTCCTTTGTCACAAGCAAAGTGGGGGGGGTAGTGCTGAACTGTGAGGCAGCTGGTGCTGGAGCCCCGGTTGCATGGAGAGGAAATGACTGATTAGCTTCTTCCTGGTCTGGAGCAAGGAGGGTCATTTTCTCCTCCATGTATTTACTTACATCACTAATTGAATTATAACCATACTAAGAGAAATGATTATTTATTTTTTTTTTGAGTTGGGCTCTCACTCTGTCGCCCAGACTGGAGTGCAGTGACCGCTCCCGGCCACCGCAGCCTCGGCCTGCTGGGCTCCGGCGATCCTTCCACCTCAGCCTTCCAAGTAGCCGGAATTACAGGCATGTACTACCACGCCCGGCTTTTTTTTTGGAGAGATGAGGTCTCGCTGCCCTGGCGGGTCTCGAACCCGCGGGCTCAGGCAATCCACTCACCTCAGCCTCCCAAAGGCGTGGGATTACAGGCTGAGCCACTCAGCCCGGAACCCAGCAGGTCGAGGCTGCGGTGGCTGGGAGCGGCCACTGCACTCTAGTCTGGGCGACAGAGTGAGGCTCTAACTCAAAAAGAAATGATTAACAAAAGAAAAGCCATCACCAGTTCTGCTACCTCAAGCTTTTGTTTTTTAGTGTTCTCTGTCAGCTCTTCACTCTGCCATGTAATTGTTCTGCTTTTTTACTTAACAATCTATCCATGACTCTCATTTTTTGATAACTCCATAATGTTCCATGAAATTGGTATAATTTACTTGACCGTAGCACATTTTTCCACATGTAGCCTTTCTATTTTTGGATTGCTTCTATTAGGGTTAATTCTAGAAGCAGAATTATTAATTTAAGGGATTTAAATATTCTTATTTTCATATGACCTTTTAAAAAATTTTCTTTGAGTTGAAGTCTCACTCTATTACCCAGGCTGGAGTACAATGGTAAAAATCATAGCTCACCAGGGCCTCTCAACCTCCTGGGCTCAGGCGATCCTTCCACTTCAGACTTCCAAGTAGCTGGGACTATAGACTCATGCCACCATGCCCGGCTAATTCTTTTACTTTTGTAGAGGTGAAGTCTGCTGTGTTGCATAGGCTGGTCTCAAACTCCTGGGCTCAAGCAATCCTCCCGCCTCGGCTTCCCAAAGTGCTGAGATAACAGGCCTGAGGCACTGTGCCTGGCTGCACATAACTTAAGTCCCATTATCCATACAGTCACCGGCAGTATCTTATTTATTGCTTAGTCTCACCAACATGAGGTATTATATCTAAAAAAGTATATTTTGTTGTTTTAACAAGTAGCAAAATGGCACTAGTTTAAAAGTATAATCTCAATATCATCAAGAGTCTGAGTTTTTTCTTTTTTCTTTTGAGTTGGAGTCTCACTCTGTCACCCAGACTGGAGTGTAGTGGCCGCTCCCAGCCACCACAGCCTCGACCTGCTGGGCTCCGGCGATCCTTCTGCCTCAGCCTTCCACATAGCTGGAACTACAGGCGCACGCTACCATGCCCGGCTAATTTTTTTTTTTAATTTATTGTAGAGATGAGGTCTCGTCTGCTCAGGCGGGTCTCGAACCCGCGGGCTCAGGCAATCTCCTCACCTCAGCCTCCCAAAGGTGTGGGATTACAGGCTGAGCCACCGAGCCCGGCTGAGAGTCTGAGTATTTTCATGTTTGTTTACTAATTTATACAATATAGAAATAAATCTTTGTCATACTTGATGGTGTATATTTTTGCCGATCTGTTTTTTTCCCCCTTCTAGCTATAGGATTTATTTTTAATAACTTTTTATTTTGGGCCGAGCTCGGTGGCTCAGCCTGTAATTCCAGCACTTTGGGAGGCCGAGGCGAGTGGATTGCCTAAACCCGCGGGTTTGAGACCCGCCCGGGTAACTTGGCAAGACCTCATCTCTACAATAAATCAAAAATTAGCCGGGCGTGGTAGCGTGTGCCTATAGTTCCAGCTACTTGGAAGGCTGAGGCGGAAGGATCGCTGGAACCCAGCAGGTCGAGGCTGTGGTGGCTGGAAGTGTGCCACTGCACTCCAGCCTGGGCACCAGAGTGAGACTCCAACTTGGAAAAAAAAAAAATAATAATATCCCAGCTACTTGGAAGACTGAGGTGGAAGGGTCACCTGAGCCCAGCAGGTTAAGGCTACGGTCCCTCTACCCTAGGTGGCAGAGTAAGAGTACTACTCAAAAAAAAAAACAAAAACAATCATAGCCACATCGGTTTTATTTTTAATAAAATAAAATTATAATTTCTTTGATGATTAGCGAGGCTGAGCATTTTTTTAAATGTGTCTGTTGGCTACTCGTATGTCTTCTTTTGAGATGTGTCTATTCATATCTTTTGTCCACTTTTTAATAGGGCTGTTTGTTTTTTTCTTTTCGGAGTGTTTGAGTTCCTTATAGATCCTAGATGTTAGGCCTTTGTCAGATATACAGTTGGCAAATATTTTCTCCCAGTCTGTGGGCTGTCTCCCTGCTCTCTCGATAGTTTCTTCCACTTTGCAGCTTTTCAGTTTGATGAGGTCCCACTTGTCTGTGTTATCTCTTATGGCATGGGCACTTTGGGTATCGATCAGGAATTGGTTGTCATTTCCATTTTTTTTTTTTGAGTTGTAGTCTCACTCTGTCACCCAGACTGGAGTGCAGTGGCCGCTCCCGGACACCGCAGCCTCGACCTGCTGTGCTCCAGAGATCCTTCCACCTCAGCCTTCCAAGTAGCTGGAACTACAGGTGCACACTACCACGCCCGGCTAATTTTTTTTTTTATTTATTGTGGAGATGAGGTCTTGCCAAGTTGCCCAGGCGGCTCTCAAACCCGCGGGCTCAGGCAATCCACTCACCTCAGCCTCCCAAAGTGCTGGGATTACAGGCTGAGCCACCGAGCCTGGGTCATTTCCAATTTTCTTTTCTTTTTATTTTTTTGAGTTGGAGCCTCACTCTGTCGCCCAGACTGGAGTGCAGTGGCCGCTCCTGGCCACCGTAGCCTTGACCCACTGGGCTCCGGCGATCCTTCTGCCTCAGCCTTCCAAGTAGCTGGAACTACAGGCACACGCTACCACACCTGGCTAATTTTTGATTTATTGTAGGGATGAGGTCTTGCCAAGTTGCCCAGGCGGGTCTTGAACCCGCGGACTCAGGCAATCCACTCGCCTCGGCCTCCCAAAGTGCTGGGATTACATACAGGCTGAGCCACCGAGCCCGGCCTTCCAATTTTCATAAGGATATCTCCTGCATTTTCTAAGGTTCTTATAGTTTGAGGTTTTACGTTTAGGTCTTTGATCCATTTAGAGTTGATTTTTGTGTATGGTAATAGATAGGGGTCTTGTTTTAAACCACTGCCCATCAAAAGTAGACTGGATTAAAAAAATGTGGTACGTATACATGATGGAATATTACGCAGCCATAAAGAAGGACAAAATTATGAACTTTGCAGCAACTTGGATGGATTTAGAGTCTGTAATACTCAATGATCTATCACAGAAACAAAGAACTCTGTACCACATGTTCTCACTCATAAGTAGACCCTAAACAATTAGCATAGCACTATAAGAAAGGGATTGGTGGCGGGGCTCTGTGACTTAGCCTGCAATCTCAGCACTTTGGGGCAACTGAGGTGAATGGATTGCATGAGCCCATGGATTTGAGACCAGTCCGTGCAACTTGGCGAGACCTCATCTCTACATTAAATAAAAAATTAGCCGGGTGTGGTAGCATGCACCTGTAGTTTCAGCTACTTTGGAAGGCTGAAGTGGAAGGATGCCTGGAGCCCAGCAAGTCGATACTGGGGTGGCCATGAGCGTACCACTGCTCTCCAGACTGGGCTATGGAGTGAGACTCCAACTCTAAAAGAAAGAAAGAAAGAGATTGGCAGTAGTGGGAAACTCTTGGGTGTGGGGCACACTTCATCAATAAGGGAACTTGCTCAAACCAGGTGACATGAGGACCAAAGTGAGGCCCAAACTTTATCTGTACAGTGACCATTTGTATACCTAACCCTGAGTTGTACCCCACATCTTTTTTTTTTTTTTTTTTTTTGAGTTGGAGCCTCACTCTGTCACCCAGGCTGGAGGGCAGTGGCACGCTGCTCACGGCCACTGCAGCCTCAACTTGCTGGGCTCAGGTGATCCTTCCACCTCCGCCTTCCAAGTAGCTGGAACCACAGGCACGTACCACCACACCCACCTAATTTTTTGTGATTTATTGTGGAGACGAGGTCTCTCCAAGTTGCCCAGACTAGTCTCAAACCCCCTGGCTCAGGCAATCCTTTTGCCTCAGCTTCCCAAATTTTTAAAGTAAAAATTTCAAAAAAAAATTCAAAATAAAAATTTTGGTTTCTTTTTATTAATTTTTATTCTATCCTTTCAAAGAAAGGCTTTTCTCAAAGGCTAGGCAGAGGAATTGGAGAAGCAACAAGAGACAGGCTTTGGTGGTCGACCTGATTCAGAGTCTGAAGGAAAGACCTCGCGTGTGTGGCGGTAGCTGATGGGCCTGATGTGTTTCTGGTCAACAGTGGGCGACGCCTTGACTTAACCTGACACATTGCTCTTGCAGCTCACTTCTCATCATGAAGCTGCTAAACCCAGCCTTCCCTGGCTGCCTTCTGCTGACCCTGCTCTGCGTTTGGACACCTTCTCTAGCTGACACCGCGTCCACAGGCACACCAGCTCTCAGCGCGGCCTCTTTCCTGCAGGACCTCATGCACCACTATGGGGAGGGCGACAGCCTCACTCTGCAACAGCTGAAGGCCCTGCTCAACCACCTGCATGTGGGAGTGGGCCGAGATAACGTCACCCACCCCGTGCAGGAACAGAGAAACCTCTCCACGGTAAGACTCGCCTCTGAGCTCTGTGTGGTACTAGCACTGTCTCTGGCCTCTCAGGGTTCCCTGTCTAGCTGGGCACAGGGTAGCTGAGTAGCTTGGCATAGGCAAGATGGGACGGGCAGGCCTTGGCGGTAGGGGTGGACGGTTGATGGGTTTTCACTTATTGTCTGGATCAGCAAAGTCTGAGTCTTCTGCAGTGCCTGATCCCCAGCATGGGCATTTTGAAGCCCTTACAAAGGGTAGCCATGAAGTGGGGTTCTCAGCCCCTGAGCCTCTTTCTCAGAGCTGCACTTGACTCTTCCAGAACTGCTGGTGAGCCGTGGCTTCCAGGATAGCGTTTCTCATAGAGTTTACAGTTCACAAAGCCCTTTGTACACCATCCCAGATGAGCCCACAGCTTCAGTGTAGGTGGTATTATCTTCATTTTGGAGGAGAGAGCACTGAGAATCTAGCAGTGAGTTCCTGTAGGGACCGGGACTGGAACCCCACATCTTTTGCCTTTTGGTTCTGTGTTCTTTCTTCCCTATCATTTTTGCCAGTTAGAGTCTGAGGCTATTTGAGGCAGCAAATATAAGCCAGCCAGCAAAGTCTTAATATATCTACTTTGTTCCCTGTGCTGAGTGTTGTGAGAAATGAGTCATATTTAAGGAGTTTACTGTCTTGGGGCGCTCGACCAACAGAGGACAGAGTGAGCTGGTACTAAAAGGAAGCATTACATGTTGTGGGTTGGGCAGCAACTGTAGGATTCAGAAATGAGAGGGGAGATGAGTGTGCTGGAAACTTCCAAGGGATGCTTGTGGCTCACATCTCCTGGAATCATCTCTTGAGGGACGAGCAGAGCTTGGAGACAGAAGGTGGACAAGGGCGATCAGGGGGTATGGATGCAGAACCATCTGAGCATGGTGAATGTCTGAGTCGCTGAGGAGGCGGAGAGTGTGCGCCAAGAAGGTGGTGCACACTGACCCCCGAGGGCTTCCCTGTGGGTCTCAGGGCCTGCCGGTGTAGCGGCAGTGTCTTGGGGTCACAGGATCCCTGCCCTCAGCCTTGTAGGCCAGGACACTTATTTTGTCAGCACACCCAGAGGGCTAACTCTTAGAGATACACCCTTGTGAAACCAAACTCAGAAAAGGACTGACTGACTGTACGTGTTATAGAGTATAATTAGAAGTGGAGCTGCAGAATTCACAGGAATGGCTTGTGAGAACCACTTACCTGCTGCCTCTTAAGGCGACTGAGTGCTCCCGGAGGCCTGTGCTTGCCCCAAGGTCAACTTTGAGTCTAGATTTTCCTCCTCTCGCTTCTGTCAGCATATCCTTCGGGCTGAGGGAAGTACTGTGTGGTGGAGACTAATTTTCCCCACGTGCTGGTCTGATTGGGTGGCCCCATAGTTTCTTCTGAGGAGCCCCACTCCTATGCACGTCAGTACTCACAGCTCTGGGGCAGTAGCTGAAATCTGCATTTTAATATAAGGGCTCCCTGGGTTATTGTGATGTGCAGTTAGATGAAGCTTGTATCTTTAGGCATACAAATAGAATAATGATTTCTAGAACTACATCTTAGTCACAATGACTGGAACCTTGTGTGCTTAAGATGTATAACTTGTGGGTGGCTATTCCTAAGATGACTTACCAGTTTTTTTAAGTGTAGAGACCACCTTGCTCTTGTTTCTAGACTATAGATGAGTCTATACTTTCCCTGAAATTTGGGCACTTCTGTCTTCTCCTTTTTCTGCTCTGGGAAGACTGAGTAGGTTGCTCCTTAGTACGGGGCAAGGCCTGACCTTTGGGTTCTAAGAGGCTTCCTGCTCCCACCCCCTCTTTGTGTTTCAGTGCTTTAGCTCTGGAGACCTCTTTGCTGCCCACAATTTTAGTGAGCAGTCACGGATTGGGAGGAGTGAGCTCCGGGACTTCTGCCCCACCATTCTCCAGCAGCTGAATTCCCGGGCCTGCACCTCCGAGAACCAGAAAAATGAGGGGAATGAGCAGACGGAAGAGGGGGGGCCGAGTGCAATTGAAGGTAAGCTAGGCAAGGAGGACGGGAGCCTGATCTCTGAGCCCATCCTCACGCAGATTCCTGGACTGAGCTGATGGTGCTACTTACTGAATGCTTAACCAGTGATGACCAGGATGAGGTTATCAGCGTCACAAAGGAAATTGATGATTGTACTGACAATTTTTGTGTTCATAAGACTGGCCTGCACACTGGCAGACTCCTGGGCAGTGGCTGCTGAATATTCAGAATGTTGGACTACTACTTTTTTTTTTCTGGAGTCAAGGTCTCACTCTGTTGCCCAGGCTGGAGTGCAGTGGCACGATCATGGCTCACCACAGCCTTGAACTCCTGGGCTCAGGCAGACAATCCTTCTGCCTCAATCTTTTGGGTAGTAGGACTACAGGTGCGTGTCACTATGCCTGGCAGATATTTTTTTTTTTTATTTTTTTAAAGACAAGGTCACACTATGTTGCTCAGACTGGAAGACTGTTGACTTCTTGAGCAGCCTGTGGATGCCTTTTTGGTCCACTTTTTTGAGTTAGAGTCTCACTCCATCGCCCAGGCTGGAGTACAGTGGCACACTCATGGCCACCCCAGCATTGACCCGCTGGGCTCCGGTGATCCTTCTGCCTCAGCCTTTCAAAGAGCCAAAACTACAGACATGCAGTACCATGCCCGGCTAATTTTTGGTTTATTGTGGAGACGAGGTCTCACCAAGTTGCCTGGGCTAGTCGTGAACCGTGGGCTCAGGCAATCCATTCACCTTGGCCTCCCAAAGTGCTAGGATTACAGGCTGAGCCACCAAGCCTGTCCAACTTTTTTTTTTAAATAAAGATGGGTTCTTGCCCTGTTATCCAGGCTGGCCTCAAACTCCTAGCCTGAAGTGATCTTTCCACCTCAACCTCTTGTGTAGCTGGGACTATAGATTTATAACCACACCCAGCTAATTTTCTTTCTTTATTTTTTTGTGGAGACGAGGTTTGGTTATGTTGCTCAGACTGGTCTCAAGCTCCTAGCCTTAAGTGATCCTCACACCTCAACTTCCCAAACTGCTGGGATCACAAGCATGAGCCATTGCACCTGGCCCTGGTCTACTTTGGTTTTTGATCTTCATTGAACTACAAGGGGCCAATACCTTGGCTTTTTAAGTTTTACGTTTAAGACCTCCCAGAGCCTGCCCTTGGCCCCCTTCATCTTTCTCCCCCTCCCCCTCCCAGTAGCCCTGATCCAGCCACAGTGGACTTGCCATGGGCTCTGAGCATACGCCATTCCTTAGAGGGACCCCTGCTGCTCTGAAGTTATGTAGGGCTGGCGTGTGCTGCCCGACTCCTGGTACCCAGTATATGCTGCCTGTGTTATGACTCAGTTTTCTGCCATCATTATTTAACTCATATGGTCTTTAACCTTGAATGATGTTTGCATCTGACTCTCCATCAAAAAGGTAAGCTTTTTTTGAATAACAATGTTGATATAGTTTTCTTGGCCTTCTCCACAGCACCTAGCAAGAGATGGACTCAGCAAATACTGACGGGCGGGTTGGTGGTTCTCTCTCTGCCCTGATCAGTCCTGAATTCAGAATGGTCCCTCCCCAGGCAGCAAGAGTGCCCCCACCCTTGGTAATAGAGGCCCTCGTCTGTTCTTGTTCCTCCACAGTGTGGGGCTTCGGTTTTCTCAGTGTCTCACTGATTAACCTAGCCTCTCTCCTGGGAGTCCTCGTCCTGCCCTGCACGGAGAAAGCGTTTTTCAGCCGTGTACTCACTTACTTCATCGCCCTGTCCATTGGAACGCTGCTCTCTAACGCGCTCTTCCAGCTCATCCCAGAGGTGCAGTAGAACGGGACCGTGCGCGTCCTCTTCCCCTGGGGTGCTGCAGCTGAGCCTTCCTCTGGCTGACGATTCCCCCACCCTGGGCACTAAGGCACCCAAACACTGCCACCTGAAAAATTGAACCTATCCCTCATATCAAGGGCCACCAATGACTTCTAACTCTGAATCTCAGGGTCCACCTCTGTCTCGCCTCTCTGGCCTCATCAGGTGATGTCAGATGCAAGGATCTTCACATTGGGCCCCCTACTGGGGACCTCACAGTGTCCTTCTCAAAAGCCCCAAACGGAGGCAGCCAAAGGAAAGCTGCCTCTAACAGTCACTGTCCATACCATCGGTGCTGTGTGCTCCCTGGATTCTAAGGAGGAACCCTGGCGATGCTCAGCTGTGGGCACCAAGAGCTTATCCATCTGAATTGAGGTGGAATGAAGGAAAAGAGATTGCCAACTGATAACACAGAATTGGCCTAAAGAATGAGTGGCCTTTAATCTTAAGCAGGCCATACGTAATTTGTAGCATTAGAGAGCCAAACTCAGAACAAAGACTATTTAACAAGAACAAACACAATTAAAAATACAAACTAAATGAAAGGGGCACTCAATCCTTCATACCTTGCATCTTGACTTTTTCCTGATAGGACTGATTTCCTGGTACTCTTTACTGTTTTGAAATGTTCGTTAATTTTGTTTCTTAATTGTTATCACGGAGGAGCTATAAAAATAAGACCCAAGTTGACAATCTGCCCACCTTTTCAGCTCAGGTGGGGCACTGCTGCACCAGCCCCCCTAGGAGATGTTAGGGGATGCTGGGAGCTGACTTTCATCAAGAGCCGTGTCAGCGGCTTCCTTCCCAGCCTTTCCCAGTCAAAAGATTAACCCCAGAAAGATACCAGATGGGTGCCATGCCTTGTCTGTTCCTCCTTTGTAATAAGAGAAGAAATTTGGTTTAATGTTAGCCATCTTGATGCTGTCTCAAAATCCCACATGATCCAGCAAGCACTTCTCAGAGAAGGCCTCATCTTGGGTTATTTTTCAGCTCCAGAAATTGAATTTGTTAAATTTTTTTTTAAAGATTTGAAAAGAAATGCCTTGTCGACTATTTGAATGGAAATACTATAATTGTACATGCTCTGCCCCTGTGTCCACCAGGGAGTGTGTCATCCTGGCACGGTTCTGTCTTGCCCTCTTCTGGGCCTGGACTCACAGCCTGGATGGAGTGTCACACTGGGAAATGCTGGAGGAATATTCTTTGTGATGAGGTGATCTGGAACTCTGTTCTCTGTGCTTGAACACCTCTCCAAGCAAATAAAAACAAACAGAAAAACTGAGAAGTTAAGAAACTGAGTTTTGTGGGCATTGGGTCTTAATCGTCCTCCATCCCTTCTGCCCTGTACATCTGACTTTGCCGTATCTTACACAAACCAAGCCAAGTCCAGGTGGTATCACATGTGCTTATGTAATAAGGATTGGATATACAAAAGCAAACTCAGCAGCAGAGGGGTGCATCTGTTTCTACTTGTTCTTGGTTCTATTAAGAGAGCCTTCGAAACCAGCCATGGTGGCTCACGCCTGTAATCCCAGCGCTTTGGGAGGTGGAGGTGAGAGGATTGCCTGAGCTCAGGGGTTCAAGACCAGACTGAGCAACATGGCAAGATCTCATCTCTACAATTAAAACAAAACAAAAAAAATCAGCCGGGCATGGTGGCACATGCCTGCGGTTCCAGCTACTTGGAAAGCTGCATCAGGAGGATTGCCTGAGCCCGGCAGGTTGAGGCTGCGGTGGCGGTAAGTGTGCCACTGCACTCCAGCCTGGGCGACAGAGTGGGACTCCAACTCAAAAAAAAAAGAGTCTTCGAGTCCAAAGGCTATCTTGAACAACCTCTGATAGGCCTGAGCAGATCTCAGGTGTATAACTAGGCCGCAACTCACCCTGCCAGTCACACCAGCTGGTATGATTTGGGCCACCAAAGGCAGCAGGTATGATTTGGGCCACCAAAGGCAGCAGGGAGGAAGTCACAGGGTTCCAGGGCCACCTTGAATTCCTCCTCATTTCTCCTGAGCTGATTGAAGGAAATTCCATCAGACTTGAATCACTAACAAATGTTCTGTTTCTCTCTCCCTCCCTACTTGTCTCTCTCTGATTTCTCTTTTTTGTTTCCATTGTTAATATCCACCAACCGTGCCTCCTTGCCTCCCTGCCTTCCCCACCTTCCTCCCCCTAAATGGTGGTTGCTGTGCGATGGCGTGTGCCCTTCTCCCTGCCCTGGGTGGGGCTGGCCCTCCCTCCCCACGGCAGTGTGGGGATACGGTCTCCTCTGCGTGACCGTCATCTCCCTCTGCTCCCTCATGGGGGCCAGCGTGGTGCCCTTCATGAAGAAGACCTTTTACAAGAGGCTGCTGCTCTACTTCATAGCTCTGGCGATTGGAACCCTCTACTCCAACGCCCTCTTCCAGCTCATCCCCGAGGTATGGCAAGCCAGAGCCTTCTCACCTCGGAGCCGCCAGTGTCCCGGGGGCCGGCGGGGACAGTGGGAGGGCCATCCACTTAGATGGAAGGCATAGAGAGAACACCTCAGATTCCTCTCCCTCTGGAAAGTGAAGCTAGGACTCAGGCTTGAGCTAGGAGAGGCAGCAGAGCACAGGCTAAAGATTTGGGTTCAAATCCCAGCTCCACTGTCATCAAGTTCTATAACCTTGGGCACGTCACTTACCTCTCTCCTTCTGTTTCCTCAGATGTGAAATGGGGAAAGCAATAGGACCGACCTCAAGATGATGTTGTGAGGGTTACATGAGTGAATGTGTGTAAACGCCTGGTGCTTGGTGCCAAGAGTGCTGTATAAGTGAAAGATGTAGTGTAGCTAGTCACCGTAGCTCGCTTAATGGCTTTCAGTTTGGGGCTTTTGGTACAGAGAAATATTAACATCAATAAAATCCATAGGTCTCAGTAAAAAGACTATCCTCTGTAGGGAGTCTTGGGGTAAAGGTAACCTGAATAAAACATTTCCACAAGAGGGAGCTGATATGTTTCGTCTGGTTTGATGTAATTTCAGCAGACCTGTTAACTATAATAAACAAGGAGACTCATTGTAGGTGGTCTGACAGGCCAGGGCAAAGCTGTAGCTGAGGCAAAAGATCATTCTGTTTGCCTCTTATGACACTTGATGTTTTCCAAATGCTGTTTTGTTGTTTCCTAGTTGATCCTTGGGTCAACTCTGGTATCTGCAGAACAAGTAAGGTCTTCCGTGTTGGAATCTGACCTGTAGGCAAGCACCTGTCCCTGAGCCTGGAGGCTAGCCTTCAGGATTCCTGAAACCATGCTTTTGTATTCCTTCATGACTTTTTGTAGAGAGCTGTTAGTTGTCTATTTTTCTTTTTTTGAGTTGGAGTCTCACTCTGTCGCCCAGACTGGAGTGCAGTGGCCGCTCCCGGCCACCGCAGCCTCGAACTGCTGGGCTCTGGCGATCCTTCCGCCTCAGCCTTCCAAGTAGCCGGAATTACAGGCATGTGCTACCACGCCCGGCTGATTTTTTGATTTATTGTAGAGATGAGGTCTCGCTGCCCAGGCGGGTCTCGAACCCGCGGGCTCAGGCAATCCACTCACCTCAGCCTCCCAAAGGCGCGGGATTACAGGCTGAGCCACCCAGCCCGGCTAGTTGTCTATTTTTCACTTCACTTTTCCTTAAGATGATTTGGCTTTCCTGGAAAGTCGACCTGAATCTGGTTTTACCGCGAAGTAGTGAATTTAGTCCCTTTAAAACAGAAAGGAAAAACACTTAACCTCTTAAGCAACCCAGGGTTACTCGAAGGTATGATCAGCTTTTATGTTTGACCTATTCATGAGAGGGCTGGTGTTTTTTTAAGGCCTGTTTTCTGTCAGAAATCAGAGGGGCGGGTCATTAGACATTTCACAAGCTCCTATCATAAATCAGAAACTTAACTTAGAATTCTGATTTCTACTCCTGTCTCCTTCTCAGTGGATTCTTTTTGCCCATTTTGTAAGTATAGTTTTCAGACAAAAGCTCAAAACAAATCTCCAAAACTGACACTCCCAGTACCATAGCTGGCTTTGTGGTTACTGGAAGGTCTGCAGTCAGGAAGATGCTGCAAGTCTTACTATTTAACTGGGCGATGTGTTTCTCATTTTAGAAAGTATAAATTACACCATCTCCCTTTGTGTTTACAGGCAGTTCAGCCAGGGACACTAGATAAGATGGAAATAAACACAAGTGTCTTCTCCCTAAAGATGAAATTTTTGACAGAGTGTGCCTTTGTAGCAAAGCACCAAGAGAAATTAAAAGTAGAAAACCATATCCAAGGCCATTCTTCCCGAGATTAAAATTCTACAGATGATGTGTCTTTTGTGTCAACAAATAAACTAGAGAAGAACCTAGCAGGTTTGGTGATGTCACATTAGTGAAACATCAAGGATTAGATTTTGCTGGAAAGGGGTTATTCCAGTATGTCTCTTTCCTTTCCTAGAGTAAAAGTAGTTAAGAGATGACAGGGAACCAGTGTAGGTTTTTTTATTTTCTTAAGCTCATTTTGTTTTTCTGGGTCCACAGGCTTTTGGTTTCAACCCTCTGGAAGATTATTATGTCTCCAAGTCTGCAGTGGTGTTTGGGGGCTTTTATCTTTTCTTTTTCACAGAGAAGATCTTGAAGATGCTTCTTAAGCAGAAAAATGAGGTGAGACCCAATTCTTGGTTCAGGAAATGCACCCATCTGAAAAATTGTTGCTGTATTGTGGTGGTGGTATTAACTAACACCTCAAATTTCATTAAACACTAATTTCTGGAGGAAATCATTTCATTTCACCTTGTAAAGATATTAGCTAGGGGCTGAGCCAGACCAGAAACTAGATCTGACCAGTGTACCTTTTGCTAAGTAGTAGTTGGTCCCCTTTGTTTTATCCTGGATTATTCCTTTAACATACACTTATATCTTTAGAAGAAGGGAGAGGGGCTTGATAATACATTCATTGCAGTCCATATAAATATAACTGCAAAGGGACAGGGCTGATTAGTGTAGTGTAGTTCCAAAAAGATATCTTTAGTGCCTGGCATATAGTTACTTTCTAAATAGTTACTAAATTGAGTTAAATTAGCTAATGCAAAGCAAAAGTTCTGAATACTTTTTTTTGAGTTGGAGTCTCACTCCACCGCTTAGGCCGGAGTGCAGTGGCACACTCACAGCCACCCCAGCATCCACTTTCTGGGCTCCGGCAATCCTTCCACCTCAGCTTTCCAAGTAGCCACCTCAGCCTTCCAAGTAGTGCACACTACCACACCCGGCTAATTTTTGATGTATTGTAGAGATGAGGTTCCACCAAGTTGCCCGGGCTCATCTCGAACCCGCTGGCTCAGGCCAGCCACTCACCTCAGCCTCCCGAAGTGCTGAGATTACAGGTTGAGCTACAGAGCCCAGCCAGTTCTGAATACTTTGAGCAGTGACTGCCTTACTGGAATGAGCATTTGCCCTTAGGTGTCAGTTTTGATAACTGTCTAATACCAAGGTCTTCCTTCACACTTGGTATGGCTTATATAAGTTTCCCCCAGGTTTCTGCGTGTGTGACCTGCTTGGGTTCTCTGTAATGAATGAGTACTTTCTGTGCCTGGAGCACTTCCTCCGAGTAGGTGCTTAGTCAGGTTTGTGGCTTTTTAATTTTTTTTTTGAGTTGGAGTCTCACTCTGTCACCCAGACTGGAGTGCTGTGGCCACTCCTGGCCACTGCACCCTCACCTGCTGGGCTCTGGCGATCCTTCCGCCTCAGCCTTCCAAGTAGCTGGAACTACAGGTGCACGCTACCACACCTGGCTAATTTTTTTGATTTATTGTAGAGATGAGGTCTTGCCAAGTTGCCCAGGCGGGTCTTGAACCCGCGGGCTCAGGCAATCCACTCACTTCAGCCTCCCAAAGCGCAGGATTACAAACTGAGCCACCGAGCCTGGCAGGTTTGTGGTTTTGTTGAGTGTCATGCCGACCCCCTCCCATTACCCCTCCAGCATCATCACGGACATAGTCATTATGCCTCTGAGACTCTGCCTTCCAAGAAGGACCAGGAGGAGGGAGTGACGGAGAAGCTGCAGAACGGGGATTTAGACCACATGATTCCTCAGCACTGTGGCAGCGAGCTGGACGGCAAGGCACCTGTGACCGATGAGAAGGTCATTGTGGGCTCGCTGTCTGTTCAGGTCAGTGGGCTGTCCGCTGCTTGGCAGGCGGGTAGTGGCCTTGGTGGCTCGGGCCCACCTTGAAGTCACATAGTCCCCCTTTGACTCTCTGTGGGTCCCGGGGATGTGCTTTCTCATAGGATCTACAGGCTTCCCAAAGCGCCTGTTACTGGCTGAAAGGGGTTCGCTACTCTGATATCGGCACTCTGGCCTGGATGATCACCCTGAGCGATGGCCTCCACAATTTCATCGATGGCCTGGCCATCGGCGCCTCCTTCACTGTGTCTGTTTTTCAAGGCATCAGCACCTCGGTGGCCATCCTCTGTGAGGAGTTCCCACACGAGCTGGGTGAGTGTGCATCCCCCTGTTCCACTGTGCTGCCTCCGTCATGGGTGCAGGCACCCTTCCTGTGGCTGATTCTTTGCTACTCATTCCCCTCAGTTCACAGTGCTTGTAATTAATTAACGTGCTCCCTAAGCTGTGTGAAATGTAATCACTGTTATTAAAGCAGTTAAATCCAGCTTTTTTTGTTTTTTTGAGTTGGAGTCTCACTCCTTCGCCCAGTCTGGAATGCAGTGACATGCACGCTCATGGCCACCCCAGTGTTGACCTTCCGCCTCAGCCTTCCGAGTAGCCAGAACTATAGATGCATGCTACCATGCCCATTTTTTATTTTATTGTAGAGACGAGGTCTCACCAATTTGCCCAGGCTGGTCTCGAACCCGCAGGCTCACTCAGGCAATCCACTCACCTCAGCCTCCCAAAGTGCTGGGATGACAGGCTAAGCCACTGAGCCCTGCCATAAATCTAGCATTTTAAATGACAGGTTTTTTTTTTTTTCAAGGATGTCTGTTCCCCCTAGCCCCATATGCAGTGTCTTGGTTTCCTCACCTATGCCATGGAATTGATAATAGTACCTGCCTTATAGAATTGTTGTGCGGATAATGGGAAACCAAATGTTGAGAAAGACTTCCCACATGCCACACGCTATTCTGAGTGCTCTGTAAAGGTCATCTCTTCTCTCCTGTTACTCTTCCAGAGGTTGAAGTATATAATAGAACCCTGGCAGTCAGATGAAGTATGAGCCAAGGCGTTTCGTTTTATCAGAGTGAGAGTGTACAAAAGCCAGGACTCTGGAGGCTCAGAGAAGACAAAGTCAAATCCTGGCTTTGCCATGTTTTGGCTTGAGACTTTAGACAACTTGCTTAACTTCTCTCAGTCTCAACTTCATTGTGAGAAAGAGAGCTTCTTCTGTCTCACCATGGTTAAAAAGGGAAGCAAGGCCTGTGCTAGCTGACTACCTATTTTAAAAATCCTGTGAAAGATTTTCAGCCTCTAAGCTGGAAGTACCTGGACATTTTGGGAAATGGAGACATGATCTGAACAGGGTGATGAAGGTGCCTTAGTCTTGTAACTTCAGTCTGGAATCTGGGGCTGCCTTGGTTTTCACCCAGACTTAATCCATAGTTTAAGCAGTCTGATGTCATCCGTATTTTCTATCTGGAGACCTTTTATGACTCTTCCTTCTATTTATTTGTTTTTTTTGGTTTTTGTATTTTAATTGGAGGTGGAGTCCATGTTGCTCAGGCTGGATTTGAAATCCCAAGCTCAAGCGATCCTCCTAGCTGAGCCTCCAGAACAGCTGGGGCTATAGCCATGTGCCACTGCACCAGGCTAACTTTTGTTTTCTTGTCTTTCCTCTTCTGTCCTCCCTGCTGCAGGGGACTTTGTCATCCTGCTCAATGCTGGGATGACCATCCAGCAGGCTCTGTTCTTCAACTTCCTTTCCGCCTGCTGCTGCTATGTGGGTCTGGCCTTCGGCATCCTGGCTGGCAGCCACTTCTCTGCCAACTGGATTTTTGCGCTGGCTGGAGGGATGTTCTTATATATTGCTCTGGCAGATATGGTAAGTCCTCCACAGTTTATGCCATGTAGGCAAATGTGGGCCAGATTATTAGACTGGTTGGATGGGTGGTCAGCTAAGGGATCATCAGATGGGTAGTTTTGTTTTGTTTTGTTTTGTTTTTTGAACTGGAGTCTCACTCCGTTGGCCAGGCTGGAGTGCAGTTGCATGCTCACGGCCACCCCAGCATCGATCTGCTGGGCTCCAGCAATCCTTCTACCTCAGCCTTCCAAGTAGCCAGAACTACAGGCTCTCTCTACCATGCCCGGCTAATTTTTGATTTATTGTAGAGATGAGATCTTGTCAAGTTGCCCGGGATGGTCTCAAACCCACAGGCTCAGGCTGAGCCACAGAGCCTGTCTGATAGTTTGTTTTATAATAACAGCTTTATCGAATTATCTTTCACATACCACACAATTCATTCATTCATTTATTTAATTAATTAATTAATTAATTTTTTGAGTTGGAGTCTCACTCTGTCGCCCAGACTGGAGTGCTGTGGCCGCTTCCGGCCACCGCAGCCTCGACCTGCTGGGCTCTGGCGATCCTTCCGTCTCAGCCTTCCAAGTAGCTGGAATTACAGGCATGCGCTGCCACACCTGGCTGATTTTTTTATTTATTGTAGAGATGAGGTCTCGCCGCCCAGGTGGGTCTTGAACCCACGGGCTCAGGCAATCCACTCACCTCAGCCTCCCAAAGGTGCGGGATTACAGGCTGAGCCGCCGAGCCATGCTACAATTCATTTATTTAAGGTGTGTAATTCAGTGGTTTTAAGGGGCATTCCATTTTTTTCTTTTTTATTCTTTTTTTTAAGTCAGAGTCTTTGTTGCCCAGGCTGGAACACAAGGACATGCTCACAGCCACCACAGCCTTGACCTGCAGGGCTCAGGCAATCCTTCCACCTCAACCTTCCAAGTAGCTGGAACTACAGGCACGAGCCACTATACCTAGCAAATTTTTTTTTTGAGTTGGAGTCTCTCTCTGTTGCCTAGGCTGGAGTGCAGTGGCACTCTCATGGCCACCGCAGCCTCAACCTGCTGGGCTTAGGTGATTCTTCTGCCTCAACCTTCCAAGTAACCAGAACTACAGGCGCATGCTACCACACTCGGCTAATTTTTGATTTATTGTGGAGACGCGGTCTCACCAAGTTGCCCAGGCTGGTCTTGAACCCCGGGCTCAGGCAATCCTCTCGCCTTGGCCTCCCAAAGTGCTGGGATTATAGGCTGAACCTCGGAGCCTGGCTTAACTTTAACTTTTTACTTTATCACCACACCCAACCTACAATTTTTTTTTTTTATTATAGCGACGAGGTCTCTCCAAGTTGCCCTGGCTTTTCTCTAATTCCTGGGCTCAGGCAGTCTTTCACCTCTGTCTCCCAAAGTGCTGGGACTACAGGCATGAGCCACTGCACCCGGCTTAGGGGCATTAGATTTTAAAGGAAGAACAATTTGATGTTTCTGTTGGCTTATGTCATTAAATAAAATGATGATACTCAATCTAGGATCTTTATTACATATTATGGAATATATATATAAATTTAAATAGCAACACTTTGATTTTTAAAATCTCAATGTACTGTGTATAACTGTTTCTGTTTATTTATTATTATTATTATTATTACTATTATTTTTGAGTTGGAATCTCACTCTGTCACCCGGACTGGAGTGCAGTGGCCGCTCCCGGCCACCGCAGCCTTGACCTGCTGGGCTCTGGCGATCCTTCCGCCTCAGCCTTCCAAGCAGCTGGAACTACAGGCGTGCTACCACGCCTGGCTAATTTTTGATTTATTGTAGAGATGAGGTCTCACCAAGTTGCCCGGGCGGGTCTCGAACCCACGGGCTCAGGCAATCCACTCACCTCAGCCTCCCAAGGGCACAGGATTACAGGCTGAGCCACCGAGCCCGGCTTATTATTTATTTTTTTAGAGACAGTATCTCTATTGCCTAGGCTGGAGTACAGTGATGTAATCATGTAACTTCAAAATCCTGGGCTCAAATAAACCTCCCATTTTGGCCTCTCAAAGTGCTGGGATTATAGGCATGTGCCACCATGGCTGACCAGAAAATCTCAGAAACTTTTTGTTTTGTTTTTAAATTTAAAATAAAAACTTTTTTTTTTTTTTTTTTTTTGAGTTGGGATCTCACTCAGTCACCCAGACTGGAGTGCAGTGGCCGCTTCCTGCCACCGCAGCCTCGACCTGCTGGACTCCGGTGATCCTTCCGCCTCAGCCTTCCAAGTAGCTGGAACTACAGGCGCGCGCTACCACGCCTGGCTAATTTTTTTTATTTACTGTAGAGATGAAGTCTTGCCAAGTTGCCCAGGTGGGTCTCAAACCCGCGGGCTCAGGCAATACACTCACTTCGGCCTCCCAAAGCGCAGGATTACAGGCTGAGCCACCGATCCCGGCAAAATAAAAAAAATTTTTAAGTGATAGGGACTCACTCTGTCACATGAACTAGAGTGCAGTGGCATGATTATAGCTCACTGCAACCTCAAATAATGGGGTCAAGCAATCCTACCTCAGTCTCCTAAGTAGCTAGGACTATTGGCACATGCCACACCTGGCTAATTTTGTATGTGTGTGTAGAGACATGATCTTGCTATGTTGCCCAGGCTAGTCTCAAACTACTGGCCTTTAGCGATCTTCTTGTCTTAACCTCCCAAAATGATGGGATCGCAGGCATGAGCTACCACACCCAGACTGGTTTTAAATAACTATAGTCATATTGGATATATAATTTTATTTCCTTATTTCCTTTTTTACTTAATGTAGACATTTTTCTATGTTGTATACTCTTTGAAAAGCATCGTTTTCAATGGCAGGATTTTTTTGGTGAAAGGGTATACTTTAATTCCAGGACTAGAATTGCTGACTTACAAGGTTTTAGGCTTTTAGTATGTGTTGCCAAATTGCTTTCTGAAAGGCCTTAACCTTTTTACTTTATCTGCAGTGCCTGAAAGTATGCACTATACCTGCTAATATTTGGTATAACCATTTAAGTAGTTTTTAATTTACTAGTGAAATACCTGGTCAGTTGCATCTTTTGCATAACTAACAAGGTTCATTTCCTTTCCTTGTTTATTAGCTTGACATGGTCTTTGACCTGCTTGCATGGATTTTTTTCCATATCTTTAATATATATATATTCGTTTTGTGGTTTTTCTCTCTCTTTTTTTTTTTTTGAGTTGAAGTCTCATCTGTCGCCCAGGCTGAAGTGCAGTGGCCGCTCCTGGCCACCGCAGCCTCGACCTGCTGGGCGCTGGCGATCCTTCCACCTCAGCCTTCCTAGTAGCTGGAACTACAGGCATGCGCTACCACGCCCGGCTGATTTTTGATTTACGTAGAGATGAGGTCTCGCCAGGTTGCCCAGGCAGGTCGCGAACCCGCAGGCTCAGGCAATCCACTCACCTCAGCCTCCCAAAGCGCGGGATTACAGGCTGAGCCACCGAGCCCGGCTTGTTTTTTTTTTTTTCTTAATTGGGTTCTCCCTCTGTCACCCAGGCTGAAGTGCAGTGATACTATCATGGCCCACTGAAGCCTCAACCTCCTGAGCTCAAGCAATTCTCCTGCCTCAGCCTCACAAATAGCATGAGTCCCATGCCAGACCTGAAAATAGTATTTTTATTTTTTATTTTTTGAGTTGGAGTCTCACTCTGTCGCCCGGACTGGAGTGCAGTGGCCACTCCCAGCCACCTCAGCCTCGACCTGCTGGGCTCTGGCGGTCCTTCCACCTCAGCCTTCCAAGTAGCTGGAGCTACAGGTGCGCGCTACCATGCCTGGCTATTTTTTGATTTATTATAGAGACGAGGTCTCGCCAAGTTGCCCAGGCGGGTCTCGAACCCGCGGGCTCAGGCAATCCACTCACCTCGGCCTCCCAAAGTGCTGGGATTACAAGCTGAGCCACCGAGCCCGGCCGAAAATAGTATTTTTAATGAGAGTTCTAACCCCCACGATCCCTCCTCATCTCATGGAAACTTTTCTCTTTAGAGACAGAGTCTCTCTGTTTCGTCCAGGCTGGAGTGTGGTGGCACAATTATAGTGTGCTCCAGCCTCCACCTCCTGGACTCATGAGATACTCTGTCTCAGCCTCTTGAGTAAGTAGTTAGTACTATAGGCATTCACTATCGCTCCTGGCCAATTTTTCATGCAAATGTTTTAGATTTCTCTCTTGTCTTGTGGAGAGCCCATGGTTATTTATTTATTTTTGACATTACTTGATGGTCTCATAATGGTCACCTGCCTTGCTGGCCAAGCAGCATGAGGCCTTGAATCACAGTCATGTTGCATCCCTATTCTCTTTCCCTTCATAGTTGCGCAGTTTCCCAAAGAGGTGACAACAACATTTTGGTAGCCAAAAGACCTTTTCACGAGTTTTTTTAATTAGAGTCTCACTCTGTCACCCAGCCTGGAGTGCAGTGGCATGAGCATGGCTACTGCAGCCTCAACCTGCTGGACTCAGGTGATCCTTCCATCTCAGCCTTCCAAGTAACTGGAACTACAGGTGCATGCCACCACGCCTGGCTAATTTTTTTTATTTTTATTTTAGAGACAAAGTCTCCACAAATTGGCCAGGCTGGTCTTAAACCTCTGGGCTCAGGTAATCATCTCACCTTTGCCTCCCAAAGTGTTGGGATTATGGTCATGAGCCACTATGCCCTGTCCTTATCAAGAGTTTTTAAAGTCTACAATAAGAAGTTTGTTTTTCATCAGAGCTCATTTATTTTTAGCCAACCTCTAAACACGTGCAAGACCACACATGTGCTGAGTACTTTGTTTTACCTAGGTAGTTGTAGAGTCATGGTAACTAGCTCGAAGAAAGGCTGTCATGTTATTAATTATTAATGTTATTAATGTTATAATAACTGCTGCTGCAGTTATTCATTTTCTTTGTTAACCAATTTGATGTCTATGTCAGTCGCTGAATTGCCCTGCATTTATAAGGTCCAGCAAGGAATCACAACTGTCTTGCTCCTCTCTTCTTTCTTAGTTCCCTGAGATGAACGAGGTCTGCCAAGAGGATGAAAGGAAGGGCAGCATCTTCATTCCCTTTGTCATCCAGAACCTGGGCCTCTTGACAGGATTCACCATCATGCTGGTCCTCACCATGTATTCAGGACAGATCCAGATTGGGTAGGGCCCTGCCAAGAGCCAGAAGGATTGGAAGTCGGGCCCCTGGGCAGTCCGATCCCTGGCCCAAGGACTCGGCATCCACGAAGTACCATGGAAGAGGCAGTTCTTTTAAAAACGGACACAGACGATATTCCTGTATTCAAATGTCAGCTGGTTTTAAATGCTCTGTCCTAGGAACAAGCTGCCCTGGTAACCAGTCTCTAGGTAGTGCCTCTCCCCCTCTCCTCCCTTCCTCACAGTGGCTCTGGATCCTGAACGTAACTTATAAGCCAAGCCTTGCTTTTCACTTACCCTGGCCTCTTTTTCTCAGAACCAGTGCTGAAAGATTTTTGAATTCTTGATCCTACAATGCAAAAATACAGCCAGTTGGTTAGAAATATCCAAAGGTGAATCCATGGTTTGGGGCCCATGACTCCTAAGTGTAAATCCTGGTCGTCAAGCTGGCCAATTTTGAAATGGATTCATCTGTTTTTCCAGAGAAGAGACAGGAGCCAGGAATCCTTCCTATTTTTTCAAAGTCTGTTCAGTTGGTTATTCTGTCAGAAAGAACTGATAGTCAGAACGGATGAGAGGGTGAAAGGGATCAATCAACCTGAGCAAGAGGGGAAGTAGACCTGAGGTGTGTCTTGTTATGATGCTCATTTGTTTCTTCTGGGATGCCGGTATGAATTCTGTGGCAAGACCTGGTGTCTCCTGGCTACCCAGGTGAGCTGATGTGGAGATGTGGCTGCCTGGACGTTCCCCATCGGGTTAACACTGACAAAATGGAGGGTCAGGCGATCCTCCAGAAATTGGTTTTGCTGTGGTTTCCCTTTCCCCTCCACACTCTTATCTTCTAGGAGACTTTGTAGCTGCCTGCCTAGGAGCACACTCTGAGCACATTTGAGATGTTTCTGTTATAGGGGAGACTGCACAAACTGTCCTCCCCTGGTTGAGACTTCTGCAAAGTGGCAAGCTGACTTACAGACTTGGACTACAGTTTATGTTCTACTTAGAAAAAGGGTCTGCGGGGCTTGGTGGCTCAGCCTGTAATCCTGCGCCTTTGGGAGGCTGAGGTGAGTGGATTGCCTGAGCCTGCGGGTTCGAGACCCGCCTGGGCAGCGAGACCTCATCTCTACAATAAATCAAAAAAATCAGCTGGGCGTGGTAGCGCGCACCTGTAATTCCGGCTACTCGGAAGGCTGAGGCGGAAGGATCGCCAGAGCCCAGCGGGTCGAGGCTGCGGTGGCCAGCAGCGGCCACTGCACTCCAGTCTGGGCGACAGAGTGAGACTCCAACTTAAAAAAAAAAAAGAAAAAGGATCATTAGAAAGGGAATGAGGGCAGGCAGCGATTAGGATTTGCTCATTCCATAAATAAAAGTATGAATAATAGGGGGCTTTGAAATGTAAGGTCACAAACTTAGGTTGGGGCACTGCAGATGTTTGCAGGATGACTGCCTGAATGGTTTTGCTGCAAATGGGTTTTTAATTACCTATCTAGATTACCACTTCTTCCCTTGTGAAAAAAGTTGAATCCTGTATTGAATTGAATATGAATCGCACTAATTCTCTCCAGAACATAGATGGATATACTTGTCTATAAAACTGTAGGCCAGCTTTAGGCGCTGTGGAGCCCTCGCTTCAGAACTCTGGCTTCACGGGGAGCTAATCTCCAAGTTCACTAGGTGAATTGATTTATTATTATCATATTGATAATGTGAGATTCTTTAGCCACTTTGGAGAGTCAGTCTCTCCAGAAGCCTTTCTCAGTGGTGCCCACAGCTGCAGCCCAGGGGCCATGTTCGCAAACTGATTCAAGTGCATGACTGACAAAAATACTTGTTCATTGCCAACACCTGAGGTTTTCTGTTCTTACACAGGAATACTTACCACACAGTAACTTAAAGCAGCATCTGTTTTGTTCTGTCTTCTTGGGAAATATTCCTCAAACCAGAATATTCTTGAAAAGGACATGGGCAGGAAAACTGCTGGTGATACTTGGTGATACTTACAGATAAATTGTAATCTGCCAGGCGCAGTGGCTCATGCCTGTAATCCCAGCACTTTGGGAGGCTGAGGCGGGAGGATTACTTGAGGCCAGGAGTTCAAGACCAACCTGGGCAACATAGCGAGATCCTGTCTCTATTATAATATTAGGGAAAAACGTTTTTTTCCTTATCTTGCCTGTTGACTTCAGTAGATTTGAGATTATGCTGAAGAAGAAGGAAAACTTCAGTGATCAAGATTGTACATTAAATATCAGGACTGACTCCTGATAGGATTATGGTCCCGTTTCACCAAAGAACCAATTCCTTGAATATTGGAATCTAACTTTTTTATATTATCATTTACTGTTGTTTTAAGACCGTTCTTCATCTCTTCTGTTTTATTTTTCTCAAACCGCTTTCAGGAGCTAGCAGAAATAACACTCAAAGGTTAAGACTCTGGAAGATTTTGCTTTACCTAACTCACATTGATGTATTACACTTATAGTTTTAGCATTCCCTTTAAAGCCTGTCACTCCTGAAAAATACCCTTCATCTTGGAGTAGAATAATAAATTAGAGTTAGTGGGCTTCTAGTGTAAGAGAGAAGCTCAAAATATAATCTTTAACACATTGAAAGATAAAATATGAAATAGTAGGGTGCTTTCCCTTTTTGTGCATATTGATATTAACTTAAATTTCCTTTTATAGACAGCTGCCTGAAAGGGAAATCCTCTTTCAACAGTAATTGGTGCAGACATCAGTCCTAGTCGGAGCTTAGAGGGGTGGAGACACTCAGATCATCCGACTGATTGTAAGTTGCCATTGGCAACAGCTTTGCCTCATGAATTGAAAATGTGGCGATTTCTTTTTGGACTTTTTAGGTGTTGAATTTGCTGTTTTAAGCATTTGTACATATTAGAGGTCTAAGGAATAGCAAGTTGTTTTGAGGACTTTTTTCACCCTCGGCATTGGGAGCTTCAATCTCTTTTATGAATGGACCAGTTCCTAGTAATGTTAGCAAGGAAAGTATGTGTCACATGCAGGAATGGCAAGCCAGGGACAGATTCTGCTACTTCTCACCTCACCACTGGCATGCAGGTTGCCTCTGTCCTTGCCCAAAAGGTATTTTATGTCAAGTTTCATCCTGGGGTTATTCCTCATGGGTCCTTCACCTTGGGTTTAAAAAAGGCTTCTCTGTTTGGGTAGCCTAAGATCTGTTTTTAACGTCTTCTTCCAAAGAAATGGTAATATGCTGGATATGCTGGAAATCTGCTTAAAAAATAGTTGCCTGATTTTTTTTGCAAAAGAGGTTAGGATTTTATTGTTTCTATTTCCCTTTACGGCTCTGCAGTTCCATCACAGTATTTTTTTTTAATAACTCAGGTGTTATGAGAAAAAATTAGAAAATTAACTTAAGTGGACTGTAAATGTTTTATTTGTAAGAGTCTATAAATAAAGCTATATTCTGTAATTGTTGAGAATTTCACGTGTGATCATTTGCAGTAGTAATGTGGCTGTAATGAAGACTTTTCAACACAGGGTGGCGATGGTGTCACGCTGGCTTACAAAGGTTTGTTTTTCCAGGTCCAGCTTAATTTGACTATGGGATTTTAGAAGGAACCTTATGCTCACTTTAAAATTGATTAGTTTCTCTTTCATGGAGGCTGTGACCTCATTGTGTTGTGTGATAAAAGAATTGTGGTGTTTTCTCTCATACAGAAACTTGAAACTTGTAGAGTTGGCTTAGATCATTTAAACCACAACTCCTGTATGTCTTACAGGGAAAAGTTCTCTGTTATGAGACTTAAGATTCTAAAACTATTGTCATTCCAATTTAGTTACAGGGTTAGGGATCTGTTGTTTTTCTTCAATAACAGAAAGGAGCAATAAGGTAGAAGTGTTGATTCAACCTTATATGACTACATACGTTAGAGATCTCCAAATGCCCACTGCTCAGTCCTTTTTTTTTTTTGATTTATTGTAGAGACAAGGTCTTCCCAAGTTGCCTGGCCGGGTCTCGAACCCGCGGGCTCAGGCAATCCACTCGCCTTGGCCTCCCAAAGTGCTGGGATTACAGGCTGAGCCACCGAGCCCAGCCCTTTTTTTTTTTTTTTTCGAGTTGGAGTCTCACTCTGTCGCCCAGACTGGAGTGCAGTGACCACTCCCAGCCACCGCAACCTCGACCTGCTGGGCTCCGGTGATCCTTCCACCTCAGCCTTCCAAGTAACCGGAATTACAGGCATGCGCTACCACGCCCGGCTGATTTTTTTGATTTATTGTAGAGATGAGGTCTTGCTGCCCAGGCGGGTCTCGAACCCGCGGGCTCAGGCAATCCACTCACCTCAGCCTCCCAAAGGCGCGGGATTACAGGTTGAGCCACCGAACCCGGCCCTTTTTTTTTAGACTCAAAGAATAACATAATAAACGGCTCTATTAGTCTTTTAATATTCATTACCTAGCTACTCTACCATTTGCTGGAGTTGCTGAAAATGACATTCACTCTGCCCTTCAGCTTCTGCCACCTCTTCTGGAAAGCCTTTTCAGAAAATGCCCACACTTCTTACTGCTTTCCCAGATGTCTCTGCATACCTCAGGTACAGGGCTTGCTTTGTAATTGCTGTTCTTTGTATACCAAATTCCTTCTGGGTAGAGGTTATATCGGGTTTCTTTCAGTGATGTCAGCACCTGCCACATAGAAAAAGACCAAATGAAATGCCTTTAGAGTCCAATGTTTGTGAAAATGTTGCTTTTCCTGTGTTTCACTGGTGGTAGTTTTGCTTATGCCGCCGTTACCTGTCCCACCTTTATTTAGAAACATGAATTTGAGAGAGGTGAATGTGTGACCTGCATGGAACAGAGCTAAGCAAACAGGCCATTAAGTAGATTAAAACCTTGACCTTAGCCATCTCTTTGTAATACTCTTAACCAGCTAAGCCATTTAGGACATTTTTGGTGGAGGGTGAACAAAAATTCAAAAGATGCTATACATTAGTGCTCTCCTATTTTGTTACTTCTGCCCAGTCTTTACCGTTCAGTGTTGCTTAGTTTGGATTTAGGCAAAGCTATTTCAAGAAATAATCAAGACATTAAATGTGGACACCATTTTTGATCTGCAGAGAAACAAAATGTCCATCTATTTTAAAGGTTTGGTTCCCTTTGTGATCTGGGGTGAAATAACCTAGACTTCTAAAGAATGACAGGTTCAATCCCAGCAGAAGCGCATCCCTTTCATCCTTCTGGAGTAAACTTTTTTTTTTTTTTTGAGTTGGAGTCTCACTCTGTCGCCCAGACTGGAGTGCAGTGGCCTCTCCCGGCCACCGCAGCCTCTACTTGCTGGGCTCCGGCGATCCTTCCACCTCAGCCTTCCAAGTAGCCGGAATTACAGGCATGTGCGACCACGCCCGGCTGATTTTTTGATTTACTGTAGAGATGAGGTCTCGCTGCCCAGGCAGGTCTCAAACCCGCGGGCTCAGGCAATCCATTCACCTCAGCCTCCCAAAGGCGCGGGATTACAGGCTAAACCACCCAGCCCGGCTATCTGGAGTAAACTTAATTACACTCCATTAATGATAGGTAGCTTTCAGACGATTTTTTTTGTTTTTTAATAGTAGGAAAAACTCAGTGGCTGGGAGTGACCTAAATGTTCTTACCAGCCTTCAGCTAAATGTGTTATGAACTGCCAGCCAAAAGTGCTTCCAAAGTGCTGGAAGCATTTTTCTTTCCAACGTCACGACCTCTTGCAAAATGTCTGTTCAGGGTTTATTTTTAATGAAGAAAGGGAGTTGACAGAGACTCCCCTTCCTGTATAACAGCAATCTTTGACCCAGCGGTGGGTGAAATTCTGAGATGGTAGCATCAATTACAGTTAAGGAATAACTCAAAAGTGTTCTAACCCTGGCAATCATAAGCCAAGAGGTAGTTCTTTCTTCCACTCAGCTCTGAATGTTTTTTCTGTGTCTTTGATTTGGTTATAAATTAGAACACTGAGGTTGTCTAAAATAAACTCAGGCAATAGTCCACATAGGTTTTCACAGTGGAGGCCCCTGATAAATCTTTTGATGAAGTAATTCTAACTAAAATGCTTTCAATATATTTATATAACTGCGTTTGGTTAACATATTAAATGCATCAATTGGCCAGGCACTGTGGTTCACAACTGTAATTCCAGCACTTGGGAGGCCAAGGCAGGAGGGTTTCCTAAGCCCAGGAGTTAGAGATCAGCCTGGGCAACATAGTGAGACCCAGTCTCTGTACTCAAAAATAAATAAATACTTAGAAAATAAACTTTTACAATCTCACTCCAACTAGGTGGGACTACAAGCTTGAGCCACCATGCCCAGCTAATTTTTAAAAATTTTTTGTGGAGATGAGGTCTCACCACGTTGGTCGGGCAGTCCTCTTGCCTCTGCCTCCCAAAGTGCTGGTGTGGGCCACCATGCCCACCTAGAAAAGAAAATTTAAGACCTACATCCAGGCCAGTTAATTGGAAATTCCTTCCAAGGACGCGTTGACCTTTGGGAATTAAAAAGGAAAACAACTAATTAAATACAAGTAATGCTTTTTTGCTTAAAATAAGGAATTATGTTTTTAATCATAGGTGTTATTTATAAAGGAAGAAAATCTCTTTTATCTTGAGTTTCCTCCCAGAATAAGAGATTTTTTTCAAGTGGCAGGTTCCCTATAACATTTTGAGGTTAATAAAACAAGCTCTTTTGAAGCCATTGTCTGGTTGTATCCTATAAGACATGGTCCTTGATAAGAAATAGGCTGCTGAGCCAGGCTCGGTGGCTCAGCCTGTAATCCCGCGCCTTTGGGAGGCTGAGGTGAGTGGATTGCCTGAGCCCGCGGGTTCGAGACCCGCCTGGGCAGCGAGACCTCATCTCTACAATAAAGCAAAAAACAGCCCGGGGGTGTTTGGGTGTCTGTAATTCCGGCTACTCGGAAGGCTGAGGGGGAAGGATCGCCGGAGCCCAGCAGGTCGAGGCTGCGGTGGCCAGGAGCGGCCACTGCACTCCAGTCTGGGTGACAGAGTGAGACTCCAACTCAAAAAAAAAAAAAAAAAGAAATAGGCTGCTGAATTCACAGTTTAAGCATTGTAATTCCGCAAATATGTAGGTATTTCCCCTCTTTTGAACATGGAGTGAACAGGCAAGAGAGAGATGGAATTTAGAAACATAGTTTTTTTTTTTTGAGTTGGAGTCTCACTCTGTCGCCCAGACTGGAGTGCAGTGACCGCTCCTGGCCACCGCATCCTCGACCTGCTGAGCTCCGGCGATCCTTCCGCCTCAGCCTTCCGAGTAGCTGGAACTACAGGCGCGCGCTACCACGCCCGGCTAATTGTTTGATTTATTGTAGAGACGAGGTCTCGCCAAGTTGCCTGGGCGGGTTTCGAACCCGTGGGCTCAGGCAATCCACTCACCTCAGCCTCCCAAAGGTGTGGGATTACAGGCTGAGCCACCGAGCCCGGCTAGAAACCTAGTTTTATGAAAAATTGGATCATACTAAATTTTTTAGATAGATGGTTCAG